>OX421940.2:11334901-12659803 GCA_949128155.2 Xanthia icteritia | reverse complement strand
TACGAGTACTAATTGTGCTACGTTCTATCGTTTTCCGGCTTGTTGTCCGAGTCAACTTCGGTAAATAAAACTGGTCACGTGCTGCATGTTATGCGCACGTTTGGTTCTGATTTGGCGAGGTTCTAGTTTTACAAAGATCGACTATCGATTGACCTCCTTTAAATATGCGAAGTTGCAGTAACTATGAGTTTTTAAGAAAACTACCGGTGGAATAATGCCAGGATTTCGGCAGCTCAAGAGAATCTGGTGGGAATTGAATCAAAGACAATTTAACCTAAATCGACGACAAAATTATAAATATGAACTACGGCTATTTGAATAAACAAAAGAAAACATATGCGTATAATTCCAACACCGCGACTACGCCTATGTGCTACGTAAGCGTAGCACAGCCGCGTAGACGTCTACGCAGCTTCTACGAACTTCCATCGTAGCCTCTACGACGCTTCTACGCAGCGTAACCGCCTACGCGCTTGACAAACGCTCCCTACGAAGACACTCTATACAAAATATAATTAACATGTTGTATTTTATGCGCGATGTAAATAGCTTATGTGCTGAAGATGAGATGACTAGAGCTTAGTGCTGCTTGAAAACGTACGCGGCAGGTAAAGTTGTAAAGTGTATAATTTAAAGGGCGCAATAGGGTCTAATGAGCGGTATTCCGTACACTGAAGAGCACTCGTCACCGTATTCTCTCAGCGTATTCTTGCTAAAGTGGATGTATAAATAAATATAATATACGCTTGTATGCCTTGTTTTATGTTAGTAGTAATAAGATCCTCCGTTCTATCTCATTTATAGAAAGATATTATGTGATCTGGACCAAGTTTTATTTTCTAACATTTATCTTGTAAAATAAACATGTTGTATTAGATAAAACCGTTCCAAAAAAATATTTATTGAAAATGAAAATGATGATAACAATTCTGTTGCGCAGTAGTATTATCCTAACTATCCTAAACTAATATTATATTATAAATGCGAAAGTGAGTTTGTTTGTTTGTTACGCTTTCACGCTAAAACGTCTGACCGGATTTGAATGAAATTTGGCACATGGGTAGACCATGACCTGGGTTAAGACATGGGATACTTTTTATCTTGATATTCCTATGGGATCGAGACTTATGCGGGTGATACCGCGGGGCGCAGCTAGTCTGAAGTAAATTCTCGCTCTAGCTATTTCAAATATACCCAACTAAATATCTAATTTTCTGCTAAAATTCCCTTAATTTAAGATCAGTATATACTTACTCGTATACAGAAGACTCAAAAGGGCTCATGTAGTTTCGATTACATTTAATAATATCTGTGCTAATTACTTCGGCTCGTAATTTATTTGGGTAGTGCCACCTACGTACCAACCTACGTTTGATGTGGTAAAATATAGAAGCCTTAGTCTAATCTATCGACTTACTATTCAAAGAACTCTGATTAGTTATTTGTCGCTAGTCTGTGAACAATGAAACTATAACTTGACGGCCGCAAAGTATATACAGCTATCTACAAAATCATGATTTTACAGGAAAGAAAGAAAGAAAGAAAAGAAAGAAAAAGTATTTATTGGGACGAGCACAGGAGATCGTAATTAAACTAAACACACACTCACTAAAAATAAAAAAATAAAAAACAAACAGAGTAAAAATTAAAAAGTGGAAAGTCCTGTGCGAGGCCAAAAGGCTCCTATCTCAGCATGATGCTGCGACATTTAATAATAAATGTCGCAGCGCTGGTATTCTGATAGGGCCTGCTGCAGGAGAGCTTTTTGAATGGAAAACTGTGACAATTAAAAGTAGAACAAAGCTATCTACTTCTTTTTTACAACATTTAGTTAATAGGGCATTAACAAAGAAACGCTGAAGGCCAATCACTGTTTTTTCTTTCAAAAGCCTGTCTATGTGACTGATATCTTTGTTTACAACAGGAACGCGATTGTCTGACGTTTACAGGGACTAATGTCCGCGTCTACTTCGTCACTTGGTAAAAATAGGTGTAGTTGTCTTTATATACATGACATTATTAAATTGAGAATTAAACGGAAAATAATCGTATGATAGAACAAAGGATTCTGAGTCAGATTATGTAAAAAAGTCAATTTCGTAAAAAGTGCAGTTGACTCTTTATACTTTGCTGCCGTTGAAATGACAAAATTAAAAATAAATCCAATAGACATTGTAGTAGACCATCCAAATGATAAGATGTTTGTTCAATTGTCCACAAATTGTGTCTTAAATTTCTTGTTAGCTACAAAATCATATATTATATATCAATAATTAATAATATTATAATAGTTTTCAATTAATTGTGATTAGTTTAGTCGAGTAATGTGTATTTCAGTCGCATAGTAAAAGATACTTCTTTCTTGTTTCAATTATTCTTTACTTATCTATTTTCACCGCTTGGGCAGTCTGAAATTCAGACTAAATTATACTAGCGCCTAATTTAGTCGACTCCAAATAAGTTATGCATATCTTAGCTGGCGTTCGTTCTCTTATTCATCAATCCTAAACTATGAAACATAAACCATCATTTTTTCCCTCACTATTACAGCCTCAGTTTTCATTAATGACGTATTAAAAGGCTAATAAGCTTGTTACCGTTGCAAGTAATACTTAAACAAGAGGAAAACCGAATGACTTGTACCTCACTGTAGCCCACTAGCGTAACTCGCGTAATAAACGAAAATTACACTTCGTTCCTGGATACCTACTTGTATCGATGGAAGTTAATTTTTTATAATTATAAATGGAAAAATAAATGAAAGAAAGGTTTCTTAGCTTGAATTTTGCGTAATTAATTGAAAAAATGAAGTAAGCCTTGGCTGTGCGGGTTTCGGATGTAATATAGTCCAAAACAAATGTATAATAATAATTTCATTCTAAATTATTTGATCTATGAAGGTACATTTCATCCTTCGAAACTAACCTTTCTCAAAGGGCGGAGCACATTTATTTAATTTTAATCTAAACGTAAAGTAATAAGTTTTACTTACAAAGTGAAGGATTGCGTGTTCAGCTTCGTCGCAATTTAAAAGAGAATTAATTAATTATGCACGAGCAAGTTGCTGTTATTTTGATAAACGTCTACAGAAAACTGCATGTTGAATACATATTTTAAACATAATGTAAGCAAGACTTAACAGAACATAAATAGCATGTTAGGCTGTTAAGTATAAGTCAAAATAAGGTTCCAATTTTAACAGATCATATAAAAACAGTGTGGGAATCAAGGAGATGCCACAGCCGACCGGTTACCGGCCGTCCTTGTAAAAAACGAACAGTTACCGGTAGCCGGTAGGAAGACGAAAAAAACCGTAGCAAATGTGAATACGATCTGTGAGCGGAGGGTGTAATGTATTCTGGGATTAACATGAATTGCTTTTCTTCGTAACCCAAAGGTCGGGTTGGTTCGGCTTTATGTTTTGCTGGTCATCATTGACGTCAACTTGATTAATAAGAGAAACATATTAGACTGAGGTTTCAGCTATTCTATTGATATTCAGATGCTTTAAAAGTTCAATTGCAATAACATACTAAATACGAGCTTTCTTACGCAATTTACACACTGACTGCTATTGATACGAGTACAACAGCCAATGTGTCCTTGAATTTGTTGATTCATTAACTTAGTTTTGGTCATTTTGTTCCATAATTAATTAGGTAGGTACTTAACTTATTTTGTGTGTATATCATAACATATCATCGCGCCTGTATTCCCTGGGTTAGGCAGAGGTGTACCTATAGTTCAACCCACATTTCACCAGTTATGTTTAAGTCCCTTGTAATAAGGGGCGAGCCTATTGCCATCAATAGGGCACAAATCATGACCCAATAACACTTTGCCAGACCCGGGAATCGAACCCGGGACCTCATGCTCAGCAATAACACTTGCGACCACTAGACCAACGATGCAGACACGTGTATATCACTAGGTACATAATTCAGTTTTACGCTCAAATGATATACTATTGATTTACTATCGGTGCACCATGACCTGGTTTAGGACATACTTTTTATATCGATATTCCCACGGGACTGAGACTTATGCGGGTGAAACCGCGGGACGCAACTAGTAATTAATAATTTGCGGCTTACTAGTTATTCATATTAATTTCAATGCCTATATGTTAAGCTAAAAGAATACCCGCGAAATTTCGTGGTTAATTTTTTTTTTTTTAAATCTTCTTTATCGCTCCTGTTTAGGTTATAAGCTATCCGAATGTCAAAAAATATTTGGCCTAGGTCTTAAGGGGACGCGTGAAAATTGATTCGCTTTTACAATGTATAGTAGATACCTACACAATAGCAATTAAAGAGAAAAATTATATTTGCAAGGTTGTGATAAAAGGTAGAGGTTGTAAATCAAAGTCCTAACAGTGTTTGTCTTTTGTTTCAGATCATTAAGCATCATTTATCTCTTCGCTTCTTGGACCAGGTAAGATATAAATACCCTTCCTTTGAATAATTCTCATTTTTGTTACATTATGAAAACGTCTATTAGTTTCTCAGAGATTCCATCTAGGTACTGTATAAAATATAGCTATACAAAAATGGTCTATGAATATTTAAATGTGAACATCCTTAATGCTTGAAAGTGCATTTTGTTATAGGAATTGTCTATTTATTTATTTTTCATAACAACACGTATCAACAATAATGTAAAAGATAATTATCTCAATATAAAGTCAACGTGTGTCAGCAATCATTTGTACGTGACGACTGTGTTTAACTTAACTTTTTAGTGCTCACCAAAATGGCTAGAGGTGATCAACAAATGAATTTATCCATGAGAACCGAGCATCGTACGTGTTCGTTTGTCACTCGGGTGACATCGCCCACGCCCCCGCCCCTAATTAGTACAGAAATAACGTCGAGAGATTTGTCAACTTCCGAGCCTTTATGGCATTCCTTTGAGGTGAACTCCCACCGACGAAGCATCGCCGTCGAACGCATACAATATCTCACACAGGTACCCAAATAGATCGTTAACTGACTGTGAAATATTATTTTGAACTTTGGGGGTGGTCCGTGTTAATACCTCATATTATTTAGTAACATCGGCAGAACAAATTAATCTTGATTGCCGAATCAAGTTCTCGTCTACGAAGTTTTGTTGTCCAAAGTTTCTTGATGGAAAAAGTTTAAATATACCTAAGTGCTTTGTTTTTTAGAATCAAATTGTTGCCAATAGTTTGTCTAAATTGCTTTTCGCATCGCTTAATCTTTGTCAATCGCCCTTGCATTTAAATCTAATTAATTAACGTTAAAATTACCCAATAAACAACTATTTTCTTCTTCGGTGGTTTTTGAAAAGCACATTTATTTTTACAGCTATATCCTCAAGGTTGTTAATATTGCTAGAAAGATTTGTGGTTCACAAAATTTTGAACTTACTCAAAATTTTGCACTGAATCTGAAAGTTACTCTGGTCGTTTACATTCGCATTATTCAAAATTTCGTTAAAACGAGAAGAAGGGGTTATACAAAAATGATAAAACTAAGTTTTCCAACGTCAATATTACCGAGAGAAATTAATCTGAAGCTAAAAGGGAGCCCTCGAAAGTTATCTGAGGAAGCTGGAGCGGGGCATGACCTCACAATCAAATGTCAAACAAAGTTTTATCAGCGCAAAGTTGACAAATAAATCCCCCGTCCCGCAAGCAAAGTTTTCTCATAGTCGACGCGACTAGACGTGATCCCGCCGACTATATCGACCTCCTCTCCTTGACGTACGCAGAGCTCATGTTTTTTGTTGCTACAATAATGGCTGCAATTTATTTTCATATATATGTTTTACTTTGAGATTTTTTCACAAAAAAATACTGCCCATTTTTGTACTAAAACAGCCAAAGATAAACATTTTTTACATGCGACAAGGCCCTAATTTGTGGATGTCTTCAATTATCGTAAAAACATGTCATCTTTGTAGTTGTTTAGATAATTGACTAGCCTGACTGACGAACACGCACGGCGCGTGGGGCAGCCGTGTCACGCGACTAATCCGGATCCCCATAAAATCTGTTAAACTCGAGACCCCACTCGGGGCGTCGAATAAGGAACGACTGACAAGTACGCCCACCTTTTCTGACTTGTCTCCTGTGACAACGTGTTCTCGACGTTCTCTCACTTATTATTTGTTAAAATTCTTTTTGTGAAACGCCTTGTAAATATCTTGTTAGGTCTCAATTTGAGAAAAAATTATTGGCCACCTATTTTAATGCTTTTCGCTTTGATTAGCACATGTTTTTCTACATTATATATTATACTTGTTTAAAACTAGTCTACATGTCTACGTAGATATAATGAACGCAAACAAGATGAACGAAAATAGATGGTATATTTAAAGAGTGCCGGGAGGAGCCCGGGACAAACAAGAACATTCTTATTTGTACGGAAAGATGTCGAGATGTCAAGAATCCGAACTTGAAACATACTCGGAGCACCCTTTCAAAAAGCTCCCTAACGAGCCAATGAGCAACTCTGCTCGGAAAGAAGATTCAGTAAACAGTGACTTACAAGTTTCGTGTTACATTGAAGAGATCATTACTTTGTATTGCTTAAACTCCAGTTAAGTATGCTTAAACAGCTGTCATTTGTCAAGTGCTGGCCAAAAGTGATGGATGGCACGGGCGTTTCCGTTCGACTTTTAAAACTGGGGACTGTTGTAATGGGCCAGTATTGTTATTTCAGTCGTCGGAAATGAAACGAACTAACGTATGGGAATGTTAAAAGTGACGGGGCTCATATATTTTATAAGCGTCCATTTGTCTGGAGGCGCATGTGTGTCCGCCCTGTGCGCTGAAATATTTACGAGCTATTAGCGCAACAAGAACAAATACGTAGTCGAGATGCGTCTCGGAACCCGGATCACAGGCGTCTCTTAGCGCATCACTGATTTAACACCACTACAGAATTAAGACTAAGTAATTAATGTCGCATCTCCTGCTATATTCGTATCTTTTGAAGTTAAGACATACATAATATATCAGTAAATTATTTTATGTTAAATGGCGCGTTATTGATCTTTGAATTGAAATATTATAACGTTCAACACTAAAACATAACACGTCCATTATGACATTAAATAAACGTAAACTGTTTTATACGACCGAATTTCCTGCCATTAGTTCGCCGTTAAGCTTGAAAATAGACGGTCTGAAATATACGTGCATTGTGCTTTTTATCCGAGAGAGGTTTAAGAAAAACTGTGCATGTTCGATGTAAGAATTTATTTGCTTTTTAATTAGACGGACAAAAGTGAGTGGGTACGAATTAATCCCTGACGCCTTGTTAAGGCTGATGTATGGCCAGTATTAACGCAGTAAGTAATTCAATTTCACGATGAAAATCTGTTTAATGAGCCTAAGTTAATGTGTCCACTGCTAACAAATAAAGGCGCAGCGCACTGACAAATTGCTTAATTTTATTAAGTGGCGGTACATTTGGGCTGAGTGCAGTGTTTGTTTGCTAGGAAGTATTTACAGCGCTGCGACGGGCAACCCTCGCTCTATTCGCGGCACATAATGTACAAACTCACTGAACTGCTATATTAGCCGACTGCGACAAAGAAACGGTAATGGACCCTCATATATATGCTAATAAACTTTCCAAATGCGTTTTAAATTAAAATAATCCCGAATTTATATGTAAATTTGTGACCGCACTTTGTCCTTCGCGGCTTCTCGTTCCGAAATCGATTACATTACACGGATTCAAGCTTAGATCCGACGCAGATAAGTTTAATGAAGGGTTTTACTAAAACGGAGATCCTTTAGTAAAATCCACTCGATTGGTGATTCTATCGGCTCTCGATTTCACTCTTAGCTAAAAGAAAGAACGAAATATAATTGTTGAAACTCCTAAAATATTTGTTTTATCATCGTCGTGTTTTATGTCGGTCGGCACGAATGTAGTTTTATAACAGATAGTATTAACGACGTTTTTATTTAGCTTTCCATTAGGCATACCTGTATTATCTTAATTTTTATGTGGTTAACCTTTTAGTCGTGTATTATCTTATAATAAAAAAGCTCAAGGCTGCATTCTCGAGACCACCCGCACATTCCGACTAGTTTCGATCTAGATGTGTCCGTATCCCCCTTGTTTCAGTCCAATTAGTCATGATTAACTTAAATTTATAGGTCTGTTTAATGGTCCATTAACGAACTCACTAGTATCGAACGACTTCTTATTGTGAAGCTACAATTCCATAAAACACTTTCATCCAATTTAACAAGACGTTGATATTTGATCCCAATACGTTGATTGTCACTCTCCATTAGAGTTTATTGCTTAAAAGTAATTGTATCAGAAGTATGGTTGGTAACACGGAGCCCTTATCCCGTAAATCACTAAAGACGCAACATTAAAACAGGGAGGTGTGTTTTATATTTTTCTCAAAGAGAAAATGTTTAAGCTTAATTTGAGCAGACATTCAGTAAGGTTTCATTTCGTTGAGAACGTGAAGTAGGGCGTTTTGTTTGAGATATTGCACATTTTGCCACGCTCGCCTCTCTGTTTGTACGGATGGTATCTCACTACATTTTGAAATGCCGACTGTTAGGTTTTTGTATCAAATAACAAAACACGCGATCGCAGGCTTTTATTCTGAAGTTTAGCTGTTTGTATTTCAAGGAAAATTTTGTTATTTGGTTCAAGTACCACGAAACTGTAGATTTGCTAGTATTCATCAATCACGGTAACGTTGTTTTCTCTTGATTGCGTAAGCGTTCCTCGTTTATAGAGAGTTAAGCTAGGTGTAGCAATAACATAGATTTATATAAATTTCTAAAATTATGAATGAACCTACTCAAAACAATATTACATGTGTCATGAACTCATGAGCAATTGGATAATTTTATCTCTTTTTGATGTTTACATTTATTTTCTTACGACCTTTCACATTAAATTATGTTTGTGCGGCAGCATATCCCTATCTACTTAATGGAGCTCAAAAATATTTGAACTTACATCTTACATGGGTTTTTATATCAAAAAGCTTTTATGACAGCTAAGTAATTTTATAAACCTTTATTTTGGATAAATATTAGATTAATGTTTGAACTTAACAATAAATAGATGCTATAATCGAATATTGTATTAACCACGTAAATGTTGACATGTAAAAATATGATAGCGCTGAGCTCCTTATGTATTACATGATAAATGGTTTTCAATTTATACAGTGACAGCGACTGAGGAAAGCTTTCGGTAACAAATGCTTCTGTTTCGAATGCACGCGATGTATGGACGTGGCAGAATATGGCTGAAGTAGTGGGTATAGCCACCACACTAGCGTTCGCGATTATGTAAAATGTAATTTTAGCTCTATTTTAGTGACGTCACTCGGCGTGTAGCTTACAAATTAATGATCGTTTTAATTGCAATATGTGAGTTAAAGTGGTTCTACATTGCTGGTCAATTTTAAATCTGGCAGAAGTAAAATGGGTGCTAATGCCTGGAATAAACGATGAATAAAAAATCTGTGTTTATATTAATAAAATAATGATTAGGATTAACTAGTTGATAATGTTTAGCGTTTTTTTATATTCAAACTCTTTTTCGGAAATGTAAGAACATACGGTTAGAATTGAGAACCTCCTATTTTTTCAAAGTCAGTTAAAAAACTGCACCTTTAACTGTTCGTACGATAAATCTTCGAAAATCTTTCTGTCCTTATGACCTCTGTTCATAAAAGCTTAGATAGATGTGTTTTTCCGTCTCTACTATCATTGAAACGTAGAAAATTCTTTCTATTTCTGCAAAATTTAACCTTTATACTTAAGTTATGATTATGACCACCACTACCAAGCAAACAGAATTAAACTATTATTTTGAATCCTCAAATAACACAAAAATAAACTCAAAAAAGAACACGAAAAATTGAAATAGTAGCTATAACTTATAAATTTTAAATGTCGTTTATTTATAAGACGTAGGGTGGCTAGGCACAGGCATGTTCAAGGAATGCTTCATTAATCACAACCCCTAATACCTCAGGCTAAACGAATATGTTAAACCGGAAGACGGCGAGAAGCCACCGACTTTTACGTTTTCAAACGTTGCCATAATCCTGATTCACTGAAACGACTCGAGACGGAAATAAATCGTACCTATTCTTGAGTCCCGAAGGTCATTTGTACGACGATAATTTATGGAAGAACTTGTATATGTAAATAGGAGTGTAGGTATTTCTTAGCTATTTCGTTATCGGAATGGATTATCTTTATTAGGAATTTATTAATTCTGAGAAACGATTTTGTGTCTGAATGTGAAGCGAACGTTTGAATTTTATGTGTTTTTAATAAATATAAATATCTAGGAGGCCGATAAAAATATTGGAGCTCTTGGAAAAATCTAGGAGAAATAAAAATAGATAAACTAAACCGTCCATATAAATAAATAATAGAGAGATACTTATAATTATTTTTAGCTTGAGTGAATTTGAGTGTATTTTATGAGATATAATAAATAACCAATATTTTCATAACTTATTGAAATAAAATCTATCAAAATAATAGCTATACTATAATATCTAAAATAATACTGAAGACTACGACTAAGTATTAATGTACTTTCCAAATTGTAGGTAGAGTTTCACAACACTAGAAAAGCAAATATTAATCTATTTCGAACAATCGCTCTTAAATACTCAAGATATCAGAAACGCCACGTTAATTAAATCCAGAATAAGAACACGCTAAAGCATTATTCATTAGAACAAATGAACGGAACGCGACCGTTGACACATCGCAGCGGTCGCCGATCGCTAACAAATAACGAGTAGTATTACTATTAACTACTAGTGTTGTGTTACGAAAACCAACAGTTGGTAGTTAATCATACGTTATCTGACTTCGATCTAAATCTAGTACAACGTAGATCATAATTAATGCGCCCAGTGGCCTGTGAGACGCCTGGTCAGGAAGCGTTTTGTTCGTATCGCGACCACCATCAGCTGTAACCACCGGCAAATGTGTTTAAGCACCCTTAATTACCACTGATGTTAGAAAAATTGGTATAAAAATAGTGGTGATAGTCATTAAGGTGGTTATCGATCCATCTCTCTTGTATGGAAATTAAATATTAGATTGGATGGTATAGTTGGACAGACAACTGGATGGGGTAAACAATTCAACATATAAATGTATGTCTGTGAAAGATACGTGTTTTCTTTAGTGTAAGCATTAATATTTTTAATCGACTTCAAAAAAGGAAAAGATTATTTATGTTCGTCTGTACGTTTTTTTTTGTGTGTGTTCATCGATATTTTCGTAAATAACGGATAGAAAAAAAAAAAACATACATTTTATTACCTTTGCTGGGGTAGTTTTCGAGTTAGCTTCGATAATACGTATTTAATCCACTCTGTGAATCTTAATAATGTTATAATACTTCTTCTCACTGTTGTTTACATAGCAAGTAGGTAGTGGTATACGAATCGGCGTGGGGTAAGTACCATAACCAAAAAGTGAAAAGTAACTTAAATTTCGGAAGTCGGCGACAAAAACCTAAAATACAGATCCAAAGACACCGACTTCCGAAATTGAAAAAAAACTTAAATTTCGGAAGTCGGCGCGTAAAAACTAAAATACAGATCCAAAGACACCGACTACCGAAATTAAAGTTATTTTTCACTTCGTAGTGTTTTTTATTTTGAAGACGGTAGTTTTTTTTTGTATAAAATTATTTAACTCACTATCTCTCAACCCTTTATGTAAGTACCCTAATATTAAAACCTTCAACCTTCAACAATATCTCGACGAATATTCCGTGATCCAAAAGCGTGTTTGTAGTTCTCAAGTGATCATAAACGTCAGAGATATGCACTACACGTAAAGCATTTCATCTAAATTGACAGGATTCTTTGAATGATCGTATTCTGTTTCCTCACATCAAAGCGTGAACAAAAACTGCTGTAGCAGGATTCTTTATAAGCTGATAGTCGGTTCACCTCGAGTTTTGCTGTACAGAGGATTTTCCCCCACGCAGTTGACCCTTCGTATCTTATTCGAGCCGTCTCGACAACCCCTGCCGTCAGGGGTTGTAAATCATAATTTATTTCACAAAGAAATTCCTTAAATAAACAAACTCATAGGCGAAATTTAAAACAATTACTGTCTGAGATTTCATTTTAAATTACGGGATCATTATTTTGAATGAAAGATGATTTCAAGCGTAAAGGCCTACAATAACATTATGTTTATAACGGTATTTTCCGGTACATTTTCCGACTTGCCTACACGAGCGTGGCTAAGTAGCGTTATGACCTGAAACTACTACAAGGTTGAACAAAATGTTTCATTTTCTTCAAAATGCAAGGGTTGAAACGGTTTCCAGCAATTCTTTTTAATAATAGGTCTTTACCTATGAAATTGCCGTTTTATATGAAAAAATTTAAACGATTTTTTTTCATGTATTTTTTATTTGTATTAATCGAAGTAATCACCCATGCAATCAATGCCAAGAAGTTATCCAAATTCTGGAAAAAGTAGTAGTCTGTAGGCGCATGGTCTGGTGAGTAGGGCGGATGACGGAGAGCTTCCAACCCCAGTTCTTGCAACTTGGAGACCGTCTGCTGTGCAGTATGAGGTCGCGCGTTGTCGTGCAGGAGCAGCGGAGACGAGCGATTGACCAATGCTGGTTGGAGATGTGCCAGCTTCTCCATCATTGTGTTCAGTTCTTCACAGTACACATCTGCAATAATGCTCACCTCGTTTGGTAAGAAGCTGTGATGAATCACACCGGCGCTAGACCACCAAACAGTGACCATCACTTTTCTAGGGGTAAGTTTTCGTTTAGGGCATTGTTTAGGTGCTGATCCAGGATCCAACCAACTTGCTGAGCGCTTGCGGTTATCAAACAGAATCCATTTTTCATCGCAGGTAACAATGCGGTTCAAAATTCCTTCATTTGTGTGTCTGTTGAGCAGTGCAAGGCACGTCTCGACGCGTACTTCGCGCTGGCGATCATTGAGTTCGTGGGGCACCCATTTGTCAAGCTTTTTTACCTTGCCAATTTGACGCAAATGGACCAATATTGTTTTGACGCTAACGTCGAAAGCTGCTGCTAATTCAGCCGTAGATTGTGTATCATCAGCTTCCACAATCGCCTTTAATTCGTCATTGTCGACCAAAGTCTTCGGACGACCGCGAGGTTCATTTTTCAGGTCGAAATTTCCAGAACGGAAGCGAGCAAACCAATAACAGGTGGTGCGTTGGTTTGTAGTGTTAGCTCCGTAAACGTCGTTGATGTTGCGTGCCGCTTGTGCCACGTTGCTGCCACGACGGTACCTACTCATATTCCTCGAACTCATTCATTCTACTCGAATTTTTAACGTATCCATGATGACGAAAAAGATTGAAATGCGATGAAAATGTAACACCAATCAATAAACAAATGACTACTTTTGGAAAAAAAATCCATGTTTTTAAAATAAAAATAATTTGAAATTAGAATTCTTAGCCAAACAAAAATTATTTTGATTTGAAATGGCCAGTACTGCAGAACGGCAATTTCATAGATAAAGACTAATATCTTATCTTGACAGGCAAAATGAATAGAAAAATAACACATTTACTCCCTGAGAAATCTGTAATTATAAACACTTTAGGAAGATTTTACCTACTGTAGTTAACAAATGAGGAACTAAAACATGAACCTACTCAAAGTAAACTTTACTCAAGCTGAATTCAATCCGTCGATACATTTCGCGCGTTTATCCTTCTTTTTACAGAAAAGAGTGATGTACGCATGTCAATATAGAAATATGCGCAAAACCAACGCATTACGTATCTCTAACATTCTCCAAATTGTGCTGAACGTGAGCTGGAGACAAATTTGTTCGAGCACACATTTTCCTTGAGAAAGTATATGGAGAAAGAAATTTCCTTAAAGAGAAAACTTTTTATACAAGTAACATGATTATGTGGTAATGTAGGTATGTAGTGTAGATGCTTGTCAGTTTATAAATTGCGTGCCAATTGGTAAGAATGATAATGTCTCTTAGACGTACACGTGTGTACGTGTAAGAGTCGGTTTGGATGTAGAGTACAATGTAATCAAAAAATTGCTATAAGTCATAATAATATTATTATCCTTTTCTCGTCACTTTGACTTGACACTTATTGAACCATCCTTTACCTCACTGGTATCCATCTCACGAATTGCCTATGGTTTGCACGGCGCTTCATCCGTATGAAAAATTTATAAAAGAAATGTGGACAGAATTTCAAGGAATATTCGGTGCGATATTTACATAGGATCGTCAACCGTCACTACGTAGTAATATGTCAAATATTTTCTTCAGGAAGTTTCCTTTTACATATATTGTTAGTACTTGTGTCCTCTTGCCGTCCCATTTTCAGCCAGAAAAAGTTTTCTCGCTAACAAAAAAGCGGACTAAGAGCTAAGAGCGCTTTATTATTAACTTTCAGAAAATGCGTGCAAATTCAAAGGTACATAAACAAAAGCGATTTTTATAATTCATTTGTTTCTGTGCGACAAAGGGCCAGTGTTACCTGGGGTGAGTAAACACTCGGATGTGAGAAATAATAATTCGCTTTTCATTTCGCTTCGTCATTGCGGAGCTGCTCAAAGACTTGAGGGCCGTCGATGGTGGATGAGTGGCTCATGGCTCATACTTTATTATTGGCTCGCACTGAATCGTACTCATGGGGGAATGTTAAATGAGGTCGCGGTTTATCGGGACACAGTCGGTTCTTTTGCATACTGTAGGTATAAACAGATAAAGCCACTTAGAGTTCATGAATCATTTATAATAAATACCTAAGTTTTACAGATAATGCGATGGGATTTTCTTGGAATAATGTCAGTGCAAAATTAGGTTAATTTGTCGTAAATTGCTTTTACATTAACGTTTTGAGTTCAACAGTGCCGTTAATTTGAGGTGGAAAAGATGCAATACATTAAAGAAAGGGATGCCATACTTAATTAATTAGTTAGGTAGGTACCTACCTACTTAAGTATTGCATCCACAGGGATGATTACAATTACAATAAAATAATGGTTGTAAATAAATAACTGAACAACAGCCTGGATAATAGTAGGAAGGAAGAATTGTAGACATTTTAAATTATAATTACCATTGGGCAACCAACGCATAGAGGTACAGACCACAAATGTTTTATAGTCTGTCTTAATAGTATCAGAAAAATAACCGTTCTTTAAATATTAATATCGTACAGTGACCGCTCCAGTCTAATAAATAACGATAGATATTTTTTATACATATTCAATTAACTCTCAACTATCAATTACAATTGGAGTAGCCATCTTTTTTGTTTAGGCAACCGCAATAAAAAATGTAATAAAGAGAACTTAGTCGTAACCGGATCAATATAATAATAGACTTGCGTTGTGCTGTAATGACAATAAATACGGTTAAGTATTAACTTTTAATGCATTTTTATTTGACTGACATTTATAAAGTGAAAATTACAGGAGCTCGTATATAATTCGCGTGACAAAAGTGTCAACGTGCCGTGACAGTTACTATCATGTGTCCCCGACATTTCCGTGCGTAAAATCCGTAACAATATTTTCGGAACACAAAACATTGCGGAAAAATTCCGTCAATATACCACGGAGCATATCACAGGATGTATATTATATGGGCGATTTACATATATAAAGACTAACGTGGATAAGAATAATTGAAACAAAACGAGTGACATTTCCTTTCGTATCACGCAATTCGTACAGATTACGGTGGGCTCAGTTTCGTAGTAAATTACGATGTTGCCCCCTCAGTTCTTAACGCCACATAATGTTGCGTATTTTATTATTATGAGATTAACTAACGGAATACATTAGGCACACCTACATTATGCATGCCACCTGTTATTTGAGAAGTTATTGCAGTCAATTTATTTAAAAGAGGTAATGTTTACAGTTATTTTGTGTATTTGATATGGCGGGACAAGGCACTAAGCTTATACAGCTTTGAATTTGTTATATGTAACTCACGTTAGATAGCATTTACATATTTATGGAACGATTGATTAATTCAAAATTAAGGAACTGTTAAGTAAATTACAAAACGAAAGTTTAAACTGTTATTAAATAAAATATGTATGTAACTAAAATGGTAAGTCGTTTATCAGATGTATTTTTATTAAATATTACAAACAGAGCATTAATTTCGAAACACGTAAACATACATAATATTGTTAAACATCATAACAGATACGTAATTATTTAACGTCTTGAAGCAACCGTATATTTTAGGAAACACAATCTTATTGCCCCACAAATAATAATCAAACAGGAAATAATATGATTGAAATACGCTATCACATACGCTGTCAAACCTATAAATCTAACGAGCATATAATTAGAAACATTATCAAGGGTTCAAGAGCCGTTTAAACATCAATGTGAGGACATTACTCACCTTGTTCTAGTTCAGCGAATAAGTCCGGAAACACTCCAACGTTCGGTCACGTAAGGGTATTCAACATTCGTACCTTACTTTGGGCAATAATTGAAATAAAGCAGGTGACATTACTACGGTGTGTCACGCACTGCCTGATGTATTGTGCAACGTTACGCAATGTTCCCGGATTCGCTGGATTAACGCCGCTGATGTAATAATTTATAGAATTTAGACTTGTCAGGACTTGGCTGTGGTTTTGTGTTTTGTTATTTAATATGTCTCTATATCCTTATGTAGTTAAATCATTTTATTCGCTTCGCCCATTTTCGTCTTCTATATTCCTAGAACCTAGGCTGCTGCTAGGCGGGTCATCTTTTTCACACATCCTCGCCTTTTCTATATAATTATGGTGGCAAAAATAATTTCATTTAGTCATACTTGTATATCGCTATCCCCCTAAAAGCTTTCAGTCGTTAAAATATAAGTAATAACATTACTTTTAAGGAAACACCTGATTACAACACAATCGGTGAACATAAAAAGAATATTTGCGGCCAATAAAACTAATGATATCAATTAGTATTTCCCGCCAGCGATAGCCATTCGAATTTTTACAAAAACGAATTGGGATTTTCTTATCTTTAAGATATCTCTAAGTGGTAAAACAGACCTTAAGTTATCTCACATATTAAGGTGATAAGATAAAGGTAAAAACACACCATTAATTATGGTGAAAGAGCTGGTAATCACAGGTGACACCGGTGGGACAAGCTCTTTACCGGCGTAATTACGAGGCGTTAGGACTAATGCAATATGAGCCTAAAAGAAGGCATTATTTCGTCGACATTTGTCAAGAGGTAGTGACGTAGAACTGACTGTTATATTTGTCATGACGAAATAATATTAAGTACTTAAGTACCTACCTAGTTAATTTTAATTAAGGTTTGTGATGTCTTAAAGAGCAATCAAAATTACATTCTAAGGGACCTCTATCTACTGATACATATAATTCCATTTTTTATCTATTTCGATATCAAAATAACTACATAAATGAGCAATAATTGACTGGAAATGTCAAAGCTCATGCTCAGAGAATGGTGAAACATCAACTGAAGTATATAAAAGTAACTAAAACAGTTAAGTAAGTAAAGTCACTTACAGTCAATCCATTCGGAAGACATTTAATTTTAACGTTCATAAATATTTATCCCCATTTCAAATCATTGGAATTTCCAAAAACTTCCATTCAAGGATTATCACAAAGTCTTTACAGATAGGATCTCTCTTCGGTACCACATCCGTCGCAGACATGAAGCTTGACAGCCTAAATAATGGACCCAATTCATTAACCGATCTCTCAGTAGAAGACACGATGAAATTTTAGACCTCTTATTGTTAGGCCCCGGTGCTATTGTCGACGCCCCCGAGGCAAGTTCACATGTAGCCAGGCCCTTTGTACTTCAGATCTGTCCCTGACGTCGGCCTGTTAAGATAAATGAAGCTTTCACTATTATGTTCAATCTAAATGATGAGGATTATGTGCTTGCAGTTTCTGATAGTGACATTTTATAAGCATAAAATGTAATGATATACTTGGGTGAAGACAGTATAAAAACTCCGTTGCTATTGATCTCTTTCCAACTATTATTATACTGGTAACCACGTTGACTCAAGTGACATTCAATTCTTGAACTTCAATATTGAAATACAGACGAACGACACAAAGTTTGATTCGAAATTAAATGATTTTGTAGACTTCAAATGAGCAAAACTTGCTGTTTCTTGGAACTCGCACTATTGTTTTAGATTTCAGAATTTCTAAGTCAATTTGAATTGATATAGATTCGGTCCATCAAATGTTTTACAAGATAATTATATGAATATTCTGATTCGCTATTCGTCTACGTAGCCTAAGATCATCTAGCTTGCTATTCAAAGTATATTGTAAGTTAACGTGACTCAGTTTGTGAAAGTAAAACACGAAATACAAGTAAAGCCAAACGTATCAAACAAAATTTATAAAGTAATATAAATAAGCTAATTATTTCGACAAGTTTCACGGAATATTATAATCGTTTAGTCACCTCGTTGAATAGTTAATGAGAATTGGGCATTTGAAAATGTGAACAAAAAGTATAAAAAAGCTCTGTCGTCAAGAAAGAGTGTTGCCAGTTTTTGGAGGTCTTAAAGAAATTGTGGAGTTAATAATGTGGTACAGTTTTATGGCGGAAGCAATAAAAAATAACAAGCAGAAAATAAATCTAGATGTAAGCTCGCTCAGCAGGTGTCAAGAAACAGTATTAGTTGTTGAATTATAAACATGATTCACACCAGCTTACAATTCCTAATTGATGATCGGCTGGGACCGGTCTGAGTCGTCTCAACGGCTTATCCCATTTAAAATCAATGGCGCGATAACGTCCTCATGCATATTCGTCTACATAATCGTAATCCAAATGAACGATTAGAGTCTCGTGCGCAGCGTGGGCGCGGATTAACCTTCGCTCGAAATTTAGTCGGCTCGCCCTACAAAATTAAAAAAAGCTTTATCTATGTACCGCCGGCGTAATTATAATGCCGTAAGTCAGGTGACGGGGCTTTTTACAACGAATTAGGCCGCTATACAAACACTTATTATTATAGATGTATATCATGTTCTGGCACACTTTTTTTATTCATATTACAATGCTACGCTCAACATGCAAGAAATTTTGTACGCGAATTGAGTATTGAAATTTTGTGATTTCGTAGCGATCAAATATGTATGTGTTAATTAATATGTTGTATGTTACGCGTGAATAAATAAATAAAACCTACTTTTAAAGTTTGATATAAGAATTTTGTAGCAGCAGAAATAATTACATGAACCCTTGTATATTATAATTCTTTATTTATTCAGACTACAACGTATAAAAGTACCACAGAATTTAAGATGCAAGTAAGAAACTTGGTTGGTACAAGAAGGACCGCTTCGGGTACAAAATATATATGTCCAACAGCGGTGTTTATATTCCTGTTTAATTCCGTTCGTACGGTACGTATACGTACGGTTTTAAGTTTAGGCCGCCTCCACAGGTCGTCTGCCTACTAAATTCATTACTTAATTTAAAATGCTAATGGACTGTCGTCTGGACGGCGAGCAGATGAATAATGTAATGAAACAACCGATTCCGATCTAGAATTCTGCGATGATTGAAGTCTCCGTACTTATAAACAAATGGATTGAGTTCACAATGGGTAAAACAGTAATCTACAAAGGCTTCAGGATTATCTGTACTAGGTCTCTTTAACAGAATTTCCGTCATCCAAATACATACTTACCAAATATCAGAAATATACGAGACTCCACTCGAGATAAATATTTGTTCCTTTTCGACTATAATTATTTTCTACACGTTTAGTAATATAAATATTATACTGTGTTTATGCAATAATAATTATTTTCTAATGAATAACATTAAAATAATATGTATAATGATGATTACGACTCTCAGGTTCTTAATTTTCGAGCAATAATTATTGGAACGTCGATCATTTTTTTCATCTTGCTTGTAAAATTTACATATTTTGGCTTAACAGTCCCGGCAGCCAGTCACATAAATCGTAGAACGAATTTTAAATATGTCTCATATAATCCGTTGAAAACAAACATTTACTTCATAATTGTCTGAATATTCAATAAATTATCAGCGGTAGGTTATTATTTATGCTACAACACGTAGAGGTAATTATACCCCGATGTGACAGTAGGTTATCAAACACGGGACGTAAATAAACAGAAAATAGGTAGGAAAGCGGTGATTTATTTGCACCCTGTGTAGGTGTAATTGTATGTATGGGACATGTAAAGTGCTCTAATGATGGTTGCTCACTAAGGCGGCTGTCAGCGTCGTCAGAGTGACGTGTTTGTTTATTAAGAAATATGTGACGTTTATTGTAAGTCAATAATCCCGCATGTGGGTGTGGGCTCTATTATCGGTCAATTGAAGCGGTCTTCGTGACGGCCGAGCTCTCACGCGCTCAGGACTCACTAATCAGTTGACGTATGCCTTCCTCGTCATATTGACATTACGACATTTTTATATCACTTTTATTGTGTAGTTCTGCTTCCATTATGTCTAACGTTGTGTTTCTTTTCTTTTTCAGTATTTGACGGATGGAGTGCAGTTTAAACATGTCATAAGGTATTTTCTTAGTTTCTTTAAGCTTTTGTTTAGAAATTAACCTCAGCATAAACTTTTGTAAACGCCTTTACAATTCACAAAGTAAACGATATATCTATAATTTCAAAAGTCAAGTTCTTTCATCCTGTACTATTCAATGAGCAATATTTGTATATACATATATTTGTAATCACGTTCTCGAAAACGGCTCTAACGATTTCGATGAAAGTTGCAATATAGGGGTTTACGGGGGCGAAAAATCGATCTAGCTAGGTCTCATATCTGGGTAAATTCGTTTTTTTATTTTCACCCGAGCAGACCATCGGACCATCGGACCTCGGTCATCTAAAGTTTAGACTAATGACATGGCAGCATGGAATTAGAATGTAGTATACATGGAATTAGTATGTACTATCCTATACTATTAAATGAGCATTCTCTATTTCCACCAGAGCAGAGCTCGGTCGCCCATGTACTTATTTTTTAATTAATAACAGGCAAGGAAAACTTAATTTACATGGATCCAGTGTTAAATATTTTCCGCCTCTGAAATAAAAAGGCTAAGTGAAATAAATCCCGCTCATTGTAATGTTGCGAAAACAATGGTAACAACGGTAAGTTTTAAAAACCCATAAAAGTTATAATGTCCCTTACAGATTAAAGAAAATTGTCAGAGAATTTGTGACAAAGTTATCCAGGTATTTTATTTAAGCTGAAAGAAGAGGATTTTGAAAAACTTAAAACTTTCAACTTCATAAATAAATTACATTGAAGTCAAACATAATGGAGAACATAAAAATAAGTTGAGAACAGCCACTTGATATTGATGCGAAGTTAGTGCACAACTTTGATTTATTCGCAAACTCTCTGAATTATGTTAGTCTAGTCCTTATTAAATCACTTCATTGTAGAATCAATTCATGAAATTTATGAGGTTCTAGCGATCCGCTAGAGATACGCATACTATTCCACGATAACTGCGAATGTACCTGGAACCTTTACTATGGAAATTAAGTGTAACGACTTAACCACCTAGGTACTCATTTTAGTACCTACTTTCGGTCATAGAAAGTAATGAAATCATCATAGATTATAATTTAACAATAAGTTCCTCGTTACAATTGGAATTGGAAACGAATTGTTCTTTGTTCATTAAACAATGTTGTAAGTCATAAACATGCGATTCAACAGCTAGAAAAGTATATTATGCTACAAAACTACTACTCATATTTTAATTTGAATAACAAATAAACTGTAAACCACATGCCATGACCACAAAAACAATTCGATTAATTTGAATACATACTAGTTTTAATTACACCTAATGAAATAGCCAATCATACGGCTAATTCCGATAATAATAAAGTAGCAACCACCAACAAAAACCACAAAGCAGTTATTTCAAATAATACGATAATAAAATGACTATATATAGATTCAGAGACTCATGTTAGTATACCTATGACTTTAACTGGAAGAGACGTTATTAAATGACCAAGCAATATCTAATTCGCAGTTTTGAACGAAGCATTACGTTCAAATAAGCAAATTGAGGAGCGTATCAGATGGAGTACATCGGTTTTTGAATTGATAAACGAAAACAAGAGCACTTCCTCTTCTAACACTAGCCGGAAAAGCCCGTGGAGTCAATTGTCGCATGAGTGTGCTTCGATAACAGTTATTGTGTGGTTGTTGCCGCCGCGTATTTACCGTGGACACACGGCTCGGGCGCTCCACTCCGCCGCCGCCTCGCCCCGGGCACCCGGCCGTATGTCAACCGCTCCACTGCAGATTATGCTCTAATCCCCTTTCTCTCAACTAAGCCGCTTTCATTGCTTTGTGCTGAGAATGTTGCCAAAGCCCGTCAAGTGGCCCGAATCTGTTTAGACCCTGTGATGTATATTGTACGCGCCACTACACAGCTTTATTGAGTGATAGTCATACGCTTCGCTAACTTACTATCATCTCTGCTCTGCCTTTAGTGCCTTTGGCCTCAGGCACAGGCGCTCTGTTTTCGAGATTATTTATTGTTCAGCAGGTAATTTATGGGCAGGATAAAATATATTCTATTACCTACTGGTCCAGGAGATAATATATCTACAACTGGCAAGTCCCGTTAATTGATTCAGTCTGTAGGTATATTGATATCGCAGACAAACAAGCACGGTCTTATAATAATATAACAAGTGGATTAATAATTAATAGGATGTTTGTGCTCTTCTCGTCTTTCTGAACGCACTACTTTAGCATTAGTTAAACATTTCAGAATATTTAATATCGATAGTACTTCATCTGTTCAATAAAATGAAAGCAAATAGGCTTTCATTTTAGAGATTTTCGTTAGAGATAAAAAAAAAAGAGTTTAAACAACTTTGTACTTGGAATTCTTAGCTATAACAACATTTTACTTGTCTGGATTATTTTTAAACTTTTTTTGTATTCTTTCAATACCTTTATCAATAAAGAATCGAAATGAGGTTACAATTTCAATATTTGAGTTTGGCATATAACAAGTAACTACTCGAATTCTAATAACTGACTGCGTATTTTGACTTTGTTTTGCAGACCAAAATGTTATCTTCTCAGTTACCAGTGTTTTGTCTAGATCAGCGCAGGTTTGAATTCGATCTATTAATGTTTCAAATGGCTGCTTATTTTAGTTACCGTTGAGATAAAGATGTAGACGTGATATTTCGAACTATCTATTCTATGCTTTTTAAGATATAAGGGATTTTAAGATGATGGCGATCAATTCTATGATTTTTAATAATGTATGTATTATTATATTTCTAGCATTTTAATAAGCCTCTGTTTTACTTCTAAAAATAGCTAAGTTACGTAAAATAGGCGATCTAAACAAAAACTCAAAAAAGATCAACGAAACAAAACGCCAGCAAACTGGCACGATACACGAAAAAGACATTTTTCGCGACATCACGTAAAATAACCTTCACGTAACAAAATGTCAAGTCGTAATCGATGGAGACCTAATGTGGGTTTAATGTGGCCCGGAGCCGAGACGCGTGCCCCAGCATCGCCCGTCGAGATTACGCCATAATCCGCTTTCTTTGTGCCTAAGTCACTCCGGCCTTCCTTGACTAAGCTGAAGACGCCATTTGGCGAATCAATTGCGATTTATTGTGCTTTGAGCGCTTTCCAGATGTCAGTTTATTAAATTATTTGTTACTACCCGTAATAAGTACAGTTGCTGTCTTGTATTGGAACACGTCAATTGAAACTTGTTCCTATAAATAACTTTTGGTTGTTTGGGTCAATATTCTGAAACTTATTTATTAAAACAGAAAATTGGTTACGAAACCAGACACTAAGTAAATTGTTACATTTAACCTTCGACCTATCCTAACTTTAGCTTTTGCGTAGGAAGCTTCAAAGCTTTACTGTATTATCTTTATGGGTCAAAAGGTTAAAACATCTAAATAATTGAGTCGCGCATTTAGTTAAACATTTATACAAATTGTTGCTGTTTCTTTTCTGTTTAAATGTTGATCAATGCTTTACGAATAGCTATACTTAATGACGTTATAATCACCCCCATAAACCTAGCCGTCCTCCATAGCATCGTTAATTCAGCGTATAGTCTTCATAATGCCTATAACTAAACTGTTAATACATAATGTAGTTATGCAATGACCTCATTCTGACGTCACGACAAAAGCAGACATGACAGTTGCGGCTCTCCCATAATCCAGACAACTGACAGAGTGAAATCCTCGATCGGAATCCGCATTGATCCATTGTCAGCTTGCACCACAATATTACTTAATACTGACACTAATAATGGAGGTAATATTATTCCAACGAGAAGGAGAAATGCCTTAGGTTATTTGTTATCAGAGATTTGCTGATTTAATCAGAGTTCCGATAATTGTTATTACAATACGAAATATTTGCAGAATTTCGTTCAAAGAGATTCAAATGCCTTCAAAAAATAACGTTTCAATGAGAAGTACAATAGATTGGTACCTACAACTTTATTAATTAGCAGCAGTATGAAATTGAAGAAGACAATAATTAACAACCAAACAATTCGTTGTCACATTTTCAATAGCATCATAGCTTTTGTAGCAGAATCCAATATAAGAAGCACAAAGGTAGTTACTTAGAACAAATGCTACTTGAATATTACTTAACTATTGTACAATAAAATAAATCACAATATATTTAAAGTAATTGAGATTTTATTAGTTCATAGATATATTCCTCTGAACCTGACCCTCGTAAACGTTTGTGTTTATGCACATCGACCATGAATAAACTGTCGTACGGCCATATTTCCATCACCACCTCAGTCGACAACTGATTGGGTGATAGTGGAAGTATTTTGTTATACGTGCCAAGGTTGACACATCTGGGCACTTCTATCATGGGCTCATGGGAAAGAATGCTTCACTCATAATTCTTTCAATGCAAACAATAATTTAGTTTCCGTTTCTACAAAGCTCAGTTATTTGTGAAACGCCCCGGTAGGCACACGTGTTTGTTATTTTCACAGAAAGTTTATTCTGTGTTTTGTTATCCAACAAAATTTAAATAGAAATAACACCACATGTTGGACTCAGGGACGCGTATCCTTAAAATTTGTTTGTCTTTGCCCAGGCAAAACAAAGAACATCATGGACCGATACTGTGAGAACTTTTATCTGTTATTCTGTTTTCTATAATACTCATACAGTTTGTAACTGTCGGTTTGTGATGAAAATTAATCATTATTTTAGTAGCTTGTCCGTCGAACTGTAAACAATTGCTCTGTTTATTGTTCTAGTGAATCGTTTGGTAGCCAATGGTCCTACTGAATTTATTGTTTATTGTATTCAATTGTGTGACATTACATTAAAAGAAAGTTTAAAATTCAGATCAACTTAGTATTGTTTTCCTTTTCATGAAAAGTTAATCACTGCTGAAAATTCTTTTTAATTTTAAAGTTAATGTTAAATAAGTTATTTTCAGTTAGGCCATAACTTCTGCAAGAGAGTGATCTACTTCGCAATGCTACATTGGCACAGCCTCTTTTCAGTTTCAAAGTGAAAAAAATGAAAGTATCACTGATTCTTAAATGAAATTATAATAATTACTGTAACTGTATAAAGCGTTGGAAGTGGACTTAATGGCGTAGCTTCCGGCGTGCGCCCGCGCGCCCCCGGCCACGGAACTTCAATTTCCGCTCCAAAGCTGATTTTCCCTTTATGACAGCAACACTGCTTCTATTTATTTACTTTTTATTAAGATGTTTATTGACAGAATTTCGTATTCAATGCATATACAAATTGGAAAGGACCGTCATAATGAAGGGACCAGTCACTTCTTCGATCGTAAGACTGAGTTTGACGACACTTTCGATCGACATTGTAGACATTTATCGATATTTATGTCAGATATAATTTACCGTGTCTTAGTCCATTTAAATTCAAAGCTTTTCTAGTTTTGTCAACCGAGCATATTATCCTGCGTAGTTGGCTGCTTTGGTTCAATAAGATGTTTTTAATGAAGTTCTCATCTCAAGTAAGCCTGTTGCGGCCCACAGCTATACAAAAGCCTCTCAAACGTTCCGTTACGACACTCGATCCACAGACTGATCATTAGCCTAACAATCCACCTTACTAAGGATAAGCTTTTTTGAAATTCTAATTTCTATAGCCTAGATGTAAAATCATGGGGAAAGGTCTTAAAAGAAAATGACCAAAACATCTTTATCAAAGAAAATTACTTTCATGAGTTTATTGATTTATCATTACCAAGAATATAACAAACGCCTGTCCAAACAATCTCGACCGTTGCGTCGCGCGACATATCTCTACTACGTAATGGTCACATAGTCATCGGTACACTCATTCTACTGGGCACGAGTATAAATCTGTCGTGAGATCGTGTATTAATCGTCGTATTTGGTGAATAAATTTACTTTTGTTTGAGTTTGCTTTTGCTTTGGCGTTATTTATTCAGTAGGACGACCCGGGGCCACAGTTGAGAGATACTCCTCTGTTTACATAACATTTTCGTGCTGCCGACTGTTCGCCCCACGTTTCCACCGACTTGAATTTATCAAGTATTTAGTTTCGTATTATTGAAGATACCTTTCTTATTGATTTTTGCTTGTCTTTGTATTAAATTCATTGATGTTCTTAGTTGTTGGAATTTTGAGTATTTACGCTTGTTTGCTAAACTGCTACCATTTTATAACTACCAATGCAAAATTTACATGAAAGTTACCCAGGTGAACTGAATAAAAACAATTTTAAAACAGCAACGAACAAAGAACAATAGTAATAAAACTTTCAAAAAACGTAGCACATAAAACAATTGACCTGCTTCACGCAAATTTTGCTAGAAGTTGCAGTGCAGCGCATGGCGCGCGAATTGTTACAGATATAGCTTTATTTATTTTATTGACGCCCTCACAATGTGGTGTATAAGTTATGCTATTGATGTATTTACGATTTGTGGTATATTTCGCTGATGGTCGTATTCCGAGGCAGCCTGTTGCGTGGGCTCTGATTTACGGCGATCGATCGCGCGACAATAGGCGTCTCCTTGCTACAGGACTACTGCCCACACTGCGCTTGTTTGGCGTCGTTATAAAGTACTGAGGTGTCTACATTGTCGTCTTCACGTCGCGAGGGAGTTGAAACTCACATTTTATATAGCAAAACTACTGAGTACGGTTCTGAAAGGAATACTATTTTAAAAGAAAACTTTGCAGTGTTATTTTTATAAGAATGGACCACCTCAACGTGCCCTGTGGGGGCTGTGGGTGTCCTGAAATTACTAGATTATTCACGGGTAGCGGCACCTGTGTACTTGCTAATGCTATCATTCTACGCTGTCTATGAGGCATGTTGATTATAGCAATATTACTCAGAAGTGCGGCAGTAGCTTATAGGAACGGTTCATGTTCAACAGTAATCAATTATATGGCGGTTTGATGATGATAAATTACCATATCTAGCTAAGTTATTGCCTTCACCATAATATACAAAAAAATATATAAATCTATAATGTGGATGAATTGAAAAAAAATGAGTTATCTATGTTTTTACAAAATATGAGTTATCTTTGTTTTTTATTTTATTTTACTGTTTTTTCAATGAAATAGGTTTATGTAAAGTATAAATAAAATATTTGCTTTGGAGAAAATATTTGATTAGTACTTAATCAAATAACTGGTTTTTATTGTTGTATTCATCTACTTACACAAACGAGGGGTAAAGTAATAGCTCGGTTATGTAATGCATGTCCTTTTAAATTTCCTTCTTCCATAAAGGCAAAAGTAAGAGGTTTTATTTGACTCACAAACTTTAATACGAGTATGTTTCCTTGGCAGTTCCGAAAAATTTGGTACTCTTTTATTTCGTTGGCTTTATAAAGAGTAGGTACTATGTGAGTTGGAACAACTTTTCCTGTCAGTTGAGCAAATCCACCGAATTCTAACTGCATCACAAACCTGCAAGTTGGCTTTAACTGAAGCCACGTCACCATTTAACTTCCCCTTGGGAATTTCGTGACAAAAACAAAACAGAATCACCATAAATAACTGTACTTTATATATTTACATATTACATTCTCGCAACAAGCAGACAGAACACTTCCTGTGTACTCCACAATGAATGCATTTCCATAATAAAGAAGTGGACGAAAACAATAAATAATTGCCAACGTTTTATTTCGCTCATACATAACGTCGAATATAATAATGAATTGCAACACCTATTTCGCATTCGAAATTAAGAAACACTCTTACTGTAATGAACGAACGGGGACGCCATTAAAATAGCGGATCATAAATAATTCAAGCGCGGGTTTGGCGTCGTTTCAAGACATTTCCACATTAAATTTCATGAGAGGTTCATTTTTCCGGTGAGCGACGCGTGCGATCGTGCGCGCGCCCTGTCGGCGAACGCCCGCGCCACCGCCCCGCCCGCCGCGCCGCGCCTCGAGCGCCTCGACGCGACCACTATTTCACGAGTAATTGACCGTTCTGTCTGATTACCAGACCCGTTGGCTCTAAAATTGTTCCATTCCACTGACATACAACCTTTTCGAAACCATTTTTGTACACAGTCAATATCAATAAACGCAAAAACAACGCTTAAGAACGTAACCTTAAACTTTCCCCGATTTATTTATACAAACGACAACAATGCGCAATTCTCAAACAATTCTGTCTTAAATATTTCCAGTCGTGTTGGAAGAAACCCTATTTGTTCGTTTTGTGTCGTCGCCTGAACCGCCGCCGCCGGGAGCGCTGACGGGAACCACTCGGTTCATTTTTATTTTTACGTCGTAAACCAAAGTCTACGAGTTATGAACGTTGATTTATATGTTAATGGTCTCTGCAGCGACTGTCGAAATTTCATTTAGTCTGGAGCAGGTACTCTTCATACGAGTGGTTGTTACTTCATAACCGAGGGTTCCACGGCGGGGCGGTGACATTGCGGAAATGGCCATCCATCATTCTAGTATCAAAATTTGAAGTTGACATAAAGTGGATGAGAAAATGATTGATGCGTCGGCGACTCCCCAAAGCCATTGGCACTTACCGAAACTAAAGCATTAATTGAATAAACCCTTCATAATTAGGTACCTATGTGAGCACAAGAAATGAATTAGGTTTCTGAGGCTATTTTCGTTCTAAGGTTAACAAACGACATTCCTAAACCTTTTAACATTAATATCGCGTTCATTATTTTTGTTAGCAATGTTCGTAGGGAAAAATAATTAACACATTGTACCAAAACGAACCTGTCTGTATTCATTTATTTGTAAGGTTTACAAGCACGCCATCCGCTATTTAACAAATTATACCTTAACGGAATGCCTAACTAAACGCAAATAATCAAAACAACGTAAAGTTTAAAAAATTTAACCATCCGACAAAAATAGAGCAGCAAATTCATGTATTTTTAGAAATCTGTAGGATTTGTCAGATGAATCGCTTTTGTCTGTGTCCTGTCTGAAGTCACAAATATAGATGTAGGTACAGTCGACGTCCCATAGCTCTGCCGATTGATATAGTCGCAAGAATGAAAGGTCAATGCGAAAGAAGATCTTAAAATAGGAACCCTTTCACGGTGTATTTTGGAATTCCGTTGAATACAATTGGAAACTTCCTTATTTCATATGAATTGTTTCGGACAGGATTTCCTGGTTCCGTGAGGGATTTCCGATGACACGCGTGGAATGAACTAAATATATCCTGAAAATCTTAAATATTCAAATCTCAAATATTCTTAATCGATCTTAAATAAAAAATTTGGTAATGTCAGAGGACAAAGCTACACAAGAACTTAAAACTTTGCAGAACTTTTCAAGCAAAACTTTGTAAGCAAAGTTAATTAACCACGATATAATCTGGAACAACCTCCATTTCGCAGTATTTATTCAACTTTAAAGTAAATTCACAAGAATGGCAAAAATCATAACAAAATACTTCATCCAAATATTCCCCACGGCTTGCGGTTCTACGAACGTAAATGTGTCGTTCCTAATGGTTCCAACTGTACTTTGTGTACGTGCTCGCATGGTCTTACAGTCATTAGGTCCTACATGAAACGTTGGTACTACCTACCAACCGTCGTCCGTAAAATTTTCCCCGAAGCCATTACTTTAAACTTCATATGCAAAGGGGAGATGGCAAATTCACGCGTAACAGTCTAAAAACTGAGCATTCATTAGTTTGGTGACTTGCATTGTGAGTCTACGATACGTTAATGGTTTTGTAACGCTTACTAGAGCTTTGCTGTTTGTGTTAGAACGAGTCTCGCTTGACGCGGGTTATGCCTGGGCTGGGCTTGCATTTTTTTTGTGCGTTTACTGTAAAGTTCATATTAACCGGTCAATTTTATTTTATTTTATAAACCTATCTAAAAATCTCGTTACCTATAAGTTCAATTTGTTGTCAGTGAATTGCTACGTTGAAAACAAAATAATCACGCCATGAATTGTTAAATAACCAGAAACATTATTTTTAATTAACTTTAATATCTCTAAAACGGTCATTTATTTATAGCGATCGTTATCACAGTTTTATTACAAACCCACAGTCCCGTAATAAATCCTCCACACATAAACATTTACCCCATTGGAGGATTTATTTGATTGTTTTCATGACTTGCATGCTTCCCTTGCTCGACTGATAACATTTTTTATGTCCAAACTACGCGAAAAGAGGTTACGACGACCCTTTCGTTGATCCATGAATGACGAAGTACTTCTATGGGATCTGAATCTTGCCCTGAAAATATTATCGACGAAAGCTCAAACAGCCGCGTCACTAGATTTGGTCGTTTTCTTCATTTGTTTCGTAGTAAATGCGAGTTAATTCATAATTTTATTTAATGTAAGCTTAAAATACTTAAAAGCCTGTCACTCTCGGGACGTTTAATCAGCCTGTGAAGCATCACCGCTTAATTTGTAAGTGTCAAAATAAACAGATTGATTAAATTATTTACAAAGGTGGGTTCAGACGTGAAGGTGAGTGGATTCATTAGTCCACGTGACTTGCAGTGTAAAAGCGAATGTCACCGACCACCGCCGACCACTCCCGACTCCGGCCTATGGCGACCGACCCACGGTTTTACTGCTTTTAAAATACAACCCGGATTCACCGGCTCCATTACACTAATTACGTTTCGAATTTAGAACGCTCATGTTTATTTATATTGTTTGTTTTGTCCGAACTTTATAGCTCTTATAAAATTTTAAAGTGTCCAAATTGACTCATTTTGGTTGAGCCACCAATAAAAATAAAAACACTCCGGTTGTTAATTGACTCAAAAATTGACTAATTACTAATACTTTAAGTTTTAATTATGCTATGAAAATGAAATTAAGCCACAACCGTGTTGGTTATTAATTCAAGTTTATCAGATTTTACTTGGAACGAGTTTACGAAAGTTTTTTAACATCAGACTTTATCTGATATAATTTTAGCAGGCATCTTACTAAATATTGTCCTTATTGTTTAACTTTCCTTGTCATTAAAATGTAGGTCTGTAGTGTAGGTAGTTTTTGTAAATAGTCAGCTCCTCTTATCTTTACAGCTTTATCGTTGTGAGTTATACCGTCCGTCATGGACTTTCACCTACTGTCGCATGCACTTAAAATTAACGGTATCAGCTAAGTACACACGGGGGTATCCACCGGCACGTCGCCGATAGTACTGCAATAAAGTCGAGCCTCATCACACTATTTCGTAATTGGATCGTAAACTTCTGTAAAATTATTACCTGTCTTTTACTAGCTTGCTTTCATGACCATTTTATTTGCCTACTGACTAAATTTCCTTCACAATTGTATGTATGATATTATTTCGTTCTGGACATCATTTTATTGCATGTAAATATATAAGTTGTAAAACGTCTTTCAAAATAATATTAAACTTACATAAAAGTGTTTCAACAATTTTGGATAATGTTGAAATTTTATTCTAAGCTTTCTTTTCTTTACGTTCAAATTATAAGCAATAAAATGTCACCATATTTTTCAATTTAATATGTTTTAAAATATTTTATCAGTGTGTTGGGGCGTTAGACGATATTTTCTTCGATAACTTTCAATGTTAGCCTGTTTATGAAACATGAATGGTGTTTTTCTCGAGAGCTGCGATGGGTAACGGAAGATTGGGCAATATATTTCAACATATCGTTTATCTGGCAAAATGTATAATAGCTGGTATATTTCAGCTAGATAAGCTGGGACCCTAAAGCTGATGAACGATTACATAGATAAGTTTTGGCGTAGCTTTGCATTTTTATAGATAAGTACAACGATTTAGAAGTTTTATAACATATTTTAACAACCACTCACAGCTCAACCCAAAATTATGCCAAAGAATACTACGTTTATGCTAAGAAATTTTCATGTAATTAGTTCAAGCTGGCGGTCGCAAAAATTAAACCCAGGTAGAAATTGTCCCACAATTTGGTCTTATAATTCTTACTGAACAACGCCGAAATTTCGTCTCTAAAATCTAGCCATTTTTGATATAAATGGACGATATTAATATTAGTGTCATTAATTCATTACACAACAAGTATTGAACGCTGCATGGTGACAAACACTGGTAGGCAGAGAGGCTATCTACATTATCATATTGCGACTGATTGATGCCAAAGGTCGCCAGCTCGTATGACGTAACGTGCTTATCTGTTATGATGCGACATTCATATCAGTATGAACGCAGCTTTATACCGAACGTGTAAATCATTTTTTAAAGCTCCTCACATTTCTCTTTTGATACCATCGTGTAGATAGGCTAATTGTAAAGGGTCGGATACAATCATGAATATTGCGCGCTTGACAATTTGACATTGCGTAGGCTTCGTTCTGATTTATAACCGGTACAGCAACCAGCAACATCGTGCTGAATTCCTCACATTTACAACTAAATAAACTAGTCAGTTCTCAACATGTGTACGCTAAGATAACGTCATTAGACAGCTTCATCTGTCAACTGAGGCGTGACCACCGACGTATCAGAGACGCATCAAATGCCGGGCATTCGTGGTGACTAATACTGGATTAATTATCTCTGTTTACTATGCAAGCCAGTCGGAGCGAATGACCTCTCATTTTTGCACCTCGGGTAAAATGCTGATTTGATGTTAGATGCTACGTCGGCTAGTTGACACAAGCTAGACATTACAATAACATTACTATTTTCAGTCAGCTGTTTGAGTTAGTTCTCATCCGACGCGCAAACTAATTTATTCAGGGCGTGAGTTCACACAGCCGGGATCACGAGACTCCGTTTGTTCATCGTGACTTAAATTAAAAATGTCATGAAAACTCGGAAGATTTGAAAGTATGTGTAAATATATGTGTATTTAAAAAAACAAACGTCCATGCAATCTAAGCGCCATGAGGGTTACAGTATCTTGTTATTTCTCAGTTTAATTTAAATATGTAAATTTTATTAGGCATAATACAGACTGAGGACTCTTGAATTGCAAATGAATGTGACATTACGTTTTATAGGCTGGTAGCCAATTCGCCGGCTCGTTTCCTTGGAGCTGGCGGGAAATTTTCACTTAGAAATGCCCTCAGATTTAGTGGTATTTCAATGGATACACACTGAAGCGATTTAACAATCGGATTAAGTAATAGGAGAGAAACTTTGAATTTCATAAAGTTTAATTTTAACCGTGCTTGCCACATATTATCGAGCTATTCGTGTAAGCAATTTTGTCTGCGTGTAGCAATTTACGATACGATAGTCTGGGTATGGGAATAGGCCTGGAAGAGACAATTAGATTTCAACAATACAGATTGTACACAGAATGAACAGTTTTGGAATTAAATTCTCAACATAAATAACAAACATAATGCTATTTAATTTGTGGTTCGATGTCTGGAAACCGGATTAATAGTATAGTTAAATGATCGCATAATATTGTTTATACTGCGATTTAATAGCTCGAAGTGGTGTATAAATGTTGTAATCCTCTGAAAGCAGACGATAATCGCGCTAACATTCACTCAATACATATTTAATGTTAAAGATGAAAGACAGATTTTGTAAAGCTTAATTCCATCGTTCAGCTCCGAAAATATTTTCCCTTTCATATAAAATGATCCTGACACAAATCCTTAAAAATGTGTTATTGGGAGCCACGGGACGGAGCAATATTGAAGGTAGTCACGCGTCCCACCTTAGGAAAATCTCGCCGTAAAATAAATGAACGATTTCATAATCCGGGACGTTATATAAAATGTTGAAAAACTATTTTTGAAACGAAAAGATTTTGCAATGTTCGTAGCTATAATTCTTTGACACCAGGGATTTGAAATACTGTAAAGTATTTTGCGAATTAAGCTCTTTGCCTCTAAAAGTTTTTTACGGTTAGATTCTTTATAAATTTTCGAACAACCGTTTATAAGTATTTGTGTTTAATTTAATTCTAGCTTCGAACTAAGTACTTAATACAAAGCTTAGAAATGTTTAGTAGATAATAATAAGCAATTCATTGTCTTTGGGGCTTTTTATTTGTTTGTGGTACAGTTTATTTGCTTTCAGTCATTAGGTAAACGCTTAAAAAATAGTCTCTATGATATTTTTAAACTATTTGATCTGGTTTAAAGACCTATTTCCGCTGTGCAATTCTAGTAATCAAGGCAAAAAGTCTTCTAATTCCACATGTGAAAACGGCTAACGGGCTGGATATCCATATTCCCCAGTAAGTTATGAAAACTGCAAGTCACCAAGTAAGAATATCACTTGAACCGCGTACAATAATCACGTGTTGATTGCGAATATCTTTCCTCACTTTAATGTTAATATATTCTACAGTTACCTACCATGTAAACTTTGCTCTTAAACTCCCTTTCACTGAGATGTTTGTTTGCTGCGAACGTTATATGAATATTTACATCGTACCTTCATGGGTAGCTTATGGTGTGTGTAGCCTGTAGTATTTTCTAGGGCTGCATCAAACCTTTCGACAGTATATCAATCGGGTAGTATTGGTTGGTTATTGTATGCATAATTTGATGAAACACTATTAAAACAGTTAAAAGAAATAGAAATAGAAGAAGAATAAATATGATGGTTATTTTGATGAGAGTCCCGATACATTTTGCCTTACGGCATGCTAAATTATTTAAACAAAAAGCATTACATTCACTAAGCAACATTACTATCATTATTAAAAATACTCATATTATTCAAATACATTCGGAATTAGGCACAAATGTCAACAAATAAATTAAAAACATCAGAAAATATAATTAAATCAAATGTTAAAAAATTAAATTTATAATGACAATAAATTCAATAAAAAATGTCAATAACTTCAATTACAAGTGTCAATAAATTTAATTAGAAATGTCAATAAACAAAAAAAAATATTAAAAAAATTAAATTGCAATAAGCTAAAGATAGAAATTTCAGTAAATTAAATCACAAAGAAACAACCTACACACCATTAACAGCAAGTTTCGTCATTAACAAAATCTTTAATTGCGTAGTAACACTTGTCCAGTAGCAGTTTTGTTAACTTTTTTTTTACTTTGAAGGTTAGTTATTTTTAATGTATCGACAGTTTATTATACATAAGAGGACCCATGGTTAAAATGTTTTTTTTTAAGTAAAGGCGTTAGGTAACCACCTGTGTGAAGTTGATTTTTAAATTGTGACCTTATTGGTTCTGAGCTTTGTCTTTTATCCACTGCTGACGTAAACAGGTGCTTGTTCGTTATAACGAGAGCAACTTCTAGTATATAGGTTGGCAGCTTTCTGTAGTTTTAAGATCCGTCATTGATCGAAGGCAACGTTTTTAGGCCCTAAATATTCTTTCTCCCTCACTGCAGTTCCCCAAAAATATTGTATGACACCAATCTTAGTGAGGAAGCAACTAAACCATGATAAGCTGTCACTAATGTATTTATGTTTTTTTTTTTTGAAAGGCTATAGAGCACATAATTATGCCGTTTTACTTAATTTATTGCACAAGTTTTCAGCATGATGTTTCCATGTCAGTTTATTGTCGATGAAGAATTTTAGGAATTTTGTTACTGTAGTTGTATCTACGTTTTGGTCATTATATCTAATTATAATATTGTCTGGCTCTAGCCACTGCTGCACTGGTAGAAATGCATGAATTGTGTTTTATTTAATTTATCACTAGATTATTTTTATTAAGCCAATCTTTTATAGTTTTAAGGGTGTTGTTTATATCTTTTTTGTATTCCGTTTTGTCTATGCATTCAATTATAGCTGTGCTTTCATCCGCTAATAATGTCATTGGATGATGAAATTGCCGCGGTAGATCGTTAATGTAAAGCAGAATTAAAAATGGCCCAAGTACACTACCTTGCGGAACCCCAAATTTAGGTATTTTACTTGAAGATAAATATTTGAATTCACGCTTAGTTTTAACACATACTCTCGATATTTCTGTGTACTGTTTTCGATCAGTGAGGTAAGACTTTATTATTATTTAGTACGTTGCCTCATATACCAGTCTTCAAGTTTATTTAGCAGGGTGTTATGTTTCACATAATCGAAAGCTTTTGTCATGTCCGTGAAAATTTCACATACAGGGTTTTTCTTATCCATATTATTCATGATCACTTTTAAAAGATCAAATAGTTAATATTTTTATTTTTTCGAAAGCATTATATATTATTTTTAATTACAAATGTGCAAATAGATTCATATGTAATATTTTCAAATATCTTAGAAAATACTGATATTAAAGCTATTGGTCTGTAGTTTGACATGTTTTCCTTAATGTTTTTTATATAGTGGTTTTATGACAACAGTTTTCATATAATCTGGAAATATAACTGAGCTTATGCATGCATTTATTATATGGCTCAACGGTTTGGCTATGATGTCCGCAACAAATTTTACTGCCGCAGCAGAAACTTCGTCGTATCCAAAACTTTTTTATTTTTAAATGTTTTATTACACGCAGAATATCTTAAGGTACCCCTGGACATGAATAAAGAATTCCTGATATTAGTATTGCCACTTGTCTTGCCCAGATGTTTCTTAGTTACATTCTGTACCTGATCAACGAAGAAATCGTTAAATTTACAGTGTTTATAATGAACAAAATTTTCAATTACTATGTAAAGATGAACAAAAGCATATACCACGTAAATTCAGGATGGTATATTCATTTATGTTAAAATTCCGTACGCACGCCGTTTTAAACTAAATAAATTAAAACCTTTTGACGTGGGTGTCTCCTTCCCACTGCATCCACAAAGTACGGGATCAAGCTCAAACAAAACACCAACTTAAATCAACCAAGTACTCTAGAGAAACGTTTGAAGAGACTTTATTATAATAATTACACACCCAATTTCGTTAAACAAATATAATAGCTTTTCTTATATATCAGGGTTTCGGGGCGCGTCCCTAATTTCGGTTGCAAAGCATGTATAAACTGGGGTATAATTGTTAAGACGAAGTGAGCCTATTCGTTTGTAATGTGTTCTTAGCTTTACTGAATTTTAACGAGGCTCCCGACCTGGTGACGGATCGCGAGTTCGCGGAATCAAGAATGTACAGTCAAAGGCAAAAATATAATGTAACACAGAGCTAAATTTTGACATTGATTTTAAAGTAACGATTAACTAATTGTAATAATATTTATTAATATTGGACTGGTTATTGTAAATTATCTTAAGAATGACATTTGAACATTTGTATCCTACCAGAATACCCGCGAAAATAAACGTTGTTGTTTAAATTTTTAATTAGTCGAGATTCTTTATGGCACCTCTTTAGGTCATGAGCTATCCAAATATCAAATATTTGGCCTAGGTCTTAAGGGGGAAGCGTGAAAATTGATTTGGTGTTACACATGTATAGTAGATATGTTGTGGTAGAATATATAACACTTCAAAAAAATTAAAACCATACTATGTAACACTACATTCTTACAAATAAATAAATTCTGACTAATTCTGAAATCGAAATGAGACATTTCTGAAAAGAAGAGAAATATTTGTCTCACCATAAAATGTTTTATACGATAAATATCTTACAAATTCAATTCAAGATGAATAAAAATAGATTACATGAAAACAAAAGCGATGCTTACGGTAGTCGCATATAATGTGTCACATCTGACATTGCACCTTGGTAAAATAAGCAACATATAATGTAAAATAAGCAGCATATAATGTTAATTATATCCTGAAAAAAAAGATTCAGTATTATTTGAAATGATGTTTCGTGACAAAGAATTATTATTTTTAATGAAAATTGTATTTTATTTAATTAACACTAGGAGTAATGCAATTTTTTATTGAAGACATTTTTGTTTCAATTTTGGGGAAAGCGGAGACAATAAACTTTGTGATAACTAAAATATGAGACATTTAATTGTGATTTCAAAGTATTTAAAAACCGTTAAAAAATGGATGAAAATAACAAAACTCGTTTTTAGTGTAAACATCCTCGTTTTATTGTAAACCAAATTCTTATAAGTTTTAAAAGAACCAATGGGAAATATTATACAGATTACAAAACAGTTAGGTACAGTTATCAGTTTTATATGGAGTTCATAGTAAATAAAATAGCGAGAAATCGGGGTTTAAACGCAATTAGTCCGAAAAGCGTTTCTGACGGCCAACTCTAGCACCGCGCGCGCTCGTTGGTCAAATCAAATAGCGCGCGCTTACCCGGCTTCCTGTTACACACTTCCGTCCCTTTTCACAACATCACTCCGATGGATAGCAGGAAAGCGAGAGGAAAGATTTGAAACAAATACGTAAAAATAAATAAAATGCTAGATACATATCTTTGCCGTTGACTGTACACAAGAAAATTGTGTTAAAACTTTTGACTCGCTCGATTAGTTAAAGCTTCGAGGTATATTATTCCAAATTCAAATGATCGTGGCATCGTTCCTTCGTGCGTGTGCGTTGCTACAATGCCGTCAATTTACATGACCGAACATTTGTATTTTATTGAGCATTCTTATGTCGTGTCATGTTTTGTTTACAAGTCGAAGTTGTCGCTAGTTCTGTTTTACAACGAAATTTGTTTATAAATGTTTATGTATTACAAAAAGCAAAACGAAATGCAAGAGCATGATGATTTTATTTAAATTATCTTATAGTAACGACCCACCCCTGCTCCGCACAGGTGAAATGTACTGATGTAGCGACATGTCAAAACATCGAGATATCTGTGATATATCTACGTTTAATATTAATGTATTATACACATAAACCTTCCAGAATAAATTCTCTAAATGATAATGAAAACCGCATCCAAACTAAATGTGTAGTTTAGAAGAACTAAGCGGCCACACAGGCAGACACAAAAACCGAGTTTGTTTTATGGAAGCTTAGGTTTAAGGAAAACACAAATTATTTACATATTACAGTCGTTGAATTGTCGTCAGTTCATAAGAATATTATGCAGAACGTTTTACCACAACATTTTACTTCTTGCAAAAACCACAAGAACCAGACAAGCGTGACGGAGGAAAAAGGCTAAGCTAAACATTTTATTAGAGTTAATTTATTATCACAAAAAACGTTGTAAATTTAAACGATACAACCATGTATTTACATTCATTACATTATATCAGACTTAGTTTGAATAAGTCTAAAAAGCTAAGAGTAGATAAAGAACAACATGTTTTTTTTTAAAGTTTATTACTTTATGTCCTCTAGCATTATTATAACCGAAATATCATAGCATATAACCAGCGGTCGATCACGACGCTTCCAACGATACCTCTTTTGTCAAATTATGGTAAGTAGTTTAGAAGTTATGAGGGAACAAATGAACATACATACCGACATACATACATACAATAGGTACCATCGAAGAAGTTCATATCTATACACCGTAAGGACTATTTCTGGTTGCAGCGCTCGGCCGCTATAGAACCGGGGCGGTAACAGATGTGGTCATCGTGTTCACGGGATTTTGTTTTCAAACAAGCAGTTTGAAAACAAAATCCCAGATATGAACTTCTTCGGTAGTACATATTGGTCAAAATCATAACCCTCCTTTTTGCTTCGCCGTAGTCGGGTAAAAATAAAAACAGACTGAATAGACTCAGATACGGACTTAATCTGCCAAAGAACTATTACCTACTTAAAGGCAGTATTAGTAGTCAAATAAACTGTGAATGGTTACGTTCTGCAGAGATATTTTCGCACATTTTATTAACTACTTTCTTAGCAATAAAACGCGGAGATCTCTCTCAAAGGGCACTTAAACCGTTCTGCGTTGAGTGTCGCATAAACCGGCCGATAGGTACCGGAATTAACTGTTCTCTATAACATTTGTAAGTAATAGTTTCGAAGGCTCACCCCTAGTCTCTTTAATTACATTCTGAGCGAACAGCGGCATGACATGGTTACTATCCTGCCAACATAAATGAAAATATACCTACTTATATATACTACGTAATTTAGACTAATAGGAATTAATACGGGAAGAAATTAGACTCAACGAGGTGGAATTTTATGCACACCAGTAATAATAAATTTTGTTGCTTTCCTAACAACTTTAGCTTATTCCGACTGCTGCTTATTTTAACTGAAATAAGTAATTACATCAGCCTCAGAATCGCAAATAAGATCATGGAATTAGTGACTATTAATAGACACGTCTTAAGAATGATTAACTTTATTAATGGACTCCCGACCAATCGGCTTTGCGCTTATCTCGGCTTTGCTTCATCTTAGCTTTTTAACTAAACTTTCTTTTGTTACTTATTTAGTTCCGGAATTCGAGCACTTCGGGAATGGAGCATAAAATAAACAGAATCGTCGCGAAAAAGGCTCAGCTCGTTTTGAATTCAAATCTGTGAACGACGGCGTTCAGTGTAATAGCTTTCTTATACGTGTTGTAAAATGTATCACTTTGGGTACTAAGGTGGTTATGTGGGTCTTGAACATTCAGATCTCAGATACAGATAGTACCTATAAAGTTTCGAGTCATTAAGTAGGTATCGATGGTGAGTCAACACTTATTACCAAGTGATTATCTTAAAGTTCGCAATGAGCCTATGTTACAAAACAAATGAGGATCAGAAAACACACTAATCTATACTATACTTATTACTTATCTATACCTATTATAAGTTAAGGAGGAGCTCGTGGCTAAGTAATAACAGCCACACGGTTCGATCCACCAGGTTAAGCTACGCTTACCGGGGATGATCTGTGGATGGGTAACCATCTTAACATACCGAGACTCCTCCGTTCCTCGGAAAGCACGTTAAGACGTTGGTCCCGGCTGTCATTTGTGGATCTTTGACAGTCGTTACGGGTCGACAGAAGCCCGAAAGTCTGACAACCAGTCTTACCAAGGGGTACCATATTACCCAGTTACTGGGTTGTGGGGGTCAGATAGGCAGTCGCTCCATGTAAAATAAGGTATTCAGATACATCCGGTTAGACTGGAAGCCGACCCCAACATAGTTGGGAAAAGGCGAGGCAGATTGACATATTATAAATTAAAATCGCTTTTCGAGTTTGTATGTCAACAGATTATGATGAGGCTTTTACCATAGTTTAGAAAATTTATTCCGGAAGGTTTATGGGTAGGTATAACACGTTAATATTAAAGTTACATAAAACTAACAAACCTTGATGTTTTTACGGGTCGCTAGTTAAATGAAGAGGTAAAATTTGTTTGTTTGTTTGTAAGTTTGTATGTAGGGGGTAACCTCTGGAAGTACCAGTAGGATTTGAAAAAATTTCTTTGCATTGGAAAGCCCAATTCTTGAGGAAGGTTATAGGCTCGCGGAAGAAGTCGCGGGCAGGACCTAGTATTATATGTACAAGTAATTGTTTGTATGTAGGGGGTAATCTTCGGAACTACTGATCAGATTCCGAAAATGCTTTCACTAATGGCAAGCTACAGTATTGGCGAGTGTCGATATATTTTATTTTTAAAAAAGGAACACGCGGGCAAAGTTGCAGGTAAAAGCTAGCAAAAAATAACAAATTTGATTAAATATTTTAATTTTGCTATAAAAGAATAACATCTCGAGAAACGTCAAATTCTTACATTAAAAATATAACTAAATCGTGCATACAGTTTTCTACGTATTGTTTCAATGTCCTTGTATAAACTTTAGTAAAACTAATTATTTTAAACGGAATTTACTGAGTTAAAAAATGGCTCTAGGTAGAATTAAACAGTTCTTTGCTTAAACTCACTTTAATCGGAATGCGTCACAGATTGTAGATATCTTGAAAACACTTAAGTCCTAAGCTTAGCAGGTAGGTAACCAATATAAAAATTGAAAACATACTAATCAGCCGAGGCGTTGTGGTGGCCCTGTGGTTAAGACCTCGCCTCTCATGCACGACGAGGTTGTGCGTTCAAATCCGTTCAAATACCAATGTGACGTTTTTAATTCATATGTACTTTCTAAGTTTATCTTGGACATTACGGGCATCGTTGAAGGAAAACATTGTGAAGAAACCCGAACTTATCTATAGATTCTGTTCAAATTTTGCATAGGTGTTCCCTGTAAAGACACACTCACATATAAAGAAAGAAAGAAAGAAAAAAAGGTTTATTTGTCACAGAGACACGTGCATACAAATAACAAAAATATTAACAACATAAATATTTGGCAGCTGCACGTCATGACTGTGACAAGAAGGCTTCCACTCAGCATAATTCTGTGCTATGAGGGACCCACAGCACAGCGCTGATTTTCAGTGGTCACCCGGAAAATACGTACGGACATCAAGTCAGTAACTAGATATGAATGAAATAAAAAAAAATCCAGTGTGTAAATATTGATTCAATCAGTGTTCTGTCTCGCTCCCACCCTCACATCAACTCGGAAAGGTATCGTCACCGTATCAACTCGAGCCATTCAGTAGTCTTTGTATGAAACTCCCTACTACAACGCACACTCGAGCCATTCAATAGTCTTTGTATGAAACTCCCTACTACAACGCAGTGTGCGTTGTAGTAGGGAGTTTCATCGGAATCAATCGGAATCGTAACGTAATCGCCTCGCCTCGGGACAAGCTCACGAACCGCGGCGACACGGTGACGATCACTTTCCGAGTTGTTAAGTGTGCTATGACCTTATGTCTGGTCAGTCTGTAGGCTATAGCCTAATAATAATTTATAAATTATCACGCTATTTGCTATGGGGGATAATATTGCATTATGTCCGTATTCTTCTATAGTTTACCGCAAGTTGTAAAAAGACGAGCCAAAAGGTAAAATATTGCAGATAGTTACAGATTTAACCTTTTAAATGATTATTATCACGCTATCTATACCTTTATGGAACTAAGCCATTTACAGGGTGGATTTTTGAGATGGGGCAATAAGGGCAGGTACCTTAACCATTGTCGCTACAACAAAACGGTCTTAGAAGACTGTCCTTAACTTTTATAACATTTTGATCTGTACAGTCAGCAAGAGAATGGGCAATTTTCACAAAGACCTTTTCAATGCATCCTGTTTCATATAAGGATCAAAAATATCTGTAGGATCAACTGAACTTTGAGTACCAGAAAATTCAGAAATCGCAAAAAGCTTCCCATACATTTCGTAGGAAATGAGACTGCGATGAGAGAGAACGTAATATACCAGTGTATGACAACATTCAGAATTAATACATTATTCCACTGGCTGAATAAGGAACGAATATAGCAGATAGTTACAGATTTAACCTTTTAAATCATTATTATCTCACAATACTTTTACGGAGCTAAGCAGTCAATAATGACAGCAATTTTAGTCAACTTTCAACAAAACAAATAAAGGTTCGATGACTGCGTTGCAAACCTATATAACTAAATTCGATTCCGAACAATTGATATTTTTGTGCTACTTTTTTTTACTGGTATTAATTTATCTGGTATTATTATCAGTTTAAATAGATCATAGCTTCCTGCTACCCTCGGAAGACCACATGATTCGTCTAATGATTTCACAGCTGATATGTTCGGCTAACGATGTTCGAATTCTTGGTTGACAATATTTAGAATAATGCAACGTACTTACTACATCTTAGTCTGCGACATCGTTAGCCGCTGAGCGTTCTTTTGATAGTCCATCTTTTGATAGTTCTTGAGCTGATGAAGGAATGCCAAAGGGTGCACCTGAAAGTATATTAGAGAGATTAGTTCTAGTTTTTTTGCATTTGATTAGTAGGTATGTATCAATAAAGTAAAATATTGGAGCAAAAATACTCTTTGACTTCATTGAATTAACATTTGATTAATATTGCGTTTCTCCTTATAAATAAACGAACCACAATTTTATTTATTAACAAATAAGTACTTTTCTGTTTGACATATAAATGGATCCGAAATATTTCACCAATTAAAATCCGAACGGGTAAATAACTTCGTTGCTATTGAATATACAAGGGATTATTGCTGAACCAGCGCTGGAGCCATTACGTAGTAATATTCAATCGACTGCATCACCCGCTTCGTTATTACTACAAATTATTTCCGAGGAAATTAATTTGATTGTAATAAGTTCTGCGTATTAAATAACTCTTCAGTGTCTATCATTTTGTTTCAAATACATTAGACCTACCTACTTATAAATATTCTGCTGACACATAACCGCATTCGAGTAGGTAGGTACTAGGTAGGTGATGAATAAAATTTTAATTTGTTAGTAAACCATACAGCCGGCTTATTACAAGAAGTAAAAGTAAATGGATTTCGATGCCTTTTCAGATATTCCGCATGTTTTATGAAAATAGACTAAGTAAATACGAAGTATTCATAATTACGTGTGGGGTGAACTTTCATAACTCATGTAAATTTAAAATTAGCTGTTGAGTTTCCAAATAAATAAATACAATAGTGATGTCTATGCATTTACCTAGCCCTTCCAAACATTTTTATTCGGCTAAACAAGCAATAAACTCCATCGTAAAATATTCAGTCATAATTAAGGCTGAGTATTGTTTGTTTGAATATTTTATTTTTGTTTGTTTGCATAGTTATTGATATCAACAACTGTTGATATCAATTCAATAAACATGCAAACAAACATGAATATCTGTGAACCCTAAAAAGTGGGTATTTCTAAACAAGTCGAACGTGGCCTATCTATCTTAGGCAATCAAACTCAACGAGGTCTCTGGCATAAAGATACAATATTACTTAACTATGTAAATACACTTAGGTATCCTTATCTTAAAAAAACTAATATTTCTGTTAAAAGATCCTATTGAATTTATTCTCGACAATTTGTTCACGTGTTACAAATACGGCAGACTTAAAATGGTTTTCCGACATATTAAGTCAAAGTCAAATAATTTATTTCAATTAGGCACAAAAAGGGCACTTTTGAACGTTGAATTTTTTTTATTCTAGTTGCCCCTTCAAAAAGTAGTTTTCGTATGGAGAATAACGGGCAAGAAACTCCACCAAACATTAATTCTATAATTATATGTGAAGACGATGAATAACATTACTATACCACTATAGGTAAAAATAATGAAAAATGAAGGAATGACAGATAAATTAATTATGTGATAGATGCATGGTGCTCACACATTTGCAAACATTGTAAAATTATACGATATTCCTAACATTTTAACAAGTAATACTAATAATTCAGTGTGTGAGTTCAATTAATCATATAATGTAAAATCAATGTTATAAAAAATAATAATATTATACAATTAAATTAGCAACCAGTTAGATTTTGTCTAGATTCTAAATTGTCCTATGGGGCAGGACCAGCATGTTTCCAAGCATTCTCATCTTGGATATAATCCTCTAATTTGTAATATGCTTGTTTACAAAGTGTACTTTTTATATGACTTTTAAATTTTCTTTCATATAATTTTAATATCAATCACAAGGTATTCTGTTGTAACATTTAACACAGTACCCCATACAAGATGTATGTACTTTAGATAGTCTGGAAAATGGTTGATCTAAGAATAAGTAGTGCTTTCAGTAAACGCTAGAGCTGGTATTTCTTCGCATGCTCCTACGGGAAATAAAAGCGTGGCTAGCATCTTCCTAATCATACGCTCTATTATGCAAAACAGCTTTTAAACAACAGCAACAGCTTTTTAGCAGGACTCAAAAAGGAGGTTCTATATCTGACCCATATGAATTTAGTATATTTCCAGATACAGATTAACTATCTAGTTTGGGGTAATTTAGCTGAAGGTAATATTTTAAACTCCTCATATCGTCTCAACTTGGTGTAAACCTGTCAACCAGTTTACTGTATTACCTGAACAATAAACTATGTATTGGTTCTATGTATTGTAACGGAGTTGGATGATTATGAAGTACAGAATATTTGTGAAATATTGAATTATTAATTGCCCCACCAAGCCAAAGTGGAATGCCGAAAAATTTGCAGCGGAATTTGCCCCACTAGTTCAATTTGGTGGGGATCTACTAGTCTGTTGGATTCTGCCCCACTAGGGTTGGCACTTTAGAATTTGTATAGTTAGGTATCATAGATATAAGTATACTCGTATTTTATATTTGTTTGGAAAAGCATACCTGCCTATTCAAATTTTAAGGTGTCGACCCTAGTGGGACAGAATCCAGCAAGATTTTAGTCTAGTGGAATCTGCCCCAGCAAATCGAACTAGTGGGGAGATTCCACAGCAAAATTTTAGGCATTGCTTAGTCGGACAAAGTGGAATAATTTTAAATGTTATATACATATTTTTTAAACAAAATTATGCCACCAATTTTCCAAAACAAAAGAACTTATTCTTCCATTTATAGTTATTTTTACCGACTTAAAAAAAAAATTGTATAGTACGTATGTATGTAATATCATAAATATATGTTAATCTATAAGAGCTTCCAAACAAATATACAACGTTTTTATAGTAGTATGCATGTATGTTTGTATGTTTATTTGTTTGTATATATGTATGAATGTACACGCGTATTTCGGAAGAAGGTGCCAATAAACGTGTTTTTAGTGTTTTCTTTGGATGCCGTTTTTTTTATTAATTTGTTGACTTGAAGATGAGAATTCATCTGACAAAACAATTTTTCCATAACATAATAATTGACTAATAACGCCTGCAGTCCCCACAGCCGTCAAGTCAATCATAGACCGTAGTTAAGTATTAAGTAACGACAAATTAAAACGTGACAAGCTTTCATTAGGTCGCCACCTATTGAGTCACCAGACGAAGTGCCACGGTATTTGATACATAAATAATTGGTTCCCAGTGTGGTGCCACTGAACTGTAGAGCTTCAGCGATGTTTCAATAGACTTAACTGTATATATATGTGAGCTAACTTAATTTAACTGACGGTGGACGATCGGCTTTACTGCGGACCTGAATTATTTAGCGTATTCTTGCTCAAGACGATTATTTTTGAGAAAACTCTGAAGTTTTTAACCTTAGTACCTACTAAGGTCAAAATCAGAAGTAAAAAATTATTAAATTGTTGAGAAAATTGACTGCCAACGTAAATTGTCTGTTTCTTTAAATCACAACCGCCGTTATATTACATTTGCATAAAATGACTATAACACGTGAAATTGGCGTATTGTGTCAATTTGTCCTAAGTCTGGAAAACGGGGGTGTTTCAATAAACACATGCAGGCACAGTGACACTTCTGTATGCTGACAGAAAATATAACGAATCATTAACTATTTGTTTCAAGAAATGACGTAGGTCAACCTAAAAAGGAAAAAAAAAACGAGACGTGAAAACAACGAATAAAATAATAAACTATCTGTGCTACTGGTTATATATTCGTTCGAAAAATTCAAATCATATTGGTTTGGTCAGTTTAATGTCAAATCCAAAAAATAAAATCTTTTTCATAATATTACTGCTACACAAATATATTTAACTTACCACCAGATGCGTCCAAGCACAAACCACATTCATCAAACTAATCCTAATACACATTCCATAAATATTTAATCAACAATTTGTCAATAACGCCCTCCAATGTAGAAAAAAAAATGTCAGACACGAATTAAGGCTCCCGCAGACAGGCGCGACTTGTCGCACGACGTGTTACATTAAGACTATTTCGTAGAAATTGTTCTACGGATATATATCACAGAATCGCGTGGCACTGTCTCGTCGTGCCTATCTGCGAAAGTCTTTACTATGGCCGACCACATGAGTCCACAGTACAAAAAACTTATTATTTATAATGATGGTCGTGGGGTGCATAGAAAATGAAAATACTTATTATTTTATCGCCTCCTGATAGATGGTGATTACAGTAATGCTATAAAATTATTATTATACAATGTGCAGGTAGTACTTTTTCGATTTTAATATCAGATTTTATTTGTCTCTTTCTAGCAGTTGTGGTTTCTCTAGGTCTCTTTTATTTTTGCAGTTTGATAACCGCTTAGTATTTTTATTATCCGTATAGAATATTGTGTCCAAATACTTTTTGTTGACAACTTGACGTAGCAGAAGACAGTCGTAACTACATTCTCTGTTTAAAAAAATACTATAAATTAATAGCTTATGAACATGAGCTATTAATTTATAGTATGTTCATGCTATCCTATGATCATAATAATTATAGTGCTTTACAAAACGCATTAGTATAACCATTACAGTGCAATGTCAAGTTTTTAATACGCGTTTTTAATCCCCTAAATTAATGTTGGCAATTAGTGTCAGTAATACTGTGTAACAATAATAAATTTCATTGCAATTACGACGCTGTTATGTGCATTTCATGATTTTTTAACCCTCACAAAACGTAATATATTCTTAAGCTTAGGGGGAAGTAGAAAGGGGAGCTAAAATGTGCTTACAACGCAGTATGAGAACGCAATGCTAATGTATCGTTCTGTCACTAAATGTATTCCACTTCGACAGTAAAATTCATTTTTTATGTATACAACATAGAATCGATCAATATTTGGTTTATACGGAGGGTGCCGATCGCACCTGCAGCGTTCACGAAAATATTCGAAGCCAAACAATATTTTGTTCGCGAGGACACAAAAGTGTCTTGAAAATTGCCATAGAGCAAAAGTTAGGCCATAGACCGTCGTTTGGGCAATAGAGGCGAACCAAACCCCGAGCGATGCGATGGCGGGCTATGTTACAAATTATAGCGGACGGACGGTCAACGGGCTCTTTACGATCCGCTTCCCAGCACTGATGATGATTTAGATGCAAGGAATATCGGGCGGAAGCGCGATAAACCGCGGGGACCCGTCGCCATAGCAACCGAGGGTGTCGCATCCCGACGCCCGCCCTTGCCACTAGTTCAGGGACACTCATCGTTATAGTAATAAATTGGTCTGGAATTCGTGCAATAACATCCGAGCGAGACGCAATAAAAATGTTGATTTTGAATTCGGTTATGATAGTTACTGTATTTGTGAGCGATAAATCGAAAGTGACTCACAAAGAATTTGCATTTCAATGTCAAAAATATATGTTCAACGCATTGCTAGCATGTTTTGTAAATTTTTAAAGATAAATTTATATAACATACAACTGTAATTTGTCTTCTAATACACCTTCATCACTCTTAATTCCCATAACAAAGCAGATGTGACATTACGTCACATATCACCAAGCAACAAAGCTTCTAAAAATCTGCCATATAAAATGTAAACACGGCACAAAGTCCCCGATTTATTACCCGGCGACTGATGATGATATATCGACGTCGGCTGCTGTGTTGATCGTCACTTACCCTACCCTTATCATGCAGCACGTAATTTCGGATTCATTGCCCTCGGCCCCGCCGCCGGTGTCGGTCCGTAGCTTTTATTAAAAAGAAAATATTTCATATCTATGTCTAATGTTCCGCCAAATAATAATGATCATTATTTTTTTACAGGTACTAATTGGATATGAGACGATGAGCCATGGAATCACGAAGCGCGCCGCCGAGCCCCGACGAGCCCGGGGAGGCGGTGTACGACAGTCGTTGTGGACGGTACCCACACCCGCCCACTCTCCAGCGCAACTTCGCCAGCTGCCGCGAGACCACACGGCCGCGCCCCCATCACCGACATGCCACGTCGGAGCCCGCGCGACCAGACGACCACGTGCAACAGTCGTTCGTCACAGCAGAGGTTCACGACTACCCCTCGTCAGAATCCGGCATCGCAGCCGACTGTCCTCATGCTCATACTAGTAATGCCGATGACAGCCCTTCTTACGACCGCTCAGATTTTGAAGGGAACTCCAGCTACAGTCTGAGGCACACTCCTGATTATCACCATACGCTAGATTGTAAACATAGGCCTATTGATTATAATCGAAGCCACACACCTGATTACAATCATGGTCATGGATCAGATTGTGATCGAGCGCACGCACGCTCTCAAACATCTCGGCGACCGCATAGGAAGCACAGACGGGAAGAAGACGATGGCGCGCAGTCACTTGATGAACGCTGTGCCAGGGACCTGGATGAAATCCTCCCAGCGAGACTAGCCGCTGTCAATTTATCGAGAGATCCTCCCCCTCAGACATGGAATAGGAGCAACATCGCAGCAACTATGGAGCGATTTGAACCGGTCGATTACTCCTATGCATACTATGACCACCACTTATCAATGCCTTCTTCATCAAGGAAGGTCAACCGTCAGCGAGGAAGGGGTGGCATTCCGCGAGATCGATCATCTCGACATAATTACGTGACGAGGTACGGCACAGAAGAAAACATATATGAAGAAATTACCGATGGATCTAGGACGTGTCCTAAACATCGATACGCTCCACGACAGTCACTAGTTTCTTTGGATAGAAGTGTTGTTGAGGAGGAAGTTCGTCGAGTAGAATCGAGGCACAAACGAATTTTGGGAGAGTTAAATCTTAGTGTAGAAGCAATGCTCATGCCGGAATGCGAATCTCCCGACTCGGAGCGCGCTGAAGACAGAGACAATATCGAGGAATTGTTGCGAGTTGGTCCGACGGACGAGTTACTTTCGCCGGCAAGTTGTAATCCACCAGACTTAGACAGCGGGTTTAGTGGCAGCAGTAGCGGGGCAAGTTATGTAGGTAGTTTGCGTCGTAAACCTACGGGATCAGTGCCGCACTTGCCCGCTGTGGCATACGGCACGCGAGGGGCCGGCGTGCGAATCCTAGGAGCTGATGAGTGTGGTCTGCGATGCCCAAAGGACATACCTTCAACACGCAGCTCCAGCTGTGGAGACGCGAAAGCTAGTGGGTTTTGGAACAAAAAAGCCTGGAAGAAAATATCGGGCTTCTCTAGTTCCAACAGCATCAACAAAGCGGGATTAACTGGTAAGATTATTATCATTTACTACAATCACTTTCTTTCTTCTTCACCTTCTAGTTATGCATGTAAACGTTTAAGTATTGTAGCTGTTTTATCTTAGAATGTCTTAGTTCATAATGAGTTCATAACTTCTGTATTTAGCTCAAACTAAACTTAAAACATAAAGCACATACTCCAAACATTCGTCGCCACTTAGGAAGTTTCACGATACACAGCGTAGTATAAACATAAATCTAGTACAGAAATGCATAAAGCATAAAGTTTCATTCTCCCATAAAACGTGAATGAATCCTAGCGGTATCAAGTCATGAAAACCCTGAGAGCATCATTTCTTTTTTTATTTTGGCCCGCTTTCGTCCGCCCATAGGCGTTTTTCAGATGGACGCGCGCGCGTGGCTCTGTGTTTGTTGTTTTCATTTTGGTTTAGTTGTTTTGTTTTGTTAACGGTGCGGCGTTTTGCATTGCAGGTCTGCTCGTTAGGTACACTTTCCGGCGTAAGTCCGGCTCGCAGGGCTCTCAGGGCAAGCGGCGTGCCGAGCCCGTCCAATGCGATGCGTGCCTCTCACAACGATGTTAGCCGCTCTATGGTAAGGCTCTCCGCCAACACACTTGTCACTTTGCTGGCAGAAAGTACACTGGCTTCCATCTCTAATTAGCTGGCAATTATAATGATATTATTTAAACAACTTTCTACCAGTAACTTATACATATGATTACTAATATGAATATATCCTGGAATTGGCAAATGCGCGTCCATTTCAAAATTGATCTCTCGAAGAGAAAATCATCAGATTTTATTTTATTTTTTATTTTCATCTCACAACTATACACAGCACAATAGAACACTGAACAATGTAATTTTAAAGAAACAAAACTACTTCAAATGATAAAGGCAGAACAGATCGAACCGGCCGGGTCAGAAACGATTAACGAAGTCGATATAAAGTTCCCTCATTAAGGTATCGATATTACTTCTGCTAACTTCGGCGTAAGATAAGTATTGTTCCGCAAGAGCCGACACAATAGCGTGCGCTACCACTTAATTAAACCTCGTCGATACGATATAAACTATGAACAAGCGGAAAGTTTCCGTTTTATCCGCCAAGACAAACGTTCATTACGAAGAAAACCATAGATACAATTTAAACTCGTTCACATTGACATGTCTTGGTTGCAGATGACGCGTGTAGGCCAAGCAGAGCTAAATCCAGAACAGCCACTATACCATACAGGTTAATAATTATTTATTACTTACTGTCCTTTGACCTAACTTAAACATACATAGCAACTAGTTTACAACTTTTATAAACAAACGCAAACTTAATCGTGAAGTGGAAAATGTTCGTGTAACTTCAATAGTTTTCCTTTGTTACAGCTACTCCAACGGAAAACTGGTGGTGCCGCTGGATTCCCTAGCACAGAGCTGAGGGGCCGGTCCCCCGCGGCATTCCCGCCTCCAACTCCTCAGAGGGACTCCTCAACACCGCAGGACAACGATGAACACCAACCTAGTGACGTAATGCGACTGGGGAACTTTTCGTAAATCTGTCGTGTTACTTTAGAAGAAACATTCCATTTGAGCCCAACAATGGGCACCATTAAGTTGTCGACACCTCAGCGAGTCTCAAAGACAAACTGTTCGTAGGTGTATCCAGTGTAAATATAGTGAACAGACGTTGAATTATTACTGTAGGACAAACGAGGAGAGTATACGTTGAAGTGATAGAAACGCCTAAATTAATTATTTGTATTGTTATAACGATCGTTTCATAGAAACGTAATGACTACGTTGTTGTTACTTATCAATTTTTAGTAGTTAATAGGTACATGAAAAGGCTGACAAAGTTGAATCCGATTTTGTACATGATATGAAGCTGCCATGTTAGCTAATACTTCAGTTTTGTCTACCAATTTGGCGTTTATCTGCGATTTTTCTATATCAGAAATATTAGATAAATGTAATTCGATATAAGAAAATTTATTACTCTAAAAGCTACAGATTTTTGCCCAAAACATGGTGCTTTACATAAAATTACTGTAACATCTGTCACTACTTTCTTTACAGATCTTGTAAATAAATAATTTCTTGACCCGAGCTACGAGAATTTTAAGGTCCAATCTATCTATTTATTTCCAACATGAAAACATGTGTAAAATTTTGTTACATAAAGTTTTAAAACGTTTATCTCATTCGGTAAAAAATATTGTTAATAATTGTTAGCACATAGTTGTATATTTTGTAAATACATGCGAAAAACATGGTGCACTATTTGGTTTATAATTTGTGTAAATAGATATAAATGTACGTAAGCAGTCACAGTCGTAACGCTTTAATTATATTTTACATGCATTTCGTAAACAGTTGTCAGTTGAGTGTTCTCGTAATAAGAGTTTGAAATAAAAATGTCAATGAATATCGTATTTTGTTTTTGTGGGATATTTATTGTATAATGGTAACTGAGAAACTCATTCATTCGTGTCTAATGCAGTGTTGAATTGGAACACATGCCTTTAAAGTAGTATTATGGTATTAAGTCGATGATCCATCACATATGCGTACTCGGCGCGAGGCATCGTTTGTATTCGAGGCAGTCGCTTAACTCTAGCAAGTTTCAAACGAAGCACCGGCTTTACGTGTACAGATTTGACATATGGGAATTACTATACGTGCTGATTTACAAACATAAATAAAACTGAACAGCTTTCACTCTACGCCACATGTTGCCAATAATTGTTTATGATTTTGTATCATGACTTCCGATTTACAGATGTTACATGTTTAAAAAAATATCCTTCCTGTAATTTGCGTAAAGCAGGTTAATTTTCAGATTCAGATCACATGCTCGTTCAAACTAACTAACATGTTCTTATAAACCAAAAGATCTTCTAGGTTTATTTATACCTAACCAAAAAGACAGGCGTAGAGTAAAAGGCTTTTATCGTGATTAAGATTATAATTTATCATCAGTGTCACAAGAGCAATGTACATAAGTAGTAATAATGTAAATTTTCATTTTATCAGTCAGTGAAGGAGTCTTACTTGTAATTATTATTATTCTAAGCTCGACTGATACGACGTAAAATAATCTCAATGTTACATGAAATAATATTTCTTTAATTGTCTGTAATTTAGTGATCGTGTTCAAGTCAAAAGAGATTTTTATTAAATAAATTACAAAAAGAATTTGCTTTTTATTTCATAAACAGGAACCTTGAGCTTGTCAGCGGAACAGAGACAGAGACGCGCGGTACACGTACATTAGCAAAATAAACATAACATGAATAATACAAAGAGTGCACAAACGCGACCTAATTTACCTACGCGCTCAGTACCCAGCTGTGAGGCTGCCTTATTTTTATTATATATTATGGGAATACTCATTCACGGATCCCAAGCTTTCATCTTGCGAACCGGAGAACAAACCCTAAATTCACCACAATGCGCCTTCAATGAGTATAAAATTTCGCTCCGCACAGTAGGGAGGCTCCATTCCTTTGTGCCTCTCGACGGGTTAATTGTTTAATTGCCAATAAAAATAAAAAACAGAGCATACATACTCTTTGTTCGAGTACATGCAATATACAGCTGCTTGTAAAATTATTGTTTATTAAATCGCGAACGATGAAAGGTAGAGAGTATAGGTAAATGTAGGTACCATAAGAATTTGAATACGGATCAATTTACGGGTTAAGTTTAAAAGCAATCTCTCTCATGAATCCGGTGTCAACGAGGTGCTCATAGCATAAATCAAGCACTAGATGCTCCTTGAACTAGAAATAGTTTCGTTCAATGTTTCAATTTAAATTACAGAGTCAAGTCACAAACGTTAAGAAGTTAAGCGTCTCTATCGCATTATGAAACCATTGACTACAGAAAACGCTGGTTCAAAATTCTAAAATTGCTCGTTAAAAAAGTTTCAAGCGCAAGGAGACTCCAGTGTCCTTGCTTAATTAAGTTGCCAGCAATACAAAAGGCGATACATTTACTTGAAGTTTTTGCTGGACCACAGTGAATAATGATTAAACTACCGAGACCACTCACGTCAGACTTAAGACCACTTTAACCAATGTAATAGAAAATTACTCCACTTACAAAATATTGAGCAGCTCGAATCGAAGTCTGAGGGCTCATCGATTACTTCTTAAGTGAACTTGAACATGGTAGTTACTCATCTCATTTGACTTTATAATATAAACACAACGGCGGAGCATGAATCAAAAATATTCAATTTGATCAGGTTAAATATACCGAAAGATATAAAAATAGCTCAAAAACCTTGCTTCATTTGGATTTATTTGACGTGTGTATCACAAACTCACAAAGGGAATTCCTACAATCGAGCCCGTCCTTTATTAATCTGTTGTTAGTCCCTTCCGAGCGGTTTCTGTGTCGTCCAATTAATATCAATATAGCGTGCAGGGATTTGAGCATACCATACAGATGGCGGGCATTACAAATGTCTCGAATTGTTTGTTTGAACGAATGTTCGGCTCGATAAATTAAGTCAGACACACAGTGAACCTCATGTCGGATGAATTCTCGCGTCGGATGGATCGCGGATCGGATGAATGCCGTATGTATTGACATTGATATTGCCAATGCCTTGATGGATGTACGGAAATCTGTTTGCCCTGGCGTATCGTTTGTTAGCACTAATAATTGTCTGTCACGGATACGAGCTGCACACTTATTTTGTTTGTTTAATTGAAATGCTTTTGTGGCGGCTTTTATTATGGATATGTAGGATGTGTTTATAGTTTCTGCAAATAGGTTAGCGTAGTGACTAATGATATAACTATGGGTTTGTACACAAACAGATTAATGCCGAGTAAACTGGCCATATTGCTTTTAGTTCCAATTTGCAGTTTCATCAGTCTCTTGGAAAAGTTAAGAAACAGTTCAGTTTAAAAGTATTATGTCACACTCTACACTTTATTATCTTATACCTAACTTAACTCGTGAAGTATTAAACGTAAACTTCCTGTTAATTCGAAAATATACACAAAATGAACGTCCACCAATTTACCAAAGCCAGCGCGAGGTCTAATTACCACTCAGTACATCAAAAAATAATTTCCAGTTAATTAAGGCTCTGAATTAACGGGCAACATAAACAAGTCCTCATTACCCACTAATCTCCTAAACAAGAAGGAACAGCAGTGTTAAATAACCTTAAATATAATGGAGCATTACCATTAAGTTTGCTCCGCTTCGGCCCAAAAACCGCAACACGAAATTAATATAACAAAGTAGAGATAACTATGTATAATGAACGGGCTTGTAACAATAAACGCCTGTGGGCGTTGTTTTTGTTCGAGAATCCTCGGAGATAGGCACTATCTGCGCGGGGTAAGTTGGCCTTAAGCAAACATTATCTGACTTGCGATAGTCCGACCTCTCCCGACCTCTCCCGATCTCTCCCGACCTCACCCTCGCCTTTGGCCAAATTAGTTTTTAACACTAACATCAAAGTAGGCAATAACAGTGTTCGCAAGTTGATGCGAGTTCCCAATTTGTTCTCTGATTGTCAGTTCGGGATGTGTCCAATTTGTTAGCTTTTTGTAGTCTTACTAGGAGAGAAAATAGAGGATTAAGTTCATTCTAGATGGTTTTTTCACCTATCACTAACATTCCTACAACATATTATTATATCTAGTACTCTTCGATTTCAGACAAAAACTGAGTAAGTCAAAGTTGCATAATGTATCTCAAGAGACGGTTTGCAACAACTGAAAACTTTTAATTATATTGTTACTCTTTGCATCAGTCCACCTGCGTGGGATATACTTAGATACTTCTAAGAATCCAGCTGAGACGAGAAACTAGTTTAGTCTAGAAAATATCTTAGAAAGGAAACCTTAGTGAATCTTGTTACTTGTTAGCTCATACAACATTGTGGGCGAAACTGAGATAAAGTTAACAATAATGATGGTAATAAAGTTAATCTCGTAACAGGTGACCGTTAAAACTGTAACTAAACTTCTTTCGCTGAATTTAAGGATTATTATTTATTCATTCGTAATTCGGAACTGCCCATTAGCTGTTTAATCTTGGTTTTAAGAGAAGAAGTCGTAAAAAATATAATACTTTATCTGACTCAGATCTCACATGTCCCTTACTAAATATACTTATATATCCTTTAATAATCAAACTTGAGGATTAACGAGTAATCAAAAGATCACTTCTTTGGTTTATTCTACAGTTGTCACTCAGCGTGTTATTAATAGTCAAAGACGAATCCCAACAAAAGCGTGGAAAAATATGTGAGTCAACGCAAAATAACACTGACACAACTCATACCAACCAACGTAGGTAAGTAATTTACCACCATCAGGCACTTCAAGTGACTCTAAAAATCTGAAAGCATATTCAAATATGATGTCAGCAAGTAACCTCACGTACATAATATCTAGTGTTGACACTAGATATTATGTACGTGAGGTTACTTATCCATTCCCCACAAACATCTCCTACATTTTTGCTGACATGAGCATAAAGTAGTTCCAGCAGATACACTAGTGCTGGTATGAATTACTGCCGCTACGTGGATGCAGGGTTGCAAACGTACTAGAGGGGATCTAAACAGCACGGTTCGGTACTTCTCTAATGGTTTCTGATTCGGTAATGTTATGTTAGTTGCAGAGCATGCAATGTTATCAGTGATTAGTAGTGAGTTTAAATAACAGAGTTGACTGAACTCATTTGAAATTAAAGAGTCGACGAGATTTGAACGGCGCATGACATGATTGAAAAGACCTTTCCAGTCTATATATCAGATAATAATTAGTCAGTTGAACAGTCCATCACCGAATTTAGCTTCAGTGTCTAAAATGTCTTATATTATTTGTAGTATCCAAAGTCTGTAGGTATGTTAGTCTCTTTCGTAGGTCAATCTTAAGTTGCTTTTCAACCAACTTAGATTCAGCACACATCACAATATGCAATCAGCCACATATTAGACCGCATTCCAAAATAAAATTCCAATCTCTCAAAAAGATGCACTATCGAAGCGTTGTCATCAATACGTAAATCTTGTTGAAAATTATATAAAACTTAGGGACTTGTCACACTGGATGCGTTCTGCGTCCTGTGGTCCGGTCAATTCGAACATTTATGTTATGTTATGTTTGTTTTGACCAGACCGTAGGACGCAGAACGCATACAGTTTGACAAGTCCCTACAGAAGGCACAGGGCAAGTCATAAACAACCTCTTAATTTACAACGTGATGTACGCTAATGAAAATTGTTATGCGACAACTGATTTTGGGAGTATTTTATTTCGTGTTAGGAACATCAAAGGAATGTAATTGAACTTCCAACTGTTTATTTACTATTCAACATACAGTCAACTAGGTAAAATCAAATGTTTATCCATCAACAACAACAGCAGCAACTGCATTCTCATTTAATTTCAGTTGTAAACAATTCGAAGAAATTGTACAATTTGTTTATTTAAAAAACTTGAATGAATCCAGCTGTGAAATAAATGAAAAACATATTTTTATCTCGATCTTAAATTTTTATTTAAATTGGAGACTGCAAAAAAAATGGACTAAGTTTAAAAATACATGTTGTATTTAGTTAACGAACAGTTCTATTTTCGACGAATCATAGTTTATCATCCCAAATATCAGTCGTTGGTACAAAATAACAAAATCCAGACTTAATAATTGAATACAGAAACACGGCGGAGGCAAAGTTAAGTTGAAAGCTTTCACATATTATGAAATTTTAATTACCACAAAGGGTTCCGCATGTAGCTCTCACAGTTTGAATTTCGACAGTGCATTAAACCGTCCGAATTGCTTCTCGTTGCTTACACCAACATTTATTTCAATAAACGGAAGAACAAGTATTATGATATTGCTGAAAAAACGCAAACTTATAACTATAGGTAGTTACAACACAATGATTTTCAGTGAGAACAGACAAAATTTGCCTTTCCTCTGCAAATAAATTGCTTGTCACCTTTTATTACCACCCATAATATACTTACCTTCGAATTTCCACACCCACGGCAAAATATATTATAAAAAACTCCATAAAAGCGTTCAACAGCATAAGTAGCTGTATAATGAAAAACTCATTGACTCTCCTTATGCTTCCGCCAGATAGGATAATGCAAAGCAAATTAACATCGATAAAGATCCGAGATTTAATACTGGAATACCAACAATAACTTGTGCTATCACCTCGCATAACTTTATGGTCGGTTCCTTCGCTAGCTAACGCAAATTGCAACCACAGAATATGTGTTTGTGTATGTGCACCTGTGGGGTATGATCAGGTGTGTCAGTGTGTCACGCAGAATCGACGATTGTTCGAATGTGTGTTTGTTTGTGCGTGTGTGTGTTTGTGTGCGACTTACGATCTCATCTGTATCACCTGCTATGATTACTAGGCCGCAGGACATACTTGTAACGAAGCAGGCATCCTGTCACATTACATTGATTTATTTTGTAACGTCGTGTCGCCATTTGGAATGGTAATGGTAGACTTAGAGTTGTTGCTGCTTATAATGAACTTAGTTTTCAAACTAGGATATTATTTCTATAATTTATCATGTTGTTAATATTGTGGAAAATCTAAATTGCAATGCAAATCATTTGGATAAATTAAGTAATAAACAAAATACAACATTGCGGTAACCGCACAATTTGCATAACAACAGAAATATTTGATATTTTAACAATAATAAATACTATAGTATAACATTGTAATTGAAATTACAATCATAAATATAATACTAAACAAATAAATAGTTCATCAAAACACACATTTTAACGTATTTGTTAAAATATACCTACTCTTAAAATGTTTTCATAATACAAAAGTAGGAAAATAGGTCATTTGACTTGTTGATATTATGATTAAAGTTGTGTACCCCATAAACCCTTTGGATAATAAAAGCCCCATCTTAAGACCTCCGAATAATTCCAAGTCACAAACTGAAGATTAAGTAGACTCGCTGACATTACGGAAATGTTTATAGAAATAAACGTATTACTCTCTTAGCATTTTTGCTAGTAGTCAGTTGTACTACTGCGTACTGCAATACATTGTTTTCTAATTGATGTCAATTGGCGATCGTGGGTCATTTTGGGCAGCAGTCTAATTGGCGTTACAGCACTTGGGTTTCAACGTTTAAGGTCGTAGGCCCGATTCCGACTCGGAAAAAAAATTGAGTGTCCTCCAGACTATCGACACTGCATTGAGAGTTTGTGAAAGTGTGTGTGTGTGTGTGTGCAAAAACAGACACGTTTCATTAAACTGCTTACACCCTCTTCATTGAAAAAAGAACGACATGGCATAAAATTTATCTAGGTTATAAAAATTCTATACGTGGATGTATAGTTGTTCGGTCGCTAGACATATTGCTGGCTGGTTGCCAGATCAAATACCAGTTCTGAGGCAGCGAGGCAGGCCTGCCTGGGGACGGGAACGACACTAAAATTTTAGATTTTTCTTACGTATTCGTGACGTGTTCCATAAAAGCATGAAGGTACCACATGTGGGTGATCCTCTTATTTTTAAAGCAGACTTCATTTCTTAACAGCCAGCCTTTAAAAGCAAGTTCTGAACACAAGCTTTTATTAGTGTCAGTTAACTTTGGTATTAACACTTCTCGAAAAATACTCAGTACTTCATAGTTCCAGAGACATGCCACTTTCATCAGTCAATTAAATATAATGGCGTGTATACTATCTTCGGTCCGTATCGAGCAATAGCAACCTGTCAGAAACGCAATACAGCTACTTCAAACCATTCGGATGCAATTGTAACGTTCCCAAGTCGCAGTACACTGTTAGCGAGCTCGTCCTAACATGATATGCAAATATGAACGTATAAATAAGACTGTGGTTATAGGACAGCGGATCGGGTTTTGCGTCCTTCTTCTTTTGAATAGTTAAAAGCTTGACCGTTGAGTTGACTGCCCAGTTTGCGTTTACTAATTTTATGGGTGGCGTGCGATAAAGCGTGAAATATAGTGAAGAGCACCATAAAATATTCTAGAATCTGATGGGCTGTTGCTACACTTGGTACACAGCGCCGCAACGGTCTACGGAGTGTCTGTCATGACACGCTATAAGCTGCGGTTTCCTAAAAGTGCGGTGGCCGTCACATAACGACCGCAGTGACGGACGTCATGAAAATGATGGCACCGGGGTTTGACTTTACTATGTCAAAAAACGCTCACTTTCATAAATAAAATTTCAGTTACGTCATTCGAAGGTAAATTGCGGACACTATGTGGCGGCCACCGCAGTCTTAGGGAACCGTAGCTTAGCTTTAGTACCTACAGTAAAAAAACGCCCGACTTCTCGCCCAACAGTCTTGTAAACACAGCCTAACTACGACATATTCCGACGAAACGTTCGATAATTGACTCAATAGGTTTGCGTGTCATTAGCGTAGTGAAGAATGACAAAAGAAAATGTCACTTATATCGCATATGGACGGGAAACGTGTTGGTCGGTCGGTCCTCATGGCAGAATGGCGGTAGATAGAATGGTTAGCTTATTTTTATTCTGCATATTTATTGCTTGTGGGTCCGCATCTGCTGGATGCAGGAAGCACAGAACCGGTGGAAGTGGCGGTGCTTGGGGGAGGCCTATGTCCAGCAGTGAACGTCTTTCGGCTGAAATAATGATGTGTTTACTTTTTAGACTTTTAACAATGCAGTACTGCATTGGAAACTGGTTGCTATTATCAAATCTTTAAAATAAATTAATCATGTTTTAATCACATCATGGTGCCTGAGAATGGACGGTGCCGCCGAGGCCGGCCCAGGAAGAGGTGCCGAGGCGACCTAGACGCGTATCGTAAGGGCTGGATCGAGGTGGCCCAGAAAAAGGATACTTGGAAGGATTTGGGGGAGTCCCTTGCTCAGCCGAGGGACAGCTTAGGTTAACATAAAGTTAGCTACCTACAGCAGATATCTCAAATGCAATACTACTATTTTTATTTTTATAATTATATTCTGTTCAACATTGAAATATTGTACAGCATTGCACGCCTTCTCTAAAACGAGGTACCTACCTAACTTTAAAGTTCCATTAAAATATTCATCCGTAAAAAAATACATTGGAAATAACATGAAGGTAGAATTTAATTAAGATACTTACTCGATACTAAGAAAATTTCTGGAACGAAGTCTATTCTTGTCAAAAGCTCAAAAGAAATTGAATCCCTACAAAAGATCAATAGCTACCTACATATTTTTAATTAAAAAGTTCATACTACTTATTTAGCTTCCCGTACATTATGTCCTGGATAACATTATGTACTAAGAAGAACACAGGCAGCTTCATTAATCTTTTCGATACCATGCCAAAGTTAGTACATTGTACAGACAAGCTTAGTGTCCAGATTTTCCGAAGACTGTATTTTATTAACAAGCAAATTTAATCTCTATAAATGGCTGCATAGGTTCTGTTTTTAGTTTGAAGGCATATAAATGTAGACGTATGGCTGATCCTCAAGGAAGCCTTAATTAATTACACATCAAGAAAAATTAACAAATACTTTCTTTTGTTGAAGAAAATAAAAGAAAGTACTTACTTATTAATAATTTAAAACATAATATTGTCACAACAGCTAAGATATGAGTTAGGATAACTAAGATAGTAGAGGAAAATCAGTAATCCAGGTACCAAAATATCCATAGTTTTCTACATGAAAAAGTGAGATCAATCAAGTTATTTTTCACCAAAAAGAGCAGTGCTCGGCAGTAATCGAACACAATTCACATTGTTTTTTCAGGACTTATCACGATATCTATTGTAAATAACAGTCTCCACAGAGTTAACCAACAATATTAGACAAACAACCAGTGAAATAAGACATTGGATAGGACAATCCTAATACAAAGATTTATTCAATCCTAATGTATCCTACATTTATCTCAAATTCGACATATACCAGCACCAATGTTTAAATATACAGGCTACAGTAATACTGAGAAAGCTCTCCGTTAAATTAAGCCCAGATGTAGTACTCCATTAAGATAATAGAATCGTTTTGTTTTTATAATATCTGCTAAGTGGATGGGTCGGGTTACGATCATTTTTACACTTTAGTTATTATTCAGTATTTGTTTTACTCATTATTGCAATGCTTGGATGAAATTAGAGCAGTTGCTTTAGATTTTGGGCCAAACGGTTAATTGACACAATGGAGCCATACTTCTCTCCATTAATCAAGGAAGGAGGATGATGTTCTCGTTCTAACAACAAAAGTAATGTTTCTTGAATGGACTTGCCATTCAAGTAACATTACTTTTCCACAGCACACGATTTACTTTCGATTAACTTCCGTAAACATCCAAACTAAATCGGAAAACATAAAAGAAAGCTAGATTTAAAAATACCATTAAAAATAGACCCTGTTTAGGTTTAAATAATAGGTTACAAGTTTATAACGATACCTACAACGTTCGGTCCCAACAGCAATTTAGAACTCATTATTTATTTAAAACGCGCTATCCACACACGAGCGAGTTATGTGATTAATGATTCTGCTAAATACCATTTCCACGCTAGTGGAGAATTGGGTTCTTAAAACGCCAAAGTGGATGGCCAAGTGCCGGAATTTGGGTCAAATGACGGCCTGTATCGCAGACTCTTCACCAACCAAATGTCGCACCTCATTTTCCGTCACTTAGCACCACACCGGCTTATATTAACAGAAAACTTATGTTCCCCCTACGTCACACTTAAAGTCAACTTTGTGTTGTAAGTGGGAAGGCTACATTTCCAACACATCGGTAAGGTATTGTGGGGCAGGAAAAATTAAGGCACTTTCTTTGAACGCCCAGTTTTGATGAGTAGCGTCAAAGAACTGTGTTTTTAAGAGTCTTTAATACCTATGTATGAAAAAAGCTACAAAGGTTTTAATATTCAGACGGTGTAACGTACTTCGGGTGGAGTGTCGTTGGGTTCCCGAAGTTGCAAGTGAAGGGCCGGCCTGAAGGACATTTTCTGCTCAAGATACTTTTTATCCAATTGTTACGAGGCGACGACAGAACTAACGAAATATGAGTTTCGTGAAAATTCTGCTTGTTTACATTATGTTTTTATTGCCTTTCGTGTTAAATTTGAGAGGTGGAAAAGTCGAAATAATATCTAACAAGAATTACTTTCTTGGAAGTTAAAAGAAAATATTTATAAAGGTCTTTAGGCCCACCACAAATTGTGACGTCTATTAATAAAACGCACGTTGCTTTGTTCCTTATAATAGATTACAGTAGTGATAAAAATTATACTTCGTCTAATGGGAATACTGAGAAATACGATCATAACCTAAAAAATCACTGAGAGTTATTTGCGCTGTATTAGTTTGTTTAATGAGTAGGTTTAGTAAAATAGTGCACTGTTCAGTAATCAATAGTAAGAATATAGGGTGTTTTGAACGGAACGTGAAATAAAAAATAACATTTGTATAAAAGCATTTTTATTTTTGTACGTATATCAATTTCAACGACTTAGAAGTAGATAGTATTTCATCTAAAAAAGATGCAGATCGCTCCACCTCTCATCTTGATAATATCTTGAAACCTCTCATCTTGATGGTGAACAGTATCCAACAAAAGCAGCTCTAGTGTTAGAAATCGATGTTCTAGGTAGGTACTTAAATAATGCACCGAAAATAGAAGATTTGTGTTAAAAAATAGCGTATTCTAACAAATTTTATTATTGTTCTCTTTGGTGTGCTGGAATCCACTGCAAAACAATGTTCTTCTGTCAACAGGAACAGTATGCGTTTGTTATGCAGATCGACATGGAATGTAAATATTTCTAAACAGAAATATTTATGAGATTTGGTTTACCCAAATCTCCATATTGAATAAACAGTTTCAATACTTTCTTGCATCATCAATACGCACTTTCCTCAAATTTCATCTAGATGGTTTGACTGAAAAAAGCGAAAAATCCATGTGCTCATAATTTACCGCACATTCTGCAGCAGTCTCGGACAATGCCTTCGCACATTGCGTTGAAATCTTACTGACATATCCTTCTGGAGTAAATGCTGTACCGTCTTGAAGATTCCATATTCATTACACACAGGAAAATAGAAATATCAATTTCATGCAATTCGAAAGAACCGGAAAAAATAAAACGAAATGAAGTGTTGTTGTCATTGGACACTTATGTTTCTGACAGTGTCAGATAGTGATGTGACTCGATTTTAATACATTTTTACTCGAGTAAATAACGTAAAGGCTCGAATCCATTTTCTCTCGAGGATTAGATTAATATCACCAACACTGCCACACTAGTTAACTGTCATTCTTAATTCTATAATTCAATACATTGGTAGGTAATATTTATTTAAATATTTATTATATATTTCGTGTAATAAAGCGTCAACATACTGGGATTACAGAGTCACAGAATTTTAATAATAGTTAAAATACATGTCCTGTAGGTTAGTGCTGTCAGATGAGAACTTGAACTTTTTTCATTAAAATCAACATCGTATAGTCATTGATTATCTGATGAACAGTGTAATGTGAGTAGGAGAAAACGCTATTTAACAATGTGACTGACTTAAACCTCAATGTACCAATACTGACGGTTGCTGTTTTGATCTTGCTATGATTCTTTTCTTTAAGTTTATTTTTTGTATGCGTTTCAAACGTACGAAACTGCTGGGAACTTCTCTTTAGCACCTACCTTAGATTCCAACTTGAATTATGTTTTCAAATTACATAATCAGGTCAATCGAGTACCTGTGCCACATCACTAGAGTCAAACTGACAAGCAACCAATAACTACAATCCGTTTCACGTTGATTTTTAAACCACTCGCGAGAGTAAACAAACTCAAAATGGGATAAACACCGAAGCATCTGCGTCAATGGTACATTTGTTTACTTCATAAAAACAGATTTGGTTACTACATCGAACTGTAATTAGATATATATCGTTAAAAACGCTTCAATACATGCATTTATGTCATTGACGACCTTAACTGGAATTGAATCAATTGAGTGCATTAGAAAATAATTTTAGTTTTATTACGATTTCGTGATTCCGGTTAGACTTTATTAAAAAAATCTAACATTTTAAATGATAAATTGGTTACTTTATAACAAGTATAATACTATTAATAGACGTTACGATACAGGGGGCCCAAAACAATCTCCTTTGAATATAAAAAAATATGATTTAACTAACCACAAAGGCACTCAAATCTATTCAAACTTATACGCCATTGACATTCACTAAAACCAAACTCTAGACCTGCACTAACACTTTCAAATAAGTACAAAATAAAATCAAAGTAGTTAGGTGTCAGTAAGTGCGACATAAGTATCCATGTTGGTTTAGTTGGCCGTTCAGAGTTAAGAAAACATGGCTAATGGAGACACACGGTTGTGCCTGTGCAAATAAGTAACGTAAGGAGGGATTAGTCAGTAAGAGTCTGACGACACGCCCTCCCGCTCCACCCAGAGCGGGAGAAGTTATTTGTAGTATAGATTCCAATAGAAAAAAAAAGGAGGTTAATTTTTTTTTCAATCTGAAAGGATTAGTTTAGTTTTAGTTTATAGTTTATTTCTCTCATAAAAATACATTGTTACAGTATGTGTGTATATTCAATTTTGCCTTATGCCAGAACCTTTGTGAGAGCTGGAGTCTGAACTAGGTTCGGGACCTGTATGACAGATCTCCAGGCTCAACAATTATCATATTTAACGGCATATTTATTCAGTTTATAGGTACATATCACTATTAGCAAACAGTTTAGATAGAGAGCTAAATATAAATAAAATAAAGGTAAAATAAAGGTGGTTGAACCTGCTTACTGTATTACCTGGACAATAAATATTTTTCTATTTTCTATTTGTGAAGTGTAATGTAAGGTGATTTTATTGTAGGAATGCGTGTGTAGTGTAGTGCGTGAATGTGTGAGGGTGTTATGTGTATGTGCATGTAAGTGCTATATGAAAATTTGTGCTTATTAGTAGAAATGAGTGGGAAGTACGAATTGACTTTTGGTGACAAAAAATTGGTCTTTTTACCCACGTTTGACCTGCAGTTAAGGGTGAGTTTCGAGAAATGCTTTCTGTTTTCTTAGTGCGTCGCTGTTACATGTTTCAGATCATTTACAGAGACCATGCCTTTTATATGAGACCGTTGCCCCCCCTGCTTCGCACGGGTTTTACGACTTGACAAAACATTGAAATTTCTTTATTAGGTATATGTAAGTTTAATATAATTGTGTTATACACATAAGCCTTCCGGAATAAATTCTTTAAAATCATTTAGATAAATGATCAGGTAAAAATCGGTTCCCTATCCATTAGCATAAAATTTTAAGACCTAACTTAATAAAATAACTTAGCATAATTTTGTTTGGCATAATTATATTTTCGCATAATATAATTACGCATAACAGCTTACGCATAATTTCTCTAACCATAATAATGATTAAGCATAATATTCTAAAGCATACATTTATTAAGCATAAAGTTAAAGCATAAATTTATTAAGCATAAAGTTAAAGCATGCAAGCAAGCATGCAGCATGCAAGCAAGCATGCAGCATGCAAGCAAGCATGCAGCATGCAAGCAAGCATGCAGCATGCAGCATTCAAGCGAGCATGCAACATGCAGCAGGCAGGGTTTCTGTCACGGCTCCGGCGCTGCGGGCCTCCGGCGGCCCCACGCGTGCTAATCGTCGCAGACGGCTTTCGCTCACCACCGCAGCTTCGGCTTGTTGGCCGGCTTCGCCGGCCAGCCTCAGCCGCGGCGGCTCGCTCGCAGGCGCCTGCTCCTCAGCCCGCGGGCCGCCTCGCCCCTACGCGCCTACGCGATTTTAAATTACACTCTAGGGGTAGGACAAACAAGACTACGTGGAGTCGGTTTTGCAGCAATTCGGTTCTTAGGCCTACTAACGTTATGCGAATCAAATCTATGCCAAAACAAATTAGTCTTTAAGATGATTATGCCAACATAAAACGTATGCCTAAAAAAATTATGCCGAAGTATTATTATGCCAAAACAAATTGTGCCAAAATCGTTATGCCGATGTATATTAGGGCAAAGAACATTATGCGAAAAGAAGGTATCCCGTAAAAATCGCATCAAAATTCGTTGCGCACAACGCGGTCACAGACAGACACGAAAAGCGACATCATGTATATGTCGCAATAAGATGATTAAAACCGTGATATAGATAAATTCCTAGGGATAATAGTTATGTACCGTAATATGAAAGCGGTCCATAGCTGTCTTTCTAGGAATATAACTATGATACAAGCACGATCTGGTAATATAACTATTAGGGAACTACGACTGTTAGAACTGTGAGCAGCTACGTGCGAGCCGAGCGAGCGAAGTCCGCGGCAGCGGCCCGAACGCTCCGTCGAAATTAATAATAATAATAACGTTTATTAGGACGCAATAAAATATAGTCTAATACAGTTATATTCCTAAGAACTAGGATACAGATAATGTAAGTGAGTACACTAAATCTATATGAACTCCTGAATTCCAAACTAGGTAAAAACCTGTATCTTGGAAATCAGTGCTCTTCCGTGGTAGATTAGGTGTAAAAACTTACAAATCACACACATAACAATACCAAAATTAAATGACTTAGGAGGTACTTATGTCTAAAACCTGACGGGTGAGTTATGTATGTCAGTGAATGTTTGTGATGTGTGTAGTGTGGATGTAGGGTGTGAATGTGTGTGTGTGTGTGTAGTGTATTTTAAAATATCCAGTTTTTTTTCCGTATTGATATAAAACTTGATATATCAAAGCCATTGATATATCAAAGCCTAAAAGCCATTTGGTGACCACTATTTTACATTTTTGTTAAGTCAAAGGATATATTTTTAGTATATGATTTATTTTGTTGTACAAATAGCCGCCTAAGAAGTTGAAAGTTCTTTGTGCAAAACGGGTGTGGCAAGCTTTATATAGCCAGACTGTATGTTTTCTACTTTCCTGTTGAAAATCTGTAGGGTCGTATTTTAGTAAGCCATGGATCTTGAGGATAGTGTGAAATAAAAAAAAGCTGTCTTACTGTTAAAACTTCGCAGATTTTGTAAAGATCGGTAGTGGGATGAAAGAATGGGAGGAACGCACTAACTTTAAGCAGCGCTCTTTGAGCGCGCTCAAGTTTCAAAATTATTGACTTACACGCACCGCCCCAGGAAGTTATACAATAGATCTGCCATGTCATTTGCAAAGGCAACATCCCATCTTCCCATTTTCGAGTTCAAGGTCACAAAGATCATTAATGTAAATGAGAAACAGAGTAGGTCCAAGGACGCTACCTTGAGGAACTCCATAAGTAATGGGGAGGTCATCACTTATCCAATCACCAACTCTGACACATTGAAATCTGTTACTAACGTAGTCTGTGAAGAGTTTAAGCTGCTAACACCCATACGCTCAAGCTTGACCAGCAACCCGGGGACAGAGACTGTGTCAAAAACCTTTGCCAAATCGAGAAAAATTACCAGAACCTTATTTTTATTATGAATATTATTGACAACAAAGTTGACTTCATGATTTGCATCACTAGTAGTTTTATTACATCTAAACCCGTATTGAGAAAAAGAAAGTAGCTTGTTTTTCTCTAAGTAGTTTATCAGCCTTTCATTCATAAGTTTTTCCAAAATCTTTGACAAAGTAGGTAATATTGAAATAGGTCTATTATTATTAACACACTCCCTGTCACCAGACTTAAATATAGGTAGGATTTGTGAGATTTCGAAGGCTTGTGGGAAAGTTCCAGATGTAAATGCTATGTTACAAATAAAAGTTAGTAGGGCAACCAGTATAGATCTATAGCGGGAAAGAAAATTTGCAGAAATATTGTCACGTCCAGCAGCACATTCAATTTTTAGATTAAGAACTATGGTTGGGTGAATACTAGGTTGTTTATTTCATATCCATCTGTTGGAAACATTACGAAATAATGAGTCGCAGTAACAAAATTAGGGTGAAAATGAACCGCTTTGTTATAACTATATTTCGGTATATAGCTATATCCCTATGGAAATAACTATATCACGGCTTCAACCGTCACACTGCGACATATACATATAGTTACAGCGTACATATACATAAGAAGAAGATTGACTTGTAGAGCTTTGAAAAATGTTTTAGTACATTTTGTGATCTCATATCTGTCTCTTACCTATGTGTTAGCGTCCTGTGATCAGTCAAAGAAAAAAAAAAAAAAAATTCTGTGTTAGTTTTAAGTGTGATATCAATCAATCTTCCTAGCCTTTTCCCAACTATGTTGGGGTCTGCTTCCAGTCTAACCGGATGCAGCTGACCAGTATTATACGGGGAGTGACTCTGCAGTCAGCAGTCAGCTCAGCAGTCGCTCCCAGTCTTACCAAATATTACCCAGTAGTTACTGGGTAATACGATACCCCTTGGTAAGACTTTTGGGCTTCTGACGACCCGTAACGACTGTCAAAGAAAGCCGGGAACAACAGCTAACGTGCTTTCCGGAGGCGTCTCGTTATGTAAAGATGGTCACCCATCTACGGACTGACCGCGGCAAGCGTAGCTTAACCTGATCGATGGACCCGTGCGGCTGTTATAGCTTACCCGAGTTTACCTATATCAAACCTAATATTAGCTTTTTGATTAGGTGCCACAGTGGACAAGCCCATAGCGAGTTGTAGTTTCAGGGAAATTGATACCAAAAATCTGAAACGCTAGTGGTGTTAAAAATAGACCCCCAGTACATTTTATTCGGCTTACCCAACTTATTAATTTTATTTCTTACATGTTAGCAGCTCAAAACGTAATTACAGCACAAAATGGGTATTCAGAACATCTGGACAACGATATTATTTAATTTAGGTATACAAAGAACTTTTATTGTAGTCTCATAAACTAGAAAATTAATAAGCAACGTAATATTTCATTTATTCATGAAAGGTCTCTTCGTTATTATAAAAATGTTATTTACTTTTTTGAAAAAATAATAATTTTCTAAGTATTCATTTGTTTAATGTTAAGATGGATTGTTAATATTATATTTTGATATATAATGGAAACTTTATACCTTAGGTTATTAAAACTATATAAATTAAAATTAAAATATATAATTTCATTGTTTCTAAGAGATATAGATTTTTTTTCTAGTCTTTGGTTTAACCTTGATTTTCTAGTTATTATTGTTTGCTAATTAATGTTCACTGTGCTGCTCGTCGAACCTTATAAAAGCCAATAAGCTGCCGGCAAGTAGCAAGGTGTTCTCACCCCTCAACATCAAACACAAACAAAACCACCGAATTTTCTCGGCGCAAGGCGCTCGTGCAGAAATAATTCAATCAACCAATAAAAAGGTGTAAAGCATAAAATGCACTTCGCAAAATTGTTTAAGTTCAATCGAGCGGTACAAGACAAACCTTTCGCCCCCGTTGTCAGTCAAAAATAAATTCTCCATCGACAGGCATCGCTACTTCCGGTAGGTACTGGCGAGTGGCTTCCGCCATCGATCGCCGACGGATACAGCTATTGACGCCCCATAATAGTGCCGGCGGCTGTTACACCTACACCAATATGACTCTACTCTTTGCCAAGCGCAAACCCTTAATCAAAACACTCTACCGCGATAACAATAAGATCGATAATCCCCCGGCAATATCCTCCCCTAAATGACAACTTGGGCGCCGTGAAAACTTTTATAATACCGCTGTTATGTGCTAGTACGCACACCATAGGTATCATTTTCGTATGCAACAATCGTGTGAGCAAGTTTGTTGCGGCTGTGTTATGAGATTGCGCGATCACGTGTTCCAAACATCTCTGTAAGGTAGAATGTGGCAGGAATCCTCGGCAGCAAACGTGCAACATCTGTGAGCCGGCTCCGGTCTCCAGCGCCAGTATTACCGGCCCGAGCCGGCAAACAAACGACTGCGTGTAACAGCCATTCGGGCTTGAAACTTTGGAGCCCTAGGGGTCCCAAACATTCGTATTTCTCAGGAAAGCCGTTGTTATTTAGAACAACAAGCCAGATACGTCTTAGAATGGGATATTGGACTTCCAAATTCAGCGAAACTGACTTTGTTGAGCACACTTTACATTGAAACCAGACTTTAATATAACAAGAGCTGCTATAAATTTTGTCAGAAAGTTGAGACTGCTTTATTTCAAATGAATAATAGAAACGCCGCAGGTTCTGGTTATTTCAAGTGACCTCTGGGATTAGCTCACTAATTCCTACCTATTCAGCATTCACATGTTAGGCAAAGCATGAGCGAATGTTTCAATGTTCCATTAGGCCTTCCTGTCAGCAGTAGGCCTTTCAAACGAAAGTATTCCGAGCAAGTGCTATGTAGCTACTTATTATGTGCAATGTGTATTATATGTAGCATTTTGTAATTTTTTGTATCCAAAATTAAGTAAAAAAAGAATTTCCCTTTGGGACCCAATTTTGTGGAAAATACCTTCGAAAAGTAGGTAAAGTAGGTAGGCTTCTTTTACTTCCTAAGAAATAACTACTTAAGAAATAAAGAAATATGCGAGACGGAATCTCTTGGCGCGGGTCGCCGGGTCGTGTGTCAGTTCCCAGCAAGACGTAAAATTAACAAGCCTTGCACCCGACCCCGTTTGTATCAGCTACCGTCTAAATTATAGTGCCAGTGTCTTTGACTTCACGGTTTGCTTGTCTTAAGAACTTTTGTCTTACTTTTACGTAAGTATAGTGCCTCTGCTAGTAGCTACGTAAATACATAACTATAACCATTTTGTGCTACGTACCTACAATGTACATAGTACATGTCTACCTAAACGAAATTCAATTTAAATGAAAAATAATGTATCATTAATAAATACTGTTCTCTCACTTGGAATTCATCATCTAATCAGACAACGAAATCTCAACACAACACGATAATCATAAAAGTCTAAACCGCGAACACAGATCATTAAATACATTTACAAACTCAACTAAACACACTTTCAACCAGATTAATATCAGTCATTATTCAGAAATCTATTTTCTGTGTCCCAACACTGGGTGGTTTGTCCCCGCACTAATTTCCCGCGCTAATAAGCCGTGAAGGAATCGGCGTGCGCGCACCGCACACGTGGCCGCCGGATACACCAGCCATGCAATATATTAGGCCTGTCATGTCATAGCCATTCCCTTTTTGCCCTTTTACTCGGCTATAAATTTGTACTAAAGCTCACAACATATTGGAATTCCCTTTTGATGAATAAAGTATTTATTAAAAATGTGATGAAAGAGGTCGTTTGTAAAAATAATTGGAGCATGTCCGTCTCGTGTTTCGTACATTTCTTCATCCTAAAATAATAAAATCCACATTAGAAAGACCAAAAATGAACTCGTTAATCATGTAATTTACAAGACGATCTGCGAAATTAAATCCAACTAATATTACAAATGCGAAAGTGAGTTTGTTTGTTACACTTTTATGCTAAAGCGGCTGAACACATTAGGATGAAATTTGGCACATGGGTAGACCAGAACCTGGATAAGGACAAAGGATGCTTTTTATCTCCCACGGGATCGAGACGCGGGGCGCAGCTAGTGAAGTAAGAATTTAAAAAAACTAAAGCAATGCTCTACCAGCTATTCTTTATTGTAATCTACCGGCAGCATAAAAAAATACAAAAAAAAGAAGAAAATAACACTCATCGAGTCATCAGTTATTAAAATTTTATGAAAACCTTTACACAATGTCTATCTCCCGATAATTTCGTTTACCTGTTTTTCGCAATTTTCCATCACCATCTCCGTTTAAAAAAAATATTTCTATGCAATGTAAATGAGTTGACTGTTGATATAATGAAGTGCAGACTATGTGACGTGGCCTTTACGCTGTTCTCAGTGACGCGTGCGCTTCCACATCATTGGGCGAACGTCACTTGTTGGCAACACAAATCTTCACCTGCAACAAAGATAAGGATTGACCACGACCAATGAAGTGTAGCTGTTGATAATTGACAATGCAAATGACCTCAAGTTGAAAATTATATTTAATATTTATATAAAAAAGGGTAAATTTATTCAGAATTAAAATGACGTATAAGTACATTAATAACAACTTATACCTAATTAATAAATAAAAATAACAATATAATATCCTAACTTAACTAAAACTATAAACAAACTAAAATATGGTATTGAAAAGTTCTTTCGCATCGACTGGTAATGTACCAAAGAGACCGGTGGCATTGTCAAGATTTAAGGCAATGCTTAGCCTGTGGCCAAGGTAAAACCTAGCCCTTAGGTCACGGGAAGTGTCAACCAACCATTTGGAGATTTTTCTTATAATTTGTATGTAAAATATTTAAAAAAAACATCAACTTCCCATTGACATGAAACCAAAACCCGCAACATCAACGCAAACAGATTTGTTGAAAAAGCAGCTCACGGTTCGCGAAACTTTTCACAAAAGCCCAAACAAAATGTAATTGTAAATAATCCTTTATGACGCATAAAGGATTATTTCAATCCATTATAAATACATATGTTGTATAATTTACAACGTACGACAAACAATATAGCACTCATGAACGTCAAATTAATTACAGGGTGACCAGTATAAGTAGAGAGTTGATGGTGGCGCTGCTAGCAACGGCGAAATGTCAAAATCAGTACATTAATCTTTTAGATCCTCGTTTCGCCGCCTGTCAAGATATAGTGGACACTCCGTATAGCTTGTGAAGCGCCGACCACCCGCGACTCCGAATATGATTAACAATCACTCGTAAATAATATAAATATGAGAGCTACATATTTTATAACGTTAGTTTAAATTGATTATTGTAGTAACGCGATATGAAATAAACATAAACACTGTTCTTTGTTTCGATCCAAGATAAAGGGAACATTGTGTTCCTATTTTCTCATTAGAGACGGGTGATCATTTTATTTTTTCACTAGCTTCTGCCCGCAACGTCGTCCGCGTTAAAATATATTCTATGACACTCGGCAATACTGTAACTTCCTATTAGTGAATTTTCGGAATCAGATCATTAGTTCCGAAGATTACCCCTACATACAAACTCACAAACTTTTTAATATTAGTATTGATAAAAAATATCACTGTAGGTATATTTTTTATAGACGTACAACGACCCCTATTTTCTCAAGTTGCTGTGATGAATGCTGCATTGACTCTACCAGGTTCCTGTAACTAGTTTCCAAAGGAATCGACACTGCAATGAGACGAACACAATATTTTTACTTGTTGGTAAAATGTTGTATGTATTGCTGATTCTAATGACTATAATTCTATAAAGCCATATTTGTTACGGTCGCGAATCATATTTTAATCAAGATACAACCTGACCCTGTCCTGCTAATTGCAAAACACGTAAGAAATTTTGAATTTCGCAGGCTACCTTAGCGCATCCCCTTAAGACTGCGATGGTCGCCACATAGCGCCCGCAATTTACCGTTGAATGACGTCACGGTGAAACACACCACTTACTTTAAAAAAAACGTTTCAGTGACGTCATTCGACGGTAAATTACAGATGCTATGCTACAGCCACCGTAGTCTTCGGACATCCTAGCTTTACCTACGACACCTAAACACACAAAGTAAGGTTTCCTGCCCATTATAATGGCAATACATTCTAAAAGCTTTTAGCTGCTAATATCAAAAGCATGTAACTATTATATATAGCCCAGGAGTATCTGGACATGAGACTATTCACAGTGACATTGTCGGTTTTCATTCATTTTGCTTTGTGTTGCAAAATTTCACCGACCGCAGCCTTTCGGATCACACCGAGCTAATCCAATTAATGTTAACGGCATTAATATATTAAATATTAGGGCGGTTACACATGGACTAGCAGACTGCTGCGGTATCCTGATTGCAGTTGCTAAATCAATGCAGCGGCTGCACATTAAAGCTGAATTTACGTTACGTAACTACTTTCATATATTTAGAAATGTCGTGAAATTACACGACATAAAAAAGTTGGAAAATTGCATAAAATTTAGTGTCGCTAAACCTTTTTTTTTTTTTGTGTTCGAAAATTATCAAATAACTTTTCCAGCACTGGGCGGGGCGGGAAGGCATGTCAGACTTTTACTGACTAAAACCCACCCATGTTCCTTTAGTTGCTTGTACGTTGCCAGGGGCCACGGTATCCATTTCGGACTTTCCCGCAACCTCGGCAGGCATCGGTCCTATCGGACCATTTCAGTTGCTAACATCTGAGGCGCGCGTGGAACACAACGCGCCGTCGACCCGGGTCTGGTCCTTATCGGACGGCGAGCTACCCATTGCTCACCGTCCGCAAGCACGCGCCTACGGTAGCCGGGAATCGGCCTGCAATTCCCGACGCCCAGAGCGTCTCCTGCGGCGGCTAGGGCCGCGAAATTTGCCTCTCCCTCACGCGTTCCGCCTCCTCCTTTGCGAGCATTACTGTTTCACAGAAGGAAGTGACGAAGGGAGTGATGCCCTCTCGCTCCGTACCATGGCCTGAACCAGCCTGGGCCGGACGCGCGAGATCCCCGCCACCGGTGTCGTGAAACCTTCAGTATCATAGCGACCATGGCACCATCGGCATCTAAGCTTGTTTTGGCAGTGCATAGTGTTGTTGTACACATGGGTATAAGGGCGGATCCGGAAGAGGGCACGATTTAAGTAAAATAAAATCGAATCGTCTGAATGAACTGGCCTAAGTCTGATCTATCAAGACATTGCTTCAAAGATGAACGCTGAAAAAGTACGCTACTAAGTATTTTGTCATTTTTAATTAACCAAAACTATAATAAACAACTGCCGCTTTAAATCAGTGGTATATTATACTATGTAGTAGTATTTGAGACGTGTGCTCGTTCTTACGTCACCTTTGTTCGATAAGCTACATTTTAAATGGTATCAATAATATTCCATGAAAATTATATCCAAAGTTTTGACTAATAGGTAATTTTATATTCAAAAGTTTCTGCAACTGCTTTAGGGCATTACAAAAGTTACTTGATCTAAATAGTTAATTTTGTGGTTTAACTGTGTAACAAGTTAAACTATAGGGCGATTTGTTAACATAACAATAACAAGATACTTAACCGAAGTATAATAGTTTGTTTACTATTTAAGCTAAGTTAAACAGAACAACTAACATCAGTACAATAGTATTAGGATTTGAAACCACGAAATACCGGTTAGGAAGCCACAGTCTACCTACGGCACACAAATATATATCTTCTGAAGTCAATATTTTGTTTACATAACCTCGTAAGTACGGGCAAAATAATATCAGCAAAGTGAGAGATACAATTCTCACATACCTCTGATTCTCGATCACAGTACAAATGTAATTTTTAGCGTGAATAAAGTTACTATTACCAAGTTTGCCAGAAGATTTTTGAAAGAGAAAACTCTAATCACTAATATTATATTCGTAATTCTCCTTTTTACTTTCAGAGGTTTTCTTATTTACATCTGGCGTGACTTCATAAAACACTACATAAAAATATCACTAGAAAAATAAGAAGGAACCAAATTAAAACATTTCTAGAGCTATATTTTCTTAAAACGGTTCTATTTTCTAAACATTACAATGAAGTAGAGCCAATATAAGTTTATTTTAGCTCGCGACAGTCTGTCTGAAGCACCCATGTACTAGGTACAGTTTCATTATAAGGCAGACATCGCAAATACCAGGAATACCTAGCCGCTGTAACTTCTAACAAAATGTTTTAAAATGGGCATTCTTTTTGCTGAATTATCGTTGTAATTAATTTTAATAAATAAGCTTTAGTCTGCTTTATTAACAGGGATATAAAGGATAATATGGTACGAGAAGATTTAAAAAGGTATGTTTTCTGCTCTTGAGACAATATTAATCCTACTAGATTCTATAGATTACCACCAAAAAGGCTAATTATACTCGTAATTAGACTTTCCAGTTTAAAATATTGTGCTGAAACTTGTCATTCATACACATTTTTAAGTTATATGAAAAGGTTGGCCTTTCTAATTTCTTACAGTAATTCTTTATATAAATACATGGGACCAGAATTTCAAAGGACATCTGACAAAATAGATAATGTACTCCTGGACTCCTAAATCGAGCCACCTTGCATTTTTATGTTTAAAGGCAGACATCAAAATAATGATAAGTCTGACAAAAAGTTTTTATACAATTTCGAAGCTGATATACTGGCCATCAGTTTGTTATCACCATTGTTCCAAATTTGAACTCACGAATTTGAAAAAGAAAGAAAATCAGATTTCGATCGCTCTTAACACGACTTCGACTCCACCCATTTTCATATAACTCATACGCCATGCCGCCATACATATTGGAAGTAAACCCTCCGGGAGGGTTACCGGCATTACGTTTGCGCTAAGCTTAACCATCACGGACGGTCAACGGCATTAGGTTTAACCGTGCTATAAAATACCCAAAAAGGAAGTAAAATTATGTTTACAGGGGGTCTTGTCGCTATATGTAGTTTCCAAACTTTTAATTTTTTTGTGAATATTTGTAACCGTAAACAAAAATTTTAAATGCGAGTGGATTTTAAAACCAACGCATATACTAATAAATCTTGTTAAAATATACACCAGATTTTATTTTCACGGTTTCTAATGCTGAAAATAATGCTAAAAAAGGTTACATTTAAAATGAGCTTTCCGCGAGGGCTCACGGCATCCCATATGCGACTAGGTGAACCCTCCAGGGGGGCTCTCGGCACTGAACGTGTTAAAGAAGCAACAAACTTTGATTAGTTAGAGCATCTATAAGTCAATAGTTATTTTGATATTTGTTTTGTTTTACATAAAAGAGTATCCAAATAATTTTTCCTTATTTTTTAATCCATTCTGACGTTCCAATTATTAATATTGCACCTGAAGGAGCCGCGCAAGCAGAAGTGCAGTCTTCAGTCTGGGCTTAGTCAATAAAACGTGAGTGCGCAACTTCATGTAAGTCGTTCTGCCGTTCAAAGAATTCACCATTGGCACTCTAGAGACTGGCGGCTTCGTGCGCTCTCCAGGAGGACTACGAAACGAGTTAGCTACAGCATGACAAGATTATGTTGTGTAGCAATTATGGACGTGGGAGAGTCTATCGCAGACAGAGAGAACGTTTTCAGCAATGTTTCATTGAAGGGAAGATGAGTTATGGCGGTGAGTCATGGACAGTCTGGAGCGGAATTTCCTCCGAAGGAAAAACTGTCCTTGAGCGTGACGGGACCGCTGTTGCCACCACTAAATAGCGACAAATACATACGTCAATGCTTAGAGGCTTAACGGATGTGATGCCATATGCTGAGTTTGTGGGCCAGGATTTCATTTTTATGGCCACACTGCATGAATTGTTCGACAATACCTGCATGACGTTAGTATCGCAGTAATGGAATGGCCAGCAAGAAGCCCTGATATGAATCCAATAGAGCACTTACGACTCATTGCAATTAAACTTTTTTTTTTGTATTCCGATTTCAAATTTGGACTAATAACAAACGCAAATGTTAACAACGTTGTTTTTCTTTGTACTACCATTATTTAAAAAGATAAAGACGATTAAACAAACATATTGCAGCATTCCGCTGCCAAATACACGCGAAAAAGGCGGAACATGTTTTATTTATAAAATATTGACACTTTTGACAGTCATTTAAAATTTGTTTGATGGAAGCAGAAATAAAAAAGATTCGTACTTGTTTGCAGTCAGTCGTCAGCTACCAAGGCTCATGCGAAAATAGACACGTTGCAGTATCGCAGTAATCGCTAAGGTCCTTCCCAGGGACCGGGATATTCTTCCCATAGAAGGTATTATCCGTACCAGCATGTGAGTATTCCAGTTGTCTGTCTATCACTAGTAAGAAAGGCGAAATTATGTGGGGGGGCCACATAATTTCGCCTTTCTTACAGGTCTAAAATGATGTTTATTTCAGATCCAAGCAAAAAAAGCCGTTTTCGGCCCTACCTCCCGGATAAGAGTCCACGACCAGGGTTCAGTGCATTGGCCGGCCGTGCCCTAACGCTGTCCGCGCGGAGTCGACTACCGCGATCTGGCGCCTCTGAGGCAAAGCGGGTGGTTTTGCGGGCGATCCCGAGCCGGCGACGGCGGTGAGCGCCTCCCAGCGTCTACCAGCGGCGCGACGCCACACTCTGATGCAGGCAACTCACAGCGATTCTACAGAATACATCGTCTTTTCTCTAATCCTCGAATAATATCTCTTTATTTTTTTTAATTTCGGATTACCGCCAGCTAAATTGTTTTTCGTCATAGTTATCAGCCAAATTCAGGTTTCTTTGCACTGTAGAGGCGTGGGTTCATCGTGTCGAATGTAAATTACTAAATTACTGTCTAAATCACGGATATAGATGGGACCTTTACGAAGCGTTGGCCATCGCAAGTTCATTCGCTTTACGCAAAAAAAACTTGAGATAACTAAAGTATGCAGATGGACCTGGCGTTCTTTGCCGACAAAAATAAAATATAAAATAAATTATTATTCATCTAACACTTCTATAATATACCATCCAATCATACGCTGACGACAAATTTTTTGCATTTTTTTTTACTATTTTTGTCTTACTTATATAATCATTGCAATATACTTTGCATTCTTCACCTGGAAGAAACGGTGGTAGTGTTTCATTATATGACCTATGTCGTGCTGGGTTCGACTCCCGGGCGACGTTTCACTTAAATGTAACAGATTTTTTTTTTTGCTACAATATGCAGGGTGGCTCGATTCAGGTGTCTGGGAGTGTCATTCAAAATTAAACAACCCATTCCTAATTTCATTAGTTAGCTAGCTCTGATATAAACAAACTACCAATTAGTTTAAAATGAAAATAGAGTAAATACGCCATTTATACTCAGCTCACTTCCACGGCAGTGAGCAGGAAAGTAGGCAGGGAAGTGGGCAGGGCGAGAATGTAAACACGATACTTCTCATGCTGCTGCCACTGCTACTCGCGCTGCCGCCACTCCCCAAATGAGCCGTTTTTTGTGCAGAAGTCAGAGGACCTGCAGCGCGAGCGGCAGTGCGTGTTTACATTCAGCTCGTGCTGGAATCTGAAAAAGCAATATGGGTTATAAACGACAAAAACCACAAATTGAAAACATAAAGTTCACGACGCCTGGAAGAGAAAATACGACGACGTATTTTCTTTTTTCCCATTCCGTTTTTTTTTAATATTGAACATAATTGTATATTAGGAAGACACAGCGCGGACGCCGTAATTATTTCGACGTCTGCCATTACCGAAAGTCGAAAGCGATGTGAGTGGTAGGGCAGAATGTAAGCACACACTTCCCTGGATCCTACAACGGCAGTATTTAGCGAAATATTGCCGGCAGCGCGAGGAGCAGCCGCAAGAGCTAAATGTAAATGAGGCAAAAGAGAGAAGACCTCATGATGAAATTTTCCAAGAAATTATAACGACTTTGTCTAAAATTAGTTGCACAAAGAAAGGCCATTTATAACTACCGCTGTGTTGCTTTCTCCTTCCCGGAATCGCATGTTTACTGTGGCTTTGGTTTTACCTGTAAGTGAGCTTTTTCACCTGCCAAAAATAATTACCAACAGTGGGACACGAAACGTAATCGTAACACTAAGTTATTTTATGACTGTTGTTATTCTTTTGCATATGTTTAATATCGTATGGCACAAAGAAAACTTAGATCGTTTTGATTTCGGTTGTACGTATGTACAACCGAAATTAAAAAAATAAAAGTTATCAAAGTCTGAAAATTAGGGCTCATTAAAATACTTTCAAGGCTATAATGGTATTATTTCATCAGTACGGAAAACTTCATACATAGCTCACGGCGATTTTTCCAATTTCAGTTCCATTCCACTAGCGAATTGGACGCGTCCGTCGAATCGAAAAGGCTTGTTGAAAATTTACATATGCTGGAAAATAGATATATGTATGGCGAGCTCAGTCGGGTGGAGGCAATCAACCCGACGCAAATATCACTGGACACTGTTCTTATTTACATTCAAGTTTTAAATAAACAAATGCTTTAATTGTCGACTATTTACACGTTAAAAATATCCAAATATTAATACTCTGATAAAGCGCTCAACAGCGAGTCATAATTTATGTTTGTCCTGTATTAATATTTCATTTGGAAACAAAGACTTCCATTAAAATACTAAGTTAAATATCACTGATTACAGCGTCCTCCTATAGACAGTAACGACTTGTGTAATACGAGCCATTTAGCAATTACGAATGAGAAGGAGTAACGTTTGACTGGGGAACATAACAAAAAGCCGATTGCTCATACCCATATATTAAGTTAATGGGTTCTGGCACTAAGCACGCCCTTGACTTTAACGATGCGGCAGAAGAGGCACGAATAAATTTAAATTGGTCGGGCGTCGGGCGCGGGCAGCGGTCACTCTGACTCTCACAATGCCCGATGCAGTTTAATGCACACGTTCACATACACTTCAACTTATTATTGCTCCACAAGAATTATGAGCGTGCCTACATCGTTGTTCACATCCATTGATTCAGCACTCAGGTTTTGCACAAAAAAATACTTGAATTTTCATGAAAGCTGTGTGATGTGGAAACAAAATACGAACGTATAACTACCAAGTATAGAATTTTGCGCTGAAAAGTAACACCTAGCTAACTAGGTTCCTTCTTTCTTCGTGTGCTAGTCTTGAAACATGTAGCATTTGATTTCAGTTGAAAAATATATTTGAAAAAGCGAGTCATCTTAAGTAGAGTGCACATTCACGGAGGCGGTGCGAATCGAATCCAAGATTGGCTTGCTTTTACATTTGTTTCTGTGAACTGTAAAATGAGTGCTACGCGAGGCAAAACAACGAATTGTTGAAATATTCATGTTACTCTTCTGGTTCGAAAATAAAATAAGGCGAACAATGCCGACGGCACTGGAAAAATTCTGAAATTCAAAGGAAAATATATGACTTCTATTGGTGTTTTATGACTATTTCTCATTATCTTATGAACTTTAAATTCATTAAATAAGCTGCTTAAATGAAATTATTAAATAAAATGTTTTTAAAATTACCTAGTTGTTACGAGCAACAAACACCTGAAACCGGGAAACCATTAAAAAGACCATAATTCACCAAAATGCAATAGAACCTTAATAAACAAGAGTAGTACGAGTACAGCATGCAAGTTGCAGTATTTAAAAGTAGAGTGAAAGAACACTATCTTTCCACTTCGTCATTTATTTTGTATTTTATTTATTTTAGAAGTATGTATGATTGTATGTATGTAATTAAGTATATTCTCATATCTTTTATTTTTTATTAAGTGAATTGTTTTAATTTTATGTATTTTAATTTCTCTCTACTCTTACACACGGTGTCTACATCTCTTTTTACCCTCTGTCCTATCGCAAGTATGCTGGAAGAGATTCTTTAGAAATAAGCATCACCTTTGTACGTATTTTTCTGTTCTTTTCTTCTTGTCTGTTTATATATGTGTGTACATAAATGGTTAAATAAATAAATAAATAAAAACTGCCGAATTGGAGGTGACATGACAGATGTCACCTCCAATAAAACAACAAGTAACAGAAAATAGGAAAACGATGAAACTATCTTGACAAGATCGGCCACACGTCGAGCACGCCTACTACCTCCGGACTCGTCGCTCAGCTCCGCCTCGCCGCCGCTGCCGCCGCCGGTACCCAGCCCCACTGTGAGCGCTGGGACGACACCAGCCGCGGCAGTTGTGTCGAGCTCGAGCAACGAGTATCTATCTCCGGCGGACGGCTTAGGACCTCGAGGCCCATCGCCCTCTGATACGACGGCCAGCTCCTGGCAGAAGTGTGCAGCGCATGAGATGGACACAATTCATCAACGAGAACGTCTTGAGCTTATACTATGGGGCTACAGAGGGGGGAAACAACCTGACCGCGTACCGTGTTCGGATGCTCTCTTTTTCAGGTGCTTGAGCCAGTTGTCAGCGTTTCGGCACAACGACTGTCGGATCAGGTGCGGAACATTCAGCGTAATCATATGTTGGATGACACTGTACTTGATTGCCTACGAAGTGAAATGCGGAGTAACCATGTCATCGCCCCCCCGTCACAGAGTGTCATAGTACCACCACAGGTCACTACAAGTCAAGCTGACGAGGGCATTGATGACAGAGCTACAAAGGTAAGTACCCAATGCAACGAGGAATTGAGGAGTGCTTCGGAGGGTGCGATTCGGGAATATCGGTTCATGTCCCCCGAACTTAGACCACGCTTACCTCGTTTGCCCATGCATAACAAAAATAGCGCTGGTGGCTCTGGATTCGTAGCTATCATTCAGTCATTAGTCATAGCCAGAATCAACAAAATCTAAGCTGCTGCACAAACAATCAAACAAACCATAACCACTATATAGCTGCTCAGAAAATTCAGTGAATGGAACAGACTTAAAATACTATTCAAAGTATTCAAAGCGAAATCTCGTGGCGAAACATTCACTCGCACAATTTTTAATGTATTTATTTCCCAAGTTGTCCAATGCAATAATAGCTCTATCAAGGAGTTGCCTCGACCAAGAGTACCACGTGCAGTGGTCCAACTATTTTACTTATTGTTTATAATTAGTCCAACGCAACGATAACCCGATCGAGGAGTTGCCTCGACCAAAGGTAGCACGTGCATCGGCCCAATTACTATTAACTATAATTTAAATATTAACCATCTGGGAAATACGCCACAATGATTGCTTACCGAATCATGAGACTACATAATAACCACAGTCACTACTCACTGAACATATCTGGGACAAAAACAATGAATATTGTAAAGAATTCATAAAACTACTTACGATTTCACCGATATATGGCTCGTAATTCTTGTCACAGACTTATAAAGAAAACACTATTTTTTTGCTAATAATACTTTTAATCCTCACAACTATACGATTTCCCAATCAAACTACGACTGCCGATGCATTACATTTTACCATTTAAAACGACTTTTGCCCCACCCAGATATAACGATAATATCACAACCGTTATTTCTAAGTGTTGCCAAAGTAAAATAAAAAATTTCTGTTGCCATAATGAAAATACACTTAAAGTTTCTTACAATATTAATAATTTGTACTTTGACAGTGTTGCCATAGTGGATATTATAAATCGATATTAAAATAATACTTTTACAAAAAAAAATTAAAGAAATCACGACACAAATATTATATGAAACATTTGCTGCGAAACGAAATTCAATGAAATTTCTGTTTGACAAGGGAACAACCTTACGGAAACATAAATGAGGTGCTATATTGACTGAAAAGTTTTGCAAATGGTAACTTGTAATGAGTTAAGCCGTAGACAAACGGTTTAAGAACATTGGGCAAGGCAAATTAGCGATACAAAACTAAAATAGATTAGTTAAAAGCTATATTACTCCAGTAACTCAACTGGCTTTTGTTATATGTTACACGGGTTCGGCTGTCACTAATCCCTCCCGCTCCGCCCAGAGCGGGAGAAGTTATTTGATAAATTCCCAAACAAAAAAAAAATGTGTCTCGGTGTGGTTCGTATCGTTCAGTAAGTTTTCCTTAAGTTAATTGTAAACTTACTTAATTATATGGGTTTGCATTAGTAGTAATACCACTAGTACCTAAGTTATCCAAACGATAAGTTAAAAAAAAACAAAGCTACAAAACAGCCTTAGAAACATATACAAAGTTATTCAGATAAAATAAAAGGAAATATTTTTTCCTTCAATACCTATTTTCTTTTTCTTCTATTTACTAATAAAAACTTATGAAAAACACAAAACACAACAGCGGTAGTAGTTCCTTTGCCTTGCTAAGTGATTATGCATGATGCATCACACCCTGTATTACTCGTCCATCACATAACCATCATACATCATCCCGTAACGTAATAACTTATGAATAAATAACACAGCTGCTAAATACACGGCATAAAAGGGTCTAAAAATATGCAGCGGGAAACTCATTTGCCTGGTCTGTTTTTAGTCTGTGTTTTTCTCAGTGGTTTACTCCAAAGGCTTGCTTTTGGCTAAATATAAACTATGATTCTTCAATGTTATATGCTCGATTATTGGATTTCCCAAACGTAATACGTTGACTAAAAATGGAAACAAACGAAGGGAACAAACAAAATTAAAATACCATGCATTTCAAAATATAATTTCGAGCACAAAATAATAATGTCGTTTCACCGTAGAGACACAACAAGCATGACCATAAAGCAAAACTTCAGTCTATGGAAAATGAAGCGACAAAAAGGCTTCCATTTTTAAACTCGCTCAATTACGTCAGTCACCCGAACCGCGCTAATCCGTACAGCCACATAAAATGCAACAGAAAGTTTCAGTTAATGAGCGACTGCTAATTTCTTTTAAAGTGAGCTTATCTGTGGCTGGCGGCTTCTGCTGATTTTTGTTCTCTATCTCCGGATCCCAGGTACGGTAATTAACCACGACGCTACTTCAATTTATTGCGGGAAAATTATCTTTGTTGACCCACGCGCCTCTGGTAAGGTGCTTAATTTTTTTCGCTCTTTGTAAGCGTTTTTCATATCCCGCCGTATCCGTCCTTTGTTTGCAGTGTCTGTTTATTAATTTGGTAATGGAACGTGAAAATGAACGGTTTGTTTTAATACGTTGATAACATGTTTCATTTGTTACGCCTCGATTAGTTTTGTTGTTTGATGCATTTGTTGATTGATCGTTTGCTGTACAAATTGTGCGGGTGTACCATTCTATAATCCCCTCATCATCAAAGTGATAGTTAACATTTGTTCACAATACTTATTAAGTTTTATTTATACTTTGAGTCATTGAGATATATCTAGTAACATCGATTACTTTGAGTAGTTTATATTATGCATTAATTGAAAAATATAGTCCTTGTTTTGCCAAGTAAACAGCAATCAGTTAATTTCCTGACACATTTAGGCTCAAAAACGCTAATAACGCAAGGGTTTATTAAAGTAATCATAATTTACCTTTTGAGTCCCTTTAGGGAAAACCGCCTATGTACGTCATCAACATAGCCTAAATCTACTTGTGAAAAGAGTGGCTGGAGGCCAGCCTTTTATTAGGCAATTTTGCTAAATATAAAGGATTCTCAACAAGCGAATGGCGGCGGGCGCTCCAAATTTTACATGTACACACTATTGTCTACTTATCATTGCTATTTTCATTGGCATTGTTCTATTGTTAAGTATAGACCTCATCCCCTTGGTGCCATGATGCCCTGGTCTGGGTGAGTCTCATTTCGGTCATACTCCCGGTCTTTCATTGTTGTTAACTCAATGCAGGTGACATGGTATCCTCATGAGCAAATTTCGCAATAGTTACAAGCTCAGCATTAATAGATCAAAGGCAGGGCCCGAGTAGTGAACGACACGACACGAGAGTAGCTTCCCGGTCCCATTTCACATGTGCACTGGGGACGGCCCGCCATTGGAACACTAATGCAGCGTGCATTTTTAATTCATGTCAAGAGTCCCGAGGCGGTCGCTCTAAGTGCGGCCATGCCGGAGTGCCGGATAGCACCCGTTTACGGCTTCTGAACATGTCACGGCGGTAAGCAGCTTCAGTTAGCTATTTTTATACTTTGCCGCGAGATCGTCGAACTAACCCTTTAGAGTTTTAACTGTGGAGGGAAATGTTGTTTAGTTGAGTGGGGTTTTATAAAAAGCTTTGCAGGTTTTTTTGTCATTTGAGTTTTGAAATAAATGGATTTTAACCAGCAGGTGTTTTATTGGACCAATGTTTGTTTAATTTTCACACATTTTTAATCACATTTATTCTCTATGATATTGATAATGTTAAAATCATTGATGTAACATTAATGTTTAACATAGATTAATGTTCTACGAATAAAAAGCCAATCTGTTTACGATCACTTGTGGATTATTGCAATTTGCAAACATAATAACTTTTCATTGTGCTTGGATGAAACAATAGAAGTACCGTTCACCGCAGAATGAAGCAAACATATTTCTTGGAAACCTACGACAGTACCTTATTAGACAGTTAATTAATTACGTGTATTTTCTTCCAAGAAAACTTGTTATAACAGAAAACATTTCTCTTCATTAATATCAAATTAAGTATCTATAGTGAGCTTAGAAAACATCTCAAATTATAATAATGTATTATATAAAAACTTTATAAAAATACTGAATGAGAAGTTATTGAATACCTTTCTACTTCATAAGGAAGATCAATGGAATCAGTCAGCCGAAGAAAATAAATTAAGTAGGCGGAGACTTGTTGCCTTTAAAGTATCATTAATTTAACTGTCATGAGCTTTCAGGGTATCGAGATGCTGCGATGAAAATTATATTATCACTAAGAAACCAATAGGGTGTAAAAACGAAAATTAAAATTTTACATATTAGTTGAGGAAAATTCCTCGTGAGCACGAAAGTGGCAGGTTCCTACCAGGAACCAGGAACCAGTAAACCTCAAACATCCCACTGTTGGGCAAAAGCCTTCCACATGACTTCCAGCTATTTAGACCCAAGGCTAATGTGGGCCATTGATCTTTTGTTTAAGAGTCGGGTTTAATATAACATTATATGGATCGGTTAAACCTATACCTATAATAGTCCCCCAGAACCGAAATTGTACGAGTCTCATTCTAAGCGTATTTAAAACGTATTTTGTTTCTTTTCTTTTTTCTTTCTATTCTCAATCTGACAAAAACAGCTTTAATTTACCTAAGTTTTTGACTTCGATTGTTGTTGAGATGACATTACGACTTGAATTTAAACGTTTTTAAGTACGAAAATTGGCCTTCATGTATTCCTAGTTAAACCTATTTCCCCTAAGTGTTAAAAAACTAAGTCGACGTTATCCGAGAATCCATAAAGTTGCCATATAACGAGCAAGGTCGCGGGTTAGCTGAAAACTTACGAGCTAGCTGGTCGACGAGGCTCTAAAATGTTATAACTTATAACGTGACGGTTTAAGGGTTAGAGAATGAATAAATTGTCGCATGTTCAATAAATTTCAATGTTATAACATTGAAATTTATTGAACATGCGATGAACATGTAATCGTTGAACCTAATAAAAGACCTCGACCTGTGTTTGTTGCGGTATTTCTTTTCGGATTGAATTATACAACTCTAGCGAGCTTGTTAAAAAACTAACGTGCAAAAGTGATTTGAATTAGGCACAGAATAGATAACACCATTTAATTTAATAGTTGAAAAGTGTACAGTTAGGAACAACCCAAAAACAGATCAATCACTAAATGATATTTAATTAAAAACAATCAAACAAAGTGCTATGCCGCCGGACATGAATGTGGAATTAGCTACGCAGCCTATGTTGAACAAACACTTATTCAGTAAAAAATCTAAAATGTTACGATCAATTTCAAGTGCCTGAAAGTTACAAGTGTTTGAGTAAATGTTTTAATTGCCAAACTTGAAATCGTTTTTATGTACGATTTTAGTACCTATTCTGATTTTACATCTAAAAACGTGCCGGCGATTTATGCTTTTGGAAAATCTGAGAGAGATTTTTATTTCACTATCTGGGAACGTGTCCGATTTTGTATACTTTTTTCACGTTCGCTTTACCTTAAAAATATATCGTCTATAAAGGACAGTGAAATAGTGAGTTTCAAACGTAGTTTTTTAGACATAAGCGGAATATATCAAAATAAAAATGTTACATGAGTTTAAAATGTGGGTCATGTGAGCAGTGAGCATCAGGTATGCGAGGTGAATTTATTTTTTTTAATTTGATGTAACACCGAAAAATTGTGACGTGAAATCCGGAGCAATACTTTCAACTGAATTAAAACGAAACTACATTTGGATAAATTCAGATTCAGAAAATGTCGCAAACACGGAAAGATTTTGTGTTTATAACTTTATTGAAAAAAATACTTCTTCACTGGCCAAGCAGCCGAAATGAAACTCATTGCGGGGAAAATCCGTTGACTTTGAACACGCTGAAAGAGGACAAGGAGAATAAGAATCAGACAACACCAAGCGCCAAGCGTCCAGAGCTCTCAAACATTTTGTCGTACAACATTTTCCCATTTACAGTACCTGCCATAGATCACAATCTGAGAACTTTATAAACGCCGAGTAGTTTGAAGTTTTCGTAGATACAGAAAAAAATACGTGACCACCTCAAGTTTTAATTAAAAAACTTTCTACTCAAGTTTTTTGCGTGTTTCAAGCCGTGTCGGTTGCGCCACTAAATTGTTTCTTTATGTGAACCTGCTTACGTAAATAACTGAGCTGACTCCAGCACTCCATAATTAGTCAGCTTTCTATTTGCTGTAAACCCCTCTCTTAGTTTCAAATAGGTATTTACAGAAAGTAATAGAACAAAGGCAATTTGAATGAATTTGTCAGCCTAAGCTAACAATAGAACTAACTAGGTTTCATAAATCTAGTTGTCTATTTTAGGTACCTACGTCTTGCTGTTTTATTCAAGAATAATAAAGCCGCCTTTCGCAGGTTAAGCGCTTCAAATCATAAATTATATTATCAAACTAAACTTCGTAACATAAATAAAAGTTCCTACATAACAAAATCTATATAAATAAAAATGAAAAGCGCATCGCTTGAGAACGGCTCGACCGATTTGACTACTTTTTGTTTTAAAATGTTCGTAATAGTCCGAATTAAGTTTTTATAGAAAGAAAAATTTGAAAAGTTTTCTGAAAAATATTTTAATTCGACCAAAACTGAACGTTCTTTTTCCTAAGGGATTTTTGTTCATTTGTATAGGACAAGGTCTGTCGGGTCAGCTAGTCATATAATAAAATAGGTTTATCTGAGGAACTATCGACTTTTCTAGATCTTACGTAATTTTCTAATCGTAAGGAACTCGGCGATTTGAAATCTTCTAACTTAACAATCTTATCAATTCTAATAATTAGTAGACTTTCATGTTGCTTTAATGAAAAGCCACGTCAAAAGAACCCGAAAGCCTTTACGTTCATAATTATGTTACCTGTGAGCGAAAACCGAGCCAGATAAAATAACAAGGCTGCATTACAGCAGCGTTTTGATAAATGTGTGTATCCACATGTATATCTGGAGTATATTCTGACGCAGCAACTGTAGGTATGCAATGAAGTGCGATAGCTCGACAAGGTAGCAGCACATTGTAGTTGAAATGTCAACAGCACGCCACGTTCACCGAGCAATAATGGCCTGTTTACACTGTCCGACACACGCCCTTATTCCGACTAAACGTTGCCAACCCATCCACCTGCCGGCACCCTAATGGATTACTACGATATTGATAATTCACTGAACCACTTGACAATTCTACCCAATAGTTATTGCTTACGAGTACTTGCCAAATACACTTCGGTATTAAAACATTTTTTTCGTTTCGTGCAAACTCTGTTGAATCAATAGTCTAAACCAGGATAAAGTTGTGTATTTGACGGTTAATTCAGAATCATTCAGAGTATGAGGAAAGTAAACGAAATGTCGGATTACTTCAGGTTTAAGTTAATTCCATTTTATGTTCAAAATTCGCTCGAAAAATGTAGAGATCAAAACGGTGGAAACAGAAATAAAAATCGAGAATGCCTACTTTTTCTCAATATCGTTGAAATATAGATACCGAAAGTGACAAGACATACTACACGCGAACTTTATAACGACCTATGAGCGAACGTGTGAACGTAGTCGCGATAAATCCAGATCATTAGACCGCATCAATCCGAAGGAAAAAGAAAGCAGAAGTTATTTTGTTCTAAATAAAAAGATATGTGTTGCCGTGTCCCTTTCTTGAACAAGAGTGTCTGGTATGTTTGTTCCATAAGCTGGCAACATTAAGTGAGCGTGGAGCGAGCGTGGCCGGCAGGGCGAGCGTGAGACTCCACACAAACGATGAATTATTGCGTGTCATCAATTACCGGACAGACACGACTCACACCGATGTGCGACTCGTGTTTCTGGATATGTCTTGGGATAAACGAGCAGGAATTTAAGTAGGAAATACTTATGTTATTGATTGAATACTTTTTAGGGAAAAATTTGAATAAGCTCGCTATCTTTGATAGATTAACACAGAGGTCGGACTTCGTAAAACAAAGCGTGTTCAGTATCGTAACACTCTAGAATCTATGCGTACTTTAATTATCATATGGAGACTCTGAAATTCATACATCATATTTCAAGAGGTCAAAACTACACTAATGAGAGAGCTATTCAAATAGGTTATACAGGCCGTAACTAAATAAACTTAAATTTCTGTAAAAATAGGCCATCCACCTAATTTATTTAATAATTTTGTCACACAGGAGGATTTTTTACCAAAAAGGGGTAAATAAAACGAAAATTAAAACTTTCACACACACCAATTACGGCACATTCAGTAGATCTATACAAGTGACTGTTATTGTAAAGCGGTGTTTACATCATCCTGCTTTATAGAACCTGAACGGCTTTGGCACGTAAACAACGATGTTTGTTCTATTGTACATCCAATACGTTTGTCTTGTGACGCCATTAATAAGGAGAGTATTGGCAGAGATAGATTACTAATATGAAGGAGTTCGTACAGTGTGCTCTTAGCCTTTGAGGACGAGTACCTTTTCCCCTCTGAATATGTTTATGGTATTAGAGAGTGAATTATTTGATTTCATGTCGATTTTTGTGGTTGAAAACACAATACAGTATTGTAGATGTTTATATTCTAAATATGCTTATTTTTACCTAGTAGGTTAGGTAGTAGGCACTTTTGTTAACTTAACTAGATTGCCTGAAAGTTAATGTTGGTTAACTGTGTAACAGTTGTTATGAACTTTGAATATTACACATTTTTTATAGTAGCATAGAAATAGTTTTAGCTAGTATCTAATTTTAAGTTAATTCAACAAATACAATTGTTATCAAATCCTTTAAGTTCTTTCAATTAAAATCCATTGAAAATTTCGAATTCAACTTGCTGGTACTGGTGAAACCATGACATCCTTCAAAATGAAGTCGGAAACACTGAAACGCGACACAGTTTCAGTGAGATTGTTCTTGACAGGTTTCATTTTGGTGTAAAAACGTAATTCCAACAAACCATTCAGTATTTTCGACAATTCGGTATTTTCGTATTCAAAACCGTGAAGGTTTTTCAGGCACATTTTAAAACACCGTTTCAGGCAACCTAAGCTTTCTGAAACTGAAACGTGCACGAAGGATTTGAGTGGTTATAAGTGTTAACTTCGTCGGCAGTTGGGTTCCGTTGTTTGCACAAAAACCTCATGATAAAACTCTGTAATGATGATTAAAATAAAATATATTCCTATCTCTCCATTGTTAAGCTAATCCAATCAATAAAAAAATATTTTCGTTAAATCTAAAGAAAAGAATTTTCAAATTATTATAGAAAAATTGATTAATTTAAAAAAGCACTCACCTGTACCTTAACTTTAGAAAACTGATAAATTTTAGTTTTGTTTATGTTCTTTTGTTATTTAGCAACTTTTTCTAAAACATACACAAAGTTTCAGAATAATCACCCACCCAGGATACAGGAGAAATTCCTAGTGTGGGGCAACGTTTGTTTAAAAAAAAAAAAAAAAAAAAAAATCATTGCAATAAAATCAAGTGCTCCTCATGTTCGTCCTTTTGCAACATCTCTACAGGTCGACATATAAAGGAGTCTGACGTGGCGACATTTGGAACTCAATATTTAAAAAGAGCAGATCCAACGGCGCCGTCGTAAAAAGATGCCCATCCATAGATTTTTAAATCACCCGTCTCTCCACTATTCCATTACCTACTCAAGGATGCATATCCGGTACGGCTCGCAAATCCTTCCTTATCCTAAGGGCACGTCTTCCATTCATTCATTCATAAGAAATATAGACCTATGATTATGGCACTACTTTTCCGACAAGCGCTAGTAGGTTTTGAGTCACCCACAAGGAGCGTTTTTTACAATTTGTTTAAATTATTTTAGTCATTTCCCATTCGAAGTGACCTAAGTGCGATAGTGGTGCCCTCTTTTTTCCAAACTCTTTTATGCCAAGCTGTAAATCACGTTCGTGTAACGAGCATAAGTATCTAGATTTAAATTGCATTGCGAGTAAGACCCATCTTTACGACGCATGACCTTGTATACATTGGTAATTACTTATCTCATTTTGAGAGCAATCAATTTCCACCTATAAACTACAAAATGACTGTTAACAATAATAACAAACGCAATGAAAACATTGTAAAGTAACTAGACCAAGCAATTATCTCTGAACCAATAAACTAGTAACACCAACACGCAATATGTTGTTACAGCTTTGTACTACGTAAACAATAAACCGCTTGGTATTTAAAACTACACTTTATAACGAGATTGTAAAACATTTCCCACATCCACCCATTTTCCATGCTTTACTTTTACAATTTGTGGAACTATTAGCAGTTCGTTTTCTTTCAGGGCTTTTTAATTACAGATCGGTAAGTAATTTACTGAAACGTTTACAGGAATTGCTCATAAAACCACATATACTATGTACTTTGTAGCATTAGAAAAGCTGGCCAAAGTATTCATTATGTTGATAAAAAATATTGGTAATAATAAACGTTCACAGCTAAATAAAGTATTCAAAACACCGATATATGATAGACTGTCAAGTCTTCAGTTGGTATTCTGAAGATTTTATGAGAAAGAAGATTATTTATGAGCATATTTTTAGTTGCGTTTTTAGAGCGTGCCCTAATAACGCGACTAAGAACATGAATTTACTGTAGAAAACAATATTTAAATTGCGGGTAGATATAAGTACTTACATTTCACTCCGCACATTCCACTTTTTCATAACACCAATAACTCGCATATTTATCTCATCTAATCGACGTCCGTATGTCACTGCAAGGATTCAGCAGAATATCAGTATATACCTATTTGCCAGGCACATGCTGAGCTGGACTCCCATTTGGTGCAACCTTGAGACGCACATTGCACTTTTTTATGCTCGTTGATTATTTTAATGTGTGTCATAGCCAATGGTGTCATCACAATGTCTTGTTTGTATATTGGCACCTTGCAGCTATTTCCTAATAGCTAATTAGTCATTATTTAATTGTGCTTTTGTATATTGTGTTGTCTTTTGTGTGCACTAAATAAACGATTTATCTATCTATCTTTATTTATCTCTCGTAATAAACACACGCTTTGGAAACAAACACCCAATTAGGGTATTCATGACAATGAGTACTGAACCGAGACTCGATTACAAAAAAGCCGTACCCCATACGTGATTGTGTCTACAGTCATTTGCGCAAACAGTTGGACCCGGTATCAAATACCATACATTTGTTCGAAAGAGTCGAATCCATGATGTAGCACGGAAGCCAATCCCACCTACCGTCAAGAATCAAGATTATAAAAGATCACTCACTCAACTACAAGGCCACCAGGTCACCAGACGTGAATAAAAGGTAATACTATTACATCAAAGGTCGCAAATAGTCACATAAAATGTAGTAACGTGATCCCATCGCATCAACTGAAGTGCGAATTCGTCGCAATAAAAATTTCATTACACGCATGGTTGGCCCGCGTACGATGCGAGCGATACGACCCGTTACATATATTTAATATTACGAGCCCTTTATTAAAATTGTATCGGGCTTGTCCGTGGGAGATCATCCTGTATAAACTGATGGTTGATGGTTTTTGTTGTTGTGTTCACTTTGATTGTTTATTTGGTTAATGAAGTTGAATTTTTGTTACAGAAAAAGATAGATTTCAAAAATTACAAAATGTGCCTGACTATCGAAGTCAAAAAGAGAACTAGTAGTCGTTGTCTGTGGGTTAAATAATACATGATGTATGGTTTATGGTAGAATGTACGGTCGTTTTTAGGGTTCGGTACCCGAAGGGTGCAATACGGAACCCTATTACTAAGGCTCCGCTGTCCGTCTGTCTGTCTGTCTGCCAGGGAGCTGAGAATCGTAAATAGTACACAGTTCATAAATTTCACAGATTATGCATTTCTATTGGCGCTATAACAACAAATAATAAAAATTAAAAATTAAAGGTGGGTCTATAATAATTAATGGTGGTATTATACAATAAACTTTTGATTTTGATCTGTCCTTGTCATTGTCTAAAACTCATCTAGATTTTATTTTATTCGAATGTTATGAAATAAGCCTTAAAAGTTGTCAATATTAAACCATTTTGGTACGAGCTCTATCTCAACAACTAAACAAGTTAGGAATTTTAAACTTCTGTATATCATGAACCATATACTGTATATAATCAACAGGCACTAAAAACGCCGATTAATTAGGTATTTTATTGCGCTATGGGTGATTTTCTGCAACTGCAAAAGTAACTTTGTAATTCATAGAATCAAATTGAAACACAAAAAAAAAAAAGAATATAGGATAATGTGACAATCACTCGTATTTTTACGTACAACAAAAAAAAATTGTCTAATGTGTGACGTGTAAAATATTTCTTAACAGAAATGAAACAGTTTCTAAAAGGATCTGATCTTTTCAATAATAAAAAATACGCGTGATGCTGGGAGGGGGAAGGAGGGGTAGTCTTAAACCTGACAGCCTCATCTGAGAAATCTAATTTTTTTCGTCTTCTCGATATTTTCATCTCCATAACCAAACTTAAACTTCAATCCCAGATTATGTGCGTTTGTATGTGTTAATATGAAATAATATACAGAGCTTTAAAATAAAGGAAAACAATTTAATTTCAAGTTTTACTTTATAAATGTCACCGTAAGATTGTGAGTTCCGTTAGTTTAAAAATTAAAAAAATGCTTGACCGGCTATTTAGTATTAGCGCAAGGTGCGTTACGTCCCAAGCGAATTTCATACCAGTTCACAATTTGTCGGTTTCCCATCGATAGATTATAAACTAACGAGGTTCATAATTATTCGCTGACATAAATATGACGAACGTTTCGAACATTTGTTTGTACGTAGTTATCTATAACTACCAAACCGAACCCAAGCTTTAAACTAAAGGCACAAATGGATTCGAAAAATATATCAGAATATTTTAAATTGAATGCTGCATAGGAAATTTTTCGATAACGTATTGAATATGTACCCAGTTGAATAAACGTAATAATGTAATTTTATGTTCCTGGAGTATGTTCGACTAATGGGTAAAGGAATGAGACAAAGGAAAAGGGATATAGGAATGAAAGATTAAACGAGGAACATTATCTTCCTTTGAAATACTACCCTTAACACAAGTTATTTTATAACTTAGTAAAGGTGCTGGTTGCAACATCTACCTACCTGTTTTGTTAACTAGTATAAGTCAAGTGTACCTACATATGATACTATTTAATGTTAATACAGTTAATACTGATTTGATTAAATAAATAAATAATGCGAATAGTCCTACTATTCGCATTATTTTTTTAAAGAGCATAAGCAAAAGGAGTATAAAAGGATCGTAGCAGGTGGCGTTTTGTAGTTTCATTTCTGCCTACCTCCAGGGGAATAAGGCGTGAGTTAATGTATGTAATACTATATTTTTTTCAGTAATTGCAGTTTTTATTGTCATTTGAGCCCTCCAGGAGGGTTCACCTTGTCGCATATGGGATTCCGGGAGCTCTCGCGGAGGGCTCATTTTAAATGTAGGTTTTTCTTAGCGAATACAGCATTTTAAGCCGTGAAAATAAAATCTGATGTATATTTTAACAAGATTTCTTAGTTGGTTTTAAAATCCAAGCATTTTTTTTTTCTTCGCGGTTGTAAATATTCACAATAAAATTTAAAGATTGGAAACTACCTACAGCGACAAGACCCCCTGAAAACACAATTTTACTTTGTTTTACAGTGTTTTTTAACACGGTTTTAAAACCTAATGCTGTTGACTGTCCGCGATGGTTAACTTTAGCGCAAACGTAATACCAACAAACCTCCCGGAGGGTTCACTTCCTATATGTATGGTGGCATGGCGTATGCTTTCTATGAAAAGTGGGTGGAATCGAAAGTGTTAAGGGTTAAAATCATTACAATCGTCGGTATCAAACGACAAAACCTTCTATCTCAATTTTAAAGTTACAATATAAAATGTAATCAATGTGTTAATTAAAAGTTTAATTGTGAAGCGTAGACAAAAGCCCTCAGAGCCCACTAGGACCCGGTGAGTAATTCACTAATGGGCTATTAAATTCAGTCAGAAGTCATTAAACGTGCCGTATGAAGTGTCAATGAGGACGCGATTATGAGAAGACATGTTCGCTAAATTTGATCAAATTCAATTTTAAGTTTGATGAAGCAGCTTCACCGTGTAATGACGCATGAGTACACATTAATTACTTTCGTAGAGTACTAATATTTTGGTAAACTTTTGTTCCGCCACAACAAGTACCTAGGTTCATACCTAGGTACTTGTTGTGGCTATGTGGGGAAAATAATTTTGTTTTCCCTCAAAGGTACCTAACAAACAAGGGAATACAAAGCTTGTGATCTAGTCCTTCCTTATTAAATTTTGAATTTGAAGGCCTAGTGAAGGTTAGAAATTAGGATCTCAGAAAAACAAGCCTATTTCCAGTACCTAATGTTCAAATTATTTCATTACTTAGTAGGCGCTATGTTGTCATACAACATAATGGTGCTGGTAGTTGGTAGAGCATGGTTTTATAAAGCACACATCCCATCTTTTGAACTGATGACTTTGGAAAATCCATCGACGGTCCAATTGGTAACCCAATACTTTCTTATTTTCGCTTTATTTTTTAGTACCTAAGTTAATGCTACTGGATGCGGAAGACGGATGTCAGGGTATTGTGAAGCAGCCTGAGAGGGGCCTATGTCCAGCAGTGAACTGCGATGGGTTGAGTTAAATAAAAATTCGCATATTTTATGGGAACAAAAAAAGGTTCACAATTTTTTTAGTGTACGTTAACAGCTACATTAAGTAAAAAAATGCTTTGTAGCCATTAGCGCCCACCTCCGTGAGGGGAGACGCCGGCGTTGATTAACCTAAGTTAAATTATTTTAATGTGATACCTATCTGCTGATATGGAACTGCTTGAAGTCAAGTAAGGAAAACCTTGCCCTGGCTCATTCCTATGGGATTTCGCCTTGCTGCTAGCACCCATAACTTAAACCACCAGACCGGTAAAACTTAATCAAATAAAAGGTGTAATAAAAACACTTTTACCTATACAACGTTGCGTCACGCATTATAAACTTATTCATTTGTTTTATAGGTTAGTTACGACCATAATTAAAAATAACTTTTACGCTGCAGTTACTGGTAAGTACTGAATGAAACAACATGTGATTGTTTACTAAAGTCAAATATTAAGAATTAAGCGACTGATCACTGTTCGGTGCTTCGTTCAGTCTCGACTCGTCATCATTAGAAAACAAATGATTTTTTAATTAATATTAATATTCCCGATTCGTTATCATTATACGAGTATGTATTACTTGTACAGTTAGCTGAAAAGTTTTAGCATGTTAACATGCATCAATAAAAACTAGGTATAAATATCCCAATACAATAATATATTAAATCCCAAGGTAATGTCTAGACTCTAGACTAGACTAACAGATCGCTGTAGCAACTATTAAGATCAGGTGAGGACAGTCTAAACTTCGACCAAACCTTTATGGAGATCGTAGTATTATCTATCAGAGTGATCATCAAGATACGCTTGGTTACAAATAATCGACAGTAGAATTCTATATGCACGAACTTTCGCAGAAAAATATGAGGCGATTTATATATTCGGAAAAAACAAGGAAATCTTCCAAATGTATAGGAAATATGGAAAATCTTCCTTCTGCAAAGATGCCATTATCAAATCACAGCACACCTAAACGAAAACACGAAAGCACAAACATAAATTAGTTACCTATCTTCGGCGTAACGCGCCTGATAAGCATTATTCTTCGCTTCATTCTCGATCAGAAAGCAACGGATATCTCCCCTTATCCGAAGCTGAGCACATAAAGTATTGATCCATCGCCTTCACGGGATTGTGGGATGGTAATAACGAGACATTATTGCCTAAATAAGGAGCCGTATGCCTCATAAAACTCAACTTCCTCGAATCTGTGAAATAATCAAAGTATTATTGAGTCATAAATCCTTATCTTCGCTTTCAACGGCGACGTATCGCGCCGACTATGTGAATATTTGATAAGTTTTCAACTCACTTTTACGACCCGCTAATATTAAGAATTTTGAATATGCGGTGTACCGTGTAAGTTTTGGTATAGAAACTCCATCATAAGTATCGTCAGAGAAGACTTTTAGGGTGATGTCACGGAGATGGACAGTAGGATCCTGCTACATGCCAACATACCAACATAATGCTATCACTGACCAGTCTCTGAGTAAAAGAATTATGTCAAAACCATCCCATCATTGGCTACTTACGTATCATGCTCTTCCACAGCAGAAGTTTATTGGCTGATATAATACGGAAAAAAATATGCGTAAAGTTACAGTAACTACCATATCGGTCTGTGATATCGAATCCATCGTATAGAATTTCATGCCACTGTAATAAATCAATCAATCAAGCTATCGATGGTTCGTTAGAGCTGTGCCGTGTTTGTCCCCAGAGCGGATCGGACAGCATTCTCCCGAGGGATTGGATTCACTAGCAGTGCAAATTTTAGACAAGACTTTAGCAATGTTTCGGTGGCGACAAATTGAACTGATGTTGTTCTTGTTCAAACTTCAATTCTTGAACAGTTTTTTTACCAGTAACAACACAACAAAAAGTAACAACGGTCATTAGATGTGCTCTATAACTATCGAGACTGACGGGTTTTACATGGTCTCTGAATCGATGTCTTTTTTTTTTTGGGGTTGGAAAATATCAAATAATATCCCGCTCTGCCTGTCAGACTCTTACTGACTAAAACCCACCCGTGGTCCATCAGTTGCCTGTGTGTTGCCAGGGGCCACGGTATCCCTTTAGGACTTTCCCACGTCCCTGGCAGGCATCGGGCCTAGCAGACCCCGTCAGTTGTGCTGTCATCTCTATAAGGCGCGCGTGGAACTCAACGAGCCGTCGACCCAGGCCTGGTTCTTATCGGGCGGCGAGCTACCCATTGCTCACTGTCCGCAAGCCCGCGCCTACGGTGGCCGGGAATCGGCCTGAGATTCCCGAGGCCAGGGCGTCTCCTGCGCTGACTAGGGGCATTAGGGCGCGAAGTTTGCCTCTCCCTCACGCGTTCCGCCTCCTCCTTCGCGAGCATTACTGCTTCGCAGAAGGAGGTGACGGCCTTCCATGCCCTCTCGCTCCGTACCATGGCCTGGACCAGGGCTGGACGCGAGAGATCACCGCCGCCGACCGCCTCCACAAGAACACGGTGGTGCCCCGCCCAAGCCGGGCAGACCTCCACCGTATGCTCCACCATGTCCTCCGGGCGATCCACACAGTGGTGACATCCGGGCGTTTCCTCCCGCCTTATCCTATTTTCGACCTGTGTCAGGTGGAAGGTGACGATGAAGGTGAGGCTTGCCGCCTCTCCGGAGACCGTGCGGTATCCCCAGACCAGCCGGATGGCCATGACCCTTTGGGACGCGTTTAACCGGTGGACTGGCTGCCACCTCAAGGGACGTACCCACACCGATGCCCCGTAAAGGGCCATGGACCGCACGACCTCCGCGTGGAGCCTCCGGCAGGAGGCGTTTGTACCCCAAGATTGGAAAGGAGCCACTTCAAGGCAGCCCCGACCCGCGCCAGTCTTGGAACTAAACGTTGGAAAAGCTCCACGAAGTTCCACCGGCTGTCAAGGTCGAGTCCCAACTACTTCATCGTTGACTTGACGCTGATGTGAACTCCTCCTGCCATTTTTTGGGAACCCGACGGTGGCGTTCTGAGGATCATGAAAACACATGGCCTCGGACTTGTGTAAGGCCACCTCGAGTCCCAATCGCCGGATCCTGTCGACGATTGTCGTAACCCCGCGTGTCACTAGTTCGGCCGCCGCCTGGTGCGACCTCCCCTGCGCCAGGACCAACATGTCGTCAGCCTAGCAAACTACGCCGCTAGGGGGATTGGCGCGCAGCACCCAGTCGTATCCGATATCCCACAGATGCGGCCCCAGGACTGATCCCTGTGGGACACTGGATGACATCACTCGCCGGTTCCATTCTCCCAGGTGACCGGGGTAGATGACGGCCCTGTCCGTCAAATAGGCTTCGAACACAGGACAGAGGTAGGTCGGCATCCGGTGATACCGGAGTGCCTCCCTGAAGCACCTCCAGGGTAGGGTATTGAAGGCATTGGCAATGTCTAGAGACACCACCAAGACGACCTCTCCCCGGGCTACAGCATTCCCCGTCGTGAGGGCCCACACGCGCATGATGGCGTCCACCGTAGAGCGCCCCCTGCAGAAACTGGACTGACTCTCCGCTAAATCCAGCCCCTTCCACACCAGCCGCCCGATGTGGCGGTCTGCAATGACTCTTTCAAAGAGCTTGCCAACCTCTTCGAGCAGCATGATGAGCCGATAAGCGGACGGAAAGTCCGCAGGGCGCCCCGGCTTCTTAATGAGGACCAGTTTCTCCGTCTTCCAACGAAGAGGGAACTGGCTCCTCTCCAAACATGCGCTTAGGAGCCCCTTAGTCGAGGCCCGAGAGCCACCAAGGCCAGGACCCAGGCTTTCCCAGGTAAGTCGTCGGGTCCTGGGGTGATATTTTTGGCATTCAGCCTACGTACCGCCACTCTCATCGGAACCTCGATCACCTCTGGAGCATCGTCGTCGTCGTCGTCGGCGGTGTGGTCCGCAAATCAATATTTTTATTTAAATTATTTAAATAAAATCAAATTATTCTATAATAAATCTTTGAAACCAAATATTTATAGGTAATATTAATATTAAATATTTCCGAGAAACACCTGTATAAAAACTATAAATACCTGAATAATATTTACCGGTCTCAATATATAAAGAATGGTCACCAATCCGTGTCCGTATGGATTGACGAGCCATGTCTCATATTAAAACGCGGGTACTACCAATATATAGTAGTAAATTAGCAAATTTCGTAGGCCCGATCCAGGAATTAGTAGTAAAACCCTTAAAAAGTTACAGGACGTTTAAGGTGGCTCCTCAATTCAGACGTCTGAATTGAGGAGCCACCTTAGAATTTGAAATCTAGCTGACGGATCTTTTAAAAAAAAAATAGGATTTAGTAGTACTTATGCGTAATCTCTACAAAGAAAAGAGGTTTTGTACGGCAGAATTTGAAATATCTAGAGTGTTTTGATTTTTCATAAAAGTAATCAACCAATTACAACATATTTTTAGTATAATTTAGTAATATAATAATAATAATACTCGTGTGAACTCAGCGATCATTGTGCCGATAGTCGTATCAGCCAATGGCTTAATTGCCATGAGCCTCGACCAACACCTAAGGAGGCTCTCGTTGGGCAGCTGGATTAAGGGCTTGATTCAGAAAGCGGTACTCCTGGACACGGCTCGCAGTGTTAGGAGGTTCCTCTCTCTGGAGCCCTGACCGCCGGTAGCTTGGACACTGTTCCCGATACCGGTGGGCTACTATTTTTTATATATTTAAATGTTTTTATAAGTTTTTATTCTAATATTTAAAAATATAATTTATGTTTAAATATTGAAATAAAGTACTATAATAATAAATCATGTATTTGCATACAACATGGTATAAAATGGTGTTAAAATATAATTAAAATGGCACAAGCATGTTTAGCTAAGATAAAACATAGCATGCAAAATTTGAAAATGTTACAACGTACATCTACATTTTTTATCCATAAATTCTTTTAAACAATAGAAGCTACAGTCATTCAACCACTTGTACAACTTTATCTTAAACAATCTAGAATTTAATGTTTTGAATTGACTTGATAAATACGCACGCACATTGCTAGGCAGATTTTGTTGTATTTGGCAAGTTTTGGCAAATCACAATATTTTATAAATGTGCAGAGATGGCAACGGTAACAAAACCAAGCCGTTCAAATACTGGTCGACATGAGTCATCAGGTTGAAGGCCACATATTGCTCTTAGGCACTTCTTTTGAACGACTAATGCTCAGTTTAGATCGGTACTATTACCCCACATTACTCGTACAAGACCATAGAGTAATAATGATTCTACATACGCGTGGTATGATATAACAGCAGTTTTTAAGTTCGTTACATTGTTTACTTGTTTCAGTGCATACACGAATTTATTAATTCTAGTGCTTACATTATCTACGTGGTGTTTCTAGTTAATATCTTTATCTTTTTTTTTACGCCTAAGAACTTTGTATGTGTTACTTCATTGATTTTATTTATATTAATTTTGATATTGTATTTATTATTATTCGATTGATTAAATTGAATGTAAACGGATTTATCTAAATTTATTTTCAAATGGTTCATGTCAAGCTAATGCAATAATGTGTCTATTGTATTATTAATATCCAACTCATGATCCGTAATGGTACTATTATTTTTATCAGATGTCACTAAAATAGATATGTCGTCGGCAAATAATATTAATTTATGCTTGGTTATTTTTATAATGTCATTTATGTATAGAATAAATAATATTGGACCTCGTACGCTTCCCTGTGGAACGCCATATTTATTATATTTATATTCCGAGGAGTAGGGAGTCATGTCTTTTTTTCTAGTAATTTTATTGATGATGACACGTTATTGTCTATTCCTTAAATAGGACGATATCCATTGAGGTGCAGGTCCCCTTATCCGGATAGTCTCTAACTTATCCAGCAATATATCGTGTGATACCAGATCGAAGGCTTTCGATAAATCAAAGAAAAGATCGGTCGTTAGATGATTATTGTTAATATTTGGAAGTATTTGATTCATAAGAGAGAAAATGGCAAATGATGTGAATTAGTTCTTTTGAAATCCAAACTGCTCGTTACTTATTATTTGGAACTTAGAGCAGAAAAAAGTATTTTAGTAGTAAATGTGTTGTAATTTGTAGTATAAAAATAACATGGAAAACTATATAATTTCGCTAATACGAGTACAACAAATTTTATGTGGCTCCTCAATCCTGACGGTCTATAGAAAATATATGTACGTAGCTACTAAAGTAGTTGATCAAATCGAATAACAATAGCACCAATATTTAGTAGAAAGTTCTACTAAATATTGGCGTTGTCCAACTTTCTGCACAATCAGTATTTCATAAGATATTAATAAAATAAACATTCCTTAACAATTTAGTGTGGTACGCCCACGACCAAAACAATGTCACATCGTTTTACGGCTAAAACCGTATAAAATCGTTAGTTTAGATAACTTTGAACCAGACTCGGTGGGAAGTACCGGTGAGAAACGTCGACATGCAGACAATATGAAAATTTATAACACCTGTAAAAATATTAGTGACTGCTATTATTTACAGCAGGAACTTAATAGACTTTATGAATACTGAATCAAAAAAATATATTTCTTAGCCTTCCCAAATGTTACACAATTTCTTTTACTAAAAATAAAATTCGAATCAAATTTAATTATTCGATTAACAATATAGGTCTTAATGAGATTCAGTCTGTCCGTGACTTGGGTGTTACGCTTGACTCTAGTCTGCATTTTGATACTTATTGACAATATAGTAAAAAAAGCCTTTCAGATGTATGGACTGGTGATGAGATTTTCAAGTAGCTTTGTACGACCCTCTACATTCCTAATACTCGTATTATACAAAACCCTGATTCGATTGCAGTTGGAATACGCCGTCCAAATTTGGGATCCTCTATATGATAAGTACAAAGATAGGCTGGAAATTGTGCAAAAAAAGTATTTACGTACTATGAATTATAAATGTTGTCGTCCTAAAGTCTCGTATGAACAATTACTGAAACGTTGTAATATGCTTAGTTTGGAGTCTAGTCGACTTCTGGGTGTAATGATGCTGCTGGTATATGCAATAATAGATTCGACTGCATTCCTTTGTCAAATAGTCTATATTATATAGTAGTTAGATCTGTCATGATGTGTATTTACACACTGGAATTTTTCTTATTTCGTTAATATCTAGTTACTGACTTGATGTCCGTACGTATTTTTCGGGTGACCACTGAAAATCAGCGCTGTGCTGTGGGTCGCTCATAGCACAGAATTATGCTGAGTGGAAGCCTTCTTGTCACAGTCATGACGTGCAGCTGCCAAATATTTATGTTCTTTATATTTTTGTTATTTGTATGCACGTGTCTCTGTGACAAATAAACCTTTTTTTCTTTTTCTTTTTTCTTTTTTTTTCATGCTTCGTGGGGTACGTGTGCCTCGACTATTCCACACAAATTCATGCAGGACTAATGCTGGGGTGCGCGTGCCTGTTCGTCGCCTCGTTGTTGCGTACAACGATCACTTTATGGAGCTTGGACATATTTACTCTTTCCAAAGATCGTTTCAAGGCAAGAACAATAGTTACTAAATTCTTAAGTTTTTTTTTTTCTTTTCTTCTTGCTAGTCTTTTACGATGCACACTGTTTGTCTGTTTTCTTTTAACTGTTTTTTTGTGAATTCGTGGACAATTTTGTGGGTTACATGTATGGTATCATAAATATGGAATATATTTTATATAAATGTATTTCTAAGTATTGTGCTAATTTAAGAGTCTCTAGTTAAGCTTGGCATGTAACTGTTTTTTGTCCCTAACAAATATAATAAAATAAAATAGAAACGTCCCAGTTTTACGAGAGCCCATTTCTGCTATGTCAAAAAAAAATGGTAGGCGGTTTCATCACAATATGTCTGATATTAAAAATGTACATAGATGTCACGGACTGATAGAATTTTCCGCGCCGAATGGTAGTCAGAAAAGCTCAAGCCTAGATTTCAGTATTATGCTGATACGTACAAATTATAAGGCATAATATAACCAGAAAAATGCGGGTATACCTCTGCCCAACCCTTCGCGGAATACAGGCGTGATGTATTGTTCGTTTCTTCGATAAAATCAACAGAAAAAGCCTAATTTCAAATTTCTATACCCTCTCGTTAATAAACCCAAAATACCGTAAGAAAAAAGAAGACGAAGAATTTCACAAAATTAGACATCAATCTCGTCGATATCCATATATCTACGCAGGGATCGCAATTCCAATATATTAAAGTCACATATATACAGCTACTTACTTTTAAATACTCTCAGTGGTAACGTTGTCCCTAATGAAATTTACGGGCATACCGAAACATCTCAATTTTGCCTTGCCCCTGCCCGCACCGCGCCGTATAGGGCAGGCCCTCAGGCAGGCTTTTCATCTTGCAGATTAATTTTAAATTAGATTAGATTAACATCCTTCGAATCTGTATCGCTGTCGTTTTTTTTTTATCGCCTTTCTGACTTTAGGTGACTTGATATAACATTTTTATGACTCTGAATTATTATCTTAACAAATGAGCAACGTAAACGTTGAAAATGGGCCTCTTAATTAATTGCTCAAATTAACGATCAAACCGACTTATAATATGATCACCATGTTTGCCGAACAGATCACTAATCACAGTATGTCGCTAATTCGCTACTTGAAACTACTGCTGTTTAGTAATTGCCTTTTTTAATGTTATAATTCCTTTTTCACCAATTATTTCACAAAATAGTTTTAAAAAAACCGGCTAGGTGCGTGTCGGATCACGCACAATAAAGGGTTTTGTAGTTGGGATGAATATATCCTCAGAACAAACTTAACATTGTAGTTGAAAAACATAGTCTCCCATACATTCCAACTGCAAATGTAAGTTTTTACGCACAATATTTGGCATTTTATTTTAATACCATAGGCTTCTTATAGGTTTCCTGTAATCTGTAAGTATAGAACTGATTTCTGTATTTATTTTTTTATATTTTAGATTCAGTAGTTTCGGAGATAACGGTGGTTAATTTTCATATATTTTCTTAAATAACTTTAAAACTATAAAAAAGATACTTGAGACCCTCACAGTAGATCCTTTCATTTGATATGTCACACGTTACAGTGACCAAAACTTATTTGTCTCCCAAAAGTAACCACCATATTTAAAAACCATTTATTTACGTAACACGTCCATGTTTGGGTCATAGAAATTGATGTGTGTACCAAATTTCAACTTAATCGCTCCATTAGATTCCAAGGAAATCGGCTGTGATAGACGAACAGATAGACACACGAGTGATCCTATATAGGCGAAAATACACATGCCTGTAAAATGGACCAGTAAGTTTCGTTTTTTCACTCTATAATATCTATATGTGCTTGTTAGTGATCATAAGCTTTCTACAAATTTTTCTGTTTTTACCCGTGAGAACCTGTAATTGGCTTTATGTTTCTTAATCAACTGTTATGCATTTGTTTTAGCTGTTGGTTCTCCTATTAATACATAAATAAATAAATAAAAGATTTACACTTAAACTTACACACTTGGATGAGTCACCTACACAAAAGAGTAGTCTACAATTGTAGGCATTTAAATTTTCAACCTCAAAAAAGTACTATCTTATACCAGTCTCGCCGAAAGCAATACGTGGCTATCTACAATCTACATAAGCCGAATAAAACGTACACGATTAAAATCGGAATAAATGTAGTTTTGTTGCTAAAACAAGGTACGGATTACGAACATCCGCAGTGGAACGGTTGTCTGCCAATGCGCACATAAATAAACAACGACGAGCAATTAGCACAGATTATTGAGGGAATGTTTTAAAAACAGCGGGGAATTTGCCATGGCAAACAATCAATTAAACATGCCTAAATTCAGTGATTACACAGTTGTGGCGCTGAAAAATATTAAGGGGATGTTTTCAATTTATTTGCACTTAAAAAGGAGACCTCAACATCACACAAGTGAAAACTAAGGGACACTCCTGAATTTGTTTCAGCCTTCGCAAACGAAACAGCTTTAAACATTAGCGTAGTAGTTAAGTAAAAATAACTCAGCAAAATTAACATTTGAGTTCAGACAAAAAGGTTCTAATTATTAAACGTTCTCTTACATACTTACCGCTGACAGAAACTGAAAACATATTTTTCAGTAAAAAATTCAGCAAATATCGAAAACAAAATTTTGCAAAATAGACTACTATCTATTACGGCCTCAGATATTCCCAAAGTTTCGTACACTATTTTCGGGAAAAGAGTTTTTGTGAACGAACCCGACCCGAACAGATTGTCCGCATCGCGATTGCACTGGATTACAAACCGATGAAAAATTCCGCGAGTACACTGTACAGATAGAAAATCGCAAATTGAATAGAAACGTAGTTTGGTACAGTACTAGCTTTGTTTAGCGCATTGTTCCAGTTGCTTATGTACAATATACTGTTAGATACGCCCTGAACTATTCATTTGTAACAACGTTTCGAGTTATGAGTATCTGAAAGATTAAGGACCTGCTTCACCGCCGTCTGATAAATAAAATAAAAAAGCCTTTTATTTCCAGTTTTACAATTTAACATAAAGAAAAGAAAAAAACAATTTATCTACCTTTATACTTAGCAAGAAAATTAATTACTATGTAGTTTTTTCTTTTAATGTTAATAAAAAAAACATTTACATTTTAAGTATGTAGGCACTAATTTATTATTTCACTGGAACCCCCCTCAGGTAAAGGCCTCCTCCAAAGCTTTCCATTTCTCTTGATCTTAGGCTATTTGTTGCCATTGTGGGCATTTTTTTTAATATCCTCTTCCCGTCTGGTGAATGGCCTTCCTCTATAGCGCTTACCCGATGGGCCTTTCCATAACGTAACTGTTTTTGTCCATCTACGATCTTTAAAACGTGCTATATGACCGGCCCATTTCCACTTCAACTTTTGACTATGACTGGGAGCATAGTCAAAAGTCATCTATTGCTTTTGTTTTAGATCTTATTCTAGTGTATTTTATATTCTGTATTTTCTTAATTTAACATACTGCGTTCCATTCCTCGCTGACATGTATTTTTTTTTATTTTTATTTTGTTGGTGAACTTCCATGTTTGACACGCGTACGTTAGGCAAGGAATGAGGCAAGAGTCCAAGACCCTTTTCTTTAACTTGATAGGTATTTCGCTTTTTAATATCTCCTTGTAACTCCAGTATTTATTCCAAGTAAATTTGACTCTTCTCTCCGCTTCTAGTTCATTGCTATCTCTGTTGAATCCAATTTGTTTTCTAATTCTATATTCTAATGGATCTTTTCCGATTTTTATTTTGTTAAGTTGGTGTTTGGTCTTTGTGATATTCACTTCTAAACCCACTTGTCTGCTTGCTTTTTGTAAAAGGTCTTACATGTATTGTAGTTGTAGCAAAACCAAGTCGTCTGCAAATCTTAAGTGGTTAAGTAATTTACCCTGGATGTACAAACCTCGGTTTTTCCAGTCTAATTTGCTTATGATGGATTCTAATATCGCAATAAATAATTTTGGAGCTAGGGGGTCTGTTTTTCTGACTCCTCTTCCGACTGGAAAACTTGGGCCTATGGTTTCCAGTTTGACTCTACTGGAGTAATTTCTGTATAGATGTTTGAGTATTGTTATATATGTTTGCTCCTCCTTTTGGGCTTTTAGGGCGTCCCATATACTTTCGTAAGAGATCGTGTTGAAAGCTTTTTGGTAATCAATGAATATGATGTAGAGCGGTCTCTCTTGTTCTTGGTACTTTTCAATTACCTGCTCTAATATGTGGATATGATCTATAGTAGAAAAAATATTTCTAAACGCCGCTTGTTCAATAGGTTGATTTTTCTCTAGTGTCGTACTTATTCATTGATTTATTATTGTAGATAAAAGTTTATATATACTTGCAAAAGGCTTATCGACCGGTAGTTAGTGTGACCTCCGTTTCAAATATCAAGTTAAATCATTTTGTTAGTGAAGTAGCAAGCGGTTTTAATGGCGTCGTTAGTGATGTTATCTGATCCTGGGCTTTTGTCTGGCTTCCGTCTTTTTATTGTTTCAATACTTTCTGTGCAATCTATTGGTTCTATGTGGGATTGCGGTGTCTCAAGTCCGATATATTCACTTTCAATATGATTAGTGTCTTGGTCTGATGTACTATATAGGTTATTGTAGAATTTTTTTGAGATGTCTATTATATCTTTTCGGTTATAAGCAGTTTCTCCTGACTCTTTCAAACCATCAATCCATGTTTTTTTGTCCGTAGTTTTTTGAATCTCTTTTTCAGACTTCCTTTTTGTTCTAGATGTTTTTGAATGATATTGATTCTATAGCGCTTATAATCTTTTTTTATATATTTGTTTACCAGTTTGTATAGTGCTTTACGTGCATTTTTCAATGCTCGCGTTTTGTTTTTGGTTTTTTGTAGCTCTTGTCTTCGTTTTAGAAGTCTCTCTGTATTTTCTGTGAGTACACTGCGAGCTTTTGTTGTATTTGAAGTTCGTGCGACTTGTAAACTGTCTGTAATATACTTTATTATTTTGTCGTAGTAATCTTGTACTCTCTCGTTAGGCTCAGTGTAGAGTAGAGATATTTGAGTTTTCTAGTTCTCCTTATATATTTGTATTTCTTCTTCGTTTTTAGTGGACTGTTTTGCTTATTTAAAAACCTGGTTTGTGTTTTCACTGGTTTGGTAAGTGTTATTTTGGCTCTCAGCGGTCTATGGTCTGATGTAAAATTTATACTTAGTTTCTCTATGTCTTGAAATAACTGAGGACGGTTACATAGTATGAAATTTATTTCGTTTCTATATTGACCATTCGGAGACCACTGTCTTTTCTCTTTTTTCTTGTAAAATATGTTGATGATAGCTAACTTGTTTTCCATGGCGAAGTCAATAAGTCTTTGTCCCCGCTTGTTTCATTACTAAGTATTCATGTTGGTATTAAAATCACCCATTAAAATAAAATCTTCAAATGCTTTTTCCATTACCTCATAGACGGTATCATAGAACATATTTACTTCATCTTCGTCTGCTGCTTCTGTAGGGGCATATATTTGTATGATGGTGAATTTCCTTCCTGGTTTTTTAGATTAAGCAGAGTGACACGTTCAGAGATATCGAGGTAACTTCTACATATTCTTTCAGATACTTTTGTGTTATAAAACCAACTCCACATTTGCCCTGTGTTTGTCTTGTACCGCAGAGAATAAATTTTCTGTATTCTTCTATGTTATTTCCGTGGCGCCGAACTTCTGATATGCCTACTATGTCGTATTTTATATGTGTTGATGCTTTTTCCAGTTCTATTATTTGTTCGTAAGACAAAAGACTTATAACATTATAGGTTAATATGTAGAGTTGATAATTTCTACTTTTTAACAGTTCTTCATGATCTTTTGGTGATGTCTTTGGAGGGTTGTTGTCATTTTCTTTCACGGTGACCAACCGGCTTGATAAATGAGTTTCGTTGTTTATTGGTGTTTTTTGTATATGAGAGGGGGGGGGGCGGTAGTTGTTTTACGTTTCCATTTTTCTTGTCCTGCTGCTTAGACACACTATTAAGGTACTTAGTAGTTAAGAAGTTAAGCATAGTCTGGTTTTAAAACTCCTAACAGACTGGAAGTTCTTTTTTGTGCTATCTCGGTTTTATTCTTCTTGTAGACTTGCTCTTTTCCGATTTGTACGGGACAGTTCTTTTCCGGGGATATTAAGAAAGTTCTTTTGTTGTTGTTTGTTGTATTTATATTTTTGCCTAGTATTATAATTTAGTCGTATATTATTATCGCTAAATTTCCATTCTATCTCTCTATCTTTAATTGCTCTTGTATTTGTTTCCTTTTCTCTAGTACATATGTGCTCTAGTACAGTGTGGATAGACCTCTTTCATATAGTATGTGGTATCTTTTAGCGCCTTTTTTGATTGATAATTACCATTTGAATGCCATGAGTGGAAAATGTAACAATTGTTGGTTGAGGTATTTCCCCTTTCTTTCCTAGTCTATTTATTTCCTGTATGTCTCTTCGTTCGAGTTCTATAGAAAAGTATATTTTTATAAATTCGATAAATTATCTTTCTAGGTTTGAATAGGATGTTTCCGTTTCTTCTAATCCGAAAAAAACAACATTTCCCTGTCTTGCATGTTTATCTAGGTAGTTCAGTCTTTTCTCTAGGTTTTCCGATTGTTCTTTGAGATTTTCATATTTTTCTTCCAACATGCCGTTAATATTTTTCGTTACTTTTTCGGTCACCTTTGCTAGATCGTAGTTTTTTGCTCTGCGATCTCATTCTGGATTTTTCGGAATTCGTTCATAATTTCTTCCACAATTTTCTAATTTTGTTTGACAGTCTCTGAATCTTTTGTTTTGGTACTGGTGGTCCCCTAGCATTTATGTACTGTTCCTTTTTTGCACAAATCTTCTGGTGGTCTAATAATCCTATTAAGAGGTGGTGAAACATAGGTTATCCAAAAGTTAAATTTAGAACACGAAAATAGGCGGAGGTGCGGCGAATGTACAAGTATCTCCCGGGCCCTCGACCCATGGTAGTAGTAGGAACAGTGGGGTTTTAGTCGGTAGGAGTCCGACATAAACCTCCGTTTTCCCAAGACGGAGGGTATCCATGAGGATTTCCTCACGGATAAAAGAGGGCACAACAATAGGCAATACTAAGCTTTAGTCTCTTTAAAAACAACATGCTTGCTTTTTTCCCTTTTAACGAGCCCAATCGCGTGCTGCTATTTGCGTGTGCGCACGTCAATTATCAATACTGAGTGCAAATTGTGCATTGGCATGATTTATGGCCCAGTTAATGTTAGCCAGGTCTAATGTAGCTGCATCGACACCTAACATTCACGGTTGACATTAACACATCACAGTAGATTAATTTTCCTCTAATTTGCTAGGCTCGACATGGTCCATAGCCTACTTTACTGTGACGTAATTGAATGCAATAATTGGATAGCTAAACAGATATAATAATAAGTTAAATAGTTATAAGCAGAATAGTAACGAATGGCTATACTTAGGATGAATTTGCCCAACGTTTTAATCCGTGTTTAATAAAAGAAGATGAAGACACTCTAATTACTTCAGCTTGAGTAATCATAGGAGGATTACGATCAGAAAAATGGGTAGAAACCAGTAAAAAATATCCCATCAAAATCACACCACATCCTACGTTTACGGAGGTTGACACTCCACGGAATATTGGCCCGTGAATATTTCGTTTCGTTATATGAAATTTCAGGCATCTCTGAATTTTACAGCTTACGCTGACAAAAATACACAAATATTTCTCATACCCATATCACAAAAAAAGATCCTAAAAACAAATATTTTTTTATTTATAGTGGGAGCTCAATCGGTGCACTATTTATTTTAGCGGGATCGCGTCAAGCGTCGGGAATCGGACAGAATCGTGCGGGATCGGGCGGACACGGGCGTTCGGAAGCAACAATATCGGGACGGCGAGCTCACTCCATTAACATGTTGCCAATAAACACGCTCCAAGTAACACGCTCGCGTTTGCACAGCACTAATTCGAACATAAAACAGTGTTAGAATTGATCATTGTGCTGGTATTGCAATTTTTGGGAGGGACGTTGTTTTTTGAAGTGTCGGTACTTGAATCAATCAAAAAATTAGAAACAAGAGAATAGGGCAGGCATTTTTAGCGCAACTTACTAAGCGCAGTGCACATTTGGAGAAAGACTTTCTCAGGAGATTGATTTCTCTGGAGCCTTTGGTAGTTCATAGTCCTTGCTATGTCATACAAAATTCAGAGCTTGAACGATCCTCCAGTTTGTCTTTTTACAATGGATTGAATAGTTTGAACGTCTCAGGTACTAAGCTGTCAACAATGCGCCGAAGAATGCATTCCCACTGCAGACAATTTTCTAATTAACCAGAAATCCAGAAAATGTTTAATTACTTCTTATTCAGTGATTAAGACAATCAATGAAACAAGTGGGAACGAATTAAAGAAACAATAGGAACAAAGTTCTACAATCAGTCAATTAATTAGAATTACCTCTACATTGCGATGTGCGCCATGAAAGAATGTTGGTTGCTGTTCTTGATGATAATTTCTTTATTAGGTATCTAAGGGAATTCTTGTAAAGTCGGATTGTAGTGTTTTTTATTAATAAATAAAATTTTATTCACAAACGCGATTAAACTAAATGTTTTAACAGGTGAAAAATTGTTTTTCTAGACACGGTCTTATGTAACTGATATACACTCTAACGTAATAGTTACTAAAGCAACCATTTCTTAAACATCTTAGCTTTAATCGCGGCTCATTTCTTATTCTTTCTGAGACGCATGTCCTTCTAGGAGAAGGTGGCGACAAGTACAAATTTCTATAATGTTTTCACCAAAAACAACGAACTAAAAACATACTTTTAGGTTAGATAAGGTCGAAGGCTTTTATCTAAATACGATACCCTAAACGCTCTATTTAGGCTAGTCAAGAAAAAATAACATTTTAAGCCCAGAATACACTTACAATATAAACGGCTGCCGATAGATTTACTATGCTAACCCTCGAATGTGTCAATGCTTATTTATCGTACCCTTTCTTCTCAAATGCTCGCTTAGATGGCCAGGGTTACTTTCTTCGTGGATAAAACTTGGATCATTCTTGAAGATGTTGTGTGAGTTTCTTACTTTATGTTTTACGATATCGGCCTCCCGCTACACGAAAAAACAAAGTAGGTATCTACATCAGCCTTTTCCCTCTAGTTGTAAAAAATTAACCGTAGCAGATGGCTCGTAGGCAAAAACTCGTAGACGATGAGATAATAGGCTTACGCTCGTAGCCGCTACGAGCATGAACGATGCTCTAACGTAGCTTAAGTACTCACTTCCGAACACTGGCTGTGACTGTTGAAAATTAATAAAATGTAAAATCAATAACGGGACCATGAACATATTTTGTGGGTGCGTTATAGTTTCAATAATTAATTAACTCAGCCAGTCACAGTCCACCGCTTCAAATTTTTGACCTCCCTATCTTTCTATTAATTCCAGAATGGATTTTAAGACCTTCGGTTACATCAACGACTGGTCCATCGGTGTCCTCTTGGTCGACTTTAGAAACGATTTCACAGAAAAACTCTCCACAACAAATAATAATCCACCTTTATTCGTAGGTACCAAAGTACAAGGCTTTGATAACTCGAGACACGTCGACGCACGACGTATCGCCAAGCTTACCGCCATAGCGATCACCGACGCTGATAAATCTGTGACGATCACAAGTGTGAAACTACCTTTATGAACAGTACCTACGTTACTTTATTAGATCATAAAGTGTCATATCTTTTAGTGGGAAAACTATTAGGCTGTTACTATGGAAAAAGGTCATGAAATCGGTAAAAAAAACCATTATTGTCTGTCCGCTACGAAGTTAAGGCAATTTTCAGAAAAATAATTACACAATTATTTTTTTTGTTGCTGTAAGATATTTTTGTACGAAAAGTATTTATTTTAGTAGTTATTCTACCTAGAGATATTATAGTTTAGAAAATTAATGAAAAGCAGTCACTATATAAATTCCTGAAAAATCATAGTTTAAGTAAGTACACAATGTGGCCTAACTGCTTATGCAAATTTATTCATACGCTTGCCAACTTTGAGAAATATTATACTTTGTAATTTTAACTTGAAATTTACTTTAACTTGTTAAAGTTTAACTCCATTTAAGTTAGAGAAAACACCTTCAATTAATGTTGTTAATTTTCTGAAACTGAAATCATCGAAACAACACAAGAACGAAGTTGAATGCCAGGTTTTGGGATAACAACAAACAACAATGTGATTCCCGGAAATTAATAGATCACAGCTTTTCTACCCAAAAGTATCTATATTTTAATGGTTATTTTCCTATAAATTTAACTGAATACACCTATCATAAGGTCAAGAAGACGGTCAGCAGCAGCCTCTGACGACGTAAATGCCAATATTGCCCTAATTTTGTAAATTAACCCAACTTGACAAATATGTACCTTCGGTTATTCACCAACAGCTGTTTTTTTTACTTCAAAAGGAAAAACGGAACCTTAAAGGATCACTTCGTTGTCCGTCTGTCTGTCAGTCTGTCAAGACCCTTTTTCTCAGGAACGCGTAGAGGGTCTACGGCCCCTTGGAGCTATAAAAAATCAATCTTTTAAGTCAGCGCAATAGAAAAACACGCCATATTTATGCGACACATTTAAAATTAGGGTACCACCGTTATCCTTATTTTATCATAGTTAATCATGAAATTTGGAAAAAGTCCGCAAATCGTTAATTTGTAATTTTATCACTTTTTTTGCCATTGGCAGTACATGTATGGCAGAACATGTTTTTCAACTACATGGTTAAGTTTGTTTTTGGGATGAATTCATCCCAACTACGGAAGCTTTCATTGTGCGTGGTCCGACACGCACTTGGCCGGTTTTTTATTTATTCTATGAACAAACTTACAGTTACAAAAAATCTATCAATCAATACAACTAACCGTATAGAACAACATTCTGGGAAATGTAATGCCATTAGAACGAAGATGGGCGTCCCCCCCCCCCCCCCCTCTGTCATGTCTGGTATTAAACACCTATCAGCCAGGAATTGAGAATCAACTTATTTAGTAAAGGGGTTCTAGGAAAACCCCTGCTTACGCTGGAAAGGAAAACGTGCGTGAAAACATTAATGGGGGAATATTTGTACCCCTTTTTCACTAGAGCGCAGCGGTTATTGTAAAAGAGGAGAGTGAGCAATAGAACTTCGATTTAAAAATGACAGCCATAATAGAAAGTTTCACGTAAAAGGTATTTCAATTAAGCTGGAAAAAAATACATACAAAGTCGTCTTGCTTTTAAATGGAGCGATCCATTTAAAAATAATTTAAACCTATCGCTCAGTCACCTACTGGACCAAGTTGCACCTCTACAACTAACTCGATAATATGACACCGGCCTTCTCTACCTTTGAAAATAAGGTCAGGAAAGAGCTATCAACAAAAAGGAAATACCTACCTACTTGCCATCATACTTGTCGTAGATCCCCGCAATTTCCACGGAACAAATTCTCATAATTCTGACATACGACCCAACTTGACCTGGGCTTCGGAAAATTCAAACTTTCCTCGGTCGACCGGCCATAACCGAGCACTTAAACTCAACAGACCGGAGACGTCATAACAATAGCCATACATATAATTTCCAACGTATACCTAGGTATTGTAAGTAACATCATGTATTTCTTTTGAAAAGTTTTCAAGAAATATTTCTAGAGCTACCGCAAGATATATACGAGGTATTGTCATGTCGGTCGACGGCAACGCATTTGTTATTCCATTATTACCCTTATTTAATACCGCCGTGATAAATATTGCCTCGTTTCCGAGGGTCGGATTAAAATACGAAAGAGTAGGAAAATACCGATGACATGAAGTTATTTCGGTTTTGTGTTGTTGAGTAACGACTTAAACCTTGTATTGTAACATATGATATTGAAGGTACATTACCTTTACGTTTTGTTAAGCAAACGCTCATTTCTTGGGACCATTGTAATGTATAAAGAAAAGGCAGAAAAATCATATGTTATGAGAGAGTATTCCCACTATAGATAAAACAATCGCTTGACTCGTGTGGGAATCTATTACGTCAACTAACGTAACGCTCCAACAAATATTCCCAACCAAACCCGTATTCAATATTAAAACCAAGTACAAACAATCAAGAACCATCAAATCTCGCAGATGAGACAACCGATACTCGTAATTGCATTAGATATATCGTAATACAAACAAGGTTCCTTTCGATATCCCCATTGCGCGCACTCGCTCGACTAGATGTCACATAATACGTATCAATCGCGAGAAACAAACACCCTGGGGGAGGGCCATGTAGTGGAAGAGATAAAACATACCCCCTCTGAAGACTTACCCTCACCTACTGATAAAACAAAATGTTACGCAGAAATGTGGACAATTTTTCTGTTTTACATGTAAGGTCGTTTACATTTTTGATAAATATAGAGTAGGTTCTTCGGTGGTTCTGCTCATGTGAAAATTTTAAGTGCCGAAAACGAATAAAAGCGCCCTATGTGCTAGTCCAACAGTTCAGAACTTATTCCAAGTAATTATCATCATCTCTCTAGTCGTTTTCTAACTATGTTGGGGTTCACTTCTAGTCTAACCGGTTGCAGCTGGACTTATTCCAGCTCCAGGGCATTTTTTTTTAGTTTTTTCTGAAAACTCGACATTAATATCCAAACAAATAAAATGATTTGAAAATCAAAGGCCCCATGGCTTTTCATCTTCCTTTTATATTCCGAATCGGAATTAAAATAAAATCTTATAATCTTTAATCAAAAATAGACCGTTTATTAAAAAGGTGTACTTTACTTCTAATACATAAACACGGCACAAAATTATGGCTCCGGGCTCACTCAGAGAAATGAAATTCATTTTATTGCGGCGACTGAAGCTTTCATACTTTCATTCAAATACAATTTGGCTAATGTAATTGCTGGGAGGTGATTCCATTTCAACAGCGGATACCACTGAAAACGAAATATCTATACAAAATTTTAGGATAAGTTTAGGGTATCATAAAACGAATTAGCGGACATAATTTCTTATAGCGCATTAGGTGAATTAAAGGCTACGGTGATAAGATTATGTCGCAATTTAATTTTAATATAATTTATAGCTACCAACCCTTTGCTACTTGTTTTAAGAGGGAACAGGGCCTGCGAGGAATCTGAAAAAAATTGCCGTCGTGTTACCTCAAGTCTGCCCCCGTAGAGTGCGATAGGGATAGCTGCAGCTCAGACCGTTTAAATCACAAAAAAAAAACACGAGATCGACGTTTCGTATTAGAATCAGTCAGATCCGCCGCCCTAGGCAAATCCTTACCGACCCTGATGACCCCATAACCCTCCTCCAGGAGAGCAATAGGGCCACAAGTACAGTGCTCAAACACAGACACCGACCCGCATTCCGACCTCGCCGCCGAGGTCCTCCGCGATCGCGACCCTCCCGTGTAAGTAATACTCCACCCCGACCCTTGCTCGACGATGCGCCAGCCCGCGTCGATGCTGAGCCTGTAGCTTTAAGTTCCCCGATTAATAATCATGAAATATCTTTGATCCAGCCTGTCCCATCTTGCTGTCCTCCCAGCGACGCACTAAGCCGAGGTTCGTACCCCACAGGGGGTGCCCTTAGCGAGCGCTCGCCTAGTTTTAATTAGAATAGTTTTTGCCCCAGGCTGGAGGCTTTGAGTGTAGTAGCTTAAGGCAGCCGCAGGAGAGCCCGGTTAAGTAGTCATGACCTCAGAGGTCAACTACGAGATGCCCTAGTCAAAGAAAAAGTCGTTTCGTATATTTCTCCTCGAAAACTGAGCCGATTCAATTATTTTTTACATTAAAGTTTTAAGAAAGAGTATCTCTAAGTTTCTATCATTTTCTTTTATGTTAAAAACTTTTCAAATTTGTCTGGTAGTCCTTTAATCACGGCGGTAAAAATGGGGCATTATTGTCATTTTTGGATGGTCATATTTTCTTTACCAATAAGTTTCTCAAAACAGGGAAATTACAGGGATGTGTCTACAGCAGACCTTGATGTTATGGAAAATGGTTGCTCTAGAGGCATTATTCAGGAAGACAAAAGGGTACTACATTTGTATGGTGAATCGCAGGCCCTGTTCCCTCTTAAGGCATTCGTATACTTTTAACTTGAATTAATTCAGCTGAAAAGTATTACTTTTGTCATGTTATACAGAAAATAAGATATAATATTCTGTGGAATATTTTAAATTGTCCAAATAATTTCTTGAATGTGATGATGAACAGTACATAAGTAGACAGATAGTAGACGTCTATTCAACATTAAACATGAATGGTTATAGCTGCAGGTTTGCCAATTCAATCCGCCTAAGAGCCCTCTACCACAAATTATAAGATAATCAAAACCTCCAATCCATTAAGACACCTCTGTGAACAGTTTATACACATCATAATAAACCCATAGATTGGATTACCAATACACGAATATACCCGAACTTATCCGACTAAAACCGAACTGGTTGAGTTAACAAGTTAGTCTTCGAAGACTGCAGTTTGTAGTCTGCATAGGATATTGTGCCACCCTGGTATATTGCTACAATAATTGCATTACGTAAAGCTGCAATGCAAACTGTAAGCTTTGCGTCGTGACCTAGGAATCCAATCTGGAATTATAGTGCGACTGACAGTCTGTGACTGTGTTTGGCTTGCGAACGTTTGCTAATAATGTTATCGTTGATAATGGTGATTCGATTTTGTTTTGGAAGAAAAACAAAAGCAGCTGTTTATAGTAGAGAAGAAACTGTTTACTTATCGCTAATCGTTAACTTTCGAAAGTTTCATGTGTTCAGTCTAACCGGATGCAGCTGAATACTAGTATTTTCCTTTTTGGATGGGAAATTATCAAATAACTTCTCCTTCTCTGGGTGGAGCGGAAGGCCGTGTCAGACTCTTACTGCGTCTCCTGCGGCGGCCAGGTGCGTGAGGGCGCCAAATTTGCCTCTCCCTCACGCGTTCTGCCTCCTCCTTCGCGAGCATCACTGCTTCGCAGAAGGAGGTGACGGCTTCCCATGCCCTCTCGCTCCATACCATGGCCTGAACCAGGGCCGGACACGAGAGATCCCCGCCACCGATCACCTCCACGAGGACACGGCGATGCTCTGCCCAAGCCGGGCAGACCTCCACCGTATGCTCCACCGTGTCCTCCCGGCGATCCACGCAGTGATGACACCCGGGCGTTTTCTCCCGCCTGATACAAAACAGGAACCTCCCGAAACAACCATGTCCGGTGAGGACCTGCGTCAAGCGGAAGGGGGGGACGCCGTGGCGCCTCTCTGCCACTCCTCAAAGAGGGGACTTATCGCCGCAATAGTGGCGTGCCCAGCACTGGGTTGCGGCATCCTAACTTACGTTTGTCGATTCGCGATCTCCGCTCAAGATCACGTCTACCCCTACGATCATCGGTTCTACGGCTAATATGGCCACTTCAGCTTGCTTATTCTGTGAGTTATGTCGACAACTTTGCTTCTCTGCCAGATCACCTCGCTCCAGATTCGATCCCTCTCAGAGACTCCAAGCCCGTTAGCCAGTTCTATAGCTCGCTGAACGACCTAGAATTCAAGAACCAGCTGTACCGTGGGTGTTCATGTTTCGACTCCGTAAGTCAGGACAGGCAGGACGCACCGATTAGAGACCTTCGTTTTTTGGCTTTGTGGAATACGCGACGAGAAAACTCGACGAAGTTTCCCAAAGCGATCGACCCGTGCGGATACAGATTTTGGGTTTATCTATAAGGATAACAAAGTTTTGACCTTACAATGAATCGCCAAAAATCTTAGATATATTTCATTTCTGTTGATATTTCAACATAGAAAAGAAACCTCCGTACCTATTCAAGTGTAAAAAATGCTTTACAACGACGACGGTTGGCAGGTTTTTGTATCTAGGCCGTTTGGGATTCTAATCTAACGGAGGGTACCTCTATCACCCTAATCCGTCAAGTTTAAGGATCCACAAGAAAATAAAACCTTGCCCAGGAACGGGTCAAAATCTAAATCAGGTGTATAAAAGCTGGATCGTTCTAGTTTTCTCTTTATTGCATGAGGCCTAAGCGGGGGCGTATAAAACTAAGACTTGCCGAATAAACTGGATTTGGTCAAGTTTAGTGTGTAAGGTAATTTTACGATATTACTACACTTGGAAAAAGATCTAAAGTTAAGCTATATATGTATATGTTCTGTTATTCTTGTTCTCTATTACCCATTTCAGCTAAATCATTTATCATTCTACAAAAGTATAAATCATAATAGTACAGACTATCAGTCTGTACTTATCTACGTACACAACAGATATACGTGGCCAGATCTTAAAATTGATCATTTCATGAAATAAATATCGACCACTAGTCACATCATGGCCAGGCCAGAACATTGATTACTCGACTCATTAATGATATGGCTAAACGTTGACTGACATATCATTAAACGTTGACGTTTAAACGATATGGCCAATGTTAGCTGGCCATTTCATGAAATGATCAAATCTTATCTGGCCACGACATAGACACCGCGACGTGTCCGCGTAAATAAATAATCAGCAATAGGGAGTATATTATCGGGAACCCCCAGACGAATCAATGTTAAATTGCTCGAGCCAATTGTGCCTTAATAAAACGAACCAAACGAACTAAATAAATGTAGGTATTTCATTGATTCAGAAAGTGGTAAACCTGTGTCTATTATTCGCTTTATAAATGAGTTTAAAGCTAATTCCGTCGAGCCAGTCTGAATTAAACCATAAAAAGATTTTACGGTCCGGTTCTCACCTCCAATTTATTTTTAATTCATATAGGACAGGTAAATTATGCTGATAGGACCTTGCATAATGTTTGACTATGTACTGTACTGACGGCTCTTTATAACGTTACACGAAGGTTGACATTTAAATTAGGTAGGTAGGTCTGTAGCTACTTCCGTGGAAGTGCATGATAAATAAAATAAGCTGCGTGTAATAAAGGGTCGTACCTACCTACCTAACTGTAACAAAAAAGTATGGTTATGGGTGAAATGGATCTAATATTCAGCCAAGTACCTACTTATGTATCGGTCAATAAAAGGCCATCCAAAAAGATTTATTAGAACTATAAAATATTGTTATGAATTATATTTTTATTCAAATTATTGTTTAGTTGAACAAAATTACAATAAAAATGTGCATAATTTTCTGGAGATTTTTCTACAGATACCCAATTTCTGGAAACTTGTCAAGAGCAAACCCATATGATTTTTTTTTTTTAAATAAATTATTATAAAGAAACTTATCTACTATCGTTAGCCTTTTCATAAGTCAGTAAAGCATTTTCTCGGACATCTCATTTTAATTTTTATCATGTAAAAGCAACATTAAGTCGTATAGATCTATCCAACACTCACTTTATTTACACGTAAACGCAGCAAAGCCAGGAGTTGACAACAAATAAGCGCCTGCGACATATTAATAGTAGCGGTCCGCATCGACGTCACAGATAACTACTACAAACTGTACAGGAGATGATATCACGTCCGCTGAACATGTAAGTTCCATTTAACACCTCGGAACCGGCCGAATGGCACAGTAAACTCGAATGGTTGTCACGAAATGGTATCATTAGCCGAATTACACACGTGACCGCATAATTGAAAGGGACCGTAGTTGCTTACGAGCGGGTCAACCCGGGTGCAAGAGCGATGTGAATAATTTGCGAAACAATTGGCCCTCAGGTGTATCGCTGGCTGTTGACTGAGGAAGCCGGCGGTAAATGAAGATGTATTGAACACATTTTGAAGGGGCGACTACAGATTTACATGGACAGTTAAATGGTTCCGTTTAGGTTAAGAGATTTTATTTACTATTTTGCAAAGGAGTGTCACACCAATGGAACCAATGGCAAATGATAAAAGTTATTTTAATTTTAAAATGTTTCTAGATATTGTAAAAAAAGTTTAAGTCAAGTCAACACGTAAAAGTTTTTAAAAGTCTGCTACAGAAAACCACTTCCAAAACCATGTTTCTAACAAACCCCCAAATCTACAAGAATATTATAGGAAGGTAAACTGCCCCAACAGCTTATTTAATTTCCTTGCTCATTTCACGTCAAATATTTGGGGAGTCGTAGTCAATATTCTACCGAATTTCTATGCGTCAAAAACTTATAATTGAAACGTTTTGTTGTGCTTGTGATGACGTCACGATGATGACGGCCCAATCGTCAGCGACACAGGAAATTACATCTCTAATCTGATTATTCCGAGCGAATGCAGACAAGTGACGCGGTGCCCGATGCGGTTCACATTTCCCCATGTTTGATTCCGGATTAATTTATATACATTTCACATTATGTTATTGATGTCTTCCTTTAGTTTAAAATTAATGCTAATGTGTTTTTCTTACATAAATATTAATAGTCATGATGAAATCTTGATGGTGTTCCGTGTGAGGAATATTCGTTTGATTACTTATCAATATACTAAGGTAAATAAAGGGATACCTCTGAATTTGTTCGGTACGTACTCTATGCTCGCCGCGATTACACGACCACGGTTCATTTCAACCCCTCAATAAAGGCAACTAAAGCAATTACTGTTGCTAAAATAAATCTTATTTCTACGTAGATGTTCTTACTATTATTCAGCTGCTACATATTTCTTTATAAAGGTATTTTGACCTCCAGTCACAGCAATATTGCGCTGAATTTCAAGTTGTAGCAGTAGTATAAAAGTTGTGACAGCACACTTTCCCATTTTCTACGATATCCCTAACTTAAATCTTACAACTTGAGTGTAAAGATAAAGAAGCAAACACGCTTATTTTCCTCGTTTTTCCGTCGGAAAATCACACGCATTAAGATCGAATCCGGCACATAAAATAGCCCTACTAATCACATGTGACAATGCACATTAACCGAATTAATACCATATTTAGATCAGAGCATAAAGCACAATCATTAACTAAATTAACTAACGGGTCAGTGAACACGATTGATTACGGTCTTGTGTTTTATCGAACCCTTTGATAATGGCATTAGTTATGCGTATAAGCAAATCTCATTATCTTTTTGGCAACGGTCCTCTGAATTCTACTTTGTGCCATATATTTGTATCATATTTACACATTAAATCCAATAATAAATCACTTTAAATGAAATTACTTTTTTCCTAAGACAATAAAGTATTCTATTGCGAAAGTTCTCTCTTACATTTCTTAGAAATGTTACACTCATTAAAACTTGTCTTCTTTTCTTCAAAGCTATTTGCTCTTAAAAGAATAAACTTGGTAACGAAATATTTAATAATTAGACACGTATAAATTTCCGAGTCGGTTTTCTGAAAACACGTGCACAGTTCGCAAAGTAGGTACACAGACGGAACCCTTTCAGACAAATGCAGCTCAGAGCATAAATTCTTAAATAAACATTTTATAAATATAATTTTAACGTTTAACGGCTTGCGCTTTAATTAAGTAGCAATGTTTTCAAAGGAAAGCTCTCGCTTTGAGGTCTCTGCCGAGCTCCGTAGGGTCTTAATTAGTGTTAATCTTAAGATAATAAGCCACGTGTTTTCACTAATTGGTGTAAATTGAAAGAGTAGGAAATCCCTTTGAGAAAAACTTTCAAATTTTGACATGGCGGCACCCGGGGGCGGGTCAAAGCAACATATCGTTACTTGTCTGTTTAATTGGCTCTCTGATACTTAATTAATTACATTACCCACGCAGATATATGGGACAGATCATAATTACCTTTAACAGAATGATTTAATGGGTACCATGTGGAAAATGTAGGTATTAAATAATCCACTTCATGTCTGTAAAGGCTTGTGCAGACCAGCGCGACGCGACGGCGCGACGCGACACGAACAATACAATTTCTAAAAAAACTTCACGGCATAACAATAACCGGTGTCGCGTCGCGCTGTCGCGTCGCGCTAGTCTGCACGAAGCTTTATTCTATACTTACCCAATCTTATTAGACCCTAAAAGAGTCGAAACCAACTATTCCCCGTCATAGGACTGACCCTCATCCGTCCGTCACCTAAGAACTTTGTTTTGCAATTTTACGCGGAATTCTGTCTGACTTTTGAGCCTTTGAAATATCGTATTTTCGTTTTAAATAAAAAGCCATTGTTTTACAAATAGTTAATGTAGAAACCCTCGAGTTTCTTATGTTATGTAGTATGTACTTACTACTTAGGTATCATAACTTAATTACGTAACAACTAAAGAGTAGCCAACCCAATAAAGTAAAAATATGTAAATTAAGACACGGGGAACATCCCGCTTTAAAAAATATTTGCCCCTCACAGATCAAGTAGACCATTTTTTTTGTTTTTAATAACTTTGTTTTACACCTATCTACAATACATTATACCAATCTCGGCCCCTACAATAAAATTGTAAGATAGAAGAGACAGGGACAAGACAATATAAGTAGTCGGTAAGTACGTGGGCGTTACAAATAATGTCGTAGAGTTATAAACAGTTTCAGACGCTATAAATAATACCCTACTTCAACCTACTTGGCTAAAAGGTAGCCTGGCTTTGGGGCAATTTTTTGCAAATAAGTTATACGTTTATACTATGACTTATACATGATACACACAGGTGTTACACACAGGGACATAATAACTTAAAATTAAATGCAAATTACAAAAATAAAGTTTTTTTTTTTATAAATCAGAAGTAAAATGTATCAACCTTCATGCAACAAAAAAACAGTTTTTAGGGTTCCGTACCTCAAGAGGAAAAAAACGGATCACTTGTTTGTCTGTCTGTCTATCTGTCACAGCCAATTTACTCCGAATCTAATGGACCGATTAAGTTGAAATTTAGTACACATGTATTTCTGTAACCAAACACGGACATGTAACGTAAATAAATGAATTTTGAATATCACTTTTCATCACTTTTTGCCCCCGCAAACAAGAAAATTAAAAAAAAAGTCGAATGAAAGGGCTTATTGCGATAATCTCAATTTTTTTTAATAATTTTGATATAAATACTTATAAAGATATTTAAGAAAATAGATGAAAGTTTACCATTATCTTCGAAACTACTAAACTTAAAATTTTGAAAAAAAATACAGTGAATGGTTCTTTACTCATAGATTACAGGAAAACCCATAAGAAGTCTATGGTTTTAAAATAACATGGTAAATCTCTCAATAATGTGCTTACAAACTTACATAAATTTGCAGTTGGAATGTATGGGAGAACATGTTTTTCAACTACAATGTTTGTTCTTGGGATTCATTCATCCCAACTACGGAACCCTTCATCGTGCGTGGTCCAACACGCAATTGGCCGGTTTTTATTTGTAAGCGCAAATTGCGAAGGGTGAACATTTAAGTAGATACACAACATAAGCAGTAACCTAAAGATTTTCAAAATGTGGCCATATATTATACTATCGATCATCCTCAGTTGTCAATAGTAACCAAAATGTTTGATAAAGTCGATCATTTGTATAATTTTGTAAGGACTGCGCGGACGGTGAGCAATGGGTAGCTCACCGTCCGACAAGGACCAGGCCCGGGTCGACGCACGGTGCGTTGAGTTCCACACGCGCCTCAAAGAGATGTCAGCAAGTGAAGGGGTCTGATATGACCGATGCCTGCCGGGGTTGCGGGAAAGTCCGAAAGGGATACCGTAGCCCCTGGCAACGTACAGGCAACTGAAGGAACACGGGTGGGTTTTAGTCAGTAAGAGTCTGACACGCCCTCCTGCTCAACCCAGAGCGGGAGAAGTTTGAATTTGATAATTTCCCACCCAAAAAAAAAGGACTCATAATGCAGTAGGTAGCTACTACATTTTCCTATTGTAGTTATTATAAATAACTTTTATAAACTAAACTGTAAATTACTTTTCATTTGAAAGAAAGAAAGCACGGCAGAGGCATATTTCCCATTTCATTCCGCGGCGCGGCGCGGCTTTTGTATTTCATTTTTTCATAAATACTTCAGCAATTCAAAACAGGCACTTTTTATAAAAAGATCTTATTTTAAACCGAAATAATTTTTCTTTCATGATCTTAATCAGATAAAAAATAGTACAAGTGAATAAAATAATCGCTGCGAAGATATCCTCTTAATTAAATGTAAAAAACAAGCTTCGCATGTCCCGCCCTGGGCTCTCGTTTATTCACAACAGTTTTAACCAAGAAAGCCTCCGTTACCAGCCTTACGTAACAAAACTAAAGAGGGAAATTTTGGAGGGGATACAACGAAAATACGAAATTAAATCGAAACGTACACCTAAACTCAATCAGAAAATTTAAATCAAAGTTTACACGAACAGTAGATATGTACATGCGTTAATTAATTTAGGTTCCACGTAAAATAAACTCCCCCTTATTACGAACTCAGATCGAGAACGTATTATTTTAAATGGAAACAATAACGTATTAAAGCGTCCGTATCTCACACCGTTACACTTCATTAAATTCGGGTCAAAACAATATCGTACAGTACATTAGATTGTTCGATACGTGCGGAGTGGTAATCAGGTTACGTAAGAGGGTTGTTAGTTACGTGTCGGTGTGAAAGTTGCCGACATCGGCCGTCAGAAACAAAGCATCGTATGGAGGAGCGGGGTTGATGTTCCGGAAACTGATAGAATGAGCCCGGCGCGGGCGCTCGCTACTATTTGCACAAGAATAATACCGTAACGACTCCCCTTGAGACAACGATAAAATGCGCAATTTGTTGAATCACTTGTCGTGACAATCACAGATACGGTATTGAATTGACGTGTTACGTATTATCGTGTGGCGTTTGAGTGTTTGTGGAATACTTCGCGTTATGAGTTCGTCTTGGAGTCCCTATCATTTTGTATTACTTCACATGTAATATCAGCTCTGAAACGTCCAATGCTGGATATGGATATTTCATAGCTTACTATTATAGTAAATATGAACCATAGTTGCCACAATCAAGTCTAGCCGTCGTCATTGTAAGCACACAAGAGAATCAGACTTTAAAAGATTACTTAACATTGGTTCTTAAAAACCATTAGCACTACGTAAACTATAGAGCCTTAATCATCAAGCTTCACTTCTTAGAATACTTGGCTACCTACTCACTGGCTAAAACCTTGAAATAGAAAAGAAATTAGTCTTCCAAAGTTCATAATGACTGAATGAAATTGCCGTGGTAGGGGAGAAGCGGCTTACTTCATCGATTGGAGGCGGAGGTAGGTGCTCAGACTAATCCCATTTCAAGTCTATACCAAAACAAGGACTGTTTCAAGACAAGTGGTAGACGATGTAACCCCATTACAATCATCACCTTTAGCAGATCTTTTTGAAAGTTTTAATTAAATGTTTGAACTACTTTTAAATTGATTTATTACTGAATCTTTATAGATTTACTGTTTAAATTACTGAAACATGTTTACTTACACTCTAATTGTTATATGTTTTGTTTTGGAATGGTCCGTTTAGTTTTGGTCTTTCATATTGAAAAGCTAATCTTGTGTGAGTGGTGAGAACAGCAATCAAACTAAACATAAAACATCATTATATTTATTGTATTTTTTTTTCACCGAGCTAAATTATGGACTGTAATAAAATAATGCCTCAGCCTAATATATGTTCCAAAAGTATCGAATCAAAATATACACAAACCCTGTTTAGATTAAGTTCTTACGCAATCACTCATTGAAGGAAATTAATAACATGCATTCATAATCTGTATTTAGAATCTTTCAACTTTATATCTGACTTCTTTTTTGCACAACTATTATTTGAATAACATTATTAAAGTGTAATAGCAAAATCACCAACGAAAATTGAGGTTATAAAATTAACCTCAATATTGTCGAATAGAAAACATTTTAAGGTGATTTAAAATTTGAATTTCGGGTATTCAAATAATCAAATCAAAGCACTAAATTTGTAAGCGGCACCACAAATTGACATCCGCAGGTAAATTGTCGGATCCATTTGTTTACATTTTCATCAGGTAGTTTTGGAACAGATCATTAACCAGCTACTTACCTGCACCTCCTTGATATCAGGCTACTAATAACTAACACAACAGAACAGTTACAGTAACCTTGGTAACTTTAACTATTGGAATGGTGCTCGTTGGCAAGCCGCCACGAAATAGTGCAATTTGAACAAATTGTAACACACCATATTTATGCCAAACCTGGTTGAAAGTAGTGCTTTAGCACAGTTTTGTCACAGTTTGTGAATTATAACACTCATTGAGATTTTAATATGACCGTAATTAAAATGAATTAATGGTTATATATTTCGTAAATAACTCATATTGTTTCGAATAGGTACACAGTAAAAAGGTTTTATATAAGGCTTGTGGCTAAGTAATAACAGCCGCACGGGTCGATCGATCAGGTTACGTTTGCCGCGGTTGGTCTGTGGATGGGTGACCATCTTTAAATACCAAGCCGTGCCTCGGAAAACACGTTAAGCCGTTGGTCCCAGCTGTCATTCTTGGATCTTTGACAGTCGTTACGGGACGCCAGAAGCCCGATTGTCTGACAACCAGTCTTACCAAGGGGTATCGTATTGCCCAGTTACAGGGTTGTGGAGGTCAGATAGGCAGTCGCTCCATGTAAAACAAAATTCAGCTGCATCCGATTAGACTGGAAGCCGACCCCAACATAGTTGGGAAAACGCGAGGCAGATTGATTGATATTCCTCATAGAAATAATACATATTATTACGAATAGATAAATAGTATAAAAGTTTTTATATCGAATAATGTGTAAGAACTTATATTCACTGAAATAAATTGAAATCAGAAAAACAAACCTATAAAATCATCTTCAAATCTGCACCGATATCAAACGAAATTGCTGGAGAAAAATACTTGTGCGCGATCCATACGTTCACTCAAGCTGAAAATGATTGCTGCAAAAACACCTCAGATTCGTGAATGAGGTACTTAGGTACATATGATACAGTTTGCATGTGCAGACGTGATGGGGCGACATCTAGCCGTCTGCGCCGGAAACTCGTCTCCAAGACGTTCAAACCTCATTGAATCGTATGCGCAATTTGCCGATTGAACCTTTAGGGTTGGCCTTTTGTGAAAATGCTCCCGGCCGGACCGACCAGACTAATATAATGACGGTAATGAAATATAACGATGTCTATCACCCCTACCTATCACTTCCAGACTGGAAATGATAGAGGATAGATATCAGAGCTCGGAGGTCGGTCATCGCGATCAGTGATTTAATTAAGCCGTTGTGAGCAGAAATCTTGTTACAATCAAGGGAGATAAAAGTTTAAAACGTAACAATATTTTCAAACAAACGCGATACGCATCTATATATTATGTACATATTGTGAAAATAAATGGTTTTACAGATCAAAAATACCGGGGCGCACGTAACGTCGCACCAAATATTTTCTCCGCCCGTTGTTTGAGCGTAACGATCCGTACGTCGGTGCATTTTCAATCAGATTTATATCGGAGCGGATTAAAATTTTAACGAGTTGTCGTCACACAGGCTTTACTCGTCTTTGTGAGGACTGCCTTTGTTAAAAAAGCTCTATTTGACAGTATAATAAAAAGGAAACGTGAAAATAACCTTTTTGGTTTTCACAGTATAAATAAAACTGGGTATAATCGTGTTTTTATTTAAGCTAGACCCAGTTATGACGTCCGCGGTTTTATAAATAATGTAAATGGATATCATAAAACTATTCTTCTTTTTTGACAATTATATTGTAGGCAGGTTTTTTCGGATATATACGAGTATACCTATTGAGCATTTATGAGCACCGTTTAATTTCACATTGTAATTACTTAATTAAATTGTAATACATAAAAACCTAGTCTCATTCTAATACTGAAGAACTTAATCTCATTCTAGTCTTAATCTTCAATGTGAATAAATAATCGTTGAAGAAGAAAATCTTCATCAATAATGTAAAAACCAAGACACTACTAAACCACAAAATATACTTAAATAATAACCACATGCAACCTTGCCACTGTGACACTATGAACTTTTAATGGAGGATTAAGTTAAATTAATCTCCAGTTCTATGTTGCACACCCAATTACGTGACACACCTGTAAAGCTTGGTTATCAATTTGTTGTTATAACTATCTTGCATTGACAACACTGAGATGTGGTCCATTATTGTAGCTTATGTCGCATCCTAATTAACGGTGGACGGATTTAGACAAAACTCTGACGGATTTAGGTTTACTGATTTCTGCAAATGTCTGCAATTAAATTATGTGTAATTGACTAAATACGCTTAAGACTCCAGGCAAGACGCGTCACTGCGACGCGATTCTGCGATATATATCCGTAGAACAATTTCGTCACACCTGTCAAAAATAAGTAATAATTCAGTTTTATTACTATTTTCTGAGTCGAAAAGCAAATTTCTGTCAACAGAAATTGGCAAAATATCGAAGGGTTTGTAATATTTTTTCATATGTTTCTAGATACCTAAGTAATATAGCTCAAAGACCACACCGAGACATAGATCTCCAATACTTAATTAATTATTTTCTAAGCCAGCCATTAAAATATTAACCAACTAGAATGTTACAACAAAAAAAAGAAACATTTATCAAACAAAGTAACCTTTTTTTTTTTTTAGGTCAATAAAAGAAAACCATGTAAGTTAACCGCGTAGAAAAGTTCCAACTTTACTGAAAGTTACCGTTTGCAGACTGAAATTAAATTTCATTACATTTTCTTTAGTATTTCACTGAATACCAGAAACCCTTCGTTTACCCTTGCAAAAAAAATGTTTAATCAACATGAAATGTGAATACCTACTACCGTCAGAGTTTTACGTGAAGGCAAGAGGTTTCATACCGATATTAAACTAACATTACTTAGCCATATAATCCGCATCTTGGAAAGTAATCTATCTTAGGAAAAACATCGACACGAAGAGAAAATTACCAGCGAAGGTCGAACACAGCGAAATTCGTCTGCTACGAGAGAAGTTTCAGCTTCGCACGAACCTTTCCCTGTAAATGTATGTACAGTACAACTTATTGTATCGGTTTTTGTAACCAAATTGGAACTTGTTAAACCAGTTCGGTCTTTTATTCAAAATATATTTAACGTAAACCTTTTTCTTTATGTTTATATAATAATAATAATAATGGACTAAATACGCTTAAGACTCCAGGTAGTAGATGTTACCATTCCACATGACGAGAACCTCGTGAAAGCTGAGAAAGAGAAACAAATAAAATATCTCGACTTAGCACACGAGGTTATCGACATGTGGAACGTGTGCTCCGCTATCATTGTGCCGATTGTCGTAACGGCCAATGGCCTGATGGCCGAAAGCCTCGACCAACATCTCTCGAGGCTCTCATTAGGCGGTTGGATCAAGGGCCTGATTCAGAAGGCAGTACTCCTCGATACGGCTCGTATTGTGAGGAGGTTCCTGTCTCTGCAGCCCTAACCACCGGTAGCTTGGACCCTGCTCCCGACACCGGCGGAACACTATTTTTTATATTTTTAAATGTTTTTAATTTTTTATTCTAATATTTAAAAATATAATTCATATGTATATAGTTAAATAAAGGAGATAATAATAATAATAATTTTTATTCAAATAAAAAACGATTACAAAAAGTGTACATCTAGCCAACAGTAAAAAGATTTTCCATATAATTAAAGTGCCTAAAGTTAAGCTAAAACTAAGATATTATAAATAAAAGTGCAAGTAATGATGGTTTGGAAATTGCAATGTTAGGTAGCGACCCGCCCGATCTAGGTTAATTTAACCTGTGTTTCAGGCAATCACTTTACAAATATATTTCATTTAGGACAGTAAAATTTAAAATAAACCTATAACTACGAGAAAAAGCTTATTTTGATACATTTAAACGTAAAACTAAACTTATGTAAATTATACAAAAATAAACACTTAATAAGGGTCAAATATCATCAGGACAATATTTCTAGAAGTTGTTCTGTGTCTGTGTAATTAAGTGTAGCTAAATATTCTAATACCAAGTTGTTGCACTGCTTGTATCTTACACTATAGAAGCTAAGAGCCTTGTTGAGCCTATTATAAAGAAAAGGTCCTAAAAATAAATAAAAACGATGAGCAAAAGCATGTCTAGTTTGGGACTGTGTGCAAACCAAGTCCTTCCTTCTCTTGTCAGAAGGTATAGGGTCGAAAGGAAGTGCAGTGTGCTGGTGTAGTATTATGTTCAAAATAAACAACTGCCGTACTGTAAGCACATTACATTCTGTGTAGAGCTGGTGCGTAGGAAATCTAAAAGGGCGAAAGGTAGCAACCTTTAGAATTGCTCTTTGAGCACGCTCTAACGGGAGTAAAATTGTTTTGGCCGCGCCACCCCAAGAAGTTATGCAATATGTAAGAATGGATTGACACAAAGCTAAATAGACCTGTTTAATTAATTTAAAGTCGGCTATGCTACGTAAGTTCTTAAAAACATACATTAATTTGCGTACTCTCGTACACAGTAATTCGATATGTTTACGGAAATTTAGATTTGTGTCAATGGTGATACCTAGACATTTTAAATGGTCAGCTCTAACTAGAGTAGGGCAAGAACATGCAGTGTCGGCATACTTGCTACAATTATGTGCGTGAATGTTTAGATTAGTAAGCGGTATGTTAGTATTTCTCATTGTAAATAATATGTATTTTGTTTTATCTGCATTTAATGTTAGGAGGTTATTACGAAGCCAATTGGATACAATATTAAAACCATTTTGAGCATATTCATAGACCTCAACTTTTGTTTTAGCTGAAAACAATAGAGCGGTGTCATCTGCATAGGACATTATAACACCATTTTGGAGTAACAGGCTACATAATTCATTTATATAGATTAAAAATAATGTAGGGCCCAAAATGCTACCTTGTGGAATACCAAAACAACTGTTTTTAATATCGGAGCTTGTATACTGACCAATTTTCACACATTGGTGACGATCGTTGAGATAATCAGAAAATAGAAGAAGTTGTTCTCCTATATGACATAGAGGTGACGTTTTGTGTCTATGGTAGGGACAAGGGAAATCCGAACTAGAATTGGTCTCTTTGTCTATGCTCATGGTCTCTTTGTGCATTTAATAGCCAGACCGATGATCGGTTAAATTGTTAGTTTGTGTCAATCGTTAGTGCGGAGCGCAGCCATTTGTAAGTAAAACGTTAGTTTAGTATAATTTATTGCTCGCAGGAGTAAACCATTGCTCAAAGTAACTAGACAGTTGAGTTTTTAGTATCATAACTTTAAAATAAAGTCAGCGCTGCTAAGCTAAATAACACGTTTACCACTAATGAGATAGCATAACTATTTAAATACTGGTTTTATTATCTGTGTAAAAGATAATGAATTTCAATGGTTTAATAGGCTACCGCAGTATAAATTAGTTTTGGCATATTTTGCAACAACTCAATTACTGCTTTCATCATAATATATGGCAGAACTATTCAAATCTCCAATGGTTTATTCTGAATTCATCGTTCTCCACACTTAGCAAAGAGGTTAATGCTATTGCTCCTCAGCCGGGAGTGAGAATCAGAAATAAAATAAAAGTATGTCTCAGCGCTTCTCCCCAATGCAGATCTATTATATATGAAGGCGAATATCATCATTAAGTATTAATATTTCCAATAAATATTTAGTAGCCAATATCAAGTTAAATCGAGGCTTTACTAGAGTTACGAACATTGCCGTTTGCGGGCTCTTTCGGAAATTGCGGCCCTCTAGCGCTTGAGTCGTGATATATTCGGGCTATTGTTGATCCCAACGGTGGGCATTTGTTATTCCAATGCTACCGTTATTTAATGCGCCCTAGATAAATATTGTGAACCTTTTTTATGTCCGCGGATACGCAATGTGATCTAATTTTGGAGGAGTTTTATAAAAATACGTCTTGTGGAAAAATGAGGGGTTTCTGCCGCGTCATTGGATGAGAATGATTGCTAGATATGTCGCAGCCGACGCTGGAATTACGTTTGATATTGATATCTTTACGTAATGAGGATATTACGGGGAACGGGTCTAGGAATTTAAGGAAAGCGCCCTTTCAGCGGTTGATGTTGGAAATATGGGCTTCTGTTATTGTGTCACTGGAAGCGATTGTATCGCTGCAAAACAGACAAGATTTTCTGCGAATTTGATCAATATGATCACAATATGACATTCTGTGAAGTTATCAATATAAGGTACCTACATCGCATTATTTCCAGGTGTCACCAAATTAATTAAACGTAATTAAAACACTCTTCCGAGAATAAAAAGATTGAAATCTGAAAGAAATGGTGAGTGGAGGTGCTATATGAATTTTCAGGAAATAAAAACTCTCGCTCAATTTAATATAATTAACTGATAATGCAACATATTTGTCAAAAAAAGACAAAATTGACACATTTTCACGAAATGACTGTGTTCTTTATTAAAACCGAAAATGTATGAAGCAAACTTGTAAAATTGTCAAATTATCACCTGTCACCTGTCGCCAGTCGGTTTTATTAAATACGAGTAGGCCCCAGGTCTAAAGAACTTTGTCACTCGTAGTACGTACCTATACCTACTAATATGCGAGCCACCGCTATATATATCCCTTGCACTACGTCCAGTATCAATTTTAAATAATCTTACTGCCACTTCCCAAAACTTGAAACAAACCTTACACAATTTGTAAAAATAAAAAGAAACATTTAAAAAAATGTAAGTAAATGAAGAAGCAAACAAAACATCAGTGTAAGGTAGTTAACAGTTGGTGTGACTCCGTTACGGAGTGGTTTCCTCCGCGCAACTTCAATATCCGCCGCGCTAAGTTAGTTTCTGAACAAACTCCAGTTCTATCACTTCCCGACAATAGGTCGCCATTTGTTATTTATTAATTTTATTCAGCACCTAGTCTTGTGATAGTTCGAACAGTAGTGCAGCGAGAAATACTGTTTAATTTGTGGTATTCGGGCGGGTAGGAGAGACCTACCTATACCTACCAGTTTGGAGTCAATCAGGCAAGGATCTTCATGTTACAATTTCTTGGTCAGCCGTCTGACCCATCAAAGTCACACACTAGATCACTAGTCTACCTGCGTACTTATATACCTATGTAGCAGGTATCTACCAACACTGACAGAGATAGGAGCGGGGTCAAGAGATTAGGTAAGTAGGTACTACGTTCTAATTGATAGACTATTAAAGTTATAATCACGTAAAATAACTTTAGAATTGATTATTATTTCCACGTAAACAATAATTAACCCTTACTTTGATATAATTTGCGATGATGAACCATTCTGCTCCCTGCATGACCCACTGAGCACGAACAGACGGCCCTAATTATAGAATAGTTGCGTAATGAACATCTCACGCTAAGCGTAAACAATCTAAATGTTTATAATTACTGAGCGCACCCACCGAGCTTAATCGTTTAACTTCAATTAAACTTCAAGCATTATGCTCCGATAGAAACGTAATTAACAAAACGATATTAAGTGGAAATTAATACAAGTTCTCTTTACAGCTACAAAACTCGTCAGAACTCGAGGTCGGCTAAAACTTGGCTTAGCGTGTTTTCACCATGATAAACTCGCCCTTAAATTCTACAACATCCTGCACACGAACCGCTTTATTGTCCCCCCAATAAGGTTCCATTCCCCATAGCGTTTGCGGATGCTATCAGCAATGTAAGGTGGTAGGCGTGAACAAGTAGAGCTAACTGTCATTGTCATGCCTGGCCTTTGTACTAGAAACGGGGCTAACTTAATCCATGCTCATGTCGACGCGCAATTGACTTAGTCAACCTAATTTGTACTTAAACCATATTTATACAGAGGCTACTTAATGGTTTGTAATTTTAAGGATAGCCAAATAATGGAATCTTTTGTCGAGATAGATAAAATGTTCGTAGGTGCTTTTAAAGTGTGCTGCACTGGTCCTGTGTCCGAAAATACACGGTCCACAGAAAGGCTTTACAATTGAATGTGTGGTATTTTCCCGTGCTCCATTTGTATTTAATCATTCCTTTTATATTTAAGAACGGTTTCATGCACATGCAGCAGTTCGTAAAACTCGAATTACAAGTACTCCGAAGCTACTGTTGAAAACTTGGCAGAGAGATTAATATATACAGGTGGTACATTTACATTGGTCAGTATGGGAAAGTTTGAAACTATAAGACATACGAAGATCTCTTAGGAACCATGTCATCGATTTTAGTAAGAAAAACTGCAAATTCAAATTCAAAAGTCATTTATTCAAACTAGGTTGAGAATCAGCACTTTTCGAACATCTAAATTACATAAGACAGTCCCCCAAAAACACCCGCCCTTCACCACTTCCTAGTGCTTTAGCTAAGAAGAAGAATTGGTGCAACAAACTCCCCAGCTGCACAGCTGTCTGAATAGTTAGAAAAACTTGATTGTATACAATACTACTTATGCAAAATAATTAACTTTTCGCAACACAAAACATTAAATTAAATTATTTTCTACATGTCACCTAGCACACGCCAATATACCAACAAAAAAGTAAAAAGAACTTAATACCCGAATGAAAGCCTCCAGGCATAAAGGGCGTGCCCGTTTACATATAGCTATTAAAGCTGTAATTCGGAAATCACAAATAATAAACTAGGACCATCGAAGTAAAAATAAATAAACAGTTAATTACTAATAGCAACGACAAAAACCATGGTCAGCAAGACGACCAGTCACTACAACCAGCACCCGTTCACGAGGATAACGCAAAGATCAGCCATTACCCCTCTCGCCAGATTTGAGGGAAGGAGGCAACCCGACGCAGTGACATCTAAGGGAGCATGACGAACTTGCTGCCGGTTGCTCAGGCATTCATGCATTTAAAAAAAACTTGTACTCAGCTCGGGAATCGAACCCGGACGTTTTGAAAAATAAAACTAAAACTATTTCTATTTAGATATCGATTGTTGAGCGGTCTTAAGTAGTAAAATAATGTTACTATGAAACATGATGTCTAAAATAAAATGCATTGTTTTCATATCCTTTAATTTATTTTAGTAAGTTAATTGACTTTTTTAAATGTATGAATGCAGTTTTTCTTGTTACTAAAATTGATGACATGGTTCCTAAGAAGAGATCTTCGTATGTCTTATAGTTACAGACTTTCCCATACTGACCGATACTGACCCTGTATAAAACCGGCCAAGTGCGTGTCGGACCACGCTCAATGAAGGGTTCCGTAGTTGGGATTAATTTATTCCAAGAACAAACTTAATATTGTAGTTAAAAAACATGTTCTCCCATACATTCCAACTGCAAATGTAAGCCCACCCCTTCTTCCCATGGGGGTAGACAGAAACTACAGAACGCCACCTTATGTTCATACATCTGGTCATACTCGCACGCCGGTTGCGAGTACTATGCACCTGACCTTTCTGAAGAACATCATCAATAAGGTCACGCGTCCCCCCGATGTTACCACTCACATCTGCCTTGTAAATACCTTTTGTTAGTCGCCTTTCATTCATCCTCTCAACATGACTAAAGCTAAGATAATAATCCTCTTTTCAATTTTTGTCACTTCATCTTCTTTTAAACCGCACCGTTGCCTTATCTTAGAGATTTACTATGGTATTTCAAGACTTCATAATGTAGACATTTCGTTTAAAAAGGTTTTTATTTTTATTAATTTATTTATCTTTAAATAGATTCTTTTCCATTTTGTGTATGTGAGAATGCTGTAGGCTTAGTGGACTGTAGATTTGTTGACCATCATCATTTTGTTAAGAACCTAGTACTTGTTGAAAGACCTACAATGTCCTCCCATACCTAATTATATTGTTATTTGATAATATTGTAAGAGTCAATTATTTTTAAAAGAGTAACCGTGGCGTTTCTTGCCGGCACATCTCCATAGGAAACGACCAATTGGAACCGTGCACCTAGCTTCTGACGTTTCATAAGTGCCCTTGTAGGTTTATGTGAAATAAAATATTTTGAATTTTGAATTTTTAAATTTAGTAATCAATAAGTATAGAACTATTTTCTGTATTTTTTCAACATTTTTAACGCAATAGGTACACACCATAAAAATGAACAGGAGGTCTATGAAACATATTTTATTTATTTCGGACACATAGGTATAATGTAGTTGGACATAATGTTATAAAATTAAAATATTTTGTACCACTATCTGGTGCCTTGCTAGGCGTAAAAATATTGCCTACATAGTAATAGGTATAAAGGTACCTAGAATAGCCTATATGATTATAAAAAATACTGCTAAGTAACGGGCATAAAACTTTAATTACAATAAAATAAACCAAAGAAAATAATACAAATTAAGCTAACAATAGTTAGCAAATCTTATTAATTTAAGTAAGTAGGTAATAAATAAATCTGAGAATAAGGCATTAGGGTTTATATCTGAGCCACATCCATCATATAGGTCTCACCCGATGTTATCACTCTCCTATAACACGATACTACACAAAGGACCAGTAACTCGAGCATAATATGAAGCACTATGATTACTGAGTAGGTAATCATCGCGATTAATTGCTGGATGCCTATGCGTATAACCAATCTATTATATTATTGTAACAATATTTATGTGAAGAAGTGAAATGGAAAACAGTGTTCTATTGCACATAATAGAGCACTGTTTAAAAAAAATACAACAATAATACTGCCTCGTTGGTCTAGTGGTCACAAGTGCTACTGCTGAACATGAGGTCTTGGGTTCGATTCTCAGGTCAGGCAAAGTGTTATTGGGTTTTTCTATCTGTCATTTCTAAATAGCAGCCCGGAGTCTGGAGTTGTGCCCGGCCGATGGCAATAGGCGCGCCCCCTATTACATGGGAGTTAAAGTGGGTGTACTATAAGTACGCCTCTACCCAACCCTTCTTAGAAACAAGGTTTATGTTAAAAATTAAATTAAAGAATTAATGTCTCTCATACATAAACTACATACAGTTAATTGACTCAGGCGTGACTTTGCGGAAATCCATGATAAAATACAACAGACGACGTATATTCAGTAAGAATGTCAGTACTAGAGATACATAGTTTAGAAATAGCAAACAATAATACAGAAAACGCGACACTGTTGAACGAATTATTTCAAGGTCACTTTTGCTGCGATTGTTCGCCCCTTATCGAGCTGATAACGATCCTAGCCGAGGTGGACCGAGCAGTAATCCTACATAAGTGGAGTGGTCGGGCGGTGTTTGGCTCACACTGCGTTCGGCGCTTGACGTGGCAACACGTCGTGTCCGGGTTCGCAACAAGTCAATCGTCATCCTGAGGATGCCTTGTTGAGAGGTGAAACACGTGTCGATTTCTTACAGGGTTCTTTATGACTCTTCAAGAACAGTTAAATGGACTAGGTTACTAAATATACGTCGTCAATTGTATTTTAAACTACATACATAAACTCACGCCTTCTTCCCATGGGGTGGGCAGAAACTACATAACGCTACCTGCTACGATTCATTTACATACTCCTTTTGCTTCGTTTAAGGTCATACAGGTCATACACGCACGCCGGATGTGATTGAATGTCTTCCTGATTTATGATATGGAAACAAATTTATCTAATCTAGAACACTATCTTTCCACTTCGTCATAGTTGCCTTGGTATTTATTTTGTATTTTATTTATTTTAGTATGTACGATTGTATGTATGTATGTAAGTATATTCTCATATAATTTGTTTTATTTTATTAGGTGAATTGTTTTGATTTTATGTATTTTACTTTCTCTCTACTCTGTGTCTTCATGTCTTATTACCCTCTGTCCTATCGCAGGTATGCTGGAAGAGATTTCTTTAGAAATAAGCATCACCTTTGTACCTATTTTTCTGTTCTTTTCTTCTTGTCTGTTTATATAATATATGTGTGGTGTATCATAAATGGTTAAATAATTAAATAAATATATCTATTGGACCACAGATACAAATAAGCTAACAAAATATACAAAGCTTATTTCCATTTCTTCTTTACGTAGACATAACTTTGTCTGACTGTCTCCCGTTTTAAAATGTTTACTAGACTCACTGGACTTACATATTTTTCATTGCCAGCAATAATAACCCAACAACAATACTAAAACAAAGGAAGTGTAAAGTTAAAAAATAAGTGTTATTAATAAAGAAGGCAAGGAGAATGTAATATTATGATTTACTACTACCCGCCCACTCTTTCATACGGGTAATCGGGTAGTTAAAACAAATAATTAATGACTATGCATAGCACGTGCACCTACACGCAACCAACCTACTTTCTGAAGCTATAAATAATCTACTTAACTTGAATTAATTTTGTGAAGGCGAAAAAGGTAAAGAAAGATATTAGAAATTATGGGCGTCTGGAATACCTTAGATATTGATGAAAGGCACAAAAATACCTGAATATAAAATTTGGTTCGGTTTAAAACTGATACTTTCAATGCCTGCCATGTCTAAGATGATTCATTATCATAATTTACAGCCTCTACTAATCTAATGTTTCGAATCCCGAAACATACTACTTTATCCTTTTTCAAACTCAAACTCACACTAAAACTCAAAGCATTTATTTCAATTGAACCATTTACAGGCACTTTTGAATTGTCAAGGGGTCAGCCAGTCAGAAATATGAAGCTAGTTGCCCATTCCAAAGCGTAGTAGGTTTCTATGGAGAAGAACGGGCAAGAAACTCCACGGACACTCTTTTAAATCATAATATTGATACAAAATATTGGTTACATCATTCATGTTGAAATTATACATGTGAGAACAATGTAGAAAGACGTGCACGTAAAAAGCGTCCGTAATAAAAAAATAAAAACAATTCAAAAATTAAAATAAGCCGTGGCAGCTAAGAGATGACCAGTCCCTACTGACGGAGCCCGTTCACGAACATGACGCATGGATCAGCACCGTCCAGCTCAACCATTTTGAAGGGAACTTAACGATCAAACACATACGCCACCATCAGCGAGACATTTGAGTGAGCATGACATACTCTCAGCCGCCAGGGCACATTCAAATCAATGAAAGACGTACCCACTAAATGGTAGCTTTATAGAAGGTACATGGTCACAACGCTCACACATGTGCTATGCAATTATACAATACGAAGACATTGAATTTATATAATTCAAAGATAGTTTTTGCAATCTTCAGCAGCTTCAACAATATTTTCGAATGCTAATCAACTAGTTTAAATGCGCCCTTGTGGAGCTGGACCAGTTGAGCGAAGCGTTTTTGTCAGTGATATAATCCCCAGCTTACGAGTAATAATATGCTTGGCAGCATAGTGTGCGTTTCATACAAGATTTAAATTTTGTTTAATTTAGTTGAAGTATGTAGGGAGGTATTATATTGTAACATTTTAAACAGTACCCCATGAAGGATGAGTCTACTTTAGCCAGTCTGAAACCCTGTTGAACTAATTGGTCCCTATTTCTAGTAGGTACTATAATCTTCTTTTCTGTCTTTCACCTCTTTTACTGAAAGATTAAGATTTTTCCTTACGTACATGATGTATCAAAACAGAAAGTAATCCAAGATCAAGACACCGCAGCTGCGTTCGCTGAAAAAATATCACAGATATTCATAAATGTATCAGATTTTTTTTGATCAGCGGTGCAGATTCTGCTCATGACCCTCCATATAAATATGACTAAAGATATTAAAAGATCAAACAATATCTCAGCTACGTTAAATATTCAAATCTTATCTGACTAGCCTGTATTGTCGCACTGCAGGGCAAACGCGTCCTTCTACCTTTTCCACACAATTTTTTATTTAGCTAGTCAGCCAGTCCTTTCGGTAGGAGTCAGCTTATTGGAAAATAACCAATATTTTAAAGCTTAACCAACCATCTGCACCACCCCCAAACAACTCCCCACTGCATTTTCCTTCTCTTAACCCTATATAAATTCAAAGTCTCCAGTCCTTTAATGAAGACGGAACCACAAGCCGAGCTAAGCTTAGCTACTAGTACAAGTTAGCTAACGGTACACTGACTAGAGTAGGCTTAAAGCTGTTTAACTGTTTAACCGCATTAAGGGCCGCGCTGTCACTCTGAAGCAGCCGCATGCCCCAGCTTTGGGAGCTAACTTAATGTGATGCCGACTGTACCTAATTATATCTGTACACTGATACGGTTGGTGAGGGTAGTTAACGGTTGTTTCTTGTTTGTTAAGTTAGGTGTTCAAAGTGAAATGTTGATGAAGAGAAAATTTATATAACATTCGAGTATCTAATTCTTTAAATTTGAAATTGTAGATAATTTTTTAAGCATAAAAACAAAAATCTTAAAATTAAACTTAACAAATATACAAACTAAAATATAGCGTCGAAAAATTCATCCGCATCACTGTCGACTGGTAGTGTACCCAAGAGACTGGCCGCATTGCCACGTTGTATGGCAATGCTTAGTCATACAACGGACAATGAACACTCGGACCCCACGGGTCCAAGGCGACTACACCCAAATTTAAAAAAAAAAACTTTAAATAATTATTTTAAACGGGGAATAAATTGGCGATTCAAGGAGCGGTACAATAAACTTTCACTTCTTTATCTCGCGTTATTGTATTATATCGAGGCTGACTAAATTATACAGACTCATAAAAGAACTAAGGACATGTGCGAAATAGCCGAATGTGACAAAATTAATACACTTCGTCGTTTCGTAGAACTCACAAATAAAATAATTTATAACGTAGTAAACGTTATAAATTATTTTTTTCCAAATTGTTTATTTCCATTCCCTGCCCAGTAACCAAGCAAGTATCTTTAGTTTTTCGCAAAACCTTCAACATAAAAATATTTACGTAGGTAACTGCCCAATTCTCATGAAATAGTAAATTAACCTCAAAATATCTCACATGTATGGTACGGTAAATACACAATTTGCCAGAGGAATGGTTGGCATTGCGACGATTCCGCGATAGACGCAATAAGTCAACAAGGAGGAACCGAGAAACCCACGGGTTTCTTATCTAAAATGAGTAGCCCCTGGACATGCTCCCTTGACGACAGGATCAACCATATATTTACCCACTTACACACACATATATACACGCTAAATGAGACATACTGTATGTACTTTTCTTCCAAAAATGGTGTATCGCGGTGCCAAAACGCTGATTACAGTATTTTTTACAGCTTAAGCTTCCGTTTCTTGGTGCCAAAGTCTTTTGTATGTACACTATATGAGGTTGTGAATGCTGTACATTATGATAAGTGATCGCCGACCCAGATTGTTTGCACGTCTCATCGACTTTAAATATATGGGCCCGAACACACGTATCACAACCACACCAAACAACCACATCACAACGACAACACGAGGTCGGGTGCTAATTTGTATGAAAATGAATACTTTATTCAGATGGACCATATTTGGCTTTCAAAATCGACCGTGTGGTGATATCGACCACGTCAAGGTCACGTCGCGTCGCAGCCACCTCGCCACCACAGGCGAGACTAGCATCCGGCCACATCGCAAACACAATGTTGCGTCGACGCAACGACGATATGATTTAACCACAACGCAACTGCAAGAAGCTGCAGCGACACTACTCACATGTAACCTCTGCTTGCCCACATTTAGTCGCTGCGATGTGGTGTGGTTGTGGTACGTGTGAACGGCCCCTAAATATCGCACATACTCATTTGCAATAAATTCAACAAAGGATCGAGAACACGAAATCCATTAGGTACCACATCTACCTATCTACTAACCAGAAAATTTAATTAATTTTCCTTCTATGAACTTATTGAATGATCGTCTGTGTAACCACGTAACCAAACGCGATGAAATACGCAAAAATTGGTATTCATTCATTAGAAACATTCACAAGTTCTACATTAAACTGTCCCAGCCGTAAATCCTACATTCGTCTTTCATAATAACGTATTCAGACACGCATTCATGCTAACCTATACTATTAAGCCTTCCATGTAAACACGACACATCCACATAACAGAGAGCCTTTCAGTCCTTTGAAATTCGAAACGTCACCCAGTGGCCGAGATCAGAAACAAGCAGCGAATTTACCAGCCAACCCATCGCCTCTAATGAAGCAGTAAATTCTCCGAAACTGAAGTTTCTCTAACGGCATGCCATTTCAAAACCGCATCAAATATTATTCACGACGGGTTGGACACCATGAATAATGGATAGCAACCCGTGCCCAGCTTAGTGTCAATGAGATCACGCGCACCCGCTTCCATATTGGATTATTGCGAATAAATGACAAAAATGGTTTTCGATCTAGCATCACGCCGCGTGCCCCCGGCGTATACAGGATTCGTAAAATGCAATTTATATCACGTAGGATACCGAAATGAGCGAGATTTTCTCTCGCACTGAATTCATTAAGCTTCATCTTTGAGAGGGGATCGTATACTTAAAAATACATCGGTATAGGTAATTATGGTAAAAAGATTCGGTCGGATGGCCCGCAGCAACACAGGTAAACATCGCCTCGTATTTTCCCTCCCTTGTAATTGAATAACGACCCCTGCTGGCTCAGCGGATGCTCACAAAAATAATTATATTATTGCCCTCTCTTTCTTCTGCTCTCACTTTGCATGAAATATTTCAAAAACAATATTAACATTCGTTTTATACTGGTACATAAAATTGAAAATCATCATTAGTTTTTCTACTCCGTGTCAGCAATGCATCAGCTTTATGTAATAAATCAGGTAAATTCGCTTTGTTTCTGTGATGCGCAGAATTGTACAGTAAAACGGATTTAGTTCGTTATTTGTTTGTATTCTAAATATCCATTTACTGATCCATTCGTTTATTCAGTAATATGCAATTAATCCATTCTGTTGCGTCATTAGTTTATTTACTAGGTACATTATATAAACCCTCGACCCCGAGTGTTATGAGAACTTTGAAGAGAGATTCCGGTCGTGAATTTCGATTCGCAATATACCTTCGATTGTCCACCTTAATATTAAATTCAAGCTTATGCAGCAGACTACGGGTTGATTCAGTTTGATTCGTTACAGGTTGTAAATCAATATAAAATCTCGTCTAGGTCCATCACTAGTCACTGCATGGTCTAGGACCATTCCAGACCTTTCGAGATTTCACATTGATTTGACACTTCATATACGCCTAATGTCACAATAAAGAGAAAACCATAATATTTCTTCGCGTTTCTATGTCAACATAAAAGACACTTTCGATAAATACTTTATAATCAGCCTTAGTTTTTTTAAATGAGATTTGTATGTTCAGGTTTTTATTCTTGTATTGAATATGAAATGTGAATTTGGTTTAAGCTTGAATGTTATACAAATTTTTTTTCTTTACTTTTTTTGGTAGCTTTGTTGAGCTGTTCACACTCTTTCTTTCCAATCTGTTGTTAGAAGTGAAGACTTTTAATTGGCTGTCAGTCTCACATACTATTTTTATTCTGTTTATTTTAGCTGTAAGTCATCTATTGTTAATAAATAAATAAATAATGAAAACTGAAGCTGAGCTCTGATATAAAACTGGGACCAATTAAGGAAAACAAGGTGGTCGTGCCTTCGGATTAATAAGCTTAATTAACGGTTAAGGAGCGCGGGAGGATCATTAAAGGCGTCTCGGGAACTACTTGCTGTAAACCAGTGTCGTTGACATGTAGTATAGTTTACGAGTTCACACGTAGATAACGTGATGGTACACTCTATGACAGATAGTTTGATGAATTTTATTCAAGAAAAAAATGTACGGGTTTATATACTCAGTCTAAAATATGTTTGCAAAGGTTGTCCAGTCATTTCACCAAAAATTAATTTACAAATTCTCACTTGACAAGTAACGATTGGCAAAAACATGATTTGTTATTTCATCACTATACAACAACAAGTTTGCCCAATAATTCAGTTAAGAAAATAATTATCCGATAAACTTTTTTTTACTAACGTATTATTTTTTTATCGTTTTACATATTGCATTACATAATTTCCTAAAAATGAAACTTATTAAATAGGCAAACGGGGAGTTTTATTTATAAATCAACTTAAATTATTTTATTTAAAAACAAATTATGCCAGAAATGACTTGTGCTAACAGAAAAAAAAATTTTTGAAGGAAAAAAATAACGACTAGAATTATAAAGGAAAAATACATAGTAGGTTTAAAGAACTTCAGTACTTGATGTAAATTATTTGACTCAAATGGAAATTGCAACATGATCACTTTGTGACTGGTTTAGAAAATTTATTATATAATTATATTTAGTATAAAAATTATTTTTCCAAAAGAATTGAAATATTAAATGAAAAATGTAGAAATGATTAATTAACATGCGAAACATTTGTAAAGAGAAGCATTTGCTAAATAAATGTTTGTAAAGCGAGTTTTTATAAAATAAAACATTTGCGGAATAATTTGTTTGTAAAATAAATAGTATACAAAGTCAAATAATTTATTTCAATTAAGCACAAAAAAGGCACTTTTGAAAGCCAAAATTTACAAAAAAAAACAAAAAGTTTTCGTATGGAGAAGAATGGGCAAGAAACTTCACCGTTACTCTTTTAACGTTAACTTTTACGAAACGTTGCAACGTTTCGTAAAAGTTAACGTTTTTAACAAATTTTTAGTTTACAACCAACGCGTTGGTTGTAAACTAAAAATTTGTCAATGGTGTTTTGGTGAAACCTTAGTGAACCCATGCTAACAGATATAAATTTTCATAGTAATTCATTCGGCCGCCAAACACTACTGATATGAATTTTCATAGTAACATTGCCGGCCGCCTACTCGCATGTATTAGACCAGTACAGCATTTTCGATTTATCTCGAAGAAGGTTGTCAAAATAATGCTCGAATTTCCAAGCATGTTTGAGAAAAAGAAATATACTTGCCTAGATTCATGACTCAGGCATGTGCAGAACTGCAGAATAGAACGAAGGTCTGTCATTTTCTTTACATAATGTTTTAGTATTTCAGTCATCCGGCTCAAACAGGTATAAAAAGTAATCATCCTAAAAATGTGTTACAGCTAAATCATATTTTAAACTATCCAGTAGTGTTCTTCTAACAGAGTCAACAAACACGTATTAAGCGTCGTGCAGACAGGCGCGACGCGACAGCGCGACGCGACTCGAACAAAACAATTTCTAAGAAAACTTCACGGTAGAACAATTACCGGTATCGCGTCGCGCGACAAATCGCGCTAGTCTGTACGAGCCTTCAAAATGTCAAACTAAATCCACTAACAGGTAGGTGTACTGACCTCGTAAAAAACCTCGTAGTAAAATGTATGGGAATTGGAAAAAATTATGGCGACACAATTATTAACCTAGGGATCGATGTCGTAAAAATAAATGATCAGTTTTATAGCGGCGGTGCGAGTCCAATTTTATGATGTGGGAATTTCAGTAGCCTCACGGTATAATATTACGCTTATCTCGTGAACGTCTCGGACCGGGTCGAGGATAAATCTACTAAAATATAATTTAAGGAGAGTTTTATTGTTAGTATGGTACTGGTAGGTACACGATTTCGTAGTGTTTGTTAATGAAAATGTAAAATCGTAAAATTGATGATTTATGTTTATACTTGGTTTCAGGTCTTAATTTAACTGATATATGTGCCCGTATATTCTAAAATACATTTTACATTGCCTTTGTAAAAAAAAATTACAGATTTTTCGATCTTTAAAATGTGCAAATCATAATGTAAACCAGAAAAGTTCATCAGTAGCACATTCATAGGTTCGAATATTACAATAGGAATACCAAAAGAAGGTAATAAAATATGTACAAAATTGTAAAATCTGACTAAAACTTTCGACATAACTTTAAGCAAGAGCAAGAGCTTTTCCGAGATCTACACAAAATGTGTACGCAGCATAACGTTACAATTACGTACACACTTTGCACGGTATTCGCGCGATATGTACGCGCCAACAAATTGCATTCCTCTTCTCACAGCTAGATATTTTGCCTTGCCGTACAAAGGGGATATGACACGCGTTATAAATTGTCTATCCATAGTGCCGGCGTACCGGTTGCGGACACGAAAACATTAAAATGACAAATTGTTCATCGCTGTGATTCCATTTTTCACGACGAAGGAGGTACGCCCCAACATTACGGCGTAGATGTACCTACGTATATTAATTCGCGCAATTTAATTTACGTCAACGATTGACGTGGTAAATTGATGAAAAAATGCTCCAATTTTTTTTTCCATAAATTTCTTATTGATTGCCCGGTCTACGATTGATTTGGTGGAAGTTCACGGGTTTCTGAACATTGAACGTAATAACGCGGTATCGGCGGAGTATTTCCTAATTATTTTTGAGTTGATGAAGTATTTGTTTAGAATAAAAAGCTTATAACTGGATCGAATTTAACTGCTCTTTTTAATTTCTTATTGACTTTTATTAATATTAGGAACATATTTATTTAAGAAATATGGGTATTCGTTTGATCCTTAGCAACGTGATTGAAAGATCTTATTTCGAGCTTAGAACCAATTTGTCGATCAAAAGGGGCAATTAAGGGATTGGGGAAGCTCCTAATCATTTTAATCCTGGATTAAAATCTACAATCAATTACTTAGGTACCTGATTTTGTAGGTTTGTTTATTTACTTTATTGAACTCATATAAATTAAATAATGTGTTTTGCCGAGCATGCTCATAAAACAATACTTATACGAGCTGTAGTAACAATTCCATAATATGCAAAGAAAATCTTAGACAAAGAATAAAATCTCACAACACAATTTGTCAAATCCCAGACGGTTACAACAACGGCAGCAACAGTCACAATACAAGTCTTGTACGAACAAATTCGCATTTAAATGCAACTTAAAGTTTGTCGACTGTAGCCCGGCTTGAGCGGGCCGCACACGAGAACTCGTTAACGGTGTAGCTTAACTATTTCTTCGGCAAGTAAAAGCTTAAGCCCGTTACACACGTAATACATGTGTAGACATATCAGTGTCGATTGCTGAGCCGCTATCACTTGCGAGAATGACGACAGTAAAATGTGGCTGACTGTCACACCGTTGTGTACCAAGGAGTGTGAAAATTATTGATGTTATAAAAAAAATGATGAAGTATCTATCTCAATCAATAACGTCCAACATTGTTGAGTTGTGCAACTTCAGAAGGCATGTAATGTAATATGTAATGTAACATTTAAAACTAATAATAACTGTGTACGAACAACGTTTTATTCCAGCATAAAGTATGGCAGTCATTTATTCATCTCCTGTTCCTTTAGCTACAACAATAGTTTACAAGCTCGACGCTTATGCACTTTAATTATAGTTGAAATTGCGTACAAGTCCCGTGAGACAAAGCATGAAAGTCAAACATCCAACTAGGTCATACTGCAAAAATATAAACTATTTTCCCATTCTGCCACTCGAGGAATAGTGCAGAATATATTCATTGTTTATTTTCCAAATAGTTCCATATAAGCGACGCATTATTTTAGAGTTTTCCAACTGAAAACACAAATCAGTTACAAAGTTGTGCAAGACGCGTATAGTTCAGTCGTAAAGACTCCGCTATCAATACGAGACGGCACTAAACATGGCACAAGTAAGAAATCACACAAAGAGACAAACGGATTCGTGATTGCCGAACCTTATCTGTGACATAAACGAATGCCGTAAAACGATTATCAGTCATCTACGGCGTTCGTGTAAACACGGCTCTCCCGTCGCCCGCCACTCGCCCGCCACTCGCCCGCCTCTCGTCCGCCGTGTAAACAACAAGCTGTAAACGAGCAAGCAAATATAATTTATTGGCAACAAAGCGCTCACAACGGTGACATTACCGCTCACATAAAATCGCTTAAATTCAAATCGTCGTGTAGGTCCCGGCGCGGTCGCGGAGGATTGAATCGCTTAAGCGACAATGTCGTTTCGGTTCGCCTCAAATTACTCGAATGGGTTTTCGATATACCGCCCATTTAATGGGGAGCCCTTTTAAGTTAGGTGAAAGCTCCTGGCGCAAATTGTTACCACTAGCCGTAATGGCAACACGTAGTATCTATTAGGGCACCACTCTATAGGCAGTTGAGATGAAGAAAGTATCACTTAGGTAATACCAACCGAGAAGCTCCATCTCAATACTGTATTAACTTGAATACCGTTTTATTTATTAGATCCATAAAATTACTCCGATTTCTTGAAAAAATAATGAGAGGGCCTAAAAGTTTATATACTCGTAGCCCTGTTTTAACAGAAAGTCGATCATAACAAGGCGAAGTTTTATTTACCTTAAAAATGAGGAATAAATGAAGAACCATTTCTTGTTGTCTTTCAGTCCTCTGTAAACTCTGATGGTCCGAAAAACTAATATTTTGCGGTAAAGTTTTTATTACGTTTGTTATGATATCCGCGAAGTAGGATCCTGCGATGAATTTGGAGATTCGCTTCGTGATTTCACTAAAAACACTTTGAGAGTGGCGGCGGAGCTATGGCTCGAGTCGTGCAAAATACTTGAGTTATATAACTTTATTCCTGCCACTCCTGTGACGGCTCCAATTTATTTATTTTGTTTTTTATTCGTGGAGTTTCGGTTTGGTGTATTATATTAACTTACAGCAATTTTTTTTGCGTCAGTAAGAAAATCAGGCGCTAAGAAACTATTGCGATCTCAGACTAGGATGCAAAATTTCAGTTTTTAAATTGCTAGAACAGAATGATCTTACTTATAACACTATATTGAAACCTAATCTCTGGAGCTTTCAAACTTTCAAAAACTAAAATCACTTAGAATCAAATGAACTTCCTGGAGTAATAAAAATACCGTCACGGGGACAAGAGAACGTCATAAAATTTTCTTACCGTTGTCCCCCTTACGTACATACGGGCAACGAGGACAACGGAAAGATAAGATTTCACGTATCGTTGTCCACTATATATTTATTTCTATTTTAAACGTGGGTAATTTAGCGCAGCAAGCCTGAAACTTAAATTAAGGATATTTTGTATGTAATAAATAGATTTTAATTTAAAATATAGAAACAAATAAGAAATGTTTACACACAAAACACAACTACTTAGATTTACTACAATCACGTAAAATCTGCTAGAGGGATCTCGACAAAATTTGGTTGTGGAATAGTTTATACCCGTAAGCTGCATATAGTGTACTTTTCATCCGGTAGTACCCGCGGGAAACGAAACTCACGCGCATATTACAAAATATACTACACAAAAAAAAATATGCTACTATTGATAACATTCTTGATATTTTATTATTTCATGTGTATAGCTATTATTTAAATATTATGATTTTATATGTAGGCATTTATATAGAGATAATATTCTCTCTATTAAGGCACTCTCACTACTAATTTAACGCAACGGGGACAACGGGCATAATTTGAAAAGTATGTATTACAATAAATTAACGGGGACAGCGTACGGTGACAACGGGAAGTAATTTAAATTATTTTATTAAATTCCCTTTGTCCCCTTTAACGGGGACATGGCCTACGGGGGCAACTGGAATACACGAAAAATACTACTAAAGACTACCCTATAACGATCTCTTTTCACGATGTCTAAGCGCTTACTGGTAAACAGAAGCCAGAGTAAATAACACAATTTAATTTGAAAAAGGTATAGCACATTATGCTATTCTCTTTTATTGCTCTGATACGGTTTACGTGCTTCATTTCTTTTACGGAGGAGGTAAGATCCAATCAGCTGTTCAGACCTAGTGCCTCTAAGAGTGTTGCCTGAATAGGTCGGATCTTAAGTACTGAGGTACTACAATAATGTACTTGTAAAAGATCGAGAAAGGTTAAGTTACTTTTTATATGTTATTTAGAACGACTAGGTTTAATGTTATTTTCTTCATTTAGTTTTATTTTTACGTGAAACCCTTAAAATGTGTGCGAGTACAAATCTTCCACATATTTAGTTGTACAAGTAGGGACCCAGATTAACAGGGTACCCCGAAGTATATAATAACATGATATTTAACCCACGGAAAATCTATTATTTTAATTAATCATACCAAGTGTACCGCTCAACTTTAGGGCCCACGAATGATTGGGCCAATAAATTGTGCCACAAACATGCGCAAAACATCAACAATTTCAGATACCGACTTGACAGCAGCAAATTAATGAACACCGGTCACAGCGGATTTATTAGGGTTCCACAGGGATGTGCTCTCATCGATTACACTGCTCGAGTCGTACCTAGCTTTGGTTCAATATGTTCTTTGAAGTGTACCGAACGGGTTAGTGCTTACACAAACGTTCTTCTTTCAAACTAGCTAACCGAGATTTCTCTGGAGAATCCAATCGTCAGTTATTGAACGGACTCTATCCATTTGGGATATCTCATTATATTACCAATTAAAAAGATTTTCTAAAGGATTTTAAGGACAAACTAATCAATCCTGACAATAGAGGAACGCCTGATTACATTACTTTAGACTAGCCTTTACAAGAGCAATTTGAATATAGTGAATTTTATTAAGTACGTGCATAGTTACGATTCCATTGGCACACAACCCAAGTACAAAATTACCTAAGCGTGCGCTCCCACTAAAAGCATCTTATTTAGTATTCAAACTTAGTATGGAACCTTGCCATTCAAATTGAGATATACAGGGTAGTGAAAAGACTGCTTCGTTGTAGTACAGTGCGCCCGAGTTGAATGAAAACACTTCTCCAAATGCTGTTAAGAATACTTAAATGTATACGAAATTCGTAATAGGACAACTTAATAAAGTTATCCAACTCCGTAATAGGATTCGGATTTTGCAGTAGGTACTTAGGTACGTACATTTAATACAACTTAGTAAAACTGGTGACCACTCCATCACTAGTTAGTATCAGTAGTTAAGCAGTAACATTGGCCGCTTATTACCCGTTAACAGCTATGTTTCTTTTTATTAACAATTTCTTACTCTTGAAAGTCTTTTCGCATGAGTTCTTAGAACATAAATCCAAAAACCTTTATCCAATATAATATCCCGGGCCAAAATAGACTGTAAGAATAAACTTTTACAGCCAATTTCGGAAAAGTTCATGTTTTACTAAAAGATTAATAAAAGTCTTCACATTTCACCGAAAGCTCTAGAAGCCTATCGTCAAAAATATAGCCAATAAAACGGACTATCAAACGTAGCCCATGATAAATGTGTGACAATTCATAAGTTTTGTTCGCGAACCGTTTCTAAATCACTAGAATGTATACTTTTACTAAAAACGAACGATTCTTGTATTGAATAACTCAGAAAAAGCCGTGGATAAATGGGCCCATCTATTTCTCCAAACGGAGCTATTTGTGATCTGAATTGTAGATTTTCAGTGTAGATAATGTTTGTCTATATTTCATGGTAGAAACGAATATATATATAGAAGACGGAGAGGCATTGCCAATATTTATAATAATTGTTAGGGGTATGAAGTTGAAATCTCGACAAAGCCCCAACTTGAACGAATGCCCTGCGATCCATTTATGCCATCTCCTGAGCTCGAATCACGTTCGTGCGAGGATTCTCCATTCTCTTCTTAGTGCTGTTTATTTGATAAACACATAGCTGTGCTCATATTAGAGAATGTATTGCCGAGCTTTCACTACGTTAGGTTATAAGGTCGATAATTTTCACAAACCTCTAAATCCCTAAGCTATGAACTACAATCAGCTATATCTTGGACATCTACTGCACGGTCGTTGATACGAAAACGAATCTGTTTTACTAACGACTGGTCGTTGTTGTCAAGTACCAAGAAAATTCGACAGTTCTTAGAAAAATAATAGAAGTGAACCATTAAATATAGAATCCAGTAGTTTAGTGAGTGGTAAAATATTGTGACCTAAAATGTGTAGCACGAAGTCAAAATATATTACTGTGGTGTTACGTGCGTAATATTTTCAGGTTGAACTCTCCCCGGGTAGAGAGCACTGATGAAGTTTGCGCCATAACTTTTTTGTGGTCATTGAATTTGTTTGCCGACCACTCGCCACCGAGCCATGGAAGTTTGATGAAAACTTATACTTTGCAAGGATACTTCTGGCCTCTTTTGTATGACTTATATTCCAACTTTTAACTTGTGAATGTTCACGTAACTAACTTAGCAATGCATGTAATATAAAATAAAAACGTTACGGGTTTCCAGAAAAAATAAAGTAAAATAAGTTGGCTTCGTGATCAGAGCGCTAATTTTTGTTATAAATTAATCACTACCCATTACAGGTGATTGGCACAATATTAACGTTGGTGCACACACAAGTAAATTCGGCAGTCCACACCCTTATTTATCTGCCCTGGCCCTTAACAACCTGTTAAGACACCCATGAAGATTATCTCATTATATTCAGTTATCAACAATATGACTAAGAAAAACAAGACATGTATTTTCAAAAATAATTTTGTAAAAGACAAAAACAAAAATGATAAAACAAATCCGATAAAAATCCATAACACTGGAGGCTCATTAGTAAGATAAAAGGGAACAAGCCACCGTGATATTGAAAGCAACTTCGTCATCATTATAATAAGAGGTTTTCTTTCATTTTCAGGTATTAGACGCCGCACATAACGGCGACCGACTAAAGATGAAATCGTAAAAGCCTTTGACAGCCCACCGTAAAAAAATGACAAAGGGACTTCATATGAAGAATCCTCTTTTTATTTAGGTTTCGAGTCCGCTCGTAAAATGTGAAGCCTACTAATAAAATGTGTGCTCGAAGATTGTATTCAACTCGCCCTTTTTGTAGTACTGACGGTCGTTTTTTGAATAACAATAGAATTTAATTCGGACCCGTGCGCAATTTCCGTGTGTTTCCATTATTTGTTTCCACCTTTTGTGAATCTCAAACTATGAGTATGTATGGTATTGGATTTTCTTTTATTATAAACTAGCTTTTACCAACGGCTTCGTCCGCGTAGGGCAGAGAAATTATTCTACCTTTGGAAGGCGTTTAAGGGGCCAAATCAACTCGCAGAGGACTGTTAGATGCTTTTGATAAAATGTAAAAGAAAGAAAATACGTTTATTTGCGGTAAACATGACGCAAAGAAAAAGAACACGAAATGAAAAAATAAACAAGTGAGGCACCAACCGACGATTATCCCTGTACGCACTATGCAAGTGTACCCAAGGACAACCCCCGGTTGGTGTAGGACTATTGCAGGATATGGAATCAAAGATATTTGAATATGTGTTTGGATGGCTAAAGTGGACTGGTTACTTAGTACTATGAAAGGACTATGTCCCTTGCCTGATTAATGTTTATCGTACACGGAAAAAATGGCAGGGGGTGACTTGCACACTTAAAAATGGGCCCCCAGAAACTGTCGCTAGCACATAGTGACGTAACGACAAGGGGGCAACATATCTTTAGGTGCTTAAGGAGAGGTATTCCAGAGCTATGAAGGCGAGAGCTCTGTTCCTCGTCAGTGCATTCACTCCAGCCGGTCAATAGACTTCTCCCGGGAGATAGGGTCAGTGGGGTCGCTACTGCCCAACAGCTCGCCACATGCTGCCCCGCGTCTTTCTGTACCTCTCTTGGTCTGACTCCTTATTCTAGACCTGTTCCGGCAAAGTAAACTCTACCGGCACAGACCTAGAGTTCGGAGCGGCGGTAGGGTTATTTATATTATTATAATTCAGGTGCATCCGGTTAGACTGAAAGCCGACCCAACATATTTAGTAAAAGGCTAGGCAGATGATATGGTAGGAAAAAAAGAAGTTGCCGATCAAATAAAATGTGATGTGGGCAAACGCAATTTTAGAATGTTGGTCTATTTTGGACGAATGAAAAAGTAAGTAACTCTATTCTTCGAAATGGCTTAACACATGTCCCTGTCCCAGTCACATGCATTACACCTTCACCTTCTAACACAAAACTCACTAACACTGATCACAAGTCACAAACACAATTACAATACATCCATTATCACATACTTCAGTTCTATTTCATAATTCGCAAGATACGAGTAGGTAGGTATAGGTACTGTAAATAATCAAATTAATTATGCAACTCAACAAGTCTCTTCTCTGTGACCGCTGTGCACACAGATGTTTTTTTTTTTTAATTGTGTGCCTCCAGTATGTACACGCATAAATTACATTTTTAAATAATAGAATATATAATAAAAAATAGTTCGAAGCTACTGGCGGCTTTCAGGGCTCCAGAGAGAGGAAACTCCTAACAACAAGAGTCTCCTCAGGTGTTGGCCTTGGCTATTAAGCCATTGGCTGTCACGAGTATCGGAACAATGATCCCAAATGTCGACAGCCTCGCGAGCCGAGAGATACTTGATTTATTTATCTTGGATTTCATATTCATATTGTGCAATTATTATTATTGTTCTATTGTTTTGTTATTTTTTATTATTTGATTCTCTAGGTTTGATCTAGGTATGCTGCACCGATGGGATCATCAAGTCAACGCCACACTGAAAACCAGCGCTATGGCTCTGTTTCACACGTGAGTCGTGACATTATGCTGAGGGATAGCCGTTATGCATTTATTTTTAATTTTATGCGTCATAATAATTAAGAGAAATAAAATGTATTTCTTTGTTGAATGCCCATTAGAAACAGAAACAGGTGTCAATTGGATACGGATGTCATACAATAATTTCTGGGCTAATTTAAATACATTCTATAAAGCACATACAAGAATCAAAATCATGCTTGAAAACCTGAGGTCTTATAATAAAACATGTACAAAAAAAAGAAAGAATCAAGAGGTAGAATAAAAAACTTTACAAAGATGTCAAGATCATTCTCGCTCCTGATTATATCCTTGAAGAAACCAACCGACAAGTCTCATAAACACCCCTCTTAACGCCTACAATGGCCCTTAGACCCAAAAACGTCTTACTCTTAACTAATAGCACTTTCTGCGATAATATTTCTTTGATGTAGCACCAGGGAGCAATTCTAATCTAGCCATGTTGTGTGCAGAGTTGCCCGTCTCGCAATTATGTACTGCTGAAGTGCCGGAGATCCAGCGGACATGAGTTGTTTAATTGAGATGAAATGCCCGCCCCAGAGACCACAGCCCCACCAACTTATTGATCAAACTACTATGAGACCAATTTATAAAGTAACTACGATTTAAATGGAGTTTCAGAAGTTTACCAGTAATTAACTGCCTGATAATTGATGTTTATTGCATTGGTTGTTGAGGTATTTCAACTATTTCGGTTACTCATAGTTCCAATAGTGCGGAATGCTCAGTTCATTCCGCTTTTTATGCACAAAACGTAGAGTATTTAATTAGTGTCCTACCCACGCACTCTACGTAAATATTTATTGGAATGGAGTGAATTTATTTTATTGGATTCGAGTGAGATACTACGGTAAAGGTTTTCAAACAAAAATCAAGTTCAGTCAACCGGGCAAAACATATTGTAGCGAATTCGGTAAATATGCAATGCAAGTATTTGTACGAATTTTTGGAGCGTGATACAAAAACATGATATTTTAAAATTTCGATTTTTTTAGCTTACTAAAATAATTTTATTTTCATGTTTCATAACTACCGGTGACAAATAAAATGGTTTTTCTTTCTGCCATCGAAGAGTATTTAAAGATTTTTTCGCAGTATTCACTTCTCCGCATAGGTCGATGTATGCACCGCAGTCTAATATTTTATTCAAGTTAAGGCTTTCGTTAAGATTAAGCCTCTTTGCTGATCATCGAGGGAAGTATTTAAGTAGTCTACTTTAATCCGAAGCTTCTTAGCCTCGTTTGCAATATCAATGACCATCTTCATGTTAGTTAGGTAGGTATTATATTATAGATCTCAGAACACGGTATATGATATCTTCAGTAATGGATGATAGGTTATAATAGATTTTAGACCAGTACACTTTACAATACAGCAATTAAACAAGGTGCGACCGCCAAACAAAAATAATACTCAATGGCATTTCATTTTTCATTTCCCTAATAGACCGATATCCGATAATGTCAGTACAATTTGTGAAATTGTCTAACAGTTTGCTGATGTGTTGTTGAAACCGACACCCATTGAATTAAGTGCTCCCCATATCCACCCATCCAAAATATGAATCGTCGAAAACAGAGTTTAACTTTTGTTTCAAAAGTTTAATTGGATCCAATGTTCCGCACACACTGAGTTATCCAAACATGCACAAATACTAACTGCGGGTGCGGATATGTTATTTAAAAAAATAAAACTCGTGGTTTTAATTGATGATTTCATGTTTCCAAACGAATAGTATTTCTCTGAATTGGCTGTTCGGAAAGTCTTTCTAAACATTGGCCCGCCCATGGTACAGTGGACTCCAGAGAAACCTCACCCCCTTTTTTTTTTTTTTTTTTTTAAAAAGGGGGTGAGGTTATCAAATAACTTCTCCCGCTCTGGGTGGAGCGGGAGGGCGTGTCAGACTCTTACTGACTAAAACCCACCCGTGTTCCTTCCGTTGCCTTTACGTTGCCAGGGGCCACGGTATCCCTTTCGGACTTTCCCGCAACCCCGGCAGGCATCGGTCCTATCGGACCCCACCAGTTCTGCTGACATCTCTTTGAGGCGCGCGTGGAACACAACGCGCCGTCGACCCGGGCCTGGTCCTTATCGGACGGCGAGCTACCCATTGCTCACCGTAAATTGCCGTCCGCAAGCTCGCGCCTACGGTGGCCGGGAATCGGCCTGTGATTCCCGACGCCCAGGGCGTCTCCTGCGGCGGCTAGGGGCGTGAGGGCGCGAAATTTGCCTCTCCCTCACGCGCTCTGCCTCCTCCTTCGCGAGCATTACTGCTTCGCAGAAGGAGGTGACGGCCTCCCATGCCCTCTCGCTCCGTACCATGGCCTGGACTAGGGCCGGACGCGAGAGATCCCCGCCGCCGATCGCCTCCACGAGGACACGGCGATGCTCTGCCCAAGCCGGACAGACCTCCACCGTATGCTCAACCGTGTCCTCCGGGCGATCCACGCAGTGATGACACCCGGGCGTTTCCTCCCGCCTGATACGAAAAAAAACCTCACCCCCTAGTATTGTAAAAAACAATGCAAGCAAGGGGGTGAGGTTTCTCTGGAGCCCACTGTACCTATAAAGCAAAAATAACTAGTTCCTTTTCTCTTTTTTTGTGTGGGAAATTATCAAATTACTTCTCCCGCTCTGGGTGGAGTGTCAGTCTTACTGACTAAAACGCACCCGTGTTCCTACCCATTTCTCACCCTCCGCAAGCCCGCGCCTACGGTGGCCGGGAATCGGCCTGCGATTGCCGACACTCAGGGCGTCTCCTGCGGCGGCTAGGGGCATGAGGTCGCGAAATTTGCCTCTCCCTCACGCGTTCCGCCTCCTCCTTCGCCAGCATTACTGCTTCGCAGAAGGAGGCGACGGCCTCCCATGCCCTCTCGCTCCGTACCATGACCTGGACCAGGGCCGGACGCGAGAGATCACCGCCACCGATCGCCTCCACGAGATCACGGCGCTGCTCTGCCCAAGCCGGGCAGACCTCCACCGTATGCTCCACCGTGTCCTCCGGGCGATCCACGCAATGATGACACCCGGGCGTTTGCTCCCGCCTTATTCGGAACAGGAACTTCCCGAAACAACCGTGTCCGGTGAGGACCTGCGTCAGACGGAAGGTAGGGACGCCGTGGCGCCTCTCTAGCCACTCCTCAAAGAGGGGACTTATCGCCGCAATTGTGGCGTGCCCAGCACTAGGTTGCGACAATCGCACTCTCCATGACGCCATGAGATCCCGCCGGATCTCTGTCCGCTGTGCCGTGATTTCTCGCGGCAGCAGAGTTATGCCCCGGCGTTTCGCCTCCTCGCGCCACTCCCAAATGTGCGCGAGGACTTTTGCCTCCAGATCCCATGGCGGCAATCCGGCAAGGAGGCTCGCCGCCTTACCGGATACCGTGCGGTATATAAGTATTTAAGTAAATGCTAAGTAGATTTTTTTTTTACTAGTAATTCTTAAATTAAATCTACATTAGCATAACACGCACGATTTCGTATATAATTTATTTGTTAATCCGATTGGATATTCAAAAAAATATACCTATTCGGTCGCAGGATAATCCCCCAGATCCAATAAATTGAAAGACGCTTTTGTGAGCATTTTACATGCTTCTCAGAAATCTACGATAACCCGATTTTATGAGATATATTTATAGAGAATTTATATTCATTGAAAGTATAATTAAAATGGCAATTACTTATATTGCACTTCAAAACGAAAGTAGCTGGTAATCTTATAATAAAGGGTACCTAGACTGTGAATGCCTTTTGTTCTTCATAATTTCTAGTCGAGTCATAATAACATAATGACACGTGTAGTCTGGCATCGACCCACGGCTATTGAAATATATATGAATCAGGGGTTTAATTTGTATATTGGTCGTTTCCGAACTTGGCAAGGTGCCATCTACACAGCAGTGAAAGTAAGCCTTCGGGGCATAATAGAATTTTAAAATATCGATTTTCAATACCTGCATGGATATACATACAGACATAGCTAGAAACATACAATTTTAATATACAAAATTATATTTTGTCCAATTAAGCCAATAACCTTATCAGTAGACATAAAGGCAACTGCTGGACCCAAAATACACACACAAAATTACAACTGGTCTAGTCTAGTGGTCGCAAGCTCTACTGCCGAGCATGAGGTTCTGGGTCCGATTACCAGGTCGGGCAAAGTGTTATTGGGCTTTTCCATCAGGAATTCCTCAGTAACAGCCCTGACTATGCCCGGTTGATGGCAATAGGCTCGCCCCCTATTACATATGAACTAAACATAACTGGCGAAATGTGGGCGTACCCTACTGGCAGGTACACCTCTGCCTAACCCTTCGGCGATTACAGGCGTAATGTTATGTAAAGCAAAATGATTTTAAATTATACAGTCGGAAGATAGTTATTATTAGCTCGAGGAAATATCAAATTCAATTTAGATGAACCGAAAATAGGTTCACTTCTTGCCGGAAAACCATATTACACGATAATTTCAAGGCGAAACGGCTCATAAACGTGTATCATTCATTTCTCAAATTAGTATTTCTCAAGGGTGTGTTGAAATATTCATGGCAAGCGAACGCAAACAAAACATATCGGGAGCCACTGATTTCTAGCTGTACGAAGATTGTAGATAGACTAGTCCCGCCGGCCCATTAAAGTAGTTTGTGACAATTCGCAAGTTTGAAGACGAGCGAGGCAAAAGCGATCAAACGCCATTGAACGTCGTAGGCAGCCCTGTGTAGTTATAACTTTCTGCTTATGTAAGCAACTGTTGTTCTATATCGTGGTCAGCGAAATTGGAAAAAGTTGCATGGCGTTGTTGTTTTGTGCCTGTTTAGGCAGGAAGGTAGTGAACAAGCAATCTTTAAGTGATATTTTCTAATAACGTAGACATTATCGAGATCACTTTGACATGAATGAAATTAAATGAAGTAAAATGAAAAGAAATGAAGTAAAATTAAATGAAATGAAGTAAAATTAAATGAAGTAAAATTAAATGAAATGAAGTAAAATTAAATGCAATGAAGTAAAATGAAATGAAATTAAGTAAAATGAAATGAAATGACATTGTTTATTTTGTAAATAGAATATCAGATTCACTTAAAAACAATAAAAAATAAGCTGGGTGAAGTTGACATTTCCTATCTGACTACCCCAGAGAAGAAATAGCGAAACAAACTCACGGGTCAAATTCTCTTTTAAAATCCAAACAAAATCTTGGTCAGGCCATATGAGGACCATGTAGATTAGTGTCTGAAATGGTCTTTTGAGGATAGTACCACACAGATTTGATTTGATTTGACCCCACATGTGGGTACCGATAGTTTAATATTTGCGAGGTATTTTATGACACATCAATTTAAAAGAATTACTGAAACCCAAAACTTTTAAACACATAGCATAATAATAATCAGCCTATAATGTTCCCACTGCCGGGACAAAGGCCTCCACTCTTCGAGAGGATTCGAAGTAGACTATAATCTACCACGCGAGCCAAGTGCGAATTGGTACACATAAAGAACATAAATATACCATTCGTCTGAACACTAGTTATATGTAGATACCTACTGAAATTATAATATGTAACCAGCCCTTCTCCGAATCTCCAAATCCATTACGTCATTGCTTTTGAAAATAACCAACCCTCGAGAAACGCCATTAACGCTTACAAAAAAAAACAATCTCATCTACCTACATACAACTTTTATTTCACGTTCCTAAGGTCGCCGTGTCACGTGCCTTTATTTCAATATATTTTCGACCACGTGCGTCGCTGAAATAAAAACGTGCCGGCGAAAGTGTAAACAGGAACACGGGCTGCAGGTACATGGTGGATATTTTATTTACATAATGTTTGAAATTCATTTTTTTGGGTCTACCTAGGTATGTTGTGGAGGTCAGATAGGCAGTCGTTCCATGTAAGAAAGAAGAAAGAAAAAGTATTTATTGGGACAAGCACAGGAGATCTTAATTAAACTAAACACACACTCACTAAAAATAAAAATAGAAAAAACAAACAAAGCAAAAATTAAAATAAAGTGGAAAGTCCTGTGCGAGGCCAAAAGGCTCCTATCTCAGCATGATGCTGCGACATTTAATAATAAATGTAAAATATAAAATGCATGTGTCCAGCTGCATCCGCTTAGACTGAAAGACGACCTCAAGATAGTTGTGAAAAAGCTGGGCTGAAAATAATACGTATATTTTATTACTCATAAATAACACGGCTTGAAATTATGAAATTCATGAATCAAAGAAGGAAGGTAAAGTAAAACATACTACAGGTAAGAAAATTGTAGAATCTGAAGAGACCAATGAAGAGCAAAATGAAGTCGTGAAACAAATGAATGCATTTGCAGTTTCAAGTGACCAAGCGACATTCACAAGAAAATTCATATAACTAACCACTTGGTTAAATTACAAATTAAATCATACGGTTCCAATAAAAAAGTTTAAATAAGTTGTATATACATTTAATTTATTTCATATTACGCGTGCCTTTGAGTGAAAGCAACTCAATTTGACTTACTTGGTGGGGTACTAACATTAGTTGAAGTTTCCTCATCTTTACTAAAGAACAAAACAAGAAGCTTAGTTTAGTAATCAAATTGCTTGATAGGATTATTACCACAGCTGTTGCTAAGCTACACTTTCGGGCTAACTCTTCGCTCTTTTAGATCTTGAATATCCCAGGCAGCTTACGAATAAAGCGAGTAATCATTATGCTAGACAAATTAAAAGACACCAATAACATCCCAATATTGACAAATCTAACCCCATAAATAATCAACAGCCAAAAAATCATCAGACACATTCAAAGGGGACGCTCAAAGATTTGTACTTTAATTAAATGCAAACCACTGTATAAATCGCGACGAAAATCCACTTCAAATTCCCTTAAAGCTGTTAAAAAATGTTAAAAAGCCTCCCGTTATAATTACATGGACCTTTTTACTCGCTGTTTAAAAGAGCACTCTCATTTTATACGACCGTTGGGAAACCATGAAACACTGTTTTAATAAAATACCTTAATCATTAAAAATATATGGGAATTAAGAGCCATGTTTATTTGGGAAGGTCATATCGTTTAGTGAGTTTTAAAAGTTTTATGTAGATGATATTTTCCTTTTACGTTGTAGTTCCCTTGAGTGTAGTGGGTTGCTTGTTTTTTTTGTTTTTCTTTTTGGCGAGCTGAAAGTCAAGAGTTAAGATTGAAGTTAAGTCGACTGTAACGCTTCCCGTAAGTTAGAGGTCACAAATGAGGGAAAAGAGATAAAACTCAATTGCATTTCGAAAATACTTGCCTACATCAAACATTTTGCCAACATTTGGTTTTTAATTCAAATATTTAAGGATTCAATATATTCATCAGCAATTTAAATCAATTGATAGATTACCTATACGAATAGTGAAGATTATAATAGATTCCATATAACCACTTACACAAATTAATTGCAAATCCTCCACATTTTAATGAAGCAATAAGCCCGCTCCCTACATGTCTTTAAATACGTTAAAATATGCGATCGCAAATAAGCGCATTCAAATTAGTTGTAGTTCAATTAGGGAATGTAATTAGGACAGCTGCGGCGTACACCGACGGTCCGTAGAAATAATTACGATATTGGTGTCGAGCAGGTCGATTCCTACCTAATGAATTACCTGCGAGCTGCAAATTAATTACAAGCTCCACTGCCTCAGCCTCCGAGGACATTCTCGACTACGATATTGAAATGACTTAAATGATTTTCAGTTAATTATACCATTTGACTAATTGAATCCTCCGAAATGCCACAAACCAAGCCGTACATACACGAGTTAAGTCGGAGCCACAAAATGCTTTCATATAACATGTTGACGCCACTTAGCAATTTACAAGTTTTCCAAATAAAACGCATAGATATGCTAAAAGTTCCGCTTATCGCCAATCTTCCACATAAAATTGGTATCCGCAGCCGCAATACCAATGCGATGTCTTACCCTTAGCGTCGCCCTTCCGATTCTTTCCCCGAGGACCGCAATGCTGACGTGCGGATAAAGAGGGGAGATAAAAAATTGCCTCACGACTGCGACCACGCAGCTGAGCCGGGGGTGCATGTGCATTCCCGCCGAGCAATTTGATAAATTACACCAAATTCAAAGTGATGAAATTTCCCTATGAGGAGATTACATACCGTACCACTTTTGAAGCAATAAAACCTTTGCAATATGGGACCACTTTTTTATTACATTACGTTATTTGAATTGCTTCTTTTGGATGCGAAATAAATGTTTTATCGGACACCATAAACATGAAAATCTTAAATGAAACATATTCGTCACATGAAGGTGCCAATTTTTGAAACACTTTTGTTTTTACAACCGTATTATCAATTCATAGGCCGTAACATAAGTGTCTATATTATTATGAATAAAGCAGCGTTTGCATCTACCCTAGGTATAAAACTGGAATGGTGCTCGTAAAACGAAGCAGTTGTTGTCTCACCGATCCACAAGAGTTTTATATTTCCTATAAAATATTATATTCTGTGGAGCGTGCAATATTCCAACATTCTACACAGTGCAATTTTCTGTCTATTCTAGTCGTCTAAGAAAGTGCAAGGAGGTTGGGGGGCTAGGTATTCGTGCAATCGCTTTATGAAGCGGGGGCGGCGCAAGCACTCAATTGATTTGCATCGCGGACTCCGGACAAAGCAGCGCTGCAGCGCCCGACCGACGAGGAATCCCGCTCAATTCACTCCTCAAACTAAATCGGCAGATTAGAATTCGAGCTGTGAACGAGCTGCTACAAAGAATTTCTTTTAATCAAATGAATGTATTAAGATTTTCATCTCTATACAATTGCTGCGTTCCTGATGAAAGGAGATAGAAGAGGTTTTGATACTTTAGTTCACTAAGCACGCACGAGTTAATGAAAGAGAAAGTGAGGAATAAAACAGGATATAAAGTTTTCATGAAGCTTAACTTGACCCGTATTCTATCTATTGTTCCTTATCCTTGTAATTAGAATAACAAAAATACGAAGAACAAGTTGAAAAACATACTGACCTGTCACAAACAGCCGGCATTTATGTGTTAATAACGTTTTTATGTTCTATATTAGCTTATTATGTCAATGCAATGCAAATATAACCACAGTTGAATGAACATCATAGCGTTATGAAAAACCATTGAGCAGGGTATTAACAGGTTGCGCTTGCACAAACAATATTAAACGACAATTGCAGTGGTTGGTGTAAATGAGTCCGTTTATATTTCCTTTCGGGGACAATAGCCTCACCCGGCGATATTGCCCTCGAGGACAACAGGAATAAGTAGGGAAACCGTAAAAATATCTAATTGAATTTTTCATCTCACTCTAGGATTTTCAGGCGCTTTATTAAACTCGTTGAAAAGCGAGCTGCGAGGGGCAATCGGAGCTCCCTTGATTTGCATTACCGGGAGAAAAGACACAAAGCTCCGGCAGGAATCTAGGAAGGAATTCTGCAGTCAAAGGACCTGCAAGGAGCCGGCGACGCCTCGCGACCTCTTGGACACGACTCTTGCCAAGTGGCATTGTGATGCATTTAAAATTGCAGATTATAATAATAGAATTGCTTATTTTAGAGATAGATATCTCTATATGAACCGTTCAATACCTACATTATTTGTACGAGGATTACGAAAACTTTCTTCTGCATACGCCATAACGCCATTACAGATGGCGTGGCGGAGGCGGCCAATGAAGCTCGTGATTGGACAAGACGCATGAACGTTAAGGGTCCCCGAAACGATCATCAATTGCAATTGTTAATTTTTACGTGATTGATACACACTGATGTGCTAATTGATCGTCTACCAAATGCAATTGAAGCGATTGACAATATTAATACAATACAAATTGATGGCAATTGATCAATTGCAATTGATCGTTACGGGGACCCCTTACAATTTATGCACTATTGCGATCTATAAATCTGGTAGGTAAGGGTGTAAACACATTGGATAAGCCCAGTAACTAGAAGCTTGAAATAAAGGAAATTACGCTAAACATACGGAAAAAAAAATCTTATGTCTGTTTGAAAAGTATCTCATGAAAGTATAAACAGACCCTATTCAGATTAAATTATTACGCAATCGCTCACTAAAGGGTTTTAGTAACACACTCATCTGTATTTAGAAGGTTTTAACTTTACATGTCACTACTTTTTCCAACAATTATTGGTTAAATAGCATTATTATATTGTAAATGAAAAATCATCGACATAAATTGAGGTTATAATTAACCTGAATTGTCAAATGAAAACCTCTTTAAAATGATTTTAGAATTTTGGGTTTAAGTCTCTCAAAAATCAAATCAAAGCACTCAATTTGTAAGTGGCACTATAAACTTTGCATCCGCAGGTACGTTTACTGTTTCATTTGTTTTTATAACATTTTCATCAGATACTTTTGGAACAGACCAACATGTTGGCGTAGCGTGTGTGAGCTTTGAAATAAATGCGTAGCACAAGTGATTTTTTCGCGTAGCAATCGCGTAGGCGCGTATGTGCGTGTATCATGTGCCTAGGCGCGTATCGTGTTTATGCGTGTAGCACGTGCGTAGCGATGTGAACGCATATTTTTCGCGTAGCATAGTTTGTCGTTTAACAGCAGATTTTTTTGTTAACCTTATACCGTAACGTTTCGCAACGATTCAGTTACGACAGTAAAGCAATTAAGTCGGAACGTGAACGTTAGTGGTGACGATAAAAATGGTTGCTAACCGCACACTGGACGTATTATATGCGGTAAATCACAGATTTTGCAGGTATGTAGACGAGCGAAAATATTACTTGGGCTTTTTTGTTCTCGCTGCAGATAGTTCAAAATAGCCTGATAGCATTTCCATCTTTATCTTTTCCTAATAGCATTTATATTCTAGGGTAGGTAAGACTTTTTGAAATTGCGACCCTTCATAAATAAAATTTCCCAGAAACGGTGTTTATTTAAACCTCTCTTTTGCATCAGAAATCGATTACACTAAATAAATTGTTTTCGTAATGAGAAACCGGTATAAGAAGCTACCCTGTAATTGAATTGTTTGTTTTGGTATTACATTTTAATTGCATAATTATGAGTAAGTAAGCTGGTTACGTATGGCTTCGCTTCGCTCTCATTTATTTTGAATTGATTTTATTTGATACTGTTCCGTATGTAAATCGTCACACTGATATACATACACACAGATTGAACTGAAATGTCAAAGACGACAAAATAGTACCTCAGTGAGTGAGTACCCTAAGGCTTTAAATACATAACATGTACAGGCATTGTTATTGCTATTTACAATAAATCGATGTAATTTCGATACACAGAACATGTCCCAAAACTTTCCTCCTCCGGATTTCTAAGATAATGATCATGTATTTGTGACAAAAACAAGCTAATGCGACATAAGATCGGTTTATCGCGATACTGACAGCGCGCCATTTTTCACCCCGACATAACGAAATGTCAGTACCAATGCAGACCTTTATCATTGTCAATAAAATGGTGTATAAATCAAACAAGCCAGCGGGTATATGGAACACGACTGTGTTACACGATAGCTGGTATATTTGTTACTGCCGTTTATGTAGCCGAGTTAGCCCGAACTGCGAATGATTTGCTACGAAATAGTTCGGTAAGTAAGTCAAAAGGTTTTGCGGTTACCGCTAAATGATCACTAATAATGTTTCATAATCATTATTCCTAATGAATAAGTCTTATTTATTTAGCGGCACTAATATTTCATAAATCGACCGGCTAGCAGCGTTCGATTATTCCGCATCCCGTGTGGAGACTCGACCCAATGGCAAAGCGTAAATAAAATACAATAATAACACGTCAGGCTCATCGGTTACGACCATCCGAATAACGCGTTTTCAGCAGTTGACAGATAAATAGAAGTTGTAGGTGGGTAGATAAATAGAAGTTGTAGGTGGGTAGATAAATAGAAGTTGTAGGTGGGTAGATAAATAGAAGTTGTAGGTGGGTAGATAAATAGAAGTTGTAGGTGGGTAGATAAATAGAAGTTGTAGGTGGGTAGGTAAATAAAGTTGTAGGTGGGTAGGTAAATAGACGTTGAAGGTGGGTAGGTAAATAGAAGTTGTAGGTGGGTAGGTAAATTGTTTACTACTTTTGTTACTCTTATACAATTTTTTTCTAAACCGAACTTTGTTAAAATTACAAGAATAAGCTATAAATAATGCTCAATTTTAATTGGCGAATATTGCTGCAATTGACAAGCCACCTATTAAAAAAAAACAATTAGTAACATCAAACCTCACTGCAACATCTAACAAAAATATAAAAGCAAATTATTCAGTTTACACTGAGAAAGAAGAGAATACAATTTACCATTTTGATTTGAACAACAGCAGCGATGAATCCCCGTCCAGTGTTACCATATTCAAACATTCTGTGTTATGCAGATTACACTGGTTTCCTAGTATACGGATTTTCATAATCACGCCAGCCAACTTTGCAGAAAGTAGATACAGCGCAGGTGTAGGAAACTCGCCTTCACAGGAAATTACGTAATACATACGTCATACGCGTATTCTCGTTAATTCTCGCTGTGATTGAAGAGATGCGGGATTGGTACTAAAGATGTGGGGGTGTATGTAGGTACCTAGTTGGTATTACCATTGGTTGGGATGGAAATTCCAGTCTTTTAATGTCCTTGATGCTGGCAAATAAGACATCGTGCTTCAATGATTTAAAAATTAGGATTGCAGAAACGGATATTTAGAACAGGGTTTTAATTTTCATGTTGTTTTATGAAACTACAAACTTTCCATCATTTACTGTGGAATTCCATATGATAATGATAATAGATTATAAACAAAAAGGTCGCTCCTACATGGTACAATTTCTTCGTGAGTTGCTTTATCCTATACAAGATATGTCTACTTACGTAAAATAATAATCTATTACAAAGAAGAAAGACGAATTATCCGTAATGATCGATCGAGGACATCACACACACACATCTTTATTTACAAACATACGGTAACAGATACATTTCAGCGAACATGTTTTGTTTTGATGTGTACATATGAAGGGCAGGCATAAACGCTAGTTTTTCCTTATTTTTTATCATATAACAAAAAATCCAATATATTCTTTATTTGTCGACAAACGGAAGAGTCCTCAACCTCGGTTCCGTTACTTTCGTCAGTAACTGTTACCAAAGATTCGGTGGAAAAGTCAAGCAAAGTCACAAATAGTCGCGTCATTGGATTTTTATGGCTCAACTAAAGCGATATGCGGGCTATGGGGACCTTCAACCATGACTGGTGTTACACATAGTCAGGCAGTCAACCATGTCTAGTGTTACACGTAGACAGGCAGTCAATTTAAAGTAAGTACCCGTTCCCTGCCTACACTGTATCCGATATGATCTTGTCGTAATGTTAGTAGAATGTTGTCCAAATAGAGTTTTGCGAAAGCGAAAGGAAGCGACGTATTGGTTGTTTTTGTGGATATTAGGCATGTGTGGATAGAGGAAGTACATTTATGGCATTCCTATTTGAAAAACTTACTGTAAAAAAACAACATATTTAATAGACTTCTTTTTTCACATTCTGGTTATGACCTTGTATCTGAAAAGGACCTTTTCTGTAAAATCTTATGTTTACTGTTGTGAAAAGAAAGAAAGAAAATACGTTTATTTGCGGTAAACATGACGCAAAAAAGAACACAAAATTATAAAATGGAAACAAGTTTAGGGAAAGTATGCGTCACATTCACGCAAAACGGCCATCGCTCAGCATGATGCTGCGACCCTATGCAAGACCTAGCCCCAGCGCTGGTTTTCAGCGACAGCCGGCGTTGACGATATGACGTCGACCGGTGCAGCATACCATGAAATATAATTAAGATATAAAAATAAAATAAATATACAGTAATTAATTCTACATAAATATAAAAAAGTATAATGGTTAAGTATAAGTGGTAAGTGTGATTGGTTTATTTATATAAAATAAGGACAGCCAATTAGTTCATCTGACTGAAGATTAACAACGTGTTAAATTGAAAAAATAGGTACAGTCGGCCTCAAAAAGATTTATGTAATACGATGATTTGATTATTCGAATTTTCACGAATACCCTAGGGATACCATAGGGATATTACGAAAAAACGGATAATTAGAAAATGGTGAAAACATTTCTGCGAGCAACGTGGAAGTAGCGCTCGCTCGGCTTGCGCGGTTGGTCACAGTTCTAACCTAACCCAACATATTTCATTGATTGCCTACAATTTGTACTCCATAATACTGTATTATATACTGTACTATATCCATAGTACTGTATGCCTAGCTACAATTAAGTATAACCAAAGTGTTACATATTTTGTGCCTAAAGATTGATACAAAAATAACTTGTTGTTTTTTACATCTTTTTGAGGCTGACGGAACCTATTATCAAAAAGTGAAGGGAGAAGAGGTTGGCTAGTAATTGATATGCCTTTATCAGCAACCCCTCTTCAATATCTGACGCAATGTATCTAGATCAATATCCCAACATGCAATATAGGTAGGTACTAAACACTGTTATCCAATCTCTAAACAAATTTCAAATTAGCTATATCTTCCCCCCGAATTACCTACAATTATAGCTATACCTATACTTTAAATGAGCCATAATTTGTGTGGAAACAAAACAGTGCGGTTACAAGAACTTGCTTATTATGTGTAGCAGAATGTTGTTGTTATAATGTTAGGGAACAACAGACAACGACTCCGTGTAGGTTCATGTTCTGACTGGGAAATTAATATATTTACATACAAGAAGAGGTTACTGATTCTCAGTTAGTTCGGGAATTCTGACGTTGTTTTTTGTTATGGGAGATTTATTATTGGGAATTATTATAAACAACCCCGCGCTTATTTAAACGTAAATGATTATAAAATAAGAAAAACCGGATCCACTAGTTATTAGTAAACTAATATAACAAGAATTAAACCTTTCAAACGTAAAAATATATCATTAATTAATTACTTATCTTTCATCGTAAATAATCTGTTCCTCCAATAACTTGGCAAACATATATATATCTTCGTCCACGGAGAAGAATGGTCAAAAGCGCCAACAAAATACGGCGGTCATCACAATTCACGAAGCACTTAAGAAACATAATCCTCAAAACATCGGGTCGCCGGACAATGGAGCCCTCAAATTAACTTAATTGCAATTGTAATTGGCTAGCACAGGGGACCGCAGTAAAAGGAAAATATTTATATTCTCTCCCTCCTCGCTGAGATATTCGAGTATTCGACCATCAGCTTGTTTCGCCCCTAGATTATTACACAAAATGGTACAATACTTCGTCGAGAAATATAGTACTCAACAAGTGGTCCCAAACTCGGTTCCTAATTAGATTTATTCCATTACAGAATAAACCTGTAACATAAAAGTGTGCTAATGAACGTTACCGTCACATAATTAGTTAGGTTCATGGAATACTTCGGGAACCCGCATTTTTCAGATTTTTTTACCAACAGAGTGCGCAGATGTGCTGATGTTTTTGGGAAGACAACTTCAAATGTAAAACTGATAATTTTAAGCAGGGTATTATTAGATAAGTACCCGACTTTATAATATTGTAGATGACGCATACTTTGGCAGCCAGCTCCCCTTCCTACTGTTTACACGTCTATTTCGTAGACAATAGCATCGTAAATTAAAACAACAAAGCCAATAACAGTAAGTTAAGAAGCTAGGGTGAGCCACAAAACGTGTTTTGTTTCAATTTTATTTTTCAAAGCGAACAATTGGCGCCAGCTCAATTAGTATAATCTAATTAAACAGGAATGGCGTCGGACTGTTTGAAATAAAAGAAAAATATTATCATTCGCTCCGAGAAGCCTCTACAAGATTGTCACCGAGTGTTAATAGGCTATTCTGAGCCATTTCCACGGTTTATTCAAAGGGTTGGACAGTTTTATTCGCTTCGTTAACGGAACTGGAATGACAAGTCTGTATTTATTTTATTTTTTATTCCATTATATCCGCTGAAAGCACTTAAACGAGTGCTTTTTTAAATTGGAACTCTGTTTTTGTTTACATGATGCAGATGTCTGCATCATGTAAACGTTTTTTTGTTTATATTAATAGCTTTTTATTTTTTCGTAGGTTCTAATTAGACGGGAGATGACGCGTGAGAAAACTCGTTGACATTATTAAATAGAAGTACGAACTACGAAGGCTTATAATAACTTCAGGAAATATCTTCATTCTTATTTATAAGGATAATTATGACGTCGAAATTAGTGTTAATTAATGATACGCGGAAGTAACTTTTCCTAATTATTATCGTCCAGATTGCTCATTACGTTTAACATAAGTTTATTACTACTACTAGCTTCTATTGACTGCATATATTATGATCACACAATACGAGTTTCTAGTTTAACGTAGAAGCTACCCTTTATTCCTTATACAGACGTAATTTTACACTACACTAGCTTTTGCCCACACTGCTTCACCCTCGTGGACGTCGGAAATTATCTCACGGCAATGTGCAAAAAAATATCCTATGTCCAAACCCAGGTAGAACTGTGTGCTAAATTTCATCGAAATCGGAATGAACGGTTAAGGCGTGAAAAAGTAACAGACAGGCAGACAGACTTTACTTTCGCATTTGTAATATTAGTACCTATCAGTATGGATTATGATGAGGATATTAAAATGACGGGTACTAGTTGTGGTACTACATAAGTGCAAGTAACCCCATATGGGTACCTACGCAGAAATCATTCTACAGTCACTTGATTCTCAGTAACATTTCCTCACGAAAGTATTCCCTCCCGAAATCCCTCATATTCGCAGCTAAAATATGAAGATACGATCGTTGTAATATCCGGCCCACATCTTAATATCCGTTTACATCTATCTGCCACTTAGATGTCTAACTTGGGTTTAGTTAATTCTGATTACTTGTTGAACGAAATACTTGAGTACCTGTTCAAGGTTATGCTATATGATACATCGCCTCATAGGCAATTTCAATAAGCTTTTCTCTAACTTAGATCTATTCGCTTTATCCGTTAGAAAATTTAGAAACATAATTGCTTGGTACAATCAAAAAATTGTGTGAATAACATTCGATCTCTGGTGTTCCTTAGCAGTAACTGTACTTTATGTATATTATTTCAATTATCTATTCTGCCCGACTTTTACTTTTACTTCATCAACATTCTCTGTCGTTTTGTGTATCTGTGGAGAACGTTGTTGGTTGTTGCACATTTGTATGATTGTAAAAAAATCTATTCTTTTTTGTTATTAACCGACTTCCCAAAAAGGAGGAGGTTATCAATTCAGTTGTATTTTTTTTTTTTATGTATGTTACCTCATATCTCCGTCATTTATGAACCGATTTTGAAAATTATTTTTTTATTTGAAAGGATACACTTTCCGATTGGTCCCATTTTTATCAAAATTTAGTTGTGATGATGGAATCCATGAGGAATTGAGGGAACTCCTCAAATATTATAGGCACACACATAGCGATTTAGGTATTTTCAGCAACAAATTAAGCATTTTCATTCAGAAAGTATCATTTAGTGAAGTGGAACTGATGAAGAAGACCACAGATTGCCACCGGAATTCCTCAATGATAGGTATTTCACGGGTGGCGCCGTTTATGAACCGATTTGGAAAATTATTTTCTGATTTGAAAGGATATACGCCCAGATTGGTCCCATTAAAAAAAAAACAGTTCTGATGATGGAATCCATGACGAATTGAGGGAACTCCTCAAATATTATAGGCACACACATAGCGATTTAGGTATTTTCAGCAACAAATTAAGCATTTTCATTCAGAAAGTATCATTTAGTGAAGTGGAACTGATGAAGAAGACCACAGATTGCCACCGTAATTCCTCAATGATAGGTATTTCACGGGTGGCGCCGTTTATGAACCGATTTGGAAAATTATTTTCTGATTTGAAAGGATATACGCCCAGATTGGTCCCATTAAAAGAAAAAACAGTTCTGATGATGGAATCCATGACGAATTGAGGGAACTCCTCAAATATTATAGGCACACACATAGCGATTTAGGTATTTTCAGCAACAAATTAAGCATTTGCATTCAAAAAGTATCATTTGGTGAAATGGAACTGATGAAGAAGACAGATGGCCAGCGGAACTACTCAATGATAAGTATTTCACGGGTGGCGACAAGATATCTCGATTAAGATAGTTAAGCGACAATGAAGCACGTTTAAATAAATAATTCTGATGACCATCGAACTGATCTGAAGATGAAGCCGGAAGGACGGCACCGGAACTCCGTCATAAAACAATGTATCCTAGCCGTGTTTGGGCTTATTGGAATTGCCATGAGATGTACTCTGGCTATAAATGATTTTAATGGTAATATCCCGGCATCAAATTGCGCTACTTGAGTCGTATGTTATGTGTGGCCTTGATGGTCAGAAGACAGATTTTGTAGCCTCGTTATTTCCGTCAATGATTTGTGGCCGTGTGGTCGCTTTAATAATTTGTTGGCGTCCAACTCTGATAAAACTATGCCTTCCAAACTTCTGACACGACTAAGCGCGACGTATATTTGCTCTTTTGCGAAGCTTTTTTTACCAAAGTCGATCACAGCTCTTTCGGGGGTGGTAGCCTGTAATTTATGGACTGTGACCGCCCAGCTTAATATTAGAGGCAGCATACGCTCCACATCTCCGTTACCCCTTGCCTCCTGGAACGTAGTGCTTGTGGTATGGGTCTCACATTGAAAACTTTAAATTAGCATATCTTTTTATTGTATGAGACGATTGCAATGAAACAAAAACTAAATGTTACATCGTGATAATAATATATATACAATTTTAATAGGACTGTAATTAAATTTCAAAAATGTTATTACTGTTAAATTGAATGTAGAAAAATGTATTCAAAATTCAAAATTCAAAAGTCATTTATTCAAACTAGGCTGAGAACCAACACTTTTCGAACGTCAAAATTACATAAGACAGTCCCCCAAAACGCCCACCCTTCACCACTTCCTAGTGCTTTAGCTGGGAAGAAGAAGTGGCGCAACAAACTCCCCAGCAGCACAGCTGTCTGTTCAGTTAGAAAAAAAATGATTCTATATAATAGTATGCAAAATGATATTTACATTACGCAACACAAAACATAATTTAAATTATAAAATTAATAGCCTTATGACAGCTAGCACACGCCAATATACCAACCAAAAACATCGAGAACTATACTCAAGCAGAAATAAAAATTACTTAATGAAATCAATATCTAAATAAAAGCCTCCAGGCATAAAGGGCGTGCCCGCTTACATATAGCTGTAACTAGAAGTTATAATTGATAAACTAGGACCATTGAGGTAAATTAAAAAATTATCGAGGTCGCTAGCTAACCACATATTGCAATACAACTCATAAAAAAAACATATTCCAAAATGTGTACCATTTTGGGCCAATAGATGTCATTGAGATGCAAAAAATTTTGTAACCCCCTTTCTACACTTTCAAGCCAGTTTTGAAAAATGTATGATTCCAGCTTTATTATTACTTAGATAAGTTTATACCATGTTTTCTAAACCAAATGAATAATTTCTTTTTATACAAACCGTATCCCCCCTTTTCACCCACAAAGGGATTAATTTCAATCATTCCACGTTGCCCCATCAAGTCGCCCCATTGGTGGGGCAAATGCATTCTGCCCCATGGCATGGATTCTTCCCCACAAGGGTTGGCACCTTAGAATTTGTGTAAGTAGGTATGCTCGTATTTAATATTTGATTGTAAAGTAAGTAAAATGTAACTAGGACTTGTATTTACTTAGATTTTATTTTATTTGTAACAAATCGTGTAATTAACGTATGATTTACAACCCGATTCCTTCCAGAAACAACTAGTAAATAAAAATTAATAATAAAATAATAATACCAGCCTATTACTGTCCCACTGCTGGGCAAAGGCCTCGTCTCATACAGAGAAGGAACGAGCACTGATCATCACGCTTGCTCAAAACGGGTTGGTGATTTCAGACTAATATTAACTATAAGTCCATGTTTCCTCACGATGTTTTCCTTCCCTGATGTCAATAATGTCCAAGATAAACTCAGAAAGTTCATATGAATTGAAAAAGTCACATTATAACCCACTACCTCATGCATGAGATGCGAGGCCTTAACCTCTGGGCCATCATAACATATTAAATTACCAAAAAATATATATTTTACTTAACTATACATTTCTTTCTTTTCCAAACAAATATAAAATACGAGCATACCTACCTACACATTTCTAAGGTGCCAACCCTAGTGGGGCAGAATCCATAAAGATTTTAGACTAGTGGAATCTGCCCCACCAAGTCGAACTAGTGGAATACCTAAAAATGAGAATAGTATAATTCCTAGAGGAATGCCTAAAAATTTTCAGTGGAATATGCCCCATATTCCACTGAAATTTTTTAGGCATTCCTCTTTGCCCCACCAGCGGGGCGCTTGGAATGATTCGTTAATTTTTGAAAAATCTTTTGTTATGTTTCCATTATTCGACTGGTATACGAATTTGTGCGGGGTAGGCATAAACACAACTAAAAAGTGAAAAATAAAAACTTTTTTACAAAAAAAAAACAACCGACTTCCAAAATAAACACTTAAAAGAGAAAAATAACTTGAATTTCGGAAGTCGGTGTTTTGTGTTTATTTTGGAAGTCGGTTGTTTTTTTTTTGTAAAAAGTTTTTATTTATAATATGTAATTGTTAGTTCTTCCGAATAAATACAATAGCGACCGCCCATTTTGTCACCCTATGTAAAATTTCTAAATTTATGTCTGTAATCTTTATGGTAAAAATCTACTAATACGTAGATTTTTTTAAATGTGAGATAGATTACTTTTATATGTATTATGTACACAAGACAGTTTTAGCGTTCATTCATTTTTACATTATTACAGCAAGGACAAGGAATTTTGTTTTTATATGAAGGCTAACTATACCCTTGGGTATTCTCCCAACATATCTTAGTGTTGAGAAAATAAAATGTGTCTTTACTGTATAAATAAATAACGTCAAAGTAACGTCTGGGCTCTATATGACTGAAATTGACAAGCAGAAAAGAAGAAGTATTTCTATGTTTAAAATAGGTACTAAATACTCCGTAATAACATAGAACTTAGATTCTTAGTTATTACAGAGAGCAGGGGCCTATTATGAAGTATTAATGCCATCATTATTCCACTGCGAAAAAAGGATGGTGCTAGCGGCCTTGTGTAGCTCCGTCTCTCACTCACACTGGAATAATGGTGGCATTAATACGTTATAATACGGTCCCAGTAGGTACTAAGGACTTTTACTCTATGAACGAAACCACGACCTTTTTGTACCGATATCATACTAATGAAACATGATTTTCTTGTAATTAGACAGTAACCTAATACCAGCCTATTATAGCCCCACTGCAGGCCAAAGGACGCTTTTCATACAGAGCTGACACGCATTGATCACCAACCTAGCCCTTGCTCAAAGAGGGTTGACGATTTCAGACTTATAATTAAGCAGATTTTGTCCAGGTTTCATCACCATATTTTTCCTTCACCGATGTCAGTAATGTTCAAGACAAACTCAGAGAGTACATATGAATTGAAAAAGTCACATTGCTACTTGCCCGGATTTGAACCCACTGTACTCTCAGTATGAATCTGGACAAAACGAAAGTCATGTACAATTCACACGTCTTGCCGAGTCCAATCCACATCGAAGGGTCGCTTCTCGAAGTTGTGAAGGAGTATGTCTACCCAGGGCAAGTCATCCAGCTTGGAAGAAATAAATTTGAGAAAGAAGCCGATAGGAGGATCCAGTTGGGTTGGGCAGCATTTAAGACTAACCAGTCCGTCCTGCCCGTTATGACATACGGTGCTGAAACCTGGACACTGACAGTCGGGCGTGTCCACAAATTCAAGGTCGCTCAACGCGCTATGGAGCGAGCTATTCTCGGAGTTTCTTTGAAGGATACAATCACAAATTAAATTATCCGGAAAAGACCCGGAGTTACCAACATTGCTTGCAGAGTAAGCAAACTGAAGTGGCAGTGGGATGGCCATGTTTGCCAAAGGACCGATGTCCGGTGGAGCAGACGAGTCCTAGAGTGGAGACCGCGTATCGGCAAGCGTAGCGTGGGACGTCCCCCAGCGAAAAGGACCGACGACCTTAAGAAGGTGGCTGGGACAGACTGGATGCGGAAGGCGGAAGACAGGATGTTGTAACGCAGCTTAGAAGTGGCCTATGTCCAGCAGTGGACTGCGATAGGCTGAGTTGATTGATACTATCATGAAAGGTACCGTAACTACAGAAACTTATTTTTTTGTTATCAAATAAGTTTCTAAGAACAGCATGGGTAACGTCCCATGCTGTTATCATTCGACTCCCATGAGGAAAGTTATATCAATTTACAACAAATACAGCCTTCCGCAAAGGTCGTGGCATTTGCGCACCCACGCCTCTACAAATATTGTTGCTGAGAATGCCTTGAGCACCTTGTTGCCTATTACAGGTTGAAATCTCTTCGTATATTACGTGGCGTAAGAATAATAAACTACTGCGGAAAACTGAAAATATTAAAAATTATGTTTGGGCTATATAAGACAGCGGATTTTGGGCAAAGCTAGACTATAACTTCAACTGAATGCTGTAAAAGACGATGGCGATCTTCGAAATGACACTGTCTCGACTATCTAATCTTCGAAACTGAAACAATTATTTACACTTTCTGGATGAGGCCTTTAAAGTGGCCCAAGCTGACAAACAAATCTTTGTTAATCTGAGAAGTCAATAATTTACAAAACATCGCACACTATCTTGTAGTGTAGTAACTTGGTAACCCACACATGCATGCTATACCTTCGATACCGAAGCTGAGAGGGCTCGGTACCCTGCCGGACCTCCATAACCGCGCCAATATTACATAAGGGGGTGTAAATTAGGGTCCCAAATACCTCTTTATAGAGATTGCCTGTCCGTTTTGGGAGCGAGTCACGTAATAATACTGTGGTGGACCTAATCGTCGAATACGTTGTATCGTGCGGCATTTACTGTACGCATTTGGACTCCCCTGCGATCCGACTGCTTTGTAATGTCTGAGCTTTCATGCAGTTTATTGCATCGTCCGGTAATATGCTGAGGTAAGGGAGGAGCAAATAAAAATGTCAGTTCATTGTAGCTCGTCTTGTAATTACTGTTTGTTGTCTGATTGAGTGATTTGCATGATATTACATAAAAAATATCTACCGACGTGCTCCCCAAAATGTTTGATTTATTCTATTACAGTTTTGTTTAGTCTCATACCGATGATATTGTTTGTATATGAAAATCTATTTTAATTACGGCTTAGCACTATTTTATTCTGACAAATAATTTCGTAGAGAATTCTCAAGCCGTCCATGTAACCCATACAAGACTAACAGGCTAAAACTGGCTAACCCGCTAATGGCTAACACGTCGGTAGACTAGGCAGCTCGTTACCCAATCCGACGGCCTCAGCCCTGATGCGTTATACGATACGACGACGTGCATCAGATTGGCTTCCGAGATCGGACTGCCAGTATAGTGCATTTACGGCCTTAACTTTTACTAAAAGTGAGTATATTTTGGGAATGAATATTGAAAAAACACTATAATAGGTTTTAGGGTGAAAAGACAGTCCACGCTTTAGCTAAATGTATCCAGTTTTGTCGTTCGAAAAAGTGGTATTCGCATCCAAAATACACACATTAAAACTAAACAAACAGTAAACAAAATGAGCATCGAATATCCAAACATTTCCATTCAACCCTTTAACTTGAATTTAAATCGTGCGTGATAAAGCAAACAAAACATTATAAATCGACAAACAATCATTACTCATGTCGCCCCGTCATACAACGAATCAATAACGCAGTTATTACTGCGCTAATGTAGACATATTCGGACAAATACTTTGAACCAGACACACACCTGCTAGTTCCCATACAAAGCCCGCAATCATACAACACAAACATGGCAGCATAAATGGTATATAAAATAAAACAGTGTTAATGGGAAATTTTCCTGTTTCACTCTATTTTTCTTAGTTTTTCTTCGCTTATCAGACTCGGTACGTCTTTGAGAGCTGTCTGTTACACCGCAGCGGATTATAGCGTCTATTGAATACATAAGAAATGTCTCGTTTCTTATTGTTATCGTGTAATTAACTCGTGTAGATTCTAGTAAACTTGTAGAATATTTAAAGAAAATATTTTGTTGAGGAAAATGAAAACCAAGACGTACGCGAAGGTTGCAATATTCCCAGGAAAAATTATTATAAGTTAGGGAAATCCGCTTAGAGTAGATTAAGCTCTTTCGGATTTTGAATTTGTGTTATTTGAATCGATGTCTAATACAGAAAAATGTAATTTGTATCTGAGCTCAAATCTCTTTCTAAAAACAGCATTTTATTCTAATTATTTTATTTCATAATCTATAATAAACATCGAACCCCGAAATACCTAATCAAGCTTCAATAACTTCAAAAAGTTCAAAAATAAATTAATTATTCTAGTGTTACTGCTAACTAACTACACTTAGCACTCGTGTCCAATCACATTTTCAATTCCCCTCGATAACAACATCTGCGCAAAAAAATCGCCGCTAATGATTTCTTTGCGCACCCTTGAAGTTGGAACCGTTACGTTGTTACAATAGGGTGTGACACACGGCCAAGTCGCGTGTCAGTTGACGGATGGGCTGAGCAATAGATTAATGGAATAGAGCACATACCATAGACGCGTGAGGCCGAAACGGATTTCTGTCAAAGCTGTCACTAACACGTGCGCAAGATGCTGTTTTCACGCCTTTTCTAACATGTTCTTGTAGTTTTTTGCGCTTCATTCGTTTTATTCATGGATAAACTCAAACTCTTTTTGAGCTCTGAATTATTATTGTATCATTTTAACTTCAAATCCTGGCTGTCTTAGCAGGAGCTCTTTAGACCTAAATGATGCCAATATAGTATGGTCGCCTCAAAAAAATGTATGCATCGCCAAGAATTACTTTAATTGTTTATAGTTGCTAGCAGAGAGTAACTATCGACGGCATAGCCTTGTCTACACATACAGACATTTACTTAGCTAGACATCTCAATATGCAAATAACGGTAATTAATCCAAGATTTTGACCGCGTCAAAGTTATCTCGATGATTGATCGATCTACGCTAAAGCCAGTCATATTCGTGAGGTCACATATTTGAAATATTTCAATAGATTTATGAACCCGAATTTATTCAACACACGCAAACTGTCCTTACTCACAGTGATTACATATCGTTATTTAAAATACCTGTCATTTGCTGTGAAGTTAGTCAGGTTTATATTTTAAAGTCTAAAGCCGGCCTAAGCTGGAACACCGAATAAATTGCTCAATTTATCTTTTTTTGGCAACGGTACACGTTTTCGGTCTATTCGTCTCTGACTCTAATATATTTTGCTGTCTAACCTAAAATATAAAAAGGTTTGAACTTTACTTTATTACCTATTGATCATGTTTATCAGTAAAGAATAATGTAGTGCACTCATAACAGCCAACAGTTCAGTATAAGTAGAATCCTCATAGCTGAATTGAGTATGTTACAAGGATTTTTGATGATCATGATGATAAGTACCTTCGTACTCGTGAAAGCTTACAACCACTATTATCTACCCCGTCCCACTATACCAGCACGTTCAATCCTTATTAAATTAGTATAATACAAACAAAAAACCTATTCTGATAATAAATCATTTCATGATTAACTTGAACCACCATGTCGATGTCGGTGCAATTACTTAATATAGCTAAGTATGAATATTTCGTGTCTAAATATTGATTCACGACTATCATGGAAAGTAATATATATCGAAGCAGAGCTTAAAGTTTATTTCCACTCTCAATTAAAATCTAAATTATCGAAAACCTCATTCCAACACAACACGGCAACAATTCCATCCATTCCTTTGTAGTAAACATAATTCAATTCTTGCAGTCACCATTGTGTGAAGAGCCAGTTTTTCTTATTTTCCGAAGACCACAGACTATACGTCCGGGGCCACGTCGTTGTCAGCCGGTCATTTATAACGCCTCTATTCAGCCGATCCATCCATCTATCAGGCACATTGTTCCTAGCTGTGTGTTTGAGGACCTCTTTTTAGTGACATTGGAGGAAGATATTCTATTAGAGGGATTTTACTATTGTTAGCAAAATATTTTAGTACAATTTTGTTTTTTTTTTTTGTTTTTCAGTAATCACATCAACCAAAAGTCGTCAACAAGCACTGAGGTTTATGAAAAAATACTTTACTTCTCCGCTAATATTTTTAATAAATAAAATATTTTCAATTACTACGATTATATTTATAGTCCTGAAAACAACTGAAACTTAATGAAGAATTTCAGATGTTTTTCAGGAACTCTTATTAATTGTTAGAAATAAAAAACATAGTGAGATAAGGTAAATAGGAGTAGTTCAGCAGGTACTAACTTAAATGACCTGTACGCATCAAAGCAGACAGAGCCAAATAATAAACATTTCCATTAAAAATAGGGGTGTGTACGACACCTCTGCTTATCCCTTCGGAGACTACAGTTATACAAATAGATACATCTTTTGACCAACATATCAACTACTCGGAACATCAGTCTCTACTTCACTCACAGACTTTCTAATGATAGACGATTCCGATAGATGGCGGCTAAGTTAACATCTCCTTACTTAACGCACAGATGGCAGCACTTTCAAGTTGAGGTATAGTAACGTCGGAGCTCGGAGTCTCGGACAGAAATTAACTTTTTATTGAACTTTTATTTTTCTAAACAATCTTTAGACTTCAGAACATTTTGAATTGATCAAAACTATTTGGGGGATCATTTCAGAATATTGCACATGGCGTTGATATTTCGGAGTTAATACCAGAGAATCCTGAGTACCTACCTACCTATTTATTATTAGATACCTAATATATTTCGCTGGAGAATCCTTGATTGTTTTAATATTGTGATCCTTTAAGGATCTAAGAGACAGAGGTAGTCCTTCTTAGGATGTAGAGCCAGATTTATTTTCATTATTTAGGTACCTACCTAATGGATAATGCCCTGAAAAGTTGAAGTGATCCTGTAAGATCCACCACCCGTCGTATGAAAACCTAGATAAATTACGCACACTAAGATAGAAGATATCTTCTACAAAGATGACAAGAGATGAACACACTTATGGTCATCACTGCCATTCACAGGACAACTATTGAAAAGGCAGACAGAACACACGCCCAAAAAATAACTAAAACCAACATAATTGTTATCATTATCACCCAAAAATTATAGAACTAGGTATATACGTTAACACTATCACCTGCTTGCCTTCCCACTTCCCAGATTCCCACGCATTCCGAGACAAACGGGTTACCTACAATAACTTGACGTAGGCTGTGACTACCTGCCTGAACCTGCGCCTGCGCTGCGTGCTGTTGGAATGTTTTGACGTAACAGCTGGCTGTTGTAAGACTGGGAGCCTGTTGGCACACCCACTAGATTGAATAGTACTGCTGTAAAGTCTAATGATTTGTGGCATATTTATTGGTATTGATTACGACATAAGTTTCGAAGAATTTAGACTTGCAGTATTTGGGGGGGATTCAAAGGCTAAAGTGAAATAGTTAGGCAGTTGAAACGTTTGCCCCCAACACTGGAGCAAGGCCTAAATTCACTGATTTAAAAGTGATCTAGTTATGTGTCGTAATCAAGTATGGGATCATCAGAAAGAAACATATGTAGGACGAAGTTCGTCTCCCCTAATTTGCCAAAACATCAATGATCAATTTAAATCATTCTTTACAATAGCTAGGAGCCTTGTGGCAAAAACCCAACATTTTTTGGTGTGTAAATGAAAATGGCACAAACAGACTACCTCAGGTTCTGTTTCTCGTAGGCGATAAAGCCTAGTTACCTGCCTCTATTCTGTAACAGGAATGTTTTAAGGTTTCAACGTAACAGCTGTTGTAATACTTCCAGCCTAATGGCATACCCACAAAGTTTCACCATCGATTAGTGCTGCTGTGTAGCGTTCATTGTAATTAGTGACTTAATAGTTTTGAGTAATTGTAACCAAATCTATATTTATGACATTAAAAACTACCTCTTAGATGTGTCTTTACAGCGTAAGAGCAAACTACCTTGCCCCTACATAATATGTGCTTTTTGCATCCTAGTTTTTCCTGTCATCCTATCGAACTTATCAGCTGCCTGCGTTATTAACACATAAGTGATAACTAGCCTGTCAATGGATCGTAATAAGCTGTAAAAAAGAAAAAGATTACTGTTTTTAATTACCAATAACCGAGAATCAACGCTTTATGTAGCTCAACTAACCGCTTACCATTAAACATTTGTACAATAAACTGTATTGCCAAACATAAGTTATATCTGAAGTTAAATCGGCAACTCGTGATTGAAATAGAAAGTACATACCTATAGGTGCTATACATGTTTCAATACATTTAAAATATTACCTATTACATGTTTATCTATCGTTATATCATTATTTGTACATACGGAAAGGTAGCCTCCAGGCACCTATTACTGTTGATAAGTCTACACAATGATGCAAAGGGGCCATGGATGACATATAGGAGAAAACGTGGAATACTGACACCAATCTCAGATAGCAACCTCTGATTTGACCCGAAGCATTCTTATAAGGAATCCGCCCGTTAGTCACTCGCCATCGATTACGGTTGCCACAGACTACATACACCACCAATCTGCAACAAACAACCAACGTCGATTAGTCCGCATTATTCTAAACTGTGACCTCAATAGTAATTGGAGTCGTGTATACTTCAAGTTCAATGAATTTGTATCAACCTTATAAAACTTTATTGCCTATGCAGCTATTTTCAATTGTTTCATTTTATTGATCTATTAAATAACCCAATAACCACTATAACGGACATTTGAATTTACGGTAATTTTAAAATCGACCTATTAACAGCATTTATTTAAATCTAGCGACCATAGCGACAGCTTTGCATCTTCCACGCAAATTTTCACTTTTGGGCTCAATTTTGCCATATATAATAACTTGAGTCATGATCCTGAACATGTCTTCTTCATTAAACGCGACTTACCTACCTGCGACCGCATCTGCGTTAGCTGTGTATAAAAGCAGTACCTATGTTGAAAAAAGTTGGGTTACTTCGGTCGTTGTTGGAAACCCTGAAACTTCAACGTCTAATCTCCCTAAACGATATCGCAGCGAGGATTCAAACATATCATCCAAAGTCGGCGAGCGAAGCTACGCGTGTTTGACTTATATCTGCGAATGTATCTAAAATAGAGAGTTGGACTCCGTAACAGTAAAGCACCGGTTTTTATGGCGCCAGCGTTCCCCTTGCAAGCTAGTGAGGTGACTCACTGATTCTATGTCAGTTTAACTGTACTCCTCACTGAGTTTTATTTTACGCAGATCAAGAAACAATCGTTCCACCAGACAAATGAGAATTAATTCTAGAGTACATTTATATGCACTTGACGTCCGCGCCGTCAAGTGCATATAAATGTACTCTAGAATTAATTCTCATTTCATGAAAGAGACATGAAATAAAAAGTATGTTTATTGTTTCTATGATTGAGGTGATGTATGGGAAGTGGCCCAACCCAATGACAATTTAATGAGAAAGGTCTTACAGACACATAGATACCGGTTGCCTTTACTGATGAACGTAAAAGAGTTCAAAAGTTCACGTTTGCATAACATTATTGGTGTTCACGTTACAGATATATTAGAGTCGTTCTATAAGGTCCTAAACGATAACGAAACTGCACACATGTGGCGTGAGACACAATCCGCAATTTGTTAATGTCAATGCGCTGTTCTGGGCTATTGAACGGGTCAACTGAATGGCGGGCCCAAGTCTGGATTCAAACTGATCTGTTTTTATGTTGAGCACATCAATCAACTTATTTCTTTTTATTTCGATACCAATTTGAAAGATAGTGATAACCGGATATTTGACCCAGTATGACCTAGAAAGCCATAAATTGACATAAATTTCGAAATAGGCAATAGATACTAAGTGTGCAAGTGTTATTACACACTTAATTTAGAAGTACATACCAAACTTTCAATCTTTGTTGATGTGCGATTACTTTTCGACAAATGCATAAAATTTAAATTAGTTACTGATTTGTCAGGGGTTTCTTCTTAGAAAAGGAACCGATCAAATACGAGAAACAAATGATAATGATACAATGAAGACAATAGCAGCAGCATCGATTAAAAATGTTGATAAACTTACAACAAATATAGATAGAAATGCAGACGACATTATAATACTTTACAGTGGTAATAATAGGTGCTGTGTCTTGAAACATCCAGTGAATGAGATTAGTCACTCTGTAGCTATGTGGGTTAGTATTTCTGCAATTTGTGTCTCGACTGTTGACCTTTCAGTTATCTCTGAGACAACCCCTTCATTGTATAGGTTATTAATAAATTGAATATTATTAATAGTTAGGTTGCGCCGTGTGGAGTGAACGGCAGCCGATGACCAAGCCTCAGGTTCGGCCTTCGTGTCAGCTGTCCCACCCACTTCTATTGAGTCATTCTCGACATCGCCCACTGTCTTTTAGTTACTCCCTGTCATTAGCATAATCTTTGTATTAATGTTAACGGCTTCCACGACCTTGATGCCTATACTTATTTTATTAATTATATCAATCAAATGTCATTTATATGCACGTGCAATTTGACTAATTGTTCTAGTCTCTCCGCAGTTGCTACTGCTAATGGGTTCTGCGTTAGCGCAGGGGACCGTTAATGATTAACATGCGTGTGTACGACGACTTCCTCTTTATTTTAAAATGTAAAAATAACTATTTCTAGTGAATTGTACGATCTATATGGAAGGCCATTTATTCGGCGACGCTTCAACGACATAACTTATGATGTCAGTAGTCATGACATGAATATTTTAGCGGCGCAACCGATTCCGAGTATTCGCTGTATAATATTTAGGAAATGTTTTCGATTCCTAAGTTAAAGATGTTCAGGTTAGGTTCTTTGTTCCCTTCATAGAATTTTAAATCAAATATTTTCAAGATTCTTAGCATGAACTTAAAAATCAGCGTGACCACACACCGTGCGTCCTACTTTAGCCAATAAGTGACAACTCACATCGCACCTACAAAAGGGTGTTATATTGAACCAGATCTTGATAAGATACTCGTACACCTGACTGGCAAGTATAAGTTGGTATGTATGTCATAACGAGTTGTTTCATAGCCTCAGTTTATACAGTGGATCCTGTCCGGTTTTACGACGTCCGGAGCATCAAGTCAACGGACGCAAGCGCGCAAGTGAAGCTCCAAAATTAGCCAGTGCGAATGCCGACCACGTGACCGGCGGCGCGGACGGGCCCGATGCCCGGTGAGATAATAATTGCGTGTTTAGACATGGTAAGGGGATAATACACACGTGACGATGCGAATTCGTGTGCGAATTGTAGCGTTATTGCACTTAAAAATCATAATTGCTTTATCTCAGAAATCTGAATGTTTTTGAGCAATGAATGCGAATTTTATTCGGTCTTTCGGAGCGCTGAGTTCAAGTTGGTGAGGGTTAGATACCTATTCGCATTATTCGCATATTAACTACTATCCTGTCTCAGTGAGATATTTATCTTGCTTGATGTTTCGCAATATTTCATATTCTCGAAGTCCTTGTACCTTAGAATGTAGAGGTGTGCCAAATACAGTTTTAATAATGTCTAGGCCAAGACCTTTTCGGGCAAATGCGGCCCCCGTGCATGTTGTGTGAGGCCTCAGTTCGAGACCTTACAACACCGTCATTCATGTATTCCTCGTGGTAGATTATTGTACATTGCCCCTAAGATAGACGGGAGTATGTAGTGCAAGAAGGGGAGGGGGGAGCATGCGCATGAGTCACAGAGTGGATTCCATGTCAATGTAGCGCCGTTGAACTTGCGTTTATAATACACTTCGTCGCGCAACTTAATTGGTGCTACGGTTTTTTCTGAATGACTGAGATTAAATTGGCCCCAATCATACAATGTTGTATTCAATTACCCCTTTATTATAGAGCGCGTAATGATTGAATAAAGGCAGTAATTGAATAAATTCTCTTGGACCGCTACTTTCTGTCGACTTGCGAATTTCTCGGAAAGTATAAAAATAACACTAAAATATAATTCCTTTAACCGCAAGAGAAAATAGAAGTTACTACGAGTTTACGATTTAAGGCAGGAATATTTTATGTGTCCGCGCTCTATATGGGTAGCACAAGCTTTCAGTTTGAAGGTACATTACGTCACAACATCAATCTGTATACAAAAAACGTCCATGACAAGACAATCGGACCCGGGTAGTCTATCACCTGTCATAGTAATGAGAGGGTTCGCACGAAGTATTTTCTAGTAAGGCGAGCATTACGAAACATCACTGCTGTTATTCAACAATTAGGTGACAATTCGATGAGGTGAGATAACGATACAGCAGCGGCTGGTTTCTGATGCTGTTTTCTCCGAAGCGTGACGGCCTGTCTTATTAACATTCTTGTCCATTCGGACACTTATTCTGAGCGAACATGGCGATGAATAAGCGAAATCTATCATTACTCGCCCACACCTATCAATCATAACAAATATACGATTTCCGCATGAATTTAGACTGCAAAATTATAATTTTTATAACACCATTACGCAAATGGTAAAAAAACTAGTTATAAATTCCATGCCTATCATTTATTTCACCGAATAAATTTCTTCTTGATTGAAACGAAAGTCGTTTGTTATCTAATTGGTATTCCTAATTGACTCATCACATGGTCACAAGTCAGTAGACACAGTAGTAGACCTGATCAATCATTTTCTCCGATGTACATCACAGTACAAAGACGTATTAAACTTTCATAGTACTTTCACGGCTGTAATGACGAATGAGATTGTTTGCTCAAGTAAGACTGACCAGTTTTTCTGTATAAAGGAAAGAATCGAGCGCCACGCGTAACGTATCGTTAATTATAGATACTGGAATTAACCTCAGAGTTGTCGTAATGATCTCTCTCACGCATTGTTCTGAGAGGCCTTTATCAATAAATGTGTTCATATGAGTTGGTAACGTGCCTTCTCTACGGCGAATTGAGTTCACGTAAACGCTTAGATGTTCGTTTTATAGATTTATCATGGTCACATGACACACATTCAACTAAATTTTTACTGGAAAAGATACAAAATATCAAAAATGATCATTAATAAACTTTTATTTAGGTTTGTAGTATGACGAATTCAGAGCGATATTACACATGTAACACTTATCCGTTCACAAATGTAACAAAAATATTAATAAATAGTTGCGAAAACAAAAAGTGGCACGGACTCATTACGTGCGGTAAGAGGAGCCCGTCCCCTGCCATGCGGAACGATGGAGGTGTTAAACTTAAAACAATTCGATTGGATCAAGTTATTATTATTATACAACTTATTTTAAATCGCCGTGTGAAACAATGAGATACCACCAGACCATAGCACAGTCATAGCAACTTGTCCCAATATAATTGTAATTGCATGGTACATCGTTTGGTCTAGAAATGTCAATCAAATGTATTTGCACGTGTATTTTATAAATGCTAAAGGAGAAACTTTTATGTTTTGGCTATGGTAGCAGCCAATAAACGTGCAATCACCAGCATTTGCCTGTAATGTAGCGTTCAGAGTCAAGCATTACATCGGTGAGGAGGAGAACCGAGCATTACAATGCGCAATGTCTATTTCATTTTTAATCTGAAGTGTGCTCGTCAGTCAGGGAGGCAGTATTGTAACGGAATGCTCAAAATCGAATCTGTAACATTACAGGCGAATGCTCCCGGTGATGGAGCACCTTTAGATTCATTCATTCTTAGAAGGGATACTAATAATAGACTCCTCAAGATTTTCCTTGAGAAAAACAGGCAGTGGGAAAATCCGATTAGAGTTTTCAGAAAAGCAGCTAATGTTCAGAATTTTCTAATTTGATTTAAAATTAGACTGGTGTTTGACTGCATTCGTCGATTTTTCATAGAAACTCTAAAAGAAATATTGAAACTATTGATATGCTTTTGATTGCATTTCGTCTTTCGTCAGACTGTATTTCGTATCTGCCTAAAACATCCTTAATTTTTAGATGGAAAATAACTAAAGCTACATTGAAACAGTAGGTACCAAAAGGCACCAACGGTGAAAATGATCTCATACAGTTCTTATAGCCCTTAAATTCAAGAAAAATAAACGCTTTTTATTTACTGCAGGGTCAATACTAAATGTAAAAATAAGATTAGGCATGACTAATGCCTCTCAAGGAGCGGACTGTTTCAGTGTCTGGCTCGCAGTCAATGACTTCGAAATATTTGATTCACAGCGACTTTTACGGACAATTTATTACATTACTAGGTTTGGCTCGCGGCTTGGCCCGCGTGGACGTCGGAAATTATCCCACGAGAAACGTACAACCGGTATAAAAACTATCTTATCTTATGTCTTAACCCAGGTCATGGTCTACATATGTGCCAAATTCATCCAAATCCGTTTAGCCGTTTTAGCGTGAAAGCATAACAAACAAACAAATCACTTTCGCATTTATAATATTAGTTAGAATTTACTTGAATTTAAAATTAAGATCTTATAATAAAATAAAGTATATATTACATTTAATTCCATAAAATAACACAAACGTAGTCCAACAGGAAAGCTTACTTATTTATCTCCTCGTTTTCAACAGGTTGAAATGTTGGAAAATGGAGATGGCGGCACAAAGCCAAGAAATCGTTCGTTATTTTCAAACAACACCTTTATAGAATGACCATGAATCCTTGAATACGCCTCTCGTATTATTATATCCTTTGATCTGGATTATTATCGTGTATGATACGCATGAATCATAACGGATTCACGCCGAGCAGTATTCTGAACCATCAGAGGAAGTATACCGAAATTTATTGCAGAGAATATTATTAAAATCCGTTCTACAGTTTATGCGTGACGGATCAAGTGAGCGTGGTAAGCGTTCCGTTCGCAAAAATCCAAGAATCTCAATCAATCGCAGAGCGGTAATTGGTAGCGCTTGATTTTACAATTCAAATTAACGTAGCGGCAGTTTAATAAGCCAGGATAATGTGTTCATCAACAAATAAATGTCGTGTGACGTTTTTATAAGTGTAAATAGAGAAGTCAATAAAGTTTTATAGTCTTGTTTAATATGAGTGAGTGTAGTAGTAAAGTCGTCCGGCGGACGCGAGCTCGGAACAGCTCGGCTGAGCGGTTGTGTCGGGCGCCGCCGCTGATGTGCGCACACGCCGGAAACCACAGGTTCGCAGAAGCGCCGCGTGTAAATATTATTGCGCCGAACCCAGTGCCGCTCTTTAATAACGTGGTGAAATGCAGGCCGCGGGAAACATTCCACTGTACCGCTACACGATGAGATATTGGCAGGTTTTTGACCGCCACGCATGTTCATCGACAAGAATTTTCTTTGTCCCGTTGAAGTTCAGAATGAGAAAGCGAAAATACTTCAGCATTCCTTAATCCAACATACCACAAAGAACAGTGCTTACCCCATAGTTTTCATTTGATTTAACTATCTACAAAACAGCTGCAGACAAGAATTTATCAAAAAAGGGGACCATTTTTCTCAAAACTGGGCCAAAGCAAACGTTTCGTTGAAAAACTGGAAGTAGATTTAACGGTGCTTTGTAGAGACAGTCCGCGGCTCATTATATACCCGTGCGTTATGTTTGTTCCTGTGTGGACTTAAAAGCTTTGATGGCGACCACATCTAGAGAGATAATCAAAACAATAAAATTGCTTAGAAATGCAAACAGCTTCAATAAAACACAATTTCAAACTGGAATAATATATTTAGACGTCATACTAACTCGGGCTCAAGTCGTTAGCCATGTGTGGTTTCTAAGAGTTGGTTTAATGTTCTAAGGCGACGTGTACACGCGTTTCCCCGGAACGAGTGAAGGTATACACACATGTGGACAATGAGGGATGTGTCGTGTGTCGACGCGTCGCCGACAAAGGCACGAGGCACGAGGCTATTTGTCAGTCAAACCTACACAATCACGACTGGCTCCGACGCACATACAAATGAGACGAAGCTTCACAGGATATGTAGTACAAAAAGTCTACACTCTTGTTCCAAAGTCAACAAGGTTCATCTAACCCTGCAATACTAGTCACTCCACAATATTTTTAAAAGAAATATTAAGGTTTATGCAACCATCTTTATTGCAACATTAGCTTTGATCCCAAATATTAGAGAAAGTGAAATATTTACGACCAATGCAATCGTAAAAAAATCTATCATACGCATCGTAAGATTTTGTTGTAGAAACATTTAAGGGAGAGAGAGCAATAAAGCTGATTTAAGGGCTTATAAATTAAACACCTTTCATATTAACTTTCTTTAGATACGCCTATCGAATAACTTGTATTAGTTAATGATCAACAACCATTCATTACTCATAAAGAGGTCAAACTTAAGTTAGGAAAACCGCTTGTAGAATTTTAAGTGCTTTTCAAGTTTGAGTAATTGATAAATTTTTCACTTAGCTCTCGACATGAGTTCGAGTGACAAAAAATAAATATCCCAATGGGTTGGTCGCGATGTTCCCACATATTGTCGAAGCATGGTGGATGTACCGGACAGCTCCACCGGCTATGACTCACCAGCGACTGGAGGTCAAGAGCACGCCGCGCCAACAGACTACCTGATGAGCTTAGCGCTTGCCACAAATCAACCTCTCCACGTTTTTGCCATTCATATAAATATTTATTAACTTCGTTGAATTATTTACCGCCTGTTTATCACTCTCTTACTTAATTAATAACACCTTTATGTCATCACGACATCACGAGCAATCGGAAATGAAATGTATCTTAATTTGGTAAGAAATCGTAAACTAAGTCAAACTCAAAGCGTTTATTTCAATTAAACCATTTACAGGCATTTTTGAATTATCAAGGAGTCGGTCAGTCAGAAATATGAAGCTAGTTGCCAATTCCAAAGCACAGTAGGTACCTATGGAGAAGAACGGGCAAGAAACTCCACGGACACAATTTTAAATATTATATTTTTTTACAAAATATTGGTTACATCATTCATGTTGAAATTATACATGTGAGAACAATGTAGAAAGACGTGAACGTTAAAAGCATCCGTAATAAAAAGATAAACAAAAAACAATACAAAAATTAAAATAAGCCATGGCTAAGATGACCAGTCCCAACTGACGGCGCCCGTTCACGAACATGACGCATGGATCAGCACCATTCAGCTCAACCATTTTGAAGGGAGCTAATTAATGATCCAACACACGCGCCACCATCAGCGAGACAACGATTCTGTTTTCTGTTTTTCATATCAAGTGTAAACACTGGAAGTAATTATATTCTTCTTTATTCACCGGTAAAACAAACAGCCTGATATTTCAACCAAAACAAAATGTCAAGAGATCCGGTAAAAAATGATTTCATTCATCAGCTATTTAATTACGCAACACATTTTCGTAAACGATTACAACAAATTTATTTCATTTTGACAGATCAACAACAATTGCGTTATTTACGTTGTTGAGCAGATTTTCTTTTCAAACTTATGAAGCAATGGATTATGAATTTGTTTCAAAACGATTCAAATTCCGATTGATCGTGTATTACATTATTAGGGTACTGGTTTACATTGAATGAAAAAAAATGTTTCTATGCTTCTCATTTCTTATTTCAATGTCGAATGTTTTAATACTGTAAACCAGCAGTGACTTAAGTTAGACATAGACAGTAATTGAAAATTACCACCTAATTTACCGTAACAGATTGTCTAAATATAGCACTTGTGTACGAAATAGACCACATAAATCTGAAACCATGATTTTAAAATAGCGCTACTTTTGAATCGATTGAGTGCTATCATTCATATTAGACCGTCATGCTCTCCTCAATCGTTTTATAATAAAGGACAAACTAGCCACGGTGTATTCTCACGATAGTCAAGTGTAATCTTTATATGAATAGCGGAGTACAGGCGGCTTGGCTGCGCGGGCGCTACCGCCCACGCTTCCACTCTCGCCTCGGGCCCCAGACACACGTGACCAACGGACAGGAACGCCATTCTTTACTTATTATTGTACGAGCACTCCGAACAGAGATCGAGTACCCTCGGCCCCTCGCCGGCCGGTCGCTGCTCAGGAATGCTTGATGGGTGAAGCATCGCTAAAGATTTGCATTACTGTCATTCCCGTCCGTTTTGTGTACTGCCTCAGTGGTCTACAATTATTGTGAATGGAACCGTTGAGAACACAAAGCTTCAGAAATGCCCATTACTTGTAATCGACAGGCGTTTTCAGTTCGATGGTAAATTATAGGTCTACACATGAACCGATAATGAATACATCATTAAGTAGTAATAACACGTTTAACGAGTATATCGGTATATGTGAACAGTGTACCATTATTCAGTAGTTAATGCACATCTACTGGTGTGTTCGTAGAATAATTTCAACCGTAATTATAGCTGAAAATTATTTGTTTGATCTTGTTCGGTGCTACAGTACTCATTCCATTAAAGAACATGAGTTTGTTTACGCTTTGTGTGCATTCTTGGAGCATGTGTATTATAAACAGTAAAATATTACATAAGTAAGTAAGTATATTGTGTTGCATGTTTACCGGCACACTCTTCCAAAAACAAAATGTCGTCATCATAAAATGTAATAACACAACAAACCGTTATGACTAGTTATGACAGTTGAATACATTTTATCTACAAGAGAACATCTGTTCTATGTAACAAAACAAATGTCGTTGCGGATTATTTATGTGATGTTGCGCTTACGACACGGTACGTAACGTTGCGATATATTCACTGTTACTGTGTTACGGAAAGTGAGATTTGTATTAGGACTTGGGAGACGAAAAAGTGCCTCAGACTCCGGTGCGGCTTGTTAGTGCGTGTCGTTAAAGTTTGACTGCCTTTTTACAGCGCGGGCGCAGCCAACAATCCTGTTTGCGCAGGAGGATCGACCACACACCTCGCATAGATCATCGTGCTTGCAAGTATTGCAACGACGGAAATGATCGACAGAGAAAAAAACTTAAAACTGCTTCATTTACTTGTTTAAGCTTTTAACCATCTGTTCGATAAGTAAATTGCGAAACCCCACAGAAATTAAGAAGTTATTTTTCGTCGCGAAATCTTTAATTAAGTATAAATGTAAATAAATTATGCTGGTCGTGTCAACAATCTTGCCTCATTACGTCTTCATCAGGCATGTAAGAAGCCGCAGAGGATAGACCGGCGCCTTTGTCTTACCTTAAATCGGTTCATGTATTATTTATTTCGTTGATTAACAATTTCCAACATTTTTTTTAAGCAAGCAGTTAATTTGATTGAGTACAAAATTATGTTCTGGAATTTGCACAAAAAATAACAGTGGAAAACCATGGCCCAAAAACATGAAAAAGTAGGTACATAATGTCTACAAACTAATATCAAAGACCCTATACAAGACTTGTTTCCTAAACTTTCCTGTAAAAAAATTCCCAGACTACTACTTCAGGAAAATTCTGCTCTCAAAATCAGTACCCTAATTGCGTAATACTCATCGTGTATATGAGAATCTGAACCGTTTTGAAACAAATTGCTAATCCATTGCTTCATAAGTTCGAAAAAAGAATCTGCTCAATAACGTAAATAACGCAATGAATTTTCTTGAACTGTCAAAATGAAACAGATTAGTCGTAATCGTTTACAAAAATGTGTTGCGTAATTATATAGCTGGTTAATCCATAATAAATTTACTCTTTTTATACACCGTAACACTTTGAGTGTTAACACTCACAGCATAGATAAGGTAGGTAACGGATTGGGAATGTTATGGTCCAAATGTAGGCCGAACAAATAATGATAACACTGAGCCCACAATAAAGATAAGCGGCTGGCGAAATATTTCAGCAGGTACTGGGTTAAAAATAGCTTTGTTCAACACGATACAAAAAAGTACAAAAAATCCAGAGAAAGAAATAGCCTCCCCATATATTTCCGTCATCGGTGTGGTAAAAGATAGTCAAGAGGCTATACAGCAGTGTCCTACAGTCTGCAAAAAAAATGTAACAATCACGAACGTGACTGATAAATGTTATAATTTTGGCAATCTATACATATAAATTTATACATAAACATACATACTAAAAATAAATAAAATAAAGTGTCAATTTGTAATGTAAAAAATAACAGCTTTTTACTAAATGCATATGGACGTGCTTACTCGTATATACTATACTTACTCGTATTTTTGTCTGTCTGTCTATCTATTTGTTCCGGCTTATCTCCGAAACGGCTGGACCGATTTTGACGGGACTTTCACTGGCAGATAGCTGATGTTATAGGAGTAACTTAGGCTACTTTTATTTTAGAAAAAGAAATTAGGGCCAATGCGGGCGAAGCCGCGAGCAGTAGCTAGGGTACTATATGATCGTCCATTCTAGAGGTCATTAGAAGGTCCATGTTCAGCGTTAGATATACATATAGTACACGATGATAATGATGACACAAAAAAACCGACTCGAACAAAATGAACATCATTAAGAAAGATCTAATCTCCAAATCAGTACGCGAAAGTCGCCATCGATTTTCACGGAACGTATGCCTGGAATGTCATTACAAACTAAAACATACCACCCACGGTTCGATCGATCACGTTGCAAAGTATTGAGTATTCTGATGAAATACCAGAAATTTTGCCAAGTATCGCGACGTTCACACACTTTCGCTGAGACAGTTTGGAGTCGTCTCATGTGGGCTTGGACTCAATCGCCAATGAAATAAGACCTCGGACAAAATACATAATGCATGCAGCTATTAAAGTTTTTAAACCCCGCTGTAGATCACTTAATAATGGACGAGTACGTACAATATTACAGGCTCGCCGGGCCACCCAAGGAGTTCGCGGTGGGTTCGCTCGTTTATTTCCTATTATCTTATCTTGCCTTAATGATCAGTAAGGGTCACATCGATGGGTTTCTGTACTGCGTTCTAAAAATCACCTACCTAAACCATGTGTTTGTTGAAGCGATGTGACATCGGAACTAAACCGTCACTTCAAATGGTTTGGATTTTTTTTATGATATTTGCACGGTCATGAAATTTTAGACCAGTATAATTTTTTTTTCTTCTTCTGCCTAGCCTTGTCCCAACTATGTTAGGGTTAAAATAAAAATAGAACCAAGTTTTATAATTACTCTAGCATTTTATGTAATTTATTTTCCTTTTCAAAACAAAGTATAAGGATTGTCAATTTCATGTAGGTTAATATGGAATTTTTTAGAAAACGCTAAAAAAAACCAGACCAAAATCAGAAAAATGCGTGCACGCGTATAATCAATACGAAATGGACATCAATTCTTATCCATTACTTTAAACACAGTCACAAGAATCATCACTGTATCCAACTATAATTTTAAAAGCAATCTTCGAAATTATAGTTACTGACCACGACGCTTGTAGTACACTTGATACCTATATTAAAGAGCACATTTAAGTTTATTTATTTCGACATGCAAATACTCGCACATGAGGCAAAATATTTATCGTACACTTGAGGAGGCCGTTCAGGCGTTTCGTTCTCTACATTATGCAATACATTGTGACCATGACCTTTCTGTTAACTGCAATCAAGTGCTCCTGGTATATTATTTTTAGTACAAGTATTATTTCTGCCAATATTTACTTGCAGTGACACGTGCTTGCACATTTTTCCTGAAGCGCATCTATTAATTTTCCGCGACGCTATGCAAATATTTGCGTTTTACCCAACACTCAAGTGTCGTATCTCGTTCACAGCATTGTTATATCATGCATGCACCATGAACATACGGTATTTATACTGCGAAAGCAAAGATCTCACGAGCGAGGCTCTACGTCATCTGACTGCGCATGTTTCACATTTACAAACACTCGGTATTACACCCGCGCAACTGTCGGGCCGGGCCACATGAGAATTCATTGACGAAACGCCGAAAGGAGTCGACAATGGGAAAATATTTACTTATTGATCGATCGGTTCGAACGCATATTTTCACACAGCAAATAGAACGGTGCTGGAAGTACTTGTTCTTCAAAGAAACACGGTTCATAAATTAGAGTTGGCTACGAAAAAATACTGATGTTAGGCAATTTATGTTCCTATTTTTAGCTTTAAATAAACAGTCCGTTCGATCAGTCGTTTTTAAAGTTGTTGTGGGTTAGGTCGAGGTATTTAAGATTAAACACATTAGTGTTTTTAAGATTCTAATTTCGTTACTCAAACACGTACTTGGTGTTTATATTCTTGATGTAATTCTAATTATACACTCGTGGACATGAGCGATACGTTTTGACAAATGACTGAACATTAAATCGCTTTGCAAATTGTCGATTAAAGTATGATCAGCCTTGCGTGTAGACTCCGCTTAATTATGGCGTAGCAGCTAGTAGCACTTACGTTTTGCAAAAAGTTATGACAATAATAAATTGGTTATTTCAACATTTTATATTATAAATTGCATATTATTATTATTGATACAACTCAATAAAACGCCAAACGAACGTGTTGAATATTTCCAGTCTCATTGTGTTTTACTTGAACGCTAAGTAATAAATCGTTTAGTACTTATGACAGCTTACTTGCTTCTTAAAGACATAGAATGCAGCAGCAATTCGTATCAGGTTATTCTGTTATACATCGACTATATTACAGCAAGTGCATATTGCGTCAGAATCCGTAAGAAGTTTGCGCGCCAACTATGTTCCTCTCACTCCATCAGGGTTACCACTATAAAAATAAACATCGATAATGTCAACATTTACCAACTAATAAAGAAGTCCTAAGAGAAAACAGGTTTATTTCGCCCACTGTTCGATGTAGCTAATTTCAATTTCACAATTCACAGTAGGCATGGTATATTGCCAATTTCATTGTATTTTTTCCAGTTGATTATCGTATAACATCTGATAGAAAAAGCCTCAAAAGAAAACTATTGAAACCTGTAGGTAAGCTGTGTGGGATATAAACTTAGGATTCAATAAGATAACAATTTCATTAAACTATTTGTATCTTAAGCGGAAAAACGTGAGTGTAGACAGTAAACTTTATTAATGTACGTTTTTTTCTGAACACTTCTTGCTTGAACCTTCAACAAAAATATGTGATATACAAGGCAGTCAGCCAATGGCCGCGGTTACCTTGTTTCTTTGTCGCTTGCCGCGCTCTACATAGCTGCGCACACGCATATTTGACAGCCCTATTTGGCAATATTGACTCGAGCATTTAGCAGCGTACAAGCAAGTAATCTGTACCTATGCTCACATTTGCTTTATGAATGTAAATATTCAATTTGCAATAAACTAACTGACATTCGCCTGTGACTACTTAGCACTTTTCGTAATGCTTTGTGTTCTTTAGCAACACCGTTTGCCATGCTCATAATACAAAGAAACGGTTAAAAATACAGAAGTTTGCAGCAAACATACATCTTTTTACCGGTCATTAGGTGAAGTAAAGAGACGATTTTATCTTTTAAAGGTCACTTTAGCCACCTTGGTCAAAGTCAACTAAACTGCATAATGTTTTTGTCACTTCCGCGGCCATTTGCAGACCGAAAACATTACCTTGACAATGAAGCCATTACGTGATTGGCTAAGTATAAAAGCCGAACACTCCTACTCGGAAATAAGTTCACAATGATTTCTTTAATCATCTGCAATTTACGACGACCCAAATACAAAAGAAAAGTGAAACTGAGGGTCATTATCAGAGTTGATTGATGTCGTGTCATTCAATAAAGCACACTTCTACATGAAGGAGATTTATGCTACGGTGTTAAAATTTAATTTTTAACCGCGGTGAACATGGCATGCTTGCTTGAAACATGTATCATTGGCCCTTCGCTAATGTTTTATAAGCCAATGAATGAAATGCGACTAATAAAACGTCGACTTTGCACTACCCCAAAAGTGTTGCGCTTGCGGCGGCTTTGCAAGTGATGAATATTTACGCAACGAGTGACTCGACAATGACAATAATTTACAGCCGACCTCGACCTTGCCGCAGAGTGCTCCCACTGATTGCCGAATGCAAACCGCGCAAAACTCACAATAAAACACGCCATTTCGAAGCACCCACATGCACTACTTTGTTATTCCACAAACTGGGACGCACACGATGTAAATTTTGATAGCCTTTAACTTTTATAGCCACAGGTTTTAGTTTAAGGTCGTCCTGTTTTATGTTATTTTTATTGCGAAAAAATATATTGATTTGCGAATTAATTAATGATCAATAATACCTTAACTGTAAAGTAGTAATCCAAGTAAACACGCGTTGTTGTAAAATTCCCGTAGCCGATGCGAGTACAAAGAAAGATTTGCCAATAATCGCAAAAAGTTGAACGCAAACTTTTTGTTGGCGGGACCTCGATGTTTTATGTGTTGGCGATAATTATGAGTGTACTGTAACTGGACCAATATCGTTAAATGATAATAAAATGATCTATTGTCAACAAAGTACTATTTGTCATGGATCGTGATAGGATCACTTGTGCAGCTTCCACCGGCCGCGGACAAATTAATTGCTTCGCCAGAGTTAAATGTTATTATGTCAAGGCTAGGTAGTTTTATTTAATTCTCAACTATTATATGAATACACTGTGACCCAATTTTAAAATACACTGTTACACAATTTTATATTGTTAAACTAATTCAGCGGCTGTATTGTTTTTATTTGCTACCGATGCACACAAAACGTTTTAAGATTCCAAATGCCTGAGTTCAACAGAGGTATCTGTTTCGGTTGACTCTATTTTTGTGTTTATGAAAATTATATTAAAAACGATGGAACACTTCCTTGCAAAAATCGTTCGAAAGGAACATTTTATTCAGCAGCTCAGCTATTTTTAAAAGAAGCACCCTAAAACATTCCTGTTTTGGCCACCATGCCACGTTGTATCACGAAAGACATCTGTTCTGCCCTTAGGACAAAAAAGTGTGACTATTAATTTTTGTTCAATGTCTGGCTAGTTCACCTTCCATTCACCTCCATTTATTCTTAAAGTATCTTATGACAGCTACGACGTAGATTTTGATGTGGGTTGAAAGCATTTTTACTACTTTCTTATATTTTTTTAATTGAAGAAACAATACACCTACACATAAACGTATGTATCGTTAAAAACATCTTAACTAACTGTACCCTATATACGTAATACACGATCAATCGGAATTTGAATCGTTTTGAAACAAATTGCTAATCCACTGCTGAATAAATTCGAAAAAAAAGCTGCTCAACAACGTAAATAACGCAATGAATGATGTTGAACTGTCAAAATCAAACAAATTTGTCGTAATCGTTTACCAAAACGTGTTGCGTGATTAGATAGCTGGTTGACATTAAAATGAATTAAAAAAAAAACAAAATTAAATAAGTTGTCTAGTCCATCCTTGTTTAGGAAGTTGTACATGCTTCAACTATTTAGCTCTACCACAAAACAAAACAAAACAATCATTTTATTTAGATGTCTATGAGCTCTACATTAACTTTCATTTGCTGTAAGTGCAACGTTTAAACGATGTACGTGTTTCCCATTGTCGGAGGGCTCATAAAACACCTACACGCTAATTAAAGACCCTTTATTTGACGTATGTTACGTTGTCCGAAGATATCACTGAGTGCTTACATAACCATGGAAAGTGAACCTGTCCAGGATTACCATTCGCGAACAATTGACGCTTCATCGAAATTTCAATTTGGAAAGGACAAAAAGTGGTTCGGATATTTACAGAAAGTTGTCGCAGGACAGGGGGCATCACGTTCGCTTTCGTCGATCGACTACGAAAGTACTGTATTGTAGTGCTATCCGGTTTTCTGACCTTGGTACAAAACAACAAAACTAAATACTTATGGCAGGCGTGACTACGCTATATAGAGCACAAAAAGAAATCACTTGCGAACTTTTTTTGGCGAACTAATCTCGAGCAGTTTGATCTAGTGAAAGTTAACTACTTTACACTTAGCTGTACAAATATGAATAACTAACTATTCATTTGTTACTTCTCTATTTCAATTATCTCTACTAACGAAGTAGCAACTGGGAGCTGAACACTCCCTTGAAGCAGATAATTGAAAAACTTTCCTTATTACCATTTATTCCAATTGATTGAACAAGAAAATAGTTGTATCATTACAATTCATAGATTGATGTCTCTTATTCCGAATATTCACTACTGTTTATATTATAAGAAACACAGCTGAAAATATACAGTCACGTCTAAAAATACAAGCCACATTTATTTCATCATCCACCTTATTTTCACCTGAGCAGAATGTGTTCCGTGAACGTTAGTTTCTAACACTTAAGATAAATCAGCTAATCGTCCAATTAGAGCCAAATATCTTTACACAGATGTTATACGAATCGTGGAATTACCTTCACGAGCGGTGCAGTTATGATAGCCGGTAACGTTTCACACTACGCCGACGAGTGATTTCACATAGAAATCAAGTTACTGCGATAATTATCGATTCAATTTATTACCTAGACCATAAAATCCGAGAGGTCGATGACCGAAATTAAAAAATATATATCGATGCTCGCTATTGAATGGAGAATAACGCCTAGAGCCTTTTAAGCGACCGAAGGCGGAGTCTCACAATTTCTCTATAAGTTTAAGTCTTCCAAGTTATGTAACATTCAATTACGAACCGTAATGGGTATATCTTTGACAAATTATCAGCGGCCGCTCCAATGTTGGGACAATGCCAACTTTCCTGGAACCTCATCATCATATAATAAGTCTATCAATCAACGAGATTATTCTATTACAAACATGCTTGCATTCAAATTAGCGGAGCGTGACCGTCGTCACACAACAATGGATGCGGGGCGCGGGTTTCGCTGGGGAGGCACTTTCACTGAGCTCTTATCAGCAGCCCGGGCCCGGAGCGCCCCGGAGCTGGCCGGATGCCCAGCGCCCGAGCCACGCGGAACCCACGCCGTGCCCTGCTCAGTACCACTGACCAACTAGTGTTACATAAACCAACAGGATGACGTCGTTACGACGTTTCCACATTTCTTTAGCTACCTGCCTTCTATGGTCATTTAACTAGACTTCCGTAGTTTTAACTCGAAACATGCAAACAACGCTTGTTGCGGATTCTCTTAATGTTTTTCTAGACTCTATAGAGAACCGCCAGGAAGGGGAACATTAACCGCAGTTGAGGTGTGTCCGCTAGTCTGAATTAACTAAATCACCATAAGCTTAATTGAATTCTGAAGACTTACATGGATCTTTGGTCGAAGATCATCCTTTCTCTGCAATGCCTCAACACAGCTTTACAGAAACTTACGAATTAAACGCTGCGTCTGGTCATCAACAGCCATTAATATTAAGACCCCTCTTTAATTGTCTTAACAGTCACAACTTTGCGACGCAATCAGAAGGAAACTATTTAGGTCTCCAGGCAAAAACTATAATAAAGTAGGCTAACGAGCGGCCATGATTTCTTTAATTACGAGCTCATATTCATGCTTACGTGAACACCGTAATGTTAGGTGGTAAATGTAACTTACTGTGGTGCGTTTTGTGGTTAAGCCCGGCTGACACGAGTCCAGCGACTGGTTGTGACACAATTTTGTGTGAAAATGTAAAACGCTTGCATCCTACTCCCATGATTGCTTGAATGCCTACCCCCTTTTACCTGGTTGCTATCCATCTAGTAGAGGGCCGGTAGTAAGCATGCACAATTGAACATCCTTCCTTCCTTAATTTGTACTTACCCTTATTATGCGTAGGTTAGTAGGTGTATGCCCACCCACCACGCATTGAGCTGACTGTCGTGATGACTATCCGAATGCGAATGTGTAAATGTAAGTAGTTACTGAATTACTGACTTAAATGTCAGGCTACGTGAAGCCGAAAATTATGACCCCAATTGACTTCAATAATGCTTGGCACCTGGCTTACTGTATTGACTTGCTTACAAGAACCACTAGCCACATGTCAGTCGGGCTTTACGTCCATATGACCACACTTTGTATGCCATCGCCGTGCCCGCTCCGTTAACCCTCTTATCTTCATAGCATGCGGCCACACAAAATACCGTTACATGACTTTATGCAATCAGAACTTCCATCGCATAAAGTCCTTAAACTTTTATGTAGCTTGGCCGAAACGTCTACCGTGAACTAAGCACCGGTCGTGCGATCTTCTTCCGGTAACAACCTTGCCTAAACTACTTTGTACTTGACTTTATTTGGATCAACCAGGAAATTATGCTGAGAGCTGGCTTAAATTACTTAGCAACAAGTGGACAACTAAATCATTGTAGGAGTGAAGTGGAACTAAAACTTTTGTACTAGGAAGTTGTAGATCAAAGTGGAAAGGAATTTTAGCTCCTGCTCTTTGGCTGGTTTGCTTTTAATCACTTTTGCCTACTTTATGAGAAAAATTTATAGGTCACATAAAATATTTTATAGGTACGTTAGCTGTCCTGAAGTACGTTGAGTAGTAGTAGTTCCACAACGGTGGAGCCACTTTTACTTATAAAAAAAAACCGGCCAAGTGCGTGTCGGACCACGCATATTGAAGGGTTCCGTAGTTGGGATGAATTTATCCCAATAACAAACTTAATATTGTAGTTGAAAGACATTTTCTCCCATACGGAATGTATGGGAGAACATGTTTTTCAGTTGGTCGATTATTACTCGTTAACCTGTAAAGCCTACTTAGCTGTGATAGTTTTCCTTTTAAATTCGTTATATATAGGTACTAATGCTGTAAATTTTTTCACACTTGACTTTAACAAAAACTAGCACTTTACAGCTTAATGTTTCGCCAAATTACAGCTTTCTAGTAGGTACTAACCGTCTCTGAGCTAAGCCGCGGACAGACAGACAGACGGACATGGCGAAACTATAAGGGTTCCTTGTTTACTACGGAACCCTAAAAACCTATAACGACCTATTTACTTCAGTATCAAGTCACACATTACTTATTCCGATTGTCTCCTGCTGTTTATACACTGTGACGATACAATGAATGCAATCGCTTGCCGCTGCAACAACAACACCGATATAATATCCGGCTCATTGAATTATATTAAACGACAATTACACCGTTGAACTGTTATCTTCAATAGGTCAAGGAAACCACTTAAATTCTTAGACTCAAACAAATCATTGTCCATTAGGTTTGTCTAACTGCTATTCTAAACACACAGAAAACAATGAAGTCGGTAAAAGGTATGTGGCAGACGGCAGTGTATCTCACGCTCCATCGACGCCAGTTTATATACGTATTCAGTTCCATCGACCTGGATTTCCTACGAAGAATACAAATAGCTCAACCAATAGATAGAATTAATAGACTGAATCACGTCTCGTAATACTTAGCTTTCTGTGTCATCTGTTAGACTCTATTATGCAATGTTCATATCACACATTTTCGGACTTATAAAGCAGAGATTAAAAGACCCACTGCACTGTTTACTTTCAGTGACTAAACCAATTACTTGCGACAAGTTACTAGTATTACGACACTATTACGCCGATAGCCTTCTGTGACTAGATCACTAGGCACATCAGTGGGGCACGTGATAACATCAATCGAGAGCGAGACTATTTCCATTTGCCATTTCTCCTATTGGTTAGTCATGCAAACGTGCAGCAATGTTATTAACTTATCGCTTCTCATTATCTAGACATTACACTTAATAAAAAAAGACTATTTTCTTCGTCCAAGTCCAACATTCACTATTCAGCAACCAATCACTATACCTAAACATTTCTGAGAAACCTTAGAGTTGGCACAGCAGCACATTGCTGAGATCCTAATTACAACATACATCCTTATCCAAACAAATCTTAATTAATTACAACCGGATTTATGATAAGAGAGCTCATACTTGTAGTTGACACTTTGACATGTACTTGAGACGTGGAGGAGGATAGTACAGCCTAGAAAGCTCGCGCGGCGGCGTTACGTCCAGCGGAGCAGGCCGCGGTTACAGCACCCACCTGCCTTGCACCGCCTCCGCCATTCATCGCGTAAGAAAGCAAAAGAATATTATAATTTAAATAACAGTCATAATCAAGGCATTGAACTTGCGTCCATAGACGAACGACTGATTAATCCAGAATACTTTCACTCGAACCGGCCAGTTATCGCGCGGTTGAATTTAACTACGAAAATTATAATAATTAAGAGTATTGTATGGACAGTGAGTCAGCTAGCGATGCTCGATAAGAAGCCGGCAGTGTCATCGGCTGCGACCATTGTATCCGATGAACTTTCGATCGCTGATTCTTTGTAAGTACAGAAAGAAAGCGAACATTTTCTTTTACATAATGAGACGGATTATAATTCGCACGACTCTCATGGGAGCGTGCACTAAACGGATTTCTATTCGAAGCCCATACGGTCTGTTAAGTTAGAGAGTTTAGAGACAATAACTAATGTTTCGCAATAGCTTACAAACTGAGCATGACACTGTAAACGCGGTAATAGTGTTACGGAATATTCGCAAATTTTCAATACAATAGCAGTGTTAGCGAAGCTTATGCGTTTGGGTAATAGCCTGCTAACAGTACTACTTTATTCGAGCTACAAGATATTATTGTTCTTGAACTAAATATGAGATTCAAAACACTTGACGGCTACGCCTGTTACATTTTGATTATTGTTGAAGTTTGGCTAATGCTTTTGAAGTTGTGTGGAACGCAGTGTTACTCATGCAGACGTTTCGGTTTTGTGTTAAAAATAAGTATTACTTTAGGTGTGAATGTATCATCATTTTCCATAAATAATATGAGAAGTAAAAAGCGAATCATAATGAAAGACTATTAGTCATATTTACGAGCGAAGCCACACCTCCCACGTTTAGTTGAAGTGCACTATTAAAGCATAAATTAAAAAGTCCGATTAGCTGGTAAATTGAACGCATAGAAATTATGTATGGTTACGTAACGACACTACATGTAAATCACCTGTAATTACTATAAACGAAATACTGTAGGTAATATAACAGGTGGGCCTTAGGCTGTATCTTTTCAATAAAGTGTTACGCAATCAATCTGGGTATCGTATTGGACCCGTCCGGAAAGTTGATTGTGTAAATTATTTACTACAAAGATTTTTAATTTAGACCGTGAATGTAATTTGTTGTAATGGTTTTTACAGAATCGATTGCTTTCGTGACACTAAGGTCATGCTAGGAAAAGATTTTACCGGCGCGCTTGTGTCCGAGGTAGAGCAAAAGAAGTAAGTCTTGAAATTTTCAACACCACTAGTATACCATTTTGATATTTGAAAAGTCCTGACAAAAACTCGGTTTTGCAAAAAAAGTCTGAACATTACTTTAAAATCTTTCTTTTTTCAGTATTCAATTATCTTATTTTTATTTTCTAAAAGTAATCCCGGACGGAAAAGTCCGGAATAATGACAAATTCCGGACAGGGGGTCAACAAGCCGAGCCGGTAACCCTGACCACAAGACGCTCAAGCGTGAGGCTACACGTGTACAATTGCACTGCACTAATCCATGAATTTTCAGTACCACACTACACAGAGATTAAAATAATATTTCAATATTCTAATAATATTTTTCAGGTACGGTAAATAAGAGAAATTACTTCTGACTGAAATGATCTTAGATCTTGTGATGTAGATGTAAGTATATCGCAAAGTTCTAAATTTTGTCGAAATGACTTTGAATTTTCTCAGCAACCGCTTAACGGCTCTAAGGCAAAGATCATAAAGATTACCTTAATTAGGCTAATCAAACGATCAACACGCAGCACTGAATTACGATAACACGAAAACGATGATATAAACTTCCTATCAGTGTATTACATAATATCTCGGATAACGGGGAGCTCTAAAAAGGTAACAACAACAAAGTAGGTGCAATGACCTCCGCCCCTAGCGCCGACCGTTACCGATTGATAAGGCGGGTTAAATGGTCCGTGCCACCATGAACCCATAACAATGCTTCTCTATGGATACACGCCATTCAATTCGCTAATGTCCCTTTAATTGGTTGAGTGATTTATCTGAAAATAACCGGATTTACCGCTCCGAATTTAAATAATTTAAAAATAAAACTCTTTAAATAGATGAGACCAATCAAATTATACAAACAATGATTTTATTTTCCGTCTCTATTCGACAACATTGTAAATTAGATAGACAAACCAGTTTCATTAAGTAATAAATAATAATACATAGTTTGACAAGCTGTTAAATAATTACCAAAACAAACACGTTTCAATGTAAACTTCTTTCGAAAATTCAGCAATGTAGGTAGGTACCTATACGCTATGAAGAAGTACCTATTACTAATAAATACCCATAGTAGTTAGAATTACCTATTAATAATAATAACCTAAATATCAAAAGTTAATATAATTTTAGATCTGGCTCGGCAGTCACGTCCTATCGTTACTTTTAGCTCTCAAGACAAACACATGAAGCGCAGAGTTCAACAAAATGCCGCCACTCAACCGTCTGATAAGTCACCGTCTGCCGCCGAAAACTTGAGACAATATGAACATAAAAAGTTACCAGAAAAAATCTGTTCTTGGTGTGTTTCCATTGCCACATACAGGACACTGGGAAAGATCGTCGATTGACATAATCGTTTCTTTAACACAAAGGCTACTTTTGATTCCTCTACTTATCGATATAATTTCTTTGATTGTCCAGCACTGCAATGAACGGTGGACAATGATGTCTTTCAAACATGAACTGATGGAATATGAAACAACTGTTACCTACTTCTGAAAATGAAGTGTTTGTTTTGTTGCCGAACTCATCTAGCATTTTCTTCTTTTTTTTAATTTTTTTTTTTAATATGGCGTGTAAAAGTGATTGCAATATCCTATTTACAGAATAAACAATTTCATTTCATTTCATTTCATTTCATTTCATGTTCCATCTTAGATACTTCCTTATATTGTTTCGAATATCATGTAGACTCTACATCAATTTTGTACTCTACATTGTAGAGAGTATAAGATTCTACATCTAATTCAGTCTCACATTTTTTTTGCTTTTCTTTCTTTATTGTCCTTCCTTCCGCTTCATACCGTTCCAAGAAGCTGGTTGGGCAACATCAGACCATTGTTGTACAATTTAAGTCAGTCCTTTTTCATTGTCGATGTTCTAACAATTTTTAATAGCCACTATAATAATACTATTCATTTGGCACCACGCTGTCTACTTTACCTGCTTAATTAATTAAGCACTTAGTTAATGGTTCTTAAAACAAGTTAGCAAAACAATTGCCTTTCAACGAATCTTAAACGAAAATTATGCAAATGTCCACTATTCTCCAAAACACTTGAATAAACAAAATGTCGTGTTCAAGAGTGTCATGGTAAAAAACCCCATGAGTGGTAGTCGACTTTGAATCGACGGAAGTCGCCGACACGACGTGATATTTTGAGCAAGGCGCGTCGAGTATGCGACTCGTAAAGGTATAAATAAAATGTAGTCCCATGCCATACTGCTGGCACTTGGTTCAGTAATGAAGATTGAAGGATTGTTGCTTCACTTACGGAGTAAGCAGGGGTCCTTAATTGTTTATCGTGTCCCATCTTTTCTTCTTGTTTGTGTTGATCATTCCCGACGATTAATTACTTATAGCTGATCAGCTATCTAATTACGCAACACATTTTCGTAAACGATTACGACTAATCTATTTCATTTTGACAGTTCAACCACATTCATTGCGTTATTTACGTTGTTGAGCAGATTTTTTTTTCGAACTTATGAAGCTATGGATCAGCAATCTGTTTCAAAACGATTCAGATTCTGATTGATCGATTAATACGCAATTAGGGTACTAGAATGGATCAGGAATTACCATAAAGTGTGAGACATGTGTATGTTCACACTTTTTAAAAATGTGTAACATCGTCTATGTTCTGATTGCTGAATAACATTGTGTCTATGGAGTGACTTCATTTGGATAAGCTACATTTCGCAAATATTTACCTACCTTCTTGAATTACCAGTAATAGTAGAGAAATCTATGGTACTTAGGTACTACTACTAACATATTTTCGTCGACAAACAAAACTTTCTTCATTAAGTATGTTAAAATGCAAATTGTTCGTATTTTACGACGCACACACTTCTAGCAAATTACAGTCAATTTGTTTAGCTAAGAAGACCAAAAGCTTCTACATCTGTTAGTAACGGAGAAAAAAATGAGTAGGTGACCAGTGAACATGATTTAGGTATTTTACCAGTACTAGAATGGAATATAAAACAGTTTACTAATAACTAAAGGCTGCAAAAGAGATGGAAATATAAAGTGACATTTTGGACCTACGTGTCCAAAATGTCACTTTATATTTCCATCTCTTTTCAGAATTTAAATTTGGGCTCCTTATGATTTAGCTAGATGTGTGATCAAGTAACATGCTTTTAATTCAAAAGTAGTGTAAGATAGTAGCACATGTACCTATCTACTTCTAATTGCAATCAAAATTCAATAAAAATAGATGAACTTGATGTGAAAATAATGGTAAACTTATTTTTAGCTTGCAAGGCGATGAAGTTATTCCAAGTGAGACTTTTATTAATGCCTTGGGTTTGCGTAAACTACGGAAAAGGCTGCTGTTTCAAAATTTGCTTCTAAAATATAATGTAAACTAGTGACTGGTCCGGCAATATGACAATCGTAGGCGTACAGTCTTTAACTGCAGAACATAAAGTTACAGAAACGTCCATTATGTGTCGCTAAGTTTAATGCTTGTACAACCGTTAGGCATGTTGACAAACGGTGAAATATTATCCAACCAGCCAGGTATCCACCTACCATTAGCATTTATCCTTGGACCGAAATAGAAAGGATATCCGTTCGAACTGTGTGAACTTACATTTAATACATTATTTATCTAAATTCTTCATTGCGTTATTTTAATATGACATAATTTTATTGCTATCAGGTTTTCCGGAATGTTTATTGTTCAGACAGTTTACATCAATTATGAAGAAGAAAATCTTTAAAAAGAACTACATAGGTAAATATGCAATGTTAGTACCTATCCATTGACATTTTATTTACCTACTAGGTCTTTGTACATACCTACTTATGAAATTATTAGAGCTCTGTTCAAAAACCAAATCAAAAATATGGGAATAGTAATTTCCGGTCCCAATGATGAGTTGAACTCGACTCAAGGACGCACCCAAACCACACCCTACTTCCGTTCCATGAATTGGGGTAAAGTTTATTGTTACCTAGCGAGTAAAAACAGAAGCAGATGGTCCTGAACTCACTGACAGAGCAGACTTTGGCGAACAGGTAAAGCTTCGTGCAAACTAGCGCGACGCGACACCGGTTATTATTATACCGTGAAGCTTTCTTAGAAATTGTAATGTTCAAAATTCAAAAAAAATCAAAATTCAAAATATTTTTATTTCATATAAACCTACATGGGCACTTATGAAACGTCAGTAGCTAGGTGCACGGTTCCAATTGGTTGTTTCCTATGGAGAAGAGCCGGCAAGAAACTCCACGGTTACTCTTTTAAAAATAATGGGCTTTTACAATATTTTCAAATAACAGTGTTATTAGGTATGGGAGGACAGTGTAGGTGTTTCAACAAGTAGTAGTAAGTAGTAGTAGTTCGAGTCGCGTCGCGCTGGTCTGCACGAGCCTTTAATAGGATCTTCGTCGTATCGTACCTCTTATGGTTAATTTAATAGCCAATTACGTTGTAAACTGTTTAAAGCGAGGTCAAACTCAAAGTTCGCGGAATCCCTTCCCTGTTCACCGGTAGAAAGGCACGAAACACTATGATCAAGTTGTCGCATTAACACTTCACTTTCCCTACAACCCAGAATTTAAAGCATTTACTCATCTGCCGGCAAACTACCAGTAATTACAGGCCTACAGGGGTGGCCATTATACGCGCCCTGTAATGAATAAAGGAGAAACTCGTCGCACTCCTTGATAGATCGCCAATGAAGGATCACTTTCTCGAAAATTAACTAAAAGTAGGCCGTGTGAAATTATTTTTTTCGAAAATAAGCGATGGAGGCAGATCTCTGTAGTGTTGTCAACGAAGGCCAACCACTGTACGCTGCGCATGCTTTCATCAACAAAACAGCTGCTTGTTTATATTGCCATTCGCGCATACCGCGTTCCAGCCGACTACGACTACGACTCACCCGTCCACTACTTCTATGATAGTTCGATGAGGTGCATATACAATCTACATGATCAGTGCAAGTAAATTGCTCGATTGCCTGTAAAAGTTCTCACGGTGAGTACGATAGACAGAAGCAACATTGTGCCTCTATTGTTATGTTGTAAAACAACCGTTTTAAATGTATCCCAATGGTGCATTTACTTGCAACATAAAAGTTGGGAAGTAACAAGAAAGCTTGTTAGTTACGACATTTAGACAGTTTTAAAGAGGTCAATCTCGATCAATAAATCTGTAATTGAATACACCTGACCACCTGTAATTTCAAGCACCAAGCGCATTTTGATAATAATCTCTGTTGCAGTAGGATACCGAACGCAGACGAATGCAGGTTCAAAATAAAATAAAATGAACGTAACGTAATAATGAAATGACTTGCGAGACGAGGCGGGAAGGATAGGGGGCGCGGTAGAAGCGGTCGCGTGCCCCTCCACCCGCCCGCTCACCCGCTGTCCCCGCAGTCAAGCGAGAGGCGACAGCTAGCCAGCTGCGCGTCTTGTGTTTTTCGGATTTTGCGGTGCGATCGACGTTCCTTTCTTATTTTGTTGTTATTTATATAAAAGTTATCAAGTTTTTAATTAGACAAGATACGCGTGTGAACTTTTTGTATACAACACTGAAACCTAACCGTCTGTGAACTTTTGCAGTGCGTTGTGACTTTTAAAAGTGTTCGATACATGGATACCTGTGTCTGTGTCTTTTGTCTGTAAAACAGTGGATTATATGAGAGGTGGTGGTATTTAGTTGTTGAGTACGTTATTGTCAGATCTTGTGCCCGTGGACCCAACAGTGTGACCAGTGATTGTTGTCGTGGCCGGTTTCCAGTGAGGAAACTTTCCAAACGTGCATAAAACAGTGGGTAATGCTTTCCTAGCGAATGCGGGCCCTGCCTGCACGCATTCCGTAGGGAAGCAAGTGCCGGCAATAAGCATTTTACGGTGAGTAAAGCGCGTTCAAGTTCATCGTACTTTGACCTAAAATTATGACAACGGATGACAACGCCTGGTGACCAGCCCAGTGTCAAATGTCAAGACATGGTATCGTGCGGTGTGTCAGCGTGTGAAACGTACTAGATTTATTACGATTGCACCAATGAAAGTACGTGGAATTAATTAATAAACTCGAGTGTGCTCAGTAAATTATCTTGAATGCAAGGCGAAACTAGCTCAATGGGTATAGGTTCATACAGTCAGCAGCTGGCACGAAAAATACTGGTATGTAATTGTAAACAAGTGGTTGTTCCCTTTATTGAATAACAGTGTGGTGGTTAGGCAACTCCCCTACTTGTCATTGTTCCAACTATTATTATGCACATCATTTGATTTGTGGAACAGCAAACCTGTGGAACTGTTCAATATTTAGTTAGTGGTTTAGTTTTTTATTTGGTCTTTTCTCTGTATTAGCACAATGCACAGTAATATATTTCCTTTGAAGATTTTTTGACATGTGCCCTTTTAGTATTTCCTGTAATAATAGAAAAAAACAAAATGACCCCTGTATAAAATAATGTTCTAAATAAAAATGTCACGGTAAGGCAGAACAAGGAAAAACTTTATCAACAATGTTAAGTAAATAAAAGGGATAGGCTTCTGACTAAAAACAAACAATTGATAAAACTATGCAAGTTCTTATCTTATTTGCATAATAAAGCAGGGTCATAGGATTTCTACTGAACTAATTCTAGCTATTGTATCTATGCAAGCACTTATCAGGGGCTTAGTGCAGACTTAGTCAATTAATACACTTGTAATCCTTTTCCGGAAGTGAAAGAAAAAAGAGATTTATAACACTGAATCAGGTCAGCATCCCTACCACTGGACTGAACATCCTCTCCCTAAAATTAAACTTCAATAGCAGGCTATGAGAAAAGTTACTGTTTTATTAGATCTTGGTTTTGATTATTTATTATACCATAGTTATCTCAATCTAAAAGTGTTCTTCAAAATGAATCATATGAAGGGGTTGGAACCCAAACAAAAGTATTTTGAATTGCAATGGGAAAATTATGCAGATTCAGACACCTGAGTAGTATTATGTATTATGTAAACATAGCTCTGATATAGCTAAAATAAGAATTACCTACCTAAATGATGAAAGCTAAGTACTTTAATTATGATAATATTACTTATAAAAATAACTAGTTTTGCCCCGCAGTTAGCTCTGATATAGCTAAAATAAGAATTACCTACCTAAATGATGAAAGCTAAGTACTTTAATTATGATAATATTACTTATAAAAATAACTAGCTTTGCCCCGCAGTTTCACCCGCATAGTCTCGATCCTGTGGAAATATCGGGATAAAAGGTATCCGATGTCCTTCTCCAGGTCATGGTCTACCCATGCGCCAAATTTCATCCAAATCCGTTCAACCGTTTTAGCGTGACAAACAAACAAAGTCACTTTCGCATTTATAATATTAGTTAGAATGTTGACACATACTTAATTACCTTGATAATTCATCACTTCAGCCAAGGACATCCAATGCTAGACATATGCCTCCCCCAAGCTGCCTTGATGCTTGAACTGCATTATTTTCCTTCCTCAGTGTAATACCCAAATAAATAGGCAACAGTAATGTGGTGCTTCCTGTAACTACTGTTATTCTTGGAAATGAGTCTATTCCACAAATTGTTCCAAATTAATTAATTTAATAACTCTTTCCTCGATTCCAGCCTGTACTTTCATTGTAAAAAACTATTTTATACATTATCATTCCACAAACAGAACTTTTATTGATGATAAAACAATTTGTATTCATTGTGTATAATACTGATTCATTCATGTAAATGATAGTATTATTTAACTATGTAAATCATTTTATTTCCTTTCTACATGGCGGACCACCCAGTTTCTCAGTTTTGTAACCCTCATCTCTATTCATAATCATTAAAACACTTGAATATTCATTTCAGAACAGGTCATTTGATAAACCACTATGGAACCAGATGCTATTTTTGTCACTCTTTTATTATCAGTCCACATGTTTTCAGAACACACCCTCCTTAATGTTATATGTATTTCCCACCTTTTTATTTTTATTTCCTTGTTGACTAAAGGAAACATAAAAGAAGCCATTCTTGTTATTCCAAAGTTGTTACTCTTTTAATTTTATTGTATGAAAGGAGTTTAACAAATGTTTAGTCATGAAAGTAATCATTTAAGATCCCGAGATAAACAAGTCATTATGAAAGTTTTATGTAATACATAATCTTTGTAGTGTTTGAAACTGATATCAGTATCAAAATACAATGTAATGTGTGTTACTGTTATCTATAACATGTTTCTCTTTGACCCATATCCGCAATTCGATTTTCATCAGCTTATTATGAGTACATAGTTGGTTTGTACGAAAACAATTTTTTTTTTATATGGTTAGCATACCTTTTAGACGAGAGTGTAATCAATTTACTTGCGACTAATAAACTTTCGTTACCTGGTTGGTCTAGTGGTCGCAACAGCTGCTGAGCATGAGGTCCTAGGTTCGATTCCCAGATCTGGTAAAATGTTATTGAGTTTTTCCATCAGGGATTTTTTGCTGCAGTCTGGATTCTGGCGAAATGTGGATGGTACTATAGGGACACCACTGCCTAAGTGCCTAACCCTTCGGGGACTACAGAAGTGATTTTATGTTATGTCATGATGATATATGAGATGATATCTCAGTATTTACCCATGCTACTCTGATACGACTTCTAGTCAAATCATCTTTCAAAACTAATCCATTGTTTCTTTTCATTTTTCTCTACACCATTTTGTTTTTCTGAACTTACCTTATTTCTGTTCCAAGGAAACTTTGGTATGTAAATAATAAACTTGTCATTGAACTTGCTACTCTCCTGTACTGAGAAAGAGGCATTGTTAAGATTTCTAAGCATCTTGAAATCGTCATGTTTTCACAGTAGGTACAATGTTTGTTTCTGAACTACCTACTTACGAAGACAATAAATGAGAATTGAGATACTGAAATCTACACACATTATGAGATTGTGCTGGAAATGGAACTTCAAAGGTATGCTATATCAACAAAAGTTTATTTTCAATTAGTTTCCCCTGGATTCTGGAACCACAAATGCAAATCTCACACATAACACTTGTACTTGCATAGACACAACCTTGTAACCTGGATTAACCTTCAGCAACTTGCTCTGAAATACAGCCTTGTGGAATCGGAAGTGCCGTACGACAGGTATGAGCCCGACCCAGTTCTCTAAAATGGAAATATCACATTGTACTGGGATCGCTCCATCATCACTGACAGGACTATTGTTACCAATAAGCCTGATATAGTGGTGGTGGATCGAGGAGAGCGGCGCGCAATTATTATTGACATAACGGTCCCGCATGACGGGAACCTCGTGAAAGCCGAGAAAGATAAACAAATAAGTATCTTGACTTGGCTCGCGAGGTTGTCGACATGTGGGATGTGGACTCAGCGATCATTGTGCCGATAGTTGTATCAGCCAATGGCTTAATTGCCAAGAGTCTCGACCAACACGTAAGGAGGCTCTCATCGTGCTGCTGGGTTTTTAGTCTTGATTCAAAAAGCGGTACTCCTGGACACGGCTGGCATTGTTAGGAGGTTCCTCTCTCTAGAGCCCTGACCTTGTCCCTGATACCAGTGGGCTGCTATTTTTTAATTCTAATATTTAAAAATATAATTTATATGTATACAGTGTGTCTCTGGATAAAATGCACAAACGGAAATGGGTGAAACTAGACCATTATTCATCAACAAAAAAAATATGAAAATAAACATTGGACATCCATTTGCGGGTTAGCTATGCAAAAAATTAATACCTACCCAACATGTTGCTAGCTAATGGCAATGTTTAAAAAACTGTAAGAATGTAAAAAAAAGCTTTAGGTAAGTAAGGTCAGTGGGTCATCTTAAGAGTGGTAATGCAGTGATAACAGTAACACATAATAAATAATGAATACCTAATTATAACAAAAAAAAACTAATTAATATCTAGTTATTTATTGCACTACTTAGGTAGGTACTGCCATATTTAATTTAATGTTGAATTTAACAACATACATCTTTTTCCTAACAAGCTTCAAGAACTTTTAAGAACTATTTTTCCAGGTTGCTTTGTTTTTTTTTTTTTTTCTTTAATATTATAGTACCTACTTATTCAATTTTACTGCACACATAATAAGGATTCTAGATGCGCTTGCTCTTGTATATTCACACTTTTCCAAATCACCACAGTGGATTTGTGCATAAGATTTGGGTTTGTAAAGTCCATTCATCTATTTCTAATTTACATTTAGCCTAGCCTGTTCTAAAGATGGATTAAGACTGGTTTCCGAGTTTGATGAATTTATTCCATTGTTGTCTTCAACTTGCTTCTTTCCTGCTTGTTCTGCCACTAGCTCATTTTTTAAGTGAAAACTTCTTTAGCGGCGCGGCGACGACGCCCTGAAATTCGTAAGACGTATAAAAATAAAAGAACATCACTTCACTTTTATTATGGATGGAAGTTGATTTTTCTGAGATAAACTTTTTAATGTAAAATAATTGTAATAGTTCTGAAGTGTTAAATTTTTAATGTAATATAATCTGTCATGTTTGTGTACGATAGCGTAGCGCAATAAATGAATATTGTATTTTACAAAATTGCAAAATTTTTCCCTAACCATTCCAAAATATCAAAAATGCTCAACGTTAATAATTAATATTCAAGTTTTCACTTCTGCCGGCACTCCCGGAGTGCAACCCGTTGTTTTTTTTTTTTCAAGGTTATGTCTTTATGGTTTCTTTTGCATGATGTGTTTGATCTGAGGGATACATTCTACTGTTAAATCTTTTAAAAATGTAATTGCCTGATGCAATTCAAGTCATTTTAAGATTTCATCCTTAGAAATTACTCAATGTTCCTGCAACCTAATTACGATCAATCACAATCTGTTTCATTTTGACAGTTCAACAACATTCATGGCGTTATTTACGTTGTTGAGCAGACACATTTTTCGAACATATGAAGCAATGGATTAGCAATATCCTTAAAAAATTATTCAGATTCTGATTGATCGTGTGTTACGCATTAAGGTGCTGGTCTCTGTTTATTTGCTGTATACCTAAACGGAAGAACCACTTAGGCAATATAGTCCTTCTGTCTTCGATCAACAATACCTTCTATAAATAAAGATGATCTGTCCTTGTTCGAAACTAAACACATTGAAATAAATTTTCCTAATTGTTTCTAAAAAGTATTGCCATGACCCAAAGGCTAATCGCACACTTATCAGCATTAATTCGTATTGAGTTGAATAGTTTTGAAGATAAATAATTCGCGTTACGTGCAAAAGATGGAAGATGTTGTAGTCATCAACATTTTTTTTTTCACATTTCTAAAGAAAGTTTGTCATTTTCTACATAATTCAAAAATCACTGAAGATTAGGAATACTAATCAGTTCAGCTATGAATGATTGATAGGAAACCTTCTTGGTATTAATACACTTGGATAATCAAACAATAGTCACCCAAATTCGTAAAAAGTCGATAATGTTTATATTCAACATGCACCTGAGTTATCAGCTTATCATGTCGATGGTACAGAAACCATGCTGCTTAATTAGCCCAGTAAGCTTACACGACTATTTGCGTCGTCGGTGGCTTGCTTGATCTACTCTGTTGACTTTGTGTATATGGGACTGGAGAAGATGACCCACTGTGTGATTAGCAACACGGCAACACCGCACTCATACTGAAAACACCAACGAAATAATAAAACAATTTACAAATATAAATAAGTAGTCTAGCTCATATAATCGAGTCCAATTTCGCTTAATTGATGAAATGGATGAAAACGTGACTGTATCGCCTTGCCGTGCCTATTATCTTGGGGCTTGGATGGTTTTCTGTTACTATGATGTCCAGAAAATATAAGTTATTAATTCATGATGGTATTCAACTCAATACTGGTTGCTCCGCTCATCCATTCTTGCCACGATATCTTCTTCTCCAGTCTCCTCGTGAATTTGTGTAAATTGAGCCTTAGGGCTTACACACAAAAGGCAATGAATTATCATTATGTCATAGACTGGCAGCCTATCACTGGTTATGTAGACCTTTTGATCTTTAACTCCACAAGTAGCTACTGTGTTCCTTTGTACTGTTGCTGATGTAGTCAGGGATGTTACCGCTTAAATCCGTAGTTCAAACTCGTATAAACAACTCTGAAAACTGGGACATTATTTACAAGAAAGTCGTGTTTACCACTATTGAATTACCCAAAATGTTGAATCAAATAAAGAAAGCTAAAATATTTCATACTTCATCATCGAAGCCTCAAACAATCCCACGAAAGCTTTACTTAAGATGAAAAACAAACTCGTAAGAAATGCCACCTTCCAGCTGAATTATGACTTCGAATTCGTAAATATTTTAAAAGTGGTTATGTGCAAATTCATAAGTTTATAAACCGAACTTTCATAAATCACTCGCGAATTCGATCTGCAACTCTGGAATCGGAATTTTCACGAGCTATTCAAATTTGAGGTTCTGTTTTTAAAAAAATCGAGAGAACCAGGTTTCGTAATAAAGTTCTTGCAAATTGCTCAACGATCCAAGTATAGGGTACTACATCTATTAATTCCTCTAGTTTATACAGTGGCATTGTTTAATTCCTTTGTTCTACATGGGAGTAGCTGATGAGGATGACTAACGCTTAGCAAGTCAACATTAGCTTAGTTATTAGTGCTTTGTGCATCGCTTTTGCAATTGTTTTTATGGTGTAATTATGGTAACATTAATATTGAACTAAAGATAGACACCCCTCTCTCTCCTGTATTCGTCTAAGTTTTATAGAATTATAGTTTATTCAGGTACACAGGTTCATCCAATTGTACGCTGATGACGCCATGTTGCAATTACACATCCGCCAGCCAAGCTTGATGACGATGACATCATCGCCCAGCATTTGTTGATTGTAGTAGTGTATATCTGCAGCAACCATGTTCATGCGTCGATGATTTGTGATGAAAATTTCCCTTCTGTTTACCAATTTCCTTGTTAAAGATATCTACAAAAACTTCAGCCGCTTATACTTTATATTGCTAAATAACTGAAGCTTAGAATAGCATAGCATTCAAGGTCACGAAAATCGATTTCGCTCTACCAGAAAGTATTGACTTCGTGCCTTTTGATCGCCTCGTAGACCTTGGTAAGAATTGCCAGTCAACTGAGGATCATCTTAATAACATGCAGTCTTAGATAACTTGAGTAATATCATTATCGTTCATGAATGTAAGCAATCAAGATGAACGTGACATTTTCTGAAGATTCTTCCATTATCTGCGTCACGATTAAGCCTACATTAATGCGTTATCACATGATTGTTCTTATCGCTTAATTGATTGTATCAAACTACCTATGAAAATGCCTACTTTCACACTTTTTCCTGCTGTCAATCTGAAACCTGGCGCAGCGCAGTTATTGCAATCGCTACGCTGTGAAACAGACGGCCTTGTTACGTAATAACGTAATACTTACTCATAGTAATGATAGGCAATAATTATTATGTACTGCTTCATTGGTCCATTGAAACTATGACAGTAACAGGGAATCCATCATCCACACAGTACGACAGTACGCCAAACTGTGTCAGCTTTAGATCTTTGTAGGTATCCCTCTGTAATTAATATCGAGTCGAGTTGTTGGTCAAAATCAAAATGTTGTAAGTAATTGTTCTAATGTAAAAAACCTGATGACTCGGTTAAAACCAGCCAAGCCGAGCTCAACATTTATATAAATTAATAATGAAATAAGTATTTAACCCTTCATTAGTCTAAGGTTGCAAAAAAAATATGATTACGCGCTGCCGAGCGTGAAGATTTCTTTATCCTGGGTCAGGGCAAATTGAGTTTTTCTACTAGGAAAATCCCATGGACATTACGGCGAGTTAATGGCAAAGGGAACGAACCATTATACCACGTTCCTTCGGGAAATGCATGTGAAGTTGTGCTTACATTAATATTGTGATTGCAGAGAGGCGAGCGGAGCGGGTGGCGGGGCGGGCAGCGTTGGGCTGCTGGCCATGAACGCCACCCAGGTGCAGTGCGAGCCCCACGATTCGGTCGTACTCATTAAATGCAAGTAACACCCACTCATAGTAACCGTTACGTTTGGAGTATTCAGACGTTATCTGTGATTTAAACAACGACTTTAAAGTGTAAACAGACGGACTGCATCACAATCAGTGAGCCTGCAAACGTGTAGTCTAGTCAAATGCATCGCAAATTTGCAACAAGGCTACAAAAACTTTTAGCCAATGTTTATTAATGTAGAAGTTGGGTTGAAGTGGAAGCAACCCGCCAGTACACACAACGCACCACGCACGCAAAGCGCTGGTCAATCAGTCCGTGATTATACAATGTGTAGTGGCAAAGATCATGTTTTTACTTCGCAACATCACGACCAGCACATTGAATCATTGTATTAATTAAGTTTGTACATACTTAAATTTGTTATCATTGTATTCATTTTCCTAGGGGAACAAACACTACGACATGGCTGCATTCAATTCTGTCTAGTGAGTATTAAAGTATGACTAGATGAATATTGCAGCTCAGCATAATGTGAATTTTATAACCACCAGAATTTGTTTTGATAGATTAGATTATTTTTTATTATGTTAGCAGAATTCCCAACACTTTATCTGTTGTGTTTATTTAAGAGCTACTGAACACGAGCGGTTAGCTGACTCACTAGATGTTCGGACGTCGAACTGCATCTCATGAGACTTAAATGGCAGTTTACTTCATAGGTCCGCTGAATCCATACAGAAAGAATCCTGATGTTCAACGTCAGACGCCTTTTAATGATGCTTAATTATACTAGATGCCACAGCACGCTTTTATGGCAACTTTAGCTCAATAATGTTGATTTAAATTCGTTCACCGTCGTCAGTCAACCACATACATTGATTAATCAGTCTAGCGCACGACTCGCCAATCTCCATAGATTCATTGGCCTCATTGCAATATGCTTTTGTATATTTTTGGACTGGTCTCCACTGCGTACTGCGTTAGTTCGATGTGTTGCTTGCTGGCACGACTGTTTTATTGCATACGTCTCGATTATTTGATGTACAGTAGTATTAATTCATGTGTCATGTAGCAACGGCCCAGCAATTTGTTATACACGATCGAAATTAATTATATGCGGTTATTATATGTTATTACTTGGCTTGAATATCTTCTCAGCGTGTTTGCATTATTATGATATGTGTAGTTGTTAATGCAATAGCAAGACGCTCGTCAGTCGCTTGTCATCTGATTGAAACTAGCCTTGAACTCGACTGAATGACGTAATTCCTATGTACAATTTAAATAAGCTTTGTTGGGGCTGTGATGTGAAACGTCCAACAAGATACACTACAAACACTCGATGTAGGTAAACATCAACTTCAAGCGGTCGTACAGCCGCACATTCATCTTGTTTTTAAATCATAATAAATTGAACTTTCTCTCTCAAAACCTTCATCAGTAGAAGCAAGTTATCCAAGATTATTTTCCTAAATATTTTGTTCCAATAAATTATTATGGTCTCGGTAAACCCAAACCCCATTTAGTAGATGTATCGTTTAGTTTAGTTTAATGAATGAAACATGTGATAATGTTTCCTCGTTTGCTGTTACACTATTCCTAGGTTTTGCGGTTATCGCGAGCAATTTACCATTCAACATAGGATACCATAAACATCTAGTATTGAACAAAGTGTACGTTCCATATAAGATCATGTTCGCTACAAAAATTACCATTTTCGGACGCCCATTTGTAAGACTGACAGGATGACGGGCGTTACCGGCTATTGTTGCAATATATATTCAGATTCCATGAAAAAGGAATGGTTGCGACAATGTCAGCGATCTCTTTACATTGTCGCAACGATTAATATTCCCTTCTGAACTCGCCATTTCTACAAATAGTAACAATTGTGTTTATTTCCGTCACTGAAAGTTCCCCCGTTGCGCCGCCGCCGATGCGCTCAATTGATGCGGGAGGCGCACATATTTACAATTAGCTTTGTTTGCGTGCCTGATAATAATAATTGCTGGACATAAGCCAATGTTAGTATTAATTTTTCAACATGGCTGCTGTGTGGTAGGCTCGGCAATTGCCGCAAGCACCAATTATGTTAATCCGGGTTAGTTTTGAAGGGACTGTGCAGTACGGTGCACGTTACGAACAATGCATTTATTAATTTGTAGAAGTTATGTGAGAAAGTTGAGTTGTTTCTGTGTGTGTGCCGGTGTTGTGCGACAATGCAGTTTACGTTGGTAATCGTCGTAAACAAAGTCAAGCTATGTCCGGTGATAGAAGAGCCGCTGAAACCATTAGGTAAACTGAACATGAGGCACATTATGTAATGTTTTGTCTGGCCGATTTCATGCATATTGATTTTCCTTCAAGGATAAAGCGAATGCTGAAACTAACTGTCAATTTAATGTTATATTATTTCTTGCTTAACTTGTCTTATTAATTAATAATAGAACGTATGTCACTGTAGTATAGCTACCTAGAACCTAAATGACACTAATTTGATCAACAATAAACAACTTGTTGATCGAAGGCCAAAATGACGTAGTGGTTGCAGGAGTGACTATCGAAACATTCGTTCATACCAGGATCGCCAAAGTGGATTCAGAAGGCGGAGAACCGGGTGTGGTAGTGAAGCTTGGGACAGGCCTATGGCCAGCGGTGGACTGCGATACGCTAAGCTAATTGATTTATTGATTGAGGGCAATGTGCAGTAATTAACTACCCATTAGGTTGTGTGCAAAAAAATCATCAGAAACGTATTCACTGCAAATAAAATAAATTTAGCAAAAAATCTCTGCAACTCACATTAATTTGCACTCATAACGGCTAAAAATAACAAACATCAACGACATGCGCTATTACCCAGCTTTTAGATAAACCTGCGAAATGGTTTGGCAAGCATAGCCTAGAATCATATTATGAATCATAACCAGCTCATTATATTTTATATATGAATATACGATAGAACCGTTAGCTTAGTAGGTGTCACCAGCTGCCCATACGCCGCCCATGTGTGGCAACACTGAACGATATTGTAAGTGACATTCTTAACCATCTGAATAAACGTAATTGAACAATTTCTATCAACCCATGGCCCTTATCTACTTGTCGCGGTAGCTGGACAAATTCGAGACACAATTGGTCGCAGCTAATCATTGTAATGTGTTTAAATTCAGTGCTTATTAGGATATGTTTATTGCATGTAGTAAGTTATTTCACATTATTATCCTCCTTAACATGGAAATGATGTTCTTATACTTAACAAGTAAACCACATTTGATTGAAATTACCTTAATTGCTCATACAAATTGATATTGTTCCGTGTAATTTCCTGACTAAGATCCCTATGACTCCTTAATTGACGTCAAACGAACAATGCGCAAAATAATGAACAGTGAAGATGTGCAGTAGAATGAACCCACATACACACTATTCCCGCAGCGCACACCATGCGTCAGAAATTATGTCAAGCACATAATGGTCGGCTTGAACGGTCGGCTGCAACGCCCTATTTGCTGCATTCTTATCTGCAACGTGTAATATGGCTGTATGAATCATAACATCTAGGCGGCCTAACAATGAGGCTGACTGACGGGCGCGGCGCGGCTCCTCAGATCTCGCCATTCTCGACCCATTGCGATACTCAGATTATACTGACCGAAACATAAATCGAATCTTGTTATGGACCTGCTATTTCGCTATTTACATTTACCTGCATCAGATAATCCCATCTAATGAGGTTATCGGCTTCCACCCAGTTACTATTGTTCCGATTTCTGTTTCGCTGTGCTTTATTAGTAACTAGTCTAAAATGCCTGGTCTTAAAATATCTTGGATTTACTGTTGAAGTGTCTGTGTTCCGCCTGAGCGATGCAGATTCTCGACCACCTGTATGAATTCGCATTTTACGGAAATGAAAGAGTCAACAACTGTAATCTCGACCTGGATATAGAAGTCGGTCACTGTAACAAGCTTATAATACAGATTATTTGTTCAAAAGATACCAACAAGATAACTTTAGCATTTTTGAGACTGGAAACCGATCCCAAAATCCCAACATAGTTGGAAAAAGGCTAGGCGAACTGATTCAAAAAGGTAATCTACTAGGGTAGCATATGTTCAACAGTGGTTCGACTAGAAGTAAAAGTTGTAGGATACAACTGACTAATAAGAATTTTAGCCGCGACTGCGCCCACACATGCAAGCACTTTATTCTTTTCATTTTCCGGTATTGTTTTGTTATGTCCATCAGAATACCCTTGCCTTTTACCAAACATTCAAAATCCATTAGGACGATGAGCAATGATTGATTAACAAACCTTAATTATTCTTCTTTTCCAATCGAATGTTCCATGTTCCAAGTGAGATTTTAAACCTAAAACTGTCGGTCCTTTTAACTCATACTTTGGTCTATAAAATACTATCTTGCTTGTCAGTCTGATTTATCTTTCACCCCGCCATTACATTATCTAACAGTAGTGAGGTCCACAATGATCAGGATGCAGACGTCTTAATTTCGTTCCTGATGATAAGAAAATAATGGAAGTAGGGTTACCATCACTAGAAAATCACTATCACACAACTAATAACACATCATCACTAGAAAAACTGCAAACTGTTTTAGAAAGATTTTTGTCATCATCATACTCCTGTCCTTGTCCCAACTATATTATAATTGTAGTCGTCGCAGCACGTCGTTTTATTCCATTCTTTATGATTTATCGGAGTTAGTCGTCATCAGCTTACCTACTTCCTTCTTAGCAAGTAATTGCTTTCTTCAGAGCAAGTAATTGCTTTCTTGATAGCTTCAACAGTGTTTACAAACTCATTCATTGATAATAATTGCTAAGAAATAAAAGTCTCAAAATGACAGCAACCCTTTTAATAAAATGCCACGATTAACATAAATAATATCAAATAATGCTGTGCTAAGCTTTATTTAGAACAATGCAAAAGCATCGTCAAACTGTGCAAATATATAATTTAATACCCATTAACGGCCGTTAACGGGTCGTCAACCCTGTCAGTGGTCCTCCCTGCGGACCGCGGTTGTTAACAAATAACTTACTATCATTCGTTAGTTGAACACCATCAGATCATTGAGAAGTCTCGGTTAGTGTGTGATCAAACATCGCGATGTCGACACGTGGCCGACATTAATTGTGTTTATTGTGATAAAAAATAGCCAATGTAATTCCCATTCGTAAAGTAATATGTACATAATTAACTTTTATGTACTCATTGTGCAGTGTTAACTACCGTGTTATTAATTCAAGAACCTTGATCTCGCAATAGAGGGCGCAATTACGTAACGTGGTGTGATGGAGATGTGCCGGTACGGTGACACGAAGCATGCAAGAAAGTGTGATAAAATAACAAAAATTAAACACAAGTTGATAAGGAAACACAGGCTAAGTAGGTAGTTATTCTCGTTTTTAGTGTTCAATGCATCATGGTCACGTTTAAGTTAAATTAAATTGATATGCAGAAGTTTTAACGTCTTTTTAGTCTCGTGTTAGGAGCTACTTGGGCGTATTCACAAAACGTGGTCGCGGCAGCCGCCTACACTCGCCTTCAAGGCCTTCAATCCAATTAATCAGCGTTTCGACTTATGGAGCCGAATGAGCCGATATAACTCCAATAGGAAGATCGCAACGAACATTCCCAGTGTATTTCTCCATTTGCCATGTTACTGTTCACGCAAAATTAAACTTGGATAATTGATGTTACGTCTAAAGTTGATACTGCAAAAAAGAATCTCAAATTCGCTTTGCTTTTAGTACCTATGTTTCTCTGTATATTTATTTCAAGTCCTGTAAAAGTGTACAACACACACATAACAATTATCTATGGAAATTAGCCCCCGTATGTAACTACCGATTTTTTTGCTCTTATCGTTTAAATACGAGACTTCACTAATTCAAGGTTATTCACTCAATATTTATTCTACAAGTTACAACAGTATACTAACATTAGTTGCTTTGTGTCTCCATCGGTAATGGTTTAGATAAGAAATAGTAAACTTTATCAGCAGTAGTTTATGATGTGTGACCAACGAACAGCTACTTAATATATTAAATAATCAGTTCAAAATTTCTTGGAATCCTAATCATGTTTTGACTGGCTTTTGACCGACATTGTTTGAGTTATTGATTTTAAACACTGGTTGATAATGTTGTAGAAATCCAAGACTCGACAGCAGTACTAAAGAATAATATTTAATTAGCTAAGAGAAGTATTCCTCCAGTTTAGAGAACCAATTTTTAATGTAATTCAGTTTTCAGTTTACATAGCTTAAGAAATGCACACCTTCAATCCTACACCTTCAATATTTCTTTAGTGGATATAGAAAATAGCTATAGTCGCTTACATATTTATGTACGGATACACCAAAAACCCGTGTTCATCTTGTTTTTGTTGTCGCAGATGAGCACCGGTCAGCTGGCGGCAGTTGGGAGGAGCCTGTGAGTGCCGTGCGGAACACACCGCTCCGGCGCTCACAGAGGCTCAACTCGACCCTGGACTCCAGGTAACGAACCATTGTTTTTTTTTTATGTACGCTATCCGGTTTCTTTTGAATCGGTGATTCGGTCTCCGGACGTATACTGTTCTTATTACTGCGTCTGTTGTGTGTGTGATCCTTTAGGTCTCGTTCTAATTCGCAGACGACATGCGCGTGCGCATGTGCGATAGTAAACTAATTTCCTTAATGTTTGCTAATTGAAACTTTTTTGATACGACTTTGATTTATTTTATTTAATATTCCACATTGTAAGTTAATCTGACTCTGCCATCATCACTGTTTCGTTATTTTTACTCAGAATAACTGGAAAGCAACCATCGTTTGAGATAATATTAATGTTGTTGTTGCTTCTCAAGAATAAAATAATAATTACTAAGTTATATTGCTGTTTTAACTAGTGTAGTTAAAATGTTTATTTGCTATAACTATAACAGTTAAAGCTACAATAAAATTATCTATCGCAATAATAATTATTATTCTGAAACATTAAATCGATCAGTACTGCAAGTAATATAAAGTTTAGTGTCACGTATGTAACACATGTACAGTCAAAGGCAGAATACCGTTAAGTGGTGTCAGAACTAAGTGTGATTGATTGTACTTCCAGAATTAGAACCAATTCTCGCGTTTTAGGAGGGCTGGCTGTATCTAAAATGGAACACATTTTACTGTCAATAAAATTACTGTGTGCAAGTTGAAGCATTCATTTTAATAGAAAAGAATTAAATGATGATGTTATTAAAATATCACTAGAACAGTTGCACTGCCTGGTTGGTCTAGTGGTCGCAAGCGCTACCGCTGAGCATGAGGTCCTGGGTCCGATTCCCGGGTCGGGCAGTGTTATTGGGTTTTTCCATCTGGAATTTCTCAGCAGCAGCCCGGTGTCTGGATTCATGCCCGGTTGATGGCAATAGGCAGTCAACAAACTGTCAGTCGACGTTTAGCCATATCATTAATGTAGGGTATTCATGGTTTAAGGTGTAGTAAAAATAGCCAAGTAACTGCGACCAACTTGGAAGTAGCGCTCGCTCAACTAGCGGTTGGTCACAGTTCTAACCTAATCCATTTAGTCGGGGTGCCACACGAGCGGCGCAATCTTTGAATTTTTTTTAAATAATTTTAAGTGCCATGTTGCATTTCACGCCGCGGCAGCGGCCGGCGAGCGCTGCTTCCAAGTTGATCGCTTTCCATAATATCATACTTGGAAACCCAATAAAAGTCCATCGACGTTTTTTGCGTGGTCGACCTACTTTGTTTGATTTGTTGTATGCCGCCGCCATGATACACAACAAAAACGAAGAACGAAGCGACATCAACACCTCTACTCTACCGGTGGATAATCTTAACTATTTTACAATTTAATCACTAATGTTTGACCACATCATGAAGTACTCGTGCATTTAACTGGTCATATCGTCAAACGTTGAGTATTCAATGATCTGGCCAGACCACATCATGATGTGACCTGCGGTCGATGTTCATTTCATGAAATGATCAATTCTAAGATCTGCAGTGCTATTCTGTAACCATCTCACCGTGAGAACTTAGGTGAAGTGAGCTCGGAGTGAGCTGTCAGTCCCTAGCAGCAAGTGGAATGACAGCTCACTTCACGCTCACTTCACCTAAGTTTTCACCGTGAGATTACTACAGAATAGACCGGCTGGCCACGACATTGATATGTGTATTTCTAAGAGATTAAATTAATAATAAAAAAAATAGTTTAAAAAACTGTAACGCGACTACGGTAAAATAAAAATGATCTAAAAAGTACGAAACAAAAAAATATTTCAGACAGTAATAGAGACAGATATAAAAATGGTCAAGGTAAAGCCGTGTTCGCATGCCTGTATACCACATACTACACACATCAACACGGTCTAGGGATATTTCATACTCAATTAAATAACTCGAAAAGTACTGGCCGCATTGTAATCTTTCATACACCGAATTGTTTGTAATTTATCTCAGACTAATTCCAAATTCAAATTTTTGAAAATTCTTTTGTTTCGGTGGCATAAAAATGTCTTGATGTGTAGGAGAGGGAATTTTCATTTGTGCGAAATTTAGAAAACAATACGAATTACGTTTAGTTACAGTTTTTTTTCATTTTTAAACGAAAGATAAAGTTAAAATTGAGGTATTGTAGCCATGCAACGCCAACATTTGACGAGGGCGGAGATGTTACGAGCTGTGGAATGCTGGAAGCTGGGTCTGTTCAGCGTAATGTTGCTGAGGCCATAGGGACCCACCAAAATGTAATTTCAAGATTGTGGACACGCTATCGTGCCACAGGTGAAGTAGCGGAGAGGCACCGGGGGCCAAGTCGCATCACTACCCCCAGACAAGATCGATTTTTGTAAATTACTGCGCGAGCTCAACCAAATGCAACGGCGACTCAATTGGTCCAAAGGCTGCGAGTGGAACACCAAGTGCTTGTGAGTGACCAAACTGTAAGAAGGCGACTGCATGAAAGCAATCTACGCTCTCGTAGACCACTCCGGGTCCCACCTTTACGGAGAGGCAATCGTGGACGACGATTAGAATGGGTTCGGAACCACGTGGACTGGGGCCGTGAGCAATGGTCCAATGTGCTGTTCACGGATGAATCCAGGTTCGGCTTCCATCCAGATTCACGAAGGACGCGTGTTTGGCGAGTTCCTGGACGATGGAGCCGTCTTCAGAACCCTCAGGAAGTTCACCCATACCAAGGAGGAACAATTATGGTTTGGGCAGGAATTCGTCTTGGAGGACGGACGGATCTCGTTTGGGTGCGGGGCAATATGACGGCAGAACGATACGTCCAACAGGTGCCGGGGCCCGTAATCTTGCCCCACAGAACACAAATGGGGCAAGATTTCCTGCTCATGCACGACAATGCCCGGGCGCACACGGCGAGAACGGTAGCAGCTTGGTTACATACACACAATGTTAGGGCCTTAGACTGGCCTGCTCAATCGCCAGATCTAAATCCCATTGAGCATGCGTGGGATATGCTGCAAAGAAGAGCTCTGAAGGAAGTTCCTGAAAATCTGGCTACAGAAGATCAACTTTTTGCGCACCTCAGAAGGACATGGGACAATATTCCGCAGCAAAACATTGACAACCTTGTTCTGAGCATGCCGAATCGTTGCCGATGTGTTATGAACATCATGGGCGCTTTCTCAGACTACTAACTTCAAGTTTATAAACACAAATTAAATGATTTTTCTATTTTTTTCAGTTTTTACTCATAAATTAAAAGTTAATTCATATACGGTTTCCGTCTATGCTTCATTTTTTTTCCATAAAATCCTGAAATTTTAATCGAAGTACCTTAACCATTATTAAAAAATGGTAGAATATTAAATAACGTATCTTTTAAATATATACATGTCATATAAATAATTAACACATTGATAGTAATTCGCTTTTTTAAAAATATCCCTAGACCGTGTTGATGTGTGTAGGTATATACTTTTTAGATCATTTATTTTTCCGTAATCGGGTTACAGTTTTTTAAACAAAATTTTTATTTCATAGTTTTCCATTTTAACGATTGACATTAATAAAGAAGATTTGATTAACTACGCGTTGGTATCATTTTAATCATGCTTTTTATTGTATAATAGGTATTAATTTTACAGCTGCGCCCGTACGTAGCGCAGTCTCACTTTTGCTAGTTTTACATATTTATTTACTTACACAATAATTATGATATATATACATAATTGTAATTTGCTTGTCAACCCCTTTCTTTTGATACTAAACATGTAATGATTATCTCAATTAAATTTTTATCGAGGTCAGAAATTTACGTGTAAAGTCCACCATATTAAATTTAGGGAGAATTTAATTATATAACCTATGTCACCCGGACCATTACAAATATATTGGTTACCTCATTCATCAAAATCGGTTCAGTAGTTTAGGCGCTGCGGTGGAACACACGTAAATACACACACACATACATACTTACATACATGGACTGCTAAAATAATAACCCTTGCTTTTGGCTTTGCATATTAAATTTAGGGAGAATTTAATTATATAACCTATGTCACCCGGACCATTACAAATATATTGGTTACCTCATTCATCAAAATCGGTTCAGTAGTTTAGGCGCTGCGGTGGAACACACGTAAATACACACACACATACATACTTACATACATGGACTGCTAAAATAATAACCCTTGCTTTTGGCTTTGCATATTAAATTTAGGGAGAATTTAATTATATAACCTATGTCACCCGGACCATTACAAATATATTGGTTACCTCATTCATCAAAATCGGTTCAGTAGTTTAGGCGCTGCGGTGGAACACACGTAAATACACACACACATACATACTTACATACATGGACTGCTAAAATAATAACCCTTGCTTTTGGCTTTGCCGTAGTCGGGTAAAAAGACACCAATACTTAACTTTGACATTTCTGTTTAATGGATCTGCGTAAAACTGCTTAGTCATCACTGGACTAATTACTTCATCCAGTACCAGGGTCTCATAAAACGCAGGAGATTATTATTTGTCATGAGAGTCATAACGTTGCGCATGCACAGTGTTGACAGTTGGCGCATGCGACTTCCCGTCGTTGCGCGGTGTGGTCCAGTCTCGCTCGACAATTAGCGAGCGGCGCGCGTCCAATTAACACGAATTTCCTGTGTTCAAACTCCAGGGGCCAACAGAGGGCACTGCCTCCCGACAAAATAATCATTCACGCTTTAACGGATACCGTCTATTGTCATTCGGTTCAAGATCCAATCGCTGTATAAAATGTTGTGTTTAACTTTGCAACAATTTAAGTTGATCTTTATAATCCAGTCTGTGACTAATCCCTAATTTGTACCAGATGTTGCTTGAATTAGGATCCCACTTCTAAACACTTGAATTTTTTCATGCCGTTCTGGAAATAAACACCCCATGCAAGATGTTAGACTTCACTGTGGGAATAAGGTTACCGTGGCTCTCCTAAGCCTAACCAATGGGCTAACAACTAATAAAGGTTAAAAATACTTTACGACTGCTAAGTACCATAATTTATCATACACAATAACAATATTGAAAACTTCATTGTTATGATAGTGTAGTGGTAGTATAGATTTGAAATTCCAATAGGGTTACTGATTGGTTCCTACCCATGTTAGATCCCGCGGACCCAGATCTCGCGCACTAGACGGCTAAGACCACGACCACGAGCAGGTAAACTATAGAAACCGAAAAATACGAAAATACGAATCGCGCACTTGCTTGCAACAACGGCGGAGTCGAGGCCGTGCGTGAGATCCCTTAGTCGGGTTCAATACTCTTTACTGAAAATTATTTACAGAAAAACTGAATAACACCACGTTAACTTCCATTACATGTCTAACGTGTCATAATTATACCCAAAATAGAGCATGTAAAAGCTTATTTTACGTAGGAGAACATAAAATTAAATATTCTAACAACTTCTTAACCCCTTACCTATAGGTATTCATATTTAAATGCCTTTGACCACGCTTTTATAGTTAGCGGACAAAGAGATGACTTGTGACCTTCTGTATAAGCTGATAATGTTTAAAAATAATGTCAAGGACCAGCATAGCCGTTGATTTGAATTCGTGTTGATGATAACACCAGCTCATGTCACAATTTATTTTGAACTGAGTCATCCTGACCCGTATTGTGTTGATTATTAAAACAATAATTACTTTATTCGCTCCATATAAAGTAGCAGGACCTATTATGAAAACGACAGATAGTATTTTCCCGTAGTTATTTTAGGTGCAAGGCTGAAAACCATAACAAACCTACAATTCGTTTTATTCCTTGGCGAATCTAATCAGTTTATTTATTTATTTTATTATTTATGTACACACAAAAAAATAGATACAGATAAGACATAATCATAATTATGAGTACAAAGGTACTGCTTATTTCTTAAGAAATTTCTTCCAGCAGACCTGCGATAGGAGAAATGAGAAAGAAATGTAGACAATAGTGTGTGAGTTTTTGTTAAATTTGTCAAATGTGTTTGAAGAACCAACCCGAATAACTACGACTACTGCTACATGTATTGATAATGTGTTTTGTTGCTGCGACTATTTAGATAAAGCAATAGTTAATTATCTCCCTTCCGATCACAGTGGTCAAACCATAACTTTTGAGTCCAACATTCCAATACAAAAAGTGCAAATACAATGCAGACCAATAACATCTGTTAATTTAAATAAATATAATAGCACTTTAGTTTGTAAGTTAAGTAATCAGGACTTTACAATGAACAATGTTAATATTTTGTATAAAGAATTCTTTTCGTTAGTCCAAACCGAGTTCGATAATTCTTTTAAGAAGAACACTAAGACGATCAGCCCTAAGTTTTTATTTAGTGACTGGGCAACTAAAGGACTCAGGAAAAGTAGGGATAGACTTTTCGAGCTGTATGGCCTTAAGCCTTATATTAACACGGAAACTTTTAATAAATATGTTGCTGCTTACTCTAGAACTTTTAAGAACACTTGTAAGACAGCTAAAGCCTTATACATTAGCAACAAGGTTAAATCAGCAGACAATAAAATACAGACGGTTTGGAAAATTATCAATAATTAAATGAACAGGAACAAAAAGCATAATTCGGAGTACACCCTCAAGGCGTCATGTGGTGGTCTCATTTGCGATAGCAAAGAAGTTGCTCAAGAATTTGTAAATTTCTTTACCAGTGTCCCACTTAAAACTACTGAAACCTTAAATTCCTCGCCCTCGCTCTCTTTTGATTTAGTAAGGGCGAATGTTTCAGCATGCCCGATTGAATTTAACTTTAAGCATATTAACCCCATAATAGTAATAAAAGCTTTTAAGCAAATCAAGATCAAATTGACCGAAGATCTTTGGGGGATGTCCATTAAAATCTGTACCTCCATAATTGAGACCATAGCGCCTTACTTAGCCTTAATATTTAATTTGTGTGTGGATCAATTAGTCTTCCCGGATTTAATGAAATACAGCAAGGTAATACCACTTTTCAAATCCGGGGACAGTAAAGACACCAATAATTATAGACCCGTATCCGTGTTGCCGGTTTTCAGCAAGGTGTTTGAAAAGGTAATGCTTAATCAAATGCTGAATCATTTTAACACAAATAAAATCCTCCACGATCAACAGTATGGTTTCACCAAAGGACGTTGTACGACCGACGCCGGTGTAACCTTATTAAGACACATTTTTAACGCGTGGGAAGAGGCCCAAGACGCAATAGGAATTTTTTGTGACCTCTCCAAGGCATTTGATTGCGTCGATCACGAAACCTTACTCTTGAAACTTGAACATTACGGACTTGGAAAACTTGCGCTCAATTTAGTAAAATCTTATTTAAATGATAGACAACAGAAAGTTCAAATAAACGGTATCAATTCACTAGGTTTAAAAGTAAAAATGGGTGTGCCACAAGGCTCGATTTTGGGTCCATTCCTCTTTTTAGTGTATATTAACGATCTACTCCATTTATTAAAAAATCAACCACAAATGGTGTTATTTGCTGACGATACTTCCTTAATTTTTAAGGTAGATAGACGTGCTACAAATTTTGACGACGTAAATAACGCCCTACTGCAGGTCCAAAATTGGTTCACTGCTAATAATTTAGTATTAAATGGAAAAAAAACTAAGTGCATAAAATTTTCTTTACCAAATGTTAAAAATAGTAATTGTGAGATAGTATTGAATCAAGAGAAACTAGAATTTGTTGATAAAACTGTTTTCCTAGGAATCACGCTCGACTCAAGGCTACAATGGGGTCCTCATTTAACATCTCTTGCAGGACGGCTAAGTTCAGCAGCATATGCTGTCAGAAAAATCCGTCAATTAACTGATGTAGATACCGCCAGGCTAGTCTATTTCAGTTATTTTCATAGTATCATGTCTTATGGTATTCTGCTGTGGGGACGGGCTGCAGACATCGAGTCTATTTTTATTCTGCAAAAAAGAGCTATCAGAGCCATATATTATCTCCGTAGGCGCGATTCTCTAAGGGAACTGTTTAAGGACATTAACATCATGACGGTACCTTGTCAGTATATCTATGAAAACATCATGTACGTAAGAAAAAATTTACATCTTTTTAGTAAAAGAGGTGATAAACATAATTATAGTACAAGAAATAGGGATCTATTAGTTCAACCAGGTTTCAGACTGGCTAAAGTACATAGACTCATCTTTCATGGGGTACTGTTTAAAATGTTACAATAAAATTCCTCCCCACATACTTCAACTGAATGAGACGAAATTCAAATCTTGTATAAAACGCACACTATGTAGGCAGGCATATTATAAGTTGGGGGATTACATAATTGATAAAAATGCTTGGCTCATTGCTGGTCCTGCTCCACAAGCATAAACTAATTAATTAGCATTTGAAAATACCGTTGGAGCTGCTGAAGATTTTAAAAACTATCTTTGCATTGTATAAATTCAATGTCTTAGCAATGTATAATTGCATAGCACATGTGTGAGTACTATGTACCGACTATAAAGCTACCATTTAGATACTGGGTATGTCTTTCATTGACTTGAATGTGCCCTGGCGGCTGAGATTATGTCATGCTCACTCTAATGTCTCGCTGGCGGTGGAGCGTGTGTTGGATCATTTAGCTCCCTTCAAAATGGTTGAGCTGAATGGTGCTGATCCATGCGTCATGTTCGTGAACGGGCGCCGTCAGTAGAGACTGGTCATCTCTTAGCTGCCATGGCTTATTTTAATATTTTAATTTTTGAATTGTTCTTTGTTTTTTATATTTTTATTACGGACGCTTTTAACGTGCACGTCTTTCTACATTGTCCTCACATGTATAATTTCAAAATTAATGATGTAACCAATATTTTGTAACAATTATTATTTTATTTAAAAGAGTGTCCGTGGAGTTTCTTGCCCGTTCTTCTCCATAGGTACCTACTACGCTTTGGAATGGGCAACTAGCTTCATATTTCTGACTGACCGACTTCTTGACAATTCAAAAGTGCCTGTAAATGGTTTAATTGAAATAAATGCTTTGAGTTTGAGTTTGAGAACAAGAAGAGAAAAATATTAATATGCGAAGTCTAGTCGAAGTCGAAGTCAGTTATTCAGAAGCATGAAATATAGAGCAAACTATTTACTATGCGCAAATGTTTTGTTACGTGATCTCTTTTATATTAGGCGCTGCTGAATCTATCCTTCAATATATTGGTTTTATGGTTTACGTTGCCTCGCGGTTTTAAATATCCATTATGAGTTTTCGTGATACTACATTTTTCAGCATGACGGTAAATTCGGGTAATAACAATGGTTGTTATTACCCAACCAATAGCATACAAACGCCATATCAGCCTCGCAATAATAGATATTGATTAAACAAAATAATAGCTAGTGATCAAAGTGAGTAAGAACGTAAACTTTCAACAACTAACTACCCAATCCGTAACGCAATTCATTAACATTGATTGTTTTGTCATTGACTAGAGTTTTTATTTTCTCTAATTGAGGTCAAATGCCTGTTAGCTTTACAACTCGTGATGTGATGAAGGAATAACTTTTTTAGATCTAGTGTTTTATGAAATTCAAAGGTCATATTTTGTCCATTTTTAACTGTGTAGAGGGCATTTCACAGAGATAGACTGAAGAAGAGTGAATGAAGTCTGTGTGTGAGATGAACGTAAATTTCTATTGTGGTTGGCGCAAATGTACTGAAAGCGGAGGGCCAGATAACTAGGGGAAGAGGGAGAGTTAAAAGATGAAAACAAGGTGGTCAGCGCCATTTGCTCTCTGCGCTGGCGTATGGGCAACCACTTTTGAAGCGACCGATGCGCAGAGACATGATCATATTTACGCAGATTGAAAACGAATCGAATGCAGTTATTGAAAAGACGGTCAAGTTTGTCGAGGAGATCTGCATTCAGGTCATAGTAGCAAACATCACCATAATCGATGATAAGGAAGATTAAGTGCACAAGCATTGTCTTCGTACTCGATGGTAATATTTTTTTCAGTCGGTACAGAGCTCGCAACGTATAAAATATTAGATTTTTCAATTTTGCATGTGTTTTATGTATATCTACGTCTTTACACGATACAACCTTATCGTCTTCTGATATTAACAAGATCATTATATTTGCGGTTTCGACATGACGTTTTCCTTCGTTGTCTGAAGGCGTTAATAAACATTAAACATGATTGAAAATGCTAATTTTAAATAAATACAATACGTGCGATTGGATTTTGTGGTTTATCGATGCATTAACTATAAAAATATCAATGTTTATAATTATGAAACGGGTCATTGTCGTCTTCCATTTGTTTTATTGCAACTTGTACAATCATCCTCTATAGTTTACTGTCCTGTAAACTATTCTGAATTACACAATTGCTTGACAAAAACTGTTGTGTACGACCATATTGTTCGACCATTTGTAATAAACGCGTAGAATTCTTACCAATAATAGACCTTTGGTGATTTTACAGTGTTTGTTTATATTTTGTGATGTGATTGGCAGCAATAAAGCTGATTGTGTATCCCTGTAATTTTGTTTATACATAAGACTTTGACCTTGTAGACCTAATGTATAATAATAATCGCTTTATGTAACAACTAGGAAATATGCTTGTCCTTCCTGATGACATCAAATCATAAACGTTAGATAATGAGCATGCGCTTCCTCTTAAAGAGGATGTCAATCAAAAGTTCACGACACAAAATTGAAACCTTTTTAGGGTTCCGTAGTAAACAAGGAACCCTTATAGTTTCGCCATGTCCGTCTGTTTGTCTGTCCGGGGCTTAGCTCAGAGACGGTAAGTACTATAAAGCTGGAATTTGGCATGGGTATACATATTAATCACGCCGACAAAGTGGTAAAACAAAATCAATTTTTTTTTAAAGGTTATATCCCCTACACGTATAGTGGGGATGTTTTTATTCTCTCATCTATCCCATGGTGTGGGGTGTCATTAGAAAGGTCGTTCAAAGATGTGGGTGTGTGAAAACCACTTTTCAATTCAGGGACCCATTTCCGAAATATTAAGAAGTGCTGGTTTTTGTTAGAGTCAAGTGTGTGTGTGTCCCTGCCAGCTCGTACTTGAATTTGTGAAAAAATTCACAGCAGGAGTATATAACGAAGTTAAAAGGGAAACTATCACAGCTATGTAGGCTTTACAGGTTAACGAGTAATAATCGACCAACTTAAATTTGCAGTTACAATGTTAAGTTTGTTCTTGGGATAAATTCATCCTAACTACGGAACCCGTCATTGTGCGTTTTTTTTCGTACCTCGCTTGCACTAACAAAACACGGTTTAACACGGCTTTTAAACACTAATGAAAAAAGCTGTTAATATAAATATAATTAATTTTAATTGATAAATTGACATTTTAACTCGTCAAAGCACCTAGTAAGTATTTCAATCAGAATCCTATTCAACGACTGAATTCTAAACAAGTCTTAAAAGTTAAAAACCCAAACGTCTTAATCAAAATGAGAATCATAAACTCATTAGCAGACTATACCAAGCTTCGATTAACGCAGACTTAACCCTGGGATCGAGCGATGATTATCGTTACAAACACAATTATCAGAAACAAGTTGGCAGTTTGTTTTTGTATTTATTCGCCTACGAAATCTAGCAGGCTCTCGTGAAAATCTAACTTTGTTGCCAAAGTGTCAGCTTTTACAATCACATGTTTTTAGTAGCGAATTAGAGGGACAAATATTACTACAATATTGATTGTTTACTTGTCTAGTCAAGGTAAATTAATACAAATAGGAAATCATATTGTTGTAGATTTTGTGTTCTAAGTCCCTACAAGAAATTGCGAATAAGATGTAGGTATGTATTAATAAATTTCGCTTGATTATTGATTTCGATCTTTTTGTTGGTATATTGGCGTGTGCTAGCTGATATTATGGCATATAATTTTATTTAATGTTTTGTGTTGAGTAATGTAAAGTATTTTGCATATAATTATATACTATTGTATAAAATCAAGTTTTTTTTTCCCTAACTGAACAGACAACAGTGCTGCTGGGGAGTTTGTTGCGCCACTTCTTCCCAGCTAAAGCACTAGGAAGTGGTGAAGAGCGGGTGATTTTAGAGGGCTGTCTTATGTAATTTTGACGTTCGAAAAGTGCTGATTCTCAGCATAGTTTGTATAAATGACTTTGAATTTTTGTTCTAATAAATATTGGCCCTTGGAGCCGGATCGTCCTTCTCTTTTTCAAATTGTGTTTTCATATACCTATAGATTTTTTTTTTTGGAAAAGTTTCCTATTTTTTTAAATGTGATAGTTCATAAATCTTCAATGTATTTCCGTGCCAAAACTTGCGTGCCCAAAACTGAATGTCCCAAGAATGCGTAACAATACTTACTAATAGGTATATTGTACAAAAACCTAGAGATACAGCAACAAGAGCTTGTGCAATCATTAGACCAATTATTATCTAGAAACATAAAACAGATTGCATTGCAGTTTTTATTATTTACAACGCCGAGAGAAACAATAAACGACCTTGGAATGCATAATGTTTTGCTCCACTTTACTACAATAGCGGAGAAAGAAAACTAATAACAACAAAACCACTACACAGTAGCGTTCCGCGTGCCAAGTCGACGCCTCCGTCATAAAGTTGCATTACGCAGATTGCTTCGAGTGAGGCAACCGCTAAGACAATATTTAGTCTTTCATCACATCACCAAATAAGCTCTAATGTATTCGCGACTTCAACTCATACATAAAACATTCAATAAATATTTTATAACCATTGCTACATTGTTGGTCTAACCTTCAGCTTATTCTTTGTTTAGTATTTAGTCTAACTAATTGCTCTATTGTTAATATAATTGTTGTCTCCCGATTGTCTCATCTGCTGTCATCTTAATTTGATTCTTATTGCCTGTACAAATATTATGATTGATGACTCGATAACGTTGAATGATTAGCGGAAATTCATTAAAGAATATCGATCAAGCGGTCGCCTACTAAGTAATTGCATTTTATTTTATAGCCTATTTATTACTACATGTAATTTGGCATGGTAAATAAAAAATATGTTACATAACTAAAGCTTAACGATTGTACTTCAGAAAGTAATAGGCTTGTACAGAAAGTCGGATTAGCTCTGGTTTCTATTACAAGTTTCACTAGTAATTATTGGTTCTATCATTAAATAACGTCTTCCGTGTTAGTTAATTGTCCGTATCCTTCAAATTACATCATAGACTAGGTAAAACTTAAGGTTCTGCGTGAATTAAATAACGCTACAAAAATATTAAGAACTATCCAAAAAAAACTTGTGCTGAAAAATTTACGAGTATTTGGCAAACTTCACTTATTAAGTTAAAGTTTGATGGTCTTCCTGGATCTGCTATCTGCACTTATTAGTATTTATCACGTTTTCTACTGTCAACAGCACCTCAAGCCATTTGTTCAAATACGACAATTTGCCAGAACCCATGACTGGTCACGTTTTACCAACCATACCTAATGCGAATATCTATAGCCATCTAAACCTGCAGTATTTCTTGTCATAAATAGAAAAAAAAAGAATAAGAGAAAATACTTTTATTTGCGGTAAACATGACGCATAAAAAAAAGAAACAAGTTTAGGGAAAATGTGCGTCACATCCACGCAAAACGGCCATCGCTCAGCATAATGCTGCGACCCTATGCAAGACAGAGCCCCAGCGCTGGTTTTCAGCGGCAGCCGGCGTTGACGTTATGACGTCTACCGGTGCAGCATACAAAGAAATATAATTATATTATAAAAATAAAATAAATATACAATAATTATTAATTCTACATAAATAAATAAAGTATAATATTTAAACATTAATTTTAATCATTGTAACCCGGCTAGTCAGTCGCGTTCTGTGGAACCTTTCGATATTTCTTTAAAGGGATCATATTATCTTAAATTTGCCCACAGGCAATTCTTTCTTCTGAATAGAACATCAATTGCTTTTCTTTTTTTAATTAATATGTTCTCTATATTCATTCAGGAGCAGTGGTCAGTTACGCAACACGCTGAGTCGCGCTCGTGAGCTGTGCGAGCGATGGCGAAGCGGCGGCGGAACGACCCCTGCGCCGCCGGCACCCCCTCCCGACGACGAGGGAGGGGGGCGACTGGCCCGGTGGTTCAGCGTGAGACGGGGCTCCTCGCACCAGTACGACATGCATGGACACGAGACCGACAAGATGCCCAAACTTCCAGAGGTTAGTACCAATTTCCCACTAAACCTGAAACTTTCAGGTTGCGAAGTCCACTATCCATCCATCCACATGAGACTGTCTTCATGAGGATGATATGAGGAGCCTGAAATTGGTGGATAGTTGTTGCGCCTGAAATTCCCGGGCATACAAAATTGTGCTTCTGTACTCATTCCGTCCCATACAAAAATAAGAGAAAAATAAAAAGACCACGATGGTTTGTTATAATTCATTGATGCTGAAATTCTAGGAAGAAAGACTTCCACTTGGGAAGAGCACTTAAACTTTTTGCTGATACAAGATCTTAATGTGATTAACGGCACGGTTGGCGCAGTGGCGATTGACTGCTGCACTGCGTTCGATTCCCGCACGGAACAAATATTTGTATGACCTACAATTAGTTGTTCCTGGTCTGGCTGTTTGTGTATGTGACTTTAAACGTTTCTAAACGCACCCACAATACAGGAGAACTTCCTAGTGTGGGGCAATAAAAAAAAAAAAAAAAAAAAATGTTGATGCTTTCGCCTGCTTTATTATTCTGATTTCACCACGGGAAAACGCATTGGCACTTAGAACGTTCTCGCTGGATCTATTCCAGGACCTCCAAAGCATTATCGGCCAAACGTTGCTTTCTATCAATAGACAAATGAGACCGTTTGTAATACTTTGTGGAGCTATACTGTACAGTTCTCATAATAAATGTATTTACCATTCAGTATTCTGTTTGTATGAATGACCGGTCTTCATTCAATGATGGCATATACAAGGAATGCATTTAAGTAGACATATCAATAAGTACATCCCGGCCCAACTAGTCTGTGTTACGTGGTAGTGACATTTCTGGAATTACATGCCGTACACAGCTCTCCAATTGTCCTTTAACATGACTGGGTATTATAATATGTAACATTTATCAAGTGTAACATAGATGATTCACAATTATGTATATTTCAGATGAATCATCATCGGGTCATTGAGTAGTCAGTCAACAACAAACCGCAGTAACGAGTGTATCGTAGTGCGCGTCGCCTCCGCGCTCTCGGAGGTCTAAGTCGCTAAACAAATAATCTATTTTAACATGTGATATAATGATGTCACAGTGGATACCAGTCAGCTACCATATTGGATTCATGTACACGATAGTAATTTTCTTATTTCAGTTTATTTTTAGTGAGACGACGTGAATAACGTGTGATTCGTAAATGTCAAAAGTTAATTCCATGCCAGTACGCTTCTAGACGATATCGTAGCAATGTTTTGTCCGTCGTGTATGAAACTGCTCCATGACAAGGCTCAGTATTCGTTGACAAGTTTTAACGTAAGTCACGTGGTCCGTTTGGTGCTACTTTTGACGTTTACGTTTTATATTTAAGAGATAGTGGTTCTGATGACGCGATTTGTGACGTGATTAGACGGGAAGCCGACTGTTTTCGGTGTGTGAGAATGTATACGGAGCGGCCGGAAAGCGTCCTCGAAACGCGAGTTACAGCCGCTCGAGTTGGATAATCACACACAAGTTATTTCTGTTCATTTAACAGACATGCGACTCGAATAGCGTCATCGGAAACTTGAAGCGAATTTGATTCTGGCGATAAAACGTGTTCTGTTCTGTGTTTGTGTATTGTGTGATGCTGTTGGTGCAAGATGAACAGTGTTTGCGTGACGTTTTCAGTTGGAGGAGGATTTGTTCTCATGCGGCGGGGAGGTGCGCGGAGGGCGCGTGCCGCCGCCCTCGCTGGGCGCGCCCCCCGACTCGCTGTCGCCGCTGCAGCTGCGGCGCCGCCACGTGGTGGCTGCCATCATACACAGCGAGAACTCCTACGTCGCCACGCTACAAAGGCTCATCAACGTAAGTCACACATACTACTTACTTAAGCCTGAACTCAGGTGACCTGAAGATCCAAGACATCGTTCAAGTCTTCTACAGAAACCGATATCTGCAACCTAATCTAGGTAATGAACTAGAATGCTCGTATTGTACGAATGGAATATTACATATAATAGACATTTGAATAGATAAACATAGTCTTCACTTCACACACTTCTTAGTCTCTTACGTGTTTCGTTGTAAATATTGTTCATATTGTTATCTATACATAACGTAACATCATATCCGTCTCGGTACTCTACCATTGTTGCATTACAACTAGCTGCATCAGTACAAATGGAGCGAGTCCATGCATGACAGATGTCAATAAGCAAAGATTGAGATTGAATGACATCACTCATTCGTGTAATTGATGTGTGAAACTTTGTAGTGTCATGAGATAAAGCCACGTTATTTGTAAATAACTAGAAGTAAACATTACTGAGACTAAATATGTATATTACCACAGAATGTAAATAATTAAAATCAACCACATTTATCTTTGGCAAATTATCTGTAATTATCCGTACACGGCGATTCACTAAATATTTATCTTGACCAAATGGTCAACCGAAATAAGTAAACTGTCAACATACCAACTAGCTAATAGTAGTTACTGTACACAAACCGGTTTGCTATCATAGTAAGTATCTCAGATCCTCAAGTCACAATGTTTGAATAACATACGCTGACATTTCTCATGACTCCGGTTAAATTCGTGATCGGGAAGGAAGCACGTTTAGATTGATGGCATAATAGCCAGCAATTATAATACGATCATAATAACGTCAGTTACTCAGTTCCCATTGCGTAACCTGTGGAGCAAATAGTGCTAGTAAAAGTCACTTTTGTTTTCTACATCAGGGAGGCCTGATTGACTTGACAGGCCACTTAATTAAGCAGTGAGTTGACTTGCAAAATTGCGTGTTAAACGTTAGCGCCCATGTCGCTATGCTTATTAATGAGATTACTTGTTCTGAAAGTGGTATAAGAGGTTAAGGCGCTACCCAAGCAGAGACACCGTAAAACGTCCACTTTTTCGTCGCACTGTTAGCCGTAATGCTACATATTACAAGCCCAAAAAAATACACTTTATAGTCAAGGGTATAAACAAAAAACTTATACAAAGATGTTTAATAGAAATAATCTAGCAGCTTGAAAAATATATTGCAAAAAAGACCCCGAAAACACTTTTTTGTCTCGATATGCTCAATATTTTGAGCGACAACTATTCATTTTTTTTGTAACTATAAAAAAAGGAAAAATAGTCAACTAAAGAAATATGTAAAAATGTTTTAACTTATTGGTCATTGATAGCATATCAATGTTATTGGTGTATTTTGTTTTTTAAATTAACTTAAAACTCCGAGATCTTTCATTTTATTTGCGGATACGAGATTCCACCAAAATCAAACGCATCGCCATTTGCAACCATATTTGCATACCGCGATGCACTACTGTCACCTCCTTCCATAGCTAAACATTTGCTTATTACCGCGCCTTAAGCTTAATAGCCACTGGAGTACTTTACTTATATAACTTTACTAGCTTTACCCGGCCCGGCTTCGCACGGGTAGCACTAAGTACTTATACCTACCCTACCAAACTACTCTACCTACTCTACCCTACCTACCCTACCTACCCTACCTACCCTACCTACCCTACCTACCCTACCTACCCTACCTACCCTACCTACCCTACCTACCCTACCTACCCTACCTACCCTACCTACCCTACCTACCCTACCTACCCTACCTACCCTACCTACCCTACCTACCCTACCTACCCTACCTACCCTACCTACCCTACCTACCCTACCTACCCTACCTACTATAAACCTCACGGAGCCCGAGACCTTTCCAACGAATGCAAAACCGTGGAAATCGGTTCGTGCGTTCTGGAGTTATAGCGTCAGGAAGGAAAACCCGACTTATTTTTATATAGTAGATAGGCGCACTATACAAACGGTTGAATTTATTTTTAACTTATGCTGAACTTGAAAAAATTGCACCTTACGGTTTGCATATTGGTTAACTATGTAAGTTGCCTAGTATCAACTCAATGACTTTGATATTGTATAGAGAAATCACGATGTCAAGATAGGTTCATCAATATTCGTGATATTTAACTAAATTACAATTGCTTGATTAAAATTTAATTTTATCATTGCAATAATTGCGCAGATTTTACAAACAAACAAAGGAGAGGGAGCTTTCTCTAAACAACCATATTTAGAGTTTATTTTCGCAACTTTCTTTTTCTTTTTTGCTTTAGAAACAAACGGTTATGAATTTTTATTAAGTTTCGGAGGCAACAATGGTAAATAGGAAAACAGAAGTCGCGGCGAGGCATTGGTAATGTCAAAAATCTCAACGAACGTATGTAAATATGAACCTGTCTGGCCCACTTTAGCATTGTTTCGCCCACAATTCACATGCCATAGATTAGCATAATAATATTAGGAAGTGGGGCAATTTGAATAGGCACTATTTGCAAGCGGAGTATACGAGGTCGTCCCTCTGTAATGAAAATGGCGCCAACGTCCACTGGACTGTGTTTAATGCGGCAAATTAGAGCTTTTGTTCTAAATACAGTTTGTTTTGTGTTATGGAACATTTCAAATGTATTCATCTATGATTTTCAATGAAACAGCGGTGGCTTACGTTTCAGCTTCTCGTTAGAAAGTCCGACACATCCTAGTTTGCAAATCCTTGCACAAAAGGCTGCGCTAGATTTTCTTTAAATAAATCTTATGAATGACTAACCAATAAGTAGGTATCGAATGTATTGTGGACTTATGAGTTTATGACTTTCTTTCCGTGAATTTGTTTTTAATTTCTATGAATTGATTTATTTTTATAAAATGAAAGCTGTGTCAGTGGGTACTTACCTGAAGAAGGAAATACGTTTCATCCCGTATGATTCAAATATTTTAACATTTTCAAGTTAACACACTAGGTGAGTTGTGGTAGGTAGGTTTATTACTTTATTGGTAAATGGTACGTGACTCGCAGGGGCGATGGCTTCAAACAACCCGATTCCTACCGACTTCCCTTCGCAAATTCGGAACACAACCACTGTATCGTCATATTCGTAGCTGTTTTATGAGTTCGGGGCTGGTAGGAATAGAATTATTTTGACAAATTTGCATCAAGCTCTTATTAGAAAAGTAGATCGAAATAGGTACATAGGAATGTAATGAAATGGTTTATTGACACCGTTATTTTGTTAGGTAAACAAAAAGTAACTTTTCGCGGCCACGATCAAAAGCTCCGGCTTATCCCTCTCGTTCTACCACGCCTCGCCACTGGTGACTAGTAATAAAAAAATAATAAATTGTCGTAGTGTTGTTGACCTATCAGTCGTAAACAATTTCCTCATGTCACTTAGTTTAGTATAAAGCCATATTATTAGGATTTTACCGAGAGTCCAACGCACCCGATATAGCATTGTTTTGTCGTAATTTATCCTTATTATTTGGTATTGTTTCCAGTGACTGAGTAGGTAAACAGTATTGTATACTACCATCCTTAACCCACTTCTGTCTAGCCGCTCATTGATTTCACGATCAATTCTTAAGTAAATACATAATCGTGTCAATTAGTGATGCTTCAAAGAATCTTCTTCGCGTAAGACCTTGTGCATCTTGTAATAATTGCTATCTACTTCCATCTTTTTACTATTTAATGTCGTCATTATCTTGGCTCCATAAATTGAGCACAATGCAACCGTTACGATTTGCTCACACACACATTTAAAAAAACTGCACAATAAAACACATAGGTCTTAAAAGGGTTTCTTATGTCATAAATGCATTATTAACTGATAGTCGCATTGCATTACCATTTATAAGAAAAAAAATACATAAACGGAGGTAGTGAAGGACATTTCAGTAGGAACAAAACAATGCACATACATATTTATCTAAACTAATTATCTGTAGATGTCTGAGAAATATAACGAGCTAAGATGGAGCTAAGTATGCACTAAATGGAATTCTCCATTTGTCTTTGTCTATGGCAAACTGGAGTATGAAACATGACGCTTGCGGAAGCAATCTTGAATCTTGCACATTACGTTTTGTCCCATGGATGGACGCTTTGCCTCACAACATCCATAATATAGGTTTGTCCAATTTACATTCAATAAGCCAACTTATAATCAGAAATGACGCAACTTATGACGGCTTATTCGTTTTTATTTCTACATCTGATCAAGGTGGTACAAAATAAACATCAGAATCTCGGTTGGACTTTGCTTATTTTGTTTTATAACACAACATTTGTTTAATACAAAAAGTGATGCTCGAAATGATCGGTATTAACTATTAACATTAAATGTAAATGAACGCGGTAATGCTGGTACATTAATGTGTATAATTACGTTACATTACCTGCAAGTCAGGGACGAACAACTTTTTACTCATGTCTATGTATTTATCTATCTAATATGCAATATCTACCTGTCTTTATAGTCTCGTGTTCTTAACACAATCGGACCACCATTTCCCGGGACTGTCTTATACAAGAATAGTAGCTCTTTCACTAGATAGGTTCACTAGTTTTCGTTGGACTGTAATTTCGATATGTTGTAGTTTTTCAGCATTTTGTATGAGCATGTGCACGCAAATTAGTAGTGTCCTGTTTAAAAATGTTACTGTACCTCAAGCACCACTTCTACGTATCCGTACATAGGCGTACCCAGCTTTTGGCCCCAAATTAATTGGGAATTTCTTAAGATGGGTCCACAAAGGTAGCCCACGAAATTAAAATTTTCTTACGTTTTTTGCAATTTGCAATTCAGTGTCAGATTGTAGTTAAGTTACATTTGTTCCATTGAATGACTTTTGCATGAAATCATGATATTTCAGAACGGCAGCTGCCCTTCGTGAACCCGTATCATGAACTTAAGAGCGTTCTCCGTCCGTCCATCGCTGTAGGATCCTATTTATATCAACTCATTCCTAATTTACAGGACTACAAGAAACCACTTGAAGAAAGCAGCCCAGCGATCCTGAACGGGAGCAAGATCCAGACGTTATTCCACCGGCTGCCTGACATCCTACAGTGTCACCTTCACTTCCGCACAGCACTGGCCGATTGCGCGAGAACGTGGGACCGCGATGAAAAAATTGGTGAGTGTCACTGCTAATAATTACTTTGTCTGAAAGACCTCATAGATCGCAATCCTGTGAACCTCTTTGTGAATCGCATCAATCATGAACAATCGCGATAGAATTTTGCTAAAGCCCTCATGTTTGTCAAATGAACTGCATTTTAAATCCTTAGCTCTTGAGAGCACAACTAGCTTTATTCCGGGTAGGTATATAAATAGTATTCCCAACATCTAATTTCATCATCTGCCTTCAGAATCTATGGTCAATTGCCACTGGGAACCTACCACCAGACGAATATGACAACATAGGAAGCTAAATGCTAACTTCTAGGTCGTAACAACTGCGCACATTCGCCTTTTTTCTTCGTTAACACACGGATGCGGGCGCTGGTATTGAATTTTTCAAGTCGCAGTGTGTAAAGATTAAACGTCCTTATTAGCCCGTATGTGATAATGCGTCTGTCGTCTTCAATAGTACTTACAAAATGAATAAAGTTTGTAAAGAGATCAATAATGCGCTATTTTATTTATGTTTGAATTTAACAAAGCAAAACATCGACGGATGTAATTAATTGGCAGAGTCACTTAAAAATTACTTATCGAGTAAAAAAATATAAATAAAATCTAATAGGTATAAATTATGATTAAACTTGCTTTAAAGTTCATGGTCTTGTGACCATGGTTAACTGACGTTAAAAGCAATTTGATAAAAGACGTACCATTTTAATACTTAGTCTAATGACAAATCAATTTTTTCCGAATATTTGGTTAGTCAAATGTATCTTTCTACCTTAAACTGAATAAGCAAGAACATTATAAAGGTAGGTCGTCAGCAACAATTCACTCATTCACTGGCAGACAAGGCACACCCTTAGCTGCTGGGTCTAGAAGCATGAAATTTAGCACAAGAGTTTAAATACATAAATTGAAAATTCATCCCCTAAAGGGGTTAAATAGGGGACGAAAGTTTGTATGCAAGTTCGCCATTTTTGCCTATGCGAAATCCCATCGGATGCACAGCTTGTTTCCATATATTTTCTTAACTTTTTCATTTCTAAACCTTACAGGCGAGGTCTTCTTGAGCGCGTTCTCAAAGGCCGTGGTGCTGGATGTGTACTCGGACTTCATCAACAACTTCTCTGTTGCCATGGAGCTGGCCAAGATGGAGTCTAAGCGGAAGTCGGCGCTGGCAGATTTCTTCAAAGTGAAGCAGATCAGCGCGCACGACAGACTGTCCTTCTTTGGGCTGATGGTGAAGCCTGTGCAGCGGTTTCCGCAGTTTATTATGTTTTTACAGGTAATTATGTTTATTATGTTTTTACATGTATATGTTTAAAATGTTATGACGATAAGACGCGTCCTCACGAGGAGCCATGTTTGTATTTGTGTCGTTTGTGTTAATTAATGTCCGCTTGAAGGTAGGTACTTAAATATGTTTGTAGTATAGATCATTTCATAATATGCGCAAGCACAGCCCATTGTGGTTCTGCTACTTTTGGTGCCTCCTCTCTCCACGGACACAAAACTCAATCGTATAATAACTAACTAGCCTTGATTTTCCTTATATATTATAAAGACGAATCTTATGAATTAAACATAATATTATTATCAAGATTCATTAATTCACCAAAATTTATATAAAAAATGATAGCAAGAAGTGTAGTATTCGAATCTTGTTACTTTGATAAGTAAATAGTAATAGTCTGTCTGTAGTTGTAGGCGACACAGTCCAACCAAATATTAATTTGCAATTTAAGCATAATTAAATATTAAACAGTCAACTGTACAACAGTAATCTGATATTGATTGAACAAGACAACCTTTGGAACTGACACATAAGCATTATTTATTTTACAAACATACACATGCTTTAACATGACAGGTGCTACTTACTCATTCTCTCTAAAAGCATGTGTTTTTCGGTGTTTATATCACCGCTTATAATAAACACAAAATATTGAACAAGTTTTCCAATTGATGTTCAAGTTGATACCAAAAACCACAGCGCAGTTTTTCTACAGTTGTCACTGCTACTAATAGTTTCTGAGGAATAATATTCATGCGTACAAATTCGATGGACAGCTATTGATAATATTGACACGCTGTCCAACACCTTTCGCTTAGAATTATTAACAATATGGTGATATTATGTAAAAAATCATACAACAATCATTAATGGCCAAGTCATCGGCTGGTCAATGTTTCGTCAAAAATTCGACACACTCTGTCGAAGACGAAGTTCGAATCTCATTTTCCTCCAGCTCTTATGCCAATTATATGAAATAAGCACAGTACAGCATTTTCTGTCATCACACGTAGAAAATCCAACACTGGTAGGTTAGCTACCATATTATTCTACTTTACTGCTTCGTCATAGATAAAATTTCAAAACTAAATGTGTATTATCTCTTGCAGGACTTACTAAAACACACTCCCCCGGGTCATCCGGACCGAGTGTCTCTACAACGTGCCTTGACGAGGCTAGAAGCTCTAGCCGATGCTTTGAACGAGAGGAAACGAGACGCTGAACGGACACAGGTAAATTATAATTAAAACTCTGGTAATTTCACTGTTAAAAGTTTATTATTAAAATAAAAGTTTATCAGATGGCTTTAGGCAAAATGTGTGCATTTTCTTATGGAATTTAAAAATAATACCACAGTTGTGCTCAGAAACATTAAAACAACTTTTAGTTTTGTATTGGATAACCACTCTCTTTGACTTCGCAAACAAAGTTACAACATGCAAATGATATTCTGAGGATAAATGGTGTACATTTTAACACAATAAACTGTCATCGTGGTCTCCTAAGGTACGACTCCACGCTACAACAGATGAATGTGCTCTTTAACAAAACCCCTGTCTGACGTATATCTTCATTCCAGGCCTTCCGCGCAGCTCTCCGGCGGCTCACGCGCGGCGGCGTGGCGGGCGCGGGCGGCGCGGGCGGCGCGGCGCGCTTCGGGGCCGCGCGCCTGCTCGCGTCGCGCGCCGACAAGCGCCATCTGCTGCGGCAGGACGACTTGCTGCAATTGGTCAGTAACCTTTGCGATATTTTATTATATTAACCGTAGAACTGAATACAGGGAGCTGCTTTACCAAATATACAATGCTCAACAAGATTTTATGAAAAAAAGATATAAGTTATAAACTTATCACAATACTGTAAAATTTTGATTTTCCCTGGAACATTCTTTTTTTAAGCAATATGACACTTTCCGACAAGAAATACTTAGTTCTTGTGGGCTTCGTAAAATGTTGGAAGATCTAGTAAATGGTGAAAGCTGATCCAGCTTTCACCATTTCATATCCTTAAAAATATTAAAAACGTGTGGGACCCCCGCATACTGGATACTCGCACGCACACGCACTCGTATACATATAATAGAGAGAGAAAGAAAGCAAGCATAACGCTTTTTCCTTACGTGGCGACTTCTACCAGTCAACTTCTACCACAAAACGCGTTAAAGAAATTCGTTCCAAAAGACATTTTTTTTTAAATGCCTTCAATCTATCAATTCGGCCTATCGCATTCCACTGCTGAACATAGGTCTCTCCCAAACCGGCGATACAACACTGATAACTGACAAAATAACTTATTTCCTTATCCACCCACAGGAATTCAACCAATCGGGCGGCCTAACGAAGTGCAAGCCGCGTCGCCTGTTACTTCTAAACGACCTCGTAGTGTGCGTGTCAGTCGGTGCAGGCAGCGACGATGCGGAGCGGCTCGGACTGAAGTGGGCGCATCCCGTGCAAGATGTTGAGGTGTTAGATACTGGCACCTCGCCTACGCTTAGTAGGGTGCTCGCTCAAGGTATGTCAGAAGTGTTTGAGATTCAACAAGTCTTTGTTTTAATGTTGGAAGTTTTAATATCTCTTACCAAAAATATGTAGCGAACTTGACTTCATCGTAAACATGATTACAAATGTCCAAGAAAAAAATATCGAAACATGTTTTGTACATTTTTTTTGTCCACTGCATAATGTCTGCATAATAATCGAATCATTCCAAAGTTGTGCAAGGTCTCTTAAAAAATCTGTTCCAAATCTTCATCAGGTATGAACCGCAGCGGCAGCCTACGATCAAACTCGAGCAGCGGCATGACGACATCAACGGGCGACTCCCTCTGCAGCGAGATGTCCGCGCTGATGCACGACTACGAGACCGTGTCCCGCATGGCGGACCTCGCGGCCTCGCTGCGCATGTCCTACCCCGAGCTCGCCTCCGACACCTTCCGCGCGCTGCTGCAGAACATCCAGCGCAGTATACAGGTGACGATCATTCACGAATATACTCGAACCATCCCGACACGAGACCTCCAAATGCTAAATAACAGACCTTAGTGTAACGGGATCAAGGATTTTTGACCTCTTATCAAACACTTCTCTAAGGGCCGATTTTTCTATCGGCAGTTATCTTTTATCTGAGAAATAAATATGACGGTTTGACAGCTTTTGTATCTATACTAATATAATAAATGTGAAATTAGTTCGTTCTGTCTATCTCTTACCTTTCACAGCTTGAGGCTGAACGGATTTGAATGAAATTTTTGCCACTGAAATAGAGCATGACCTGAGTTAGGATATGCGGCTTATGTGAAAGCCGCGGGAGAAAGCTTGTAGAAAATATATCAAATCGCAGTTTTTATTATTTTTTTTTATTTAAATGTATAAAACGAATATTAGACTGACTCAACTTTAACAAAAACTTTTACCTCCACAGAAAAAAGACGACGAGATGGCTTGGGTAGACTCCTGCTGCCTCCAACTCACGATCCGAGGTCGTGAAGAACCCCTTACCTTCCGTGCCAGCGAGCCGGGCGCGCGGCTAGCGTGGGCCACTGAACTAAGGCTGGCCCAGCTGGCGCAAGCGTCGGCCAACTCGCCCGCGTGGAGGTTCCCCTCGCAACTGGCGCCCGCGCATAAGATGCCGCTCTTTGTGGCTGCCACTCCAGTTTATTCGTCACGGCAACTTACTGAGGTGTGTAGAACGATAAGTATGTAGTGTAGTCAACCGTATGTCCATTGTATCAAGGTTCGGCCAACTCGCTCGCGTAAAGGTTCCCCTAGCAACTGGCGCCCGCGCATAAGATGCTGCCATTTATTGCTGCCACGCCAGTTTATTCATCACGGCAAATTACTGAGCTGCGTAGATCGATTAAACCGCACGTTCATTGTATATATTGAACTTCGTGGGCCACTGAGTTGAGACTGGCCCAGCTCGCACTAGCATCGGCCTCGGCCTAACTCGCCCGCGTGGAGGTTCTCCTCGCAACTAGCGCCCGCACTCTCTCTCTCTTTGTTTCTGTCTCGCCGCTGTATTCGTTTGGCCACATGGTTTTTTTTTTTTTTTTTTTTTTTTTTTTTTTTTTTTTTTTTTTTTTTTTTTTTTTGGTTAAAAGTCCGAGAGGCCCACGTTGTACAAATATAAACCACAGAGCCGATGGCCCAAAATTCTAAAATATCTCAATGACAGTACGGGCGGTAGCGTTAGTTGGAACAAGTTTGTAGTGATAGTATAGTAATGATAAGCAATTAACTTTTATTTTTTTATTTCACTTGACAATATTTACATAAACTCTTCTGTTTTGCTGTACTAAATGAAATCTATAAGAGATAGAAGCGAGAATTTTTCAAAAGTGTCTATGAATAATTCGTTATATCGAGGAATAATAATTCTTTATTTCATACCGGCTGAAATTCATAACAATAATACATAGTTTTCCACAGCAAGTAAACACAGTGGCTTTTTGTCGTAAGCATCTCGTTTCTGCTGTTGTTTTGCTTGAAATTTAGTCACTATAATAATATTAATAATCCATGTCACTGTTTATTGTTTAAATATTTTTAATTAATTAATCAATGTAAACAAACACTTTATAGTTCGGGTGACATTCATGTGACATTTTTAGAATATGGCCATATAAAAATTCTGTCTGACTCAAACTACACATTTCCAGTATACGCAGATCTCACATGGTGTAGGATTTCCGTACTATGAGAGGTCAGCTTATACTGGAAACGTATAGCTTGATATGTAGCCGTGTGTACCATGAGGTAATCGTATTTTAGTGGGAATTTAACGGTTGGAGTATCATAGTTTTTTTATAAACAAAAATATAGTAAATCGGGCTAAATCGGCTCGCGCTTAGTGTCCTGCGGGACGTCAGAGTGGACCTGTGACAAAAATTTACAAATTCTCTCCGCTGTACAATATACTACTGCCGTGATTTTTTTTTTCTCATATCTAAAACCAACCATTTAGCTGGTGGGGGGGGGGGGAGTTGACTAACAAAAATTAGCACTTTAAAGCATTAAGCTAATGATCCCTGAATCCAAAAATGGGTTGACAATATTTTTGATAGACCATTCCAACGACACCTCACACCATGGGATAGATAGATAAGGGAAAAAAACCATCCCCACTTTAAGTGTAGGGGAGGCACAATAGAAAATAAAAAAACATGATTTTATTTTACCACTTTGTCGGTGTGATTAATGTGTGATATACCCATGCCAAATTGCCAAATTACAGCTTTCTAGTACAAAGAGTCTCTGAGTTAAGCCGCGGACAGACAGACGGGTTCCTTGGTTACTACGGCACCCTGAAATATAAATTATAGTCAAGTGCGAGTCGTTTCATTTTTTTTATCGTCGTTTATGAAGAAGTTTTAATAAAACACATTTTTCTAAGATTTTTCAATCAGATTTATCCTCAATACTTTATTCACTCTCCATCGAACTGTCTTCCTTCACTACTATCATATCTTACATTAATTACACATAATACCTATATAGCTTTTGCCCACGGCTTCGCCCGCGTGGTTGTCACAAAATATCCCACGGGAATGTACTACCGGGATTACATAACTAATAGCTGAGGAAAAGGTCTTTGACTCTTAGCGCTGCGTCCGCGTAGCCGTCAACCATAATTATTTTGTTACGCGTAATTAAGAATCTGTGATATATTTTATACTATTCATTTAAATGATATGATGGCATATTATCATCTAAATTAAATGCCCAATTTAAATAACTTATTTTATTGGATAAGGATTAATATAATACCGGTCAAAATAGCTTCTGAAATAGCAATATTTTTTTATCAAATTCTGAAAGATAATCATAATTACTGTGGGGTCATCCTTAGAAGATAGACATGCCATTGCGGACTTTTTTGTTGAACTTTTTAATATGAACCATTCTGTAGAACATAATTTTTATGTATCTTTTACGGCTTTCGCGGCGCACGCCAGTAAAGCTCCCAGTCGGGATTTTTTCCGACATCTTCAACAACAATCGTCATATTTCAGCCAATTTACACAAAACCTTAATGAATTATACACCAAAACCTTCCGCATGAATTTCTCCATCCATTGGTGAAAACCGTTTGAAAATCCGTTCGCTAGTTTTTGAGCTTATCGCGTTCAGACAGACAGACAGACGCGGCGGGGGACTTGGTTTTATAATGTGTAAGGATAAACAAGTTTCACTCTGGAAACAACAACTGAAATTAGAAAAAAAATTGCTATATCAAACAAAAGTGCTATACTAACACGACCAAATATATGGAACACGATAAAAACCGTTATGATATTTCTCGAATAGCAAACACAATATTTTGTTCTCAAATCCGTGATTTCATCGTATTGCCTCTTTGTGTATTGCTTTTAGTTTTGAATACAAAAAGTCACGGTCACTACTATATACGATAAAATATCGTATCCTATATAGTTGCTTCGATTGTTAGCTAGTTCGCTAGTTTATCATTTGTGATTTGGCATGCCCTTTATGCCTGGAGGCTTTCATTCGGGTATTAAGTTCTTTTTACTTTTTTGTTGGTATATTGGCGTGTGCTAGGTGACATATAGAAAATAATTTAATTTAATGTTTTGTGTTGCGTAAAGTAAATTATTACTATTGTATAGAATCATGTTCTTCTAACTATTCAGACAGCTGTGCTGCTGGGGAGTTTGTTGCGCCACTTCTTCTTCCCAGCTAGAGCACTAGGAAGTGGTGAAGGGCGGGCGTTTTTGGGGGACTGTCTCTTATGTAATTTTGACGTTCGAAAAGTGCTGATTTTCAGCCTAGTTTGAATAAATGACTTTTGAATTTGAATTTGTTGAAAATTATTTTGTATCAATTTTTTTTACTTAAAAGAGCGTTTCTTGCTCGTTCTTCTCCGGTACCTCCTACGCTTTGGAATGGGCTACAAGCTTCATATTTCTGACTGACCGACTCCTTGACAATTCAAAAGTTGGTTGGTTTTATTGAAATAAATGGTTTGAGTTAGAGATAGCGCCGTTTGAAAGTAGCCTGGTTAGGTGGTTACCCCATCAGGTCATCACTCGGTGCCCATGTTGCAAAGCAAGCTCGTCGTAATACTTGTATCCGTGCTACTTTTGTTGAAAAAAATAAATAAAAATACAACACCACATTAATAAACATCAAAAACAAAAGAATATGGTTACAGTTTAGACAAAACAATAAGACCATTTTAGATAAAACATTAATATCATTGTAGCGGGCATTCTTTCACTTGAAAAACTGCAAATATTTTATACTGTGACTTGGATTTTCTGCGAAATGGCCGGCGGCGCAACAAATACATCGCTCTGCATTTGGGGCCGAGGGAGCCTACAAGCCCGGAAAACCTCGCCTTAACTCGAGATTAACCGTTCATATAATAAATCGCAGGTGCGCTGCGGGTGTTTCTACACGTCGTGCGGCGGCGGGCGCGGCGCGTCGCTGCGGCGCGCGCGCTCGCTGCTGTGGGTGAGCGCGGGCGGCGCCGCGCACAGCCACGTGGCCGTGCTCACGCACCGCGCCGCCAAGCTCAAGACGCTCGTCACGTTGGACCTGCCCGATACCAAGGTAACGCTGCCTTCTGAACATGATCCCCTTACACGTTCACACCCGAGGTTCTATATTGGTTTTCGTGACAGTTTATTTTATTTTTTAAAGTATCATTGTTGGTGATATAATTTTCGCGCTAATTTAAATATAAGTAACTTAAACTGCTAAGAAAGTATAAAATTCCAGTAACGTCTTTCTTATCCACTTTAATTTAAAGAAAAGAACTTCGCAACTAAATGTGTGGCTTATTTATAATACGTATTATTAATTTCAGGTTACCTCAATGGAACACGCACGCGGAGTGCAGCAAGCGACGACACTCTGCGGCGACACAGTATGGCTCGGTACAGAAGATAAGAAAATTATCATATTCTCTGCAATCGAACCAGAGAAGCAGGAGAAGTTAACCGAAGTGCCAACGATCGCGTCCATCACGCAGATCCGTTACCACTGCGACGCCATGTTCGTGGGGCTGTCGAACGGGCGCGTGTCGGTGTACCGGCGCAACCACGACGACTCGTGGGCGCTGCAAGAGCCGCTCGCCGTCGAGCTCGGCGACCGGCCCGTGCACTGCGTGCTGCCTGTCGATGGCATCGTGTACGCCACCTGCGCACGACGAGTGTTCGCCATCAACGCGCTCACCGCAGAGATCATGCGCATCCTAGAACTCAAAGGAGACGGCGATCGATCAGTCAAATACCTCGCGCACTCCGGAGTCGGCCTCTGGACATCTTTCTCCGATTCAACATACGTGAGCCTGTATCACGCTGAAACGTTCGAACACCTCCAAAACATTGACATCGCAGCTGACGTTGCGAAAACCATCGGAGCACGAGAGGGAAGCAAGCCCGCGTACGTGTCGGCCCTGCTGGCGTGCCAGGGCCTGCTGTGGGTCGGCACCACGGCCGGCGTCAGCGTCACCGTGCCGCTGCCCAAGCTGGAGGGCCTGCCGCTCGTGGGCGGCCACATCGCCGCCTCCTACCACGCGCACGCCGGGCCCGTGTCCTTCCTCCTCAACCTAATGCCGGAAACTAGAGACGTCGACGTCAACACCGTGCGACGGAATCTATCCAACGCCCGCCACCTCGCCGAGACCGTGAACACTCTGCAAGAGTTCAAGGAGGAGGACGGCAAGGAAGACAACGATAAACCGAAACTGGAGAGGCGGATATCAGAGGAGGCCAGCCCGTACCGACCGCAGCGCGTGCAGTCCGCGATCGTGCGGCGGAAGAAGCCTGGCGATGTGCGACTCAGTAAAACTCTACCCAAGTGCGCCAACCTGAATGCGTGTGACGTTTACGGGCTGTACGGAGACCTGATGTTCGTGAAAGATTGTGTCGGCGAGGCGGACGTGGGCGGCTCGGGGGGCGAGGCGCTGCGCCGGAGCGACCCCGAGCTCGCCGCGATTCCCTTCCGGGTGAGTACGCTCGACCGGCGCCTGCGCATGCGCGCCGGCAGACCGCGCAGTCTGGACCTGTCGAGCTGGTCGGTGGATTCGCGCGCGTCCAGCCTGTGCACGTCGTCGGGCAGCGAGGAGTCGATGGCGCTGCGCGGCGTGTCGCGCACCAGCTCCGGCGCGTCCGGCGCCGCCGCGCTGGCGCCCGTGTCCGCGTCCACGCCGGACTCGGGCTCGGCCAAGTCCAGCGCGTCCGAGCGCTCGGCGCGCGCGGAGCCGGGCCCGGCGCGCTCGGCCGCGCGCAGCCTGCGCGGCGCGGACTACGTGCTGGGCTCGGGCGCGGCGCGGCGCTCAGTGCTGACGGTAGTGGGCGGGCGCGGCTACGTGGACTGGCGCCAGGTGGCGGACGCGGCCGAGCGCCCGGCGCCCGCGGCCGAGCCCAACCCGAAGGACGCGCACCTCATGCTGTGGGAGATGCGCTTGTGACCGCACGGCCTGCGCTCGGGGAGTCTCGCCTCTCCCCTAGGGATCGTCCGCTCGACGGATGCTATCGTTGTACTCAGCGATTTATGTGTCATATTTAATTTCTCGATGGCCTGTAAATATAGTGCTAATACGTAGACTCGTTATGTTAAGGTTTTACACAAATTACGAATACGATGCTACTACACCTACACGTCCGTTAGCATTGCACTGAAATAATTGATGTGTGACACAAATATTTACATTTGTAAATTATCCGGAGCTTTAAATTATTTTTTGAAGTTAGGTCTGCTGTCTGCTGGCTCGACGTTTACATTGGTTTAGTAATTTAACACTTGCGAGGTGGTGCATTATTTTTATGATCAACTATTGAAATGTTAATAAATTCATAAAGATTATATAGGGTGCGTTATATTTAACTGTACGTTTTTTGCGACACTTATAGTGCGCCCTTTTTATAATGAACGAAACGTCAATCAGCTGAGTAGTTATACGTTTGTATACATAAAGATAGTTGTGGTGGTTTAAATAAGCCTTAAACGTTATATACATAATTATAAATTGGACCAAGGCTTTCAACGTCTCGATTTTAATAGCAAAAAACTTACTTTCATAGCAGCTAAAGCATATCAAATCTAATTAATATCAATCACCATTATATTTATAAAATGTAGATAAAAAAACGATTAATCTGCCACCAACATTATTACACCTTGCCAAAACGTCAAAAACATCAAAAAATTATTTACCATGGTTTTTTTGTAAAAGTATCAATTTATCATTCTATTTTCAGTGTAAAATAAAATATATGAATAACACGAACCGCCTTTGTTTTAGAATAATTACATTTGTAAAATTTATTTGTATCAACATGAAGAAATTCCAATAACATTAAATTAGTTTTGTGTCTCTTTTAACATTTTACTAATTATACATTTAGTTTTGGATGTAAATTGATTTGCATAACAATTAACAATTACATAATGGTGGCCTTAATATGTACTTGAAAATTTCCAGTGTATGATTTGTATAGCATTTTGTTTAAGCTTTATTGTTAGACATATTAATGTCGCTTTAAGAATTAGACTGATTTAGCTAAGAGTTAAAATATACTGTTAATGGAATTATTAGTAAATAAGATAAACGACATTTGAAAATTTCTCAAATCTCTGTGCACTTTAATAACGTAATGCTACTGCATTACAGCGAGAATGCACATATCGAACGAAAAGCTTTTACATACTTGATTCGAACATTTTGTTGATTTTATGATATACTGTATATTCTTGATGTTATCCTTGTCTACAAACTGTTGTTGAACACGGTTGCTATTCCGTATGAAGTTTGCTCATGTTTTGTCAAAGTTTATAATCAAATTATCACTTTACAACACATGTTGTTTTCTCAATAGTTGATATTGTCTTACAGTCTATTAAAGTTAATCGTTACTATACTTATTTGTTTTCGGTCAGTAATATCACAAAACAATATTTGTTTTGCACGCCCAAAGAATTTCATGTTAAGTCAGGCATTACGAATATTAGATGAACCACAAGAAATTTAAATGTGCCAAATTGTAAAATATCAGATACCTACTTATTATTTTATGTACATAAATTCTGTACATACAGAAATATCATAATTATGACATGTATTTCATGTCTCATGTATTGAGCACAAAATACAATGTTACATGAGGTGTGAAATACCCCTTATTAATTTAATTAATTAATTAATGTAAATACAGCAATGTAAAACGAAATCTCGAATGAACACGCCGAAACTGTTTTGTTTAACCATATCTAAAAAAAAAAGGATTATTTTTTGCTGCAAAACGTCACAAGTGTACTTTTGTGTAAATAAAATTTAAGTTTATACATATACACACTGTATTAATTGTTTTATTATATTCTTTCCACTTCAACAAATGCCTAAACTAATACGTATGTTTGTGCGTCTAATGACGAAAGAAAAATCATCAATCAAAACGTCGATCAGACAATAATATGCTATAATTATATATCTTCAGTGAGTACAGTGAGCCTCAAAAAGATGTATAGATTGACAAGAATTCATTTGATTTTCTACAATTTCTGTTCCATCATACTTTACCCAATCGCTACAAATAAATAAAATTGAAGGGTATGTTTGTAATGTCAAAATAACTTGTCTGTTTCTTCAGCTAATCTCCGAAACGGCCGGACCGATTTTGACGGAACTTTCACTGGCAGATAACTGATCTGGCAGAAATATGATTTTTTGTATTTTTTTTTATGTTTAAGTACAGAGGCCAGCAGGTCAACCTACCCGAAACTATAACATTTTCCCAATCAACTTTGAACCTTATGTTATAGTGATAAAGTTGAAAACCTATTAAAGAAATTTGACAGATTGTAGTAGGTTGATGTGCTGGAGTCTGTATATTTTTTGAGGCTGACTGTACAGACGGTTTTAGAAACATACGTACAAACGTAGTTAAAAGTATGAGGTGTTATATACGTACTTAGCGGGGAAAGCGAGGATTTTGTGTGCCTACCTACCATAAAGCAGAGGGATACACCAGTAGCTTGCAAAAATAGCCAGGAATAAACACGTGAAAGTAGGTTGCATGCCATTGTGCAATACCACATTTTTTAATTCTGATTAGTGGCATGGCATACTTCCTATTGGCTCGTATGTATTCCTGGGCTTTATAATAGGTACGAAATGACCATTTATCAATGTCGTGTTAGCAATGGGAATTCAGTAGCGGGTAATTCGAATTCGGGGATGCGAATCGTCTACTAGATTAATAATGATGATAATTAACTTAACTTGTAATTAATGACGAATCTAAATAAAACATAAACATATTTGTAGAGGTTTATTGTTATTGAAGCAGGTGTGTTAAAGGTCCATTGTTAAGGGGAAGGTGCGTGGATATACTGTATGTGGCGATGTTGCTTGCATCTGATGAGTGGCTACGGTAGACCTGAAACAAATAAATAAATCCATCAGCATTTTGTATGAAATTTTACAGGGACTGTAGTTTGACCTCTTTCATTGGAACACCTCTATAGCCATATTAGTCATGAACTTCATGATTGACTACTTTGACCTATTAGCATGTCGATTCAGCGGATGTATCTCAGATGCAGAATATCTGTTCCGCCCGCAAGCTGAAAGTAATTTGGTAAATAGACGTACGGTTTTGTTGCTTGCATTGTTTGAGAGCTTCATTAAACGCTTGACACTGTGAGATGTCCGGGTTGTTGGTCGCGCAGTTCAGGAACTGTTGGATTTCGTATGCGCAGGGGCCGCTGGGTGGTGCATGTGGATTGTAGTCGCGTGGAAGAGCATGTACTACTTCTTCTCCACGACGACCGCCGCCGAACATACTGGTTATGGCTTCTCCGGCCACGTGACCCTAGAAATGTAAATAAAATACACTATGATTGCTCACAGCTCTTGCTACAAGATACTTCTACTTATCATAAATAAAAATGTGAAGACGGCGCCGGCTTGGTGAGCAGTGGTCTTGGCAAATTAATTTCTCACACCGACCACGTTATTATCACTATTTAGTCTCCTTGTGATGTATTCAGCAGCATCAGAAAAGCCTAGAATCATGAATCAGACTTTTAGTGATGACATTAGATAGAAATAATACTTTTTATTATGTACACACAATACACAATGATAGGTATTTAGTTAGGTAAGTACCTACTGGTATCATCTTCACGTTTCAGTTGCATTTTTGACTAAGAGCCAGACAATGCTGAGATGCGTCACATAACCATGACTATCCATTCCTGAACATCCGTCAGTCAAAAGAACGTTGAAAACCAGATACCTACTTATTCCATGCATTTCTAGTACCTACCTAATATTCTATACAATCTCAAAAGAACACCAAAACAAACACCACGTAAAGATCTATGTCTCACGACGGGTCTACTCTTTATAGCAGAACTTTTTATGTCATAATACTATTCTGCATAACAGCGGATAGCATAAACTTCATTTCGCAAAAATATCGTTTGGCATACACTAATTTATCATACATTCAAATCTCAATTTTGTTAGTCAGAATCATCTTTAGGCATAAATTTAATATTCATAATAATTAAAAAGCAGAACCATCATATCGCAGAGAGTTCACACCGAGCTTATCGTCGCAGCTGAGGAGCAGGGGTTTTAACGCTTAGGCCGAGCACTTCATAATACAAATACATCGCATACTTCAGCAACAACACAATAACTCAAGATATACTGAATGTTTCGTAGATCGTACCACAGCTGTGCCCACGGTGACTCCTCCAGCGATCGAAGCAGCTTGACCGAACAGGGATTGCCGTGGGGCAGGACTTTGAGCAGGTGCATGCTGATTTCGTCGCGAGTAACGGGATCCACTGCATCCAAATGTTGAGTGTTAGGGCAGTAACTGACGTCTTAATAAATAAGTTGTACTAATCAAAAGCTAATACTACCCCTGCTGCTTCCTAGCTTCACGACATCTGCTACACATATTTCTGTGTTGCAAGTTGCAACTAGGATATACTTTCCGATTCAATGGTGCAGATTACAATGTGAAAAATGTGTGCTTATTTAGTTTGAGTAGAGCCTGCAATGCAATTTAATTAGATAATTCAACAATAAATAATAAAGAGATAAAAATATGTAATAAAATTGTAATATGTATGCAATGCAATTTAATTAGATAATTCAACAATAAATAATAAAGAGATAAAAATATGTAATAAAATTGTAATATGTACCTACCTACATGTGTATTTTACTCGTAGCTATATAAATCTTACATTTACAGACTCTAACTCAAAAAATACACCAGTAAAATTAAGGGAGCACTAGCAAGGTAAGTACCTATGTACCTAAGTAATTTGCATTGATTATTTTGAACGGAATATAAGAACCCGGAAACGGAAACGGAGGTTCTTGAGATCCAATTAATTATCCTGAAAATAACTGGAGTAGGTATACACAGACATAGCTTGTAGATTTAGGTGAGGTGGCAGTGTGCGATGTCCGTCGGAGCAGAAGAGTCCATGTCCGTGACTACCAACGCCAATCGCTTCCATATTTGGTAAATACTCGAAAAAACAAAACAATATACTCGAATAAACTTCTTTAGCAGCACTAATTTTTGTATAAATTTGGGGAGAAATCACAGAGTTTATAATAGGGAAATCTTGAAATGAACATTATTTTAACACTGACTACCGCCACCCCACCAATGGCATGGTATATCTCGTGTACTACTGGAGTACTTACTAATTTTGAATTTTGGGCACTAATTTTCTATGTAGGTTTGAGGAAAGCGACAAGCTCCTCAAACTTCCTCAACATTCAAAGTCGTGGTCCTGCTGAACGAGCGCGCGAAAGTTATCATCGTTGAATTCTTGGTAAATAAGTACAAATGTTTCAGTTCTGTTTTTTTACGCAATGAATCACATATAAGGGTACTAATTATTAATTATTTGTATACTTAGATGCGTAGCATGCCCCTATTTTTCGGCGCTCATAGTAGTCCTGCTGAAGGGAGCGTGACTACTGCCGGATCACCTTCAAGATTTTCCCGAAAACTACTAGGGTACCAATTTTGTCGTTCGAGCACTAATTGTCCACCGTTCCGTTGACATGAAGAGTCGTGGAGACCGTAAATCGGTAAACGCAACGGGGGGGGGGGGCGGGGGGGTGTTAAGATGAATTCTGATCCAAATTCGTATTCAAACTTTTTTAATGACAGCAACAGCTATGTTTCAACAACAACAGTATTCTATGTGGTATTGAACTATTACCCAAAACTCCTCAACCCTCCTCCAAAGATTTTTTTAAATCAGTCCAGTAGTTTGAGTTTATTCATTACAAACAAACATAACAAAAATCAAATATTAAAAAGGTTCATAAATTAGGCGAACGATGGGTTCGTCTAACATCTTCAAGACCCGTTGTCGTATAAATAGATTGTATAAAAAGCTCTCCGATTCTACTCTTCTGATGCGGAGACTCTACACTCGAAGTTGTTGACGGTTATAATTAGGTATACCTAGGAAAAGCAGACCAGTAGTGTGGTAGATCGTAGATCCAAATTCGAAAAAGAGGTTAATCGTTGAATCTGCAGCAGCGTTCCGAAAGCTAAGCAATATCTTCTCGTCTCACATTACCTACCACAGTGTCTCAAGTCTCTCAAAACGAAAGTCTTAGGCCCATATTACAGAACCTCACTCAAGACTCAAGTATTACTTAAAATTAGTTTCAAATAATCAAAAGGCTTCCAACAAAGTCCCACTTCGACCAATTGGTTACGGTCGACTCACACGGCTTAATCACTATTTCATGGCTATTATCGTCTGACGAGTAAGACCTCCCCACAAGGTGGACCGATGACCCTATATCCAGCAGTGGACTTCTTTCGGCTGAAATGATGATGAATATTACACAATAAACATTAGTCCATCGCAACGCAAACAAGCAAACCAAAAACCCAGATAGGTATTTAAGCAAGTAACGGTCGGGTGGAGGGGGCGTTTTATATCGTAACACGACATAACAAAACAATGCCAACAGCCTACTGAATGACGCGTTCCAAACAAGAGGTTGCGATTAACCTCCAACCTTCATCAGGTGTGGGAAGATTTTGCACCTTAGACACTATTCTGAAATATCGAAAATTTCACCTAAAAATCTTGGGCAATCTATCGGCATTAAAAAATATGGTCAAATTAGACGGGAGTGATTCGTTCGGTCTTATCCCTGACGCCGAATTTACCCCAACATACCGACTGATGTTGTCTAGGAGGATACAAACAACCTCCATGAGCGGGTCACTGTTAGTTAAGTAAGTATGTACCGCACGTGACTGTGACTCCAGGTTGCCCTTCAGGAAATCACATACCTAAATGTGCAATATTTCACATCGGTGGTCCAGTAAGCAAAATAATAATTTAAAGTTTAAAAGGATTTTTAGCTTACCCAACAAAACTACACTAAAAATGGTTTATTCTACCAAAAAAAATATTTGCTAATGTAAAAAATCGCCGGTCCATTAAGAAATTGCTAATCCATTGCTTCGTAGGTTCGAAAAAAAATCTGCTCAACAACGTAAATAACGCAATGAATGTTGTTGAACTGTCAATATGAAACAAAATCGTTTACGAAAATTTGTTGCGTAATTAGATAACTGGTATTATCTGTAAAAATCGGACAGGAAGCAGTGTACTTTTTCAAAACGTGTATTACGTAATTAGATAGCTGGTGGTACCCTAATTACGCAACACATTTTTGTAAACGATTACGACAATTTTCTTTCATTTTGACAGTTCTACAAAATTCATTGCGTTATTTCCGTATAAAAGCAGTTTTATTTTAACTTAATTAGCAACGACAATCGGAATTTGAATCGTTTTGAAACAAAATAAAAAATTAAAAACATAATCCTTCATGCTTCATAAGTTCGAAAAAAAAAAGTATTACCCCAAGGTACCTACTTGGCTTCGTTGGCCAACTGAAGTTCTGTATCAAACAGTTTTGGAAGACAGGAAAGGGCCTAATATGCCTAATGCTCATTGTTGGACAAACATGACTAGTCCAGTTTTAGTGGGGTTCACTGATAGTTCAAATTCCCTGCACCAACTTTCTACCAAACGTAGTGCTTGCTGAGTGAGATTACTACAGGTCATTCCCGTCATATTCCTCGAGACAAGGATTGCGAGTTGTGTGTTGTGTGTGGGTGTATGGTGTTAATTGATAACCTATTGTATAAAAGCGGTTGGCTGGTGTATGTTTTATGGGCAAAATAAAACAAAAACATTGTGTTTTGGTTGTATATTATTGTATTGTTGCTAAAGTTTACGTAAAAGAAATGGATAAATAAATTCAGATTATAGAATAAATTGTTTTAAAATATTTCCTAAATATAAAACATAATAAAGTCACTAACAATTTATTTTTCTACACATGATTACCTAGGAATTTTAAGAATTTATCAAACTAAGTCAGAAATAATAGCTACTAGGAAGGTGCCGCTTATTTTTATCTAAAGAAAATGTTTTGAATTTGACGTAGCCTTTTATGGAAAAGACTTTTTGTAAACATTTCTTGTACAACATAAGTAGAGATGTTGGGAAAATGCTATTCATTTTTTTGATCTAATGGCACCTTGAAAATTAATTATACTAATTTACATATGGTTGTTTATCTTGCATTGACGCAAAGCCTCATTAAAGCCCTCACAGAGGGACAAGTCGTGCTGTTGTTGAGCACATTCAATGAACTGCTTGATCTCCCAAGCACAAGGGCCCTGAGGAGTCTGGTTCTGGTGCTGGCTTAAAGTCTGTGCTGCTGGCTGTGCGGGCGCCTGCTGCTGGGCTGGCTCGCTGCTGCTACCACTAAATAATCCAGTTAGAGCACTACCAGCCACGTGACCCTGCAGCAAAACATTTTATATCCATTTTATTTTGAACTTTAGACGCAAAAATAAAGAACTTCTCTATTATATAAACTAAGCTGATTCTCTAGAAAAAAAACAACTTATAATTATGCCAAAATATATAAAACATGCAATAATATTATTTATTGTGCATAATGTCAATTCATGTAAACAAAAAGGGCGAAATCATGATAACGTCACTATAACATGTGACGATCTTCACATTGCTTGGCTCCTAGCCAAACTTAATGCAACTGTAAAAGAGGGATAATTTCGATATTAAATACCTGTACTAAATAGCACCATCTATTCTTTTTTTTTTTTTTAATGTTAAGGTCAAAAAATATCGACGCGTTTACATTACGTAACAACAAATTACGCACCACTGCCGATCCGACGGCGACACCGCCGGCCGTGGCTGCCATCTGCTGAAACATCGACGGCTGCTGAGATTGGGCCATAGCAGGCCCAGGGGTCGATGGAGGAGCATGAGCCGGAACTCTGCTCGGTGGTGGAGATGCAGCCCTAAAAACATCTCGCTAGGTTAGCTATCGCCGCATGATGAAATAAAATGTAATAAAGGAATCCCAATGCAAATAAAAATCAACTTACCGTCGCTGCGGGGCTGGTGGAGGGCTCGCGGATCTTCCACGTCGAGGCATTTTTTTACAAACTTTATTAACTTCGGGTTACACAGAAATCCTGTTCAATCAAGAACAACACTTCCAATAAAACTGACTGACACTTTGACTTTACTCTCACTGTCAAATATCTCGAAGGTTGCAACTGAAGAGCGAAATTTTTTCTAGAATATTTATATTTAGAATAACTATCTATTGCTATCTCAGTTTCGCATATTGTTACATTATGACGAACGACAAAGACAGCAAATTTTATTAGATAACCAACATAACAACAATTTTATAGAAGCGTTCTCTTTAGGTAATTTTATTTTGACTTGACATGCGTTCGATCTAAGATTTAAATCGATTGAAGGCTTTGCGTTCGATGACAACTAAAATGTGAAATGGTCAAGACTAAAACAAAAGAACGCAACAAAAACAGTTGTTTTTTTTACAGTTAAAGGTTACAGTAAATTTTATTTCCTGTAATGTTACCCTATTAAAATTACAATACACAAGTTAATATTATATATTTATATTATATTATTTAATTTATTTATTATGTAACTACAACTTTCTAATAAAAAAAGGAAAGCTCATTGGGCATTAAAAAAAATTGTCCGTATCGCTGTCAATGGGAAGTGCCCAAAAGGCTGGCAGTATTGCAGTCACAATAAAATTGCAATAGGTTGATGTTTACGTTGATACAATGAATATGTCGATTTAAACACTCGATTTATTGGGTGTACGATTTATCGAGTGTACGATTTCGATTATTATTGATAAAATAAACGTCCAATTATTTAGTGGTCGATCACATCAAGTCTATGATTTGGCATTCGTTGGCATAGTACTCGCATGTCAAATTATATATCGTTCTGTTTATTCTGTATTAAGGCATTATTAATAAAATCAATGATACGGTTTTTATACGTTTATGCAATGTGTTGCAAACTATTATGTGGGGCAAACAAATACCGCGCGAGCGGAATTCCCCTTAGTCTGTTTGAACCCTAGTAAGTACTAGTAGTACCCAATCCACTAATGAAAACTTGGTTATAAAAATACTTATTAAAAAACATTAACCTGCTGCTTCTGCTTCTGCCTCCAAATCCTCCTCTCCCTCTTCTCATAATATTATGTTTTGTGAATTTATTTTAATTTATTTCAGGTTATTTCAGTGTTTCCATTGCAGTTTATTTTGATTGACGTAAAGTTATCTTTTTTTCTATCGAGCTTTATTGAAATTATATTTTCTCTACTTCAACCAGTAACAATTCTGCATTATGCTAAGTACACACGCAGTGACTTTAGTCCGATTTCAAATTCTCACGTCCATACAAAGATTTTGGAATCACTAGCCAGTCGCCGGCGACTAAAGTCGCTGCGTGTTAGGGCGCTCAATCTTATTACAAAAAACTGGGGACAGCAGTGCTCCCAGTACAAAATAAGTTTAAATATGTTGTTTAATTTTGTTGGATTATAATCGTAGAAGTTTTTACTAACTAAAGATAAAAGATGGCAGCTCTGAAGCAATGTTCACTATATCTCATCTTGGTGGTTTTCGTGTCATTAAACAGTCGGCGCTCTGATTGGCCTTTTACCAGTGAAGTCCAGTGAAGGGCCAATCGGAGCGCCGGCGCCGAACGCGGCCGATGCGTAAAGTTGAGATGGTTAAAAGAAACTCACACTAGGACGTCTGATAGCCCCAATACAAATGTCTGCTAATATCTGACGCTTGCCGTGTTTTACGATATTTTGTTCATTTTTGTGATCTTCCTGTGTTTTTGTTGTGCGTTTGTCGATGAGTTGAGCGAAAGTTCGTCAGACTAATCCATATTTGGGACCAGAAAGTGATTTTGTGAGTGGTTGTGTCAAAACTGAGATATTACTCCAGTGTAGTGTTAGTTTGAGATAGGATTCTTCTAGTTAATTATTTTGGTACAGACGCCAGCAGGTCAACCTACCCGAAACTGTCAAATTTTCCCAATCAACTTTGAACCTTATCCTTTAGTGATAAAGTTGAAAACCTATTAAAGAAATTTGACAGATTGTAGTAGGTTGATGTGCTGGTGTCTGTACATAGTAATAAAAAGTTGATTACTAAATTGTATTTCATTTATCAATCCTTTAAATGAACACTAAAATACTATAGAATCTATACCCATACTATCTACCACTATATCTATACACATACTATACTTAGCTATAGCATACCGGTGTCGTATCCAAAGGTGTAGTTCTAACTATGAATATCAGATGGCGCCAGTTTCTTTAGGAACGCAAATGACCCTGTTCTACGGAACAAGATTGGTCTTTATTTCAGTACAGATGCCAGCACATCAACCTACTACAATCTGTAAAATTTCTTTAATAGATTTTCAACTCTATCACTTAAGTGTAAGGTTCAAAGTTAATTGGGAAAATTTGACAGTAGTTTCGGGTAAGTTGACCTGCTGGCGTCTGTACATTACAAAGTACTCTGTGCTGAGTGTGCATATATCATTAGTGCTGAACTAGGTCGTAAAACTAAAACTTTCATTTTTATTTAGTTTGTATTTACTGCGCTCTCTTGCTTGATATTTATTGGAGATAAAAATATTTCTTAATTTAATAAGTTTGTATTTACTGCACTTTCACACAAACATATTGGGACATCTTTTATTACTCATAGGGGACATCGGACTCTGATGAGACACATAATGATAAACCGTTATTTTACAGTCACAGCTGTACAAAGATCTTTTGGCACGTGGCCACAATCGCACAACTAACAGCGATGCATTGCGACACCTGACGGTGCGTCATCCTACACACAAATTACAGTAATATGCCACACGGTGTGTTGCGAAGACGACGTGCAACGATGCATCGCACGCTCAATGGACAAGAAAACCAGAGAAACAAAGCGGGGAAGGATGTCGTGGTGCGATGCCGAGCGTCGGAGCGGCATCGTAAAGTGGGTGATAGACGCGTGAACTTAAAGTACGCGGTTTTTAAGTTCGCGAACTTACTCGGCTCACCATCGATGACGCACGTGAAGATATCTCCGGAACGGAACGGAGAGAATAACCGTTATATTCTTGCACACGATGATGTAACTATTTATTTATGATTTTTTGACAACCAACGATAAAGATATAAGCATTAGATCCATATAATACTCAGCAAAAAAATAATTGCCAGTTTGACTACCAGATTGTATCCTATGATATATTTATGCATAATGTTGGCTATTAGAAGCCATTTCAAACAAAAAACCTACACTTTAAAATGTAAGCTCCCATGTCTTCGAGAGCCTTTTTTCAATCCACAGTGCGTCGTAGTAAGCAGTTTTGTGTTGCGACATCGCATTGCCCGTGTGGCACTTGGTGCGTTGAAATAATTGCGGCACCACGATGCAACGTATCAGCAATGCCCGTGTGGCCTGTGGTCTCACTTTAACGCCACCATAAGTAGATACATACTTATTCGCCATAAAGCACCAAAAGATCCTTTTTCAACTTAATTTTACTTCTGATTTGGCATCATAGTGATCTTTACTTTGCTACAAAGATCTTTTAGTGCTTGAATGACGTTGACAGGTTGACGCTGCTGGTAAAAAATTGTGAAATTGTTTTGTAAAATTGGTGTACTACTTTTTATGGAATGTATTAAAATAACAAGGTAACGGCATTAGTTCCAATTTTGGCCAGACGTCAAAAGATCCTTGTACTGTTTTATTCTCTTAGCCATCATAGTTAGTCTGTTGTCACTTGAATCGCATATAATGGACCATTTAGACGCTAAACCAATCCAATAATAGCCTCGTGTAAATAGAGACAATCCACTGCATTGGATTGTCCTCAAGGCATTGATGAAGCCAGTCCATTGTAATTGAATATTTGAATTTCGCGGGCTACTTTAGCGCATCCCTGACGTGAAGGACGGCTTTCTTATTAGCGTATAGGCACATCACTATTAGGTACGTCACCACGTGGTTGACTAAAATCGGCATACAATGTGTTTTGCGCCATACCATGCGGCTTCAGCAGCCTCGCATCGGTTCATTGAGTGAGTGTCTGAGTGACTTGTTGAACGACTCCGAGTACTTCATTCATTCAATGGATGGACTCAATCGCCTCAATATAGTAAAAATATCTGTGGTTAGTTATTGTGACTTGGTGACCGCGTGATCGTAGCTGTCGAGATTTTCGATTCTGTGACAATTTTAACGTTTTCGTAAAGATTTTTGAGTGAAAATGGGCGATATTCATGCCGGTCAGAACACTAATGTGTTCTTGATAGGAGGAATTACATTTTTCCTCTGTGTAATAATACACTTTGTATACAAGATCGCCTTCAAAAGCAAGAAAAAGGAAGCACTAGAACATGAAATTGAGAGCGATTCTGGTAAGTTGTATGGTTTAAACATAGTAGAATAAGAGATAAAAATTATAAAATGACGCCAAAAGTTACAGTAAATAATTGAGCGTTAATTGTGTGATATAAGTAGATTGAAAACGGCGGTAGAATTGTGTTTAACTGGGCGAATTTTCGTTCGATGTGAATGGACGAAGCTATAACTGTATACGAAGAATGCAGCTGACACACTTCGTGTGTGTATTCACATGACTAGATAGTTATATCTTTATTTTGTGAAGCATCTTTACTTACATTTGAACTTAGTCAAAAGATTTTGAAACACCATGCTTGTTCTTCAAAATTTGTGCCATGTGATCCTCTCATTATCCTATCCCACAGGAAGTAATGACTGAACTGTAAAGTGACAATTTACAATAAATTGTGCAGAAGTACCTGTTCATATATTTTATAAACTACAAAAGAGATGTTACATTGTGCTGTTTTTGATTGATTTGTTTAAAAATTGTTTTTTTTAGCTTTTATTATTTTTTATGTTCACACCATGCCTAACCCTACATCTAAATAATACTTTAATACATAACATCATGAATATATGAGGTACCTAGATAGATTACATATAAATTATAGTTTTATAATGATAGGTGTTTAATTTTTAAATACCAATTACAAATAAAAATGTACATTAAACTATTTAATAAATATTAATCCAATACACTCATAGGTATTTTTATGTAAATGATTATAACCTTAATGCACCGTGTGGGTATCTTGCAGATGTGCAATAGTTTGAATACCACTATAACATTGAATTGTATATTTTTTACCTCAAAAACAATGAAAATATAATATTATACATTTTGAATGGAACCTTGTTGAATTGTTAGTTGTTGTCAATGTGTAGGAATTCCATCCAAATATATTGTTTAAAAAAAATAAAAAAAGCATAATAATATGGTGGAATGTTTTACTTACCTTTGTTGTTGTTTTTCACAAATTGGTCTGACATTCAACATGGTGAGGGTGTCAGATCATAATGTTTTAATATGCCAGAACATAACACTTGGCAGCTGAACAAACATTATTGAAAGAACATTATTACAGAAAAAACTTGGTGGAACAGTTAAATAAAGAAATTATACTTACATATATTTATTAAATGATTCATTTTATGTTAATTTTTGATATTGTTTTACTGTTGGGTCACATCTAGCTTTAACACATGTGTTGTTTATACATTGAGTCATGTAGACCATTGTAATACTTTAGTGCATGCCACAATACAATTCACTTAGGTTAGGTACCTATATTGATAAAAAAAATGTTTTGTTTTATTTTGCATCTTTAGATTTTTATTTGTCTTTGTATTTTATTCATGTAAACTAATGCAAAACGGGTATGTAAGGAGCATAGCAGGTGGCATTCTAGAGGTTCTGCCTACCCCCATGGGAAGAAGGCGTAAGTTTATGCATCATAAGACAATACATAAAAAAATACAAAACTGCACTGGGCATTCATGAGAAAATGGATTACTAGATGAACAAAAACAAACCTTTTGCAAAAAAAAAACTGACTCAACAGAATAATATTTTTGCTACCTATCAGTTTTATTTCAGTGCAGCATGGCCTGTCTCACTTTCTCTCGCCGTTAAAGTGAACATTATCTTACGTAAAACAGCTTTAAGTCGTTTACTTTCGACACACTAAAATATAGATAGCAAATTGTTTATGTACCTATTGATTTTACATTTTTATACTGTTGCATTTCAGATAATGTTGTAGTTATCATTAACATATAATTTAATATATGTTACTTATGTCAAAAATAAATAACATTTTTATCACATTTGATTTGAAAGATAGCACATCGAAATACTTACTTTTGATTTTGTAATAAACCTTTAATTACTGACGAACTATCTAAGCAGCTAAAAAAAAGTATAGTTGCTAAACTTGCAAACCACATGCGAATCCATGGAACTTTCGAGTCGTTCTACCAACTGCAACAACACATTCGGACATTTGCCGCCAAACGGCTTTGAATGAGTTGAACGTGCTCAAGTCGCATAAAAAAATAAACTGAACGATATAATACATAAAGGAAGCAAGCAGACTTTCTCACAACGCAACGTATAAAATTAACGAGACCTTTCTTCATTTCCGCTGTCTTATTTAGAATTTGCGATCTGTTGCAGATAATATCGTGAAGCAAATAGGTAACAGCTTACTGTCCAACAGTCCAAACAATAGCCTGAAATAAAAATCTTTCAAAATCATTTATTTTTCACACGGCAACGCATTTAATTTGTTTAATTAGGCATAATGTAACTGAAACAATAATATCATTAAGTTTTTTGCGCTGAATATTGCTAATTTAAGTAATTAAATTTAAAACACAGGTATTTTCAGGTTTGTTTGTTGTTTTTAGATCATTCAACTCCATGAATGGTTAGGACAGTGTATTCGATTCATCTTTGGATTCTACGTCGCCCGTCGTAGGTACCTACACATATTTATAATGAAAATGATGAATCATTCTACCGATCGATTAGTCAGATTTTGTTGAACTCTTATAAATTATAATCTTATCCATGATCAGTGCCATATTTCACAGAATTCCCGTTTTATCGTGTTTGTAAAAATTTACTAGAATTTATTGATCAAATCGTTTTTCAAGATAAAATTAGTACAGGATGTTAAGAATGTGAACATTTTGGCTTAACGGCGCCAGTAGGTATTCAGTGAATTGAAAGTGTTACAACGAAGCTTTCAAACATAATTTTCCTCGCACTAACCCAAGTCTTCGCCTCTTTAAAACGTTAGTTTAAAAACACGTAAAAGTGAATAAAATCGAATGCTAGCTCACGCTGCCACAATGACGCGTAACTGACATCATCTTCTAATTCCTACACCAGACAGGTACGAGGAAACTATCACACAGGCACATACACCTAGTTTAGGAGTCAGGGAATTAAAATTATTGTGACCTAGTTATAAGCTTTATATGCTCTTAGTTTTTGTTTCTTGTACTGTGATGGCTTTTGGTGAAATAAAGAATTTATTATTATTTATTATATATTATTATTATCGGCTTGCAATTGTAACAAGATATGGCAATGTATATTATATCTGTTCAGAAATTTTTGTCCGTTAGTCATCACGAGATCATGACTATGTAACGGTAATTTTATAAGCATCACGTCAACCTACTTCCAGTTTAAAACGTTATACGGCATTAAGTATGTAGATATTTCATGATTCGTCATCATTAAACAATTTTTTTTCATCATCTCCATTGAATCCTTTACGATTTTTAGTAACTAGTTTCTCTGGGAATTCGGAAAAGGGGTTATTTATTAGCAAAGCTCGTTTTGTGAAAAAGTGAATGACCTGTCGTCACTGGTTGTGCACTAACATTAAATCAATAGACCACTTAATTTTTTTGGGTATCGTACAGACCATTTAGAGTGCAAAAATCTTAAGTTCATTACCCTTTCTAAGGCGCTCGGTGCGTCTGTCGCTTATTTAGGTACCTATTAATAATCAATATACTTACTTGTATTATAGGTAATTCTCCCGCAGAAGAAGTAAGCTCCGAAGCGACTGCGACTGAAACCCGGATCAGTGGGAAATCGAAGAAACGCGCAACATGGAAAGGAAAATCAGAATTCAGTCACCCGTGGCTGTTAAAGAATCTCAAAGGACACCCAGGCACCGTTCTTCTAGTGGATTTCTCTGCCAACGGCAAGTTCATGGCCGCTACCTGTGATGGTAAGTTACCTTAATCTTTGTTGTAACTAATGAACATTCTCACGCTAAGAATGTCCTTAATTTCCTTTGAAAGCGAATGGCCTCATTTCTCCATTTTCATTATAAATAAATCAGGTGAATGATAAATAGTTTTTAAAATTTTGTAAATACTTTGTGGTGTGTTTGCATGTCTTGTAAATATTAGAGAGCGTACGTATGAAATGAAGGAACAGTTAAATGCAGGCATACTTTAAATATTTGAATACTGATTAAATTAATTTGTCGTGAATTATGAGGCCATTATGACGAAGGCTTAGTATAACGAGAAAGTGTAATAACTGCTTCAACCCGTACCAGTAGAATGACGGCTGTAAATATATTCTTGTCCGTGATATAGTTAATACTCTCTTGTCAGACTAAATTTGCAAAATATTTTAATTAAAATACTGATTCTAGTGAGGAAATACGTGTATGATTTGAATCTATAAATAAAGTTGTTGATGATTTGGTTCGCGAATGCAAAACAATCAAAATGCCTTACGTAATACAATTTGTTTTTTTCCAAAGTGCTAAATGCCTCACTAGATTTGGTGTTACATAAACTGATCGAACCTGAATTTCATCAAGCTAAACATATTCTTATTAATTCAAATGTATTTTGGGGAAATATTATGTCCGATTACAAAAATTAATTAGACATTGGTATGTCACTTGGTGAAATTAAGATGAACGATCACAGAACTACGTAATATATTAAAATGTATTATAATATTTAAGTCTGGCTTGGACATAGTGCTCTCATAAATACTCTTGACATTGCAATGAATCAATGTTAAAGTCATTTGTTGCAACAAAATGTTCTGGAACAGATATTGTGGATTTGTAATATTAAAGAGAGCAGTGTGTACCAGCTTTATCAATTTAAGCTTATCGTGCAGCCATTAGATAATATTGATGTGTCCGATAGTAGATTTTGAGAAGTCTTCGGATGTTGTGAAATGTTTTGGTTGCTCGGATGTATCGTCCAATGGCTGGATGAGGAAGCGGCGAGCTCGTGGTTCCGCCAAGGCCTCGCGTTTTTGTCCCACTCCGCTACGCCACTGTTATGTGTAATTTGGAGGTCCGCCGGTCGAAGTCGCTCCCAAGGCTGTTTACACTACTTTACTGGAATTACTATCCAGAAAACACGGTCAAAATATTATGCAGTTAATTTCACGTCAACAGTTGCATAACCTGCAACGAATATCAGATTTCCCAATCAAGTGAAAGGAGTTAGCAAAATTAAGTTGATTACGACTTCCAATTCTGAAGTCTTAGCATGATGCTTCAGAGTGTGAAATTGAATCCTATAAGTAACTGAGTACTAAAACTAGTAGTAGTGAAGTGGAAGTGCTCCACAATTACTTCCCTATACTTGAACAGAAGATGCTGATAAGGACTATACGATACTAGTTTAGTTGCGTAGTATTACTTATTTCTGGTAAGTATTTAGATAGTGAAATCTAATCTCGGTTCTGTTAATAAGTGCATAATACTACATAAGAGTGATAGTCAGTTCATTCGATTGATATCAGATTGATAAGCTCACCTACTAGCACACAATGTACTACAATAAATCAATTTCTATATTCAGCAGTACTTATAAAGCTGTTCTAAATTAACGTCCTCAATTTAAAATTAAACGCAAATAAAGATGTATGAAAAAAAAATGATATTTATAATTTACAGAAATGTTAAATTATCATAACGGGTCAACTTTATTTTAAATAATAATATGTTTTACTTATAATTAACTCATTATATAGTTGCCAACCGTGGCAGAATCTATTCTGATGATTAATAGAATACTTACTACAATTTATTCTTCCTGGTTGATTTATCAGACCATAGATGGTAAGACATTTAGATAATAGATTTATGATTGTAATTGGCAGACTCATGAAGTTTAATTTTGTTAGTTTATGGGAGAATGCAGCTGCACATCATTCTGATCATCTCATAAATTACCTACCATGTCATGGTACCCACGACAAGAAACCTTCTAACTTCTTGACAGCATTTTTATTAAACAGGTAATAGGCATTAACTTATATATGTTAACAACAATTAAGTATTTGAATGAGATTTAATGTAAAGGAGGATCGCCTCTGCCATCAAATCGAAGCCGCATCGAATCAGTCCTTGAATAATTGCTGTAATAAAACCAACGTGAAGTAAGTGATCTATGTTCAGTGACGTTTAGTGCTTACAATTGAATCAATTATTAAATGGTTAAAATGCTAATCGATCGATAGAATCCATCGAGAAAGTCATGGTACAATAAGTAGGTCGATTCGAGAACATTTAAATGGTTTCATTCTAGTCTAGCGGGTTTACCAACTGACACTTTTGAGGATTCCTAATGAAACTGAAACAAAAAATTAATTAATAAGAGCTATTATGTAATGAAGCCAACGATTATTTCACAACATTCAAATAATTGCGATCGCAGAATTAAGGCAATACGACAGCGTAAAAAATCGCGGCAAAAAATCAGTTTCCCGCTCTAGTTTGCAGCTGCTGACGATCAGTCGGTACTGGGCAGCCGGCACCGCTTCTGTGCCGATAAGCTAACCGGAATGATCGCCATCGCCATGATAACGGGGTCGCTCACCTCGCCCAAACGTCTGCGACCCTGTTCCGCAGGCTTTGTTTACACTAAATAACTAGGTCGAAGTATAAATACATTTAATAATTTATGATACAATTATTGAGCACATGCCAATCGTGAAAATTTTAAAATCCTTTCGATGTTTGAACATCTGCCTCGCCATCTGATTGAACACTCAAATCTCGAGTACCTACGTGTTTATCGTATGGTTGCTTCCTGTGAGAAAAAAATATGTAACGATTTTCCTAAGTATTGTGACGTAACTCGTATTGGGAAATATTTTTCGAGTGCATGAAACAGAACAAAATTAATGTTTGCCGGACGATCGGACCATGCCGGTAGTATGTTCTTAGTTTATATTAACTTTAAAACAGCATGCTTAGATGTTGAACGCTCCATCACATGTTGGCAAAAAGTGAATTACATAATTTAAACACGCGATGACAAAGATGCTGAATAATGATAATGTATGATTAGCAATCGGCCGGTATATAGCCGCAGGGCGGAAGCATACGGAAGGCTATGCCTATAACACGTCGTATCTGGGCGGGCATACATAAGTCGTGAGTAAAATATTACCTCCTCATTCTAACATAAATCATACTATTTACATAAGGAACGGGCAAAAAGTTAGGTACACCTACCTAAATTAGCAATATGACCTGACTTCTTCATATCGGCAGATTTATGTAATACTTCAAATCATACATTTGAAGTATTACATAAATATGAATGTAGTGTGGTAAAAAATACTACCAACCGTTATGTTGAACCTTTTTTTATTGGATAGGTCATTGGTTAACACGCCGAAATATAACTTGTCTGATTGTAATTACAATTAGGTGTCAATTATGCACACCGGGGCGTCATTTGCTATCAAAAACTAATAATATCTCTAGAACTAAACCGTGTGTAATGCTGACGCGCTGACGAAACCAACGATCTTGCTGATCTTCCAAAAACAGATTGCAGAATAAATTCCGCGATAGTGACGATGACGATTGCTGATCCTAATCTGTCGTTCGCAGATAAGTAATATTACCGATCTATTTACGTAGCGGAACAATAGATAATGTTTTGCGGGTAGTAAACTACAATATGAAGCTGTCGTTATGGTCCGTGGATGCGCGGCGAGGACGGCCGCCCTAGGTCGCTCCATGGTCATTCTTCACGCGTCATCGCGCGTTTTATATAAGCTATACCCGATCCGTGACTATATATCTCGTGAACAGTGTAAATAAATCGCCTACAGGGACACCGGTGTCTGCATACGTAGCGAAACTAAACCCTTGCGTATTATCATCATCGAAAATTCTCAATTTTATGAAATTTGAGTTGGATGTACCAGATATCATTTTTGTATAGTTTAGCAATGAACGCTGCACCAGTGTTCTATTTCGATCAATCAATGCTAAAATGAATCAGTGCATCCCACATTGTCAGTCAAAATGAACCTTATGTCGAATGACTCAAGTCAATTGCTACATTGTTTTTATCACCTTCAGAGAAAAACTTAAACGCCCAATTAAAAAAAAAAAAAAAACGATTTATTTAAGCCTTCTTGTTATAAACAAGAAAACTTAAATAAATCGTTTTTTTTTTCTTGTGAATCTACGTTATGCTAAATGTTGAATGATAAGAATGATCTCGTAGACGCGTCGTATTTGGCCTTGGTTCATTTTATAACGCTTCCTAGTTTCGACGAGGTGTTCGACATTTTTTGGCAAACTTTAGTTTTGCTTTAAAAATCATTTTAATTTGTCCCCTTTTGTAATCTTTAACACAGATATCAACTACAACAAATAAGAATTGTTTGTAATCTAGTGTCAAGTCTATTGGGCCAATTTTGATTTCGCCTTTTGATACCAACAATAAAATAATACTTTTGTGATAATATTTTATTATTTTATAGTGCGGCGTCTAGGTTGACTAAACATTATGATATGAGAATTAAATTAGGCTGACAGCATTTTTAATCTAGAAAATCTTTATCTAATTATATAAAAATTGTCGTGTACAAACAAAAATAAGAATCAACTACATTAAAATCGAAAAAGTGTTTACCTTGATTTTTTTAATATCCTCAATATTTTGTATCCTATAAATGGCACTAGCTTTTGCTCGCTTCTTCTCGCTTGATCTGTTACAACTAGTTTGTATGTTGATGTAGAATACACATTATTTTGCATTCGATTATATATTTTGAGCTTTCGAAAAACACATCGGTTACGTTCACTTTCATCTCACTATTGCATGTGTGAATAAATCCTATTGTGTTTTAAATCAGCAGTGCTGCACTATTAAGCAATGTCGGACCTTTTTAAGGTTTATCAAAATTAAATTGTTAGCAATCTGTTCATTTTCCATTAGATTCAGTTAATTAACAATTCACGTTGGTTCGTTAAAACATTAATACGATTCGAATAAAGATTTCATAACTCTTTACTTTTTGCATAACTAACGTAGTCCGTGGTTTAATTTTTTTGCGTTCACAAAATAATGTGTACAGTCACAGAATATAATAATAGTACTAACGTGCAGTGTACTATTCCCATTTACATATGCATAAAATATAGCACGTTTAAAGCCAGTTCATGCACAATTTAGTAAGTTAAAACAAACACTACCTAAGAGTACATAGGGTATAAAAATACTTATTTCTTCGCGTTTAAACCGTGACCGTGTTATGCATTTGTGTTATTCAAGTTTCGTAATGAACTTTGCAGGTACTTATTCCTTGTTTTCTAGTAGTACTTGTGCACGCGATAAGCGTTACTTGTAAAACTTAGTGGATACATCGATTACCTTCAATTACTAGTGTGAAATCACTGGAAAGGAAGAAGTGTAGGTATATGAAATTAGAAATCAGCTCGGCGAGATTGCTGGTTGACGATGAGTTAGCGAATCTTGTTCTCTAGGTACACAAGCAAGCCAAAACGTCAAAGAATACAATGGGCCATTAAATTATACGACAGGCTGCATGACCAAGTTGTCAGACACGCCACGCGACGTCGCCGACCTCTGAAACAGACTCGTTTCAAGCTATCGTGATGTAGTGCCTCCTTGCATAGGCTTCTGGGTGGCATTGGATCTATCGACTCTCAACTGATTTCATAAAACGAATGCATGCGGGCACATCTGTGACCAATCTACATACACATGCAACTCAAAATGACCCAGTCTGCATGAGACAATAAACTATTGCTTAGTAAAATAATTGCATTGAATTATGAGAATTTTCTATTAATTAAATGGAATCTAGGCTCATTGGATTGAGAACTAGAAGACTGCCTTGACATGATTGCTTGTGTCATCTTAAAGCGCAATGGTTAGTGCATTTCAATGGACAAATTACAGCATCAATTAAATCTTCTCGTCTTGAACACATTTCTGTTAGATTTACATTAAAATGTTGTTTGTGGCTAATAGTTGTTATTTCAGTATTTAATTAACTTTTGCCGAGACAAAGACATGTAAAACTAGGTAACTACCAAAAACAAGATTCTCTAGAATTCTTATTGTTGGCCAGAGACTACAAAGTAGTAAATCAATTTAATTAATTTAAATTACCTCAGCCTGTTTTTTTTTTTTTTTGGTTGGTAAATTATCAATTAACTTCTCCCGCTCTGGGTGGAGCGGGAGGGCGTGTCAGACTCTTACTGACTAAAACCCACCCGTGTTCCTTCCGTTGCCTGTACGTTGCCAGGGGCCACGGTATCCCTTTCGGACTTTCCCGCAAAAATTACCTCAGCCTGATTTACTTCATTTTATTTGAAGCATGGATAGAGCTACGGATACTTAAGTTCATTATTTCTGGACGAAACATAACCTTTGTTTAACTATTAACCCGAGTCGGTTGTTTGATTGAACTGAATTCAAGAATGGATTAAAAACAATGGGCGCTATTCTGAACATTAAAATTTATATTTCTGTTATCGCTTATTCACACAGCTGAAATGGATTTACTATAATAGTTAAACGAGGTCAGTTCCATACTACAACTTGTCGTAAATTGAAATCAGCAAAGAATAAGGTTCCGATCCGATAAGCAAAATATAACTGCTATAGTATTTTTTCTTTAGTAACGTTATCTGACATTTTGCTTCGCGTAGATATTGCCAGATTTATCCCAAAAGTTGCTTCATTAATTTATTAAAATTGGCACTTAAAAGAAAAGTAATCTCAATTTTGTATAAATTAAGTTACAACATTACAATTCTATTAAATTCGTTATGAAACACGTGTATGTATGAGTTTTTTTAGCATACTACGTACTATTAATTGATAAATGTTATCGGTCAGCAAAACTGAGTTAATCTGGGCTTACTCAGGGATTTACTCCACAGAGTATCTCATAACTATGGCGATTACCGAAATGTAAATCCTCCGACTGTCATATGGCACTCCCAGACTATTTAAGTCCATAGTATCTTTATCTTATTACGTCGATACGTAACGCCAATCAATGAGTAGGTACGCCGTACTTATGTGATAAGTTTCCGATCATAATATACCTATTATTGAGTGATAACGAACATGTTTCCTGGACTTTTAATGTTCTTCGTGTTGCGAATGACGATATAATGACCCATTGTTAAGTGTTCCCGTTTCGTGTGGTAATTAAATTAGATAGCCTTTTAGCTTGGGATTTTCACGATTGGAAAACGTATTTGCAAAATAAGTTTTGCTAATGATTGAATAAAACCGGCTAAGTGCGAGTCGGACTCGAACACGAAGGGTTCCGTACCACCTTACAATATTTATCAAAAAACGCGTATGGGGGTCCCCTTTAATTTATTATTTGTTGTTATAGTTTTTATTGTTGTTGCAATAGAAATACACAATCTGTGAAAATTTCAACTGTCTACCTATTACGGTTCATGAGATACGGCCCGCTAATAGACAGACGGACGAACGGACAGCGGATGCTTAGTAATAGGGTTTCATTTGGCAACATTCGGGTACGGAACCCAAAAACGGGTAACTACCGTAAATAAAGTCACTATTGCTGCTGTGGTTTCAAGTTTTAGAATGTATGTAATTTGTAGTTTTCCCGTTCTCTATCTTTCACCTCTAATACCAACATTTGCAACTCAATCCACCAGTTCCAGAAAGGTAAAAGTAATACGAATGTAATATCACAAACTTTCCCTTCACGGGGTTAGGTACTGCTCAAGCCACGTAACCATAACACATCGAAATTACAGGTTACAATAATGCTGTAAAGTAGCCACTAGGCAGCGAGTAAAACCACAAGAAAGTTGCCTACTTCCTTCAGGCCACACCTCCGAGCTAATAAAGATAAGACTTCGATAAACTATGTTTCTTATAACTAATATAAATTTATCATAAAAAACATTTAGTACCTACAGCTGAAGTTAGTCATAGGCGCGTCACGATAAAGATCAGCATTTAAGTACCATTTTCGTTCATTTCCTTGTTACATGATAATTATTACTTCATCACTTACGTGATCGGAGTTCACATAAATCATAACGTAACGTAAAAAAAGGTTCATTGTGACTTCCCAATGCGTTTAGATGTCTTAGTTTTTAGGGTTTTATTGATTCTAGGAAGCCTTGTGCTTGCGTCATGTCTACATCCGCCGGAATCCTTGGTAGTTCCTCAAATATTCCATACGTGAATGAAATCTTGAGGTTTACATACATTATTTATAATAAACTTTTAGGTAGGGTTAACCATGATGTTCGTGGAACGTGGTATTCTACTAATTTTATTTGGAAATACCACGTGCAGTGTGCTTGCGACTAATTTGACAGATCATTTAGATGTCAATGTCATGATTCTTTTACTTTCCATGACGTAGATAGCACATTTAGAAACATTTTGGATGCAAATGCTCCCCTATTTGTAATAAGAATTATGCATTTTCATAAAAGAAAGTTATTTTGTGATTTGTCACTATATTTGCTTGAGCAGTGGTGGCCCAGTGATACCGGCCACGACTTACGATTTGTACGTCGAGGTTCGAACCCTGACAGACGCTTTACTTTGTGTAAATTATTTCATTTCCACTGTTCTCAAAACGGTGAAGGAAAACATCGTGAGGAAACCGGCATGTCCTAGAACCAAAAATTCGAAGACATGTGACATCTACCAACCCGCACTGGGCCCGCGTGGTGCCTCTCACTGATAGAAGAGGCCTGGGTCCCAGCACTGGGTACATTATAGGCTGATTATGCTATGCTATGCTCATCGTCATCTGCCCAGCCTTTTCCCAGCTATGTTGGGGTCGGCTTCCAGTCTATCCGGATGCAGCTGAATACAAGTATTTTACATGGAGTGACTACCTATTTGACCTCCACAACCCAGTTACTGGGTAACACGATACCCCTTGGTAGACTGGTTGTCAGAATTTCGTGCTTCTGACTACCCGTAACAACTGTCAAAGATCTACAAATGACAGCCGGGACCAACGGCTTACCGTGCTTTCCGAAGCACGGAGGGTTCTTGGTGTAAAGATAGTCCACCCATCTTCGGACCAACCGCGGCAAGCGTAGCTTAACCTTATCGATCGACCCGTGCGGTTGTTATTACTTAGTCACAACCCCCTCAATATTTATGCTATGCTATGCTATGTTTTGCAAAATTATTATAAAATGTTAAGTCAATTGTACTAGACGTGACTGTATTGGCGTTTACTGTGTATTATTAGCCTACTTTTGTAGGTGAAGTCGTATGGTCGATCAACTGATATATATGATGGAATTAATAAACGATTTGCATATTCGCCTGTCGCATCTAAGAAGTGACGAAGTAACATGTAAACAATCTATCATTCACTTAAGCCAAGTATTCAGATGTCAACTTTGTAAGCTTATCGCAGTTTATCATATTCTAAAGTTAGACGTCCAATTAATAATAAATTCTAAATCGTTATAATTTATGCAATTAATGTAGTAGCATTTAATAGCAATTCCTGTATTTTTACGTATTATTACGTTTGTAGTAGAAATAATTTTTAAAGATCAGTTGTTTCGTTTGCACGAGACAAACCTTTAACCTCTGACCGTGGCGTATCTGATACACCCAAAATTTCCATACTATTATGTAAAACATGTCGAATTAAATTTAATTTTTGATGAAATCGTAAGGAACTGACCTTGTAGATCTAGAATCTCCAAGAAGAGCCTTGCGCTTATGTTTGTTTTTGTACGTTGTTTATTGCATAGACTATATTTAAAAATTAAAGTCCCATCTTATCTTTCTTTGTACAATTTGTTTGTTTAACCGTAAGTTTGTGAATGGTATTAAACGTAGATTTTCGTTTGTCTAATTAGTTACAAGCATTGTGTTCATGACATCAGCAATGACGGTGGTTTTAAGGTCATCAAATCAGACGTAGGCCTCACTGACGTTTGTAACTTAATTAGTATATTTAATTAGTCTATTCATTGTTACTACTAAAAACAATTGAACTAGCCTAGAGCCTATTTACACTAGATGAGGGTCACAGTAAAATCAAGCACTTGGAAAACCTAGAAATTGAATGAAATTTGGTGTTTTCCACTGTAATGCCGAAAACCGAGTCATGGTTTTTCATAATCCTTCTGGCTAAATGGTATATATTATATTAATAGTATAGTAATTTAATTATGGGACTATAGTAAGCCACTCATCGATTTCGTCTAGTTTTTCTTGTAGAGCGTTTTCAGAAAAAAGTAATAAAGTTCAATGTTACTACTGTTTTGAAACTTACTTTGGAATTTTATCTATTTCGTAGAAATTAATCAGTGCTTAAGAAAAATATTTAAGATAAGTTTATAAATATTATACCGTTTCACTGCAGTAATAAGACAAATTTCTTCAAAGTTTACATAAACATGCCTTTCTACTTTATCACTGTAAACCTATACCTACCCACCTACTTTCAGAACTATCTGTTCGTATAGAGAGTAAAATATAAATAATTAATGCGCAATTCATTTATATCAGCAAAATTATGGTTATGATTATCAAGAAATACATTACATACGTAACTTCCTTACGAAATAAACAACACTAAATAATTAGGGAACTGTGCTAAAGAGTTAAAGATAATAATGAAAAGTGTTTCTCTTCTTATTTGGTCTCCTGAACTAGGAAGACAAAAGCACATGTCTCACTGTCACGGAGTTAGCGCCACGACAGAATTCATCTCATTTGTATGTATTACCAGACTGTGACCTTCCATTGTTAGTTTCTGTAAATAGGAGGTGTTTAGTGCGCGGACATGTTAATTTGGCGTGCACGAACACAGTTTCCGTGGATGCTGCGCCAGCGCAACTCGAAAGCGAAAGCTGAGATTTTTTACAAAAGTTTTGCTGCTGAAGCGGATGCGGACTCTTATGAACAATTCCGCTTAGCGACAACAATAAATTGTATGCAACGAAAGCGTAGAAATTATTTTGCGACACGACTGTTCAATAAAGCCGGCATGATAAACGAGTTATAAAAATCGGACATGCTGATACATACTTTTATTTGTAAACATTTGTGATATAATCCCAAAGTCGGATAAAGTGATATAATGTATGCGCGCGGCGCTCCGGACTACTTTCTCTTGAATTCGGTCGCGAAAGTTGTCTCACTGCGCACTTTCTATAGTTCAGTATGAGCGTTGTGCCTTCTTATTACTAAAACAATATTTTACATTTTAGTTTTTGTTTGTATTTACAATAGGACATCTAATGTTTTGGCAAGTACTTGTTTAAGTATGACAGTTAATTATTGTACACTTTTGTAAAACAATACGCGATAAAGAATCGATGATATAATCCCTATCGTTTACAGCTAATAGCTAATTATTTGAGCACGATACAACAAAACACTATTCATGTAATTATTTACACATGTGTAATTAATTTATGGCCTTCAATTTGCTAACTGGTCATTGGATAAATATAATTTTATGATGTGTGTTCTATTATGTATTGTATCGCTGTTTCCTTAATAACTGCCATTGATCAACGTTGGAAAGCTAGGTGAAATCCCTAGCTCGCATTGGGTGCAGACCAAGTCACACTAAACAAGTCGATCCACTTTCACCCTCCTTGCATCCGAGCCAACTCTCAATAAGCGTTTAAAATTTCAAACGCAATATTGCCAATACTTATACGTGCTTACACTATAAAGGGAAACGTGCAGAATTTGTAAAGAAAAATTAATTACGTAGAAAATAAACATTAATTAATTTGTAACAATCGTCTTTAATCAGTATTGTCACTTATAGCATTGTTCTATTTGACCAATCCGATAGAGTTAAAAAGCACGTGGTACGGTATTGCTCTATGAATTGTAATGCGCCGATCGGTGAACCACGCGGTGTGCGTAGTGCGTAGTGTGCGTACCGCTACCGTTTTTACTATTTAGGTATAATTACCAGTCCGTTGGCATATCGCTCGCCACTCAATGAACTTATCTTAATTAAATTATCACCAGTAAAACAACTGGAGGCGCACTTAATTGCAATTGTACTTAAACCGTAATTGAATGGTTAATTATACCTATTTACAATGTTTAATAATTTAGGTTTCTTTTCTAATGACTAGTAAAGTTCGCAGAATAAAGTACCTAGGTACTGCATCAAAACAGCGTCTCCGTTTGTTCGCTGTTTACCCTGCCATCTATTTGTTAAGTGTAGATTTACAAGTTTGAGTCACCTGGCCTAGCTTCGAAGCGTAGCCGCCAGATGGCGCTACGAATACTGAAACTTGTTCAGCTAAGCTTTTCATTTTAACTTTACATTATTTATTTTTATTTTTATTGGGATGTATCCATAAAGCTTTATAAGCTTATGTAAAGTTTTAAGGTTTAGATCAATGTAATTTAAAGGAGAAAAAAAAAACTTCTGAAAGTGAAACGAACTGTTGGTAGGTGTTAGATTATTTCGGTGCCGATTAGTTTTGACTGAAAACATGTCCGCTAATTGTCGATTTCAAGGGCGTAAGAATTTACAAAAACTAGGAAAAGAGTAAAACGTCGAGGTCTTTTGTCTCCAAACAGCGGCGTCACCCCAAGTGCGGAAGGTCCTCGGTTCTAACCTTGGTTTCATGCACATTTACACAGTCAACTTCAGTTTTAGAGTTATTGTACTTTTGGCTCCATGGCGGGAACTTCCACTCACGATGTTCTTTTTATAATTTATTTATAACACACAATGAAGTCTGCATACCTTCATGTACTTAATGTAGATTTTTTTATCTTTTAGTGGAGTACCTACGTATGGTTATTTGTTTTCATAATATTTTTATTTTCCTTTATATACCTAATTATTTAGAAACTTAATAAACAAATTACTTTCAGAAACCTCATGAAATCGATCGAAAAGAAATATAATCTAGGAAAACCTGTACTTAATGTATTCAAGCATTTTTGTTCGGTTAATGTATTTGATGTAGCAATTACGCGAATCTGCTGAACCGAATCACGCACTAGTTTGCATACAGCTATGAATGACGCTAACATCATTAAATTAAGTAAACAAATATCAGACCATGACATCAGCGCGTATGAAAATATGCAACTGTGATCAAGTTTTTTTGCAATCCATTGACATTTAAGAACAAAATAATAAAACCTCTAAGGTTTTTGAACTTTGGCTGTCATCCAATAAGTTTATGAAACTGGTTCAATAATATATCCTGGGAAACGTAAGAGACGTTACTAATTGTTATGATTTCTTCGAATTTTCATTATTTTCTTTTGTTTTCCGCATATTTACATAATGCATGTGTATTGCGTACTCATATTTATTTTAATAGTATAGCTTCTCTTAATACTATAAGTCTCTATTACTTACTAATTTATAAGTATTATTTTAGTTTATTTGATTATATTTTTTATTTTACATCAGAACTACGAACAAACGACCGTATGGACCATCGAAAATGCACATGACTGGCAATCTATGTAACATAATGATTAAACCTCTGCGCTTTGTTTATTAACACTGGTGATGGTATAATACTAAGATTATTTTAAATATTATTTTTATAAGAATTAACGACTTGCTTGTGTATTCAAAGAGCCGAGACTTCGTGAGTTTAAAATGTTATTAAAAAGCTGGATAAAGACTACGTGCTATTAGGTAATGATTCTAGAAAAAACGATTAAATTGTCTATGTTTTAAAACGTTTAAAATTTCGTATTCAATGTCATTGAAATGTACTGAAAAAAAAAGGCTTTTTGCAATGAGCTTGACCTTCATGAACGTTCACTTGCAGTTTTATAGATTCTTAATTGAATCTTTTACTACTTAAGCCAAGGGCTTGAAAACTAATATAATTTTGAAAGCTATAATGTTATTTAGAAGATGATTGATATTTTATATTAAACTAACGATCGAATAATGCCTAGAATTGTTAGTAAATAGAAAGCGACTATCAGTTTTCTTCTTTCGAGTATGATAAATTGATACGACAGTGCTTTATTTATGTCATCAATCTCTCATCTGCTAGAAACTATCACCAAGACTATGTAAATCTATAATTTATTTTGAAATAAAAATGTAATTTAACAGCAGTGGGACATTCTAAGCTAAGAAAAAAAATGTAACATGGGAATTTATTCGCGAAAATCTTCGAGAATGATTTAAGAATTTGATATTTGTTTTAAAGTCTGAAACATTGCATAAAAGGACTTGTTGTAAAGCATAAAATAAGAGTAACAAGCGTGCTGCAGTTAGAATAGCGCCATTCAAATTAGAGCGATGTAACGTAAAAACGCGTAGTCCTTGGGCATTCAACTCTAAACCGTTACGAATCACCGTTCAAAGCTCCGTCCACTGTGTGGTTATCTTGTATTTTTGTTACGTACCTAATGGAAATTAGCGTCTCTACACTAAAACCTACCGATTTCATACTAGGTCAATTTTCAGTTATCCTTAATCTAACATACTTTGAGGCAGGAAAAATACCAACAAATATTTAACTGCTGTAATAAATTTGCAATTTTTAACTTGATTGCGTAAAATTCTCTTTCAACAAGAATGTAAAGTGAATCCTTCGTGTTCAGTAAACACAAAGTGGAGTCGTGGCGCTCGCAAAGAACAAAGCCCGTAACACTGAGTAGGAAGCAGGAAAATAATTCAATGACAGGCGCATCCTAAGTACAAAACGACTTTATAATTTATTGAAAATGATCTGAATACTGAAACAAGAAATACTTGGGCACTGCAATGTTCGAACTAAAACTTTTGTTACAACATAAATTGGGAACTGTGGTCGTAACACTATTGCTACGAAACGCTACGATTATGTCACAAAGAAAAATCCTCTATTCCCATTCATATTCAATTGTTACGTAAAACCTTTTCAACGATTCTATTTCCGTTAGTTATTTAGCTAAGTCACTATCTGTTGATGTTTATCTATTAATATACCGGGAAATGCTTTTCAAACGAGCAATTTAATTTTCTTGACGTAATAAAGAAAAGTTTTCCAACCAGGCTCCTTCCGATTGGATCAGCCACCGTAGTTGAAAGAAGAAAATATGGATGGAAATGGAACTTCAACAACTGTTTTAATTTTATTTCCGATTGACCTAAAAGTAATAATACGGGATTTTTAAATAAACAAATGCCATACATATTTTGAGATAATTTACTTGTTAAAAGAGAATACGTGTTTAGTTAGAATCAAAATTGACCCTAAAACTGTTTGTATTCACGTACTCCTGAGCTGTCAAATTTTGCGGACTTAGATTTCTCTATTCTCAATTTTGTTTGCTAATTTCTCGAAGTTGCTCGAAGCCGATTGTCGAAATGGCCACGTTTGCATAAGGCCATGGCTGCCGAAATCGCGTCACCGCCTCTTTCAATAGGCAATAATAGCTCCTAAGTAACCAATGATTGACTTTGTAGGCAGAAATTTGAAATGTAAAAATATTTTGATACTAGTTCATTTCTATTGTCTTGTAAATTCTCGCCAACCTCTACACTTTTCCTTATATGCAAACTCGGATCCTTTTGTAAATCTTATCTATTTACTAGTTTTTATTTTCATTTCGTTTGTGACTTGCTATATTTTTATATGGATCTTAGAATACTGCTCAAATATTTTTTTGAAAAGGCATAATAATTTTATTTTGTTAAAATTCAAAATGTAAATTACTTTGCCTGGGTCACGTCTATTTAAATAGTTTAAAGCCTCGTAGGAACGTTTCTGTGTTCGCATTTGTATATTTTGGAATAATCGAAAAACTGGGGCATGCCGTTAGTTTGAAGTAGGTATGTTATAAAAACATTGTCAAAACAATATATTTTAAATTATGTATATCGCGTGTAAATTCGACTCTAATCGTCATTCATGAAATCATGACACAAATTAAAATGGGAGAACAAAAGAGGTTCGTTCCGTTACTTCCGCTAACGTCATCCTGCACTCCATACAGATGCTGAATAAACAGAGGGATTCATAGCGATACTGTAACCCAATTCTGCTGCCAATTGGCAAGGGACCACATCCGCCATGAATTTACCTTTATTGATTATACTTATCGAATTAAGTGCAAAAATAAACGATGATTATGATACTGACTTATGTAAGATTTGTTCCCTATTTAGAAATAAGAACACGTGATAGGAATACATAGTTGTTGTTTCGCGTGTAAAGACGTGTTGAGACTTGCGAGGTCAGTTCGACAGTTAGGTTTATAGTTCATTTAGTTACGGTTTACTAAACTCCGACGTTACTTAACATAACGTTTGTTCATATCCATTTGTAAAAAATACAAAAGGTTTTCCTTCCTTATTAAGTAAACTTTTTTTCTGATAAGAATCCGCGTAAAATGGTGTATTTTTTACAGTTACTTTTTTCTGGTAACTAATTATAATATAAAAAAATTGTAGTGCGAATCAAATGGCTCGCCCACTGAAGTTTTTAATTGCAAGACCTTCAGCCCCATTAAATGGATAACGGCTTGCATAACACTCACACAAAGGCAGTGCAGCTTGGTGTTTCCGTTTAGAAACCAGCTGTTTAAATTATTAGCCAACTGCGATGTTTGCCGTCGCGTCCTATTCGCATGGCACTGGTGTTCAAGGCTAGATTAATCAAAAGGCTAATCAACACTATTTATTATATTAAAATTAACTACTTATTCTAAATCCTCGGATTACCATTCTAGACGTACCTGAAATCTTATTTGTATGTAGCAAGTATGCGCATAATTCGTCTGTTAAAGAGCGTAAAGCGTAAAGTTGTATGTAGTAGGTATTTCTTAATCATCTACTTATGACGTATATTATTATTATATCATAGGAACGTTTCGCAATTTTCCTTCTTTTGAGATCCGGTAATTCCTCCGATACGTTGAGGTAAACGGATTTGTTTCTGTAGAATATCCCACGAGACTGGTGAATAAGATGTTTGACGTCACACGTATAGTATTATTTCGGTCACACATCCTTCTCGTAATATAACGACGTTCTCCATATGAACGCTAGCTGCTCCTCTCACTGATAATTGACTACACGCAGTAATAAGCTTGAGATCGGGTTCCGGCTGTGCCGACGACGCTCTGATTATGTACTTGCAATACATAAGAGCATCTGCAGCACATAACCACTATGTATTTGCTTTGACTAGTTAGACAATCAATACGAGGGATCATATTGTAATTAAGCTATGTAGTTTACCAATTTTTCTAACAAAGTTGTAATTAAATTAAAAATTGATATTTCGTATCGAATTATATTTAATTGTGCATTGTACCTACACATAATTACTCTTCAATTATTGGTTAGGTTTCTTGTTTCATTTGCACACTATATTAAATACATTTTCCTACTTAATATCAATAGGTATATAGTCATGTAAGGTCATTTTTCACCACGTTCATTATGGTACTGTACGTGATCGATCGCCTCATTACTAAGTTGTGGTCTGAAAAATATAGTTGCAAAGGCGCCGTTTTGTTAATTCAATGGTAGATGTTAATGTGTAAAAGTACTACACCTAAAATTCCTTCACTGATAGTGTAGCTAAACTATTGTCTTTTAACACCGCAATGACTCATTTCCGTTAGTTCATACAACTTCAAAGCTCATTTACATCAGTTGAAAACTCGGACGATTAATGAGAGTATTCTACTTTCCGGGAAACAGACAATATAAAGGATTGGTTTTGTAGTTACAAAAAGACTTCAATCAAGTCTAAAGCGTTAGCAATCCGCATTTACCGCGCTTACGTCGCTTGAACAGCGTAAACGCAGCGTAGCATTGTTATCAAGGCGAGTAGGCGTTCTGTAGCACTGCGTTGTAGTTGCGTAACATTATGTAGAATTCGCGTAGGTGCTCCGTAGCAATGCGTTGAAGCTGCGTATAGGATTACGCTTAAAACGCGTAGCAGGCTCTTCGTAGAACTGCGTTGAGGCTGCTTAGCAGCTGAGTAGCAGTCGCGTAGGCGTTCCGTAGCACTGCGTTGTAGCTCCGTAGCATTGCGTAGAAGACGCGTAGGCGCTCCGTAGCATTGTTGTAGCTGCGTAGTATTACGTAGGCGTTCCCTAGGATCGCGTTGAACCTGCGTAGTATTGCGTAGGCGCTCCGCAGCTTTGAGTTCAAGTTGCGTAGTCGTTCCTTAGCATTGCGTAGCAGTCGCGTAGGCGTTCCTTAGAATTGCGTACAAGACGCGTAGGAGCTCCATAGCATTGCGTTTTGTAGCTGCGCAGTATTACGAAGGCGTTCTGTAGCATCGCGTTGAAGCTACGTAGCATTGCGTAGGCGCTCCGTAGCTTTGCGTTGAAGCTGCGTAGAAGTCACGTAGGTGCCGTGATGCGCATATGATCAGTGAATGCCTAGACTGGACCAACACAAAAGTGTGTTGATGCAGCTGTGTCTTTTCCGAGAATATTGCTAGTTAAAGTTATTGGAAACACTGAATTTAGTCAAATTCAATGTTTCCATCGAAACATTGGAAATGTTACCATTGAAACTCCCAATATTTCCGGAAACAGCACAGCAGTACAGTGTGCACGTGAACCTACTTGTATGCTCCTTGATTTTAGCCCTTTATATAGGTACTAAAACGCAAAATAAAAATATAAGCCTTCTAATGTACAGCTACAATTTAGCTTCTACGGATGAACAGTTTGTTAAACGGGCATTGTTTAAATAATTAAGTCGTTACTAGCGTATAGATAGGAGGATGGTGCTACACATCCTTTCGACGTTCTTTGTCGGGAACTACACTGTCAACCCAGCACATTGTAACACTGTAACTACTACTATAAGTCAGTAGACTTATATAAATGAGGAACAAGCATTAAGTTTGAAGGTTTATCAGCTTAACGTTATACAATATACCCACAGTTTTTCTCCTACACGTTTTTTTTGCTAACAATTATTTTTTTCGATTGACATACCTACCGACAAAAGGCGACAAGTAGGTAGTAACAACGTACCTACCCATTTATGGTACTCAACAATTTATCAATTGAGCAGTTGAGTTCCACTGTAGTGTTTGACCGGATTATTTGACGACTTGTGCCAATTTGGGGTCAAAACTAAATCAAGTACTTAATGTTGTTCTTGGCAACAATTTTGGTGCCTTTGGTGTAGATTTAAATGTGACCTAAATTCTGTTTGGTTCAGGAACGTAACAATATTAATATTTCCCTTTGTAAAGATTTACTGAAGTTGTGTGTTTAGTAATAATAATAGTTTGTTATAAGGCATTTGTACGTCTGTATTACGAAATTGCTGCACAAATACAAGCCTTCTCACGACTTCAGCCACTCCTCTATTCGAAATTTAGAATATTTCATAAAAACGTTTTAAGTATAACCAATGGTAAGGTTTTTATCTTACACGTCGATCGTGATGATTAAGTGGATGGCATTGTACTTTTCTGTAAATTAGCGCAAAGCAATTTGCATATGACGACAACACCGCTCATGGACTAACGAGGCCGATGACCGCCATACGTTTACGTCGCTAGCCATCTAGCTTAAATCACCGGTCTCAGTTACACATTTGCTTAAATAACCTGTTATCAAACAAATAGCCGCGTATAACGTGAATGTACAGCTGATACATTTCATTACCGGCCTACCCAAATGTCCTTTCTTTGGTATTGTTCGTCGAGTTGAGCTTCACGATTACTGACAAATGCATGCACTGACTGGACAGGTCCACTCAAATTTGTGTGGTTCTTTCCTCAAAAAACCATTTCAGACACTAATCTACATTGCCCTCATATGGCCTGACCAAAATTATGTCTGGACTTTTAAAAAGACTGTGACCTCTGAGTTTTTTTCGGTTTTTCTTCTCAGAGTAGTCAGATTTTTTTTATATGACGTGTAAAAGTGATTGCAATATCCTATTTACAGAATAAACAATTTAATTACGATATTTCATTTAGTAACATTACCTCGTAGTTTCTGCACGGAAGAAGTGATCCCTTCTTTTGACATGGGTGTCGTGGGAGACAGCTAAGGGATAGTGTCGAGAGGATAGGCGACATTAACTTTCTAAGTGCCAATAACAATGTATGTTTATTGCGATCATCAATCTCTTTTAGAGTCTCCTGGAAACGGTTGTTTGTTTTGTAGCTATCTAATAAAATATACCAGCAACTATCCATTAATATTTCCGAATGAATCCAACACAAATTGTAACATAACAGCATCAATATGATAGTAAAATAGCAACAAACAAAATATGGACCTGTAATAGAAGGAAAATAAATCAAAATAAACGGTAAGATCAAACGATATGGTTAAACGTAAGGTCTCTAAAATAACAGCTCGGTAAGTCTTTAGCTCTAGAAAAACATTATTATATTAATTGGCGCGGTGTAAAGCTAATTAAATAAAAGTACCTTTGAATTCAGAGATAGTTAGCAGGACACCACTGAACTGTGGTAAATCAATTATATAAACTTCATTAAATGAACTGAAGGAGAAACATTTTTTGGACGGTAAAAAAGATATTAGAGGCTTTTTGCCGCTTAAAAACTAGCCTTTTTAAAGAAGAAAAAGCTTTGTGAAAAACAATTTACTTGACCAGTAACTATCACTTTGTTAAGGCCATGCACGTCGTGGAGGTCTTAATATCAAGAAAATAAGGAGTAATTTGCGTATTGGAGTAGAATCAATTTGTATAATTTGACTAATTGACAGAAAAAATATTCTAGAAGACTTTAATGATGATGAATGTAACTAGTTGTATGGAGCCAAATCGTGTTAGACGATTCATCGAAATGAAATAGTTGGTACATGAATTATAATGATCACATTATGGACTTATCAGATCTCTACGTAGTGTGACGCAAGTTGGAGTAGCACATTGGCACCACGCCACCGAGGACTCAGCCCGGCTCGGACAATCCGATGGCGCGTGTCGCCGCCTCGTTTGTCCTCCACCTTGAAATTTTATTGATCACAGCTAAAAATAAGAAAACGTTCCGCTTAAATTTGTCAAACTATAATAAACCCATTTTGTAAAAATCCTCAATGAAACTGCGTCATGAGTTCACGACACTGTTTCCTAAAACTTTGATATTATTACGGCGTACGACAGCTTAATTAGCATTTACACATGTAGATTTTATTTAAGTGGGTCGTATATAATCAACTTCAGTAGGTATTTAGGGAAATATGATTAACTCTATTAAGAGTATAGTAATAAAAATACACATTGGTGATATGCAAGTGGTTCTTACATACTGCGCAGTAACATACAGATAAGCGGTCATTGTAGGAAATGTATCGAGTAGTTTCAGACGGGTCGCTGTCTGGGACGCGACGACTCTATGCATTATTTATAAAGGCTCGTGCAGACCAGCGCAACGCGACGGCGCGACGCGACTCGAACAATACAATTTCACGGTATAACAATAACCGCTGTCGCGTCGCGCTAGTCTGCACGACGCTTAAAGCGTTTACTATGATAAACAATATAGTCACAATTACCTATTTAATTATTATGGAATATTAATTACGCACAATGCTTACTGCCCATTAACGTAAAATCATTATAAGAATTCCGAGTGATCTGTCTATATAGCAGCCAATTAGGATTTGTCATTAGTACAAAAGGAATAGTGATCTCGGGCGTATGTGTGGGTTTTTAACACACGGATTGAGTCTTCTTGCTACCAAAAACGAATTCGCAGAAATATGTATACTACATCTAACTTGATACCTGGGTACTCATTAGGGTGTAACTGCACGTAGCGGTTGACCATGTCCCACGTAAAAAACGTAGGCATTAGTTATAACTAGTTTATTTATGAACTAACAATGTTTTGTTGTATTTTAATCTGGTGTCTAGGAAGAGGATATACTATAGTTGGTAAATTTTTCAAAAGCTCATTTTCCATACCATACGAATTATATATACCTACAATTTTGGAGATTTTAGAATACAGGCAAATAAAGTTAGTCTGAAATTCAAATTAAAATAAGAACCTTGGCTTAGAACCGATAAACAAATCCAAATCATTCTACAATATTGAAAATCAGCAACTCGTGCAATAAACGTACTACGATGCGTTCTAAAACCGTTTTCAAATAGTTACCAACGCTACGCGATCATTATCGGCTGTCCATGAATTTTCAAACGTCAATTTACTCCCATTTATCTTTGACTTTTATGAGTATAAAATGCATTGTACGATAATAATTACTAGAGCCTGCACTTTACGTAGGTCAAAATATGAAGGTAACGCTGAACACACATGTCTGTGAATAAACACTACTTTGTCCATATACGGCTTATCCGATCAGACAGTTGACGACGTTCGATCTTTAGACTTTGAATTCAATCTTTAAAACGATCTTTATACAAAAGGAAGCTGTTTATTTATGCTATGATTGACTTGTTTTTTGCGAGTTTTGTACTATACGTAATGACTTGAATAATATCGCAAATATAACGTTGTTTTGACAAAGATGATACGACCAAATCAGACGTATCATTATTATGCTCGTCTCGTATAAGGTAGTATGTGAACCACGGTGTCAACGCTGTAGGTGGACGTGGCCCGAAAACGTTATTTTTCCGGTTTGTTACAGACTAGTTTGCTCTTCTTCAATCCACCGTTATTTCAATAGTCCTTATTAGCGCCAGCTCTAGCCGTGTTAGTGTGTTTGAACCTCGCAGAAGCCATTTAAGCAACTATTTAGATCAAGTTTTTTATAATTTTATGCTAATCTGCCTCATATCATTTACCTACTTAAGAAAATAATTTCTACGCGTCCGATGTTTATTGGTTACACAAACACTTGAGAATTTAGCCGTTGTCTATTTTGTTTACATTAGTGGGTGTGTTATTGCGACGTTTATTGTTCACTTTACATCACCCTTCTATTATGTTTCCGTTGTCATTTATTACATATTTCCTATTGTTAGTCATTCCCTGGAATATTTACTATATTCAGTGAATGTAATATCGATAAGCTTATTCATATGGCTTAAAACTGCGAGCCATTCATACGGTTGGCTTAGTCACAGTGGCTACGCAAGCTCCTTGACCTACTTGCAGTTGCGTGACAGTGGTCAGCTGCCGATGATGTACCACTTTCACCAAAACATTGTGCCGCGATGTTATCAGCCCACACTTGCTTTGTTGTTACTCTGTGACCCACACACTGATTATCACAGTTATTTTGAACACAGAACAATGAGAACGTTAGATGTGTAGACAATGAATTAATTTGACATAAAACTGTATTTTTATTTTTATTAATTAATGATTCCAGTGTATAATTTAAATACATATAATTACAATTATTAAAACAAGTCGACACGTTGTGGTAAATTCACAAACTGGTTATGATGTAACAGGTTCTTTGGTTACGAGTTCTTTGATAAAAACTGTGTTGACATCTGAGTCTAAACCAAAGCTTTGAAATACACCGTCATACTACCGCGAAAAAACTGGCGGTTAGTTGGTGAAAAAATTATCACAATCGAATCAAGACTTTGGTATTCAGTTCGTTGGTTAGAAGTCAAATGTTTTATTTGTCAATACAATACTCAGGTACTTAAACCATCTTATATGTATATATATTTGGGACATTAACGTAATAAGTTGTATTATTCATGCAATCATTTCTCAATATTTTCACAGTACACTAGTGTGGCGGCAATATTTAACGTGCGTGTGTGACGTAGAGCCTGTCTGTAATCAATAACCATTTACCATATTTGTTTTTACTGTCAAGGTCTTTCGAACAGCATAGGTAACTTAAATTTTAAGTTCCGGTAATACTCATCACTTGCCGTGGCCCACTGACCGCGATCGCGAGTAGAACAACAAAAGTAGGCGTTTACGTTTATTATTGGCGTCGTAGACTACCACTTATTCCATTTATACAGTTCTCTTATAACGGATATCATAGTAGTGTTGAAGTAAATCCAGGTGTGACGCGACTAGAGCCGCGACATGGATGGGGAATACCTCCAGTCCCGGTTCGTCCATTGTAACGCGTTCGCACGTAACATAAACACGTTTAGCTAGACGAGAGTTTAACGAGAGCATTCGCAGCGCATCGTTAATATTCTTTAATGAGCCTATTAAATAACGATAAACAAACAACTAATATTTGACACTTCGTATAGATAATAGCTATATCTTATCATTCGCGCTGAAAATAAGTTTAGTTGACATAGTTCCCAATTATATCGACTCGTTCACAATCATGTAAACGTAACCATATTCTAGTTCATGTAAAAAAATGCAGTGTTACAAGTAGTAATGTATAATCGGTTTCATTTGCATACTACCAACGCACACACCCACAAAAGAGAATTTAATTTCAAATATCAGAATAGACCGTCCGACATTTTCTTAAGTAGGTAATCTGCTAGAAACACAGATGGCAAACACCTATTTATAAAATTTAAATGAAATAGTGGACAATTCTTATCAAAATAGGTGTATTTAAAACAGGCAAATACCCATATATTAAATTTAAAAAAAATCGTAGACAATAAATATTGAAATAAGTGAATTTAAAACATTTATTCTGTCACATAATTTGTAGGACTTTTTGTTTACACAACTGAACATATGAAATTAATTAAATTACTTTATGCACGTTGAATACCTACCCTGTATAAAGTTCTTCAAGAAAAAATCCGGTGTACTCGTAGAGTCCGGTTCCATTTCCCAGAGAGGCTCTACTGATTCTAAGTTTTTACACATTTTATATACTGCTTCGCACCATCTGAAGTGTCGAGCTGTGTGGCACAAAAGAATTTCTTAGGAACCATATCAGCTTAGACAAAGTGGTCGCACAGGCCAACACAAGTATCGTGTACGGTACCGTTCGCCGAGTCGATACGCGTTTGACATCGAAGGTTATCGTCGGTGTCAGCGACCAGCGCGTCGCGCCCACACGCGCTTCTGTATACAAACAACTGCTCAGCACACATGCTCACACGCTCGTGTTATATACATGTAGCTACGTCTATACCAGTCAACAGAAACCGCACGATGTACGCACCGGCAGACAGACAGACATATTATTGCGATTATATACCGTATCCTTCGTGCGCACATGCGCTTGATAGTGAAGTTCATTACAGATTATTGATCCGAATAGAAATAACTTATTGGAGCGATTGTTTATCAACAAAAACAATTAACGAATTTCTATACAAACAGATCTAGATACCCACCTAATTAGTTCAAATGATGGAGATAACTTAATTAAAAGTAAAACACCCGATAAAGCTGATAAAATAAACATTTATTGTGAAAGAATAAATAAATATTTCCTCAATATCTTGCCCCATTTTAATGTTTTCCGTAGCACGAACACTGGTGCAGATTCTCTTGTCACAAATGCCTCTAAACTAGACTAAAAATCACCAAAATTTTGTTTATTCTGAAATAGACTAAAGTGACACAACTTAACTATACTTCAGTTTGACAGCACTAAGATGGCACTGAGTTATTAATTTAATGAAAATGTCAATTTTGCTATTCTGAACTTGCCGTTTTACACCTAAAATTTTGATTGTAAAAAACCAAACCTGACTATTTTTTATCGCGATTAAAAAGGTGTTGGATAAAATTAGTTGTCATGAACTAAAATTCACACCAACACCTCGACTTCAGGTGCAAAAACAGTACCTACTGTTTCTTTTTTCTTTTCTTTTGCTTTTTTCTTTGCTTATGTCTCGAAAATGGTGTGTCCTATCGCAAAAATAATGAAAATTTCGACCCCTTTTATAAATCGCATAAACCCCTAAAACTTTCATATTTTCCACACAAAAACTGAAAAATTCCATATAAAACCGAGGCTACCTCCCCCCTGCGCGCCTCCGGCTCTAAAAAATTCGTAAATTCGTAAAAAAAAGTAAAGTAAAAGTAAGGAATTTTAGTAATAGTTTAGTTCGGTGTACAAGAGAATAGGCGCCACTATCTGTCTTAAGTCACGTATGCAAATATTCCGAAAAACTGTGTAAGTTTCATCCTGAACTCTAGTGACTCATACGGACAAATCATATTTCACAAAGAAAACAGACATGTAGACAGTATTTAATCCTTACATTATTGAGCCATTAACCGCTAAAGAGCGACTTAAATAAACCCTGAGACAAACAGAGAGTTTATTTTGATTAAATACTATTTTCTTATACACAGCTGAGTCAGGGTAGGGCAACGGCCGTCCTTCCTTCCGCTACCGCCGTGCTCACTCACTTAAAATTAACTTCTTCGAATGTTACTATACGTATTACTATCTGCAGGCTTCTTAATGATTTCACCAGAAAGCATATTTACGAAAATTACAAGTAAAATTCAATAATGACTGAATCATTATTTAATTTATTACTTCTTAGTATTTTCTTATGAACATTAATATGTACAATTAAACCGTAGTTTAATGTTTCATATATTCCGTGGAAGAAATGTCATTGCTAAAGAATATTTTCTTTAAAAATGCTACATGGCGTCGTTTTTATTTATAACCGTACGTAAACACCACGCGGAACATCAGCTGATCTGTGTAAACAAAGCGTGCGCGACTTTCACGATAGCATTTAGGATTAGAAGTAGTCTTACCAATGTTTACTTACGCGTTTATTTTAATAAGACACTTTTTATACAATCTCACTTTTCACTTATTTACAAATATCAAGCTTTTTATTCTTTAGAAAAATGAGAATAGGCCGGTCGATTGGCGTGTCCCGTTAACGAACGCGCGCTACCTCGTAACGTATAAAGCGTAGGCTGCCCCACCATCGCGCCATTAGTACAGCGCCCGCGCGCGCGATAGCACGTATCTCTGCCTCCAGCCCCGCGCTAGCTATCTCGACTCTATGTGTACACAAGCCAGTACAGAAACATGCATTTTTGTATTCAATTACACGATTGGTTTTATGAAGAGACCCTCGCGTCGGTGGACTCTGCCAGCGCTGCAGCACGCCGGCGCAAGCCGCGCGATCGACGCCGCCCCCCGTCCGCGCCGCCGACGCCGTCGACGCCGTCGAGAATCTCCACTGAAGAACTGGTAGAAGCACTCCGACCGCATCTTCTGTCACCCAAGCGCATGTGGACGCTGGGATATCCGCTAGAGATTGATCCGAACTCTTCGAAAGCTGTGGTGTATATCAATCCGCCGCCTCGACCTAGACCTCTGCCAGCTACGACTTGGGACGTCAACGCGCCGGAGTTTGTGCCCGGCTCGCAAGGCGACAGCGGCCGCGGGTCGTTGGGTTCGACTCCGCGCTCCGACAGTGATGAAGAAGCGGATACAGTGGAACATTTGTGTGTACGTTGTGATAAAATGTTTCGAATGACTCGCGAAGGTGAATATCTCAAGGATGAACCGTGTCTCTATCATTGGGGACGTGTGAGTGGGGATTGCCGTTACACTTGCTGCAAATCGCCATTGGGCGCCAGAGGTTGCAGTACAGCTCGCTTCCATGTTTGGAGCGGCACTCGTCCAGGCATGAATGGGCCTCTCGAAGGTTATGTGCGTGCCCGTTCGCCCCGCGGTGGTGTATACGCCATCGATACAGAGATGTGTTACACAACGGCAGGCCTGGAGTTAGCTAGTATTGCGGTCATCGCCGCTGATGGCCGTCTTGTATACAAATCACTAGTGAAACCGAGCTCACCTGTAGTTGATCACAACACCCGTTTCTCGGGCATCAGGCCGCGCGACTTGGCGCGCGCGACTAAGACGCTACGAGATGTACAAAATGACATACTTGGATTCGTGGGTACAGACACGATCCTGATCGGACATGCTCTGGATAATGACCTGCGTGCACTGAAGCTGTTGCACGGCGCAGTGGTGGACACTTGCGCGCTATATCCGCACGCGCGAGGCTTCCCCATGCGCCGCTCGCTGCGGGCGCTCTCGGAGGAGCTGCTCGGGCGCATCGTGCAGCGCGGCAGTGCTGGCCACTCGCCCCTGGAAGATGCTCGCGCCGCTATGGACCTAGTACTTCTGAAAGTACACGAAGAACGAGCTATCGCAAACCGTACACGTATTTCGAACCAACTACCCATGCTGCAGCCGTATGATCCGTTAATTAGTGCCGCCTAAATACTGAGTTAAGTTTAAGTCGACTGTTCTATGGACATGAATCAATGATTGAGGACTGACAATTTTTAAGTGACAAATTCGTCACGTTGACGGAGCTGCGCGTACTGTAACAGTATGTGCCTTCGAATTGCAAATACAGCAATAAACGTGATATTTTTTCTTAAAAACTTTGTTTGTTTTATCCTGATCCTAAACACACAAAAGAAATTGGGTATGTACATATAAAAAAAACAACTTATAACTGCGCTTATATTACAACATATGAATCTAATTTAAGCTTAACGTTTCCGAAATGTCGGAATAAAATTAACTGTGACACCGTTTTATATTCAACATTAATAATCCGTTAGATTAAACTGTGGTAGTTTTGTGTGTCACCGTAGGTAGAGCCATAAAAACTTTCACTGTGTTAGGTTTCTCTACTACGTAACCAGTGCTAGTTTAACTATGCAACTCGACAGTTTTTCACTCGCTTAGTTATCATTGCTTATCAGAATAATCACTTATAATACACTTGCAACACGATACTCATTATTACGTAGGTGTCTCTACGTAGCTGCTGTCTTGCTGTATATAAAACATTTTTCTGACGTAAGGGATTCCCAGATTGCGAGATAATACCAATACTACTAATGATTCATGAATGAAGGGTAACGGAAACACCACAGGGAAAATCACACGTGCGCAATCTCAGTTCACAGGAAACTTATAATTCTTAAACGAAACTTCCTCAACATTGTTGTGATACCGAATTGTTATCAATATTTATGTACATCATAATATAATGATGTAATTTTCCTAATGACTAAGCCTTAGCGTCAGCATATTTTTTGTTATTCTCAAGAACTGAGTCAGTGCACATCGATGTGGATTCCCGGTAAAAGGTTTTTCAATGATCGCCTGACCTATATGATGCATAAGTAAGAGTATTAATCATAATTTACTGTATGGTTTTAAATTTTTAATGCATATTTATAACACACAAAATGTATAACACTCTAGTTTAATTCTAAAGAGGCGCTTATTTAATCAGATATAATTGAATGACCGTGCACTCAAAGCCAGTTTACGTAATGCTGTTACATAAAATATAAATGATGAAACTAGCATGATATGCGTCCGCAATGTCTTCCACTAGAAAAGCCCAATTCTTTGGGAAATTGCCGAGATTCGATTAGAACAAGTAATTTTATTTCAATTGGTCGATAGTAGGTACCGTGGTATTATAGGCTTGTATTTTGAATGGAGTTAGTGTGCATCTATTATGTATACCTGTTTAGGACAACGTACGATCGAAATTTCAAAAACATATATGTAAAATATATGAGATACTGCGTATATCAGCTAAGAAAGAGCAACGCCCTCCCGCCCGGTCGTCTGTATGAGCGTTTTGTTTACGTTTCGTGTCGTCCAAAAACGTTTATATTCAATTCACAAAAAGATCGCACAATTACAAAGTCGAGCAAATACTACGCGCTAGAATTATGTTTGCTAAATTAATAGAAAAATGGTGCCAATCGAACAGGGCCACCTAATCATTCCTAATCATTAAGGCCATGTATTACATTTACCATTTCCTTAACAGATAGTGTAACCTATTCTTAATAGCTCCACGCTGTATTATCTAATCAACGTGTAACATAATTAAATATGATGTAGGATTTCTGAACAATACGTCTGATACTTTCTTTATCTGGCGATCGAGATACTACAATATGATGTCAAATATTTAAAATAAACACAATAACAGCCGGCTTGTTATGAATGATAGCATAGTTTGTGATGTGACTCTTAGTATCAACAAATAACATTAATGACGCGCTGGTTATCTACCGGTGAGCGGCACATTTCCACGAAAGAGAGCAGACGACAGCCGCGCCACGTCAGCGCCGGATCGAATGAAACAGCCCAAAATAGATCAGTGTAGAAACGTAAGTATTGTACAGTGCGATGAATTCGTGATACCGATAATGATATCAGCACAATCAGATGATACTGGCATGTTTGTATCGCCGGCGTTTGTGTGTAACCTCCGTATCGTATTCGTGTTGTCTGATTGTTACAGTCGCTGTGTCGTAATTTTTGTACGAAAACTCGATAAACGCGTGTTTACTATTGCAATCGAAGAAACTATAAGTTTATTACCGTAGTACTCAATTAGGTATATTCATGTTAATTTTGGTGTTTGTGAATCGTTGATCTTTTTCCTAACCTTCAGTCACAAACGTACTTTGTTACAAGTCAGAATGGAAGTAATTAAGTATTTATTATTTCTTGCTCGTGTGTTGTTAAGTTTTTGTCTTGAAATATTAGGAGCCATTGGTTTAACGATGTTCGTATGTAGAGGTAACTTATGCATAATAGTATTAGAGTACATCGTGTTGGCCTCCATGGCGCCGCCGTCGTCGGACTCGCCTCCGCGTCAATAGGTACCTCTTTCACAATAATACTTGCACAAAATGAGGCGTTGTTTCGTCACCGGCCACACTCCGACACGCCTACGTGGACCTCACCATGCAATACTTTATTCATAGGCGCTTTGTATAAGGCGAACATATACTTACACACTACCTTAGTATATACTTTGCTGTGCAGTCTTTATTCGATTTTGAGAAAATTCAATGTCACTGAACTTATTAAAACAATGAATCATTTATTTAAACCTATGATTCACAATGGGTGTGTTCATTTAACCAAATCATGGAAGTCCTAAATTAATTTATCGTTGTAGAAGTAGGTAATACATATGTAACCACCTACTGCCTACATAAAGAATCGCGATGGTGGCTGGCCTCAACCAGACTGACAATGCCATTGGACCTTGAATTTGGTACGAGTATTACTGACACAGACGAGTTTTTGTCTCGGATAAGAATCGCTGGGCTCATTATGTATGTATGAACCAACAGTCATGATTATTTTAAATAAACACAAAAATATATACGTACCTACGTAACAATCATACATGATGGCTATTGTATTATTTTTTTATTTCTACATTAGCCACCAACAGACTTCCTAGTTCTTGATGCTCGAAGAGGCCAATGAACGAAAAGAGTTAAACGCGTTCCAAATTAAAAAAATATTTTTATTCTTGCAATCAGTTATTTGATCGTTACGGATCTTCAGACAATCTTTTAATTATTAGGATATTGCTAGACCGAACATCGTGACATGAATTATTTAAACAAGGCACAACTGCACAACAGCATAAGGATATGCATTGATGTTCTGTTGCATCTGTTAAAGTACAGACCGCAGTTAACCGCTAACTGGGTACCTACATTTAGCTGATTGATATATTTTACTGTTATTTGGGTGTAGGTCATACTGGCAGGTGCCTTTTATACCTATTACGTTTTTTTCAATTAAATTCGACAATGTTTCTCCAAAACGTTTCCTGAATTGACAATATTTATTTATATACCGTCCAAGGCTCCTATATAAATAATAGCTCGTAGTATCTAAAAAATATCATAGCATTCTAAGTTGAGATTTGGTATTGTAACGCTTACCATGAAATCGCTGCCCCGCTACCGAGGTAGGGAACTTAAATTCGCAGTGCCTGAAATCATGAGGCCTTGATACAGTGACTCAGTTTCGATATCTCAAGTGGTCCGTTGACCTTTTACCGGTTCGCTCATTGTTGCATGCATAATTCATTCTACCTACTTTGATAGTACATAACTAAATTATATTCCGATGCATATTATGCTTCCTAGAAAGAGCGCGAGAATATCGTTGTGTGAATAAAAGATAATAGAGTTCTGGTTAAGTAAATACTCATTCGCTTCATAATCATATTCAAAAATGAACGACTTCATACATAATTGATGGTTTATAATTAGTTCTCGCGGGAAGCCAAGTTGGTTAAACCTGAATTATTATAATATGTCTATATACTGATATACATCTAACCGCATGACCTTCAGTTTTTGTATACAGTATTACATGATGTTATGAATACATAAATTAATTTCCAGAAGTTTGTCTTTAGTTCCGATAATACAGACCGAAATAATTTGCGAATATGTAGCTGACAATGGGCCAATTCCGACTCAAATCCCACAGAAACAAAAACGGCTAGTCAATGAGAAGTGTAAATGACAGTCGGTAGGGTTTCGTTGCCCGAAAACAATGCTGAAATAGACTGTTACATACAGTATCTTTATATTTTTTATATTAAGTAGGTACCTACTTACCACAGGAGGTAACTAGCCTTACCTTGACTCGTCAACCTGAAAAGAAAAATTAATGGCTTTTAAATTAGTCACGATACTCTGTTAGTGTTAGATTTGATAGTCCAATCAGTACTTACAGTATTTTTATTACTTTCACAAACAATAGAATTTAAAACAAGTTAACGTTCTCATAACAGTATTTTGGGGTGACTTCGACGCGCTCTCAAAAGTCAAAGCCGAAGAGGTTCTATGACCTTATATTGATTTTATATTTCTTTTAATTTTGTGCGGCAGACATGCGCCATGTTATGAGGGTCTTCTGAGAGCGTTTAATAACCGATAGGTATTGTGTTCAGATGGCTCCGTGATCCTCTGGGACGTTCGGGATCTAAACCAGAAAGAACACAAAACATTGCGTGTGAACATCGAATTTGACCACGCGTCGCACGTCGCCTGGAGTCCAGATTCGAAGGCATTTATTGTTCACACCGTGCGTGAGAATCACATCATAGTCTACAAGATAGAGAAGAAAAAGGACGGCACCATAGGGTCAGCGGCGCCGGTCATCACGTTCGCTAAGGTTAGTGAGTCTTTCTGTCTCAACCACGTTCTCTACCTGAAACGGGGCTCCTCAGAATTCTTGTTGACTTGCTCATCGCTCGAATTTTAAACGATACATTTTTGTCCGTTGATCTGTAGAGTGCAACGTCTTATCAAGTGTTTTACTTTGTATGTCTTCTGTAGTGATGCAGGTAAACATCTAAAGAACCATATTCGGTAGTCAACATAATGTAGAGTTTATGCAACAATATTTTTGCTTGGCATACTTTTACTGGCAGTTTCACTGAATGTTATTGTCTATCATTGCTCAGCTTATTGTCGTTGGAATACGCAACTTATATGCTACTATTAGTTATGTAAGAACTATTTGTGGTTATCTCTCGTTATCTCGGCTGCAGATGCATCGTACCATCTCACGACACGCGCCTAAGCGCACAGGCCGTACATTGTACCAATATGTACGTGTACTATCTGCTCAAATATACTTTGTATTAATGCTCAAGAAAGTAGGTCAATAGGTTATGTACCTATTCGTGTCATAATAGTTACATAAAAATTAGTAGCTAACTCTGTGAAACCATTGTTTTGATAGCTATGTGAGAAAGGATTAGGTGCATATTGTATCAAATCATAAGCGTGTACGATTTCATGAGTAGCATATAATTAAAGCCGTTGCATTATCGTTGGATACTCGAGAATTAATGTTTCATTACTGTTAATCCACGTCCTTATCTAATCGAAAATATTTTGGATTAACTTGATAAGTAGAACAAATATTTTTATTTATAATCTCTGTTCATCGTTTTAGGCACATTGACCTTATGGCGTATCATCGCCCTGTTAAGTTTGTCCTCTAGATTAGTCTATTGAGGATCGTGTTTGTTTGCACTGCATCTCCAAAGTCACATTCATAAGTATTTTGATCGAATAGGAGAGAAATATTTACATTTATTTTGTTTTGGAGCAATAACGTGAAATAAACTTTAAAACGTGGCGCAGCTGAAAATAGGTGGGCGTCATAGTGTAAACGATGCCAGGAGCAATGGCCGCGCCTGTTGAAAATTCAAATTAGAGTTCAATATACATGTATGCCGGTCGTGGAATGTTCGACCACAACCACTACATTTTCTTAAAGTGACCGATACTAAGCGCCTTTTGAGATGTGAGATCTTTGTTTTCTATTGTTAACCATCTTTAAAAAAAAATCCTTTGTGATACTTAAGATGGATAATCCATATACCTAAGCCATTACGGCTTAATGTCTATAGATTTGATCCAAGTGCATGTGGTTTCGAATAATACCTACTTTTATATAGGTATATTTAAGGAACTTATCTTTTGATATCAATGAACCTATTTAGAACCTGGTTTTATTGCCCATGTCAGGTCAACTTAGATCGAAAACGAGCTCGATCTTGAAATCAAGTTCAAGATCAAGCTAGTCGTTATGGAATAAAACATAATTGCACAATAGATTTCTTTAAAATAAAAGAAGATAAACTAATAAATCAGCACTTCTGATACATAATCGTTTAGTTGTTGCTTTTTGGTCCGTGAATCATTCTATTAGCGCTGCGGAAATACAGTATGATGCAAAAAATTACGTGTGATGCTCTGATTAGGTCAGTGACGAAACGTCATAAGCGGCATGGCGAGATGTTTTTAAAGAAACAACTTAAGAATTATTTTATTTTTGGCGACTTTATAGCTTGACGTCTTGGGAATTCGCTGTAGGTACTTACAAGAAAAACAAGAATTGTTGTTGATTTTTTTGAGCCTGTGAACCTGATGATCCGTGAATTGCTTTGTTTAGGTATAAGGAGTAAACAAAGTCCCATTAGAATCGTCTTACGACAGAGATAGGGCATACTTCTATTCTGCCTATTTATAGTAAATATTCTGATAAATTTAACTAAGACGTTTTTTCCCAAGAAGTAACAAAACTCTAGAATTCGGCCGAAAACGAAAATTGCCGAAAATGGACATTGCCAACAACCGAAAACGAACTTCGGTCGGACTCTACAAAACACTTAACCACTGAAATTCTTCTTTTCATATAGGCACTTGGGATTGGGATTATCTTTTGACAATACGAATCACAAAGAGAAACATGTAGATAGGTAACGTAACATGTCAGATACGTAGTAGCGCCATTGTGTGACTATGTACCTACTATAAAGCTACGCTTTTAACGTTCTGCATCGTTCTCACATGTATAATTTCAACATGAATGGAAAGGAGTTTCTTGCCCGTTCTTCTCTATAGGTTTGGAATGGGCAATTAGCTTCATCTTTCTTACTGACCAACCCCTTGACAATTCAAAGGTGCCTGTAATTGGTTTATTTGAAATAAATAAACCAATTACAGGCACTTTGAGTTTGAGTTTGTGAACATCAATTTTCTTTATGTTAACTCAATAAATACATTTTTTTTTTTAAATTATACGCGTCACCTTGAGAATAGATGAGAACCTGCTCCTTTTCTTCGTCAGTTAAAAAGCAATTTGAATTTAATGCCTCTGAACTCTAGTTTCTAATTATGTAATTAGCGATCGATCAATCTCTTAAAGGGTTCTTAATCCTTTCAATATTATTTTCAGCATTAATAATCCTCTTAATCAATAATCAAAAGGCTTTGCTCGTCCAAATATTTACAGAGCTTAAGTATGTATGTTGTACTTTTATGGCACGTACTGAACAAGAAGGTTGTACAGTACATCAACCCGTGAAGGTCTGTTCGGAGTTCGGACTACGAACGGCCATTGTATCGCAGGATGATGCTGTCAGTATAACCGATTGCTGTTGTCCATGCACCTAATGAATGATGATAGGATTAATCGACGAAATGGATGTTAGAATTAATTTTAGGTGTTGTGATTTGTCAGAGTACAAAGGTACCTATTGCTATCTCCAAAATCAGATTTGCCAACGGACTTTCATCGTCTCCAGATAATGTCTTTGTAACTCACAGTAAACTCGATCGGTCCGGTCTCTTATCGACGCCAGATTATGAAAGCCTTCACAATCAAAGCAATTAGTCAGCACCATTTCCACTACGCGCTACGATAACGCTAAATCAACACGATTATAATATAAAACAAATCTGTTTTCAACTGATAACATTATAAACAAACAGGTGGTACCCACGATACTTTAACAAAGATGTACTCGCAGTTCTTTCACCAGCCCGGAAAAGTTTATGTTGTACCTACTCATGCAAATAATTACACAGACATTATCAATAAATAGAGCCTTTGTTTGCAGAATAAGTGGGCTAATGTACTCTCTACAACCGATGTTCTTAACTAAATATTGAATTTGATGTATTATAATAAAAATATAGCAAATCATTGTTATTGTCTCGCTTGCTCAAGTTTGGCAGATACTGAAAGATTTCATCAGAAAAAATTATTATCGCCAGACATGCGCTGGTGATAAAATGATTATAGACATTTTAGTAAACTTCATACGGAATAAATAAGGTCGTTAATAAAAAATAAATAAAATATGTTTATACAAATAACTACAAGAAGAATGCATTATTTCAGTTTATTTCAGCATAGGACAATGAAAAGTTTCTCGTTAAGTACCTAATCTAATACTTTTTATTTATGTAAAATCGAAGACTTATCTGCAGGAAATTGTAACTGTCTTATCAATGGAGTAATAAATGGCACTAACTAATTAGTTTTAAGTATATCAAACCATTTAGGTCGTTAGAGGTAACGCATTAAGGGCGACTGTCTATCAAATGAAGACGAATGACCGACTCAAGTAACCATATTTATCAATATTGTCGCGCAACCTGTGTCGTAACTAGGAAGAAGCTTCAATCATTTAAGTGGTAATTGACGACGATTACAGAGGTCGTACAAGCGTGTGTGTGTGGCCATTTTCTCTTTCAGGCAAATAAATTTCAAGCCTTTTAAATGACCGCTAAAAGGTTAGTGTAGTTAATTATTTGTTCTACATTTGGTACCAATAACAAGAACACAAAGAACGTAAGAAGTTCAATGGCATGGGTCTTCGACACAATAAGTTAAGCTTGTCGGACTTGAAATGAAGACTTGCAAAAGAGAAGCTAGTGAGTTGGAGAAGGATGCCAACTGTAATAAAAAATGAGAATGCAGTCTGGATTTGTGCACAGTTGATGGAATTAGATCCTCGCCTCGACACTATGACACGGGACTTAAAGTAAGCTTGCTGAAATTAAGTGTACTATACAATCCGTCGAGGAAAATAGGCGTGATGTAGTGTTATATGAATGAATGAAATCATCGTTATATATGACGGCTAAAGAGTACCTACAACGTGAAAGTCAATAATGCCCTGCAACGGCCTGGAAATTCGTACGCTCGTGCATACGTTACAAAAGGTTCCTTTTTCGTTTGAGCGTCCTGTCACGTCAGTGTCGCTTCGCCCCTCGTTGCAATTGGAATTACCAATACTTAGGTACAGCTACAGGCTGTCGTCTGGGATTAACTTCACGATTATGTGGAGTAGCATTGTTTATGTTTATGGGACTCTTGGCACCTTGCTGAAAAATGACTTACTTTCATATTGTTTGATAACTGATGCACTACTTGTATCTTAACTAATATTGAAGCATCGTTTTCATATCTTATAGCATACTAGCGGCGTCCCGCGGTTTCACCCGCATAGGTCTGGATCCCGTGGGAATATTGGGATAAATGGTATCCTATGTCCTTCTCCAGGTCATGGTCTACCCATGTGCCAAATTTCATCCAAATCCAGCCGTTTTAGCGTGAAAGCGAAACAAACTCACTTTCGCATTTATAATAAAGTTAGGATATAAGTAGGATCCATTAGAAGTGTTTACAAGTAGAATTAATTGTCTACCGTCTATTTTTTTTTTTGCGGTGGAAATGTTCAGGATTCAGGCAGTAGTAGAGCCGATTGTCATTTAACGAGACTGAACAGCATGTCTTACTCGTAACAAGTAGGTATTGCACGTATTATCATGAAGGAAATTTTAGGACGAAGAACAAAGCGTTGTCCGTTGCATGTTTATACAATGCAGTACATATTGGCACAGTGTGGCCGGTTCCTGCCGCGGCCCGGCCGATATCGGCTCGGGCAGACGGGCGTTACTGCGCAGACACGTACCGCGACTATTTCCGAGATGACCCACATGCATATGTACTTATTGATTTTTAATTGCTCTCGTTCAAATATAGTCCCACACGTGAATTCTTGACTTATCCAATCGTCTGCATCTACTTTTATCAAAATAGATGATTGAACTTTTACTAGATATTGATACAAATCTACATAGTCAATTCGAGATATTATGGGCGTGATGCCAAACTCCAACGACCATTCAATATCCTTAGGGTGTATTACGTAAAGCTAAGCTCTTTGTGTGTCATAGTTCAAGACTAGGTACTGGGCATGAGTCATGCAGCCGTTGATATATGCGTAAATATAACGGTATGTGCAATATGAGTCCGTGTCAACATTCTGCCCCTGAAAATATATCAGTGTTAAGAGCTTACTCATTGTTTTATTGATACCTAAAATATTTCCATGAATTCAGAGCGAATAACAACATACGAGTAATTTCATGGGAATTACCATTTACATATAATTGATTCAGCAATCAGCTTGTACATGGTATAATTTGATTATTTCAATAAATAATGTGTTAAAAACCCGACACAATTTTAAGGATCTACTTAATTTAAAACTGTAAATGAAAGGCACTGTGAACTAATGAAATATCCAAGGTTTCACTCGACTTTCAGCTTTGCATAAGCTTTGACAAACTTGAAATCTCGCAACCTCATTCTATACAAAGAAACTACTCGTCTACAGAGGATATACGAACTTGCTTTCTCCGATGCTTTTAGTGGTCTCCTTTGCACAAAATTTCATCAGCTTAAACGAAATTGGGAGGTTAGGTATTAACTAATATTCCAATGAGTTGTGAAATAAGCTAAGTACGTAATAGGTTATTTATTAATACTTCCACAGTCGTGTTTCACCCAACTTCTAATATTAGACGAAGGTTTCTAAGGCTCGATACAATATCTACCCTATTTCAAGAAACGTAAGAGTGTTGACGTCACGCCAACGTGCCGTTTTGTGACGTAAGAATGAAGCTCTATGAGAACGAGGACTATTTTTGGTAGCAGTCAACGTGTTGTTATGTACTTAATTTATCACTGTGTAATCATTAAGCGCGTATTTTAATTGGTGATTGGTTGAATGCAAGTCTTGATGTTGTTTAGCGTTTCGTTATTATGGTATCTACGACTAAAGGCGCGGCTTCAGTAAATGAATTGTTTACCAGTCTTTCATTTTAAACCCTGATGTTATTGTATTTAGTATATTAAGTAGTTTTTTTTATTATTTGTGATAGGCTCGCGTTTGATCACTATCTCACCTGAGCTAGTGGTATAGTTTTATAGGTACTTTTGCGTAATTGCTATTTGAATTCAAGAGAATATGTTTTTACTGGTTGTGAAGAGCTAGTTCTGTTTTCAAAACGAAATTTTTGAAGAGTGGAAGCTTCCAATGAATTGTGTTGTTACGTAATTAAATTCTGGTTCTCAAACCTTGATGCATGACTTAAAACGAAGTTATAGCTTTCCCCTAAAAATATTTCAACGGAACCATACAATCCTTATTGTGAAACTCAGTGAGAGTTTCTCTTTGAAACATTTTGCGTAACATCACTTGAAAGTTTTCTCTTTAACATTTTGTTTCACACAAAAGACGTTCAGGTAATTGTTTCAAAACTAATAGTAGTAATAAAATCATTTCACAATGTAGCATTTAACTTAAGTCTAAAGCTTCAAAAGATTCTGCTTGTATCACTTTAGTTTCTCAGAAACAACCCAATAAGGACAAGGTGATTTTCGTAACGCAAAGTTTTGAGCATGACCTGCGTTGCTGAGGCAGACGTCGACGTATACCAGGAGGCAGTGGAACAACCCTTATAACAAAACAAAGAGTCTACCTGTTACATTCAGACCGATAGGCAGTTAAACACTTTATGAGGGTCCTTAATGGCTTAGTGAGTCGCGAAAAGATAATGAAGACACAAAAACACAGCCAACCTTGTAGTTAGTTCCTTGTTATGGGTACGTACATTACAAATGATTCCCAAGTATATTTACAGCGGGTGAGTCACAAGTCGCACGGTTAGTGATAAGCTGCAGAATATTGTACTCAATGCCTAATCATTTGTGTATAACATAATTGGCCTACATACCTATTTGTACGAATACGAACACACCCACCAATTAACGTTGACGGCCAAAATTACATTTACTGCACTGGTGTTCATTAATTTTGACTGAAATGCATGCTCTAATGGTCTTTAAATTTTGGTATCGTAGAAATTAAATTGATACTACTGTGACATTCATTGTTTTCATGGACTTCCTATTGTTTGTAGTTGCAAGAGTACCTAATGAGCGTCGCGTTCAATGAGTAAATGAGTACGTAAACGTATACTGCTATACATGAGCCACACAGTTTGTGGATTCGTGGTAAACCAACATAAATTCTTTGGAACTCACAGGTCATGGTAATTTAATTGACGCAGTTCGGCAGGTATTAAAAATTCCACTACCCTTAAATCGGATTTTCGCGTCATGAGTAACTGCAGCCCACTCGCCCGGAATAAGCCCTTAATCGCCAGTTACGACGCCCACGGGAAGAAATGGGGTGCTCTATTATTAGACGGAGACCACACAGCCAGCCGGGGATGCGATACACGTGCTATTATGAACAATATTTCATTAATTCATTTGCAGCACTGGTAAACAAGACTTACTTATTTACATTTAAGATCTTGATCATTTACAACCACAAGCTGGCATGTGCGCGTAGACTAGGCGCCACTAAAGTCAGTTTCCTTTGTCTTTTATTTTTTTACCTCCAATTTAATAACTGTCACATCAGTTAAACAAACAAAACCAATAAAATGATAATGTTTATTTACGCAATATATTTATTCATGCTAGAATAAAGAAAAATAAGTTCCATTGTCTTCCTTTGCTACTCAAGGCAGGACAAGCTATGTATATTTTCGAATAATACACCTGAAGTTAATGACGGCAAGTTAAAGCGGACTTTTAAAAGCATACATTTCGAATATTTCATCCTTAAATTGGTACTTTTCTTGAAGGACTAAAGGAAAAGGTATTCATTTCATCACAAAAGAATTTTCATAGACCAATTAAGTCGTAAGGGAGATCGGTAAGCTCCCCGGTGAATCACGCCAGGAATGGCGCTGTTCAAAACAGCAGTTATTTTGAATTCAATTGTGGTGACGAAATACACTTTTTTTAAACGCAATGCTTACTGTTTCACAACCCGTTTTGAAATGTTATATCATATATCTGTGATGGAAATGAGATTATATTGAATATTACGTGCTTTGTGGAGAAGCTAAGTCGATTGTAGACAATATCACGTACTATTTATCGATTCATCGACTATATATCGATTTTCATTGTAATACGAACAAAAATCTGTTTGTTGCACATATATCTGTTTTTGTGTTTGCGATGATGCAAGTTCGGTAACATGATGTCAGTCATTGATAGACAAATATTTTAACTTAAACCAGGTGATACCGCATCTTTAACACCTACGTACCTAATAACTACACGTAAATAATAGTATATCTTAATCTTCCATATACGTAAGCTAACATACGTAGCTTACTATCAGAATATACACAACATACATACGTGATTTATCTAGTCTTAATAGTGCTAAAGCATGATTCAAGTTGCAACGCATATTAAGGAATTCACATAATCAATTATTCCGTACAGAATATAATATCGCCTTTAGTGAACAGTTTATATTCCGCTTGTGAATAAAAAGTTGGATTCACCATAAAAGCAGTAGGAGGCACAATGTCAGTCACGCCCGCCGATGTGTGTTTCGACATTTTGTATAAAAATTTACAACCTTGTGTTGCTCGGCAATGAACCTCCGCAAAAAATATATAAAATATGAAATGACTATTGTTTCGTCCGATGTATGAATCTGTATGAAAATCTGTTCGTTATATATCTTACACGGCTCATGTTTTTGTATGTTTGCTATTGTTAGCGGTGATACGATCACAAGATTTCGCTAATTGTGGTGCATGAAGCGACTCTCGAATGTTCTCTGCACTGACTCAATGCTGCAATAATTCCCATCGTTAAAGAAACCGCTGAAGAAAACGACATCATATCATGAACTTGTTTTCTGTTAGTCTCTCCTACTAGTGTGTTTAAATAGAAACCGTTTTCTAAATGTGGTGTGCTTTTTAAACATTTAAATAGGTCACAAGCTCATACAGTTAACACATGTTCATTTTGGTTAGTGCTGATGTGGGTTTCAAAGAGCTAAATAACCCGACGACGTATGAAGAGACAGATAGCACTATTCTAAAGTAGGTTTGAAGAGGCGGATGACTTTGAATTAAATGATGATTAAATCGAATCAGTTTATTGATATGTGATCTAGAACACGCGCAATCACACTTATAAACGAGGACTACTTTTAAAGAAGAACTGAGATTACAAATTTAAAAGTAGGTACAGGCATAGATAGTATTAATATATTTATAATAAACTGTATTTATCGTACATGTAATACACAATATAACTCACTTTACAGTATTGATTGTAGTCTGTATAACATTTACACAAATATCGGGGTCGATGTAATGTCGCACTAGTTAGCAGGTTGACATGGTAGTGCTGCCATTTATGCAAGTGTTGCTCTCAATAACCTTTTTCTTTGTTGTTGTATTCTAGGCAATAATATTGACTTAGTAGCTTAGGTAAAGGCCAAATAGGAGGCTCGGTTGTTAGTTTGATCTGATTAGCAAGTCTTTAAAAGTTTGTGAAAGTAGAGGGAGCTTGAAACAGTGTATAGTGAGGGCTAGTTTAAGTTTTGTGCGCAATTCACGTTGCATTTATCTGAAATCTACCATCACGAATATTTTAACAACCGAATCTTCTTCTTTTCTTGTGGTTAGTGACTAACCTGGTGTCAGAGAGTAAAGCCGCCCATGAGCCTCTGACTTGGCTTCACATGCCGTCGAGAGATATCTCTCAGGCATGCCGATTTCCTCACGATGTTTTCCTTCACCGTTTTTGAAGCAAGTGATAGTTATACAATACGCACATGAATCCGAAAAGTCAGAGGTGCGTGCCTTGGGTTCGAAGTCGAGATCTATGACTTGGCAGTCCGACGGTCACACCACGACGGTATCACTGCTAACATCCGAATGATACACATATCTACATAATGATATGGAGAAAAAAAACTTTGAAGTTGTATCAGACCATTTAAGTTCTTTCCCGACTAACTCAACAACACAAAACTTGAGTAGCTCGAGATTATTTTGTCTAATATGACAAGGGAAGAAAACAATCCGTTCAGGGGTTTACTGGTAGTGATAATAACATTATAAATACAAATAGATAATTTATAAATAATGTACAGAAAATCCCAGAAAACAGAGCTTATTGAAATATAAGTTGAGCTTGCGTCATCCGGGTCACGACACTGAGACTCAAATCTGTTTACTTTGATACCCGAAAATCTATGTTTCGTCTACATAAATCTTAAATAAGTAGATATCTTGGAACTGTGTGCCGGTGGACGATTAAAAAAGACCTTCCACCGGAACAATGGCACTTTGATGTTGGCGGTACAGCGATCAAAGCGTTTACGCCATCTGTTAAACGTTTACGCTATCTTTACGCGAAGGCAATAGTGCCTATAATGGCTTACTTATTGCAATATTTATGGTTGGCTTATTGTGTGGCCGATTGGCTGTATTGCTCAAGTATAGCTGCGTTCGGATCGTCGCACGCGCAGCCTCGAATAATATTATTTTTAGCCGCAGGAAGGTTCTCTGGTTCGTTTTCCGCACGCATATATATATTGCTTACATAAAACATGATGCGCGAGGCGTCAGGACTACACTGAATATTCAACAATGTACTAGTTCCGTGTTAACTTATGCGCTTATTCCTACACAAGGTATCAACCTCATTATTGCATTATGTACCGCCTTATCTATTATAATCCGTTGGTTAAATATTAGATCTACATCCATGTTTGGTATTACTTCTTATCACTTCTAGTTTGCTTAACAGTAACAGCACTTACAGCGACCTCTTTCTGGCGGTTACAACGCAATAGAGAGCATATAGATTAGAAACTTAAATTCATCTCTAAATATTTTGCATTCGCAGGTCCATGAAGTGGATGTAGTTGGTTTCGACATATCCAGTAACGGCAAGTTCATGATGTCGTGCTCATCAAACAACGACATGGTCATATGGGACCTGAAGGGGCAACAACTAGACAGGCTCGACACGTACCTGGTGACAACACACACTGCCAAAGTTTCACCGTGCGGCCGCTTTGTGGTCGCGACGGGTTTCGCACCCGACGTCAAAGTGATGGAGGTGTGCTTCACAAAGAACGGCGATTTCAAACAAATCACAAAGGCATTCGAGCTAACTGGCCACTCTTCAGGTGTGTACGACGTTGCCTTCGACGTGGACACGTCACACATCGCCACTATATCGAAGGACGGCACGTGGAAGCTATATCATACAAAGAGTAAGTATATGACATGTAATGTTAATGCGCAAATGCTTCCTTATTATCACTTGCATTTTACGTACATGTAGTATTGAGACGTGACTCGGGAGGAATATGTTAAATAAGCAAGTAGCGCGAAAGTGACGTCATTGGACGGAGGGTCGCCCCGCGAGTGTCGTGTTCGTTTTATTTTGATAAACGTTCAAAGTAATTGGAACTGGAACACTAGTTAATTCATTGTTCTTTTATCAGTTTTATTGAGTCATTAACTTTAGCTCTTAATTTATTTCTTAGACACTACGTTGTTACTTTACCTACATTATACACGTACGTGGAGTAGTTTAAAGTTATTGACATAGATCGTCTAATGATAGTCATAACGTCATAGAGTATTTAATTACAGTTTGTATTGCGCAGATTGCTCTCACACTCATGATTAAAGTCAATGAATTATTATCATCACATAATGGATGCATCAAAGACCCACGTGCATGATTCCTGATGTAATTGTCAATATTACTGGTTTTTTTTAATATTTTGATTGGCAAAATATTATTGCTTATGTTACGGACTCGGAGGTCATATATACATAATAACTACTTTATTTTTTCTCATTATATACTTACACGTGTCTTTATTTCAAATAATAATATTGATGTCGGGTAAATGTATCCTCATAATGATAATAATATGGATACGTACAATTTGCGATTCGTTTGCATGTCTTAAGTTATATTTTCCTGTATCCTTTTCCTATGTGTCCAGTGCTATTATATGCCTTTTTATGTTTTGTGTAATTTAGCGCTACCTACATAGATACCTATATACCTACTGATATTAAGATGTGTCTAGAGAAAATGTACTATTTGTCACTCTCAATTCAATGTATGTATAAAATGTATTTCAACTGCGCATTTTACTGTACCTTAGTTTTTGTTTCTTTTCTCTCGAGAAAAGTTGTACTAGCTATTTCAGAGATTTCAGTAAATCGGTCGGTTTTATAGTCCTAGTACCGTGTAGGTTTTGATTCCGCAATTTTATTTGTTTGCGCACTGTTCGTTGACATAGGTCAGGGCTGCCATTAAACATTGAACCTGCTTCCTTCCTTTGTTTCCCTGTATGATTTTGAAAAGTTTTACAAGCATGGACAAAATAATTAAATCAAATGGCTGACGCTATCGGGAATTGTGGAAAACATTGTCTGCGGCTATTATTGTCTGTTTACTACGTGATGTCTGGGAATTAATAATGGCGTACGGACACGTCATATGGGTCAGTCCCGCACTACACCAGACCTTGCTTCATATCATCTTAACCTGATGTTTTAAATGGTTTATTTAAATTGTATTACTCGTTTATAATGCCTTTATAGGCAAACGTGTTACAGCAAAGCCATTTCGAGTAACCAGTTAAACATGCTGATGGTTCTAATATATTAAATTTCGAGTTGTTTATCTGTATATCGCATCAAAATGTGTTTACCAGTCATAATGTGACGTGTGAAATTAGCGGTATTAGAATATTGATAAATGTTCAATAAACATTAAGTATTCTGACTCCAAAATATTTGCAATAACATAGCTTAATGGAATTTTAGATTTGTTCTTAATATCGGTACCGGTCAAAATAGCTTCGGAAATAACAATATTTTTTTTATCAAATTCTGAAAGATAATAATGGTTACTGTGGGTCATCCTTAGAAGATAGACAAACTATCGCGGACTTTAACTTGAACTTTTTAAAATTTACAAACCTGTAGAAAATAATTTTTATATATCTCTAACTGTTTACACGGCGCACGCCAATAAAGCTCCCAGTCGGCATGGTTTTTTCCAACATCTTCAGCAATAGTCGTCATATTTCAGCCAATTTAGACAAAACCTTCATGAATTTTACACAAAATAAAACCTTCCGCATGAATCACTCCGTCCATTGGTGAAAACCGTTTGAAAATCCTTTCGGTAGTTTTTGATTTCATCGCGTTCAGACAGATAGACGCGGTGGGGGACTTTGTTTTATAATATATAAGGATAACGATATTTTAAGCACAATTTTATTTGCCTTAAGTTTTCATCATTTGAGTATGTTTTCATTTAACATTTTGATATGCATATTGCATTGCCATAGACTAAAGTTCTAAACTAGATTGAATGAACAGCTTGGAGGTTTCAATAAAGTTTCTCAACTCTTTACTTCTATCTCTTCGTCGTTGTTGTTCTTGCGATGTTTTCTAAGGTTTCAGCGGTCGCTTGTCGTTTCATCTCTTTACACAAACCTTAAATTACAAAAAAAAAAAAACATTGACTACCTTCCTTCGCCTCAAAATGTTTGTAGCAAGAATTGTCCCAATCCACCATATCTGTCGTCAGTTGGTCAGCTTCTTTCAACAATGATTATAAATTCCAGTAATTTAATACAACATCTGTTTATGTTCCAGTCGAGTACACTCGAGGAGAGTCCCCGCACGTTCTCGAGACGGGCACATACGGGCAGACAGCGAACCCTCCGCGCATCGCCCTCTCACCCAACGCCGAGGTACTGGCGGTCTGTGTGGACTCCTCCGTGGAGTTCTATGACACCTACACTGGGAAACTTTATGATACCGTGGAAAATGTTTACTCCGGTAAGTTTATTTTTGTCTGCTTAAAAGGAACTGTGCCCGGTTTCCGAGATGTTTTCAACCGGAGTCAAGAGGGCTATTTGTTCGATATCGTGTTTCTGAATAAGTACCTACTCATTTAACATTGCCGATTTCTGTGGTCGGCTCTTGGGTACTAGGGAAATTGAATATTCAAAATCAATAAGCACTACCTCAGTTTTACTTTTATTCTCGAAGCAAAAGTTTGTTTCGATGTTACGTAGAATATTCATAACTTAAAGAAAACTGATCGATACAAACTGAAGGAAGCTTTTTTCCTAAGATATTGTATTGGTATTGTTATTGTTTTTGCTATTTAGAAGCATCAATGTTATAATACTTAGTTTCAAAGCGAATATTTTGGGGAAAATATTATTGCACGGGATTCCCAATTGATGTATACGTAAGAGGAAACTGCAACAAATAAATACCTACTTTAACCATTATGGTCAATGAGAGTGCGTAAAACAATTCGTTTGTTATGTTATTCGGGAAAGCTCGACGAACCGGGCTTCAAATAAAATTGGTGGTTATTTAATTTATATTTACCTTTTATTTCAAATATGATTAGATTGAGATATCAAGTTCTGTGCGTTTAAAGTCACTAATGTTGTGTGTTTATAATTAAATCATATAAAAAAAATTAAAGCACATGTAATTGTGTTAACATAGCGGAAATGTTAGAGCCTCTATAGACACAGCAGAACAGAACAGAACTATAAAATGATACGATTATGTTTATGTTATGTCATTTGAATAACGCTGAGACCTTGGCGACAAAGGTGGATCGTCACGAAAAAAAAAAAGGTTCTTGTTGAACAAGGTTTTGTTGATTTACCTTATATTTCGATTTCTCGGGAATTGTAAGCTGTTTCCAAATACAACGCATTTAAAAGTCTAAGAGACCTTCAGATATTGGTCGGTGACTTATTAAGTAGGTTTTATTTACGTTTGTAGCTGATTTTACTACAATTGATTTACTAAGACATAAAACACTAGCATGGATATGGCATAAATAACGAAACATAAACAAAAGTTGGACCTTTACTGATCGGTTTTAATGGGCGTGTAGCTTTTGTATTTTTAACTCCGCTGCGAGGCTACAGGAGGCCGTGAATTATTGAATAGGCGATTCAAGGTATCGTTATCGATCACTTGCAAATAAAGCGTCTAGAGCGCACGAGTTGTGATAAGGATGACGGCTAGTTATCCAAATTAGCTCGTACTCATATGCACGTAATTAAGCCAATGTTTTCCTCGTTATTGTTTCAGGATTAATAAACTACATGAAATTTGACGCTAGCGGAAAATACTTGTTTGTTTGCGGCGATCGCGCTGTTCGGGTGCTGCACAATGTGTGTGGTTACTACACCACCATAGCCAGCTGCATCAGGCTTCAAGGGTCCAAACAAACCTCGGCGACTGTAGAAAGACAAAAGAAGACCATCCAGGAATGCAAAGAGGCCCTCGCAACGTTCGGAAAGTAACGCCATCTATCTGTTCTATACGTTAAGACATTCTTGTCAGAGCTGCATTTACTTTGATATATTTTTATAATTACGTATACATTTGTGTGATTGTCAGTGTTGCTAGAACATACATTCACGGAGGTTTATCTCGGTTAAGAATTGGATAAAGTTATTTATCATTTGTTTAATGTTTTAATAAGTTTTATTTAAAAAAAAAGTTTTGATTCATTATTGGTTGCATCAATTTATGGAGATAAGATTAAAATCTGGCAACTCTGACGATACTATTTAGAGGCATATAATGATTAAGTTAATTATCATATTATTTGGTCACCATTGACATCGTTTTATTGTTGATCTCGGTCCAAAAGTATTCTCAAAATTATATTGTTAAATACTATGAATTAGCAAAAATACGAATTTGTAGAACATTGTATTGCATGACTGAACCAATAATGTCTGTTACGTGATATTCGAGTAACAGCAGTGGTAATTTGCATGTCAATTATAATTATGACTGCTATTGTAAGACCACTACATAATATGATAAACATTATAATAACGTAACAGCCCGAGACAGCGAAACTTTTGTTTTTTTGTTTATATATTACAGAAACTCCTATGAAATGGTTCCTAAACTTAAACTATTCCAGTTCACACAACGTCCTTGCAGTGTTCCTTCTAAAGATTAATCTTTTTTGAATTCACACATTCGATAACACTTCAGGAATTATCACCAATCACTGGAAACAGTGTGGCGCATGAAATCAAGTTCAAAAATCTTTACACAATCTACGATTGCCCTCTACCAAATCATTGCGTCCAAATAAATAAAAATACCACTACTTATTTGATTTACTCGATACATGTATTTTTTGGGTATTTTGGCGCTGGTTGACTTACACTGAGTAAAAAAATAACAGAAACCCTAATTTGGTAGAAGGTGGCTGTGATGTGGTGATGTGTCGCAATTCCTGAAGTGTTAACACCTAAGAATTTCAACTAGAGCCAGGGTCGGTTTTCACAATCGCCACGTTCAGTGTCTTTACGTAAATACGTACAAATTATATTGTTATTGATCGCGGCCGATGAGTGACGTGGCCCCTGCATGCGAGTCGATATTACAATTAAGTCAAGGAACTGAGTAAGGTTATTTTTTATAAAATATTTCTTGCACCCCTTTTTGTGCAATGTTTTCTCCTAGTGATAATCTCTCTGCATTTAGTTATAAATTATAATTGATTTGTCCAATAAAATATGTTTTTAATATGCAGATTTTTTTTCTGAAGTGTTTAAAACGTCCAAAGTTCTGAATATCACACGCGTGTATTTAACTATCAAATAATAATTTTAAGCCACAGTTTAATTAATTGTTAGACGCCAAGGTTAGCGGCGGCTTAGCGCATCTGAAAGATTGGCGTCTGCGCTAGGTGTCACGGGTTCGATTTCCGCATAAATATTTGTATGGAAGGTGTTTTTCCGTGAGAAGTTTGTTTGTAAACTCACCCACAATGCATTAGGCATCCGTTGTAAAAGGAATTATTGTTCACGCCCATGTACAGTGTTGTAGAAATTATACGTGATTCTTACTTTGCTCAAATTAATATTTGCGCTAACTAAATTTAAAACGTGTGTAGACACAGCTTAAAAAGAGGTCACAGCAAATTAATCGTACATACACACAATAGAACAATGGATTTAACGATATTTGGCGTAAATGCAGTTTCTTTGGTTCCGTCATGTGCGCTCATTTTTTGTTTCAATAAGAACAAACTGCGCAGTATAGATACAATAACTCTATACTATTTCTTCTAACGAGTTGAACACTATTAGCAAGCGACCTTTTGAAAAGGAGAAAGTTGCAAATTACTATAACACGGATACTTTACATAGAAACTTGAATAGTGGAATAACAACGTTAGTGGCTCAGTAGCTGAGCGATAGGTATCCTCTGCTACGGTTGTACGTGGGTTCGTAAATTAAATTGTTGTTTTTATTGGCTCCTCATCTGGCGACCATTTAATTTTAGATACTGTTTGCCATGCGATATCGTTCACTCAACGCCAATCGCAATAATCACGGGTCAGATAACTTTACGCAATATTCAATTTGCAATCTAGTAACGGTTGTGATTTAGGACTTTACCACAGCAGCGGAGTATTATTTCGAAAATAGCGTGGTCTCCGTTAAATAAACTTAGAGTAAGCAAGTACTTATGATTAAAGGTGGAGCTAGTGGCTAAGTAATAACTAATAACAGCCGCCCGGGTCGATCCATTAGGTAAAGCTACGCTTGCCGCGGTTGGTCCGTGGATTGGTGACCATCTTTACATGCCGAGACTCCTCCGTGCCTCGGAAAGCACGTTAAGCCGTTGATCCCGGCTGTCATTCGTGGATCTTTGACAGTCGTTGCGGGTCGTCAGAAACCCAAAAGTCGTAACAACCAGTCTTACCAAGGAGTACCGGTATTACCCAGTTACTGGGTTGTGGAGGTCAGATAGGCAGTCGCTCCATGTAAAATACTAGTATTCAGGTGCATCCGGTTAGATTGGAAACCAACATAGTTGGGAAAAAGGCTAGGAAGATAACTTAGATAGCTAGAAGGTACTTATGATTAAAAGCCATTTTAATGTTTTAATTTAACTTTATTGTGTTTTGCACAAAAGTGACGTTATCGACATTACACTGAGATACTCTGTGATTATAATTTAAGTACAGATTCACAGCTTCTGATAAATAAATATACTTTAGCTTTTAGGCGTAGGTACATACAATCAATAAATGAGTCCTCTATCAATTCCATCAATTTTGTCTGAAAATAGTTGATCTGGTGCCAAAATAGATTTATTCATCTTTTTAAATAATAAAACGCTTCTTCACTACGATTCATTTGAACAGTTTACATCTAATGCAAAAAATTATTACAAATCGTATCTATTTATTATTATTTTGTACCAATCTGCTGTTGAATTGTTCTATTCAAATAATTATCTATAGAGATACTGTACTAATGGCGATTAATTTTAAGAAGGGTAAGCAGATATAGATTGAATAAGTGTAATTTTATTGTTAAATGCTCTCAACAAAATAAAGGCAGTGTAAGCAACTTGTGACGATAGAATGTATGTATGTAACAGTTTTTATTAGACGACATTAAAAATAATTCAGTTTATCCATTTTTAAAGCTGAAATTGTTCACGAAATCACAAGCACACAACGTAATACAATACAACATACAAACAATAGATGTACCTAAGTTTAGAATCGTTAACTATTCAATGAGATAAATTTTATATAAGACTGGTAACCGCAATAACAATATTTTGTGTAAACAGCGGGTATATAAACAAACAGGGTATGAATAGAAGCTATGATAAAGTGCATTAAAATAAACAACGATTATGTAAGTGTAAACAGCAATGCATACAATCATAAGTCGTTATCGTTATGCAACTGTGAATAGATGAACTTAAAGGAACTTTATTAATACCTACGTCATTCATCCAAGTATTGAATCGAATAACTAAACACATAATAATTATGTACGTGTTGTGATAGAAATAAGCAGTGTAATAAATATAGTTTGACCGAAATCGCTGTACCGCGCCTTAGGTAACTCATAGGTACGCCAATGTAGGTCACTCATTCGTCAACGCTCACGACGTCCCGACCCCACCTCGCCGCGCATTCCTATAGCGCGGTACAGCGGTTTCGGTCAAACTATAGCATAATATTCGAGAACTCAATGAGAACATGACAGCTACAATTAGGAGTCCGATCTGTAACATTATATGATTGAGAACAATAATCTGTGTGTGCACTTCCTACTAATTATGGCATACTAAATGAGCTCAAATAGAAGTAATAACGAAGTGGTCTGAGATAATATACTGTTTGTTGTTTTAGGAGACAGGTTTCGTCTCTAAATTTTGACGAGTGATTGGCCTGATTCACTTCTTAGACATTAGGCCCGTATTTACATTACATTAAACATAACTATAACTCGTAAGCATACGAAAGGGGTCTTTCTCGGTGGTTTTAGGGACCACATTCACAGCTAACGTTCCAAGACAGCATTTTATTTTAGCTCGAAACTTTTTCGTAAATCTAGAGTGAAACCAAAATGTCCAGATATATTATCTTGTAAATATGCATATTTGCAAACTGTACTTTTCCAACACCATGTCAATTCTCCTCAACTATATACGCGCACTTCTAAATTATACATGCCAATCACGTTAACTTCACGCACACGCAAATTTTCTTAACTATGGTTTGTTTAGCAATAATATGTTGGAAAATGGCATCGATACGGCTGTTAAAGTACATTGCATAAAGCGTTTTTGAAACCCTTCAGTAACTTCTTCATGGTTTTATTATAACTGGCATTGTATAATATAGAAAAACACGTTCGCAAACAACGTAGACTAGACTCGTTAGATCTAACCCTACTGCACAAATCTGTTTGCCAGTCCATCACTTCACAATAACTTAACCTACACAATAACAAAAAAGCCTCACATCATAAAAATAATATTTTAAAAACGATTTCATGCTGATTTAGATTTTTACAATGAAGTAAGGTACCCCTTACCTTACCTAAGAATTGCCACCACAGTCTTTCATAAAAAATACAGAAATCTTCAAAACTAATTAATAGTTTTAAATAATGCAAATACATATTTTTTAACAAGAAATAATAATTCTGAGTTATTTTTTGTAAAGCAGTTCAGTTGTCGATGAAATATTATTTTTTATACATATTGTTAAGATAATGTGAGGCCTTGATTACATTTCACATGAAAAATTGCGTTTTTAATGAGATTCCGTTGTTAAAATTACGGTGACGTCGCACAGCGATGTTAAAACAATAGAGAATATGTATGCATTGTGCAAGTAGAAGTACTAATAACAGGCTTTAGTTATATATAGTCATTTGTCATGATAATACCGTTATATAGCTATTTGTAATTTGAATTCATGGTGTAATATCATAATTGCCAGTAGGTGGGGACATGTAATGTAATGAAATATGAAAGTAAATAATCTTTAAAGTATTTATTTCACGATGACAAGAGATCAAATTCAGGTGCCTGAAGGACTGAAGGACCCATAGGAAAATAATGTGGAAGAAAGTTTGATAAATTAAGTGTAAACGATTGCAAGAGAGTATTTTTAGCCAATATGTTCTAAAATACTTAACAATTTTAACGACGTACATATTCCCTATCAGGAAATCTTACATTAACACGGATTTCATTTATCCTGGTCCACATAAGTCACTCATTCAAACTCCGAATATCATAAGTTATACATTACAAAAAGACCAACTTAATGAGATATATGTTATAAGATTTTAAAATTGATTCGAAATAACGATAGCTTGAATAAACAGTCAAAGTCACTAAACTATAGTGAAGAGAAATTTGCTTAAACTATTATAATCAGAATAAATTAGGGTGATTTTAGTACTATGTTTTTTAGTTAACTTTATGAAAGAACTTGCTTCGACCGCATGATATGATTTTATTATTTTTATTGAGCAATCCATAAAGATGATATTTTTTACTACGAATTCAATTCCAACGTAACGTGATAAAAATTAAAGGTTATTTTGTTCGCATGAAAATTCTAATAGCATACACGATTACATTTTTTATTTATCATATTGGTTTTTAATCAAAAATATGGCAGCGACCTTGAGAATATTAGAAAAATAACTAATTTAGTAGGCAATAATATTGTTGAGTTTTAAATGTTGTATGCAAAATAAAGTCTTGAAGTTCAATTACGAATAATACGATTCTTAAAGTTTTTAATGATCACATATATAGCTATTTCATTATAACTGTATATAATTAGCACATACTATGGTATTTAATATGTTACGGTCAGAGAGAATTTACATTTAGCAACTTACTGAGTGTTTGATAGATTAGACTGCTCAGTGCTCAGCAGTTTTGGATGATGTTTTCAGTTAAACAGATATATCTCTGTAGCTCTATAATGTGTTTCTACAGTAAGACGCTAGTCGTAAGCCCTGTCTGCCCGCAGACTTAGAGAGTACTCTACAGGACTGTCGGTGTTGTCTGACACCAGCATTCAATCGCCTCGTCCAACTAATAACAATGCACTATCACTAAGCGTATCAAACAAGGCTACTGGATATGTAACGCGAACAACTGATCATTTTAGAATTATTTCCATGTTTTTGTCTCCTTTATCTAGTTCGTATTAGTTGTTAGAATATGAATAGGCATACGAGGAATACCCTAAATAGATACTTTATCATAAATATTGTCGTTATTCATTATTATTGTGTGAGATTTTTCATTTCCTCGATGAGAAGTGATATCGAACACTAACTAACGTTTGTTTAAAAATAAATGCGCTCGTCTTACGACTAGTTAAAGCGAAGTTAGAATCGCCAACAACATTTTTTGATGCACTAAAATAAATAAAGTGATTATGTCATTGACAAGAATTAAAGACTAATTCAAAAATATCGCCGATTGCACGGTGGATTATCCAGTTACACTTAAACACAGTGCAAAATATATTTAACATTATTATAAAACGTCACGATTCGACACCCGCGTGGCGAAAAGTAAATAAAACGAAAAATACATAAAAATCAAAATCAGTCATAATATTGTCAAATTCCGTATAAGCGCCGAACTAAAATCGACAAAGTAAAACTTTTAGAAAATAACTTTATCAACTTAATACCAAATAAATACTGTAAGTACTAAAAATATAGTATTGAATAACGCAGTGGCCGTCGCGCGGCCGACTAAAGACTTTGGTGCAAGTATCTCTCCCTCGCAGTCCGTGTATATGGCCAACAGTTCGATTCTCCGTTATAATATTGGACTAGCATGAAATTCGATTACGATGCGCTCTCCAGCGCTCCGCTCCCCTCTCTCTTTACGCGACACCTGCAAATAACACGATCAGTTTTAAACGTAAGTTGGTAAACTTTCATAGCTGTACACTTTTAGTTTTGTGCCTAGTTTCATTTTTATCTCATGTGAAATTTGGCGAGGGAAATAATTTATTTTGCCCTCAGATTTTATTCAATGTTTTCTACGCTCGTAGTACTTACGATATGGTCCGTGACAATCAGTCGTTAGTTCAGCCAGCATTCGTCAACGATTAGAGACAATAGTTCGATTGCCGCTATTTATTGTTTGTGCGAATATGTATAGTATAAAAATATTAACTACTACGAATTACGTAATAAATTCTATTGTGGGAGAAAAAAATTGCGTCTTCAATTATCTCTCAGTCGCATCAGACTGATATCAAAAAGACACTCACCCTCAATCCACCTTCAGGGTTCACCAGTAAGTATGTAACCTCAAACAGTCCGCCGCTAGATCAGCCAGCAGCGCCCTTCTCTCAGGCAGCAGCGTAAGTCCGGCCACACGACGCGGCTTCCTGTCCGCAAGTTCGGACACGGCCAATACTCGGCCCGCATTGGCCTCTAGAACCAATAGCGCGGGCCGGCCGCGTATGGAGCGCGTGCACACCACGCGGCGCGCGCCGTCGGCGGCCGCGGCCAGCGCCACGCCGCCGTAGCCGCCGCGCCCTGCGGGTGAAGGTGTAAAAAAACGGTATTTGCCAAACGGCAGTTTGGAACTGCGAAAGTACCACTGTACCTCTTCATCTACTCTTAATTTCACGGTAACCCTAAAGTTATGTCTAAAATGCAACAAGGGTACACAGCAAAATCAACTTTGCGAAATTCGAAGCACGTTATACCAATTTTAACCGTATACACGGTGACAGTTGAATCACAGTTTTGCTAGAACAAACGTTATTCAGACCATGGTCTACTACCATTCTATAGCATCAAATATGTTATTAAAACAAACTAAACTAGGCGTTCTCGATTTAGTCGTATGATGTTGAGCATCATACGACTAATTTGAGAACACCTACATTAACCGTAACATCAAAGTATTCATCGCGGTAACGATATGGCATTCAAAACAGTTATGGGGAGTCCACGTGGACTACAAGGATGTCCGACCAATGCGGACCGAAATGCAAATAAATCATTAGCCGACAATGACACTGACATGCAATCGCGCGAAGTACCGCTCCGCCCATTTCTTTTGTTGGCTGCCGCCCGAGCCGCCCGGGCGGTAGCCAGTCTATCGAAATCTCTCGAGCGAGCGACGCATATTGTAACGGCTAGGGCTGCGCAGGGTAGGCTGCGCAGGCCGTTAACGGATAGTTAGGTAGATTTGGTTAGATAAAAGAAACAGTATGAAAAGTTAAAACATATATTTAGTAACACGACTAGGTCGCGGGTAAGGTCCTAAACACTGAGTTCTGTTCTGAGCACTCGCACATTACGAGGGAAGGTAGGATACCGTCCTTGGTAGCACGTGGCAGACGTGGCGTAGCACAGGCTCGTGGCGGTTGTATTTACGTCACAGGCACGCATCGCGTGTTTTTTGTGAAAATGAGTTCTAACTATTCGAATGTGGAGTGGTTGAATATGGTGCGTTTTTCGCAATTGCTGGGGACAATCTGGCAGAAGCTAGGCGCATGTACTCTTGAAATTAATGTTGTCTTGGTGCACACGAAGCTAAACTGAAATCTGCGCCTAAGACGACCCACCACTGACCCGGTTTTGTGGTAAGTTTTGTTTTTGTCTTGTTCCTGTAGATACAATAGGTACCTGTACCTAGTACCTACAGGAAAGAATTAAATCCATGTCTGATAGTACAGATGCCAGCACATCAACCTACTACAATCTGTCAAATTTCTTTAATAGATTTTCAACTTTATCACTATAGCATAAGGTTCAAAGATTGGGAAAATTTTACACTTTCAGGTAGGTTGACCTGCTGGCGTCTGTACTTACCGTAAGTTCGCACCTAGAACGAAATGATAACATTACAGGCCAGCCAGCTAGCCGCGCCGTCGGGCGTCGGTACGGTAAGGTGTGTCGCGTCGTGCAATCGTGCATAGCCAGAAAATACCTACCAAAGTTTGCTAATCTGTTTTAAAGTAGCCACTTATCAGTGATAAAATACCTACCGAAGTTAACTTTTAATTTTGGTATTTTCTAGTAAGACTTACAAAAATAAGTGCTTACTAAATCTCGTTTATTGAGATACATTTCCCTGTAGACAATGCTGTGTTCCGTGCGAAAGCCGCGCCCAAACTACTTTGAGACGCGAGTGCCGCAGTGTCTGTGTTGTAGGAAGTAACGATAAACCCGACGTTTTTTTTATTAGATGCTATAGAATGGTAGTAGACCATGGTCTGAACAACGTTTGTTCTAGCAAAACTGTGATCCAAATGTCACCGTGTATAAAAGAAAGTTAAGTTTTCATTGTGGTTTATTGAATTAATATCACCGAAACTCATGGTTTGTGGAGGATAGAGATTTCTCTACTCGTCTACGTCAAGAGTTTAAGACTGGGAGATTTAGCTGTTATAATAATCTAATGTTACGATTTCAACTTGGACTCACGAAGCGTGATGAGTTCGGCAATATTTAATCTCGACCACTTCCTAAGTTAGGCCACAGGTTGCAGTGGAAGATGCTGCTGATACGATGATGAAACGTTTTTTATTCATGCTTACCTTTAGGCACTGGTGCAAATACGTTTTTGAGATTCCCTTCGATGTCGTACACTCTGACGGCGACATCCGCTATGATGAGTAAGTCTTCTGACAAGGCGAGACCACCGACTAAACCTAACTCTCCGTTGCCTACCTGTAAATTATACACTACGGCAATTAGAAAAACAATACCTTCAAAAAATATATATGATTTCAGTTACAGTTCAGACTAGGGTAGAACACAAAAGTGGCGAAACACAAACGATGCTCGCAGAGATACCCGCACGCACGGCACGGATAATACACTCTCTGTCTCTCTCCAACTCCACTATACCCACCGTTTCATGAGGCGGTTGGTGTCTGCATATGCGACACGCGTCTTTGAAAATGCGTGTTAGTATTCAATTTTTTTCTTTGAAAATGTTTCGAATTTGGCTTGTTACGGGAATGTGGATGGAGAATGCCAATCAAGTGCAATTCAAAGTTATTCCCTACAAGTACACTGATTTTGAGTACGCGGACATTTAATTTATAACTCGTAAGGATGTAGCATTTTGATAACTCAAGTGGTGTTATGAAAGTGACTTGTTTGTGTTCAACGATTGTGTTTTGAACGAAAATAAGGTTAGTATTTACTTGGTTGAGTACACAACCCTTGCAATTGGTTACCTATCAATTACATAGGCATAGTCTTTGTTTTTTAATGGTTTTGTTGTTTTCGATATCGATATCCAACACGTGGGTAAAGTTTCGCTAGCTAATTTAATTTGATCCTGTATATAATTCTTCTGTACTCCTTCTAAACGGCTGGACCGATTTTTGGTGAGTGTCGAGTGGTTTAGATGGATGGGTTAGATTCAAAATTGGACCCGGTAGGTGGCGCTGCGATCGAGTTCTAGGAAACAACGTGTGTCCGGTCAGCTAGTATTACCAAATGAGATCACTACCACAGACCTCTCTCTCGATGTTCCCGTGCCTGTCGAACAGGAACACGGCGCGCGCGCCGTTGTCGCCCACGGCCAGGCGCCGCGCCGCCGCGTCGGCCGCCACGCACACGGGCTCCACGAGGCGCGGCGAGCTGATCGTGCGCAGGGTCGTGCCGTCCGCATTCACCTACGATCCAGGGAAATTTGTGAATGTGCATTTCAACTGCAACTGTAATTTGTTATGTAGGTACCATCGAAGAAGTTCATATCTATACACCGTAAGGACTATTTCTGCTTGCAGCGCTCGGCCGCTATAGAACCGGGCGGTAACAGATGTGGTCATCGTGTTCACGGGATTTTGTTTTCAAACTGCTTAGATATGAAGTTCTTCGATAGTACAGGTCAGGCAGCGCCAGTGAACATAGGCATTCATTAATTAATTCATATTTGCAGATGCGAAACACAATAATGGTCAACGTCAATTTCAGCTGTTACTCTAATTTTGCAAAAAATATTACGAGTACAATATTACTATACTCGGAATTTTAATTCGATTCCAGATTTGACAATTTCAGTGTTGCAACGTTATGACAAGTACTAAATAGTGACGTTGCGAAATTATTCGATATGGAAATGGAATATTTCTGGATCGATTCTTCTCGTTTATAATTTTACTCTCGTAAACTAAGTATATCAGGAAATTACCGTGGAGTTTCTTGCCGGCTCTTCTCCATAGGAAACAACCAATTGGAACCGTGCACCTAGCTTCTGACGTTTCATAAGTGCCCATGTAGGTTTATATGAAATAAAAATATTTTGAATTTTGAATTAAATATTTCTGAACCGATAATTTAGTTTTGACGATTAATTAACGATCTGAGACTTTTCTTTTATAATTGTGTGTGAACTAAATAAAAAAATTTGATCATGAAGGAACATGACAAATAAAACAGATAGATGTATTATGGTAATAATTTATTTTATAAATTGTCGCCGTCATCGCTATCGCTATCGCTGTCACTTTCTGTAACATTTATTATAAATGTGTCTGTGATATTGTCAATTAACATATCTAGCCTACTCATTTTTTCCTCTTCTTTGACAACATGGGATACGCATTTAGACCATTCGGTAGCCGTAATTTTTTGAATGCCTTCCTGAAATAAATTTCTCACGTCTGTCAATTTGAAGGTTTTATTATTTTGAGCTACATGCCCCTTTACCTGCGCCCATATCAATTCGATAGGGTTTAGCTCGCAATGGTAAGGGGGCAGTCTTAAAACCGTGATCCCATGTTGTGCTGCCATTTCGTCTACAGCGTACTTATTAAAAGACTCGTTATGTGGAATCAGTTCTAAAAGCGTAGCTTTAACCATATCTGGTTCGTAATGAATATTTTTATTTAAAAGCCAATCTTGAATGGCAGCTTTTTTCCAGCTCATTTTTGGTGCCGTTTCCAATTTTCGGGAGTGGTAAGGTGCATTATCCACCACCACAATTGAGTTTGGTCTTAATTTTGGTAAGACTCCAGCGAACCACTCCTCAAAACAAACTGCATTCATCTTATCATGGTAATCTTCACAATTTTTCTTTGCTTCAAAAATCATGAGCCCCTCTTCCAGGAAGCCTTCTTCACTACCTATATGGCTAATTATGAGACGTTTGCCTTTTCCAGATGGATTTTTTAATCCAGTGGTCAGTCCCTCCAAAAACGCTTGTCGAGATGATGTGACTTTCTTGTCCACCCAAGTTTTTTTTACAGTATGACCTTAAAATAAATATAAGGTGTATCTATTCATACACGAAATATTTTAAGAGATATACCTTTAGCTGGCACAGAAACTATAAACACAAAAATAAAGATGATATCTCAAGGTTTTTTATTTTACGTAATTATTATAATTTTAAAACTGCTTGAGACATTTGGCATAAAACCTTTACTCCATGTTCTATGAATGACCCGCTCGCCGCGGTAAAGCCCCGCGCGTCGAGGCGCAGGGATGCCAGACGTACGATAATTATCGTACATGTACGATAATTTCGACACCGTTACGATGTATGATACAATTTGTATTATCTTACGCAAAAGTACGATAATTTGCAACCCTCTTCCGAAGTGACTATTCAGCAAAAATTATGCGACGAAACAAAAAATAAGAAACAAACTTGCAACAAAAACTTTAAAGGGGCTTTACTTTCAACGCAATGCGTAAAAACTCAATCAAAATAATGCTGTTATGGTTTTAAAACAACTGAAAAAATAATGTTACTTTTTTAATTTCATTCATATTTCACAACTTCCTAAAATTCCTATCTTATTTCTAGTTTTGCGAACTAGCTACGCGTTTAGCGCGAGTCTGGCAGTTGTAGTACGAAAAATGTTCATTTGGTACGATCATTTTCGATTATTAATACGATAATTCACTCACACTCGTCTGGCAACCCTGTCGAGGCGTCTCGCACCTCGTTACATGGGACCTAACAATATCACTGGTAAACTGTAGTGGACGTACGAAAATACACCTCTGCCTATCTCTACGGACAATGCAGGCGTGATGATGTAAAAAATAAACCAACGTAGGTAGACTTCGTGACTTGTTGTAGTGTTATTTTAATAGCCTATCGCTTACAATGATAATAAATGTGAATTTAAAATACAATACCACCTAAACCTAAGTAGGTAAATGATTAAATTCCCTCCTTTAAAGTTTTACGAAAAGGAACGTAGAGGCGATTAAAACAAATTTTAATCCTAATCTACAATACCTACACATCTGTAAACTAGGTACCTAAATACCAATAAACAGCTGATAGGAGCAACTCGAATTCGCATGTTAATGACCTCTGTCCGTCTGTGTGTGCGAGTCCTATCCGTCAGCTGATTGTTAGTTGCCTACCTATCTACTTATACAGATGTGAACGTTAAGAGTGCGTAGCGCAGATTTATTTGATCAATAATCGTACCAGAGATTAGCAGACGTGCACATACCTACTGTTGTAGGTACACGCAGTTTGTCGCCTCGCAGTGGTCAAAAGATAAACGGGATAAATGGCTTGTCAGTTTGTCATGTTATCGTCACAGGTTTACGACTGATTCCGTTAGTCGGAAACCTGTCTATTTTATCCCATTGCATCAGGTATGCAGGTGCCTTTTACGAATTATTGTTACAATAATTTAAAATGTAAGTACATACCTAATACTTGCGTAGTTTTTATTTACACTATTTACACCAATTGTTGTACATATTCGCCTTGTTGTTGGACGCAGATGGCTGCACGTTTTCATATGTATCCTTGCACTTTTAATAATGTGTCTCTATCACTAGCCATCACTGCGAAAGCGTTCACAATTCGCGTTCCTAAGGGTCTATCGCCTATTAACCCAGCCCACACATTAACACTGAACCGCGTCTGGAAATGATCCGGCCTAACAACACGTGGATTTTCTGATGCCCGCGTTGTGGATGTTAAGCAAACCAACTCCTGGTTGGTATACCTGTAGTTAGGCATTGTTAAATATCTTGCCCGAGCGAGCCCGATGTGTGTCAGCTAAGGCGCGCGCTAGCGACACAACACGCGGATTGTGTGGGACTGCTCTGAACACATTCCGTGCGCGAGGCGAGGCGCGGGCGCCGGGCGGGGGAGGCAGGCGCCCGCGCGGCGCGCTCACGTGTTTCTCTCTCTTTGTTTATCATTCATAAAAGCCGCGCGCCGTCTCAAATACCGCCGCCCGCGTAAACTAGCGTAATGGATGTTAAAAAATAAGAAGGAACCAGTATTTATTATGTGTGTCAAGTAATATTAAACTATTTAATTTTTTTTATAATATACCTTAATATATATTTTATTATTTTTTTTTTGTTGCTATGGTTTCTTTACCAGCTATAGGTATATGTCTTAAAATATTTCGTGTATGAATAGATACACCTTATATAGTACATGAACATTAAATATTACTATTAAATTTAATGTAAAATGTATATAAATTCATTTTGTGTATAAATGTTAGCCTTACCTGCGTTAACCCAAGTTTCATCTTGATAATATATATGTCTCCCTTCTCGTCGAAACTGACATATAGATCGCAAGTAACGCTGGCGCCATGTTATTATATCATTTCGATCAATAAGTGTGCTCTTGCGTGACCGTGCAACAAATTTCAAATTAAGATGCTTCAAAATTTTTCTGAGGGTGTCTTTGGATATCTTGGGCATTTCTGAATCATCGTTCATCACTTGTAAAATCTAAAATAGTAAATTTTATAATAGCTTGGAATCATTACTTATATATAAAAGATATAGGTAAGTATAAAATAATACTGTCTGACTGATTGACTAACCTTTGCAATGGTTGGAGGTTCATTTCGGTAAAAGAACTGATGAACAATTCTTCGTATTGCAGAGAATGTAAATTCATCAATTTTATCTTTGAAACTTCGCTTTGGTCCAGTTTTTTTAGGAGGAGTTCGCGGCGCACCTTTATTTACTTCCTTCATAACGTTACAAACAGAGCGTGAGGTTATTCCCAATATGTCAGCAACTTTGCTCATACATTCATTTTCTTCCACAACTTCAAAGGCCTCCAAAGGCCGAAATTGCGCAGAAATTTCATTTTTCACGTATTTGTAGGCGTTGCGGATCATTACTTTTTCAGTAACAGTGAAAGCTTTTCGTGGACGTTTTTTTCTTGGGGACAAGAAAACATCCACGTCTTTTTGTGATGTACTTGGCTGAGGATCCATTTTGATGGAAAACCAAAACAAATAGATTCACTCAAAGTTCACAAAAAACTATAAACGTAACAACAAACACAACGTAACAACCCAACAAAATAACAAAATATCGATTCGCAATGAAATAAGATATTCGTGCAGTCAGACTGGGAGAATGAAGCCGAATGACACGATAAACAAAATGGCGATAGCTGCACGAGCGCGCACGGGTTGTCAATACTGAAAACTATCTAGGCTCTTTTATTTAAATAAGTTTTGTTTTTAATATAAAAACAAAAATATTAACTTTTTATAAAATAGAGCAGCGATTACTAATTAATAAATAATTATTATGAATAATTATGTATTTATTATAAAAATCAATAATTTAGTCTTTAATTGGCACACTGATGGCACACACACTGATGGCACACACACTGATTGTTTATCGATTTTTGTGTTCATCACTACACTATTATATTATGTGGTATCATTATTTCACAAAATGACAGTAGCTAATGTCAAATCTGGAATCGAATTAAAATTCTGACTATAATACAATTACGAGAACAAGAAACCATCGCGTGAGCGTTTATACAGGAAGTGGCGTTGCAAATAGCCGTCAAACCTTTCGATGTTTTTATTAATTTGGCAATATTACTGTATGGAAATAAGATAAATAAAATAAAATTCATTTAATTCAGATAAATAATTCCATGATTAAAATTAAAATTACAACTAAAATATTTAAATTACTCTCTTAACAAAGGTTCTCCACAACGGAGGAGAGACCCTGTCCGCTACAGTCTTCAGAATTCCGTTGCAGCTGCCACGAATTCTGCGGATTAGGGATACCGTTTTCTTGCGGATGACGGCATGAAAGCCAACAGTGCGATACAGAAAAAACATCCCCGATGCACTACAGAAGCGTGGCGGCCCTAACATCATCCTAAAGATGTTATTATACTGGAAGCGCAGGACATCCAGCGATCTTTTGGTGTGGCTGACCCACAGATTTCCCGTATAAAACTTTGACAATACGCCTTAAACAACGTTACCTTTACTTGTTTAGAGCAGCAGTAGAATCTGCGGGCCAGCATGTTACCTCTGACCGCTAAAGCTCTGCGCTCCCTCTCAATATCCTGATCGTCTTTAAGACCTTCGGTAATTAAATGCCCCAGGTATTTAAATTTCGTGACACGATTTATGCACAATCCATTTGGAGTGATATTATGTGAATACTCGGGGCATCCACCGGCGGCCCTAAAGACCAGAAAGAAATATGGCTAACTAGTGAACTAGAATATTGATTTTATAACACCGAATATTTAGTTTTAGATGTAAAAAAAACTATTTGGAAACTTTCCAAATGCCTTTTTTACACAAAACGATTACAACATCAAATTCAGTATTATAATTGCAATTCATCATTAATATTCTAGTTCACTAGTTAGTCATATTTCTTATTTCCATACAGTAATATTGCCAAATTAATCTAAACAGGTAAATATTTGACAGCTATTTGCGATGTTGCCAACTTTTGTATGAACGCTCTTAAGAATCTTTAGTAAAACCCGACGAACTCTTCCAAACAGTTTTATTGAAATAGGGATTTTTTTTAATAGTACATTACATACATTAATTGACTTACCTCAGTGAGAGTTCTTGTCCGCCAGTTGACTGCCACAATACCTTCAGCAGTCACCGCTATCCCTGTACAACTCCGACCAGCTAAACCTGGAATATTATCAAATTATCTCAGGTTACTACAGATCTCCAGGGTACTGGAGATTATACGACTGGGCGCAATATGCATTTAGCGGAATAACAATCAAACATGGAACTTATTTTCTTAAAAGAAAAATAAAGAATAACCCATATATTTTTTTATGATTTAGACTACACAGGAATCACACTTTGGGACACTTTTAATGGTTTTTTTTTTTTTTTTTTGGGTGGGAAATTATCAAATAACTTCTCCCGCTCTGGGTGGAGCGGGAGGGCGTGTCAGACTCTTACTGACTAAAACCCACCCGTGTTCCTTCCGTTGCCTTTACGTTGCCAGGGGCCACGGTATCCCTTTCGGACTTTCCCGCAACCCCGGCAGGCATCGGTCCTATCGGACCCCTTCCGTTGTGCTGACATCTCTTTGAGGCGCGCGTGGAACACAACGCGCCGTCGACCCGGGCCTGGTCCTTATCGGACGGCGAGCTACCCATTGCTCACCGTCCGCAAGCCCGCGCCTACGGTGGCCGGGAATCGGCCTGCGATTCCCGACGCCCAGGGCGTCTCCTGCGGCGGCTAGGGGCGTGAGGGCGCGAAATTTGCCTCTCCCTCACGCGTTCTGCCTCCTCCTTCGCGAGCATTACGGCTTCGCAGAAGGAGGTGACGGCCTCCCATGCCCTCTCGCTCCGTACCATGGCCTGGACTAGGGCCGGACGCGTGAGATCCCCGCCGCCGATCGCCTCCACGAGGACACGGCGATGCTCTGCCCAAGCCGGACAGACCTCCACCGTATGCTCAACCGTGTCCTCCGGGCGATCCACGCAGTGATGACACCCGGGCGTTTCCTCCCGCCTGATACGGAACAGGAACCTCCCGAAACAACCGTGTCCGGTGAGGACCTGCGTTAGGCGGAAGGTGAGGACGCCGTGGCGCCTCTCTAGCCACTCCTCAAAGAGGGGACTTATCGCCGCAATAGTGGCGTGCCCAGCACTGGGTTGCGACAATCGCACTCTCCATGACGCCATGAGATCCCGCCGGAGCTCTGTCCGCTGTGCCGCGATTTCTCGCGGCAGCGGAGTTACGCCCCGGCGTTTCGCCTCCTCGCGCCACTCCCAAATATGCGCGAGGACTTTTGCCTCCAGATCCCATGGCGGTAATCCGGCAAGGAGGCTCGCCGCCTCACCGGAGACCGTGCGGTATCCCCGGACCAGCCGGGTGGCCATGACCCTCTGGGACGCGTTCAACCGGCGGACTGGCCGCCGCCTCAATGAATGCGCCCAAACCGGTGCCCCGTAAAGGGCCATGGACCGCACGACCCCCGCGTATAGCCTCCGGCAGGAGGCGTTTGGACCCCCTAGATTGGGCAGGAGCCGCTTCAAAGCAGCCCCGGCCCGCTCCAGTCTGGGAGCCAAACGTCGGAAATGCATAAACAGCATACCTTCGTTAACGATATGCGTTTTAAATGCGAAAGTCTCGTCGTCCAACACCTTCACTCTCGAATTGCCAGCGTCGAGGACGTAGATCTCCCGCCGCTTCGGACATCTGCAAACGATATTATTACCGCATTTAATTAAAATTAATAGCATTTAAGATCTCCAAATCAATGTCTCTCAGATATTGAATAACACAATTTTGACAAGCAACCTGGCAGCCTGGTAAACTTATTTTGGATATTATTATTTCAGGCTTCTAGACATTAGGGCATGCTCATCAAATTTCTTTGGATGTTTATTATTTACGTCTATTCACGAAGATGTGCTACGTTCGTCATCAGACTCTGGTATAATCTTAGGCCTTAATTTGTTCGTACTGAGTATCATGTAGATATTGTTTACCTGGCAAGCGCAACAGGCTGACTGAGCTGCTCCTTCCCGGTCCCTCGCGAGCCCCACACTAACAACGGCGCTGCAGTGGCCGCTATCTGAGCGCGCAGAGGCGAGTCGCGCACGCCGCGAGCGAACACTAGCACGCGCACGGATAGTGCACCCGCGTTCCAAGGACGCATTGTGATTCTGTAATAGTAATTTTTATATGAATAAAAAATTTATGGCATAAAAAGAAAATAATATGTTTAGTTAATCATATTTCGTGTAAAAACCAAATTGATTTGATTGCGATTCTGAACTCTAAACCGATTATACCGAGTACAATCCTGACAATCAGAAAGTATCATATGCTACGAAACTATAGAGTAATATTTAGCGAAATTTTGAATGTGCTTATCTAGTGAGAAAAGAAGCCCACGAGTGTGAGCCAGAAGGCGCATTTGAATGCACTATATTGGCGCGTAGGTTTGGCAACATGGCGCGGAATTTAAACTTTATTACAATAATGAATTATTGAATTCAATGAGTGCGTAGATCTGGCAGCCTAGCCCAGAGTGCGCGGCAGAAAAAGCGGGGATTTCGAAATTTGATTATTCCTATGACATGCATGATTGAGTTCGAGTTTATACACTGTTTTTTTATTTTTATTGGTTGGCTTAGGTTTGTTCTTGTGAATGTGAATCATGATGTTATTAGGGCAAGCCGGGGTTTGTAGCTTCCATTAAGGTACCGCCACTGGCTGGTGGGTCCATGGTCATAACCATAGAATAGAAACAGTAATTCTTCAACAGTTTTTCTTTTGGAGAAGCTTCTCCACCAAATAAAATCCAGACTGATAAAGGGTAACTTTCATCTTTTTTTTATGTTTACGATTTATTCACATAATCAAAACTCCAAAGGATTTAAACCTACGACCTTGTTTCGTGAGCTCATGAATAATGGAATCGTTTGATTCTAAAAATAGACGGCCAAGCCCGAAACTTGCATGTCAGTAAAATGGTAAGTAATCCACAAATGTGTGTCACGAAACTTGAATTAAATTGGAAGAACTTGCTTTAGGATTAAAATTGGCTTTTTTAATATTTTGTTTACTTAAACATTATAATTCATATTTCAAAGATTAAGTGCCTCACTTTACATAATCTCCCAGCAGAAATAAATGACATTAGCTCATTATATAGGCCCGTATAAGTTAAAGCATTTTGGGAAGGCATAAGACCAGCAACAAGCCTTGAAAATAACCTACATACCTGTACAGGCCAGTATCAAGGTCGGTGACGGTGCAAGGCAGCGGCGCGTCATCTATGGTCGCGGCCGCACTGACGGGGTCGCCGCCTGTGCACCGCGCCTCGCCGTGGTAGTCCACTGTACGAAGTACCACTACCACTTCCAACCCACATACACATGCTGATTCTGCAAATGATAGATAATATGATGTTATTTATTTGTAAGGTTGAAGTTATTATAATATTACGAAAAAGACTTCAGTAGGGTGGATCTTGTTTGCTTGACGTACCTACATTCAAATATCGCCTCATGGTGGTTATTTTAATACCTTACGGTAGTTGTTTGACCATCATCAATATTCTCTAGTGATGACTATGACTAAAGCTGGTCGAAGAATGAACTTCAAAGATATAATTACTTGTATGGTTCAGAATGGTTCTGGCGTACACAAATAATGTAAACTCTAATGAACAAAACGGAATCCTATAATAATATACATATTCGTCTACCTAATGTCTGCGGCGTTATAGACATCGCATGACCAAAAAAGTTGTGCCGCGGCGAGTAGCATTGATTTTTTATATTAAATAGCACATAAGCTCATATATGTTTACTTACTATGATCCGAACGTGGCAAGTACGAACGCGCGAAGTCTAAATGCATAAATTATGTACCTACTTTCTAAGTTGATAGACATCACTAACTTATGGTAACAGAAAACATCGTAGGACAGTAGGAATTCTAATGATCTGAAATTATAGATACGCAACGAGCTAGCCTCGTGATCGATACTATTCCGTTTAAAAAGAGGCTTAAAGGAAGGGGTGGGGCATTTACTATAATTACTATTTAAAGTATCAATAAGAACTTATTGAACTCACCTAATTGCAACGTACAGAGCCCAGGGAAGGTGGTACTGGTCCGTACTCTGCCCAACTCCGCTAGCGCCTCAGCGAACCTCTGCTGAGCGTCGTTATGAGCGAAGTCAACGGCTAGGAAGGCATTCTCTCTTGGTTCTGCGAGAGCAGCCGCGTCTCCTAGTCTGGCACCTAAGGCTGCTGCCCGACTACTGACCTCACGGACTTCTACTTGTTGTTGGAGACCTGAGCATTCGGCTTCCACCTGAAGAGTTATATTGGATGTTAGGTTTTGAATGCCAGGGGTCAATAAGATTTGAGTTGGGACTGTGTGTACCTTAGCCTTTTCCGCGTCAATCAATTTTAGTTGTTCCTCAAGCAATTTTCGTTTATGTGTAGCAGCAGCCGCCGCGGCCGATTTCAATTCGCTGTGGCGTTTATCGATCGCAGCCTTCAGTTCTGCGAAATGTCGGTCTATCGCTTCGTCCGCTGCCGTCGCCGCCGCCTCGAGTCGTCTCAGCTCGCTAGCTACCGCATCCCTCGCCGAACCGAGTTTGCTGAGACATTCGTTCGCTCGATACAACAGTATTTCAGACATTCTTTTCAATGCTATGGAGAATGGTACAACTGTGTGGTCACAGGGGGTGTCGCTATGGGGTCCGTCGGCGCAATGCCGACAGAATACGCAATCACAGGTCTCGCAGAAAAGAAGTTCTCTGCCTGGATGCGAACTGCACTGTGGTATAACCTCCCGACGTTGACGGGCCATTAGATCAAGCAGTTGGTTGACGAGGAAGGATGGCGGAAGAGCGGCGACCCCACCCCGCGGTATCGTGATCAGCTCGCGACAGATGGGACATCTGAAACTACCCGCGTCTCTAGTCTGTGAGGCAGCTATTCGTGTGAGGCAGTGGAGGCAGACTGTATGCGAGCAAGGCAGAAGCTTGGGTGTGTGCTCTCCTCCATCGTAAGTGCCTGGAAAAATACAGAACCATTGTTAGAACTTTAGAAGGTCACATGATCGTCAATTTGAAATGAGTATAGATTAAAACAATATCACATTATTGTACTAATATAATATTGTTCTTTTACACATTCGGAAATCTAATTATTTCAAGTAAGTATGAATTTAGTTAGCATTAAAACTAATTGCCACCTATTGTTCGAATAATAAGTGCTAGTTCTTCAACGGTCGCCATAGTGCTGTTTTATCTGTATCACTTAGCGTACGTTCGCACGGACGTAACAAAATCGCGACGAACGTAGGCTTACATGTAAATAACTACAGTAGATTATACAGTCATCAACGGAAATAAGGCACTGATTAACGTGGCACAAGTATCTACAAGCAATAATGAATATTAATGATAATGTTTAACATGTTGCTACTAATACAAAACATGCTACTATAGCAACAATGTTAATTACTAGCAAGTACTAGCAAGACTAATAGAAATGATGATAAGAAGATACTCAATAAGCAAGTTTACATGTCTGTCTATCTAGTATTTATTGTCCCCCTGCAGGGCCACTCTATCCCTTTTCCACACATTACTGATTTTCTTGATGTAAAGTCAATTCAACACGCCTTACTGATTCGTTAGATATGTAAACTCCCTTATCTCGTGTCCAAGTGATGGTGTACTAACATAAACACGTGCCGCAGGTGAGGAAGCTCTCGTTAAAGTCCTCGTAGTTGATGGAGACGGTCTCGACGAGCGTTGAGCTCATGCTCGCCATCCCGACGCCCAGCCGTGAACTGGCACATAAGAAACACATTTAACATAGCACAAAATAACAAAAATCCCACACATACATTGCTTGGTGCGCAATACATATACAGTAAGGAGACAGAAAGCAACAGGATTTACATATACCAAGAGTATACAGTATGTATTATACTCATCAACCAGTTTCAAGGTGTATCTTGAGCACTGTAGAAATCTACTCGAGGTATATTTAAACACAAGTTAATTAAAAGTTGCTGTGCATCAATGGTTGCAATAGGAAATTAAGTATCTGGATACAAGACATGCTTGAAAAATTTAATACACCAAAATTTCTAAATGCCAGATCTATGGTCTCAGAACGCTAGGCACTTCACTCACCACACTTCTTAAGTTAAAATAAGTACCTTATACACATTTAATTTATAAATAGTAATAAATTCCTTATTACAGTTTTTGTAGAGCACAGTACCTATGCTATAAAGTTTAAATGTATTAATATTCATAGCAGTTTTTATTATTGTTTTTTTGAGAGCTTTAATCCAATGGTTACGCTCCATCAGAACAAGATTTAACTATGACTCAGTACAAATCCTAAAACAAGTTCATAAGGAAAATTAGAATAATAATGTAATAAGGAAGAAGTGGAGCATTGTTTGTTTGCAAAACAATTTAACCTTTACTCATGTGGTATATTCTTGAAGCATTCTTTTTACCTTGCCTTGTTCTTTAATGTCAAAAAACTTTGTCTGATGTAATAGTTTGGTAATCTTATCAATTTAATAATTTTTTAATAAACATTACATGCATGCCATGTTAATTATTAATTTTAACTAGTTTGCTCTTCTCTCTAATTACTGGTGCGAAATTGACAAGCAAATAAAGTATGGTATATGTGATAATGATGAAAAATGTGTTTGGTAATCAAGTAAATTATAAAGCCTGTACTAATATAAATGTACAGTAGCTTGGTTATTGGTTAAATGCCATGCAGGCTTAACTACAAAATTAATTTCAAATTGTTATAATTGTATTTTACTAATACCCCCTTCTGTGATGTTATGTTTTAAATATAATTCACTGTGTCAAAAACCTGCATTTTTTAAAATAAATAATAATATCAAAACATTTTAAATTAAATATAACAGATATATTTGTAAAAACAAATAACAATTTCTACATTGTAACAATTATTATTTGTCCAATTACAAGATATTTGATGGTTGTAACTGGGTTAGCTATCAAAAAGATAATACATAATAATATGCACACAACATTAACATTCATGATTCACCAATCAGTGCAGATTGCTCTCATTCCATGCCATTGTCTCCAATTGAACTAATTATGTAATTGTTTTGACATTCATCATTGTAATCAAGAATATGAAATAGGTTAAAACTGCTAATCATACCTTTGTTACTATTGTGACTGATGTGATTTTATCATGCTTTGGTTAAGTACTTATTATTTCATTGGAATTAATAATAATATTGATTTAATCTCTGTACATTTGTGTGCTTGAAATATTAAATAAATAAACAAAACAATAATAACAATTAATACTAATTTAACATGACATCTTAATTTAAAAGCCCAATTTTAGATAATTAATAATATTCATGAATAAAGTATCTACCTATGAAAGCAATATTCAATATAATTATGAATAGCAGTAAACAGAAACGTTTATTAACCTTGGAAAAAAATCAGGAACAAGTTATCTACCAGCTGATTTATTTATCTTGAATACATAAATAAACCAGGGATTAATGTCTCATTTAAATATTAGTAACTAACATGAATAAATTACATTGAGACTTATGGAATGGGTGTCAACATGGAATTTAAACTTTATAATTCCGATAAAAATTATAATGTAAAGAGAAAGAATGTAAATTTGTATACAGATCGTGACAGCAACATTGTATGAAAGTGGGATATGTTATATTTACAAATGACGAAACTCACCTCCAATTATGATATCTCTTAAATAAACCAATAACAATACTACATTCACACACACAGACTCTGAAAGTTCATTGGCCTCACCAAATTCCTTCCAGTTTTTTTATTTTTATATTGTGGTGCAAAATCTTGACTTGAAATGTGCAGTTTATAGAACTAAACACAAACAGCACAGTGCAGATTTTTATATAATGATTAATTGTTGATTGTTTTATTACTGTGATTTATGCATATGTATAAAAATATTGTTATGATATTAATAATGTTAATGCAGTAAAATATGATAATACTTACAGGAAGGAACAACAATACATGGACGTGATATCAGGAACAAATTACGATATGGCTCAGTCTACGTATCTCATATTACACGCGACGACACTAACACTAACTAGCTTTATGACTTTTTTAAGTATATTGAACGCGTGAATATAACTAAAAGCGAACGTAAACACATATTTTATTAACACGTTAGCAACTTCACAATCACGCACACTCGTTAATTATGTAGGTACATAGCACACTGCACATCTATACTTATTTATTAAACGACTTCCGAAAATTATTTTAAGCCACACATATCTTTATCAATGTAAAACTTAAAAGCTCTTTCGTAATCGATCGATAGATAAAACGAAACTATTCTCATGACAAAGAAACTTCATTACAATAGGACTTATCATCGGTGTAACTTAATTGTAAGAAGAATAAGTGTAGCACTATTTCGAGAATGCGTTTAGATGATTTATTGTTGAATTTTTCATATTTGGATGAAAATCCCTAGCCAAATATTTATATACTATTTTGTATCGACCATTAACCTCACCATCACCTAAACATTTTGAACTGTCAAATAGTAAGGCTGTAGCGACCTTCGAATTGAATGCTACACTTCACCAACTTTTATCGATATTTCGATAACTTCCACCCAGCAACAATTTTATAAACAGCCGGTCTATTCTGTAATAAACCAGCTGTCATTCTACCGGACTGACAGCTCACTCCGAGCTCACTTCACCTAAGTTTTCACGGTGAGATGGTTACAGAATAGCAGTGCATGATTCTAATAAAAAGTAATAACTTTGCATGATAAGTCGTAAGAGCATTTATTCTGAAAGTGGGCAACGTCGCAAATAGTTGTCAAATATTTCGCGGTTTCTATTAATATGGCAATATTACTGTATGGACTTATGCAATGTGTGTAACTAGCAAACTAGAACATGAACGCAACATAGAATTGCTACAGTGAACCGCACTTCATCTTTAGTAGCACTTAAATTATGAGAAGTATCCTTACTACTTATAAGAAAATATGCCGTTATTGTCAATTGTCAAACTTTTACCATCATGTGCGATTGACTGTACGCTTGACCGTCGCAAGTGTTCACATGATTTTAGAAATGACCTACACTTACCGTTTCGATATTGTTGTTAAGTTTAATCGCCCAACCCTACTAAGACAGTGTTGTCAACTGTAATAAAAGTTTTGTTGCGTTCAAAAATAATCAGTAGAATAGTTTCTAATCTGAGTATACCACTCTTAATCTGGTACCCTACTATTTTCAGTATCTTCTTACTTTGTTTAATAACGAAAGCGAGTACCTTTGGCATGTTTTCACGACTCTTCATTATTTCACTGTTTATTGGATGGAAGATAGGTACTCCAAGTTTGAAACTGGATATGAACTCTATAGTCCGCCAATTTATGTATGATGGCGTTTTCATTATTAGCGCCTTATCTTTTATTGGTATTAAGATTACACAATACATTACTTATTTATAAAGCCCATACTGTAATAAAAACACATAGATACGCATGAATAACCCTGACTTTGCTGTCACGCAGTCCCAAAAAAAAACTCGGTATCTTTCGAGCAAATTACTAAAAAGAAGTCACTCATCAGTATGAATAATTATGAGTTTTCTCACTCACGGAAATCTTATCTTTTCGGTTTCGTTCATAAATTATATACATTTTATCATTTACCATCCGACGCCGGCCGTTGCACAAGGTCAAACGAATCAGTCTCAGGCAAAGACTACTATAGTACCTATACTGGCAAGTCTCAGGGCAGCCCGTGTATTTGCCGTCTCTTTATTCTATTTATGTTTTTGGAGTTCATAGTCTTAACCGATATACCTATCCTACGTAATAATAATGAGAAACAAAACTTTGAAGGAGTGTTATGCGTTATTTGCGGTCCGAACGCAAAACTCCGTTCAGTAAGTACAAAAATAATCATCTCTGTTTTTCTATTATTTTTGTGATAACTACGCCGGAGCGGCCGAGTCGATTATGCTAATAGATAGTTCAGTAAATACACGTTTATAGGTACCTACATATGTAGTTTCAATTAAAAGCCAACAAATCGCAACGGTATGTTGTTTTGTGAATTAACGTAGTTGCTGTTGTTATTGTGAGTTTGCACTGGCGAAACATTCACTAAACGTTTAGCCAGTGCAAACGCACAGCTATGTTCACCTGACAACACCTCATTGCTAGCTAGACGCTCTCCAGCTTACTCTCTCATTAATACAAATAATAAAGTCTGCAACCTCTGTGAAATCAAAAATACTACCTCATTCAGTTGTAAAAAAATAATAAAGGAAATGTTGCAAAACTCTGGTTATGATGACTTTGAACATTTAATCTAGATACCCTGACCTGAGTAGGTACATACCTATGTAGGTGTCATTACATAATATATATCAATGCCTTTAACTGTGACATTTTATTATGTATTTTTAAACTATTAAGACTCAGAAATACCAGTCGAACTCCAGTAGTTTTTGAGAACATGACGAAAACAGAGCCACCCCACTTTGGTAAATGGTACCTACACTTAGGGCACATTGAGTTTTAGAAAAAGACTGTCAAACAGGTATGACGGTCGACTGAGACAACTCTTTCTAAAACTCGGGTAGGTGAACTTCAAACTTCAGTGACGTCGAACAGTGAGCTTCAAACTTTATGGCGGTTCTGAAGAGGGCTACTCGCTGCGCAGTAGGTACCCCACCCCTCACCCCCGCGGTCACATGAATTTGTTACTGCGCAGGTAGTCGTCTCATGTTCAGACCCGCCATAAAGTTCGCATCGGGCTGTACCCAGGTATGTTCCCACAAGGCCGCAAGGCTACAAGTCTAAGGTAGGTAGGTACTTACAAAAAACTTAAACAAAACAAAAATAGTATCAATAAGTACCAACTATTTTGTTTTAGAAATGTTCGCAGAAGTTATTCTTCGCCTTCGGCGTCACAGGAGCCCAAACCATTCAAGTCGATACCTGGACTTTCGTCTTTACCATTAATAGGTCCCATACACCACTTTTTGCCAATAGTCGGTAAGTTGATTCTAGTAACATATCTCAAATTTATCCCAACGCTCGTTTCGTAGTAAAAAATATGGTGATATTCCTATGCCCCTTCGGAAGTCCGTGCAAGACCAGCAGGTTCCAGTGATTTTTGCGAATGCATTGGTAGGTAAGACCAGCAAAGGGGTTGGGCACAACCTGTTTATTTATAAAAATCATAAATAAAAAATAATTGCTTGGAAACGAATACGACTAATTACAAACTTGGTCGATAAATTATTTATCTAACAATAATCAGCTCTAATCAAGGTGTTCAATGCCAAGGACAATCCTTTATCGATCTGTCACTAGCCGGGTTTTTTCGACGCGACGATTTTTTTTATCGCAAACTGGATTTTTGGCTCTCTCTCAGTCGAACATTGAGAATCCAACAGAGTTCATCCTAGCGCATCAAAAATACAATTTCAAGTCTCGGCGCTAAGCAGTGCGTTCAAAATCTAGTGCAAAGGGTGGGTACGGGGGCTAAGCAAGAAGCCTTAGCAGAAGGCAGACATATTATCCCACAATTGAGCGAGAGAACTCGAAATTGCCTCTTGTGTGATGTTATGATCTCTTAGGTACGTAGATAAGTAGGTAAATTAGGCACAAAGACCAGCTTTTCATAAAATTTGTCCTTCGCACGGACAAAGCGCTAACTCAACTCTTGTAGCAGCTGATAAAACAATAATATAGCAACTTATCAATCAAATGTACCTATTATGATTTTTTTCAGGGCAATTTGGACCAAATGTAAGCATTTTCGATATGGTTGGTACTTTGTATGAGAAGTTTGGTCCTATAGTTAAAATGGACGGGGTTTTTGCAAGAGCTAATATGGTCATCTTGTTCGAGCCGGAACATATTGATCAGGTACGTTTGAATTGAGTTGATGTATTTATGTTAATTAAAATGTAAGTAAATACAATTTGTATTTTCATTTTTTAAGGTTTACAGGGCGCAGGAGGCAAACCCGCTGCGACCCGGCTTTCAAACACTCGAATATTTCAGAGAAGTAACTAAGAAGGGTACTCTTGACGGCTTATACGGATTAACTACAGCGTAATATTACATTTTGAGATTATTCATTTAATTTTCAATACCAATAAATATCGAAATAATTAATACTAATAACTGTATTACAGACAAGGAGAGAAATGGCGCGAATTTCGCACAAAGGTCAATCCAGCTTTGTTAAAACTTAAACTGGTAAAAGTATATGCACCACCGCTTGATGAAATTGCCCAAGATGCAGTCCAGAGGTAGTTATAGTACTAGAAAATAACGTTCTTGTCTTAACTTTGTCGGAGTTTCTTTTCAGGATGATGCCAAACATTATTGAGAGGAACTAACGTCTGACCTCCAGAATTTCGCTACCTTCTTACGCTTCTAACCCATACTTATTTTTATAATATAATCTTTTCAAGGATAAAGCGATTGAAAGATGACAAAACCTATTTGCAAAACAACTTTGCTCTAGAAATGAATAAATGGTCCTTAGAATCGATAGCCCTAGTGGCTTTAGGATCGAGAATGGGCTGCCTTGAAGACAATTTATCAGAAGACCACCCAGGACATAAACTGATGCAGTGTGCGAAAGATATGATAGAAACTGCTTTTGAACTAGAATTTATGCCAAGCGTTTGGAAATACATCGCGACACCCGCTTTTAAGAAGATTATGAAGACATACGACACGCAATGGCAGTAAGTTAACACTTCCAATTGTTTAAAAATATTTTAGATCTTTTAGTAAAATTACTTTACAACTATCTATTACCTACAGAATTAGTACGATGTTCATTGAAAACGCGAGAAAACGTATAAGCGAACGAGGATATGATATTCCTGAAGAAGAGAAAAGTATAGTTGAACGACTTTTGGCTATTGACGAGAGAGTAGCTATCTTGATGGGTAACGAAATGTTGTTCGCTGGTATTGACACGGTAAGAAGGCGAACCTTATTACTAAGTTACTAGGGGTCTTATTATAACGGTGAAAAAGTGATAAATCTTTTTTTTTACAGGTATCTTTTACAGCTATGAGTGTAATTTATAATTTAGCGATAAACCCGGACAAGCAAGACAGGCTTCGCGAAGAAATACGTTCCGACGACCCGCACAAACGCTATCTCAGGGCTTGTTTGAAAGAAGCGCTCAGACTTTGGCACGTGGTTCCGTCAAACTTGAGGAGGACCGATAGAGACCACATCGTGGGTGGTTATCATATTCCTAAAGGGGTAAGACAGAATTCATTATATTTTTGCTTTCGGCACAGCTTTCGGTAACAGCGTTCACAATTTAATTTACTATTTATGTAATTTAGGAAAAGTTACTTGCATTACCGAAATTTAAAGTTTAGTTTCAATTGCAAGTTAAATATTTTTTAAACATTTTCATTGTTACTAGGTACTCATTCTAAAATCCACTTTGTCTTCTCACAAATAAAGTTGATATTTTGTTTAAGTGAAAATACCATTGAATTTGGAAAGGTTTCATGTTTTCTTGTATTTTAGGTTGATGTCATAGCCCCAAACGAATTTTTATCCAGAATGGAAAAATATTACCCCCAGGCAAACAAATTCATTCCCGAAAGGTGGCTGGCTGAGAAATCTGATCCTCTGTACTACGGAAATGCACCCCAAATGATAACATTACCGTTTGGTTTCGGTATCAGAAGTTGTATCGGAAGAAGAATAGCAGAACTAGAGATTGAAACTTTCATGAAGAGATTCTTTGATGAGTTGAAAGTTACGTGGGAGGGACCGCCGATCAAAGTAGCCACTAAAGTTACGAACACATTTGTTGCACCTTATAACTTTAGATTTGAAAATGCTAAATAATATACCTCAGATTTTTATTACTTATGTTTGTTTACAAATAAGCAACATATTTTGAACATGATATATGAAGCATTTGATTTTCCACTAAGCTTTTTTAATGAAGATTTTACACTAATTTATGAAACTGCGCCCCGCAGTTTCGAGCGCATACGTTTCGATTCCGTGGGAATATCAGGATAAAAAGTATCCTATGTCCTAATCCAGGTCATGGTTTACCTAGGTACTAAATTTCATCCAAATCCGTTCAGCCGTTTTAGCGAGAAAGCGTAACAAACAAACAAACTCACATTCGAATTTATAATATTAGTTAGGATGCTGGAACTACCAGTCTGCCGCATATTTAGCTACTATGAGATCTGTAAATATTTGGTACTTTACTGTTGCCTTATTTCAGTCTGCCACATTATAAATAATAAATATTATTCCTGTTATAATGGTTTTCTATATTTGCCTTGTATCCACACTCTATACATTTTCAACATTTTCCCTCTATTCACTTGAAGTCTTCTGTCAATCAGATTCTGTTCCTCTGTAAACCCAGCTCCTTTAAATAAGTTGGTAATTTCATCTTGAGTAAAGAAGTAGACTCTAGTGTTGTCACCTCGGGCATAGAAGTTGTCAGATATGCACCTTCCCTTCTTGAACCTCAGCTGTGCCAAGTCATATCGGCCATAGTCACGGAATACCACTAATCCTCCAGGTTTTAGGTATTTGTAAATATTGTTGATTACAGTTGTCATTCTGAAAATAGATTATAGATATGTTATCAAAAATATAAGACAAGGAATGAACGATAAAAGAAAATCATTGTACTCCAGTGCAGATAGACCAACATCAAAGGTCAATGGAATGTTTCTGATGTTTTATTTGAGCTTCTAAAAGTAAGTATTAGGATGATTTTTACTTTACTCAGAAAGACCCACTTGGAACCTGTAGGTCTTAGAACATTTGTTCATTGTTAGAATGTAACCTGCAACTAGCAGCGCAGAAGTTCCATGGTAATGAGATTATCTAGTTGAATCAGTTGCAAAAATATTGCAAATTAAAATGATACTCACTTTGCAGGATCAATTGCAGACAACACAAATATCAACACAATGATATCAATAGTGCTTTCTTCAAATGGAACATCCCATTTGTCAAGTGTGGCATCCAGTACAAACACATTACACCGATTTGTTTCATACAACTCACTTTGTTGCATTATATCTATTGCTTTTGAGGAGAAGTCACAACCATATATAAAGAGGTTGGGATCTCGACTATACTGCAGTATCGGGAATATGGTGTTGCCAACTCCACAACCTATTTCAAATATAGACCGTTTAGTTTCATTCTTAGATTGTTCTGTAGTTGGTCTGAAGTTGTTCTCTCCTTCAGGATAAACTCTCACTGGGGCTGATGTGTTGTCTGGAGCCAGTTCTGGGAACTCGGTGAAGAGCCAGTGACGATCTTTGAAGAATCTGGAATTTTATATAGGAGCCTTTAGTAAAAATTTACAATCATTCTAAAAAAAACTATCATTATGGCCCAAATTCGGTAGCTGTAGGTCCAACATAAACTTTAAAGTAATTTGTAATTACCTGTTTTGATGTATATCATAAAAGGCATCCCAATATTTATCTGCATCATCTTCCAATGACTTCAAACGGTCCTCAGAAAATATTACTTGGGAATTGTTTTCAACTTTTTCCTTTGCCACTGTTTCTTGTTCTTCATCCCAGTCAACATTGTCCCTGCAACCAAAAAGATTTTATAACAACTTCTCATTATTTTACTAGGCAGAATGGCAGAATGAAACAAAACTTTGTTGAAAAGTACCAGGCATTAAAAAGATAAATATGCTTCGTATCTTTCAAAAATCGACTGCCACCAGCCGGCTTCTTCCTATGCCTAGTTTTTTCCAGTTCTAATATGTTCTTATCACATCGAGAGTTCTTACAAAACCTAACCAAAGTAGTAAATACGGTACCACGCGTTATGTTTGAAAACTTCGTCAGCATTTTCCAGATATCTGTTGCCGAATTGTGGTCTTTTATCAATTGGAGAATCTTCCATTTGTGGATTTCCTTCTTACGAGCTAATTACTCTTATTTATTATCAGTTTTCTGAAATAATATAAACAGGAACATAGCCTAAAAGCTACTCGAATGACAATTTATTTGTCAATTTGACACTTATTTTGTTACCACTTAATTAATTTTTATAAAAAAAATGATACATTTCGTTTTTACCTAAGGTTATCACTGTATTTGAGAATGTTGGCTCACCTCACACCTGTTATTGGCAACTGTATAAGCGCATAACTGTTATTTTATATACAGAAGCTGTTGGTGTACCTTTATAAATAAATAAATAAACTTAGGCTGCTTTCCGAATTAGAACATAATCGCTCAAGGCGCTGACATCAATCATTTGTGTTCCGAACACGATTAACACGATTATGACCAAGATCAAGATTATCAAGTATCAAGATTATGTTTACAAGGTAATCAACATAGCTCGAAGAATTGCCAAACTTAAGTGGAAACGAAAGGTTCTGGAGTGGCGACCGCGTACCGGAAGACGTAGAGTTGGAAGGCCTCCCACAAGATAGACCGATGACCTTGCAAAGGCCGCAGGAATCCGCTGGATAGGGGAGGCACAGAATCGGTCGAAGTGGCAGTGCTTGGGGGAGTCCTGCTAGACTCCCCCAAGCACCGCCATCACAATCATCATCATCATCATTTCAGCCAAAAGACGTCTACTGCTGTGGACGTCTTTTGACTGAAATGATGATGATGACTGTGATGATGATTATGACAGCCGAGGGCTGTCAACATTCAGAACGCTCGTGACCGCGCTCACAGTGCTCGCTCAAGTCAAAGGTAGCATATCATATTTCTTTGTTTAATTACTACAAATTTCTTCTTCTTCTTTGGTTAGGTGGTGATTGGTAGCCAGAAGCACAATTTTGAAAATGCCACGTTAGTGTAAAAGGTATGATGTGACTCAAAACAAAACAGCACAACTGGCATTTTTGACAGCGCTCACGGTGATATTAAAATAAGGCATAGTCAGCGTTATCGCAAGATGCCGCATGTTATGACGTTTCATGGAACATCGTTATCGCACTCACGCTAATTCGGTATAAGCTCAAATAGATTATATCGTAGCTCCGAACGCAGCCTTATGTCACTGTCAGTGTCAGACATTGACAGTGATATAAACATGACAATGACGTAATTGTTTTTTTACAAAAAGTTGGTTGTTGGTAAAAATAATGATTTACTCTGAAGGGCAAAGCAGGGCAAAGATACTTTCAACATTTATATTTGATGGGCAATACTAATCCAGCTTTTGCAAACGCGTATCTCTCGCACGTCGCACACAGTTGTAGGTACTTTCGTAACCAATAGATGGCGTGAAAATCACAAAACATCCCACGAAGGCAAAAAACATCGCTGACGGAGCACAGTTGACCTCATAGTCATAGCTTCCTCATGACAAACTTGGTGACTAAGCTAAGAGAAAGAAAACCTAACTGCTTCTTAGAAGTGACTTATTATAATATAACGCTACGCCTGTATTCTTTGAAGGCGTGGGTAGTGTGTAATACTTAAAATTAAGTATAATACATTCATATTATCCACATTTCGCCTGATTTTAGTGAGTTACCTACTCCCATGTTGGGTAAATGAACGAGCCTATTGCTATTAAACAGGCGTAAATCTGGATTCTGCGCCGCTACTAAGAATTTATTATCTAATCAAAAACTTAATAACACTACCCCACTCGGGTATCGAAGCAAGTCCATGGTACACTCAGCATCATATAGCATTATTAGGACCATAATTGTAAATTAAGATCTTCTGGTTCTAGGAGCAGAATAGTAAAAGTTAGGTGTGGATATAAGGTAATAAACGCATCCACTGAGCATTAGGTCCTGGGTATTGTAATTAATTTTATTAGTTTCATTGTTCCGTGATAAGTCCCGTGAGTCGCATAGATAGGGATATAATATAAGTACCCTATACTTACTTCTGTACAAGTCCTGAGCAGGAATTAAAAGGATGATGGAGGAAAAAAATGGGGCGCATGAGATATCGTGTTCTCTAATTAACCCCATGTAGATTATGTCTTCCTAAGTTAAAGGGATTACATCTCTAATGAAATTCTTTAAAGAAGCTCCATATAACTGGTCGGGAAACTCCTGTATCTAGGTATAGAATAGGATAGAGGTAGATACTATACCGGATACACATTCGTATAGACATACTTATTATTTTAATCCGGATAGACATACTTATTATTTTAATAAGTATTCCGAAGTCTTAAACTAAAAAATATCGCTACCAGCCAAATCTATTAGTTTAAGAATAAGTAAGTCAGTCAACTGGCGAATTTATTATATTATAATGCTATGTATTATCTAGAAATAATGTTCCAAGAACTTCCAATTTTGTGTCGAATTCAAAGTTATTGCGTCATAAAAGACGTTCTGATGCTGTTCTCTGATCAAAGTAAACACCATAAAAACGATTCCACGGGTCATTAAAGACTTTCCACAAACGAAATAGCCGCACGTTCGAAATTTATATCGACGGTATAAAGAAACTAAGGATACATTAACGTAGTTAGGTTATACAGGAATAGGTATAGGTAGGAGGTAAGGTTCCTACTATGCAACTACCTATGCTTTGAAGAAAGGGCACTATTCCGGGCAGAAATAGACTCACAGTTTACCCTGTACCTGTACTTTTATTTTATATCGAGATCCAGACATTTTAATAACTGTAAATTCCGTTTTTCTTCCCCTCCTAAACCATCGGAGGCGAAGAAGGAAAGAAGGGCGGAGCTGTCATCCATCCAAATACAAGCTTATGTTCGAACAAGATCTCTACCGAAATAATCCCTGTTTTTATGAAAACATTATTCGACTTTCAGACTTCGAGGACAGACGTTCGATGTTCAGTGGTAAAGACTTTGTTAGGATATAAATAAAACGTACGTAGGTATCGAAGGTACAGTAACTACATTCCTAAGAACATCGAAGCAGAGCAGACTATCAAATCAAATCGTATAAATTTCACGAAAATCAATTTACAAAAGTTATTGGAAAGCCTGCTGCAAAAAATGGTAGTAGGTACGGTACGAATGATGTGATAACATTATTCCTTCGAGAACTTTAAGGAATCGTTTCGCTCAGCTGACTTTTCCGACCTGTTTATGGAAATTTTACTTCGACATTTTTCCCGAAACCAGCATCACCATATAAGCAAAAACCTCCTGTAGCTAGTAGACATAAAGGCTGAATAACTAATGTGAATTATAACAACCCTTTCAGTTTCAATTCCCTACTCTTTCAAAACAGTATTTAATCTTTCAGTGAACATCGAAAACGTTTCAGAATCGACCACTCCGAACGTGAACCTTTGGTAATAAAATAATGTATGTAGGCGTAGTTCAACATAACTACCGTACTTAGCAAGTGGCGTATAGATGTGTCGAGTAATGTCGTCGCGAGACAGTTCCCAAATCGACTGCATAACTTGCATGAAGTTACCAGCGTTTGCGATGGAGACATGCGACATACGTACAGTTCACAGACTTGTAGCTTGAATTTGTGTTACGACTTGGATACTTCATACTTCCGAAGTTATAAGTATGTGTTATTTACCAAGAAACTAGTTATTTTCATAGTTTGCTGTAGACACACCGTCCGTTTATTGAAACTGACAGCGAAACTATAGCGTACATTAAGGATTATTGATTGTGGAGCCATTAGAGGTACAATACCTAACCTTTGATCGTAGTTTCAAAAGCTTGGGGTTTATTGAGATGAAATTTATGTATTAAGCTGCGGAAATGTTAGGATGACGCTAGCGTTTTCCGCTTTATTTATTTCTAATAGACTAGTTTATTGATGGTGAGTTTTAGTTTTATGCGAAGTAGGTAGGTAGATACTACGCTCCTTTTTCGGGTTCCGTACCTGTAGGGTGCTAAACGGAACCCTGTTACTAAGGCTCCGCTGTCCGTCCGTCCGTCTGTCACAAAGCTGTATTATTTAACCGTAATAGGTTGACACTTGAAATTTTCAGTGTGTGCTACTATGGCCGCAATAACAACTAATAATAAAAATAAAGTTTACATTACACGCTTGTTTTTTTTTTATAGAAAAGTATTTAATAAAAGATAGGTTTAAATATTGTACGGTGGTAAGGAACCCTTCTTGTGCGAGTACGACTCGCACTTGACCGTTTTTTTAGTTACGTATCTACAAAAATCCGTGAAGAAGTTTTCTAAAAGCTTTTTGTAGTGTGATGTTATTTAATTTATTAGTGCTGCTTTATAAGGATGCTCCTACCCACATGATGCAATCTCAATGGTCGTGTTTAAAGTTACAGGAATGTAATTAGTAGGGAGGTAAGTCCTACTCACATCAAAATGGAATAAGCTTTTTAGAAAAGACTCAACTACTAAGACTGCAAAATAATCTCACTTTATTTACCTATTTAATTACATTTTATAGGTTTGTATTTGCCGAAAACTCTTGACGAATTCTCATTTAACCCTCGTGGTCAGCAAAGCTTGAATTTTCACACTTGACCTTACTGCTCGTATTAGGGCTTAAAACTTCTCCTCTACTATTTATGTTACTTACTCAGACGTGGGTGGCATATTATTGTGAAGAGTTCTAAGCTTCGTGGGCGTGGAAGCGTGGCCCATCAAGTACATTACGTTAATCCGGCTCCAAGGACCAAAATCCTGAATAGTTCCGATACTCCAGTTCCCGGTTTAAGTGCCTATTGTTCCTTACTTTACATGTCTGGATTCGGTTTACTTTTTGCACACATCGTCGTAATTAAGTTTGTGTGATCTACGTCACAAAGTGAAGGACCAATTTTAAATTAGCTAAATTTTTCGTACTTCTTATTTGATTTAGAATCGTAGGTACTTATTTAGGTACTATTTCCAATAGTATTGTGTTTTCATGCTTTAATATATTGTAGTTATTCATTTAAAAAGCATAAGGTTTTAGAGGTATGAGGAATAGGGTGTAAAGTTCACTCATCCTTTATACAAAAGGGAGGATCTTCCGACCAGACGGGTGTCGCGCCTGGCGGGCAACTGCCCAATGGTTGAAGTCGGGACCTTGTATATATGTCGACCGCACGGTAAACTCTAATTGTGCGATGCAGGATTTGTGTGACGTCAGGTCTTTGATCCGTAGTTCGCATATGGTGATGTAGATGTCACCACAGGTCATATAAACGCATTGAAGACGCAAGACTTTTATATAAAAGTAGCTAATAGAGTCGTAAAAGTTAGGAGTCCATCATTTTTATGCCAAACGCAGCGTGTGTTTCTGCCAAAAGAAAAATGTTGGCACTTAATTGCATTCAGCATTGGCTTATTCCGAAACACAATGAAAATCAGTTAAAGAGTGAGAATTATACCTCGAAATTAGGTATGTCGCTGGCTACGGGCACTTTGTTCATAAAATAGACTTTGCGTATTGGTAACTCTTCTTATAGACTGCATCGTCAGTTTCAAAAGTCAGTAGGTACTTATGTAGTCCGTAGATAATTCGCATTCCTTTTTGCTCCTGCGTTTAATGGTCTATTACTACCTCCCACGTGTTATATGGACAAAATTGGATGACTCTCCCACAAAAGTAGAGTCCAACCGAATTCCATTTTCATTTTACGGCAATTTATGGCTGAAATATCAATTTTCGGCAATTTTCGTTTTCGGAAAAAATAAGTTCTATATACCAATACTTTCAACTCAATTATTCAGAGAATATTGATAGTCACAGCAATTTAAAGCGCATAAACTTTGACGCAATTTTTACCAAAGAAAAAGCTATGGAAAACCAAAAAATCGTTTCTTTTAGTACGTTTCGTGTTTAGGTCAAAATAAAAATGACGCCGAATTTCGTTATCGTACGAAAAAATACCATTTTCAGTCGTTAAAGTTGAACTTTCCATGTTATTTATTTGAAAATTCATTCGTCATAAATACTTTTATCGATTCAGTCCTTTATATACGACATTTCAGTAGATATATAACACAATTATAAGTTCTTTCTATAATCTCTATTTTCAATCGCGTCTGCCCTGGGGCGCATTCGCGTAGCCTTCGGGACTGTGCACAAGTATTTATTGCCGTACCCTTTAGATATAGGGAGTCAACTGATATACATTATACAGATGCGTGATTCGGAGTTATGCACGTCACTGCTTCGGTAGATATTCAAACGTTTGGGCGAATAGTTTGCTTCCCAGCTATTAAACGATGAATAGGTATAGGTAGGTACTTAGATTTAAAGATGGCAAATCAAGTTAGTCAATTTTCATGTTTACTTCTTCTTCTTTTCGTGTGGTTGGTGACGACCAGGTGTCAGAGTTTTAAAGCCGCCCATGAGCCTCTGACTTGGCTTCATATGCCGTTGAGAAATATCGCTCAGGCATGCCGGTTTCCTCACGAAGTTTTCCTTAACCGTTTTTGAAGCAAGAGATAATTGTACAATACGCACATGAATCCGAAAAGTCAGAGGTGCGTGCCTTGGGTTCGAAGTCGAGATCAGTCTCCGCAGTCCGACGGTCACACCTCTAGGCTATCACTGCTTTCTATTGCAAATTGGCTCTTAAGGGTACGCCAGTCGATTATTTTTCCATACAAACGTATTATGGTGATTACTCGTCTGTTTGACGGTGTTCATTTAAAACTAAATATTATATCAATTTGTCTGTACCTAAACCGGTGAAAACGATCTTTATTTTTCACTTTTCCGGGATGAAATGAAAGTACTCGCATTAATTTTATATTGCAGTAGTTTCTGCCCTTGATTTTGTCTGCGTGAAAGTCAACTATACATTATATAAAGCTAAAACATACCCTACGGCACTCGGCAATAGTGTAGCATTCTGTCAGAGCCTGTGCACACGTTGCGTTGAAAAGAAAAGAATTTTCTAAATCTGAATAATACTTCCAGAGATTACATCCTACATTCAAACTTACAAACTGTACCTGTTTATAATATTAGTGTAGATTTATTTCACATCAGACTATTAGTCAGTATACAGCGATTGAAAATGAAAACTCGATGAATGATCAATGAACTTACGCAGCTGTAACACTAGAATACTTGAAAATACACCCCTTCATGCGTGGTAAAAAGAAACTACCCTCTAAACACAAAACCCTGTTTTGTGGTTTAACCCATCAGGTTACACCACAACTAAGTACTACAAGGTGATTTTATGTAAGTAATAAAGTGGATGGTTCCACTATACATTAACCTATGTTTAGCACACTTTGATTTCCATCGAGAGATCACTAATTACCTTGATGGACCTCTTGGATAAAGGGAGCAATGGACGATGAAGTGTGTCCACCATTTGTATACGGGTATCATCAGGGCTGTAGCATAGTCATTGTCATCATCACAAACGAATATGAACACCAAAAACGATTATCGAAAAATAAGATGGGTAAAATAATTCACCAGAAAAAAAAAATGGAATCTGTGAGAATCTTTTGTTTTTCCAAAGTCGGAAAAAGTCCTTGAGACGAACGCTGTTTATTAACCCAAGCGTGTCATATTCTGAAATTTAATCTTATATTATGAAGTAGTAGGTATTCCCACATCTTAAGCGCTAGAAAATAACCGACTAGCAGAACTTAATAATAAATAACACGAATCCAATCAAGCATGCTCCACCAGAATTTAATTTAAAACTAAATCTTAAGGAGGGATATCATTTTATCGTGAAGTCTATTTCTAAAACGAGACACCCTTGCAGGCTCCATTAGAGGCAGTGGTATCGGCGGGGAGGCGCGGGGCGGGTGGGGCTGGTTCTACAAACAATCCTCGCGGATATTGAACGGCGATGCGTTCGGAAATGCAGCGCCCGCCGGCTGCGTGCAACGGAACGCTCGCTCACGTCTCATCGCGCGAACCAACGTGTGAAGATATGAACGCCCTCATTTTCATCTCGTTTGTATTCATATTACATTTCAATTTTGAATAGACAATAGGAGATTTTGTTTTATAAACACCCTGTTTGCAGCTTGATGTTTGGCTTGGAGTCGGACTTGAATGCGATTAGTTTTGACTTCTTAACGTTTAGCGTAGTTTTCTTTTACGTTTTTTTCTTCGTAATAACTAATAAATATAATCGTATATTGCGTTATTTACAGGATCACATAGTCTCGTAAACAACAAAACCAACAGCAAAATAAAAAAGCAAGTACCTACCTATAAATTACTTTTTATAGATTTCGCGGAATTGTTTCGTTAAACATTATCCTAACCAGTTTAAACTAAGAGCAACAAGACTACCTGCAAGGCACGATGATTTTATAATAAAAAGAAATTGCGTCGTAAACTCGCCGTTCATACAGGAATATCCTCTTTTTACCAAGTCCGTCCAACCTTTCAGGCTGAAAACTTAAATTAAAGAGAGCCTTAGCAGGCCAGTAATATGCGGGGGTAAAAAGTGATTGAAATCGACGGTTTTAGCGCTCGTGGATGTTAAATATATATATTGAAGTATATGTAACGTGTATGGATAGGTGGTGAGCCCAGCCATCTGTTGCGGTCAAGTGTTCTCCTTCCGAAGTGGGATGAGCCTCCATCTTTCATGGACCAAATAAAACGATGCGCGCAAAGTATATATACCTAATGGATTGTATTGTACGTACGTCATGTGGGTGGATCTTTACGTTCGTCTTTTTGTGCGGGAATAGAAAGCATTGTAGTTGTTTTTTTGTGATGGATAATGAATTTTCCTGAAATAAGTTCTATTAAATCGACCATTCACATTGGTCTACTGAATAACTGCACTCTATTCTACTTCTTATTAATTATTCTTATCTATCAGTTCAATTGGTAAACTAAGTACCAAATTATCTTTACATAAGTCCCTTGCTTATGACAAAGCTGACAGACTGATGACTGTCAAATTGCTGACTTGGCTATTAATTCGTTCTTCTATTGGCATTTCTTTTTAAGCCAAACGGCCAACTGATATGGATGCCTCATGGCATTAATCATGGTGCCTTCCCCTTAACATAAAGTGAATAAGAAAGACGTTATTGGACGACTTCTTAATTTTATAGTTACTTTGCAGTTTAAGTTATATTTAAATGACTTATTAGCTAAAAGGCTAGATTGTAATCTGTATAAAGTATCACCAACACTGATACTTTATAAAAGGGGAAAAAAGCATTATGTACCACTGGTTGCCACCTTTGTCATGAAAGTGTTTATAACTATTCACTTAAATTCTCAAATTCAACCCTTGCTTTCTTTGCTATTGTCAGAAACTTCAACAATAAGAAACAATAGCTTTTGTAAGGGTAAAACAAAAATCTTAAGCTATGTACATACATTGTACAGTTCCGTTTTTCTTAAAAAGATTTTCCCAACAAGTTGCCGTTTTCATTTTTATTAAAAACAAAACATTTGTATTACAAAAGCCTTTGTACGTTATCGAGTCTGGCTCCTTAAGAAATGAAAACGATACGGTTGCCAGCAACACAGGTAGCCAATAGGGATTGTATGGACAAACACACAGAATAAGTTAAGAAAACACGGACGATAAATTCATTTTCAATTCCATTATTTATAGAAAATGTTTGGGTTTATAATTTGTTTTAGAATTAACACCGTTTCGTGTTTGCGCAGACATGAAATGAAAACTTTGTACCTACACGTCGTGTTTATTTCTCGCGTCTTCAAAGTCGACTGAGGAATAAAGTTACGGGTTGTAATTATCATATTAAATTAACCGTCTTTAAGTCCCTCTATACAGGGGTAAAGTATCTAATTACGTCCGCTGGAGCCGTGTGAGGAACGTTACCAACGTAGCTAATTCTCAAAGGGAGAGTTAAAACCTCTGGAATAAAATGGCTGGACAAAGAGCCGGATTCCAAAGACGAGTGCATCCCTAGTGCAAATGTAACTGTGTGCAGACATTGTGTTCTGGCTTACTTCCAACATCACGACCCTTGGTTACAGCCCGATGTGCCATGTACTGGGATAATGGTAGATGGCTACGTAATCACATAAAAGTCGAGAGCTGAACACAACAGTTTTGAACTACATATTATTTTTACCAAAAAACTGAAAATATTCGTGCAATCGTTTTGATCTGGAAGAATTCGCGCGCCTATCCCAATTATTCGCTTTATTAAATTTCTACTTACGTCATCAAAAATATTTTGGAGCGTTTTGCATTTTTATGAGCCGTTTGTAAAAAATTGTTCGCGAACTATTAAAACTCGTTTATAACGAAACAAAGTTCGAAACAATCGTAATATTAATAGTCATTAATAAATTCAGTATAATTGAGATAATTTTGGAAGAGTTGGTAGCAATTAGCGTCAGTCGGAGGCGGCGGAGGGTGCTCCTCACAAGAGCCATCTGGCGGGCCTCCAATGTGGCTCTCCTTAACACGAGAAAATTCACTCGTTCACCGGCAAACTGTTTCACAATGACGACGCAAAGAGAAATAAAATTTGGAGATGTCACTGTTAACGACTGCTCTTTACTACAAAATACATTCAGCTTCAGAATAAAACACTTGTAGGTTCACTTGAAGCAAATGTACATTTATAATAATTTTGAATTCAATAATTCCGATTAATATATTATTGCACCTAAATTTATTGAAAGTAAGTACTTATTTATAATGAAAAGGAATACGGAACCTTTAACCCCTTCACGAGGATATATCGAGTGAATGACGCCTCACTGCTTCACTTCCTCTAAAAGTAAGCTTCAAATAATGCATACTTGCACGGAAATACTTAAGCTGCGGTCTCTTATTAGCATTTTAAAACTAACCCATTTAAATATATGTGCCTAATGTAATTATGACATATTATAATATTAAATATATTTTACAATTTGGCGTAGCTCCAGCGTAGCACGTCGTAGCAAGTATTCCCCACGCTTCAATTGTGGAGTTTCTGTTTAACTAGTCAAATGTATTGCGTTAAGTGGCTGGAAGTCTTGTAACTGACTATTTGTAACGTACCTCCTTTGTAAATTCATTCATTCGTTTACTGTATGTTTAAAAACTTTTGTCTTAATTAAGTGGAAATGTTGGTAAAAGTGCATTAGATGCGGATGATTGTGAAATTAAACATTGAAATAATGTAATTTGAATACATTACAAACTGTATTTCACTAAGATGGCAATAAACAGTAACGAAGACGTGTGGCGTGCCGCTTGGTACAGTCATGGTACTCTCTCGTACAGTCGATCACAAAGCTGCGTGGCGTCTTACATCAGCGCATCAGTGGTGAAGTGGGCAAGCAGTGTGCAGAGGTCGAGTGCCCCTGCCTGGCGGATTTCCAAACTATTCAGTCGCTGTATGTACGTATTTGTCGCTTTCTATCGATTTGACTCACTGAAACTGTCATTTATGGTAACAAAGCGACTGAAAAATATTATTAAAAAAATCAAAAGAAAAACGGATTTTAAAATAAAATAGACAATATACAGACATAGCTACGTCATAAATATAGATGTTAAGTATAACCACCTTGAACCGTCTCGATTGTACCAAATTTAAATAACTTTTAAGTTTACACTGTTTGTTGTGTGGGCTACGAACTTACGGCCAGGTGGGGAAAATTTATTCCATTTATTAATATGCAGGCTCAGACAGGTTTATAAATCCCTTACAAAGTACACATCGGGCGACGGGCTTTCCTTGAGTTTGTTAAGGGTACGTTAGTCGGTCATTCTTCTATACAAACGTAGTATGGTGATTACTCGTCTGTCTAACGGTATACGTTCAAAACTAAAAATTATATCAATGTATCGTGTCATTATCTACCGCTGTATGGAAGCAGAATTGAAAAAAAATTGATTGCAGAGTTATGAGCGTCGAAACTTATGGAAGTTTAAAAAAAAAAAAAAAGTGTTGAAATATGGATTTCAACACTAATTTTAAATCGTCTTTCGGCGTAAATAAATAACTTATGAAGTAAAAAAATGGGAAAATAGAAACCGTACAGGGATAGATAATTTATTCAAAAGGTCAAATAATTTTATTTTGAGTAAATACACACATCAAAAGTGTCTAGGGATCAAGTACATTTTTAACTATAAAAAATTATCCAATTAATATTTACCAAATCTAATCTTCCAGACTGGCTTCTTACTTTAATTCATATGTTTAAGTTAACAAGCTATCCTTATACTTTGTAAAAATTAAGAAACATTGCAATATTTGCAAATAGTGGTAAATTCACCTAAGTTAATTTCGTCTATTAAATGGCAAAAAAAGAGGATTTTAATTTTTTTTATTGTAAAGATAAATAAAAAAACTGTGTTTCCACCATTGACACGAATCATAAAATCACAGCGATTTGGTAAGCAAAATCACTGTGAGGAATGGCTGCCCACGTTCTTTCTAACAAGTCAAAAAGCTGTTGTGTTTGGAGCACATCCCATGCGTACTCAATTGGGTTGAGGTCCTGCGATTGATCGGGCCACGGCAGAACGTTGATGCGAGCATCGATAAGAGTGCGTGTTACTACTCTAGCCGTGTGTGGACTTGCATTGTCGAGCATTAGTCGAAACGAATCAACCAACCGGCTTCGCAAAGGGATGATCACGTCTGAAACAGTCCTCTCCGCATAAATCTGAGCATTGAGGTTGCACCTGATCTAAATGACATCGGTTCTTCCACCGACCTAAATACTGGCCTAAACCATTACTGTTCCCCCTCCATATGAATGAACTTTCTGACAAAATTTCAAACGTTCTTGACGTCCAGAGTTCCTCTAAACTCGAGTACGTCTTGTATCCGGCCTCATACCGAAACGAGATTCATCGGAAAAGCAAACACAACGTCAGTTTTCTTCCTCCCAATTTCTGTGTTCGCGAGCCCATTGTAAACGGGACCTACGATTGTGGGGTGCTATAGGTGGAACTCTCAGCGGCCTTTGGAAACGCAGACCCACTTCAAGTAAATGATTTCGGATGGTTTGGTCGCTTTTCAGCAAGCCTGAAGAGCTGTGGAGCTTCGTAGCCAACATCATGGCGGTTATGGTACGATTCCATCGAGCAGTATTTTGGAAGTACCCGTCCTGTCTGCGAGTGGTGATGCGAGATCGTCCTCCATGTCGCTCGGCTACGCTGCCCGTAATACGATGCGTGTCCAGAGGCGGTTTATGATGTACTGTGTAGTGCGAAGAGCGACGTACGTTGCCTGGAACCAGCTTGCAATATTCAGACGATTCTCACCATCTCTTCTCGTGTCAAATGATGTCGTCGCTCCATATCGATGCATTTTTTTTCACTTCCAGTGCAGAAATTGTAATGGTTTTGTAAAAAAGCTATTACACATTTTTATAGGAATCCTGATTGACAGTTGATTTTCTATTTTTAATCAAAAGTTAAAGAAAATTCTTTATTCAAATAGTGAAATTCACTAAAAAAGAATCAATAACGATCCAAAAAAGATAAAATATTGATCCTCAATTGCGGCGATACTCTAAAACGTACTTGATCCCTAGACACTTTTGATGTGTATACATCCAGTAGTTTTTCCATAATATCTATACGCCCAAAGGTCTATTCATGAAATTTTACGCGCTCGTTTTAGAAAGAAGAAAGAAAGAAAGTACATTTATTTAGCACAGAAAAAAAAGGCACAGAACACGACATAATTATAACAAAAGTAAAAAAAAGGATACAATTAAAAAGTGAAAAATAATAATTTAACACGAATGTGTGCTTCGCGGCTGCGCCAAATAGGCCTAGCTCAGCGAAAATGCCAAACAACTAGTGCCTGACGCTGGTTTTCAACTGACGTGTGAGGTGACGGATGTAGGTCAGTTTTATATTGCAATGTGCGTGCGTGTATACTTAAATAAAATAAATTAGTGTAAGATAATAATAAAGGAAATAACAAATAATTTGTTTTGTACTGCAATTTGTGTATTTTTTCGTTATAAATCATCGTCTATTTCACTAAATAAATAAAACTAACTAAATAAATAATTAGACTTATTACCGTGCATATTAGTCACGCCCACCAACGAGTTCGAGCCGTCGACTAGTGCACCCTTAAGTGCCTATTATGGCTATTGGCAAACAGTTTTCATCTCCTCCTGCTTGTGTCATTGATTATCATAGCTATCTCATTTAGACCTGTATGGGTAAGGAAAAAGGAAAATTAGTAGTAGGAAAACTTTTGAGCTGAAAATATACATACATACTTACCCACTTAGTCTAATATGAAGGAGACCCGTTGAGTGTGATAGGTTTATGTGTGTTGGTGTTATGTATAATGTAGCTAAAGAAGGACGGGGGTAGTCTGTACGCGCCTCTCGCCGAGCTTGAAACTTGAGTGGCCAACTTTGTCCGCCACGCGGTGAAACTTCGTTTTTCATTTAATTTGCCCGAAACGAGTGCAGCTTACAATATTTTCAACGCTTGCAACTTTCGACCTGGTCCTTCGTTATAAATTTTATAGTTAGACCGGTGTTGTTACCCGTACCTTAACCATCACTTATAAAACCGCCCCAACTGTAATGAATTTAGTTCCTGAAATGTCAAGCAAGCTAAGTAGACGTAAGAGAGTAAGTTGCTGTTTCTTTCCCTGTTATAACTTGTATTTAGCGTCGAGGTTACAGTTTTACTTAATATTTCTCTGCGTAGCAGTATAGTGATCACTCATAATCTCCCAATGAACAAATCGTATAGCCGCTCACATAAACTTGTCGGATGGTATCGTCAAATGTATTGCGGACGGTACATTATTTTTATGTTCCCATAAATCGAGCATGTAGAATGCATGTAGGTAGAGGCTGAGACATAACAGTGAACGGTTTTCAATAAACAAGCTTAGCTCTGTGAAGCGTGAGCGTACGCCTCGATACTTGCGCCTGGAGTCGGCATGCGTGCGGCTCCATGTAGAATGTGTCGCAAAGCCTTTTTAGTGCGGGGCTGTAGCGGAGGCTCGTTCCGGCAGACGATAAGGACTGATCTGCGGAAGACAGCGTTGCAGCGTGCAGCAGACGCGATCGATACTGCAGCGGTGGGGGCGCCCCCTGCCCCCCTGCCGCCCCCACCGGCGCCCCCGCCCCCTCTCGAGCCGCCGGCTGAAACTTTCGCGATAAGTACGGAACTAGCGCGTGGCGTACGCAATGCAATATTGTTAGCCGGTTACGAGTCTGAAACAGCGGATATTAAGGCTACAGAGACTGCCGTCCCGTTTTTACATTGTGCCTAAGTTTGAAATGCATACCGAGTTACGGCGCATTGTATTAATTTTTATTATCTGCTCGTAGGTACGTGTTTACTGCTAATGGTATGTGGAAGCGTAGCATACCTACGCTTTGCGGTGGAGCTGAGATAGAATTACAGGGGCATACGCCGTACACATAAATTATGCTTTAAAGCACCACCATCAAGTTTAATGTTCAGAGCTACGATCATAGTCACTTTCAAAACCCGGGTTCATCTTACTGCTAAATGAAAATCACATCGAAAAAGTTTCGCGTAGCAAGTGCTATGAGAAGAAATTGAGCTTACCATAACTAATTACATGCAATAATTTATCTTTAAAACTTTCCACAGAAGTATGCCTGTTACGTGCCCAGACGTGCATATATTCGCCGCCATAAAATATTGCATATTACATCAATAAAGCATTTTAATGACAAAGAAGACGGTCGGCATTTCGGTGCACCGCGGCGCGTGGAGTTGGGCAAGAAAGTTGCCGTTGGTCGCGGACGGCGAAGTTTTCCAGTTCCGACCACGCCTGGCACATACAGTTTGCAGCTACCCAGATGTGACACATATTTTTTTTTATTTCTTACTAACATGTTCTGTAATATTTGCCGAGAATATCACCACTTACGTCCGCAAATATGATAGAGATATGAGAATTTAATTACGCTCTGTAGCAAAATAATTTTGTTTGAAATCGTATTTCCTTTCAAGGGAGTAATCATGGTTCTAGGTTTTTTTAATATCCTCTTTTATAAGGAATCGTTGCGTGTTTAATATAGCTTTACTTAGCTAGACTTTCAATAGGAACATAAGCTGATATTTCCTTCGGGAAAATATTTTATGTTGACGCTGCAGTACGTTGAACTCAATAAACGATTTTGAGCAACATAGTGAAACAAGAACTCAGCTGAACTGAAATATTCCTAGCTACTGCAAAATAAGTACCATTAATTAATTTTCCTTGTACTCATTCAAATGTCGCCAGAAGGAAGCAGTAGTACAATTTCGGAATTATTAGCCGGCGCAATAATTAAAACTTTGGAAACTGTAGCGAACTATGAACGTACCTCCGGCAAACTGGCGGAGAAGCGGCGAGATCGTGATTTCTTCGACGAGATGTTAATAGATGGGGCGCTTACACCTTATAATTGGGAAAAACTGTCGCGTCCTCCTCTCAGTTACAGATGGGAATAAATCTTTATGTAGACGGGGATCGCTGGGTTCCTTTAGCGCGCTGTCGGTAACTTATTCCGGGCACGTGCTCACTCTGTCCTCTGAATATAAGGAATATAAGGCGTTGTGCGGCCCATTTATTGCACGTCGACTGGCTCCCGCTAAAGATGTTCAAACTACGCTAAATAATTAATGACGAACGTCACCTAAGGCAAATTTTAATTATGTTCAGGCACGGAATGGCGGATAACTAAAGGTTTTTGAATTGCAAATACGCTTATAATCTATGGTTGGGGCAGCTATTTGCTTTGGTTATCATTTTGTTGATTATGTTTGAACAGTATGGTTGGTAATTGTATTTATTTATTTTATTATTTATGTACACACAGGAAAATAGATACAGATAAGACATAGGTAATCATAATTATGAGTACAAAGGTATTGGTTGTTGTTGTATTGGTTCTTAAGTTTTGAAAAAATAACTAAGTATCTACTTGGGAAATTGTGCAAACATATCTGTTTAAAAATTGTCATTAATAATAAATAGACAGCTTGCTATTTGACAACCCTTGACCTTTACTGTATAAGAATGTAATACTTTAAATACTTAGCTACTGTTTATTTTTTATAAAATAACTTTCCCTGCTACAAAACACTTGACACCCCTGAAAATTTAGTCACCCGGAACAGGAAACGACCGCAAAAGATACGTATTTACGCATTGATAAAACTCATGGTGTGGTGGTTTCAACCGACCATAACCATTGGCTGTGGATTGTAAGGCGCCCCATGAGCCATTTATTGCTCCAACTATCTCATTCCACGAATATTGCAATTATTCCGTGGTAACTTATAAATCATTTTAAATACTTTACATTTGGTGCATTGCGCATTTAAACATTATATTTGTTTTTAAGTCTGAAATCACCAACCCGTCTTGAGCAAGCGTGGTGATCAATGCTCGTGCCTTCTCTGTATGAGAAGAGGCCTTTGCCCTGCAGCGGGACAATAATAGGTGGGTATTTTTACGTTGTCTTCTTTTCTTTTCCATATATTTCTTTACTGCAAAGGGTAATTTAAAAGCAGTGCATGCCTAGAGAGTTTTAAGTCCCTAAAACCATGCTGCGATATCACGTGTTAAAAATCTTGTAAAAATAGGGAGTCATAATCATAATTATTAGCAATATGCATAGTAAACGAACTGCATATTTAGAGGGTCCCAAAATAACGTATAGACCAATAGTAACCAATTATAGAAGCAGTATGTTAGCATTGCCTTCGAGCCCCGTAATACCCGTCTCTCGCCCGACTCATACAAATTACACAGATGATAGTACACACTACCCTGTTTGTTTTCCACTGCCATCCATAATTATTATTACTTATGTGGTTATTTCCAAGACATTTTGATGGAATTAATGGAACGTAATAAATTGAGATATCCTCAACGTTTCGTATAAATATTATAAGGAAGGGGACTGCTCATTGTGTATTCCTTCCACATATAGGCACTTCGTGAAAATGTGTCTGGTATGGGTACAAAGAAGCTGTGTTCTGTTTTAACTTATGAAGGATATAATAATATTTCTATATCTAACCTATTTTCATGACATGCTCTTAATATAAATACATTTTTGTACGGTATTATAATGTTTCGTAACTAAAATTCCCTATAAGGGTAGTCTGGTAAATTCTTCAACATATTTGAAGTGTATTTTATTTTGTGTAAGTACCTTTTTGCTCACATCAACGCTCGTGTACATAAAGTACAAAGAGCTCTCTAAAATGTGATGCAGGAAACACAAGAACATGTACTAAGTTTTATTTTTATAGCAAAGAGGAAGCTTTCTTTTTGTTGCTGCTTACTTATGCATAGTTTCAGATAAGTTTGCATGAAAATGTTGTATATTCCAGCGTATGTTCGTCTTCACTAGTTCCATATTTATGACACGCAAAATAAAATGTTGCTGCCTGTCGTCGATGGTTGATAAAAATGCAAACCGTAGCCGCGGGCTCGCCGGCTGCGACGCCCACTGAATATGGGTATCATGAGCTAGGAGACAAGATTACATTTTAAGAGTGTTTACCCAGAGACTGCAAACAATTTGCTTAACTTGTACGAGAGCGCCCCAACTGAAGTCTGTTCGGTAAAGTAGTAAAATTGGCCTTAAATGCTTATTTCGGGGAGTCGGTCGGCGTAGTACGTATAGCTACGCGAGTGTTGCGAGGCTCGTAGCGTCGGTCTCACCTGACCGTCAGGCGGTCGCAGGTAAACATTGTAACGTGACCCGACCACGTGCGAAACATGTGACCCCTCGCCAGCGCCCGCCGCGCCGCCGACGGCTGCACTTCACAGATGTGATCAACAAATCCGACGACATAGGATCTCTATATAACACCAACACAGAAATTTAATGATTTTTACCCAGTTTTATTTTATCGAATTTCCAGTGAGGAAGCGCAGTTACCGAGTTGAACCGGTGGGCGTGTTCCAGACAGTATTGATTTTGTTCTCTCTTTTCAGTCGGCGATGCGTGAGTTGTGCGCGTGTGAGGGAGAGAGCGCTACAGGCAGGAGGTCGGCGCCTAGTGTAGAGTTTCCGTGTAAACCCGGCGTCGGCTCCGAAAGGACTTAACTGCGGGATGAATGAAAGCGTGTTGCGATCCTGAAGCGACGGCCGCTGTCGACGCGTCCGCTTCCGGTAAATCCGCTCGACAACTTCGTGCACTTAGTTTTGTTTAAAACTGTTCCTATTGCTCTTTCAAAAACTAAAGTTGATAAATATTATGCCTGAAAGCAATAAATATGGGAGAACTTCGATCTGATACTAAACATTATATCTTTGCATGTCAAAAGAATATCATAAATCATGTAATGTAGAGATAGCAGTACGAGTGAATGCTGACATATCATCAATTATTTATATTCAATGGATACTCTTTTTATTTGACTTCAACGCCTAACAGAGCTACACTTATTGTTCTGAATGTGTTTGAATATTGACCAAGTGCGTGCCGAACACGCATTACGGCTGGTTTCCGTCACCTTTATAGAAACAGTATTTTTGTATATTTAAAACAAGTCGCTGTAGGTTACTCGTAATAACTTTTACTCAAGGTTTTGTATACAGTTTATGTTAGACGTTTACAAAAGTTAAGTTAGTTAATCGACTTTCAAAGTCATAAATAACAAACAATAGCACCCGAGCTTAAAACAATTGACAAGTTAATTACATCTGTATTGACTTTGTCCAATACAAGCCTTGACCGTAGTTCACGTCGAAATAGTTTCACTCAATCCTATATTTGGACGCATGAAAAGTTTTCCGAGTTTTTTTAATTTGTGGCCGATGAAAAGAGCATGGCCTGCAATATATGAACATACGATTGGTCGGACAGACGAGTTCAGTCGACCGTGACGTGTCGGTATTACTGACAGCTATGCACCAAACAATTTCCTTAAAACCATTCGTTTATTAATAGATAGTTGTGCTTTTCATCTGACTATATATATCTAGAAAACTGTTGCTTGTATTTAGGTGAATAAACAAAAATCGTTTGCAGTTTACCATGTGCAAAACTTTTAGGAACGACTACTGCAATAAATAATGGAACATGTAATAAGGACGATGTCTCGTTTTGCCTGTTTAAATAGATTTACGAAAGGAATTCTGCGATGATTCTGAAAAAGTTAGGGTGGTGTGAGTATTTTCACCAACATTGGTGTGAAGCGAGCCTTGCCTCGGGGAGGCCGGGACTTCGCATCCAATACTTGTGCTTCCACCTCGTAAAAATATTCGTTTTGTCGTTTTATTTCTGCGTTAGTACCTAACAATTTTAAATAGAGATTTGGTGGTCAGATTATGTTTAAAATTATGATCTCTAGAGTTTCTTGTTTTTGAGCCGTTTTGGATTTATGAATACGGCCACTGGGCAGTAGGTTTACTTTTGAATTTGCATCGAAATTCTGCAGTAACATTACTACTTAGTGTCCATTTTTCACTCGTAGAGACTATAAAATATGAATATGAAATTCTCTTCTGAAACTATAAAACCATCTATGTTCATCTGTAGTTTTTTTTCAGGCTGATAAAAGTGAATGAAAAATTTGGATTCAAAACATCATTCAAAAACATTTTGTGTTCATTGAAGCTTTTGTTACGTCAAGCCTACGGAGGTAGTTAAAATTTTGATACGCAAAGTTTATTGCCCTCTACTTGCAGTCCCCTTTCGAAACAGTACCTATAAAAGGTTTGAAATTGTAACCGAATTTGTGGGGACGATGCAACATGCAATGTACGTAATTAGAGGTGGAATTTTTGGTGTAATGCAACACACAGTTCTGTAATACAGACGGTTTACTAAGCGTGTTACGACCGTTTCGAATCCATTTTTAACTTTTCATGGTCATTTGCTATTGTATTCGTTAAACGTTCATGTAACTATGTTGCAGTTGTAATTACATTACACGTAATAATATTATCATTATTTTAAAGACTGATGTTTAGTTGCCAAAAAGTTAAAGGAAAATTCTGAGGATTTTTTTCCTATTTTGACTGGGACTATATTCAAGTTCCCTTAAATAGCATTACAAGGTGTTTTCTTTATAATTACGCTAAGTTTAACGAATCATTTGAAAAGGTGAAAAAAGAAATCTTTTATTTATACTAGAAAGATACAACACTAATTTTATTTCCTCTTTTTCTTAATTCGTCTTACAGAGAAAGCTATTTCAGATTACTCGTGATTCTGCAGAATCGTCACCAATGTAAATCTTTAAGTGCTTTAGCTGGTGCCGAATAATAAATTTCGCTTTCTGCCAGTGTAAAGGTTAACAAAGGTATTTCATTAGGCAGTGCTAAAACCTCTAAGAATAGCAGACAGTAAGAATAATAATCGAATCGACGGTAATAGCTCATTCCCTGATAACAAAGAGTTCGTTCATGCGAATTGAAATCGGTAAATTGCTCTTACCTACTTCCCGTTGAGAGGTAATTATTGCTATAATTGATTGATTATGGCATAATTGTACCGCAGAGTCGATAAATGTAACAACTCATTCTAAAACAAATTCCTTAGCCAACATAGCCCATGGTGTACAGAGTCATTAAAAGATTTAAGTAGCTTTGTTCAGTCTATTTACTTACTGTCTTTGTCTGTTTATTGACTCAGCTAAAACAGGCATCACAATGCGAATTCTGACCTCAACATTTTCAAAGGTTACTGAAACACTAAATTAAATGTCTACGAAAATGAAACCGCCTACGATTAACATTAGTTTCTAAAAATAATCCTTATTTTTATCGCAAAACGTTTTCGTTTTGTCAAATTGGGCAAAACGCTGGTGGGCAGACACAAATACCTCTTTTAATTCGGAAACAGAAATAACGACGAAAAGACCGTGACCTTTTATATTCGCGGAGATTATTTACGTGCTGGGTCTGCACTGAATTATTTTTTGAAAGCCATTTTTTTTATAACTGCATTGAGAATATAATATGCTCAAACAATCCAAGTCATATAAAGCAGCGTTATTGGTAAAAATTGAGCAGTGCACCAGATGTGATAGACGGCTTCCCCGACTCTTACGACCTCCACCGCTCCGAATTGAGGTCCCATAAAACATACACGGTAAGTTAACAAGTTGAAACACCCAAATGATTAAATAAACGTTCTTCGACGAAGAAGTTTTCGAATAATGTAAGCCCTATCAAAGTCTGTTCAGTGGTTCTTGAGTTAAGCCAGACACAAGCGTGGAGGAAACTTGCCGGTACGTCGTGATTACTGTCTTGTCTGCAGGGGGTAAACCTCTCCAACATAGAACCATTCATTTGAAACAGAAAAACAATGCTCTGCGAAAATTTCTACACACTTTTTCCTTCCATCGAAATGTAGTTTTATATGAAAACTTGCATCGGAATTATTTTAGCGCGGAATTCGCTTGTAGGCGAGGGGAGGCAATGTTTGGAGAACTTTGTAAACATTCGAGACGAGACTATTATATTGTAGGTACAAATACATTCAAAGGTTGGAACCTTTTGTAGCTTCGCGCGATGATTGAGCACAATTTTAACTTTTATCGATTTCTGTTTCATTTCGATGCTTGATAATACACACAGGTAGTATGTTTTTACACCGTCTACCTTTCCTTTACATTTCAATACATACAAGTTAAAATATATTCCGAATAACAAACATAAACTACTCAACGCCTGCCACACAAGTTATGTTGAAAGATACACTGAGTAAGGTAATAAATATTGTACGTCAAGAGGCGTTGAAAATTAAGTACTTAAAATAATTTCACTCATACATTTAACAAAGCTTTTACCACGCATTAGGTACTACGAAGTTTGTGCCTGGTTCATTTACCTGAGTACTGTGACGCTCGTCTAAAAACTGTGTTTATTCAAAATTCTTGGAGATAACGAGATGAAGCGGAACATTTACGTCTAATTTATTCGGAGACAATGGAGGTGGTCGCAATTAGTGAAATGGCCACTGAGAACAAACGCGTTTCCAACAAAAGAGTGGAGGCTTCGGCTCAGACAAGGGCCCTCTTTCATTTCTTCCAAATGAGCAAACTACAGTCGCTAGTAGGGAAGATTTGTTGTTCAAGAATGAAGGGCTCGCGAGTGAGCATTGTTCTTTCCGCGGCCAGTTTGGTAAGCACTTGAGTTCCGTTGTTCTAATCAAGATTACAAGGGAGAATTATTTGGTATTGCTTGTTATTTGTTTCAATACTAACTGATGTTATCGTGGAACGTATGCTGTAATTTGTTCTCCACTTTTGACTTATTACTGTTTGTATATCAGTGATAATTCACTCGTGTGTACCTAATGTACAAATTGAGATAACGGCTTTAGGGTCCACTTAGGTAATAACGTTATTGGGTAATACATTTTGAAACTTTATGCCTAAGGGTATCCTACAGGGAATCGTTGCTATATTAAACGCCTTTGTAATTAATTTGAGATTGCTTTCCCTAACCTAATTGTTGAATTTGTGAACTCATATACAATATTATGGCCTGATCTTTAAGCTTAGATTTATTACGAAAAACAGCAAAAATTAAATCCGAGAAACAGACAAACTATAACTGTAATAGTAAATCATTTAAAGCAAAAGCAATTGTAACGGTTATAAATCAGGTAAGTTGGACGTGCATACAATTTAACAAGTCTGTAAGTTAACAACACATTACTATTCCCCCCGGCTGCCAACCGTACGTACTACGTATCGTAGGTATAACTATTCGTAGTTGTTCCTAGGTACGGCTGGTAGGTGGTGTAGGTACGGTGTAGCCACCATGAAATTATATTAGGATTTGCACAGGTTAGTCGGCGTGTGTTCGTCCACAGGGTTTAATTGTTCTGTGTTCCTGTGAAGATCTAGACGTACATGATGTACACCCCTTGAGCGTGTTTGGAGTGTTCTCATTAAAATTGTTTTATTTCAGTCTAGACCATTAGAAACGTGACGTTTCCACATTACAGTGTGGGAGTGAGGCCTGAGGAAATGATATTTTGGAAAAAAAAAATATGTTTCTCACATTTTGTTAATAACGCTGAATTTTTGATATCTCGTACGACATCTGTGTGGGCGTTATTAAACTTAGGTCAGTCTTTACAAACCTATTGCAACTTTCTGTGGGTGTTATGAATTCTAAACAATCTCTGAGAACTGTCAAAGGTAAATGAGCAAGATGGATTTATATGTAACTTTATAAATAGCTAGCTGTTTTCCCCTTCTGCGTCTGCATTCGATCTCCCGTTAAACCTCGCTTAGTGACAGAATTTCCAAAATTCCTTTCTAACTGCTTCTTTACACCCTTTAGGAAACAATACCTGTCTATGTTATATACAATTTGCATATATTAAGCTGCAGATCACTAAACTGTTTTAGGTAAAGATAGATAAATAAATATTCGAAACATTCGCGAATATTGTGTGTGAACAATACACGTCCTATGTACCAGTACCTACCCCTTCAGGAAATGCAAGCCTGATAATAATATAATGATAAGATACAGTTTGTGGTGTTCTGCCGTGCGTGAACCACATTTAGTCTTTCTATATGTTATTAATTATTATACACCGTCATTTGATCTACGAGTATTTACCCATTGAAATCCAATGTCACTTATGTAACTTTCTTTTTTTTATATTCTTTAACGTTGGACCTCTGAAAAGCATACTTTTAATAATCTCTGATTGTTTTAGCATCCAAAACCTATTTTAGAATATTTTATATTCTGACATTTCATGCTGTCATTATAAGCTGTCATCTGTCTAATTTATTTTTCTAAACCATTGACATATCGCACCATGGACAAGTACACTTTATCTTCTTCTAGACCTCTTATAAAGCAGGTGAATACACTGTAACCTTCGCAATAGGTTTAAAGAGGGAAAATCCTACACCTGCCCTGGTGTAGGATTTTCCCTCTTTAAACCTATTGCGAAGCGTTAAACCGTTTTTATTAGTTATGGCCATCGAAATAACATTATATGTTTCAAATGTTTAACATATGACAGATAACGATAAAAACACCCTTAAAAATTTTCAGTCTTGTTTTGGCTATGGAAGAAGTCTCTGTTTTTCTGCTCATTGGGTCTATTATTTTAAATACAGACTTTAGTTCCATGTAACTAGCTTGTGCGCGTGTATAGTATACAGGGCGTCCCACGGATATGCCACATGGGGGGAAAGTACTTTGAATATTGTAGATGGAACATTTTACTGAAACAAGACATTATTTGAATTTAAAAAACAATTTAAACTGCATTCATAGATATTTAAACAATTACATGGTTGAACCGAAAATCGAACCCGTTACACGAGAAAAATAATCACCCTCTACCTCACCATCATAGCGATTGAAAGGCTTCATCATATGGATTATTTTTTGCTAAATCACATAGTATCAAAAATAAAAGAAAGACCATGAATTTTAACATTTTTAATACAAAACTAATCAATTTATCAAATGCTCAAAATGAGTCCCTTTCTATTGAATACAAAGTCGCACTCTTTTGATTATTTCACTCCGTGTCGATTTTTTGATCTTATTGTGGTGGGTATTTAGAATACTACGTCTAAGTTCTGCTTGTAGCTCGTGGACACTTTCATACTGGTTCTTGTAAACTAAATTTTTGAACCCCATAAATAAAATCTAACGGGGTTAGATCAGGGGATCTCGGCGGCCATCTTATTTGTCCATTTGTTCCGATCCAGGGATGAAAGTGTTCATTGAGATAGTCCCTTGTTCTAATCTACTCATTACAATGTTTTTTTTATGAGTTGTATTGCAATATGTGGGTTAGCTAGCGACCTCGATATTTTTTTAATTTAACGCGATGGTCCTAGTTTATCAATTATAACTTCTAGTTACAGCTATATGTAAGCGGGCACGCCCTTTATGCCTGGAGGCTTTTATTTAGATATTGTTTTCGTTAAGTTATTTTTATTTCTGTTTTTGGTTGGTATATTGGCGTGTGCTAGCTGTCATATGGCTATTAATTTTATAGTTTAAATTATGTTTTGTGTTGCGTAATGTAAATATCATTTTGCATACTATTATATAGATTCATTTTTTTCTAACTGAACAGACAGCTGTGCTGCTGGGGAGTTTGTTGCGCCAGTTCTTCTTCCCAGCTAAAGCACTAGGAAGTGGTGAAGGGTGGGCGTCTTGGGGGACTGTCTTATGTAATTTTGACGTTCGAAAAGTGCTGATTCTCAGCCTAGTTTGAATAAATGACTTTTGAATTTGACTTTTGAATTTTATGACTATTATGAGCCGAAGCCCCATCTTGCTGAAAAGTAAGGTTTTGTCGTTCTGCAACCGGAAGATTATTTATCTCATTTCTCAAAATCTCAAGTATTTCTAAATACCTTTCCGTATTCAAATGCCCTTCGTAAATGTAAATGTTTTAAGAGGACCCGGTTTTTTGAAATCCCACACCAACAGTTGAACGAAAACCTCACTTGATTATTAGTGTCGCGGATACGTAAGGGATTCTCTCTGGACCAAATGCGATTATTGTGTTGGTTGTACATACCATTAATGCTGAAGTTTGTCTCGTCTGACCAGATAATATTATTTAGAAAATACTGATCCTCTAGGAAGAGCCTCTCGATTTCATGGCAGAAAATAAGTCGTCTTTCAGCATCATCGGGTAGTAATTTTTGTACTAATCGCCTTTCAATGTAACTTTTGAATTTGTATTTTTTTAGTACACGGTGTATTTTACTTTTCGAAATTCCGATGACTTCTTCACCTTCCCTCACTGAACTTTTAGGATTTGCCTCAAAGTATATCAAAATGTCGAGTTCATCGTCAGTGTTTATCATTTGGTGCCGCGGTTGTGATGATCGAAACGTCCCAAATTTTGCAGATTATCCACCAACCGTTTCATAATAAATCGAGATGGTGTATTTCTATCAGGATATCTTTCGCGGTGCCATTTTTCTTTATAATCAGCCAGCCGCATTCCGATGGACAAAATAATTTACGCGTCTTTCGGCTCAGGATACGTCTCGATTTGTTGCATACAACCAGGTACGTAACCTTCTAATTACGTATCTCTTTATCATTTTATCATGCACTTACATTATAATAGGGAAATGATGCGTACGTCTCAAGTGGGTACATTTATTAGTAATAGGTACTTATGATAATGTCAGTAATAATAATAATAATAATAAATTCTTTATTGCCATCAGTTGTATGTCCTTACGGCAATGTCAGCTTTCCATTTTTCTGAACAAAATTCCACATCAAATGTTAAAATTCGTGGTCTTCCTTTTATTTGTGACACTATGTTATTTGGCAAAAAATAATCCAATAATGATTATTTTTCTCGTGTAACGGGTTCGATTTCCGGTTCAACCATGTAATTATTTAAATATATATGAATGCATTTTAAATGGTTTTTTAAATTCAAATAATGTTTTCTCTCAGTAAAATGTTCCATCTACAATATTCAAGGTACTTTCCCTCCATGTGGCATATCCGTGGGACGCCCTGTATAGCGTAATTATACGTGGGACCCAAACTGTACTAAATGTGTAACCCAAACTGTCGATACTTAGTGGTCTCTGACAGTAAACATTGAGTGCGTTTAATACTGTGTATCATTTGTAGGACCCTCTTGCCTACCCCTGTAGGAGGCGTCTACTCGGATTCCAAACGAACTTTAATCGCGTGGGGTAAAACGCCACGAATACACGCACACAGAATAGGCCTCCGACGTCAAGCGGCGTAACGCCGGACGAGGTTACCCTACGGGAGTGGCCTCCACCCTCCAGTGTCACGTGTGACGCTGACGCGGGCCTTCCGCTAGCGTGAGGCGTCGAGAAGCGCCTCCGCTATCTACAAACTCTCACACTCGCCTCTCCGAACGACAGGGTAGATAAATCTGCTCCGTGTTGGGCCGCAGCCCAGCTGCTCCGCGCTGCCTGCTGCCTGCCCGTCCACCTGCGTACCTGTCTAACTGCAACCCTGCCCGTCTGCCTGATCCTGCCTCCCGCCTATCCCGAGCATCCCATGTCCTGTGAAGCCGTCCCTTAACGTCCTAAACTTAAACTTTAATCTTAATATCTTTTATTTTTATTGTGACCAACGTTTAACTCCTCCACGGAGCTAAACGTAACGTTACAAGTCATGAACTACATAATAGGTACATAGATGACAAAGTTGGTACATACCTACGTACATGTTCAATAATTTCCGTGCGATATCTATTTAATTGATCAATGTGTGCCGGTAAACAGGCGATGACATGGCTAGCTTTGAAATTCGATTAGAAAATGTTATTGAAACCTGATCTCATTTTGTGTTGCGAGTGTGAAATGTGGCGGTGACATTGCAAATATTAGTTTATGTTAGGATTTACTGACACGTACGTCACGGAAGTTTTTGTGAATAGGTTTAGGAATCAATCAAAAAACTAAGTAGGTACTCAAAAAGAACGATGTTATGGTGAGTGTGGTTTGTCTAGTTGTAGGATCCTAAGATATCCTAATATCACAGCGATGTCTAGAGGGAGTAATACCTATCTATACCTATTTAAAAGAGTATCCTTGGAGTTTCTTACCCGTTCTTCTCCATAGACATCTACGTTTTGGAATGGGCAACTAGCTTCAACTTTCTGACCAACTGATCGACTCTTTGAAAATTCAAAAGTGCCTGTAAATGGCTTAATTGAAATAAATGCTTTTAGTTTGAGTTTGAGTTAAATACTGGTGAATAATCGCTTAAACGTCGTGTGTCGATATAAGTATTTAATTTGGAAATACTAGTATTTCGGGGTAATCCGAATGAATCATCAACGTTTCCAGCGAGAACATAAAACTTTCACTGCTAATTTATTCCGTCTGTTTTCGCACACATGTATACGAGTATTATTTGTGGTCTCCCCCAGTGACATTGGCAAACCCTTCACAAATATAATTAAACCAATAGGGAATATGCAAGTAATTTTTATTTTTTACTATTTAAATAATCATTGTAGTTATAGAAATCGACAAACAAATTGCTATTTTATTTTACATCACTCATTTTACAGTCTTTATTTTATGTTGCGTTTTTTGATGGAACGGACAACAAACTCGAAACGCGTCGTCTTCATCAAGTGACGTAAAAAGCCATGTGAATAAACATCTATTCTTAGCAAAGTACTTGAAATCATACTAAGGTAGTTAAGTAAGTGCGATTTCTGCTTGAAAAAGCAAATAAAAAAATGATTAGGGCTAAAAAAGAGATGTAAGCAAACAGTATCGTCATGACGTCACATCATGCCGCGTCAGTGACGGATCTTTGGAGTTTAATCATGAGTTGAATTTGACTTACATACTTTTTTTTTGGTTTATATTACTGTTTATATTCGATAAGAAAAAAAAATACATGCATATTCACATTGACTGCAATTATGATACAGTATATACATGTATAATAGATCGTGTTTTGTTCGTTTCCTCAAGGCGCGGCGCACTGAAGCGCAGTGCCACCAAAGAGTTAAGTTTCCGTTTGCATTGACAGACATGCATACAAACACATGCACGTGTCGTCGTATAGGCATAGAGTAAACTATGTCGCCGCATTGAACACTGCGCGACACAAACTGAGAGGACTAGGTCGGTGTGATAGCGATGGATTAACGGTGTTCTTTTGTTTTCAGAGGGGCTATGAATCAGTGATGCTTGGAAAAGTCTAAACTGGTTTAGTGCACAGATCTTGGATTACTGGTTTGGAAGAAGTACCTAAGCGCGTTACACCCCAGCCGTGAATGAGTTCTCCCGCGAAATAATGTAGGGACTTTCTGCTTTGTCTCATTTGCCGGATACCTTCACCTTTTTACTGGGCTGACTTGAAACAAAGACGCTAGTTCAGTTCATCAAGCTAGAATGCCTCTGAAACCCTTGAAAGTAAAAGGTATGATAAAATTTGAGATTAATTCCATCCCTTACGTTTATTTATATCCCGAGGATGTTATAAATATTCATCAGCCTTTAAGAGCGTCCTACCTGTGACCGCCTAGCCAGTCTTTACCTCTAACATTTAACAAAACAATGGTATATACCTACCGCTTTACCAATGTCCATACACGCAGTAACCTAATATTAATTTTAGATCAGTGAAAACCAACCATGCGTGTAATTTGACGCGATATTTAAGGAAGGCTATCGTGAAGATAAGATCATACGACCCTTAACCCTATTCTATAATATGGACTTTCGTTATTGCTTCAAAAAATGAAGGAAAAAAGGACAGAAACGACAATAATTGAAGATTTATATGTTCATTATTTATGGGACTTTAAATTGGTAGTTAGCCCTGACCGGCTAGTTAGAGTTACTTTGTCCGACTGTATACATCATGTATCAGAAAGGTGTGGTCAAAATAAAGGGTGTATACATATCGGGCGAGTAGGTATTGAAGTTTTGTATGGGACGACTGATTATTTTGTCGCGATTACGACGTTGCTCCGATGGAGAAAGTTGTTCATTTTGATGGTCTGTACCACACCCTTAATTTTGACCCCACCTTTTTGATACACGCTATAGACAAAACATAAATGGATTAAGTATATGTGGCTTTTTCTTACGTGCAGACAACTTCCTTATCCACACCCCAGGTAATTGTTAAAGTTGAATTTATCTTAGGAGTGTTATTAACTTTATACTTACATCGTCTTATGTAACTGCGTGGGAAGCTTCAGACTGACAGATTTCTATACACTTATACAGGTACAGACGTTGGTCAGATAAAATCGTGGATATAGACATTAATGAACTTTATGTCGTTTGCAGCAGCTATTTATGCGAAGTGATTAGGCTGAAAAGGAAACGCTGAAAGTTATCGCAAATCGCTTGACCTACCGCTACATAGCGCACCTCGTACTCGCACTAGTAAATGACACACTCGATGTTCTGATTGAATTGTTTACCTACACCCGATGTTGGTATAACTAACGTGATTCGCGTTCATTAATGTTGCACGTTTGGATTTAAAGTTTGCTAGTTGATAGCAGTTTATTCAGACGCTAACTTTGCCGGAGTTTATTTCGTCGGGGGGTGGTATGAAGCAGACTGCTGCAGCTGTATGGGAACGTATGATTTTAGAGTCTGCATATGAATCTATGGGATTTTATATACATTCATATCTTCTACTGTCGATTCCAACACCATTTTTCATTATTACACCAAGAGGGTAGCGTACCAGTAGGTATGGGACTTTTAAAGACCCAACGATTTGTGAAATCAAGAAAGCAGGAGATAAAGCGTGCATGATACAGAACGTATTGGTCAAGAATCCTTCATGCAGCAGTACCTGCATGCACTCTGCAATCTGATAAACGATAAGGAACATTATTTTATAATTAACACTTTTTATCCTATACTTTTTTTACTACTGAAAATGATGAAATAAATTTTTATTTGATTATTCAAACCAAAAATACAGGATTTAATCTTATCCAAATCCGTTAACTGTGTACTTAGTTTGTAAAACCTTGTAGGATATAGGTATTTTAGCATGATGAAAATGTACCAATGCAGTGACAGTTCGTCAGTTCACCTATTTACTAGTAGGTATAACAGTAACCCCTTTTCCTCAGCCCCCCCTCACCCCTTTTACGACCCGCGCCGGTTGATAACCAGCAAACATTCCGTTTTCTTTTACTGCCAGATCAACTTGCAAATGTAGTCAAACACCTCGAGTATAAGTTGTATCACGCAGCCAGGAAATTCAGTCCTCTAGGTGTCGCTATATAGAACAGTATATAGACAATCTGAAATCGAATGCCAATCACGATAAATAAAAACAGTTTTCCCTAAAGCCCTTTATCCCAAAAGTTACTCGAGTCGACACACGCGAGTAATGGCACAGTAATTCGTTTTTGATGTCTGTCGTGTAATATATGGCGTGCTAATCAAAATATATTGCCGACTCCTTTATATTGTGCCGTTGCATGCTCCCATTGTGATACTTGGCTCTTGGCACTTGGCATTTGACGCTTAGTGACACGTGGCGTGTCTCTGACGAGTTTAATAGCTTGTTCGCAGCTTCTCATATGTCTTTTCATTTCATTTGTGACGGCGAGTGAAGTAGCACACATATGACTCAAATGTTGATTGATAACTTTCAGTCCCATATTTTTATTCAAAAGAATGCAGTATGTGTTAACGTAAATTTAAAGGGGGCGACCCCTTTAAGGAAGTGTCGCGCACCCCAGTAATTTAATTGTGAGTTCATAAATGTTGAGTCAAGAAGGTTGATCGAAGTAGGTACACAAAACGTGAAGTTTACAAGTACACCCGATACGAATGTTACACAGTATTGCTTAAAAAATAAATATTTCATGGAGAATATTAAAAAAACGAGTTTAAATTCTGCGTTTATTATACGTGTACGTATCGAGGGTGTAACTTTTAACTCAATTATAAGTTGTACTATAAATCAATCGGTGGTGGAAAATCTCGTAACCTGTGGCGGTGTACGCGCCCTACGCTAGGCGCCCCTTGCCTCCACCGCCGCTCGCCGCTCTCCGCTCGGCGGCTATTTTTGCGCAGACGTAACGATTGGCAACGGTGGCGCCACGCGGCGGAAACTCAAACCTTTTGACAGGCGGCTAAAATGGCCGCGCGAACACGCGATCTACCACGCTGAAGTCGCTACGTACGTCACACGCGAAGTTTTACTTAACGCCGGCCCAGTAAATTATGTTATAGTGCTTTTAATCGGTCTTTCTATTGCTAATCGCTCGTAAAAGCTAATAAAATGGCTCTTCATCTCGAGACCGCGTTGCAGCGCAAGTTAAACTTCAAGATGACCACGGTAAGTGCATGCCGCCCGCCGCGCCGCGTATCGATCGGAGCCCGCGTGGTCCGAACATAATTATGGTGGCCGCTACGAGCTCGTAGCACCCCGTAACCTACGAACTACGTCACATGAAGCCTGTTAACGTATCCGCGTTGATTTTACGTACGAACGCTAATGTTATTATGACACAATCAGCTCCTTATTATTGTATTGTAAGAAATCGCTGTATGAGCGCGTAAATAGGTAAATAAACACTTGTAGAGACACGCGCTACGCCGATGTCGGAAGTAGGAATATACGGATTAGATACGAAAAATAACGATTTTCTTGCATTTTCCAAGAAGAATTGATGCTAATATTTAGTTAACAGTAAACATATACGATCTTAAAGATAAACATAATCGATTTTGAAGTAGATTTCCGCCGGTAAGACATGTCGCCGGCCGGTAAAGGTCTTGAAATAGTTTATCCTAATTTTAGACGTAAGTACTGAGTTAATAAGACATTTTCTCCCATTAATTAGATTTTGCTACGTGGGCGTGGGCTCAGTTCATACGTACCAATGCATATCTATGTTTTTGTTGGCATTGTGCGCAGGCTGTAGTGCAATTTGCAAATTAGACCTCGTATTACGCCTACGGACGACTGAAAGGTCATGTTACTGAAATTTCATTGAAAGGTCACGGGTTTAGTTTGAAATGAAATGAAAGTTTAAACTGATCACGAAATAAAATGCAGTTCAATCAATACATTTTAATAAACTAATCAATTAAATTCTTTCAGAAACATTGTTTCAATAGTATTTATCTTTATATTGTAACTGAATACCTTTTCCATTTTTTTTTAATTCTATTCAAGTGGCTTTCCACTTAGTAGCATTAATCGTAACTGTTTACACATTTTATTAGTCAAATTATTGTATGTATAATTGAACAAAACAGCCGGTCAAGTACGTGTTAGAGTGAGAAGGAGCGTCTTTTGGATTTCAATGTTAAAACTTGAGGGAGACGCACAGATAAGCAATTCGACAGACATGAAGATGCAACAAGGTTCTGATTTTGACATTTGGCTATGGAATCTTAAAAATATTTGAATGTCCTTTGACATTCATGTTTTTCCTTACCACTCAAATTTGATTGGTCATCCAATCCTCTAATATTTGTGGAAATCGTTCTACCTTTGTAGCTTTAACAATTAATTTGCATATTGCCCTTGTATCGAGATTAACTGGAACGAATTTATCACATGCTCGGGGCACTTTCAACAATTACTACTTTTAAGTAATTGGGAAAGATAAAAACTGTTACAAATAAATTCGGGTGACTTTATAAATAAGTATGCAGTGGTATAAACTGGTACCAACCAAATAAAATCAATCGACGAAATTCGTTTGATTTTATTTGGTCGGTAACAGTTTTAATGACAGTTCTTATTGATCAATGGATGAAGAAACGCACGATGCGCTTGCACATGCAACCGGCAAAATTTCGGAAAAATCGTAACTAAACTAAATATATAAACTTGGCGATAAACGCAGAGCCTATCATAATGTTTTTTTATTATATTTTCAGACTTTTTTATCATAGTACCAGTTAATACGTACATACATACATAAACTCATACCTTTTTCCAATGGGGGTCGGCAGAAACTACAGAACGCCATCTGGTAATATACAACTATTATTTAATAGTTGCAATAAACCGTAAGAGTTTTCTAACATAAGGTTTACACATTTTAAAATTACGTCGTAAAGTGGTTGTAGGTTGACGGACAGTCTGCGTCGCGTAGCAGTTGCTTCCAACCACGGTGGTCTTCTAATTTTCGATATTTATTTTATCCACTTATCACAGTCTACTAACATTCTTCATTGGAATAGCAGTAACTTCGGGCCGTTGAATCGAAGATAGGTGGTCGTCATGAAAACTTCTAATAGCAAAGACTTGCATACTTTCAATCAAATAGGACAATGACATCGATTTGACTCATGAAATAGTCATAAAAATATAGGCGCCTAAATTGGCGCTTCATAGATGCTACAAATAGGCGCCGTCGAGTCACAGTGGCCCTGTCCCGCATACATCTAGTGCCAAACATTCATTACAATGATTGAAACTCAAATTAGTTCTCTGTTTACCACATAGGTGTGCGTAATTAAACTTTCCTATTACTACCATAGCCGCTATCGGCGATTTCATTACAAGCGAAAACTCATCAAAATGCTTTCCCCTCTTTTTATACAAATTTTCTTTATGTCTGTGAGTTTATTTTTTATTTGCAGAACCTGAGTAAAGTAAATCAGTTTTAAATTAAGCCACAGAAACGTCGGGCTTATCCGTTCCAGCAGAATTAGATGTACAGCATCATTAAAAACAGAAATACCTACTGCTGTTTTTAAAAAAAATATTAATTTTGCTTCCATCTTCTGAGTATTTTTTCTCGTCTCCGTCGAAACATCAATTCGATTACTTATTTGAGTAATATTTTCTTTTTGTCCTACTTCTACTCCTACCTTTTATACTTCATGTACTTGCCTTTATTTATCAGAAATATTTAGTCTAACAAAAAAAAGAAGGAAATACGAGTAACCTTTTTATAACATCGATATTAATATTACTTTTTAATCAACTTCCAAAGGATGATTTTTTATGTATGTTATGGGCATAACTCCGTCATATATAGACGGATTTGCAAAATTCATTTTTTTTAAGGATGTTCTTTCAAAATGGTCCGATTGTCATCAGGTCAAGATCTGATGATGGGATCCTGGAGAAATCGAGGGAACTCTTCAAATATTATAGGCACACCTATATCGATTTGGGTGTTTTTTATAACTTCTGGGTAACTTTCCGAGAGCAACTGGCGAAGTGGAACTGATTTGGTGAAGTGGAACTGATGATGAAGACCACAAATGGCCACCAGAGCTGCTCAATAATAAGTATTTCACGGGTTTCGATTCCGTTACTTTAATATGGTTGCCAAGCAATTTATGCTCGTCACAATTCATATGGAGAAGTGGAGCTGATGGTGAAGTACCAGGAGAACTCCTCAACGATTAACGTCCATGCGTCGAGAAAAGCAATTTTTTTGTAAAAGGTGATGAGTAGTTGATATAAGGCTATTGTAACTTAGATAAAATACAAACTGACCCACTAAAAAGCGAGAAATAAAAACATTTTTACAGTAATTTTTCACTTTGTAGTGTTTTTTTTTGTAAAAAAGTTTTTTGTACAAGAAGTCAAAGGCCGTGTCTATTTTCATCGTTATAATGAGGGTGGATTTTTCTAATCTGATCGTATTATATCTTGTTCAAATTAATGGGCTTCCGAAAGATATGGTGAGATATTTTTATGAATCTAAATAAAACTTAAACACAAAAAGTTTCATTCTAGGAATACTTAGATGTTTTGAAAGCCCACTGCATTATGATTTTTATAATAATGGGGCAGTCAATACCAGCATGTTTTTGAATACCTTAACGCAAAAGCAAACATAGATCTAGGTGTATATAGCACAGAGATATTTAATTGAAAACGATTTGCGGTTTTGGTCAGTGCATCAGTTCTACATTACCATGAGAACTAGCAACGCATTTCCTCGGTTCTGGCCCATATTATGCGATAACAACAATAACATAATTAATTTAAATTATAAGCACTTATCAATGAACAACAAACTCTACGCACATAACACAATGTGGGGCTGACAAAAGACGATCTACGATTCTCATTTCCAAGTGCGTCACCGTGCACACCTACATTCCGCATTCCCTTTTACATGCGCGTGCGTTAAATAAAACATTAATCTCTACTAATAGGATGTTACCGTTCGAGGCTTTGCGTTCAGTTTAAACGCATTACGTTTTATTACTTATCTGTAAATCCTCGCGCAGCTCGGGCGCACACGTAAAGGCGGCCAGTCATGTGGAACTGAACGGAAGGGTCGCTACACTCCTTATACTAAATGACGCTTACCTTACACTCTTTTGAGTGCGAAATACGTAACGTTATCAAAAGGTTAGTGAAATATTGGTGGCAAATACAAAAAATTGCGCCGTTCGGGTCCCAATAACTTAGAACTGATTTGTTGAAATATTTCAGGTAGTAAATAAATATAAAGGCTTCCATCAACTACCTAACCCGTAAATCAACCGCTCTTTGAGATCTATTAATGTTGTCGTGATCTGAATTTGTATTGATTACTGACTACCGGCCTCGGATAGACTATTAAGTGTTGGTTACTGAAATAGGTTAGTTCCGAGTATCATGCTAGCCGTGTTCGCTGTAAATTAGTATCCGGTGCAAGACCTGCTTTCTTTCTACGAATCGGAAACCCATAGCTAGTTAGCAAAGACAACAGAAATTCTGTATAAAACTTACTCTTACCGGTTTAATGATCAAAAGGATACTAGAAAATTTAGGAAATAGTGAAAAATAAAAAGACAAGCGGATCATTCATCGTACATTCGGGAGAGATTTTACAGTTCCTAAAATATTTTAGTGTTATGGCAAAACTCGATATAAAGAGACTTGACTCTTTGTTAATAGTATCACAAAACAATATGTTCAAAATTTCTAATCTGAAACAAAAAACGACCTCAAATACATTAGGTAACCAAGATAAAAATAACATAAGAAGATAAAATGCGCGAATCCATCAGGAAAGTTATCAGTCATATGGTTTTTCTCATGTCAAGATAAATACACAAGTACTCATACTTACACATGATAATATTTATTTTGTGATTCTTCACGAAATTCCTAAGCAGATTGATAAATATAACCCACCGGTAATCCGGTAACGCTCTCAAATATTTCTGATACAGCAAATCTATAAATTGTAAAGCATTTTTTCAATCGTATTGGTTCAACAAAGGAAAGCTACACACATAAATCACTCGTGCCTTTTCCTTATGAACGTTACTTCAGGTTTGTAAAGATTTCCTTTCATAACTGTTGTTCGTTTACCCCACAGAGTGTGGAAAAAAGATAGAGCCGAGTGATACTTGTTGTTCGAAAAGGTTTTATATCAAAATGATCATACGTCGATTGTACTTATATCACAACATTAGAGAATTTGTTTGAGATAGAATAGAATATTATAAACGTTTATTGTCTCCAGTATTACAGCTAGAAGTACTACTTCTAGGTGCATATACAAAACTGTAATACCGGAAGCAAAAGGTTCAAGCAGTAGCATTATGCTTAGCTGCTTTCTAGAGGGTTGCTAAGCGCTGGTTTTCAGCTTGAACAAAAAACAAAAAAAACATTATAAAAAGAAAGGGTTAATTCAAGGGTTAATATACTATAACGATATTAATATGATGATATCATATTAATATCGTTATAGTATATATATCATACATTGATATTGAATCAGAATTAGTTTTTTAAGTTTGTGGACACGTCTGACTATTTTATCAATAAAACCGGCCAAGTGCGTGTTGGACTACGCACAATGAAGGGTTCCGTAGTTGGGATCAATTTATCCCAAAAACAAACTTAACATTGTAGTTGAAACACATGTTCTCCCATACGAATTGTATGGGAGAACATGTTTCTGCAACTGCAAACGTAAGTTGGTCGATTATTACTCGTTAACTTGGAAAGCCTACTTAGCTGTGATAGTTTTCCTTTCAATTTCGTTATATATACTACTGCCGTGAATTTTTTCACAAATCAAAAACCAACCATTTAGCTGGTAGGTGAGGGGAGGGAGACACTTGACTCTCACAAAAATTTGCACTATATAGCTTAATATTTCGCAAACAGATCCTTGAATCTAAAAATGATTTCGGCACACTCACAATATTTTTGAACAACCTTCCCGACGACACCCCACAACATGGGACAGACGAGAAAAAAATTACATTACATCCCCACTTTGAGCAGGTACCCTTAAATAATTTTTTGTCATGATTTTAGTTTACCACTTTGTCGGCGTGATTAATATGTATACCCATGCCAAATTACAGATTTCTAGTAGTAACTGTCTCTGAACTAAGCCGCGGACAGACGGACAAGGCGAAACTATAAGGGTTCCTTGTTGACTTCGGAACCTTAAAAACGAGAAAGAAAAGATGTGTATAGATAAAAACTACCTACTGAGAGACGATGGGCATCTTTTATAATAAATTGGTGCTATTTTTATAAAGTCAAAAGCATTTTTTTTGTTTTTAATTAATAGAGTTTTTAGTCCTCGAAAGGAAGGTGGTACGCACGATTCTTAGGCGCGATTGGATGATTGCTTTGAATAATAAGAAGAGTACAGTTTTTGATTGAAAAATAAAGAAGAATATCTCTATCTTGTTAAGGCTCTGTGGTCTACCCACACAAGTTCACCAACTTTTGAATACCATCGACGGAACGGAAGGTATTTTTGTTTAACCATCTAATGGTTGGAGCTATTTTTAATATCGCGCAGAATCCACTTTGTCACTTTTATTATAATTTAAGCCACAACAAGGCGTAAAGGCTTTGCCGTCGTATTTTCATTTGAAGCTCTAAAAGCGTGGCTGTATGAAATTAAAATAGACATAATTTTCTCTGTCGCCTTATTAGTCTAGTGGCTGCGGAGTTTTAAGTCCTAAGCTTCAATTACTCAGAAATATTCAGTGAGTAGCTTTAAATTTGAATTCATGTCCGATAATTTGGAACGGAACATGGGATTGATTGAAAACCTTCTTTGGAAATTGGCTGTATCATCTCTGCATAAGTGTATCCTAACTAATATTATAAATGCGAAAGTGAGTTTGTTTGTTTGTTACGCTTTCACGGTAAAATGGCTGAATGGATTTGGATGAAATCTTACACATGGGTAGACCATGACCTGGGTTAGGATATACGATACTTTTTGTCCCGATATTCGCACGGAATCGAGACTTATGCGGGTAAAACCGCAGGGCAGAGCTAGTAAACAATATAGCATGTAGTGTACGCAGTTAATGTAATTTTTATTTGTTCTCACTCTCGTCACTCGTCATTATAATTTTGTGAAGAGAACTTCGATCAAAAGTTGTTTCGCACTAACGGGACTGTGTGAAAATCGGAAAAGCTCTTGAAGAGCATAATTTTTCTGGATATTTATTTATCATTTTTGTATTTTCATTCCGGGTATTCATTTCAAACATCGTCACAATTTAAGCTGTCTACAAACTTAAAATATAATATCAAAGAGAAAATAAATATGGTATTTAGCAGTGAATCGGTGTAGTAACATCTCAGTTCGGCAGTCCTTGCTGGAAGCCGATTAGTTCGCGAGTGTCTCTTGGCTGCAGTACTTAGCTACTTGTTTGTTGTTCTTAATGAGCACTGCCAGCCAACTTTGGGCTGTTTTCGCTTCAATTAAGACTAAAAACATGACCGAATGTTGTCGTTTGGTCGCTCACTTGACGTTTGTCGGCGCCTTGTTTCGCAGTGCTTGAGTATTAAATTAAATATGTATTGTGTTTTATTTACTTCTTGGTTTGTATTGTAAATGCTGTTCTACAGCTGTATTTGAACATTTGTGAATAAAGGGTGGTAAATGTTTGAATGAGTAGAAAAGCACTGACAACACACCACGTCTGATGGTTTATTAATTTGTGGATAATAAACGGTTTTATATATTAGCGCAAACGAATAGCTAGGTTGCTGTTCTCTCTGGATCAGAGCGTACCGTATATCATTCTGTAGGTACATGCGTATCACTTAAGTATCATACAGTTTTTTGTATATTAACTCTTCTTTAATTAAATTCATGGTTCGTCATCGCCACGCACCTGATAAAAACTCTTTGTATTACGTGTACATGTCATTGACATCGATACGTTTCATGCACAGTTATTATTATAAAAAGTCAGATTGCTGATCCATCGAACTGGTTATCGGAAAAACTTGCGACAACAACAGATTAAAATCCAAAAAAGCAGGTCTCGTATCATTCTATTTTTGATAACATTGATCTTAAAAATATCTATTGCCCTTGTTTTCACTATCGCCCCTTAGATAGGTACTGTTTTTTGTTGACATTCAAATCGCCCTAAATGCTAACGCTAACTAAACCCGAATAATTTCCTTTGTAATAAACGATACAATTGTACAACCGAGTACACTAAACAGAAGCTTTCAGGCCCATTCCGCCCATTCGTGAGCATATTCGTTAGGCCGGCAGGCGATCAGCACCCGCTTTATTTGAGTTCAAGTTCACACAATCAGAAGGCTCGTTTGTTTTAAGATTTCCCTTCCTAGCTTTCGAGATTGTGAAGTGTGGTCGATCTCGAGGTCTTTGCCCCTTTACACGTACGAATAGCAGCCACACCCGTTAACGGTAGTTACCGCTCATAATTCCACAGCTTTCGTTTGAATGGTCAGTAAATGTAGAAGGTACCATGGATCAATCGAATACGAACGTGAGTAAATAGAGACTGCCGAGCAACCTAGACCAATTAGGCAGATCGACGAGAGGGGTATGGTAAATGTACGTGGGTTACATTCCAAAGATCGCAAATCAGGTAGAGCTACGAAAATATAATGCACTGAACCCGAGGGCACGAACCTTTCAAGTATAAAATAGTAACGTCTAGCTTTACTCCGAAAGTCTAGCATCGATTTTACATACTATTTTAGTAACCCGGCCTCATGCCTTTTCCGTCTGACTCACACAACACAAACCACAGGAAATTACTAGAGATATTCGATCTTGTTCGTCACCCTACGACCCTCACATCGGTATGTGATCACACTGATCACATAAATTATAATGAACTCTGTTGAGCGACGTCTGCGACGTCTACGCGAGTTTACGCGGCTGACATATTGAAGTGACTTTATAATTGTAAAGCTAAAAGTAAACATGATTTTCGTTTCCCATTTAAAGAGCAAACATTCTTGTTTGTCGATGAGCTCCCTCAATGATGTACACACACATAAAACGGGCTTAACTGTGGTAAAACGAGCCTGCCATTACTATACATAATATTTTTTTTTTACTTGACCTAAATGACAAATTAAAACTGCCTTTCTTGGAAAGAAATAAGAAAAATAATCCGCCTCAGACTGATTCACAGCGTGAAACTATCAGAGCTTATTTGAAGTTGTTGGCTGTGAAAATATTACTGAAGTCTTAGGCTGGAAAAGGTGAGCTTTTAGTTCTTCATTTGTAGAAACCGAATAATAAGTATCTATTTACTATGTAAAATAGAGAAAGTAGATTTGTATTACAATAAAAGTTAATAAAATTAAAGTTTTTCATGAAGATTTTTTTTGCAAAGAACAAACTATCTAACGACGATAGTTATAGAGGCAATCGTAGTCCTGGAGAAAACCACATACAGGTTCATATTTAGCTATGCAGCGTAGCAATGCATTTAAAAAGATTTATAGGCATATAAAACTGTGAATATATTCTCAATAACGATACGTTGTATGTTCACTATCGAGTGCTTCGCAGTCTGCCCTTTTGTGTCTCCATTTTGAATTCGTATAGTGGGGTCGTTAAAAATCTTGTTATAGTCAACTTATGCAACTTTATAAACGATTATATTTTATAGACTTCAGTGATTGGTCGCAGCAAGACGCAGCAAGCGCCTACGTGCACTTAATCCACAGTGTTGCGCGAGAGTGTGTTTAGTTGGTAAAAAAAAGTTATAATAATGTGCTAAAGCTGCATTAGTTTGCAGTACAGATTCTCATAGGAGCGTATCTTTAGATATTTTGGGCAGAAGATATTCCTTTGCACACTATAATGAGGTGTAAGTAAAGAAAATTAAAAAAGAGGACTACGTAGAGTTTAGCATTTTCTTGGCTCAAAATTGCGTTGTTATCGATTTTCTCAACCTTTGAACACACAACAGAAACACGTACAATATAACACGTAGACACAGATGGGATGCGTGAAAAACAAATGTATTAAAATTCGCCTATAAATAGCATTATTAAAATCCGATCGCGGCGGCTGTTGAACCGCGGGGCGCCACGGGGAGGCGCGGCCAGCGCGATAATTGACTATTATAATGTTGCCGACAGTCATAATCAGTGTTTTGCATAAAGGTCCAGTGCTCATACAGTAAATGCCACTGTAGATACGTAGTTTATTGGAGACTGGGACCGTTGACATGTAGTTGGACACGACCTCCCAGTTTGGCAAAGGAATTTTTCGAATGCCCATTTGATAGTTGCAGAAAAACAAGATAATAGATTACTAGAGACGCGATAAACAGAATAGCAAAAAAATTGGCACGTGTTTCGTGAATCTAAATATCTGAGTACACTCTTTACATAATAATTGTTGTTTATTCTACGCTCGTTTGATAGTGAAGAAAAGTTTACCTCGATCATCTCGCTTTAGTCACAATATTCTTGTGGCGGCATCTACATCGCCACATGCGAACTACGCATCAAAGACCTTTTTCTTTTTTTTTTTGGGTGGGAAATTATCAAATAACTTCTCCCGCTCTGGGTGGAGCGGGAGGGCGTGTCAGACTCTTACTGACTAAAACCCACCCGTGTTCCTTCCGTTGCCTGTACGTTGCCAGGGGCCACGGTATCCCTTTCGGACTTTCCCGCAACCCCGGCAGGCATCAGTCCTATCGGACCCCTTCACTTGCTGACGTCTCTTTGAGGCGCGCGTGGAACACAACGCGCCGTCGACCCGGGCCTGGTCCTTATCGGACGGCGAGCTACCCATTGCTCACCGTCCGCAAGCCCGCGCCTACGGTGGCCGGGAATCGGCCTGCGATTCCCAACGCCCAGGGCGTCTCCTGCGGCGGCTAGGGGCGTGAGGGCACGAAATTTGCCTCTCCCTCACGCGTTCTGCCTCCTCCTTCGCGAGCATTACTGCTTTGCAGAAGGAGGTGACGGCCTCTCATGCCCTCTCGCTCCGTACCATGGCCTGGACCAGGGCCGGACGCGAGAGATCCCCGCCACCGATCGCCTCCACGAGGACACGGCGATGCTCTGCCCAAGCCGGGCAGACCTTCACCGTATGCTCCACCGTGTCCTCCGGGCGATCCACGCAGTGATGACACCCGGGCGTTTCCTCCCGCCTGATACGAAACAGGAACCTCCCGAAACAACCATGTCCGGTGAGGACCTGCGTCAGGCGGAAGGTGAGGACGCCGTGGCTCCTCTCTAGCCACTCCTCAAAGAGGGGACTTATCGCCGCAATAGTGGCGTGCCCAACGCATCAAAGACCTGCCGTCACACAAAATCCTGACGTCACAAAAATCCTGCATCGCGCAATTAGAGTTTACCGCGCGAACGGCTATCCGACATCAATCGTCGGACAGTTGCCCGCCAGACACAACACCCGTCTGGTCGTACTACTTGACACCCTGTGCCTCATACCTCTAAACTGGTGACCCCGAGTACAAACGTCAACGCAACCTTCGTGCAACTAGTTCAGCGTGACGTCATGATCATCACTCTCGCAAGCTTTCGTAAGGCGAGTCACACAGCCAGCCAGCCAACCCACGGCTTCAAACGGGTATCCTGACCACCATCATGCAGCGAACGCGGATTCCTGGTCATCACCCTCAGCCTCATCAGCAACCTTGGCACAGCACCTGCACTTTCAGCCGGTCTCACAAGCGAAGCCCATTCTACCCTCTCCTGGTCGACGCCAGCAGTCAGCCACAACCCAGCGCTCTACCACATCCGACTCACTGGAACCACAGCTGGCACTGTGAAGCATTGTACGATATAAGACTCACCCCACTATTGACCTCCGGTCTCCGGAGGGGAGTGATGTGGCGGCATCGAAACCGCCACATGCGAACTACGCATCAAAGACCAGACGTCACATTAATCCTGCATCGCGCAATTAAAGTTTACCGCGCGAACGACATATCGCACCTTTGGTAGAACAAGGGCATAATTGTCATAAATTGCCAAAATGACTTAAATATGCAGAAATGCTTTAAAAAGGTCCTTTGAACTGCAGGGACAAAGACATTCGTTTAATTCCTTCAAAAAACCGCCAGATGGAAATAGTGCAGAACAACCTTAGAACATTATTAACATAGCTAGACCACATTAAGTACAAAAAATATCTTAAAATTACTCTCCTGTAAAAATGGAAAAACTGCAATTGTGCCCTTGTTCTACCAAAGGTGCGATATATAAGACTATCCGGCATCAATCGTCGGGCAGTTGCCCGCCAGACACAACACCCGTTTAGTTCTCCCTTTTCTATAGAGGATGAGTGAACTTTACAACTCTGTTCCTCATGCCTCTAAATTCTCAAATGTAAACTCATGGAAAAGCATTATGTCTTATTGTGAATTTGTGAAAGGCGGGCGTTTTGTGAGGGTTTTCTTTTACTGTCTACGTTAAAAAAATGGTAATCGACTTTTGTTTACTTTGAAAAAATTGTATTTGAATTGAAGATTGATAGTAAGATCCGTCCTAACACCGACCTTCAGCGATCTGTTTACCTATGTTTATGATCTTATAAATTATTATACCTACTTTTGCGTTCTGTTTTCCATACAAAATACACTAGGGCATGATGTGTAGGTTCGTATTAATTATTTTATGTAGTCTAAAAGTGGACTGAGCTAATGCCATAGTAGAACAAAAGAGGCATCCGGTTTCTTTTTACTAGGACATGCCATTAGCTGCGTGAACGAGTAACTTCATGGTGAAGTTTAATCAACTTTGAACATACTTTAATAATGAATGGCAAAAAGTATTTTGATACATAATATGACTATAGGTTATAACTAATAAACTTGTTACTCGTATGAGTGTGATTTGATATAGTTTTTGTAGAATTTGTTTACCTTATGTCTTTTAGCCTTTCTCTAGAAACAAAAAAAAAAAAAAATTGAATGGTAATTTCATTAATTTTTTTACTTAATTATTTTGTTGGTAAAGGCAGATGTGACTGGAAACGCAGGGAGGGGACGCCCTAGGAGGACATATAGTGACCTTATTGGTTACGTTCTTCAGAAAGGTCAAGTGCGTAGTACTCGTAACCGGCGTGCGTGTATGACCAGATGTATGAACGTAAACGAGGCAAAAAGAAGTAGTAAAGTAAGGATCGTAGCAGGTGATAGGGTTGCCAGGTTTCCTGCTTTAGCCGGACATGTTCGGCTTTTTACAATCGTGTCCGGCCAAATATATACTCCGGCTTTTGTTAGGCTTTTGGTCATCTCCGCCCCACCAAAGGATGCCGAAGGAAAAAACAAATGTGATTCATAATAAAATAACATATAATTAAGAGTAGGTACTTAGAGTAATTCTCAAATGAATAACAGTAATAAATACACAAATAAAAGTTTTTTTTTCTTTTCTTTAGAATAGCAGTGTCTCAGGCTTTCGGGGCAAAATGTCCAGCGAAATATGAATCTGTGTTCGGCTTTTCTATTTTTGGGCCTGGCAACCCTAAGCGGGTGGCGTTCTGTAGTTTCTGCCTACCTCCAAGGGAAGAAGGCGTGAGTTTATGTATGTATTTTGTTACGTTCGCTACATACTCGTATGCTCATTAGGTACACGTCGTCTAAAAACCTAGTGATCAAATTATTGTCTGTTGAATGAAACAATTTATCGTATTAAATAATATTCCAGGAAAACACTTTTTCCCACGTAGAGACTATGAAAATACTCCAGAAGCCATACAAAGTTATAACAACTGGATTACATTACAAAAAAAATATTTGAAAGTAAAATGTGAACTCGCAAAGCCTAAAGGGACAGGACAATAAACGATTTAGCTCACTCTCGGATTTTCGCCGATCTAAGGGAAGCCTAATAAAGAGTTGTTCACTTTAGAAACACTTTACAAACGTTTCGAATAACAATTCACAGGAAAATAAAATATTTCTCATACTTCGCCGCTTTATTAATGTTAATGTCTTTGTCAACAATGCTAATCATATCTATGCATAGGTACATACGATGTGTTTATATATAAGTGGTCAATGAACAGAAGGCGATGATTGCGCATGTAAACACAACAATACTTACATAAATAAGTATGTATAAGAACCTATTATAGAATTCACAGTCGCATGTGTTTGTATCGTGTCTGTATTCCAATGTGTCATTTATATTATATAAGTATATAAATGTGTAAAGTTTACGTATATATTATAATTTACCATAATGGCACACGCTGGCTGCAAACATCTGTTTAATTCTTATACGCAGTTCGTGACGTAATATTAATTAAAAGTTAATGACATAATGACGAGCAGGAATTTGATAAATCTTTGAAAAGTGTGTCTGACAAGTAGATAAATATTTTACATTTTATATCGAACAAAGACGGAACTTTTAGAATCTCTGTGGTTTGTTAGTCTACCCGATGCACTTAAGCTCTTCTATCTCCATAAATAATAGAACAAGGATCAGTTTCAAGCCCTGTCTGGTTTAAAAATCAATATTTGTGATACAGAGATTCGCACGGAACCTGGACACGGAAAGAATTTTCACTTATTCTGTTTGCGAGAATTCTTCGACGGAGGCAAGAATGTCGAATTATTTTTCTTTATTCAGTTGAATTTTGCTCAAAAGATTTTGCACAATCTCTACTAGGCTAGGCTATACCTACATTGGCGTTTTGTCAAAACTATTTCTAGATCTGCTCAGAAAACACTTTTCTGGATGCTCATTGTCTGTTTATGACTTGTTCCTCTAACACAAACCGTGACGAACAAGTAGGAACCGCTTCAATTTCCTCAACAAACAGTATTAAATAATAGGATTAAAACTTTGACCTCTGATGATTGGAACAAATTTCATTAAAATTGTTAATAAACGCTTTAAAAAGTTTTGAATAAACCATTCTAGCAAGTTGGGTGAGATTACTTTGAAGTTTTAAGTCTTCGTTTTGGTTTGATCTTTGTCTTCTTTTGATCCTTCGCCTGTGCGATGCTCCGTGTTGCACCGTGCTCGGCGCACGCGTGCCTCTTAGTGCATTGCTTTTGTTTTCAATGTCAATAAATGGGCGATGAATCAAGTATTGTTTGCGCGTCATATTAGTTCCGTAATGAAACGTAGTTTCCCGATAAAATTAAATTGGAGCTGGTTACTTTCCTATATTGTGAGAAATAAAATGATAAACAAAATTAAAAATGTAATATCGTTCTGCTTGATTAAATAAAATAATGGCACCCTTTGAATCGTATTTTCCGCTTTTCATAGTGAAACTTGTTATCTTTTGCTTTCAGCTAAACAATATTTATACATATCGTTTTGCTTCAATAATCAGACTCATATAGCAGAACTAAGTAAAACTGAAGGATTGTCTATGGCGTCAGTGGTTTCATTGAAAACACATTATTAAGAGTCTTCATAATTGAACGCGGAGAGAATGCAGCCGAGTCCACAATGGTTTGCCCTTAACCTTTGCAGTGCGTGGGAGGCACTGGAGGCCGACTGTGGTGGGATGGGGGATGGCCCAAGCCCACGGCACTGTTTAAACTAACGAGATCTCTTTTAATACTCCATCCATTGTTGGGCGCATAGCGCAGTTTAGGTCTTCCGTCATACTAAACATACCTATAAACGTTTACTTTTAATACATTCTGCATATATTTCAACAATGTAATGCTTTTTTTATCTGCCTCTGCCTCTGTTGCCAACGGCATGTAATTGCTTGTCACGTACCTACGTTTCAGTTTACTATTGGTCGAATCCTATTATATACGGACCGTTATTGGTTAAAATTAAGACTCTTGAAGCAAAGAACTCATAGCTTTGCATAGTGGACCCTCCAATATGGAAGTAGCTATCACAGGTAAAAATAGCTTACGAATCTATTTATATGCTCAGTTTGGCAATAAAAAGTGCTACCCTTGGTAAGCAAAACGATCCCTTTTTGTTTATGGGAACCGAGTACAGTGTTAGTAGCAAGAATTTGAAATGTACCATTAATAGAGGATTAAGATCTAATTAGCAGCGCCAATTAGTAGGAAATTATATTCACATTAATACAGATAGGTACTAAATGATGCGTAACATCTTGCGTGTAATTGAACAATAGTTTTCACTTAATTTGCCATTGAAAGGGTTGGTCGGGATTCTGAGTATTATCGATTAGGTATTTGTACACTGCATTGATGAATATCGACTAACTATAATCGCGTCTTCTCCGCTTCCCTCGGTGAAGTATTGGTTTTTCAGATAAAAAATCAATTTTCTAAATCAAAGGACATTCTATCTATCGTCGCTGTGCAGTGAAAACCTCGTGATGATAATAAACGTCATTTACAGGGGAAGATAATATCTGTTTGAAAAATAGTCGTCATTGAAGATCTTCGAGGTTCACATTATCATCAATCGCTTTAGAAGCATTTAAGAGCTAAAGCATTTAAGAGCTAAATATAATAGCTATAAGCATTTAAGAGCTAAATATGTAATAAGTTTTGTACACAACAGATAAATAAAAAGAAAAACAAACAAAAAAAACTTTACGAGGCTTTCACAGCGACGCTATGTTTTGGCCATATCGTTATTAACAACATCAATCAAGTTACCACATTTTTGGATGTAGCACTTTCTGCCAGGTCTCTGCTACTCAACAGTGGGTGTCCTGTACATCTACATAGGTACCCTAATAACTAATAACGGTTTTCAGGTCTTTGAGGCGAAAGTAACTTTTCCAATTATCTTCATGATTCCAATAAACTCAGAAATTATTAAGATAGTAAAGAAAGGCCCTTTCCTCACTGGTCGGTACGTTTGCGGTGCGGGATCGGCATGCTCGGTATACTACTACGGTACCGCGTGACGTCACGCGTTTCACAGCATGCTCGGTATAAGAAAGTGAGTTTGTTTGTTACGCTTTCACGCTAAAACGGCTGAACGGATTTGGATGAAATTTAGCACACGACCATGACCTAGATACACACAAGAAAACACATGCAAAACACACACATATACTCACACATATGTAGACACACAGGACACAGGGAGGGGGGGAATAATACAGGGTACATAGGCTTTTAATCCCGGTAGCACGTTCCCGTAGGATAATTTCCGACATGCACGCGGGGAAATCGGCTGGCAAAAGCTAGTAAATTATAGAATTTATTTGAATTTGGAATTCTAAATGAAAGCAGTGCGGTACCGTTTCGGTACAGAGCATACTCTACTGCATTGCTGCTTACCGACCAATGAGGAAATAAAACTAGTGCGGTATCGTTTCGGTATACCGAGCTTACTATACCGAAACGATACCGCACCAGCCAATGAGGAAACGGCCTAACGGTGCTTTCTCAGGTTTCACCTCGGCCAAAAAACAACCAAATCGGTAAATTTTGTGAAATAACGTAGCAAACAAAGTCAAATTTGCAATTATTTCGATTTGTTTTATATATAATAATGGGCTATATATAATATAATACCAGCCTGTTATCGTCCCGTTGTAGGGCAAAGGCCTCTTCTCATACACAGAAGGCACGAGCATTGATCACCACGCTTGCTTCAGACGAGATAGCGATTATAAACTATGTATATCTAGGTTTCCTCACGATGATTTTCCTTCACTGATGCCACTAATTTCCAAGATACACTCAGAAAGTACATATGAAATACATATTGGCCTATAAATAAGCAAAATAATTTATAATTATTGCTAAGAGAGCTCTATTTATCAAGCCCATGATTATTTCGTAAATAAATCGCGCAACAGAAATGGCATAAACAGATACGAAACGCGGACATCTCGTAACCATGGTAACCGCAATTATTATTTCAGTAAACACGCGCGTACAAATTTTTAACCGCCTCTGTGGTCTAGTGGCTAGACCAACTGTCTCAAACTCAGAGGACCGGGTTCGATTCCCAGTGGGGGCAAAATTTTCTGCTCGGTTTGGTTGGTGGTAGGGCTTGTTCTAAGTCCACTTGGCTAGCTACCACCATCTTATCTAAGTCTGTCGCCAAAAAAACAATGTTAACAGCATTGTTGTGTTACGGCATTTAGAGATAAGATAGCCAGTTCCTCTGTGGTTGAGGATTTCGAGTCAAGCTCGCTTCAACCTTTGGCCTGATCTTCAGTTACTATCAGCTGAGATGCAGGCCAATAGATTCCCCATTCATCATTACAATACGAAGGCTTAACTGATTTTATGTGTATTTTGAAGGTAAAGTTATTTATGTGTAGGTAGACTAGCTACCTTTGTTTTTGTATCCATTGCTCGGGATTATTTTAATTATTTTTTTTATTTTTTATTGTTATGCTTCAAAGACATTTTTTTCAAGAATTTAACAATTTATAGGTGCCACTTTCCATCACTTCTTAACAAAGTTGGATGGGACTTGAACTTTTTTTTGGGATACCCAGTGCTACCCATGTCAACCAACTTGCGCGGCCCGCAAAAGGTTTCAGTAATTTTCTTACGGAAAAACATTAATTACAAAAGTTTGAATTTGTCCTTGTGTCTGGAATGGCGGTGTTTAGGTTGGAAACTTTTTAGACTCAGTTCGCATTATGGGGTTTTTTATTGCGCTGGAGTAAAAAGGTGGACTAGTGAGATCAAATAACTATCAGTTCTGGTCTCTGAAAACCTGTTTTTTTAAAGAAATTAACAAATCCAGTCGTATGTTAACTGAAGTTTAAATGGCCATTATTAAACTAAACAGTACAATATTTTTCTAAGTATGCTCTTCAAACACAATCTAAATACAGGAGCAATAAAATGCATATCTTCGAAACATGAAAGATCACGAGTGCAGCATCTAACAATGTCTTTTAAAAATGAAGGTATAACTTGTATCTCGTTTCATGTTTCATATCAGGAAATCATTCGTTTTATCTATTTTCAGGTTTTAAACGATTATAGTTCATGACTTCCAAAGTTCCTACTTCGTAACTCAGTGGAGTCATACATTAACTTAGAATATGCTTTAGCAAAGTATAAAATAAGAATTAAAACGTACTAAAACCAATAATTGTACGATGCTTGTATATGTATTTAGTTTATTTGTTTATGTTCAAAATTAGTGAAACTCGTGCAATTATAATTGTATTAGCTCGTAAGGTATCACATCTCCACCGTGTTCCCTGTTACGACATATTATCTCCTTTTGTTTGACACAGAGATTTGACAAGGTTATATTTTGATAAATGTGTTTACCGAACCGTGGCGCTTTGTGGACTAGCCATAAAATACTATCTACTTACGATATTCGAAAAGCATTTTGTTGAACAAACTTGAAAAAACTGTGGGCTAGCTTTGAGACGGAATAATAAAATAAGCTGAAGAGATTTATGTTTGTTTTATGATTTCAAAAAAATACGAAGGACCAGACGGAAATTGCAGAAAATATTAAACACAAAACGTTAATGTTGTAAAGGAAGGTTTTCATTCATCTAAATTGAACCGCGGCGGCCGCCGTATAGCTAAATAAAAAATATATTTTCAAAGAAACGCAATTTTTCATATTTCTACTTTATATCAGGGCTTTTAGTTACATTTTTCAATAGAATTTTAATACCTACGCAATTGAAATCTTCGTTTTAATAGTGAAGCAAAAATAAAAAAGTGCTTAGGCTTCCAATCTTCCTTCTGTGGAGCATTGATTGCACCCCCTACCACAGCCTTGTAGTTGAATAAAAAGTCGCTTGGTAAAATGCCAGCGCGATGAAAAGAATAGCTGTGCTATACTGATATATTATGGGAGCTCTAGGGTATGTGTACACTGCTTTCTGCGTAAATCAATTGTATGGCTTCCGAAGGAGACAAATTTTTCTAATGCGGGGGCAGTAGAAATGATCGAAGTGGTTTATGTTCCCGGCGGCGTAGCGGCCTAGTAGGTACAAACTACAAATTGGTAGGACAAAAGGGTTGAAGGATGATTCATTACAATATTACGCACACGTATCGCTGGAATTTGTATTGGTATGTAGTTACGAACTTGTATAGGATCGTAGTCAGTGTGCGCGCACTGATATTTATTTGTCGTCGAAGGGCGCCGACGACCGACAGCGAGTGTCTGGTCGGGCGACTTCGACCCACTATGGGGGTCAAGGATCCGCGTGCGACGCCCGACGGCTCGTGTAAACGCCACTTACTCATTATAATCATCCTGTTGCAGCCGTTTTCATATGTCGAACATTGTAATCAACGTTTACCTTATAAATAATATAAAGGTTAATTCGATCACCTAAATGGAAAACTGTGTCCTCCGTTCCACATATTTATTGCGCTTTATGAAGCTTAACATGGTATATTTTGTTTAACCACTTGATAATATGAATATATGAATAAATTCTTTATTGAAGATTATATCGCGTGACGTGAATTAACAGCTCTGCCATATCCTTCCTCTTTGATATCAGATGTAATCTGAAATCATTAATTATTGCGTAGGTTTAACAGGATAGTCGATCAGTTTTGTATAGATACCAACGTAGGTACTAATGAGTGCTTTTAACAAATAATATGATATAGATCGTGCGTCAGTAGGTATGCTAGGGTTGTCAGTAAACAGGAACACGTACCAGGTTTAATAACACGTCGGGCCCACGCAATACCCATACATCGGAATAACACTGTAGGTATACACGTCTATTCTATCTCGATTATTGTTACACGACACACTTGGAAACTGAAGCTGATAAAATTATTCAGCTATCGCTCGTCAATTAGATAATGTTATGTCATTTCATATAATTCCCTAAATATTGTGGGTTTTTTTTTAAATTTCATTATCATCCAGCCCGTTATACAATTCTGTACTTAGGTCTCCTAAAGACGCCACATCCATCCATTGATATTCTAAAAAAACATATCAATGGCATTGTCATATATTGCCGTATATGCTCAGCAGACGGATTCTTGGTTTTGCAGATATAAAACACTGCTGCATCCTTTTGACATTATCCTATAAGTGTCCTCAGCTGATACCTATTTCGTTGGAAAGGAAGTGGCCTATTCCTAGCCAAAAGGAAATCGGATCGAGAAAATCTCCATACTATTGTGGAATTCCGATCGAAATGTCTGTTAAGTTAAAAAGGGTTTGCTATTTTTATTGCAAGAGAAACGGTCACAAACAGTTGTAGATTTATTCTTCTGTCCTAAAATTTTCTTTTTTTCCAATCTCCGTAATGAGAAACTCTATATCTTAGGTTTACTTTGGTAATAAGTCTTAGTAAAGGCGATAACAGAGTGAACTAATGAGGCAGAAGAATCGAATGGAAACATTTGGGTATTTTGATGGACGCTCTACATTTAGGGAGATTTGTCTGGATCATTTACGAAGTGTCACGTGACCTCTTTGATTACAAAAAAGTCAAATCGCTATCTTGACAAAGATTTCGGTAATTACGAGTGCGTAAGACATTTGTGATTTGGCAGACAATGCTGAAGTATACATATAACACTCAAACTAAACATTCTTCTAGAAGAAATGTTGTTATAAATAAGCAACACTAACTTTTTATGAGAAGGATTCATTGCAAATTATCTTCTGATGTCCACTTCAAGTATCTACAACCTACTTATATTCGGGTAGAGTTGTGATTCTTTCTAAAAGCTTATCTTCCAAATAGAAACTGCTTAATACCTACTTACTACTGAAAAGAGACCATTTCAGTCGATAATTCTAGCTGCACTAAATTCCTAAAAACGTATTAAGTCTGGAATAGGTTAAAGTGTACATAACACGCACCAAAGAAAGTTTAATTACAGGAGTTTAGCACTGTAACTAGAAGTCTAGAACTTAGAAGTTGGAGAGGCGACGTTTGGCGATACACGTACTACCTACACGGAAACTTTGATTTCATTAGATCCTGGTGTATGTATAGGGCCTTTGAAATACGTGACTTTATAATTTTTAATTTGACGCGGCTTATTAAAGCCCGCATCGAAAAGTGTCGCCCTAATCGGTGCAGATTCGAACAACTTTGTCAGCTTAACTTGTTAAGAGTATTTCTTTCCTACGAATTTAATCTCATTTTGCTGCTGTTTATTTTCAATAACTCAACATTTTCCTGTAGATTATTAACCGACGCCATAAATAAATTGGAGGAAAAAGCGGAAATATTTTCTCTCATCTAATTTACACCGCGTTACAGCTTTAATCGTTACACTTCTCGATTAATGTTGAGCATAATTTGACCTTTCATGTTTTATTTATACAAGCCAACAGAATATTGAAATATTGTCGGTATTAAATTTCTTTAAATACAGGCTCGGTGCTAGGGTACGCGCCTCATCCCCGCCCACCGCTCCCACCCAATCTGCCAGCCACCTACGCCTTTTGCAATTTATTTATAGGTATGTCTATAAGCACTAGTTCAATGTGTAATCTAGAATTCCTGGCGAGAAATGAATGGTGCTTGCTATGCGTGAGTAATGAACGCCGACTGACTCAGCGGCAGGTAAGGTAACTGACGAATTACTTACAAATTACAATCCCTCTTTGTGAACCATCACAATATTCTTCATTGCGGATCCTCTAGAGAGACATTGTGAACAGCCTCGATATCTGAAAGGGATCCAAGTTTTTTGTTTTGCGATACAATAAATAATAATGTGCTTACATAATATATTTTTGTCATATAAATAGGTACGTCATCAGTACAAGAAAGTGAACATAAATCATTCGGAATATGGAGGAGGACGTGAGTTAGCTAAGACTTTGTCAAAAAGGATATTAGTTAGTCTAGCCAAATTTTATATTTAGGATATAGATTGTTACTCTTAGCCTGTTTTGGCAGTCTGAGAATTTTTTAGTGTTTTGGATACAGAAGTTCTCGTAAGGAATATTTTCTCTTGTCATGGAAAAGTTTACACGATCCCAAAAAAAAATGAGCAAAGTCACTAATTAACATACCCGAACATAATCAAGTAACAAGTAATGTTTTTGTTGTAACATAATGACTTTTTATAATCTCAACCGATAATGCCCAGTTCATGTACGAGTTAAACTTGGCCTATTAATTTATTTTAGATCTAATTGCTCGAGTATTTTTAGCTTTTACAGCTGCGGGTTCTTGACCCTATTATAATTGACATAGTGTATGTTATATTCATGATTCATTTTTTAAATTTTTTTTCAGGCTAGTCCAAAGTGCTTGTGCTCTAGTGGGCGCTATCAAATTACGATTTATTTTTCGTAGCGGGGTGCGGGGCGCGCGGGGCGGGGCGGTTATCGTTCCAATCGAGACCGCTGATGGATTCCCACTGTCACAAGAGAGATACGACTATTTAATTCGAGTTGGCACACAGTTTTTGTGAGATTTTTCCCTCCCTACTTTACAGTTTGTGGGTCCGATGCCAGGGATTTTGAAATATTGGTCTGACAATTTGTGAAACTTTTCCTATAAAACAAACATACGAATAACGAATGTAACGCGACGAGGTATTTGATATAATTATGTTGTTGTTGTTATGATTACTGTAATGAACCAATGCCCATTTTGTCAATTACGGCATTTCAGAAGTTTAAGCTATTAAGTTTAGCGGTATCTTGCAAGAAAATGACGATATTCAAGTCTTCCAGTACATCAAAAAAAAGGGTAGTATCGAACACAACATGTTATGTCGTTTTTGTAGTTTGTTTTCCCCTTGTCGGTCGTAAGTAATTCCCTTATCCTCGAAGAAAAGTTACAGCAGAGGGATCCCTACTTTACACAGGCCTGTAGTTTTTTTCTTTATTTTTGGGAACGTATAATTCTCACTTTACCAAACAGAATACCCGCTTTTTTGTTCTCGGCCCTTTTATTGAATTCCGCACTTGGTAGCTGAAGGAAGTTTGTAGTGCCTACCCTAACAACATTCTACAAATTCCACGTTACCTAATGTGATTACAGAAATACGACTGTCACGTTCATTTTTGGGTTCTGTAAGTCCCATTGCTTTAATACATTTATTCGTCCTACTATGGAATGGTAAAGGTTTTTGAATGGCGCTTGTTAAATGACTATCACAATACTCGGAAAAAGCTATTTCAAGAAAAATAGACTGGAATAGGATCCTTTAGCCAGTTGCAAATGACGTTTTCTTTGTGTTGTATCTGTGTCAAACGTTGGAAAGAAAGTCCTTGCGGGTGGCATTGCAACGTGGGTGCATTGTTCTCCCTACACGACTAACTTACCGACTGCACGTACTCCGGCGCAAGCAGAAAGACTACAGCGGACAAATTGGTAGCTTTAATACTTTATTCTTTTGAGCTAGTCAAAACTAGAAGTACAATGGAAGGTTAATGGCATTACATCCGTCACAACAATCGGGAGTCCGTCCACGATGACGTAGCGTGCCAAAAGCCAGCCCGGTACAAGCAAAAACATTTAGAGTCCTTGAGAGGCAATGCCCTCTGCGTTCTACTAGGTACAGTAGACGTGTGAGTGCTTATCGTATGCTCGTAAATACATATTAACAAGCTATATTTAAAGTGATCTACACCTGTCTGTGACGAAGATAGCTTAATCATCATGATGAATATTTAAATAAGCCTTCAAGGATTATTTTTGTTACAGTAAAATTATGATAATTATTCTCAAAATTTTTGCTAAACGACATTTTTTGTAGCAGAAGATATGTAAATAAGTCTGTGTGGTTTCGCTTTCACTTACATATACCAGCCTATTACTGTCCCACGGCCGGGCAAAGGCCTCTTCTCATACAGAGGATTCACGAGCATTAATCACCACGATGGCTCAGGAAGGGTTGGCGAATTCAGACTTATATTACCTACTAGCTTTCGATGGCGGCTTCGCCCGCGTGCATGTCTGAAATGATCCCACTGGAAAGTACTATCGGGATAAAAAGTATTTTATGTCCTATTCTAGGTCATGGTTTACCCGTGTGCCAAATTTCATCCAAATTCGTTCAGCCGCTTTTGCGTGAAAGCGTAACAAACAAATAATAATATTATATAGTTAGGATAAGTCCAGGTTTTCTCGCGATGTTTTCCTTCACCGATGTCAGTAATGTCCAAGATAAAATCGAAAAGTACATATGAATTGAGAAAGTCACATTGGTACGCTTTCGCTTACGTCTTGCATTTACTAGGTTTCTGATTATGACGTACAATTCATAACATGTTCATCCTTAAGCGCTTCGTTCGGAGAACCAACAAATACGCAATAAATTCTTAGGAAACTAGCTTCACAAAGAGCCTTTACAATTTTAAATGAATTGCAATACCATGACATCATTTCATTTTGAAATATTAAATTGCTTTTATAATTTAGTGGTCTTACTACCTGATCACAACAATTTTAATGACGGTTAGGTACTGATTGTTCTTCTTCGAAATAAAAAGTCGAGCCCCCTTGATTCGATTTAAATTGAAGATAATATTATACTTGGTAACGACAGCTGGCTGACCATAGCTAACATAAAATCTACTTATACGTAAGTGCTTAGATGTTATCTAGGAATGAAATGCAGATTTCTATGTTGATAAACTTGATCTGTGACCAGTCAATTTTCTTTTCGTGATAAACTAATGTATACCTACTGCGAGATAAGATCTGCTTTAATGTTTTCCAGAACCGGCATTAATAAAAAAGAAAATGGGATCCATTTCGCCGAGATCGGGTAGAAAGAGCATTTAAATCGTAAGTCATTCAGGAGGGCTAGCGTAAACATCGTAGCGTGGGATCTAAAAGCGATTTGTCATCCATCACGGGTGAAGCGGGGACGCCAAGTGCAGTCCCATGTCGACTGTGACTCATTAGACAATCGATCCTCGGCAAAAACCAGCTATGTTTCTATTTCTAACGCGGAGTCCGCGGTTAATGTGCCTAAAATAGCCAATGGGACCACTTTAGGCGCGATCCGTGTTGCTAGGATGGAACGTTAGCCACACCCAGCCCGAACCACTGTCGAGCCGTACAAAGGTGAACTTGTCGTGCTGTTTTGTACAACCAGCTGAGAAGCACTAACCACAGCTAAATACTATGTATTACTTGAGGTTAGTTAGGTGTATTATAAACTTACTCTATGTCCAATTACCAACCATTTTCGCACATTTTATTGTAATTTTACTTGGATGTAATATACAATAAATGGATCTATTTTGATGAGCTATGAAACTCTATTTACTCTTCGATATTGAAAAAGATAAATAAGTTTACTTTAATCAATACCCGACATTGAAAGAATTAAACTTAAACGAAACGTTCTCAATGTACCTAGCCTTTTCCCAACTATGTTGGGGTCGGCTTCCAGTCTAACCAGATGCAGCTGAATACGAGTATTTTACATGGAGCGACTTCCTATCTGACCTCCACAACCCAGTAACTGGGTAATACGATACCCCTTGGTAAGACTGGTGGTTAGACTTTCGGCCTTCTGACTACCAGTAACGACTGTCAGAGATCCAAGAATGCCAGCCGGGACCAACGGCTTAACGTACTTTCCGAAGCACGGAGGAATCTCGATATGTAAAGATGGTCACCCATCCATGGACCAACCCCGGCAAGCGTAGCTTAACCTGATCGATCGTCCCGTGCGGCTGTTATTGCTTAGCCACGAGGTCCTTGTAATTTTACGTGTATGTAAGTATACAATAAATGGGTCTCTTTTGATGAGCTATGAAACTCTATTTACTCTTTGATATTGAAAAAGATAAATACGTTTTACATTTAACCAATACCCGACATTAACAGAATCAAACTTAAACGAAACGTTCTAAATATCTTAATTCTGCTTTGTATTGCTAAAATTGGACCAACCTCGTGTTAATGTTGACTCATGACTGCGAAATAAATTTTAGCACAATTGGATGGAATTGGTCGTCAGGTTGATTGACCTTGCGTGTCATAGGTAGCTATAGGTACTGGCATGATAAGAGAACAAGGGTCAGAGCTTCAGTTATCAATGGCTGCGTTTAAGTGTCGTCTTGAGATCGGGCTCCCGCGTCTAATTCCCACATGTAAAATGATCTGGCATGTTACTACTAGTGTTATGTTCTTTGGGTCAATGACTTGTTGAGGTTCATTTTTTTAATATGGCCAATTCTTTTTAGCACGCTTCGCCTAACCTTAAACAATCTTTGTTGAGGTTTGTTAACCAGATGTGGCAGAATATCATTTCCTAACAATAAGTGACTAAGAATATTGATTTTTATCTTTAAAAATGAATTCCGACAAGGAATTACTATCGTTGGCCTAAGCCCATTCCGTAACTAAGCGTTTACACGCCTTCTACGCAATGTACTCGCAGCGCCTACACTTCTGCTACGCGGCGTTGAATTACATAATGTTAGTTCCAAATCCAGTGCTACGCGGCCTCTACGCCGTAGCACAATCTGCTACGCGGCCTGTACGCAGCGTCTACGTCTGCGCTACGTTAATGCTACGCTGAATAAACGCTGAGTGCGCTAGAAAGTGAACACAAACCAGGAGGTATTCAGTATATAAAATACATAATAATAATAACAGTACATCGCTCAGCCAATCTGACAATATCATTGCAAATTGTATTGATCATTCTTACTTATTTTCTGTTAAATATATTAATTTCAGATTTTGACATGGTCACTCTGCACAGTTGGTAGGTGCCGACTGTTTAGACTCAGTAAGTCAGTACATCCAACATTGCTGCCATTTTTAACCAATCACAGATGGTCATAAATTATTGCTTAAGTACTAATTTAAGTAATAATTAACAAATCTTAAGTAGTGGAATTATTGTAAAACTTAATAAGATAATTTAGTATATATTTATTTGTAATTATAGATTATAAATAAATACACACTAAATTGCAATAAAATCTGATATTAACACCAACTGAAATTTCTGAGAATCGTTTCAAACTATTTGTTACTTTAAAATGGCAACATTAAAGCGTAAAAAACATTATAAGTATAATATTAATTATAACTTAACCATTTATTGCAATGCAAAATTAATAAATATTTGTTTTGACTATTTTAAAACCACAAATATTAACGAATGTTCGAACGACTTTTCGTCTAGTTCGTTCGTTGTTTGTGTAGTAGTCTTTTAAGTCACAATAAAAATCATTATGGCAATATGGTATATCGATTTGGGGCAGAGCTGGAAAAACAACAATGATTGAGCTCGAATCAATCCAGAGAGCTGTTATAAAAGTGTTTTTTAAAAGACCATTTTTTACCCCACTGACTCTCTGTACAAAGAGTTTCAATGTTGACCCGAGTACCTACACACTTTTGTATATAACAAGGTCGCCAGTATCTTGCCTTCTGACTCAAAAGGTCTCACCCTCTCTCTCCTCGCTCGCATGTAAAAGAGAGGTAAAAAAATGCCTCCCGAAAGCTTCCTCATAAGATAACTCACACTCAGGATTTCACTAACACGACAGACACACCCACATACCTACACACTATACTCCACACGCACATACACCCACACCTTACTTTGATTGTTTATTATTGTTTAGTTTTGACCAATACAAGTTCCTATTTTGTTTAATACAATTAGTTTTGTATTTTGTTAAAAACAACTTAAGTTTTAGGCAGTGTATAGAGTGCCGCTGGCGGCATTCTATCACTATCGGATAAAGTGCCGTAAGTATAAGTCACTGTCACTTGTTATTTTGGTTGAGTTGTGAGGTTACTGACCCTTTTTAGTGTATATTTCAAAACCCCAAAGTGCGCAAAACCCAAGAAAAAAATCACCAAAGTTTGTTTCGGGATTTGTGGAAAATTGGGAGTGATTAACGTGAAAGTAAAATAAGTTTTTGTATTTATTTAGATCAAATCATAGATCACACGTTTCGTTCAGAAACTGATTGTTCACCTAGAAATACTCCGACAGTTTAAGAAAGGAATTAAATCAAAGATTAATTTGATATAATTCTACATATTCCGACAAGTTCGACGACACACTAAGATAATTTCAGCTGTCAGATTTCAACCTGCTGACTATCCGTAATGACTATCATAAGCGTGTGTGAATGGATGGGTGGGTCTCAGTATGCATTGATCGTTCGGCCATTCAATACTTCTTCGCAACTTCAGTCCAATCCGGCATGATAAAATAATACTCAAAACCAAGGTATAATTACGTGTTTCCAACTTAAGACTGTATTTTTCAGAATGCAATCACTTCAGGAAACTTGCAAACTTTAGTTTTACTTTGTTTGAAACTTATAGTTCGTTACCTCAGAACTTCTTAGTAATAATTTTAGTTACTTTGGTTTTTGTGGATTACTTGGTAATTTCAGTTCAGATTTGTTAAACCTCATAAATAAATTTATGACTAAAGGTTTTTTAGCAAGGATTTATAGCCGGTGGCGTTCTGTGGTTTCATGGGGAGAAGGCATGAGTTTACGTATTTATGTAAAGGTTTTTAAACTTACGTAAATGCAAACTAACTATGAACACAAATGAATGTATGATCAAGTGTGACAGATTATGATGAAGTTGGAAAATTGCATTTTATTTAGATGCCGTTGAGAAAATCTAATTTATATTAGTTGATTATTATTCTAGGTGTAACTGTATTTCTAACTTTTGAAAAAATTTGGTTTTGATTACAAACGCGTGAAACATGTGCCTTCTACATCACCTAATTGTGAAATATGCAACTAAATTGAAGATGTGCAACATTTGTTGATGAAGTGTGTCAAGTGCAAGAATGAAAGGGAATCATTGACCAAACAATTTAAATTGAACATTTTGGACGTTGGGCTAATTCAAAACATTCTAGCAAACCGTAGATCAGCGATTGCAAAGAGGTTGTATGTCCTGGTGAAAATTACGCCGTCATTGAATGATTCAATTTTTGTTACAGTGTATAGTTATAGTTGTTGAGTTATACTTTAATTAAAGTTATGCGGCCAGTCTCTTGGGTACATTACCAGTCGACAGCGATGCGGATGAATTTTTCGATGCTATATTGTAGTTTTTCAATAGTTTTAGTTAACTTTGTGTATAATTTTGCTATTTTTATTAATTAATTAGATATAAGATATTATATGTAAATAAAATCCACAACCTAAAAAAAAATAAAAAACAATAAAGTTAAATAGTTGATAAGGTACAGGTAAGGTAGGTTGGCATATCCATATGGATAAAAACCCCCTTTTGTTAATAATTAATAAAAAAATAAAAAGTAAATGTGCCTTTTACGGGTTCGTAATAGGTATTATGATTTAATATGAATCTCGCTGTTGCTGCGTATACCTATGATACCTAACTAATAATTCTCTCTCACAACAGCCAACTAAGAGCTGGTGATTTAAAGTCATTCACACGCAATACATGGAAAACATACACAAGCATGTATTATTTTATAGCTACTGTTCCACTTCTATTACTATGACAAACACTTCTTAAGCTAAGTGTGGAACCCGATAAGTGAGATACCACTTTAACTGAGCAACTGAGCATGGGAGTAAATGTGCCGCACTTTGAGGAGCCACTTACCGAACTATACCTACATACCCACACACATAGATACTCGCCTGTTAGGCCCCCCATAGATTTCGACGAACGATCTTGGGGGGATAATGTCATAATCCTAGCTTGGCAGGCAGATTGGTGATCTCAATATGATGTACAGAGGATGGCACTGCACATCCATTTCGTAAAATCCTCTAGTCTATCTCAAATAAAAGGATGGGTTGGGGAGGCGAATGGAGTGTTATCAGATGTCATGTGCGTTTGTGCGTACGTTTCTGATGAGCCTTTTGTCATGTTAGGTAAGCAATTTTTTTATACAGTGATGCACCACACAAAAAATTACGACAACAAATTAATTATTCAAGTCGTTGTTAGATTAAAAACAAATTTAAACAGTAGGCTAATATGGTTAGTCATGTCTCAATTAAAATACCACGCGGGATTTTCCCGTGTACAGCAAAACCATAAAACCATTCAGCGAATGGGAGAATAGGTAGCGTATAGAACATCCAATCGACGAGTAGATAATAAAAATACGGAGTGCACATGAACCTCGCCAACCTGTACTTAGTCTTTTATTTACGAAGAAAATGCGGACGAAATATTTCCATTCAAGTTTTTTAAGTTCCTCCTCGAAGTTCTCGGTTCTTGGATCCTCCTCATAGTGTCATGCGGCTCTTTGTTCGCACACAATGGCCCCGTGGCTGCATGTGTAGAATTGCGCGGAGCCACAGACCGGCCAACTCATTGCATCGAGGATATTTGTCATGAGAACGCCTAGTTGCTACCCGCGGCCTGCTGCGTCATACGCGGGACCGCTATTCATTTTCTTACCTATTCATCTTGAAACTCATTTTGAACTTTTATTCTTGTTGTGTGTGTTTTATTGTGAGCTGCTACTGGAACTGCAGGCTGCTACCCATTTAGGCTTGATAAAGACATTACAGTGTTATAAAAATAAACCAGATCAGTCTGAGAGGTGGAATCGATAACGTTACCAACAAAATGACTAAGTCAGCATCTTTGTAACACCTGAAAACTGTAGATAAAGTACCTACTATTAAGGTTAGATCTGCGACATCAATGATCATGAGTTCATCATGACTGAGATATTTTTCAAAAACAAGACAAAAAAAAACAGTCCTATCAGATCCGTCATATTGAAACACTAAAAATTGTTATAAGGCAAAAATAATACGGGAAAAAGACTATTCAATGTTATCCACAAATAGTAGGTTTTATACATTTCTAATTAAACATGATGACGTAGTACCTAGAACCCAATATATTCCTCATAGTTTTCCTGAATTGGCTCGCTGACTACATAACCTTTCGTAGTATGTAAACTCATTTGGCGCACTAGAGATGCATAGAACGACTAAGTTATTTTAGTACATAGGAATTAATTGAAGCGCCGATGCAGATAATAGCTTCAATTAATAATATTGAAGCTCCGCAATATTATTGGACATTCTTTAGATGAGTATTTAGAACGGCGTCCTAACTATGTTTTCGCTTGGTAAGGGTATGTCTAGATAAATTTTCTAGATAAATGTTTGTTGCAGAGCCGACTCGGCTGTTTCAGATAAGCTGTACAGGCATGCAACCTGCTAAATATGTGTGCGATAAATCAGTGAATAGAATACAAAGGACGGGTGTATCTACTAAATTATCGTCTAGTTTAACAAACCGACGGTGTTCTTAGTTAGTAGGATAGCTTTATGGCAACTTTCCAAAGGTATTTCTTTTAATAAGATTGTTCGGGATTTTCCTTCACGAGGTGAGCGGAATCCGCAAAGGGTCGCACACTCGCACCTGTTGACTTTAAGTGGACAGCATAACGAGTTAAACCTACATTGTGGCAGAAGTTATCCATTTTCTTTTATCGTTCTGTTCCGAGTCTTAGCACGGCCGACTGAGCGCTGCGCTTCAATTGATTTTACCGCTTCTTAATTGATATTATCATGAAAGCGACACCATATTCATATAACGTTGACATAATGTTAGGTATTAGCTGATGTAGCGCGGGCTCGGTCGGAGTAGGTAAGTCCGTATTGAGGGCCCATCGAGTATTGGTCCTCGAGACGAGCGCCCTACACCGGAGACTCTCCATGTTCCTACCTATCGACGCTTTGTAATCACTGTCCTCTACCCACCGCCTTTGAATCACGCCTATTGTTAACATTTATCTCATCTACATTATAAAGAATACTTTGATATTGTAATATTACATCCACCAGATACCTGGATATTCAAATTATCGCACTTTTTAAGAAATCATGCTATTTCGATTGACGATTACCGAAACATGAATACATTGATTCACAGCCCTGAATAAATGAATAACAACTTATTTGAAGATTATTATAATTTATACGCTCAATTTATTTCATTCATGATTTTAAAATATATTCAATGAATAGTATTGGTCATGTTTAGTGAAGTCTTTACTTAATTGATAAAAAAAGATCACTGTGGGAAGTTACGAACCTAAACAAAGTGGACTATACTTGCTGCGTGTGAACCCAGGACAGGATGATTGGCGATCTAGTGCATGCCAGCGGCCAGGACATGACGTCACACAACGTGCACAGACATCTCGTATCTTGATGCAATCAATTACCATTTATTGCAATACCTAGTCTATACGTTGAGGGTCGTAGTGAGTCGTCGGCGAAACTCCATTGTCTTTGATTAGGCTTCCTGCCACTTTATTGGACTATCGTTGCGAGTGCAAATAATTGAAACGTATATTGAATTGTATGTGTCACGTTGCGAACATGAGAAATTGGTCGTAAATTATGTATTTTGCGCCAATTGTTTCTACAACATTGTTGGCGTAATTCTAGTAAAATAACGTTGGTTTATCTGCAGTCTGTTCAATCTAAAAATAGAGCCAATTATCCTGCCGAGTTTTACGAATACTTAACAAAGAAGGAGCAACTTAGAATGGACTGACCACAAACTACATTACGAGATTCAGACTTACCAAAGGGAATGTAAAGCAACTTGTTTGTACTTAAACTTTAAATTGCATTTTAAATTTTGCTCGTTAACATTACACTTACTCAAACAAGCACTTAAATTATTCGCAGAGTTTTCTAAATCAAAGAATAATTAAGTCACAAGTTTAAAGTTACCAGCGCCAGTGGTACCATGTCTCTCAAATTATGCCAGTGTTTAAATATAAAAAACATTCAAGAACATCATTCGAAACACGTTCGTGCGTCTGATGATAGCCATCAAGAAGTGAGTCTACTAAATAGACATTACGCAAGTGTTTACGACTAGTAACGCCTAAGAAAATCATAGGAATGCCGTAACAGTTGATGCAAAAAGCCAGTTTTAACGGTACTAAAACATATCTATCGACGATTGGTGTCTTGTCTAGCCATTGCAAGTCTCGTATGTGATCTAATTGTGGCATGCGGCCGCTGACGTAACGGGCTTTAGAGCCGGTTGAGTGACCGCATCGCATGCTACCAAACGGCATCCCGAACGAACTAAACCGTCTCCATTTATTACTAGCCGCAGCCCGTCAAGGCAATCCTCTTAATTTTGCAACATAACACGGGATGGCTTGACCACTGCACACGCATAGAAATAGAATTACGAGATGCGGTTTACTAGCGATATTCAGTGATATAAATCGACCTTGAAGTACCTGTGTCTACGATTTTTGGGAGGTTGTATAGTCTACGTACGCATAACAACGCATAACTCTATTTGTGCGGTAAACGTGTATGAAAAAAAATAGTGAGAAAGCTTTTTAGTTAAGAGCTTCTTTTTTATTTCTTCTGATTTTCAATCATCTTTTCAATTCCGAATAAAATGTTTCGATAAGATTTATTATAGACTGGGAGCCGTCACGGCTAAGGGTCGTTTCCTCCTCGTGGTATCATTTTCTCATTAACCATCTTCCTCCATTCGGTCGGCGGGTAAACGAACTGCGGCGCTGTGTCGGTGTGGGTGCGGATTTAGTCGGATCAACACCTTCGGTGTCCCTTATTTTCTGACTTTCGTCTTCACAATTCCCAGTTAGTTTGGCCAAGATTTATAGGATTTGGGTGGTTCTAGTAAGATTGTATGGAGATGATTTTTATCCCTAGTTGTGGAATCGAGTAATGCGTTCAAGATCGAGGCTCGGCGCAGCTTCGTGGAATCGTGAGTGCATCTGCACATCATTTAGAATGTTAATGTTGCGTGCTTTTGCTTTAAAAATACATTAAGCAGCCAATATGGAGATAGAGAAAATTACTTTATTAATGATCGGATTTTTTAAGTGCGTAATGAAATGATACCTAAGGCGTACAGCACTATTGTTTCTGTCCTTATTAGCGTATAATGGTGGTGGTCAGAATGATTAATGTTTGCAGAATATTTACCTGAGTGGGATACAAATTATCTTCATGAGTTAATAATAATTGTAAGCGATTCATATTCGTCAGTTTTTAACTTTGCGAGTCGTAATACAATTTGGTTTGCATCCTTAGCGTCGAAGCTGGAGCGACCCAGGGTTAATCTTAACTAAGTTAGAAGTTGCAAGTGCACTGCGCTGATACGGACCCTAGATATTATTGCACTTTGCTTCACTAAATGTAGCTCTCTGTATTAAATATTCTAGTCGGAGCAGAAACGTTAGTACGACACTAATTCAAACAAAAACGGTTACAGCGCAAAACGTGACGCGTTTGGTTATAAAATGCGGCATTCTCATATCAAAAAACTTTATGAAAACTACTGTTGTGCTGTGTGCTGTTACTAAAAACTGTGGAAAAACGTGCACGTTCGTAGTTTTAGTTGAATAAAAGATAATAACCAAGCTAATTCATAAAACAGTGAATCGTTTTTTTCACAAAAAATCGTTTACAGAACGTGATACTCTATACGTTTCTAGTAAGATATTAGCCTTGTCCCATCGCCACTTAGGTACGGAAATCCAAGTGTGTACACGATAATAAGAAACATAAGATGCAAGTGGCCGCACGTTCCATTTTAGTCGTGTACCGCTACCACTAGTGGCTAGTGCGAGGGTTCTGAGAAAAACGTCAACTCGTTTACACTGCCTTCCGTTCCATCTTCTTAGATGAAGTAAGGAGTGCGAAGTGAAATTACAGTTGTTAGGTCCGGACTCCACCAAAGCGGAGATGTCCGAAGCGGAGACGAGAAGAGATGTTTTTTAGCTAGGGTGTATCCACCGAAGCTGTGCGGAGATGCGTACCGGCTACCCTGGAGCGAAGATGTATGCTGGCTTGAGCGGAGATGGGTGCTGGCTAGAGCGGAACTGAACTGCGTGGCGCGAACGTTGGATGTTGAGCTGAACGCTCAGTTTAGCGTTCACATCTCTTCTCGTCTCCACGGGGCGCCTTCGCCAGCTGACAGCTTGCAAGGCACAGCTCACATCTCCGCTTTGTACCGCCAGCTCAATTTTGGCGCGGCACAGCTCACGTCTCCGCTTCGATCGTGCCATACAAATATGATACATCTCCGCTCAGTGGTATCCACTGAAGCTGAGTGGAGACGAGATATTTGAACAACGAAATTCTATTGGTTGTTTAAAACACATTTATTTATTTATTATTAGGCTCTTCAACAATGAGTACACTATTACTTTAAATTTTGTACGTTGCAAACTTAAGTCTAAGCGCCTCATTACTTAAAGAAAAGCACAGCATGCACTACATTATGATGCGCATGCGCATCTCCTCTCGTCTCGTCTCCGCTTTGGTGGAGTCCGGATCTTACTATGTTTTTACTGGATCCTGGTCCACGACGCTTGTGATGCCTTTGTTTTTGTGCTGAAACTGTAAGGACATAACCGCAAGTCACACAAAAACTTTTATTAAGTAAATCACTGTTTGCACGACAGACTTCGTCAGTTTGACCTTTTTGTCACATGCCTTTATCTAAATATTTACCTTCAAAAGCTCGCAATCTCAAAACACACGAGAGGTGAATTTAATCTCTTATCTCATTTAATCTACAAGTTGGCAACTTTGAAGTTTGCAAACTATTTCTACAGGATGGAATGTTGTCAGAGACGCTGTGGTGGCTAAAGTAAACACACGTGAACATTCATGATTCAAAGATCACTTACGTAGTGGACTTTAAAATTAAATTGTATAAAATTAGACTTCCCCGTTTACTTATACATATTATTGTATGATTTTGATGTTATAGATAAAAATATTCCATTTAACATTTAATTTGAAACAATAAACAAAACAAGACAATTGCTTTTATCGACTGTTGTACCGATAAGATTGTAAGTTATATAGTTTCATAATCTAAAATCGATAAAATATAGGTCTCTAACACTGTCCTCTGTCAAACTTACGTCATACATAATAATCTGTATTTCTAATAATGTTTTTCCTTATACGAACATAAGCATGTTCAAATATGCAAAAGATACGAAAGAGGCTTTTCTTGACATCTTTTGCAAAGATTTGGGAATCTATTAGAACAACATAAAGAGTTGTATTAAACCTCTTAGAAAGTTCACCGGTTTGAGTTGTTTGTCATTGGGACAAAGTTCACAGGCCTAGGGAGGCTTATCGGTGACTTGAACTTGGGCAAATTTGGATAGTTTAAGAGTTACGGGCGAAAAGTTCATTAGAAATTAACGGCTCTTACAAATATTAACTGCCGCCGTGATCTTTTAGATTCCTTGAAATGAATAAAGTTGAAGAGATTTTTAAATTTTGGGATAGGAATGTAGTCATTTGTTAGAAGTTATCATTTTCTGTGCGCTATCTGAATGTTAGTCGATTTACCTACTTGTTAGACAAATGACGGACTTTTGCACTGGCAAGTTTTTTGGAATTATTGATATTGTGATAACTGGCATAAAGTTAAAGTCAATGTCAAATAATTTATTTCAAAAAGGCACGTAAAAGCACTTTTGAATGCCAAATTAACAAGAACAAAATTGAATTGATTCTAGTAGATCATTCTAGCAGATCCCATTCCAAAAGGTAGTTTCAATGGGCAAGAAAGTCCACCGTTACTCTTTTAAATGTTAAACAATATTTTGTATAGATTTAATATGTGAAGATGATGCACCTAGAATAAAATTACTACACCACAATGGGTAAAAAGAGTGGAAAATTAAACAATGACAGAAAAATTAATTACTCATGTGATAGATAAATGGTGCTCACATATTTGCAAACATTGTAAGAGTAGACGATTTTGATAAAATTTTTACAAGTAATAAGTCGGTGTGTGAGTTAAAATAATCAATGTTATAAAAATATAAAATTATACAATTAAATTAGCAACCAGTCTGATTTTGCCTAGGTAGACTCTAGATTGTCCTATGGAGCAGGACCAGCATATTTCTAAGCATTCTATCTTGGATAATTCTATAATTTTTAATATGCTTGTTAACAAAGAGTACTTTAAATTTTCTTTCATTTAATTGAAATATATCACAAGGTATTTTGTTGTAACATTTAACGCAGTACTTACCCCATAAAAGATCTATGTACTTTAGGTAATCTGAAAAATGTTTGATCAATTTTATCTTTATTTCTAATATTAGGTCTTTACCTATAAAATTGCCGTTCTGCAGTACTGGCCATTTCAAATCAAAATAATTATTGTTTGGCTAAGAATTCTAATTTAAAATTAATTTTATTTTAAAAACATGTTTTTTTTTCTCCAAAAGTAGTCTTTTGTTTATTGATTAGTGTTACATTTTCATCGCATTTCAATTTTTTTCGTCATCATGGATACGTTAAAAATTCGAGTAATTATGGAATATGAGTACCGTCGTGGCAGCAACGCGGCACAAGCGGCACGCAACATCAACGACGTTTACGGAGCTAACACTACAAACCAACGCACCACCTGTTATTGGTTTGCTCGCTTCCGTTCTGGAAATTTCGACCTGAAAAATGAACCTCGCGGTCGTCCGAAGACTTTGGTCGACAATGACGAATTAAAGGCGATTGTGGAAGCTGATGATACACAATCTACGGCTGAATTAGCAGCAGCTTTCGACGTTAGCGTCAAAACAATATTGGTCCATTTGCGTCAAATTGGCAAGGTAAAAAAGCTTGACAAATGGGTGCCCCACGAACTCAATGATCGCCAGCGCGAAGTACGCGTCGAGACGTGCCTTGCACTGCTCAACAGACACACAAATGAAGGAATTTTGAACCGCATTGTTACCTTCGATGAAAAATGAATTCTGTTTGATAACCGCAAGCGCTCAGCAAGTTGGTTGGATCCTGGTTCAGCACCTAAACAATGCCCTAAACGAAACTTACCCCTAGAAAAGTGATGGTCACTGTTTGGTGGTCTAGCGCCGGTGTGATTCATCACAGCTTCTTACCAAACGGGGTGAGCATTACTGCAGATGTGTACTGTGAAGAACTGAACACAATGATGGAGAAGCTGGCACATCTCCAACCAGCATTGGTCAATCGCTCTTCTCCGCTGCTCCTGCACGACAACGCGCGACCTCATACTGCACAGCAGACGGTCTCCAAGTTGCAAGAACTGGGGTTGGAAGCTCTCCGTCATCCGCCCTACTCACCAGACCTTGCGCCTACAGACTACTACTTTTTCCAGAATTTGGATAACTTCTTGGCGGGAATAAAAATCAATACCCGAGAGGCAGTACAAAATGCCTTTGAAGAATTTGTTGCCTCCCGTCCAGCTGATTTCTTTAAGAAGGGCATCAATAAACTGCCACTGCGTTGGCAAAGATGCATTGATTGCATGGGTGATTACTTCGATTAATGCAAATAAAAAATATGAAAAAAATTCGTTTAAATTTTTTCATACAAAACGGCAATTTCATCACCTATTATTAAAATATTATGTCTATCTCTTGTTTAATTAAAGCTGTAGATTTTACGTGTAAGATTTTATGTATAAGACGTTGTTCAAATTAAGCCTTTGTTCATTCCAAAAGATATAAACATAAACATTGTTGAGACAGTTTGTAATCAGTTATAATTAAATTTGTATTGGATTTGTATTGGATATTTATTCAACGTTTCAACGTATCCTACTAATTAATTTTACAGTCGTCGCGTAGGTATTTTATATAATTATAATCAGGGCGAAATGTAATTAACATTTTTAATTAATACAAATTGCTATTTTTAATATGATAGTGCTTATTTAGAAGGTTTTATCTTTAAGAAAAGCTTACTAATCGTATATAATTACCGGTGTGTTTATTTATAGTTTTAAAACCGCGTATGCCTAGCCAATTAACGTTAATATACGCTTGATATAAACAAAACAATACGATAATATTTTCAAATCATTACTAATGCAGTCAGGGCCAATTCTGGACTTTGACATACAATTAAGCCAAACAATTAGAGCAGTGTATCCGTTATCGATACAATCGATTACACTGCAAATATTTACAGCCAAATCGCAGTGTCGTCGAACTTGACAAAACTGATAAAGTAAAGTCATTACTGTTATCTCGAATTATCATCTTAATGACGAAAGCCGTTGATATTTTCTGAGAATTGCCGCTTCGTGTCTCCTGACGTCAGGTACGGTTTCGATTAGACTTTGTTATTTTGATAAAATGTTGATATCAGCGACACCTACGTGCGAAACTGATAAGGTTTGAAGAATCATTGTATTTCTAAAGATAAAAAGAAATGCTAATTTATGTCTGTAATACTGTATAGGCTTCCGGAAAGTACTTATACCTAAATTGCGTGGGTAGAAAATGGACACTGCTTTGCCAATTTGATGCAGAATATTAAGATCATTGTGACTGAAAGGATATAAATAAATGGTCAGATTATTGTTCTCATACATACCTAGCAGAGGAAATAGTAGTTTTAACTTGGTTGAAAACGGAACAAACCTTCATGCTGTCAACGGAAGACATGCATAATTTCCGGAATTTAGAAGCTTCCATTATTGTGATGTCAGTTCAAAATACCTATCACTTTTTCAGTGCACCGTATTTAACAGAACATAGGCATAGTCAGTACAAAATGATGTTAGTAGTACCTGTTATACGATATTCGACGTCATAGCTACCTCATTGTTCATAAAATAATATAATATTGTCTGCTAAATATAGCTGTTTGAAACTTTGGAGGGAGACCTTTGACGCCATAATTATTTGCAGTTCACGTTACGTTATGTATGAGTTCTTCAGTAGGTAAGACACAGAACTTAAAAATATCTAATAGGTATATATCAGTGTTAGAGTGTTAACACGTTCAGTGCCATGAGCCCTCCTGGGGGGTTCACCAAGTCGCATATGGGATGCCGGGAACCCTCGCGGAGGGCTCATTTTAAATGTAAGTTTTTCTTAGCGATTATAGTATTATAAAACGCGAAAATAAAATATGATGTATATTTTAATAAGATTTATTAATATAAGCGTTGGTTTTAAAATCCAAGCATTTATATATTTTTTAAATTTTTTGTTCACGTTTTCAAATATTCACTAAAAATATAAAAGGTTAGAAACTACGCATAGCGACAAGAGCCCCTAAAAACACAATTTTACTTCGTTTTAAAGTGTTTTATAACACGGTTTTAAACCTAATGCCGTTGACCGTCCGCGATGGTTAACTTTAGCGCAAAAATAATGCCGGCAACCCTCCCGGAGGGTTACTTCCAATATGTATGGCGGAATGGCGTATGAGTTATATGAAAAGTGGGTGGAGTCGAAAGCGTTAATAATGCCAAGTTGCTAATAAGGTCAATACACGCAGTTATAGGACTATTAGAGCAGATCATATAAATGCGACTTCCATAACTGATGGACCATAACAATTGAGATAATTTAATCATTTACGTCATATTAGTCCTTCATGTTACGTATAAGATCTTTGCCTCTTGTGTACCTACTCCTGTGTATAAAAGTTAATACGGTTTTCCTCATCATATCAGCTTACTAATGTCATCTGTCAATTGCCTAACATGGACCTTGGACCTTGTGGTTTTCCCGGAAATTCTTTTCGGCGAAAACACCACATTAGCATAGTAGGTAGGCAATTTGGGGTTTATATTCAGAAATGATGTACTATGTACCAAGCGAAACTACATATCATATTATGACAACATCCCTAAAAATTGTACTAAACGATTGGAATTGTAAAATCCTTGTTCAATAGCATACTACTGAACAAGAGGCTCTTTCCTAACGTCACAATACACCATGTAAGAGAGTTTTGCCATACCTTATCACTTCGTTTTGGCACTCGACGTGAGTTCGTGATATAATCTAGACGTCTCTCCCGACATTCGAGAGATATTTCGAAGTCTGGACCACATCACATACACATGCCTATTGCATTTACAAAAAGACTACGTTAGGTCAGATGTACGAAACTAGAGATAGAAATCAACTCGTAGTTCAGAATATGCCTCTTTCTATTCGCGACTTGTCAGCTTTTGATATGCAATCTACCTGACTTTTATAACATAAACGGAATTGAGAAACTGGAACAATTACTTTTTGTTCCGTAACCGCTACGGAATTTTGGCGCACAATGGACAAAACGCGTCGGGAATTACCAATGAACCAACTAGGAACGTTTTTTACACGTTGCAGAAGCGTGCGTTCGGAAATAAATTACTAATGATTAAATTACTTATAATATGTGGCGTTGTAATAAAGCGTTATCTGAGGCACAACAGAGGTATTTATAAAGTTATATAAATATCTCTTTTACAACTCAATAAAATACTTCTCACATGTGAGGTCAGTCCACCATATTTTCTGCCATTCGACCTTTTGACTTTGAACAAAGAAATATGTGTGTAGGTACTTATCCCTTTTGCATAATGATATGCCCAACTATAAAAGATACCATCGTAACGATATGAGTGAATGTGAATGAAAATTATGTTGGGGAAAAGGGCATAATAATAGGTAATAATCAACGTACCAAGCGACTGTAGGTAATAGACATTGATCCCGACTGGTTAAAGACTTGACAAGACTTCCTGTTGGGTTAGTGAGAATTGAGATCAATCACATTCAGCACATTATTATTGCACCTACTCTTAACATGCTTTGAGCAAGCAGGTAAAAGAGAAAACTTAAAAAAAAAATAACAGCTGTAACAGTCTATAAACTCCTGTACTACATACATATGAGAGTATAATTAATTAATTAACTTGTGAAACATAAAAATCCGATGCAGTTAACATAAAAAATTTACAGTCTTATTTATAAACGCCTCTTAAATTTTAATCAACTGCTAAGCAATTGATTAGCAAAATTCTTATTCATAAACGCTATTTAGCGTTAAGAGGTCGCTAAGCAATTGATTAGTAGCTGTCAAAACTAAACACCACCGGTCCACTGTTAAGAGGATGCTAAGAGGCAAGATGGCGGATTTTATTTCAATCAGCTGGTCGATTCAATGCGAATTATGTGTGCTTCGAGGTAATTTAGTTCCTATTATCGAGATGTACCGATATTATTTATCGAGATAGTAAATATGAATTTCGACAATCTTTTACGGGATTTCAAAACCACTTAAAAGAATTAAATAATTTTGAAACACCGGCGCAAAGTACACGGAGGAAGACCTACAAAGCTCATTTATATCCGTTACGAGGATGATTAGATACCTACTAGATAATATTCTGACTGCCTCGTTGGTCTAGTGGTCGCAAGTGCTACTGCTGAGCGTGAGGTCCCGGGTTCAGTGTGGAATTTCTCAGTAGCAGCCCGGGGTTTGGATTTGTGCCCTATTGATGGCAATAGGCTTGCCCCCTATTACATGGGACTTAAACATAACTGGCGAAACGTGAGTGTACTATAGGTACACCTCTGCCTAACCCTTCGGGGAAATACAGGCGTGATGTTATGTTATGTTGATAACATTCTTCTTTCGAAGTACACATTATACAGGGATTTGTAGGGAAAGTTCAATCAGGAGGAGGCTCAGTAGGTGCTCAGGTGGTTTGAAGAGAATGAGTTCGTGAGGAAGTTCCTCGGAGATAGTGATTATCTAATGTATTTTCCCATGTGCCCCTCATCTTAGGGCGCTAGCTTTAAGGCCCAGATCTAAACAAAAGCCACTCTGTGACAGTCACACAAATAACAAGAGACATTTTATAGAAAACAATTTATTTTGATACATAATAAAGCTACATTTTTGTTATAAATTCATTATTTTTGATTTCCAATATTCTTCCTCGAAAGACATGGTGCCATTCTTTTGTCATGCCACTCGCATTCCTCATCGTTTTCACGTAGCATGGTCTCCTCCCTTATCTTTGCGAGGTTGAATAATATTTAGTGGCTCACAGCAGAAGTCAAAGTTGCTGTAAACAAGTATAGTAATTGTTATTAAAAGATACTGAAGCCCTGGTGCAAAAGCAATAGGAATTAATAAAACAGACACAAGTAGCTATATACATTTCTAAAATAGTATATTCGTGTTAAGAAGCAAAAAGGACATGAAAATACATAAGTAATAACCATAGTAATAACATTGTTACTTCTGCTTTAACATTCACTTGGTCAGTTTATATTATTAGTAAGTAGATATAAATTCAATGATAAATACCTTTTCCTGTTTACTCCAATTATTGGAGCTTATTATTTTCATTGCTATCATCGCAAAAACAATGAAATAAACTTTATTCAATTTTATATTTTCCGATGAAATTTTTGACTTTTGTCTGTCAAAGTCACGACAGATACAGAAATCGTGGTTTTGACAACTTTATTCTTAAAATACTGTTTTTTATCGACTATTTTGGTTATAATCTGTGCCGAACGCATAATTTCGCCTCTATTTCGTTTCGCAACTAATCACTTGCTAACTAGCGTTTATAAATAAAGAAAAGTTAAGCATTGATTAAGAGCTAACCATTTGCTTAGCTAAACAGTGGCTAATCAGTGATTAGCGAGATTTTTATAAATAAGGCTGAATCCTCAATACTCAATACAATATATTTCGGAAAAACTGTCCACAAATATCGATTTCGCTGAAAGAAACAATGCAATCACAGTGATTCAGTTGTGCTCACCGATAACCGAACAAATCGGAGTCAAATGTTGTGAAAAACAGCCGCGAGTATTTTTTGATGGCGGCTTTAAAGCCACCTAAACTATATCAATGTAATGTTTATACGAACACTATTCAATATAAAAAGTTAAAAACATTCAATATACCATGGAATTTTCCGCAATAAAAAGCCTTTCCAACACCACTTAAATAAAAACGGAATAAATGCCCCCGATTCACGTTTTATCCGAAGAGCGGATATTTTTATAAGTAATCGTTACTTTTACGCCTGGATGGACGTGAACAAATTACAAGCTTTTTATAGAAATCTTACAAATATATTTCTTTCAGCCCTTAAACAGATGGAGCTTGTTTTGGACATCTACAACGTGCGGGCTTGAGGAAAATATTGTCATAAACGTAAACACCAAGCTTGGTAAACAAAAGGATTAGTGATAGCAATATGCTGATATAAGCCTGAAAGAATATGCTTCACATCTTTTGCGTCCTACGTCACAAAAAGTTCCGTTTTATCTACGACACGATAGGTGACGTTCCAGGAAATGCTTAATTATAATAATTCCACTTTTGCTTTTCATTAATATCCTAACACTGAACTGAGCCTTTAAATCTGACCTTTGATAAAGCATAATATCATTACCAATCATCATTTCCGAGAGGCGGGATCATGTTACTAATGAAATAGGGAGACCCAAAAATGAAATATTCCCGCGAATTTTCTTCGAAAGCTTCTCTAGTTCGGTACCTACCAAGAAAAGAATTGTGTGAAATGTAGGTAAATATGTAAGAGTGCAATAGATGTAGTACCGCGACAAAAAGCCGGGCCCCGGGTCTCGGCCGGCGCGCCGTCGGCTCGCCCTGTCACTACCAGCTCAAGATTATATCGGCAAATCCAATTTCGTGGTTTTGTTATCGCTCTCACAGGAAATTCACTAGATTATTTTCTTCTAATGAAATTTAAGTTTTCTTTTAATGTGATAAAACTTAAGTTTGATGCCAACGTTCCGTTGCATTCCTCGGTTTTGGATGTTATAAATATCAGAGCCAGATTATGTTTGGACACATTTTGATGGACGTAAAATTTGAATTTTATTTACCTAAAACGAAACCGTCCTCGGGGTGACTTTATACCTGCTCCAACAAATTAGTCATGCAAGCTTACCTTGGCATGAAATAAAAATAGAACGTTCAAGACTTCAGGTTTCGCTAAGTAGATTTATTATTGGATAAAGTTGTACGAGTTAGTAATAATATTTGAGAAATGAACGTAATGTCAACGGCGGCATGCGACCCAGGCTTTGGGGCAAGATAAATGAGCAAACACAATGCAACGTACCGTCAACTTTTAATAGAAATAACAAAGAATATTAAAAAAGAAAATCAGAAACATTTTTCTGGTTCCATTTCTGGCCTGTCGCAAAGACTAGAACATTTTCTGGTTATTATTTTAGGTCTTGCGAGTCGAAAGACTAAACCTTCCTCAAAGAATAGGCTTATGTTCGAGTATGATGAAACCAATGAAATTCAGTTCAGAGGATTTCAGGATTAAATCGCATGGTCACATAGAACGCGAGCTGCAAAGGAATACCGAATATTGTGTTCTATACTCCATAAGTTTAGGGAGTTAAATAAAGGTAAACAAATCCACAAAAGGGTTTTTATAGAAGACACTTTCTTGTTTAAGAATACGATAAAACAAATTAAATTTATTTTTGAACATAAATTAATAAAAGAGTTTCCTCTTTTATTAATTTATGTTAAACTTCATCGTTTATTCTTAAAGTATTCTTCGTAGATGTAACTGCTTGATAATAATATAATATTTTGTAATCTGTCTATTGTAAAGAGCCCAAACTCTACTAGCTTGACAACTGAAGTGACTGGTATTACGTTTAGTCGGTTACTGGACAGCTGTCTCGACACGTGTTTTTTTTTTGTTTACATCTATTTAACTACCTAAACCTATGGAGTATAGTAATTACGGATTTGTTTTAAAATTAGACTTTAGCATGGGCGCAATATGATGTTGGGCTTAGCATTTCAATAAATGCCATAACGGTTACCTTATATGATCATTATTTTATAGATTCCGTCGATCTGAAGGCACGAAGAGAACTGTTAGAATTGAATATAAAACATTCTAAAGTCAAAAAATCATTTGTGAGCTCACTTTCTAGCAGAATCATTGCCCTAAACCTATTTCAAGAAATATTACCGAACAATTCAATCACTGCGTCGATATCTATAAAACCGAGGCGAACACAAAACGTGAATAAAATCTCATATTAAACATTAAACTTGTATATGATCGCATAATTTCACCCTGCATTCGTTCTAGGGTTACATAGCAACCGTCATTCTTCTACGGATTAAAATGAGTTACTTTGTTGCTTTACCTGCATACTGTCGCAGTCGGCGTCTTTACAACGATCTGTGAGCGTTAACTCCGCCAGCCATTGGGGATTTGCTACGGTATATTTTGCTTGCAAAAAATAAATTGCCCCAATATAGCTCGGCTTAACAACTTAATTTAATTAACAATCATCTTAATGAAACATAAATTGCCTGGTCATGGCTGAGATATATGTTGTTTGTTTTAGTATAAAATTTATCTGATGCAGCTCACATTTGCATATCTCAATTTGTAGTGTTTTATGTTAGTCGATAGTACGCTCTTACTCTGTACGTCGTCGTTAATGTTGATACAATTTATAAAATGATGACTGGCAATGAATTCGAGTTTATATATTTTTAAGCCAATTGAGCAAATTCAGATGTGTCACTTAAAGTAAAAAAAAAATGATTTGTTAAAACGAAAGGCAGAAACCAATTATGCCGAACAAATTCAGTCCCCTCCTCGACCTCGTAAATTCAAATTTACAAGAATAGCAAGAATTTGTTGGAGCATGTATCTCGTAACGAAATTTATTCTGAAGGATCAGTTTGGGACATCCCTAGTCTATCTGCTATATGGCTGGGGAGCCTCAAGTGTCGTCCCTCCCAGTAGTTAATGCTTAGTACAGACCTTCAATTCATATGAGCCTGGAACACTAGAATTGTAAATGCGACCGTGTGCTTTTATGAAGCCTAGAACGACAATTGCATTAGGGATATCAGTTTCAAGCGGCCCTCATTGTCAACTGCCATAAGTTTATAAGATTTATCATTTTATTACGTACTTTATGGTTTATGAAAACAGGACCCTTTGTATTCTGAACAAGCATTCGGAATTCAAGGGTTTTAGTTTTATTGTCAATTTCATTATCATTTAAAATTGGCACAATGTATACATTTGCGCCTGCAGTTTCTCCAATTCAACAAATAACGGGTAATTGGAATTATTCTCGACAAATGTTAAGAATTTAAAAATGTTGTTCACTTGATCACGAATTTTATGAAAAACAATCTTCAAAAAAATGCGTGTTGTGACTATAATACAGGCATAATAAAATCATAAGCATCGACATTGTTACCTTACACATGGTAACCTTTAGTCAGACAGGCTAGGTTTAGGTAGATATATTTACATACCGTGAACATAACCGTACACAGTTACAAACTTTTGGAAATCATGCCTTTATTATGATAACATCGCTACAAAGGAAACGGCGATGGCCCGTAATGATGTCATTTTGTTACTGATAATGTTATAACTAGACAGTAAATAACTGCAACGTGCTATCCTTGTGATAAAATACATTTTTAGGAAATGTTGTATAAATATTGTTTCTGCGATAACAAGCAGTATAAACGAGCATATTTATCTACTTGATGGAGTTTATAGTTCAGTCGAAAAGTAGAAACTAGTTGACAACAGATCAGAATTTCTTGCTTGAAATATTTTTAGACTTCGATATAGATCAAGAGTTAAAATAAACTGCAGAGTCTAACGCAGATCACGAGGTTGGTTTTATACTTTTATGCGATAAATCGCTTCACTATTAACGCGATGGAGAGAGCAATATCTCGGTGTATTGCAAAAGAATAAAAAGGGAAATAAAGTAACTTGTATGGCGGGTCGGTTGCAAGATGCAGAAATCTGTGCGGTGTGGGCGTGGGTGAACCGGTCTAGACGAGATGAACTTTAAGGATCCGACAAAACAAAAATAAAAGTTTGCTATATCGCGACACCGAGCCGGGGACGCTGGCCTTAATGCCTGATTTTAGTCACTTGATTTAGTAGGAATTACTAAACGTTAAGAATTCAAGGAGTACCCCAGGGTAGAATCAATCTTTGAATTCGAAAGCGAAAATTACAAATACAATCTCGTTTCTGTAAATGAAATAGAAAACAAAAGACACCTCATCTGTTGCATCTGTTGCATACGTCTCTCTTCGTAAGTTTTAAGAATTGACTCAAGAAAACTAGTTATTATGATACTCTTAGGCTCGGCTGGCCACTTATTCACTTTTGCTAACATTAAACCAACATTATTGCTATACATGATGCCCGACATGCTTCGTGTAAGTATCGGTTCGGGCTCGGTTTATTCCAAAAAGGAAAACCACATAAACAAAACATAGATGAGATTTGATGGAAATAATTTTATTTGCTTACTACTATTATCCCCGTATATTTTGTTTTCCTCGATGATGTTCGAGGTAAAATTGCGTATGATATGAAAAATTAGGTTTGTGAGCCATTTCTGCGGAATGTACATTTAAGTTAGTCGTAATAATGTCTATTCTTTTCAAGCTAATCTATGGCAGAGTTACAGTAATAGACCTTGTTTATTGGGTAAGTCGTTATTTTGGATCAGACAGCAACTACGATTGTTTTATGCAAGCGAGTTTAATTGCTAGAACAAATGCAATTCAATTTAATGAGATTTTTCTAAAGCACAATGAACTTTGTCGGAGTTTATTGTGAACTCCCGAGAGAAAACCTCTAATTTACCTCGAGTGGACACAATTGGAAGAAAACACAAGAGAGGGCGTCGCGCCGGATTAGATTAGCGCTGATAAGATTAGTGGCGTGGTAAGCGAGCGATGCACCACTGCGCCGGCTGCCATGTGAACCTGCTAATTGTAAACTCCTCCCATTGTGGCCCAACGCATTGTTGTACCTAATTACTGCACAGCTGACTCCACGTGGCCATATGGACGCCTGTTGGTGGTTCTTACAGGAATCTTAGAGGTGAGAGATGCAATGTGCGGCGCGGCTAACCGCTCAGGCAATTTGGACATATTGTAGATTGGCCCCCTGAATATTGATGGTGCGAGGTGCGCACCGGAGGTCGCGGGCTGGACTCGGGCGGGCTGCACCCTAATGCAATGATTCATATTATTCGGTTTGCGGGCGAGTTGAACGTCTTCCATTATTGTCATTCATCGGAGGAAGTGGGCGGCGAGGGGCGGCGCGGGTGCCGGCGGTAGCCCCCGCTCGGCTCTCAGTCGCTCGCCGACACTCTCGCCGCCAGCACGCGAGACCGCGATGCACGTTGCCTTCGCTTGACGCATTCAGTTTCGGTCCGCGTGTGTGTGCCACTGTGCCCTCTCCGTGATCCGAGATCGGAGCTCGTTTGAACCGCGTGCAGTGTAGCCGCAGCTAGTGCACCTCTTCGGATCTTACGGTCCGAGTGCAGCAACAGTGAGCATCAGTGAGCAGTGAGCAGCAGCACGCGCAGCCGACGGCTCAGCTGACCGGCACGACTGCCTGCGAGCGCACGGTGAGTGCGATCGATCACTGCATGCACGCGCTCGACATCACTTTGTGTCTATTTCGAGTCGCTCGCGAAACAGCTCCCGATAGATCGCAAGTACGCATTTCGGACATCACCACCGACAGCTGCCAAACGTCGATGATTTCGCTGAGGAATAACGACTCATGTCGAGTGTCGTCGCGCTGGTGCAGCGCGCGTGTTGATAAACAGTGTCGGTTTACTGCGAAAATGGGTAACGAATCGAGGTGCTTCATTCGTCCGTGGAAAATCGTTTTATGTTTCAAGTTGATACGTTTGTCTTCTGTAATGAGGTGAAATCGTTTCGGATTGGAAACTTCAGAGTATGGAGGATTGAAAAAAGTGTAATGTAATCATAATAAGGTGCATTAGTGAATCGGCGCGGTGAGTGTGGATTGCATGCGGTCCGCGTCGGCCAGCAGCTGACTTCCCGTCGCGTTGCACTCTTGCGCAAAGCGCACGTCTAGCGGCCGCGGCCCCGCGCTCACCGCCGTCTGTCTGGCCCCCACCACCACTACCACCGCAACATGTCACCAATATTTTGCTAATAGAAATATTTATTGATCGCAGACTTATCTACGTTATATGTGGACACTCCACTAATTAGATTTGCGGCATGCCTCCGCATCTATGATTACGTATTAGAAAAACTTGCGTTTACCGAAGTATCATAAAAATCTTATAACAATGAGGCTATAATCGATTGTATAATACAACTAAACAATGAAAACTAAAGAAGAATCATTGAATGTAGGTATGTACAGTACCTACAGGTAGTTCACACGTACAGCAAAAAAACTTGTTATCTCTTATCAATCTGCTCTTGCGAAGGTCGTGCTGATACGCGGATTCCGGTAGTTACTATGGCTACATAAAGAAAGTCTGAATAAAATTATAATTTATCTAAAAACGGAAAAATATTCTCAATATACCTAATTATAAAATACAAATACGTTTACCCATTACTATCCAAGTTTATTTAATAAACAACTAATAATATTATTTTAAACTCGCCTAATCTTTCTATAGTAAATGTAACGTTACCTATAATAAATTTTGCAGCCAAAAAGCCAATTCACATTCATTTTTGACACTTATCACAAATTCCATTAGATTATTGTAGATTTATAAATGTATTTTGTGAAAACAGTTTTGTTGTATAGTTCCAACAACAAAGTAAATGCCCTTCGCAAACTAGAACAGAATTAAGAATGTTTGGACAGAGAAGGTGATTAATTTTAATCACATGTATTAAAATAACGAGTTGTTTTAGTAATAATGTTTGTTAGTCTATACCTTTTCCAGTGAGTATACGTAGTGACGTACTTACACTATCCATTATACCTACTGGAAAACTCGATTACGATTAGTTAGGTAACGACGTTAATTACATTATACCGGTAAATGAACGCGTTCATAACTCGAATGCATTTACCGTATCTGTTTTATCAGTAATGGGAATCAAAATGTTTCTGATAAAACCGAATGTTTAACACCTCTGAAGTTTTTCATTACATTTACCATAGTGCAAATTTATATGAATAAAATATGTTGCTGGCTTGCAGATAAAGTCCCAAATTAATTATGACATTGACATTTGACTGTTAATCGTAGGTAGGTACTAAGTTTATTTTTAAGTTTCATTCAATAAAATAAATCTACTTACAACATTGTTAATTTATTCGATTCGTCTGATGACCTATGGTCTTATATAATTAGCTGTTACATAATGTCCGCCCAAAAGAATGTGATGGAATTCCACAGGTCAAATATGTAAGGTCAATGTTAATTTTAATCAATATTATTCTGGCTTGTTATCACAATACTAAATAATATTGTTGCCGTAGGTGCGCTAGAGCAGTGACATTTACCATACTGAAACCATCCTTAATGTTATTTATAGTTGTCGATAACTCACTTTGAACCCTTACTTTCGTACAGAAACTTATTTGAATAAGGGTAAATGCCTATTTATGTATTCGGAAGACGCTACAACATTTCTGTAGCAAAATTCCAAATATTTGGTGACAATCAAGCCGTTTAATTTATGTAACAATCACCGATAACTTCCAACCCGTCTCAGCACAGATAATAAGAGTCACTCGTGACCATTCTCATTTATTTTCAACTGATAACAGTTTAAAACGTACGACCAAATCGCCGACTAATGGGTCACTCCATTGTCAGCAGGTTATTCAACATCGAAGAATGCTGAGCGCATTAAGGGCAAATAGACTCCCGTATCGCCAGTACAAAAGAGTATTGACACAAGGAGATAAGCATATCTGAGTGTACACTAATGAAGGTATCTGCGGTTGGTTTACACTCATTGTTCCGTTATCATGTACGGTTAGCGCATTATGTGGCCGATAAGCAAATAAATGCCCGTTCTTTACTGTCTGCAGACACGCCGGACATTTTTGCTCGTCTGGCCTCATCTTGTGTACACATCTGTTTTTTTCTATAAAAGACATGCACGCCGCATTGCGACAGTGTTTTGCACTCAGTCTTAAGATCAATTTTGCAAGCAACTACGAACGAAATTATCTCAGCAATTTGCTTGTGGGAATTCGAAAACCAATTAACATTTAAATTATTTCTTTATCAAATTAATAATCATATAGTTGCAAAGTTAAAGTCGTTGTTTGTTAAAATAATTAAATACAAGTTGAAAACAACTGAAGGTATTATAACAAAACCAGAGCTCTACGCACGTGCTACGCAGGCGTAGCACCTATGTTATTGTGCTTAAATATGAAATTAGAAAGTTGATATATTTTATTAAATTCTTAAATGTTGTAGAAATAGCTATTTCCGAAAATAATAAACACAAAACAAATTAAACAGTAAGGCATGTGACAATTCCCCTGTCTACGACTTTGCTACGGTTACGAAGTTGATGTAGCATCTACAATTTGTCGTAAAAAGTTTTCGAACGTTTTTCTCGGAGACTTGATGTGAGTCAGTGGTGATCGCATTTTGCGTAGTTCGCAGTAATTTTCATAGTTTAGCAATTTCATTGGCAGCGTCTAAGCGGCGTGTCGGCGACGTTACGTCGCGCCGCGTTCGTTCACTTCGCACAGGCTATATTTAGTGGGAGCGGCGCTGCGCTGCGGGCACGCTGGCTGCACGGAATGCAGTCCGCCGAGCGCCTGACCTACCACAACACGGCTATACCGCTGTCACAGTTTCGGCGCACGCACAGCCTCTCACCGCGCACACATCAGGATGCACCGTGACACACGTCCGCCACGTCTCGCATACCTACCGTTCTTTGAGGCTCGTACGCTCTTCCACATTTACGACCACACTCGTAAAAGTACGATACGTACTTGACACCAATTACATCTTGTAGAAATGGGTAGGTGCTAGGTGCAGCCTGCAATTTCTGTAACTCTAAACTTTACTGTTATTTATGTTCAAGTTTCACTGTTCATTGTGTCGTCATCCGGAAAATTACGGGTTTTCTACAACTGAATTGTTATTCGAATACGGAAAATTAGGCTGTAACGGGTCAGCAATGCTGTCGAGAGAATAGTTGAGATAGTGATCGACTATAATTCAGTGTAATTATTCAAACTAATTGTGTTTGAACAACGTTTTTGTCGATGATTAAGTATATCATGCTGGAGTAAACTCTGTAAGTGCTTGTGCTTACGTCATGAAAGTTTATTTTTATTTTTTATATTGTTGCGCAGTTCGGTCATGAATCATTCACTTAGAACAATCGCCTTACACACGAGCAAAGGATATTAACAAACAAAATAAGATTAGAAAGGTTTCGGTCAAAATTGTATGAGCTCAATCAGCGTCTATGTACTTGCTGTATAACCTAATATGTATTCCAAACTTGGAAGATGATTACCATAATAATTTGTGTCATGTCATGTCGTCGGGCACAATATAGGCGATGGTTGAACAAGACACAGCCCTGAATAAGCGCTGAGTCGCTCCACCTACGTAGTCGGTCTGAGTGTAGGGGTGCGTCGTCCGGGTGGCGCCGGCTAGGTCAGACGCCGCTATTACATCCTCAGATTGATCGCAGCTCCGTCGCGTTTCTTGTATAGACGTCTTATTTTATTCGCCAGCAGCTAGCGTGACGCAATATCGCAACCACCATGTTTTTTTGTTCGGCTAGGGTTTATATAAGGCTTCCTGTCGTTGGCAATTAGTGTCTGTACTCCTCTGTTGAAACAACGAGGCCATATCTCAACCCTGGCCTGCATCACGTGTAGAGCAAGGTTGTTTAGCGATAAAGGATTCTACATACATACCTGCGCCGATAATCATGCCATTATTATTATGCCAAATTGCGATATCACAGTTTATGCATGTTTTATATTGCTGATTATTTTACATTGTTTCTTTACCCAGTACGATATTTCAATTAATATAATATTTAATATTTTCTGCTGTGGAGAACCGTAAGATTAATGAAGATATTTTATATGATTACCCCGAGAGGACCTTGTTGAATGTTCTTGAAAGCATATTAGTCTCTATTGTTCGAATTAGATAAATTAAATTTCCAATATCTAATGCAATGAACACTCAAAGGCAGCAGAATCGAACAATGTGTGACGTCATAAATAGAACACACAACTTTTATTACTCGTTATCACAAATATTTGTTGCAATTCACGATAAAATAAGAAGTGCTTTGCCAGGCGCGGAGATAACTACTTTTATATTAGTTACTAAGTCGCCTTGTTTCATAGTGTATACCTATGACGCAAGTTATAAGTTAATACAAAAATATTTCAAGTGAACCTGTGATCAAAACTTGTCGTATTGGATATCTCATTCAAGTTTCATATTTTGGCTTTCCGAATAAAACACAAACTTTTTTAATTCTTGGAGAAATCTCGTCTCAGACATTATGCATGCAGGATGCAGGCGACCGTAAAATCTGTAGCCGACCATTTCTGGCATCCCCCAGGATGGTAACTTGTCGAAATACCTGTTTTGATTTGAGATAAATTATACTGCATCAACATTATATATTTAAAGGGACTATTTTCTTGGTAGAATTTTACAATAAAGTCCAAATATTCCATTATGTGGAGAATAAATTGTCGGAATGCCTTTCTGTTGTAACGCTGGTATAACTTACGCGCATTTTCACGATTTACGGCCACTAAAGTGTAGCTACACACCGCACCTACTTTAATGTTGGAATATAATCCCGCGTTAGTTACTATAACATTCAGATCTAGAGCAACTTAATAGAAACTGAGTGCGGGGCACTAAATCCATGTACATTACACCAAATTGCACGTAATTCTGGGACGAGACATTTCATTTGAGAAGGGGACTATTCCTCAAGCTGTACTATAACGCTATATGAGAAGGGGGTTTAATTGTTAATTTGTAAGTTTATTACCGACATTGTACCTATAAAAAATAATTACAGCGGGTTGTAAAGTTTACAATAAATTATAAGCGTTTAGGATAGCACTCGTAGCTTGTAGCAATCAATTAACTTGTAGCACATAAAATAACAATACAAAATGAGCTAGCTCGGACTAGCTGGTGTTCACAACCGAGATAAATCTAATAATAGCAACATTATTATAGAAACGGAACGGAGGGCTTACAAGAAATGATTTATGTCTCTCGGCATTGAATTGTAATTTGTATCTACATAGTTTTCTGAAAAGCATTCTGTAGTTTCACAGGGAATTACTGAGAAAAAATAAATATCAAGCTATAAAAAGGAAACTTTAGAAGAAATAAGGTTAGGTTTATTCCCTTCCTTTTGGCTACGCTTAGTCGGATAAAAAATCATTCCGGTGAAGTAAATCGTGTTTAAAATTTTCGCGACACAAATTACCTATACGGAGCACAAAAGTTGAACGTTTGGATCAACGTTATTCGCGAACATGATACGCGTTCATTTGACGTGTTCTGTATTTCTTTTTCATTCAACAACACATGACGAACAGTTGTTCGAGATCGTGCCATATGCGGTGCAATTATCGATTCGCCAGAGTACGTGTGGGATGCGTCTAATTATTAACTGAGCATCAACTTTCATTTTTCATACTATCAACTGTACGAAGCCGAGTCTTGTAAGTTATAACAATGGAACGATCTTGTAGACTCGAGTGCGAAACCTTGCGCAGGGCCCCATGGAACAAAACGTCGGGAATTGTTTTCGAATTTGCTGTAAACCGGTAATGTTTAACGTTATAACAATGAGAAACAAAAAGTTTAAAGTCATAGTTCAAAGAGTAGGTACTTACTTTCTGAAAGATTACAATGTCAAGTGACCTGAATGTTATTTTCATAATTACCTATTTAAATTCTGAAAAACTGAACCAGACCTTCGACCGATATTATAAAAGTAATTTTAGAAATAATAGAAATGCTGTTATCTTGTGGTGTGAGCCCTCGTCACGACGCGCGAGGATGTCACCGCGCTGATAACGGTCGCAGTCTGTCATGTGCGACAATGCTCGCGTTACCTAACTCAGCTACAGTGATAAGGCAGCAAACAATCGCGGCCGTGAACGTTTTACGATTGATGTTAGATCACATCATGAACGCTATTCCTGTATACGTATTGACTGTATTGGCCTTACACTTATACCTACTACAATTGAAACAAATGATTCTGGGTTTTTTTATTTCGAGTATATCCGACCCGCTCATATTGCTGTAGATCCTGTAAGCCAGGATGTATTAATATAGTCTCCACTGAAAACAGCAATGACACTGGGTTTGTGCAGGGGGAACTCAATTGTCAAACCTTGTCACAGTGATTTTGACTCATATGTATATCGACCGGGATATCTTTCAGTGACTTATATGTCATTAAACGGATTTCACTAAACGCACTACATGATATACCGCTGCCGCGTACCTTCGACGACTGTATTACAAAGCGGTCCCATGCATTCCGAGTGAGCCACATACATCAAATAACAGTGCCGTTTTATTGCACATCGTAAATCAATTCAATAGGTGTTGCCCCAAGTAATTTTAAAAGTTCGCTTGAAAATTCGTTGGAAACTTTCGCGATTTGTCTGGAAAGATTTTAAGTTACAATTTTATTGGACCACGCACGTACGGATGTCAAGATATACAACTATTTACCAAGTTTATCTGGACTTCTATAATTAATAATTTTCCTTTCACACACCGTTTTCTCTTTTCTCTAGGCTCTACCTATAATATTGTGCAGCTACTGTGCCTAAGACTCTTGGAATCTTTTCAGCAAGAAGCCAGGGGGCTTCGCCCTGCGAGGGGTAATAGCCCTCTCGGCGTGTAGCGAAGACGTCGATAATTGGTCCCATTAGGCGTCGCTTGCAGGTGCCTCGGAGCCGGCGACAAGTTATTTAGAAGCTTACACTAACGTGGACCCACCATAACTTTCTTTGCCATTCATTCTCGCTGTGAGCTTATGGGAACTCCTATGACTCTTGAAAAAGTATCCAATATAGTCAAATTATATCCTAGTCCAGTACCCTTAATTTCGTATTAAAACCTTAGAGTACTTATTAGAAACAATAGTCGACAAGATAAAAATGTGTCTGAAGAAAAACACAAACTGAGTGCTGTAAAAATAAAATATATTCGTAGGAAATCGATTGACTGATAAGTCATCCTTAGAGTGCACTATGAGCTATGAACTCGTGGCTAAGTAATAACTGCCGCACGGGTCGATCCATCAGGTTAAGCTCCGCTTGCCGCGGTCAGTCCGTGGATGGGTGACTATCTTTACATACCGAGACTCCTCCATGCCTCGGAAAGCACGTTTAGCCGTTGGGTCCAGCTGTCATTCGTGGATCTTCGACAGTTGTTACGGGTCGTCAGAAGCCCGAAAGTCTGACAACCAGTGTTACCAAGGGGCATCGTATTACCCAGTTACTGGGTTGTGGAGGTCAGATAGGCAGTCACTCCATGTAAAATACTGGTATTCAGCTGCATCCGGTTAGACTGGAAGCCGACCCCAATATAGTTGGGAAAAGGCTAGGCAGATTGATTGAGAGTGCACTATGAGTTTTGATGACGTAACCAAAAACTTTATCATACGTACGATTATAAGAATACCTATGATTCATTAATTACCTATGTAAGATAAGAATATAACTTCAGAAGAAGGCTACGGATTGCTTTGTGCTGGTACGAAAAGATTTTAAGTAAAACAACTTTAATACTGTGAAACCTTAAAAAAAAACTGAATTATTATATTGTTGCTGAAAGCTTTTTATGGGAACATTAATTTCATTTTTGGATATATGTAACCAATTCTTTCATGTCGCAAAAATTTAAGAACCAAAAATATACTCTGAGAGAAATATTTCCTCTTTTACGACCGAGTGTTTTAAGTTTTAAGCAACCATCGAATTTCCACGAAGTTTCCGTCCCATCGGCCTCAATCCGTGCTCGAAGCATTTTCAAAGTATTTAACGTTTTCTCTCGACGAGACAGACTTTTAGTCTGTCAAAGTTTTATGTTCTACTTACTGCACTCAATATTTTCATTTCCCAAATTGTGCCTAATATGTATTTTTCCTTTTTCAGGTATGTAAAGATTTTCTTCTCGTTCGTAAGTTGACAGGACAGCACAGTAAGTTCTACAATGCTACAAGTGATATATAAAAGCAAACAAATTGATTGAGACACAATGGAGATCAAATTGATTGAACATCGTTGAGAAGGAAATACCAGTTCACAAGTGATTATTCCATGATTATTACATTCACATTGTCAGTGAAATGGGGACAATACAGTGGTCTGAGGATGTCAGAGCCGAACGGGGGCTGAACGTTGGAACTTCAATTAAATCAAAGGGTTCATAACCTCTATCGGGAGCCGCCCGCATTATCCTGACAAGACAGCCAATCACGACCGGGCTTAGCGGTCGTGTACAACATGAACGATTTGAACGAATTTAGTCATTCACACGTTCAGCCTGCTGACGTCACAATCACGGCACTCGGCCACCCTTTGTTACTATTTATTGAAATTAATTGTTCTAACAATCATTTGTTGACTTTCAAATCACTTACGTCGTACCATCTACGTGGAACCGTTCAGTACAAAGTACATGATTTAGTCATAAACGGAAAGCAATTGGATGAATCACGCTTGTTTTTATGTAAATAAGTAGTTTATTATATGGAATATAGAAGTATGTTGTAGATAATAGTTGCACATTTGTTTGCATGTGTGTCCAAGTAGGCGACGAGTCGACGACGCCGCGGCGGATATCGTATTTGTGTTGACCACAACATGCTCTCCACTCGATCTTATAGCGCAAATATTTGTCGAGTAACCGATCACCGACCTTATTGTCTGCTATGTGATAGCCTTTGCAAAACACTACATGCGATACTTTCGTATTGGACTGAAGTGTGGTGGCGTCTGAATGCGGTACCTACTTAGTCAAACAAACATCATAATAACTTAGAGGCATTTATGGAGAATAGAGAATCTTAGATATGGTTTTGGGCAATCACGTACCTACCTAATGATTTCCTATAACCGTGTGTGAAAATGAATCTAGATATAATACACATTAGGTATGTTATCGATAAAATGTATTCGTAAACGCATCGGTGAGTATTTAGGGCTGAAATCTTGCGATCAGCTTGCTTTTGATTTTTTTCTGTATTTTGTCTCCAATAAATGTTAGTATTGTTATGTATGTTATATGTTATATTACATTGTGTTGTCCTATCGATGTCGTATATTTTTCTGTCTGTACCTTTGGGTCAAACTGATGAGCTCGAAAATGATACTCTTTATCCATGTATCAGTAAAGTCTTCTAAGTATATGTATATAGCACGAATTTCGTACTACTTATACGTATGTTGAATATGCTTTAATAGTGTTTTAACTTGAATTCAAATAACGAACAACAATTGGCAAATTGTAGGAATGAATCATAAACAGATTACACGATAACTTTGATACGTTATCCGCACTTCCGGGAAAGGGTTTAAAATTAGCCAAAAAAATGTTGTCGTAATCGCAAATCTGCACCTGGATAACAGATAGGGAACCGGAAAAAGTTATAAAAAAGCGTCGCATGCGGCTTTCCACACCCCTCATCACCCGCGGCAACCCTCCACCCACCACTAATTAAAAACTTCGCCATCTGATGTAAATTCACTAGATATTTTTTTTATTCCCACCGTAAAATTGCAAATCTCATTTGTAATGATAATGTAATTAAAAAAAGCGTTATTAGCACCGTTTAATGATTTTACACCGGTGACTAGTAGGTACCGAGGCTTTTGTACAATTGCTTATTGTTATTAGATGAGTTATTTAATTAAATGATTTTAAGACTAAGCAGCTGAAAGGTGCTTGTAATTGTTTTTTTAAATATCTATATCGTTTTCTGAACGCCTACTGATGGTCAACACTCATTCTATTGGATATTACAATAGTTTTAAAAGTTAAAAACCTAGATTTCTAAACAAAGCTTGTTTATCTCGTTTTATATATCCTAAAATGAATGTTTAACCTGTCTTATCCACTGAGATAGATGTCACATTAATGCACGTACGGGTATGATGCATCCTAACATTTATGACATCATAAAGCAACTCATTACCAAGCTCCAGTTTCTGTTCCAAACTTTTAATGTGCTTTCTATTTTTAATCGCTTCACAAAATTCATTGTTTCGATGCTTATTATCCAGTGGAAGTGGGTCACTCGCTGCTCAGTAACGATGCACTGCTAACAGTAATATTAACCCTGCTTACCTATTGTTGTTTACGCTGTGGTGTGTACCAATTTCATTTCAAAAGCTTTGCTTGTCGAGAAAAATACACAGACTGTATAAATATTTGCACTGTAGAAATAATATAAATTTATAATCAAAGTAATCAATTTGTTAAATAATAAACCGTCATGTTTTCTAGCATATGGTATGGCAAGTCCGCATCGTCACACTGACCGCATCCACGTCATTGATTACAGAAATATCGTTTTACCACAACGATGAATAATAGTCCAGTTTAATAACTGCAAAGCATTTTAATTATCACAAGTACATAGATTTTAATTACCCATTCTGTAATACATCATCTTTAACGAATGTTTATTTATGGTTCGGTATGAATCAGCACGAGAAACGTATTAAACGCGAAACGGTACGTGATCGACTCCATTCCAGTTGCAGCGCGCGTCCGCGAAAGCTACGCGGCGCAGGCGCATGCTGATTTAAAACAACGGAATGTCTGAATTGAAACTGTGTAGGCGACCGCCATTCCGTACATATCTCTATCGTCTAGAAACTTTATTAGTCAATCGCACAATAAATACCTGTGCTTCAATTAATATTTATTAGTTGCTCTACCAGTAAACTCGCTCTACAAGTTATTAGCGAGCAGACTGGAAAGATTACTTGATTACGAGCAATAGGAGGTGAAGGTATAGTGAAAACCGCTGCATGAGATGCGTTAGGGTATTAGCATAGTGTTTGTGAATTTATTGCGATATGGCATTTCCCATTACCTATGCGGCCGAGGCAGGAATGTGAGGCGCTCGGCTGCTCGGTGGGTCGTCGGTGAATCATAGCGAGCGACGTCGACAGCCCGGCCTGAGGTCACGTGGCGGTGCCGTCATTGTTGCATTACGTCGCTTCACGACCGTCAAACTACTGTACAGATAACGATGAACATATAAGTATATAACGTACCATAAACGCCATTTTAAAAATGCATATTAAAGCAACAGTCGCCGCGCAACAAGGCCGCGGATAAACTGCTGAAATTGTTCAAATCCACTTTAAGTGCGAATAACAAGATTAGTTGTATCCTCGCAAAGCTGAACGCGTTTCTGCGAAGACACCGTTATTTTTGTCTGAAACTTTTACGCTGCTAGAGAAAACAACGAATAAATTAACAAAGCAATACCTTAAATCATAAAATCAATAGTGAAAGCATTAATTAGATCCTGAAATCGTGTAAGGAGTTATCATCTCAATTTAAATGGTACATCCATCCATATTAATGGTTCCAGCATCAGTCAATCGACTCTGTGTAAGCGCGTGGAATGTCTGGTATGTGCCGCCGTACAGAACACGCTGGTCAATTCAAAAGCTATCTATCATGAAATGCGATAAGCGTCGAATATAATAACCGATTTTCCACTTTATGACGTGCTATGTAGAGGCGGCGATTGCATGACTAACGGCCCTACGTTGAGGTCGATATATCTGGGGGGGGTTTATTGGCGAGAATTGGGCGCATCCCGGTTGTTCGACGAAATCGCTATCCTTCCTACGCGCTATTATCTGATGGGACTTAGTTTTGACAAACCAGTTTCGATGCCACGTTAATGTAATAACGGATAAAACTTCCGCCCCCACTCTAACTTTGAATCCACTTTGGTTCCTTTAAATTTGTTCGTTTTGATTCGTTACATCAATACTTTGGGACTTTGAGCATTACGATTGAAACTTTGTATTCGTTGCAGATTTTTCAAGCGAGTTCGGGAATGTTTTACTTCGTTGTTTCAAGAACTGTGGGGGATACACAGAGCTTAGCTGTTAAATAATTGTAAAGTATAACGGAGTACTAGTTATATATTGGACATCTAGCACTTAATTCCTCATCCTCTTTACGCAAAACTACAATTCAGCTTGAATTGTAGTTTGCAATTTGCTGGACACAGCAGATCTAATTCTATTCATAAGAGATGAACACCAAATCCGCTCACAGTTGTGACATTACCCTACCAGAACAGTTTCTAAAATTAGAGCCAGTAGAGAGTATATTTCAAATAATTTTCCTGCTCCTATTTTAAATTACCTCTTACCACGAAACGCTCTTCATATAGAGCTACATTCACTAAGGTTAAAGGATAGTACAATATTAGTTACAGAGCCGATGCGGGGCACCTCTACGCCTAGTCGGCTCGTTAACGGCTCATTCATTGGTGGCCATCTGGCCATGTGAACTCACTCACTTGCTCTTTTTATCTCATGCCCTATTTTACAAGTCAGATTCTACCATTAATTTTCAAGAGATTCTTTCTCAAAATTAGGAACCCGTACATTTAGCTGCCATAGTTCAGAAAAGTTGATGCTGTTTTGGCTGCAACTGCCAAATGTACCTATAGTTTACCAAAACGTGAAATGCTACAGTATGAAACCTATGAAACAAAGGAAAAACGGTACACAATGCAACCAATACGTAGAAATCCGTCAATACATCCCATAAACACACGGTACGACACGACAATTAGGTACCACAGGATATTTGACACAAACCAGTTATCAGTTCAAATATGGACTTCTCTTCCTCTCGAGATTTGCCATTGTAAATCAATAAATGCAAGAAAAATTCATAAATAAGTTCCTGTAGGTATATTGTGCCCCAATGGTTTGTAATATTTCGTTGGTAGGATAGGGCTCGACGCGACGCACACGCCACGTCAGCTGCGCCTGCGATTGGACGAGCACACTCAATTGGTTCTTTGTGCGCTCTCCGGCAGCCCGTGTCGGCTCATCACTTCCCTACAATCATTGACGGCCCTATAAATAGCACTCATTGCGACACCAAATTGATCGATTCATACTAAATTGGATATTAATTTAAACGCACAATATTCTCACACAATTTAAATAAGGCATTGTGTTCAGAGGAAATAAGAATTAATATTGTTTGCCCATTGTGCGCCGTTATACTTTACAACGTCTGTCTGTACTCTGCATATAATAAAGTTTTATTATAAACAGCTTTTGTATACTTTACCCGCAGCGTCGCTCAAGTGGCATTTGGCTTTGGACCTTTAAGTTCACTATTCAATTATCTTCACCTAATAATTATGTCAAGAAAGTCATAATCTTGTCGAATAGTTACACAGCTGTTCGCACGCATGTTTCAGCGCAGTCGTTCTCTAGCGTTAAAACTAAACCAAATACCAAGCGACACAGGGCAATCCCTCCGTACAATATGGCTAAATGTTCGAATCTGAAATTCACGACGACGTTTACACGTGTAGGCAGCCGTATATTTATCACTTGCACAGATCGTGTTTTCCGTGATTAATTCAATCGGATGCGCCCGATACATCGACCCCAAGCCAGCCCTTTTGGGAAACAGTCGCTTTGATTCGTCCAACAGGAAAAACTAGATAAATATTCCCATCTGCTGTATCTACTTATTTCCATCGTAGTTACATTTTGCTTTGATGCGAGCCCTTTGACGATAGTAAATACAGGAATAATATTTTTTTTTTAAGTTCCAATGATGGCGTACAAAGGAAACAGTGAATTACAAAACGTAAAGCCGTCACTAAAGCCTGCGTTTATGTTCTCCTGTAATACACTGAGAGACAAATCTGTTCCATTATTTTTAAAGTCTCTCAAAGCAGGGAGATTCTACTGAGCGTTATGATTGGGAGGAACAATTTCCCGGCGGGACAGAGAGCCTCATTTCCTGCCAGTACGCGAGCTGGGGCGATGCGACTCTCCAAAATATTATTTTAAGCTTCCGCGAACATCTTTCAACGCACGACAAGCTTTATCTCCATTCAAATTTTCGTTTCTAAATAGCACAGTGAAACGGGTTAAACATTGTATTTCGCTTTTCAAAGCAGTAAAAATATTTACTGTTAGGAACCCAGTAACATTGAAGGATTTTGCTCATTACGAATTGAAACGAAAATGCAGAGTTATTTTCTAAAATTAAAGCGCAATGTGTTCCTTTGTTTTTGCATATCCTCATGCGCATTAGGAGAAACCAAGGATATATGAGAATGTAAGTACTGTAGTTGTGCTGAAAAATCACAGCATTGTCTCAACTTCCGCGTGCGTAGCCCGAAGTCGGATCGAGCCAAAAACGTGAAAATACGATTTAGTCGGTACACCTCGTTTATTCTTTTTTGTTGTTCGCTACTTTAAAATGCAAGTCTCGTTTAAAATACGATATGCACTCCAGACAGTGTTTTTATCAAAGATACATTTGAGATGCAAAATAAAAATTCTTTACAAAATGTTCGAATCTTGTGAATTCAGAAAGCGCGGCTGAAATTATTTATGTGAAAAGATCGCTTTCTCGTTGAATGTAGGTGTTTAGTGTAAAAGGAATACCTTTGTGGCGAATACTTCCGTGCAGTATATTTATGTAGGTTCGCCGAGCGCAACCCGGAAGCTGTTCAATTAAGTCTGGTATTTAAGGTTGCCATCCACCGGCAAGCTCTGATTGCGCCTCACCTCCCCCACCCGAGGGAATTCCTATCTTCCTTTTAATTTTCGAATACAATAAATACTCTCTCACCAAAATGTCTTCGCCAACAAAGAGTTTTTTCACTTATAGATCTCGGTATATTGTAAAAATTTTACGCTTCGGGATGAAATATTATGAACTTTTAAGCTGAAAGCTTCGCACCACTGAAATATTTTCTATAATAAATTATACGCCTTAATGATGAAGTGCTAAAGATGGAAGTCTCAAGAGGGTCTATTTATTTAGTAACAGAACTTAATCCTTGGGACAACATCAAAGTGTCGATAGGCACATTACGCAAATTCCCAAAATGAAGGTTTGAGGGCCCTGCGGTCACTACGCTTCATTAAATTTTCTCTCGATTCTCTCTGGTTACACAGATTTGAAGATTGTGTTCAGTGATAATTTCCATGTCAACATTTGTTGTTCTTTCATTTTGTTAATTTTTAACGTAACCTTCGTATTACGCACGTTATTTACGAAACGCTGACCGTAGAACTTCGTAGCACGTTCAGCGTTTTTTCGTAGCACCTCACTTCGGGACTTTTTTCACGAATATTAAAGCTGTAACGTAATTCAGATCTCATATTCGATGTATATTTGCAAAAACGTATCCGTGTTTTAAAACAAACGCGAACAGATGGTAAATGGCTCCAAAAGTTAGTATGAAATGTGAACGCAATAAGCTCGCCATGTCTCATCTCCGGTATCGTTTCACTTAGCGCACCCATTCCTGAGCGGACACACTTGAATGGCCCCGGGCGAGGCCGGCCCGCGGAAACATTACGACTGGATGTACTAGAACCGTCATAAACGGCTTCACCATTTACATAATTATTAAATAGGCAATCGTTTCCCAAGCTGCGTGCAAATTGCTCACATTACCTTTTGTAGAGCTTAACACATTGTATTGCTGTTCTATGTTTTGTCTCGTCGTTAATAAAAGTCTTCTTCCGCGATTTACTTCCGCTGACATATTAGTATAAAGAATAGCTTACAAGTTAATATCTGATCATAATAATAATAAAATGAACGACTTTAACACTTAAAGCATGTCATGCGATATTAAAGCGCAGCGCCAGGTGTAAGTGTGTTAAACAATTTTATGAAGCATGCAGTTCCGGCACTCGCTCACTAACTAATTTTCTTTATACCTGTTTACGTTAACAACCTGTTAAAATTAAGTATAAGAAGTATTGCTGTCGGGTCTTCCAGTTCCCACTTTGTCCAATAACACCACTCAGATTTATAACTCAGTAAATCCGAACTACACATTCGCTGTGGTTAGTTTTACGTTCGCACTAAATCTCGTACGATGAACTGCCCTTTGTTTCGTTGGGTAGAAAGAAAGCGGTGTAGTACTCAGTAAGTCAGAACCGCCATCGCTAAATACTTAGTTGTGTCGGCGATAGTGATTTCTGCGTTTAGCGATTCAGTGTTGTTGTTTCTTGGTCGACGGCGAGACAGTTCATTTGAGCTGTTAGCAGATAACGCTCCTCTGTTTCTGTGTTGTAATTTATTGCGTTGTAAATTCAGTGCCGCCCGCCGCCGCCGCCGCCGGCGCGCCGATGACTTGCACTTCGTACTCCTTCCCTCCAAGGATCACGCTTTTAAACATTTCAGTGCGCGCTACGACAGGGGACATTAATTAATTTCGCCGCATTACTGCGTGCGTTCAATTTGAGTGTGACTGCGTGTTTATTCCTTTATGTTGTTCTCCACTAGAACTACACGTCCTTCGTTTAGGTTTAGTGGAAGGGTTTTTGCTCCCCAACTTTTGAGAGGAATTACAAAGTTATTCCGCCGCGTCGCTCTTCCACTAGATAGGTTTTGATCAGTTTAATAGACGAACGGTACGTCTGACTGAATAACAAAAGATTGTGGCGTAGGAGTTCTCTACGGGAACGGAGATAATTTAGTAAGCTGTAGGTGCATCCTGTTTACTCTCCCATTCTAAAACCATTTTGTATAGATGTAGGTATAGGTACTAAATAACCGCAGATTACTCATTTAAGCATTGCGTACTGCGTGCCTATCTATACAAGTTTATGTATTTATTGAATCTATAAATAAAGCTGCCCACATGAAGCTAATGAACTGTCTGTACACTGTTCTTCAACTAAAACCCCCACTATTGTTATTCGCATTAGTGGTTGCTACGCTTAGTCCCCAAATTCACATGCCGTCCCGACACCCCACGCTTTTGTGCTGAAATCCGAGCGGTCTCCGATTGCCAGTGACTTGCACTTTACTGTAGCCAGTTAATTGTGTCCGCTACCGCGTTACACATACATACATACCATAGAATCATGCGCCTACATTGAGCTACGTGGCTACATTTACCTACGTAGCTACATTTGCCTACGTGGCTACACATTTCGTCCACGTAGCGTCACTGCTACGAAAAAACGCTACATTTTGTGTTTGCTACTCACCGACGCAATACGGTCGGGTAACGCATTTAGACATAACACCAATTAAACATTATTGGATTTCTAAATACCGTTACGAATTAATCATGAACTCCTACCGCGTACATAAGTAGGTAGCAGAAAATTTTACGTAATTATAAAAGCGTATACGATAATTTTTCTTACATATATGGGATGCAAGTATCGAACAGACACAACATAACAGCAAACTGCAACCGCACTGTTACCAAGTTGTTAACGATACTCGGAAAAAACGATAAGAAAAAGTGGGAGGCATGTTTTATTAATTCTCCGTACACACGGCGCGGCCGCGGAATGGAGTCGACCGCCATTTTTCTGCGGACGAGATTTAAATATGGAATTCCGGTGTGCGAGCGGGAGAGGCGCGTGCCATTGACCTTGCGGCATCGCCAGGGCCGCGCACGCGCCGCCCGCCCCGCGAGCTGCGCCCGCGACGCCCCATACACAACATTGCACTTTTACGTTTACATTTTATTGCATTGTTGCATTCATACGTAGACGCCTGTATTATCTCCCATCGCGTTGGTAATCTTAATACGTGACCAATATCAGGGCTCCTAGGATTGAAAAAAATATTCATATTCTTTCTTCATCAATCCCAAAAATAAAACCGTTTTAAAATACTTTAACTTTAATTTAGGATTTCGTCGATTCGCTAATTTGTATACGAAAAATCAAGATCATAAAAATGCGCCAACTGCATTTTTTCAAAAGTCGCTCGGCTTGCTGTCTCGATGGCAACATGGCCATGTACTAAGTATTGCTTTTTTATGTTCTTAAGTTAAAAAATGCACATAGTAGAGACGATGCTAATATAAAGAATAGTACCATTACATTTATTATACTGCGAAAGTCCATTAAAAAGTGTAAATAAATAATTACTAAAGCAGAGGTGCACTCGAAGTCGGGAACTGAAGTCTCGTTGATAGGATCGCGTCACATCCCAAACAGCGTCTGCCGTCGCACTCACAACACACGCCGAGCACTTAATTAGCAAAATTGCTCTTTGTTTACATACCCGTGTTGGAAACTTGCCTAAATCACCGCCCGGCAATCAACGCTATGACAGAATCAAGCGCGAAATGAAAATACACGACGGAGGCGTGGACTGAACATTTAAAACAACTATTCAGCGTATATTATCTTTACATCCGCTTTCAATCTCGCTACATGCGAATATCAGAATAATTTATTATACATAGACTGAGAGAGTATAAGTGTCCGATACTATCTAAATGATGTCTCAGATGCTTCGTTTAGACCGCAGTCAGACTTTCGGGCTTCCGCTTCTCGTGCAAACTGTAATAAATTATTAAAGTGCTCTCTAAGAACCTGAATGGTCGACGTCTTGTTCTACAAATGTTTCGTTGGAGTCTAATGGTAGCAATGGGTACTAGAGATGTTAATTAAATGAAGACTGAAGTCATCCTCTCTATTACTTCGAACGATCATCAAATGCAAATCGATGAAAAAAATTTAATTAAGTACATGAAGGAGGCGTGAACAATACTTACATTTAAAACATGTCGAGTGTATATCTGACATCTAATTTATTCAATCGATACACACTGAGATCCAATCGGAATGTAAATCGATCCAATCGATTCTCAAGGATCATCTTGCAGTCTAATGTCCATATGAATGCGCTCTTAAAATAGGGCATGATTCGCGTCTGACTTGCCACGGCAATCTGTTCGTATATGTAAAATATTCAGATGAATTATGCAGTTTTTTACACACACACGCACGAGTATATTTTCGGATTCAATAAGGCGCATATTATAATTAGCATATAGCAAATTGAATTATTTCTCGTGCAACATTGTACTAATCGTGATCAGAAGTCCGATTGCAGAGTGTGCTGGTTAGGATAATATTCGCTACAACGATCCTATAAACATAGGTAACTTAAACGAAATCCACTAAAATATATCTTCGAAACATCGATCTGAATACCACCATTCACTGAGCAAACAGTCCGATCCGATAGAAACTGTCCAATTGGAAACAATTTGTCCTAACACGATTCGGTTTCAGTAACTGCGGATCAAAGTGGAATTCTAGGAAGATATAAGACCACCTCACAGCAAGCCTATTAGGGCGAGCATTGTGTTATGTGAGATGGCGCCGCTTGTACTGTTGCACCCGACAACGATGAAATACGCGCACTTTACTCACTTTGTTACCGCCCCTAGAATGCTGAACTTCCAAAAATGTGCTTACTTGAGTCTTGAGAACCTTATTTAGCGTCAAGCTCGCGTCTACACAGTAAAATCTCAGGTTAAACCATTTTAATCGTGTGCGCTCAACGTTTCATTATTTGGAGAGTTTTGACTTCTGAAAGGACCATCATGCTCTTTGAATTACATGTTGTATGTACAAAAGTTTTTCCTGTTTACAGGTAGGATCCCTTTGTATACGCGAAGGACCGCTCGCGCTCGTATGAGTTTAAAAACGCATTTTGTCGGTAACGGTCCGGATAAAGTTTCAAACGGATCGGGGAAAGCGTGGTGGGCACTAAGTGGTTGATATGTTGACCACCGTCGTTTGCAACTTTTCGTATGTAATGCTACGAATAACTGCAGAAGTAACTACTGGCTAGAGTACGGTTTCACAGTAATTTCCCTGTCCGCAAGCAACGGATTTTTTGTGTATCATGCCCGTAATGCGCCTGGCTGAGCGGACGTCTGTCCCGCAATAATACGACTTACTTATCCACATAATAAAATTGTTTTGGGTTTAATCATAGCATAATAATATTTAAAAGCAAATGTGTAATTTAAACTAGTTAATATACTGGGTAATATTTTGTTCGAAATAAAATTGCAGTGTAAATTTATTATCCTTATTCATTTATATTATCCAGGAAAATCACTGACATTAATTATTAATTTCGATTTACTTTGTATTACAATAAAATAATTTTCTTCGTGTCATTAATAAGTTCAAAGCATGAGGCAGTGATAGCAAAAAATACAGATAAAATTAATGAAATCAATTCAATTTGGGGCGCGACCATCATTACTCTGAGCGGAATAAAAGGGGGAGAAACTTTGTAAAAGCAAAAATTTGAATGAAAGCGATTCACGGTGAGACTGCATTTGTTTTTCAGGTTCCATTGAAAAAATATTCTGCGGGTTGAAACAATAATCTGCTGATTCATCAAATTCTCACTTTGAAAACAATCTTTCAACAAAATCTAATAAAAGTTTTCAATATCGGCGTAGAATATGTTAACAATCTGTTATCTACTTAGCTTGGTTTCGGTGTTAACCACAGATTTGTTCAGTAACTTTACTGTTATACCACTTTAATTTATTTGGGTTAACCTTTGTTATTGTTACACCTCTAATCAATGTTATTTTAGTCAATAAAATAATTTACTGTTTCATTTTATATCGGTGGTATTTTTTTCCTCGAAAGGGTTTTTACAGGTTTTGAAGGTTAACCGTTCAATAGTTTACCAAAATAATACGGCTAACCCATTCAAAATGATTGGGTTTGGCAAAGGGTTAAACCATACAAGATGTTAAATACTCCATGAGGAAAACCGAGTGAATGGCTAACCTTTTGCATGACTTGACTCAGTACGGTCCCCATGTACGCTATCAAAAATGTATGTAAAAAAATTTTACATCCTTATTTTATGGAAAACCCATAAAAATATTGCACATCTATTTGCCGTAGCCGTAGGCAGCTTTATACTAATAACTTCATTCCAACTTGACTCACCGCATCGTAAGTGCAATTAAACATTCCCTGCCTGGGCATAATCATCGGCTATGGTTATTTGTTAACTCAGCAAACCATTTACATTATTAGGCAATATTTCACTACCAACTACAATTATGATCAGTTATAACTGCTTCTCGGGTGTAATGAAAAAGTCTCATTGACTATTAATTTATTTCTTACATTTATTGATCTTTCAACATTCACTACAATTAGGCGCTTGCAGTGCACGTATTGCCCAGGCGCACGCGGCACAGTTATCTTTCGCATAAATTATTTATAACTTCACAGCTCCCCCCCCCGCCCTGCGTCTCCCACATCCCCCCTCTAGCCCGCAGTATGGGCACGCGCATACGGGTACTATGAAGTAGGAAACTTAACAATTAATTACACTGATTGAATTGTTTATCTACTCCAATTTTTGTCTTAACTTTCTTCCATAAACATTTAATGGTTCGATTATTACAATTTATTACCGTCATTATGTTTTTGAATGTACGATAATGATTAGTGAGATAAGTTGAACTTCGGGGAACTGACGGTCCCCTTGCTTTTGTTGGTTTGCTTTATTGTTGTAGTAGTAGTCAAAAAAAAAGATGTCCATTTTTTCTTCGTTCAATAAAATAATATCAAATTACCATTAAATTGGACACTCATCCTTACCGTCGATTTTCTTTTCGTTAACTGTCTGGTTACTCATCATAGTAATGTCAGAATCCATTTTTTGTGTAATTGATTTGGCAGCAGCTTTGCAATCACAGCTACAAGTTTCTGCCCCGTCATGCCAAGTTACGAGTACCGCTTTACGAACGGCTACGAAAGCTTCCCTGAATTTACTGACTTATTTCCTGAATCCATTTGTTAGGTGAGCAGACAGCACACTGCTACGCTAGGGTTACCTCTACGTTTTTGTATTAGATTAGAATAATGGTCACACTAAGTAACAAAGAGAAACATTGGAGCAGGCAAGTCGTGAAACACGCCGTTTTACGTGCACAATAGTAAGTGGTAATGTTCTGTGATGCACGTCAGGTGGCAGTGTGACGCGCAACGTCAGACGACTCCGGCGACACGCGGACGTGCCGCGCGCGTGCGCCGTATACAGCACGACAGTTCCGGTGTATCGCCTCCGGGGCCCGCAACCCGTTCCGAGAGACTGATGACCGCAAGATAACGGAACGCAATACCACTAGAGAGGCCCGCCCAGCGCATGCACCCGCCACGCCACCACAGCGCCGCCTTGGGAACCACGCCATTCATTTTAGCAATCTCACAGCTCGTTACGTAAACGAAGGGCCGGTAAGTAAATGCCATGTTGCTGAACCAACCTGTTTTGTACAATATACTAGCACACATTCGAACGACATGGGAACGACAGACGGGTATCATAACACTCATCCAAGTCACAACGGCTACAAATCTCGTGTACTCGTAAGAATTTGCAGTAACTAACTAAAAGAAGTATTCGTTAAAAGCTCTCGGTATTCTTTTAAAGCGTTTTATTTTATATCTCTATAAATTAGGATTCGACGGTAAAGTCTTAGCAGGCACGCCAGATTCTCAAGTCTACCAACGATGAGCTGAAAAAAACGATCAAAACAAACAATGGCTGCGAGGCGGGTCGAAGGCTATTCAGAAAAAAAAATAAGCTTCGAGTCTCAACTCTGTGCCTACGACAAGACACCTGCGCGCCAGACGAACAAAAAATCGCGCAAAGCAATCACACGACGTAGCAGCGTAGCTCGTGTGCCGCCGCCGCGCCTTCGGCCGACTTCGAATCGAACAGGAAAAGAATTGCACACTTTCGTTGCAGTTATAATGTTCGTTCGCAGATATTTTACCTCCAAAGCGGCCATATTTCTCATTCATACTTTTAGATACGTATTCGAATGGGCTATTTTTCTTGATAACATTTTATGGAAAGGAAAGGATTTTATGTTACTTCGGAAATCGTATTTGACCCTAGTAAATTTTTATACAAGGCAAGTAGGGTCTTCATAAATAAAACAGCATTAAATCACCCGGTTGAAATTAAATACTTATTTAAAAGCACACTATGTTGAAGTAAGTTCCACGTTGTGTGCTTTTTGTTGCATGTCAGTCTTGTCGATACAGCCTGCATATCAAAAGTACATTATTAATTGTTTGCTGTGTAAATACAATCTTAAAGAGCGAGAGGTTGTCGAACTCGATGATAAATAAACCTTCCCCGTCATTTATATTACATTGTCACTTAATCATCTTAATAGCACAATATCTACGCAGTCGGGCGTGCTGCGAACTAGTGCTGTGTCGTAATTTCGTATTTAATAACGTCTAATTTAAATCCATATAATATCAAATAGGAATGGTTCGTAACGTGGTAATGTAAGAAGCAGAATCCCCCGGCCGGTGGTCGAGCGAGACGGTAATTTTTCGCAGCCGGATACCGTGTTACTTTCAACTATAAGGAATGCGGCCATTGGCCAGCTTCTCAAGCGGCCGCCGCACCCGTCTGCTCCGAGTCGCAGTACTATGCTGTGTGCACCTCCACTGTGCCTGGGCCACCATAGTAAACATACTCTCGTGTTTATACTATTTTATGATTAAAATAATGAGCTTGTTTGTTAAAAAAATGGCAGTCATTAAATATTTTTTTCTACAAAGTAATTTATAAGAGAAAGGGTTTGCCGTGTAACTAAAACGGTTAACACTTTATGTTACCAATTTTTTTGGAATGGTAAACTATGTTGTTGAATTGTAATTAAAACGTAGAAAACTATCTGAAATGATCGTGTAGATGTCAATATAAAGAAATGATTCAAGCAATAAAATTGAAAGCATAAAGCATAGCTAAAGCATATTCAAATTACAAAAAATAATAACAATAACGCTTTTGAAATGACATTTATAATAGTTTCCCCGCGCAGTCCACGAATCCACCATCTTTAATCTTATCTCATTTACAACAAGCAGGCTGTGTGGACAACACAGACGGCTCGATATCTTACGTGTAAACAGTTATCTGTTGCCGATAAATCATGTCATTGTTTTGTGAAAGACATTTGACAGACAAGTATTTATTTCCTTTTCACACTAATATACTGTAAATCAATGTTAGCTACGCGGCTTAGTGCGGCTTTATTACGTAAAATGTTGTACGTACACATTCTTCCTAGTACTAGTATATTACAATGAGGTGATTATGTGAACGAATGTGGAATTTAATAATTTATCTGCACGCTTCTTCCTTATTAGTGGCGAAGCTATATGTTCAGTTAAACATCACGATTCGCAATTGTAGTAAGCCAACCCTCCTTAGAGGATTAATCCAAGATAAGGATGCTTAGAAACATGCTGGTCCTACTCCATAGAACATCTAGTGTCTAGAGAAAATCAAACTGGTTGCTAATTTAATTGTATAAGTACCTGGGCGACCGAGCTCTGCTCTGGTGAAAATAGAGAATGCTCATTTAATAGTATAGGAAAGTTCATATTAATTCCATGTATAGTACATACTAATTCCATGCTGCCTCGATATTAGGTACTTACTTATTCCATGCTTCCATGTCATTATTCTAAGGTAGCCATCTTATTCTAAACTTTGGGCGACCGAGCTCTGCTCGGGTGAAAATACGGAGAAAACGAATTTTCCCAGATATGAGACCTAGCTAGATCGATTTTTCGCCCCCGTAAACCCCTATATTGCAAATTTCATAGAAATCGTTAGAGCCGTTTTCGAGAACATGATTACATATATACTATATTACATACTATGCTATTAAATATTGCTCATTTAATAGTATAGTTTAAAGGATTTATTATTTTTATGACATTGATTTTACATTCTGCGATTAAGTCACACATTGACTTATTGTTACTTATTACTTACCAATTTATAAATTATTATTGCTTGAAAACATTTTAGGAAAATCGTCTACTTTTACCGTGTATGTAAATATGTGAGCATCATGTATCTATCAAATAATTAATTTATCTGTCATTGCTTAATTTTTCATTATTTTTACCTTTTGTGGTACTTATAGTAATTTTATTCTAGGTGCATCGTCTTCACATATAATTATATAATTCATACATACATAAACTCTCGCCTTCTTCCCATGACATAATTAATGTAGGTATAAATCTAATGATCTCATTATTTGTTTAGATGATTTAAAGGAAAAATTAATTAATGTAGACATTTTGTGCATAACAGAGCATTTCATTATGGAAGGCTATGAAAATCAATTGTACATACCAAATTATTGTTTAGCTGCTATTTATTGCCGAAAAGAAAAAAAAAGGGGAGGCGCATGTATACTTGTACGTAAAGAATTGCAATGGAAAGAACTGTCTAGAATAGCGAAGTTATCAACACCAGGAGTTTTTGAATGCTGCGCTATAGAGTTGATTCATTATGAGTTAGTTATCGTATGTATCTATAGGGTACCAAACGTAAACAATCTCAATGACTGCCTGGACAAACTCGAATCTCTCATGCAAACATTAATACATACCAGAAAAAAGAATATTGTAATTGCTGGAGATTTCAATATAGACATGCTTAAGCAGAATAGCCAAACAAATGCATTTAAATATCTTCTAATGAGCTTTAATCTGAAACTAGCCTTAAAACAACCGACTCGCATGGCCAGCCAAACATGCATCGATAATTTTGCGCATAATTTAAATAAAGCTTGTAAGACTGACGTGTTAGAATTTGCATTATCTGACCACACGGCGCAAATAATTCGTTGTCCAGTCAAGAAAATATGTACTATTGGCTATTGGTTTACAGTTATAAGAGATTACAATATGGAAAATATTCTAAAATTTAAAAAGTATTTGAGTGAACTATCTTTTTCAGACATATATAACACAGATGACCCCAACTTAGCATACAATGAATTTCTTTTAAATTTTAAATTGATATACGATCTGTGTTTTCCTAATAAACTAATTAAAATAAATACTACTAAAAAAATTAAGTGGCTATCTAAAGGTCTTAAATTATGCAACCGAAAGAAGCGAAAACTATTGTGGCAGCTAAGATTAAACCCTAACAAATCAAATAAAACAATTTTCACAAACTATTCCAAGTTGTATAAAAAAATTATTCACTTGACACAAAGAGCACAAAATAATTTTAATATTAAAGCATCAAAAAATAAACCTAAAACCACATGGCAGATCATAAACCGTACAAAGTACAATATACCTAAATGCAGTATCAATACAATTAAAGTAGAAAATAAAATTGAAACAAATCCCCTAAAAATTGCTGAAGCCTTTAACAATTACTTCATTGACAAAATTCAGGCCAAACTTCTAACCAATAGCAAACCTAAATCTTATGTGACAAACAGCGTTAGTAACTCAATATTCATGACTCCTTGTCTCCCACATGACATTCATAAGCATATACTGTCTTTAAAAAACACTAATAGCGTGGGTTACGACGGTATTAACACAAAAATACTGAAACACGTATCATTGGAGATCAGCGGACACCTAAGTCACATAATTAATCTCAGTATCAGCGCGGGTATTTATCCAGATGCTCTAAAAACATCTATTATAAAGCCACTATTTAAGAAAGACGATAGAGATCTGATGCAATCATATCGTCCCATTGCATTAATTCCAATAATTTCTAAAATATTTGAAAAATATATATACCGGGTAATATATAATTATGTTGAAGAAAATCACATATTAAGTGAGGAACAGAAGGGTTTTAGACAACACAAGACAATAAATATGGCCATATACGATTTTTTATACAATATCACTAAAAACGTAGATAAACGTACGCCTGTATGTGGCATATTCTGCGATATGACGCAGGCTTTCGACTATGTGCATTTTCCTACTCTTTTGAATAAACTCCAAGCTTACGGCATTAGAGGCAATATATTAAAATTAGTTCAATCTTATTTAACTAAAAGAAAACAGATTACAGAAATTAGGAAAATTAACTTAACAAATAAACGAGAAGAAATTCATCGATCATCAGAACGAGAAGTAACATTTGGTGTGCCGCAGGGCAGCGTATTGGGCCCTCTTTTATTTATTTTATATATAAACGATCTACCTAAATGCATACAACATCCGCTAACACTATTTGCTGACGATAGCACCGTGACTATACCCTGTAAAAACCTAGAAACATATGAAAATGATATTAATAAAACTTTAGCTTCAATCGTAAAATGGTTAGATGATAACAATTTAAAAATTAATTTAAACAAAACCAATATAATTTATTTTAATCAACGAAACCCTTTGAAAAGTCAATTTATTATACACCATGATAACAATATTATACAAGAAGTTGAAAACACTAAATTCTTAGGACTGCAAATAGACAAAAAGTTAAACTGGAAAACGCATCTAGATAATTTAAATAAGAAAATTTGTAAATCGGCATATGCTTTAAGTTCCCTATCATCCATAATATCTATTGACGCACTCCTCACTGCCTACTATGGTATAGTAGAATCCCATTTACGATATGGTCTAATATTTTGGGGCAATTCAACTGAGAAAGAAACAGTATTCAAATCCCACAAAAGATGCATACGGTCAATGTTTAAACTAAAGTCTACCGATAGTTGTGTACCATATTTTAAAGAGTTTAAAATATTAACTTTACCGTGCCTTTATATTCTAGAAGTAGCTGTATTTGTAAAGTCTAATCCAAATCGTTTTACACGTCTCGCAGACGTAGTTCCTCGGAATAGGCGCGATGATAGCAAACTACGTCAGCAAATCGCAAAAACAGCACTTATGCGCAAAAGTGTCTTCTGCATGGCGCCATTCATATATAATAAGTTACCTAAATCTTGGAAGGCGTTAAGTATCCCGTTATTTAAAAAAAAGCTGAGTTCTTTTTTAGTGAATAAAGCCTATTATAATATTTCAGAGTTTTTTGCAGAAAAAGAAAATGCATTTGTTTGATTACTTTGATTATTTTGAAATGTAAATACGCCTATCATTAATTTGTGTCTACTTATTATTGGTCTTGTACCTTTCGCATGCCTAATGGTAAAATGTGGCTGAACTTGAATAATTGTATTTTGACATCATGTACTGTACCCATATTTGCGAAATAAATTATCTTATCTTAAATTATCTTATCTATACACAAATTCAATTCAAAATTCAAAAGTCATTTATTCAATTCTAGGCTGAAAATCAGAACTTTTCGAACCCAAAAACGCCCGCTCTTAATCACTTCCTAGTGCTTTAGCTGGGAAGAAGACGTGGCGCAACAAACTCCCCAGCAGCACTGCTGTCGGTTCAGTTAGAGAAAAAAAACTTTATTTTATACAATAGTATGCAAAATAATTTACATTACTCAACACAAAACAAAACATTAAATATAATTGTTTGCCACAATTTCAGCTAGCACACGCCAATATACCAACAAAAACATCAAAACCTATAATCAAGCGAAAATAAAAAATAAAAACTAAATAGCTATAACGGGAGGTATAAACTAGGACCATCGAGGTAAAATAAATAAACAGTTAATTACTTATTAGTAATTAGTTTTGTTATTACAATAACAAAACCATGATCAGCAAGACGTCCAGTCACCACAAGCAGCGAGCGATGCTTCACGAGCGTAACGCAAAGATCATTGAGGCAAGGAGGCAACCCGACCCCCAACGCTACCGCAAGCAATGACATCTAAGGGAGCATGACTTTGCTGAACTTGCTGCTGGTTATTAGGCTAGAATAATATATGATCAATTGTCGAGGTAGCTAGCTAAACACATATTGCAATACAACTCATAAAAAAACATTGTAAATTGTAATGAGTAGATTTTGTCATTAATAAATGAAAATAAATTGACTTATACAGTCAAATATATTAAACAATTATATAACCTGTCAGAAGGTAAGCTAATTCTGGAGAAAGAACATAAACATTGTCTTGGGTTAATCGCAGCGACCAACTATTCTTAATTTCTTATCGTTTAAGTAGAAACTACCTTTTAGAAGGGGCAACAAGAATCAGTTCTATTTTCTTGTTAATTTTGAAGTTCAAAAGTGCCTTTTATTTGCTTATCGTAACTAATATTATGAATGCGAAAGTGAGTTTGCTTGTTTGTTTGTTACAAAAACAGATTCGGATGAAATTTGGCACAAGGGTAGACCATGACCTGGATTAGGACATAGAATACTTTTTATCCCGATATTCCTACGGGGTCGAGACTTATGCGGGTGAAACCGCGGGGCGCAGCTAGTTTGAAATAAATGATCTGACTTTGACTTTGACCTGACTGGCGCAGCACTAATCCGTTTGACTCCTACAACTCGCATTGGACGACAAACAGCTGATACACTGTGTATCACTCATCCGTCGAACAACAAGAGAAACTTACAAAATAAATTAAACTCGGCTGCTTACAGTTTCTAAATGCCAAGTATTTATGAATCATATGCATAGGTACGTGTGTGTACAATAAGTTTACACGCCGCCGCCTGGCCTCGGGCAGGCTCGCTGCAGCCTGCTCGGTGACGTCACCTGATACATTAGGTCAACAATCAACATTACCATCTCCCGCGATGATCGCACACATCACAGATTACTCTCTCTATTTAGGTCGTCCTTTCAGAGTTTTTACGTCCATCACAGCGGACAAGGACGCTCGCTTATCTCGACGTCCGCCAGCCGTGCACATATGATGCTTGCTTTGAAAACATACTCGTAATAATACTTAGTGCTGATAATATACCTAAGTCTTTGTGCAAACCGAGATGTATCCCATATGAGAAACAGCCGCTATACATCACGTACGGCAACGAAAGCGTAAAAAATTGTGTATTAAAGTAACGATGCAACAGTGAAAAATGATTAAATACACTATGGACAGTTGTCTGTCGGAGGCCACGCCTAACAAACCATGTAAATGTCGTCCCACAGACGAGAGATTTGCATACCAACCGTTTGTATTTGCGAATGGCGTCTAGCACCGAGAGCTTGTCGAAATTCGCAATGCTAATAATACAATGGCCAGACGCACCTCGTGTAGCAGCGCATCTGTCGAATTCAATCGAACACATCAAATAAGCAACCTTATATACTCGTGACAAGTCGCTGTTTACCTTGAATACTAGTGTTCAATAACGAAACGAAGAACTAGACACATAATTTAGTGTTCTCCTTTGGCTGGGTGAGCGATGGCAAGTTAAATTCGCTTTATTTATGAATGGTTTTAAACGCTACAATCGCGTGACGGCTACGGTGCAGGAGCTCTTTGTAGGCTACGCCGCCGTCGTATTCACGGATAACTTTCGACAGTCATTGAATGGAGGGTTCGATGACCCGGCACCGAAGCGTTGTTCGAATTTGCATGTGTCAATGACACGATCTGCAGCGGCGGCGGCGCGCACCACTGCGGCCTATACTTTTCCTTTCAGTCGCCGAGAAATACTTTTCGGAACGACCTCGTGACACAGCTGCATCATTGGACTCGCACTGTTTTTTATCAGTTTGCGATTTTGATAACGATTGATGCACGAATACGATTTAACGTCATATATTTTAATGTTTACAATGAAAACACACTGTAATATGTACCCGGAAATCGGTGTTCATTGCTGCGTAAATAATACAGGTGTTTCCATTGACGTGTAAGAAAATGTTAACATCTTGTTATAACGGAACCGACGGACTGTTCAACAGGTGAGCGCTATAAACGTGACCCACTTTCCCACTGCTGAAATACATTCGTACAATAGTTAAGTTGCCGACGAATCTAAAGATAATTTTGGAGGAAAATTAATATCTAGCAAAGAGTTTAGCAAGAATCTTCCGGCCATCAAACACGTCGAGTCGGAACGTGCGAAATCCAATAAAGAACTTGCGGCACCTGTACCTTATTACATTCTTCTGGTGGTGCTCACCGTCCGTGCTCCACAGAAATTCGCCCAACTTTCCATGCCAGGAGATTGCCTGTTGTACTTACAACTTTTACTTTGAAAATTCGTTCCATTAGTATCAGCGGTGCCGAAAGTTTTATCAACGAAATGTTTTATAATTCTGTATTAAATTCCTCTCCGTTCCGGATTCGAATGTTACAATTCAAGTCGATAAAAAGCTTTCGTTGATCTCACATTTTATTCAATTGCAAAACTATTAACATTGTGCAAAATCGAATTGCATTTATTGTTATAAATATTTTATCGTTATATCAATAATAAGTAGACACATTTCACATGTATGAAACAATGGCGTTCCCTTGTGGGCGTCGCGATCTTAATTGCAAATGTGTTATTAGCATATGCGCTTTGTGAGTTCTTGAATGGTGCGGGCCCAAGGCAATGTGCGATGTCCTTACGAGCAATAGATGGATGTCACCACGACCACAACCTGGATACTAAATTAACTGTCATACATGCATGAATCTTATTCCAACACGAGGATTTGCATGATTTTTTATTACAGCGTATATACCACCTACTCTGTTGGGTATTAAAAGTTATTGGAGGACGTGCTGTGTATTCTGAATACGTAGGTGCAGATTGTACTCGCAACCGACACATTGCGACAAGCTGAAATTGAATCATTACATGTCATTATTTTAACAGTTACACAGTGAAATGAAGCCAGTTTAAAATTTTATAAAGTCCAAAACGTTGTTCCAACTAATTTAAGTGGTACATAACTGTGCTCACTGCAGCGTATTTAACTACTAATTAATAAATAGAACACTCTAAACATAGTTTTCCGAATGGCAGCGCCGAGGAAATTATAATTAGTAACTGTGTGTGAAGCATAATTGGTTTGCACCCATTACATAGTGGATGTATATCGTATGTATGCAGGCGGCTGAAGTGCACACACTTGTGACTCACGAAGGTGAAATAGAAATACAGGCTGATAGCAAAGATGTTGAAATTATTTACCTACTTATTAAAAAATAATGAAAGTATAGGCAATATAATCGTGCTGTGTTTTAAAATAACCATTCAAAATCCAGTTATTGTTAACCACGGTGATTACTTCTACGTTTACGACCGTTCTTTGAGTCAGTTTACTTAAAAACCTATGTTAATGTGCAAAGTTAGAATAATGTTAGAATCAATAGCTTAAAATTATTTACAAATAACATCAAAATATTCAAACGATGGAACCATTTAACTACAGTACTGTTTAAATTACTTAACTAATTCTAAATTTTATTGCCTAACGGGTTTATTTATCAGCCGATTCGGAATCATTTGTGTTAGTAATTCACCGTCAACATACAGTTTCTTATCGTCTTTAAGTTTCAATAGTAATTCAAATTATATAAAATGATATTACCTAGACGGTCCTGATCTCATGTCTGTACATAATCATTTAGTTAGAACACATTTAACTAAATGACTACGTATATAGACATGACTGGCTCTATCAAGGGTCAACCAAATATAATTAAAGTAACTACCAATTTAAATTGTACAATTTGACATTAACAATGTATTTATCAAACAAAAGTAGTACCTAAACATAATAAGTTGTATACCCATTAGAAATAAAATAAAGGCAAAGTTCAGTTATTATCGAATCTCTAAATGCGGACTTCCTCTGCCTTCGAGACTGACAATTTCTGGGCGTTTAATTCCAAAGTTTGCATCGAGGATTACTTATTGTACATGATTAATTAAGGCAAGTAATGGCAACAATTTTATAGATTATATAGAGGAAAATGTTCCAGGAGCTATTAAAATGAAGTTATCACTCGTGTCGTATAACATTATCACTATATTTCACTTTGTAATTGGACGAGTGACTTTCTTTATTTATTACTTTGAATTAGTGTCGGGTTGCTATGCCATGTTATATATAACTTGCCACCATGTTCAGCTAATTACGACTGTTAATTGTTAGGTGTTGACAAACTGCTCGGTTTTTATGATACTTTAAGGTTTTTATGGGGTACCCGTAGCCCCCTTTAACAGACGTGCATTTAAAAGATTGTTCAAAATGTGTCAAGATTAAGTATTGCGGTTCTCACCAGTAATGTCATGTAAAGAGCACATGTGACCAGTTTGTATGTAAAGTTGTCTAGTATAAAGGCTTCATAGGTATTCATTACGTGAAATATCTACGGACACAGACACATAAATAATTCAATTATTAGTACTTTACTGGGCGGCTATACGTGGGGAATTTTAAATCAACTTCCTTCTTCCGCTAGTTCATAGACCTCTATCACAATTTCAAAATTCTATGCTAATAGGATGTTAAAAATATCATAAACGTCGAACTAAAATTACAGTTATTCAAACAGTAAGTACCCACCTAAATACACGTGTATCGTATCTTTACTTTATAAACATGAACAAAGTTCAAAGCCATATACAAATAAGTAAAATCATCTTGAAAACTTTGGATGGATTACCGTTAAATTAAATTAAGGAATTAAGAGCCTATGAAATACACACGAACGGACAAATGGCTCAAGGTGAATTCGTAATAGACCTATTGTAATCTAGGTAGAGGTACCTACACAAACTTTTCTTATGTAAGATATCCCAATTTATCGAAGCATTTAACTAAGTGTTAAACTACAGATACCTATTTAAGAACTCCTGATAGAGTTACTCATCTAAAAATATCATATTTACAATAAGTTAAGTTTTTAGGCGTGTGAACCAACCTTAGATTTAAGTCCTATATATTTAAAACTGGCTTTTAAACGCTGTTTCGCTCGCGTGGTTGTCGGAAAATATCCCAGGGGAACGTAGTACGCGGATTAAAAGTATGTCTAGGTTATAAACTATCCCTGTGCCAAATTTCATCCAAATCCGTCCAGCCCATTTTGCGCCAATCCAAAACGTACATCCAGACAAACGGACAAAAAGTCTAAAAACTATATTTTCGGCATCAGACTCGTTCCTCCCTCGTAGTAATTACTTTTTTTCAAAAATATTCAGTATACAATTTTGACTTTGTTACTACTTCATTAAAAGTAGATGTGCTATATTATAAGTTTAGTACCTGGTCGACCGAGCTCTGCTCGGGTGAAAATAGATAAACATCTCATCCAGACATCTAAACCAAGGTTCTATCACATTCCCGAGGCTGTGCAAATAGAGAAAACTAATTTTTCCACTTTCCAGATATGAGACCTAGCTAGATCGATTATATGCCCCCGTAAACCCCTATATTCCAACTTTCATCGAAATCGTTAGAGCCGTTTTCGAGAACGTGGTTACAAATATATACATACATATACAAATATAGCTCATTTAATATTATAAGTTCAACCAATCAATGCTTTTTACTAATTCACAACTTTATGTTCATCTCTTTCTTGCAGGTACGTAACAATTCGCTATGCCAGACGCAAAGGAGTTACGTATACAGTAACAGCTTCGTATACCGAGTAAGTATCAACATTATTATATTATGACGTGACGCAAATACTCGTATTGACGTTGATAAACGTCAGTACGTGCTATAACGTCACGACTTGATGTCGTGAGTAGTTTTAATACTGGCAATGATCATATTTTCTCGGGTAATAGTGAATATTCAAAAAAGTATCTTGCGAGTTTTTTTTACGCTGTGTCGCAACTTACATGAATATTTGCAGAGCCTTGAAAATCCCGAAATCTGAAGTCCACGGTATAAAAGACTGTGTCTGTTCACTGGTTGCCTCGTTGATCTAGTGGTAACTAAAAGTCTTTCGAAAAGCTAAGGTAAGATAATCATGTACTAAGGCTTCTTTGCTGTTAATGATAACTATAGTAGAGTAGATATAGGTTTTGGGATGGAACTAATTCCCACAAAGACGGTGTTTGAATTTTCTAGTTCCTTGATGGTATCTTTTTGACATACCTACTAAAAGTCTAGATAAATTTGAGTGTGCAACAGGGGCGATGCCTCCAAACAACCCGATTCCTACCGGCTTCCCTTCGAACACAACCACTCTATCGTCATTGAATAATCACTATTTGATACACCGTATAATTAAAACATTACAAAGCGCCTACATTTTTTTTTGTCTATATGTCCCAACAACAAAACATTTTGCTCTAAAATAACTCGTAGGCGCGTCCGGCTTATCGTGAATTCAATTTCTATAGAAAATAAAATCCGTCTTGACGTCACTTCGGTCACGTGACACCGCGGTTTCTTAGCAGCCGGGTAAGCCACTCTGTACCGAGTTACGATAGAATACGCATGCGCGTCGTGGAACCAGAATGAAGGAGCTATTGTTCGGTCAGTTCGCTTAGTTGTTCGGTTGTTGTCGTTGAACTTCGTAATGCGTTCGGCTCGGAGTTCGGACATGTCATCATTCGATTGACAATGTGTGGTTGTTTTTTGACGTAAACGCATTAGAAAAAAATGTACAATTAAGTAGTTAATTTGCTTTTTGTTCGCTCAGTGTAAACTGAATTGTATATTATTTTATTATTGTAGAGTGAACAGTGATTAAGATAGTGTTTATGTGTTTTGAGTTTAGTGAAAGAAAAGTACGTTGTAATTAGGTATTTGGGGTAAGTAGATAGTTTATTAAGTTGAAATTACTTATTTAAAGTAGATTTTAAAGGTAATTAGTAGGATTAGGATGACGGCATGTAAATTATTGTGTGATTATTTGTTTTGTGACGAAACGTGCTTTTCAAGGTTATTGAAAAATAAAATAAGTTAGGCCGAGCTCGCCAAGATATGACTATAAATTACAAACGACGCGATGCTTTTTTCAAACATTTTAATGTTTCCCTTTACGATAAATATCAAATAAAATAAAATGCATTGTTTCCCGTGTTTACCTATCTTAGATTCTAGTAGTTCATGGAATAAAGCTTTTACATTTTAAACTAACGAATTCATCAAAAAACATGTGCAGACTGAAAAACATGTACCTAGCTGTTTTATGAGTTCGGGACTGGTAGGAATAGAATTATTTTCACTAATTTGCATGAAGCTCTTATTCGGAAAGTAAATCGAAATACAAATACACGTTTGTTAGGTAAACAAGAAGTAACTTTTCGCGACCACCATGAAAGTTGAAGTGACGTCATAACAATTAATAAACAATCTTTTTTTTTTTTCTTCTTTTTTTTTAAAGCTCCGGCTTCCTACTTTCGTTTCATCACGCCACGCCACTGGTGCAAAATACGTTTTTATAACCGCCAGCTTGAAAAAAACAATTTTGTATGGTATCAATTAAAGGAAATTTCATTCTGAAAAAGAATATAAGTAGTGCAGGTTTAAAAATTAAAAAAAATGGTAAGTAGGCCAAAAAAGCAGCATTTCAGGCGTTGAAACTCATATTTTTATTCATCAAAATATGTTTTATAATACAAATGCATATTTATTTCACTAATATCTTCACTTCTTGGTGGCAAAGGTCCCGGGATCCCTTTCTTTCTAATAATGAAAACAAACAGTGCTTTATAACCATGCTTGGGAAACACTTAGAAGCAAATGGTCACACTGTGATTCAGATGATGTAGACATGTGATCAGGTGTTGTTATTGTAAAAACAGCACTGACCATGGCAGAAGAAAAGTATATAACTGTTGTTGCTGCCGACACCGATATTCTTGTACTTGAGATTTACCATAATACACGAAATATTTGTTTGCATGTTCAGTGATAAAAAAACGGTATACAACATGTGCTTGGCGAAAAGGGATGCAAAATTATTCTCTTTGCACATGCTTTAACTGGATGCGATACCACGAGCTCCTTATTTGGTTAAAGTTAATCGACAGCATATCGTCATTTTGGAAATGTGAGTAATTTAGCAATTTCGCAACTTGATTTGGATCAAGGTGGATATCCTAAGACAGAGACTCTGAATCTACTGCGATATAATAAAATAAATAAATAAAATAAAATAAAAATCATTTATTTCGGACATCAAGATCCATAGCAATTCGATAGTACATACATATCATAAAAATTAGAACAACACAAAAAAGAAAATACAAAAAAATAAATAAATAAAATCAAATTACCCGTAGTCATAACGACCTCCAAATTGGTGACGAGATCCTACCCGACACAGTCTTCAAGATTTTATTATTTTATTTATTTTATTTTATATTTATTTTATTTTATTTTTATTTTATTATTATATAATATCCACTTGAAAAAAAATTACAACTACCAAAAGAGAATGTAATATTGCAAGGTTGCCACCTACAGAAGATGCTGCTGTTCATCATTCTCACTTCTCCGCGTACATTTTCAATGTCTTTGTTGGAAAACTATGAACACCAGTATTGCCAATCCCGAAGAGTGGGATTGGAAAAAAATAGGAGACCAAACATGCAGCCCATAACATGTAAAATGAGCCCTGCACTACTCATTACTAAAAATGATACGTTGCAACTGCAAAACGGATACAAATGAACCGTGTGGTAGTGCTCGATGTACGTGTCGATGTTATGGTGTGGAATGTACTAACATTATGTTGTCAGTATTCCGGTAGACATAGGACAAATTCTGCACTAAAACAAAGTGATTTACAAGAAACTGAAGAAAACTATTAGGGTTAGCTAGAATAGGATAAGACTAATTAAGAATATAGACTAGAATAAGCCGACTTTCAATGACAATTCTGTGTAGAGTCTATGTTGAATGGAATGTTTAGACTTTAACTTTCAGTTTATCAACCAATAATTTCTTGTTTTTTTATTTATTTTTAAATTTTATAAGCCTTTTTCAGCATGAAATTGCCTTTTATTTGATACCAGACAAGGTTTTTTCAATTTTTATTAACATGGGGACCAGTCTTACCTTGGTTTGTGGAGGTCAGATAGGCAGTCGCTCCATGTAAAATACTGGTATTCAGCTGCATACGGTTAGACTGGAAGCCGATCCTAATATAATTGAGAAAGGCTAGGCAGATTGATTAACATGAAAAAAACGCATCGTGCACATTATATTTTTCTAGACTTTTAGTTACTTATGACAAAAAAATACCAACAAGGAACAAAAAATAATCAAATCCCGTCATTGTGGGTATTTAGTCCAAGTTTCAACAATTTTTTTCATATTTCTACTGTACTACTAGTTTTAACCTTGATTAGAGAGATTTTCAGCTTAATCAAGTAGAGTGCGTGAACATAGAAAACCTTAGTCAAACTCTGTAGGGGTAGAAATCACAAACATTAGGATTATTTCATCCGTAAAACAGTCAGAAACCTGTCCCACCGTATATAGTATAAAGAAGTATTTTATAGCGCGCGAATTGAAACATGTCGGCCCCGAAATGGGTTGATAGTGCGGACCTCAGGTAATTCTCCGGTGTAACAAACGGTCTCAAATGTGTGTAGCGATTTGTCAAGCGGCCAGTATCGGGACCCGAGTGTTTGCGACAACTGTCCCTCGAAGCCTTCGCGATCTCTTTACGACGTCGTATATCGTACACGCAGTAATTGAAGGCAACAGTGCGTGTCTTGTTTGTTTCTTCTGACCAGCCCGCTCATTACGTTCCAACTGTTGAAATTTCAACGAATGACGTGCTAATGTAATTTTTATATTGACTCGATACGGAACTGTAAATGTAATCATTTGAGAGGTGATTCGGTCGTTATCTGAGTTTCAGCCGTCAGGGAAACGTTCATTATTTGTATTTGAAATTCATCTACAGATTACGTTAATGGATGAATCGTTTCGGGCTTGAAATCACCTTTTTTGGCGTCGACTAAAAACAGATTTAAACAGTTAAACTAATTAGTTTGGTTTACTTTAATGCGAGCGAAGGAAACAAAGCTTGATCAACTCGTAGCCAATAAAGAAGTTACTGAAAAAATTTTTTTTTTTTTTCTTTTAAAATTGAACATAATTAATGTTTTGCTGAACTGTCTGATTTTATCTCGGAGATGCATAAGGAAAATGATTAATTATCTTGATGTTTTTACTAAGTCCTCTATTTGCATGTCACGCAGTGTAAAGAAAAGAATATTGTGATTATGAGATTTACTTGTTAAATATGCTTTATTGTATTTAAGTGCATTGCCATGTTTTAGTGAAACTTTGGCCACTCTAGGTAGGTACATTTCTAACAAAACACTACGGGATTTAGCAATATTGCAACATTTTACGGCGGCATTGCGAACACACATAAAATTTATAGGCGTTAACGTCTCTAGGCTGGCAATAAACAGTTAGTCCGCTGAGTAAGCTGCGGGAGCGCCACGGGACCTTTTAATATTTTCTTGTGCCGGCGGCGGCGGCCGAGTTCGGAAGTGTAGCGCGGACGCATCAGGCCGCAATTAAGGGCCAGACAAAACGTCGTCGCAGGGAGCCAGCGCTTCATCAAATATTAAAACCGGCCTGTGCCCGTACGCGAACAAATCCTACAGCGCATTTAATATTTTACTTAAAACGGTCTGCGGTTTCCGCCAGCGGAATTTTCTTGCGGCTTTGCACGGCGATTTAAGTTTTGTTTTAGTGGCCGCGAGGGGAGGCGCCGCCCGCGCCGCCGCTGCTTGCCCTCACTGCTGTTAAATACTTGATGTGATGCTGTTATTAGTACCTCCTTCAAAGTTCCGCGGTCCCGTCAAACACCACTAAACATAGTGAACTATGACGTAGGCTTCGAAACAATTTCCGGCGTCGTTAATCCTTTAATGAGTTATGCGGTCTATTATTTACCTTGTTCAACTTAAATTAATTTCTGCCGGCTCACGAAAAAGCCATTCTAAACACTAAGCCATAATACAAAGCGAAGTGAAACAGTCGCTAATGTGTTCACCGAAAACAAATCGTTGAATCGTGCTCGCAGCTCCCTCGCCTGAATAACGGAAGCTAAATGCGCGAAAATATCAACATTAATCGGATGCGGTATTAACTCCCCAACTCAGTAGCTAATGAATATTCAGACAAACTGACACCGCTTGTCTTGAATTTGCAAGAAATAATCCCGGCGTCGGACAGCTATAAATCTTTCAGTATCCATCGAATGTTAGACATTCATAAAGCTCGTCTCGACTTCTCGAGTATTGTTTACGGTTTGGCTGAAGTCCATTATATAGGTACATAAAACGTTAAAGTGATATCAATCTGAATAAATAAAAAAACTTCAGTGAGTTCCACCACAGAGTTTTTGCCAACCTCGACACGTCCAGTTAGTGAGCGTAGTTTTTTGCTTTATTCGACGACCCAAATGCGACCTAAGAAAAAAGAAAATTACTTTCATTAGGCGTTCTATTGCACGAAAGATAAACGTTTTCAGTAGCGCTTGGTTTTTTATCTTTTTTGTACTGTTGAGTATGTCAAGTTTTATATTAACGATGTAAGAATGTCGTATGCTTAGAATAAAATCCCGAACCTTTCGGAGTAAGTCGCATGCGGCGCTGCAAAAACGATAAGGTAAAGTAACAAGTCGGAAAAGCTTAACTTGTCTTCCACATGTGTCGTCCTGTCTGAACACTTCCTCAGGAAACATTTAATAATATTAAGTAACAATTTCGCATTACTAATTATCCTGTATCAGAAACTGCATAGGATTCTTAAAAATCACGGAGAGTCCTTCAGTTTTGATGCAGATTTAGTCGAAAATTTAACAATTCCTCGAAAACCCATTGTTAAGACCCAGTTACTCATGCTTAAATATTGTATTTTTGTAACGCAATACATCGTCGTAGCGCACGCAATTAAGCAAACAAGGAGATTTCATTAAAAATAAAAGAAGGTCGCATCCCCCGGTGAACAAGGTACACGGTATTATTTAGTACAGAGATTATTCTTCTCTGTGAATAATGCATGCTGTACGCTCCACAGACATAAAGCGCTTTATAAACTCGGATGTAATACACCTTGTTTTATTTATACTTTCGTAATTCGTTGAAAATCATTGTGTCGCAAGTAGGTATCACTGCAAACCTTATGATCTTTCGCTTTGAGGAAAGAATAAAGTATTATTTCCCTACCATTTTACTTAAATACGGACATGTTTCTTCAAAGTTAAATATTTTCGTAAAAAAATATTTCGCTCGCATTGTGTCGCATACACCCCGCTGTAACCGACAGTAACGAGGAGAGAGATGCTTGTTTTCCTTTAACACCGGCGGTGTTTGGAATTCCTGCGTCAATTAAATGCTTGTTTGTAAACACGACAGACACCGAGAACAGTGAACGCGATCATTTTCACGGAACGCGCCTTTCCTCGACCCCCTGCGCTGGTGTGAGGCCGGCCTTACCGCGCCTTCTTTGAAACCACTCCTTTGAGCACGAGCGTCTATAATACAACCCTCCCAGGTCAATTGAACGCTTTACAAAGACGCGTAGGAAGGCTAATTAGTTGCACATTTTGTGAGTCTTTTATATTCAACGTAGCCAAGGGTTACACGTGTAGCAAATAAAGAACATAACATAGTGCCAACATAAACGACAAGACGTGCTACATAACGCGCTACATTGTCAACACGAGACAGTCGCAAACTTAATACAAACAGGGCCAATGAAAATATAGTACCTACCTACGTCACGTAACAACCGATAAAAGATGGCGTGTTTGTCGTTTTGTTTCAATTCGATTCACCGAAAGCTGTATTGTTGTGGTGGACAAAGGGCGGCGGAAGTGAGCAGAGCTATCGCCGACGGGAGCGGAGCAAGCGAGCGGGGAAAGGAAAGCTGTCTTCCGCCATCTCCCGCCACCCGGTGCTGATTACCCAGAGATGCTTAAGTAATTTCGTGTCCGTCCCTCGTTAATTGCGGGAAATGAGTTAATTAATTGTTTTGCTTTTCTCCCAGATTTGTGCCATTTAGAAGCGGCCGGCGTTTATTCAATTGATTGAGCCGATTTAAATGGTACCCGTCTTGACTCTTCTTTCTTGTGGGTCGGGATTGTTAAGGCTTTTTGACTATTTAATGGACAGACTAATGGTGTTTAATCTGTTCTATAATGATTTAGGACAAAACTTAAAACTACCTACTGGAACTCTAACAAGAACTGTAGGTTCACTTGAAAACCTTTGTACAACCTTCAGTGAATCCTCTACATAAGGAAAAGAATAATGAGATGCGCTCGTACACCATCCGTAGGCGGCGTCGAAATATATCAGAAATCAAGTCTGATAAAAGATCAGCAAATAATTTATTCGAATAAACTATTTGAATACTATATATTCGAGTTCCTAAAGTGCACTTGATTAAAACCTAAAACTATTCAATTTATAAAATATCAACTTTGCTTTTCCTCCAAGTTTTCATAACAAGAATACTCATATAAGAAGCAAAGTTCCCAGCGCCCCAGCGGTACCGTGAAACTATTCTGTTCAACGTCTGTCCGCAAACAACGTTATTAGGAGAGCAAACAGTACAATCAAAATAAACATTGTACGTTTTAGTAATTCGTTGAAAACTGATTCCTGCAAAAGTCGCATCATTAAAATTAAAAATGTTTCGCGGAGTGCATCTGCTTTTGTGTTTTGTCGATGTATTTATAGGGGAGAGGGCGGCGGCCTGGCGGGCGGCCGACGACCGAGCCGCCCAAACTCAGCCACACTTCGTTTGAACAATTTGTTATTTACGTGTTGTCCACCTCCTGACAAAACACAATACTTTTTTATAAAGCATTCAGATAGAAAATATAATACAATTTTGATGTTGAATTACTTCTCTAAATGTGCCGGTAATCATGTAATGTCCGCTTATCTTACAGTGGAACGGTCGGCTCGCGGTACGAGGGTTGGATTAGCACCGACAAAAAAGGATCATAACCTCTTTTTGTGCTCTCGTGGTTTTACTTAATTAACGGAGTATACTTACCTACCGTAATACCTAGCCACCTACATCGAATCGGTAAATCTTACCGGATTATTCGTTCCGTTATCGAGCAAGCCGTTTCAACTTTCAAGTTTAATTAACCTAAATATTAATATTCGTAATCGCATGCCGCAAATCTTCCAACTGAATATCTATGGCATCTATAATAATTCGGTGCCAACAAAGTGTACGTTTCATGATGAGGTTAACTGTGGGAACCGAGGAATTTAGAAAATCAGCTTTAGGGGATTTTCATTTGTAGCGTAGGTAGGTAACTAATAATATAACGTTCGTACGTGTACACAGATTGTGTATTACTGTATATTGTATCATATTCCGTGGGCGGATCTAGATCACTACAATCATACATATGACTGCTCCACAAAACCTAATATTTATTTAACGACACAGATATCAAGCTTGCTAATGACCTCCGATAAGCCTGCGCAAACGATCATTATCGGAACGAAGTTGTCAACAAGGTACATCACTACTTGTCTCCTGCCAGCTTTCTGTATTCCACGTTAAAATGGACGACATTATTCGCCGGACTCACGTCATTAGTCGCCGTCCGCCTAGCATAAGTACCAAATGAATCGATACGTGTCGACAGAAGGAGTCCGGAATATAAATATCCTAAGAAAGGTTTAGGGAAGCAATGTGCAACACATTTCTTATACCTTCGGTGAATGCCGTGGAGCAGTGAGAGACTGAAGTGATAATGCGGGGGCGTACACGTGCGCTCTAGAAAATAAGTTCAGTCTACAGAAACAATCAATCAAAATTACTCTGTAGGTATGACGTCTCAAGATGCGACAATCACGGTTATTTTTCTATTTAGTCGAGTTTGATTCTGTCACGAAAAAGACGCATGAGCACTCCATTTTCATTTAACTACTCCGTGGTTGAATTTCACACAAACGGGCAGATTTATATTGATTATAGCAATACTCTGTCAAATAGTGCAAATATAGTGACAGGTTATGACGTCAGAGTGGAGTGCATCGTCGGGCCGAGAGTTCTCGACGCGACCGAGCTGACATCCACCTTGCACAAACAATCGCTCCGGCATTCAATATCGATACTGACAGCCTTCTGAGCGTGACACATTGTCTGTCTATGTTTTTATTACTCTGTGCAAGTTTGTTCCTTTTTTATTTGAGAATAACCGATGCCTATTCACGGTCTGTGAAGTTCATAACGATTCGTTAAACGTACGATGATTAAAATGGAAATGGAATAAAAATGACAAACCAAAACAATTTTATTTTACTTATTTTATAAATAGTTTTTGTTAGTCATGATACTAAAGATTATAATAAAAGTTGGATATAGTTTATTTTAAGACCACAGAGACCACAAGGCACTAAATAAAAATATCTACATTTATATAAGACAATTCCTTAGTGAACTTTCATGAAGTATAAATCTTAGGATGTTACGCTAAATAAATTAGCGGCCCCATCCCTTGAGAGGTCAGATACCATCTGTTAGATTTATACGAAGCGATACAAGCATGCCGCACTAAATAATATTACGATTTATATCACGCTATGTAAAACTTTATCGTTTTGTTTTTCTTCGCATAGAACGGAGTTCACAGAAAGAAAATGCACGCAATCTTACTGAAATCTAATAAAAATAGCTTTTATTTTCACAAACCGGAATTTTACTTACAATTTTCTTATTCAATTTCTCACGGTTTTGTACACTTGAACAACATTTCTTACAAAAGTTACAATTTATTATAACAAAATATTACTTTGCAAACCTTAAGTTGGATATGAAAGCAATTATATTTCATGTGTATTTCAATAACGGTTGGATTACTGAATGTAACATTCAATATTGGGATTTAATTTGGGCTATGTCAACGTCTCGGCAAGGAATAGCGGTGGCATATTGCGGTCTAAACACCCGTGTGATTGGAACCGCTTTCCATATTGGATAATCGTCATTTGCAATTCAAATTAAAACGTCTATCTCCAAGTTATTATAACAGCACAAACTACTCCGCTTGTAAAATTGTAAGTGTAGAAAAATCACTCTAAGTACCAACCTACTTGGTAAAAACTAGAAGATTACGCCGTAGTGCACTTTTCGTCACACTAAACCTCTCGTTTCGGCCGAAGACAGTTTTCGCGTTTTCCTGGAGACGTTATAATACGGCGATACGTAGATACAGTTCTAAGACCCGAAGTGAAAAGCTCTTTGCTCTAATAGCATTACGACTCTGTTGCCTTTTAAGTGAAGATATAACGGAGAATTTGACAGCTCCCTCTGAATCTAGCCTCTCTTACAAAGTTACAATGTAGTTCTAAATGAATTAAAAGCGGAAATAAAATGGAACTGCGGAGCGCGCCCGTCTGTTTACGATCGTGTAAGCCAACGGCATTATCTCCTACTTCCCTGGATTTTGGTAATTGGCTGTACGACGTAAAACGATTACCTAAATGCGAAATCCTTTTCTCTCTCAATCCCTGGGCTATTTTGGTTGCGTTTTCTCAATTTACTCGCCGGTTCGGTAAACGAACTCCAAAATTTTGAATCAGACTTGATTGAATCGCAGTCGTGCCCGCGGGAATGGAGTTATTTTCCAAGCTATTTCATGGCACGTCGTACGATCGACAAGTCTCACAGCCGTGCACTCGCTTGCGTTTCATGTTTGTACCCTCTCGAGAAATTTCTTTCAGTTCATTTATTTGTTTGGAAACTGTCGTTCCACTCCCAACGCCAATATTTGATATTGGTACATTTTTTATGATTTGCGAAACAATTGCCTTTGGAAAACTTTCTTTCAATAAGTTTATCCTTATGTGCGTTACAAACAAGACGTAAGATTTACGGAAAGTGTTAGGGTACGTCGGGCAGTGATTGTACGCTGAAAACGAAATATAAAGCTACTAACATTCGTCATAATATCTTGAAAATGTGAACTCGTATCGTATGAGGGATAATCGCCAGCAATAAAAGAGCTCATTTGTGTTACTGGACCAGTTGTTTCGATTCACGTTGCTCGGACAATGGGCAAACGTACGCACAATGTGGCCCCATCGTCATCAATCAAAGTCCCTCGCCCCACCCACGCACCCCAGCAGACCGTCCAGACTGATTTACCCCTTACATTACAAGCAAATGCACGTCTAAGTTAATACCAGCCGACTGCGGCAAATTGAAACTAAAATAGTAGCTGTAAAACTAAAACAACGGCTAAATGTAGACTTACAAGGAACGCATTACAATGGCATGAGATTTAAATTGTTAATTTTGAAATTAACGTTTCGTTAGAGTCTTATGTTATAATTTATATATTAAATTGATTGAAACTTAAGATTAAGTAACCTGACCGATCGTATCAGATAGATTTTTATCAAAAATATGAGAATTACATAACGCAAAAACACATTTGATTTGGTTATTCACTTCCTACATGACTATTATGTTTTCATTACCGTTTCGTATGTATAAAGGTAGAATTAATTCCCCTCGCTGTGATGCTGTGCATGCAACATACAACTCAACGTCAAAAGGAGACAATCAGTAATCACGCGTCATCCCCGTGAGATTACTCGAAACTTCCATCTGCGTAGTGTACTCACAATACCGTGGTTATAGCCTCTTTATATCTACACTGGTTTTTCAAAAAACTAATTTTCTTATTATATAAACTAGTGCCTATAAAACGTCAGTTTTAACGTCAGTTTTTACGTCATCTAAAATCATGCTTGCTACAAATTAATTCAGGGGTAAATTAGTATTGTGAAATAAAATAAATTGTTGAGGCAATTTAGGTGGAAGGCTCATTTCCATGTGACCGTACGTCCAAACAGGCCGCTCCGGACGTCGCGTGACCGACCGGGACATTCCCCACCCTCATTACCACTTTAAATAACACTATTCAGACCAAACTATTGTATTTAGTAAGAAGTGTATTAGAAAATTACGTTTCTAAGAACTTTGAAGCGGTAAGTAGGACTTTTTATTTGCGTTTCGTTGAGAAAATAATGACGCATGAAAACTTGAAATGATCAGTTTTTTTTACGTAAACAAAACTGTAATGAACATTTTGTTGTTTTATGAAGATAAAAGTAAACCTTAAACATATATTTTGAGATGTATACTATCAATAACATTCTGTAATTATAGAGTCGTATAACTTGATTTCATATTTTTGGTAACATGAAAAACCGGGTATTAGGTTTCCGGGATTCAATTACCGGACAGATAATAACTGCGTCGATTGTATCAGCTCCTAATTAGTATAAGTAATTACGTTGTATTGATAACATAATAACTGTTGTTATTTTATCAGTTGTGTGTTCAAAATAATCTACCTATTTCCTTTAACACTTAGATATTTAGAAACTGTCCATCACATCGTAAAATAACTATGACATATTTCGATCAACTAAAAATAAACCCGTCATTATTTGACTGTTATAAAAATACATCTCATTTAAACCAGTTTTAGGCATGTCATATTTAAGGAAATACGTGGCATGCCAACGCATACCTAAATTTTTATTTAAAAACAATATATTGTAGCGTTCGTAATATTATAATCTGGCATTAACTAGGTATGAATGTAGGTGTGAAGACCTAACCTAACCAACCTGCTGCAGACTGGAATAATCTGCTAAAATGCACAAACGATGGGGAGTACTTGCAACCCTTCATGATCGCACTGTGGTGGCTAGCTTTTAATACAATGCGTTTTGTATCTATGTGGATATAGTCTAGCCCAACGGGCACTATTGATAACAGACGGGGCTCCACTACGCATTGTCAGGGAAAAACACAATGAAATCCAATGAATACCTAGGTACATTAGCGGAAAGAAATTATATTTTTTCCTTAGATTGATATAAATACACGGGACAACAGAACTGTAGGTATATGGCTGCTATCGTCGCATTAAGGATTCGCATAATTAAGGCTCGTACAGACCAGCGCGACGCGACGGCGCGACGCGACTCGAACAATACAATTAAAAAAAAAACTTCACGGTATAACAATAACCGGTGTCGCGTCGCGCTGTCGCGTCGCGCTAGTCTGCACGAAGCTTTAAGGTCGCCCTTAAGGATTGTAAAAAAATCTGTACGTCAGTGACTCGTATCTAACACGTTCTTATTAAACCACTTCGTCATGTTTAACACATTTCTATTTGAATAAAAAAACATAACAAAAGATCCTAATCGTATCTGCGTTTACCAACGGCTGTGGTATATTCAATATGGCAACATTAGATGCGACACCATCCACAATCGGCGTTGCCACCCGGCGCGGGGGCGTATGATTAGAAATCGATAACTATGCGTCATATTTCGGCTTACACTTATGTATAGTTGATCCTCTATTGTGATCTAACCCAACGTTATCTGTTACAACATTTACAACGCTTTTAGTACGTTGGTAATCCCAATCAGTGAGGATTTCGTCATTTCCTTTTGTTGAACCCTTATCTCGACGAATTTTTTTGCTCCACGCTAGGGTACAGACAGTTTTAATAAATGAACATCTGTCGACAAGAGATTTGTTGACTGACATAGAACTGACGCAGACTACAATATCCATGTAAACAGTTGGGTCCTCAGTTACACACATAAGTAGATATCTATCTAATGTATACTCAACAGGATATTTAGATATTGCAAACTTGTTAGTTCAAGTAGTTGAATAGGAAGTTAATTTATGGATAGTTTCTCTTCAAAGTGTCAGTTTACACGATTAATGAAGCCACTGATGTTTAAAGCTTCGTGCAGACTAGTGCGACGCGATACCGGTTATTGTTATACCGTGAAGTTTTCTTAGAAATTATATTGTTCGAGTCGCGTCGCACTGGTCTGCATGAGCCTTAATCCATTCTGTGCTTATGGAATAGTAAACCTGTCTAATTACTAATAGTAACGTCCTACGTTACGTACTAAACCTGTCTAATGTCTCATGTTGGATGCAGATGTGGAACACAACCGATGTGTTTATAGAAATGCACGTAGCAAAATAATAAATCTCTACGACAACACAAAAAAAGATATTTTGACTCAGCATTTTTGGAAAATCATCTTCAGTACATTTTTCTCGTAAACTACTTGTTACTTTTACCTGCCATCATTTTATTTTTTATGATTTTTATTGCGAACAATACTTTAAATTACTTAACAGTTATTATCATTATCGATGACAATCACAGTTCGCAATAATTGAAACGTAATTGAAAGTGAAGCTCTACAAAAATGTACTCAATCATGAGCATACAAGTACGCACGTTTCACCAATTTATATCTGTTGGCATGTCAATGAAAGTAACGTTAATGAGTAATTGAGTGCAATTAAGAGTAACACGCCACCACCGCGCGGCGGCGGCGGGTTACATGCTCGAAAGTATTTATTGTTGTAAACATTAATGACATTATCATAAAGACTATGTCCAGCTTCCATCCGCATTCATTTAATTTCTTATTTCGTGCCCAAAATTATTGATATCTTTTGTTTTAGAACTCATAACACGTTAAACCTTTTAAGAGATTATTTTATTTCGACTTCGTGACGGCTTCTTATATTTTTTTAGGATTTCGTCTGAGCCAGAACCCTTATAATGGCATATTCGTCCCTTCATATGTCACTAATGTCACATACTCGTAGGTAGTTCCTTCAATATTACGGATTTGATGAAAATTCACAAGGAAATGCTTTCATAATATCCATTTGGATGGAAAATTGACAAATGATTCTAGAATTGTACTCTTTAATCATTGGATAGAGCGTCGTTGAACAGATATTTTAAAATGAAATAAATTCGCCTCAGATCATTTTTTATTTTGACGTTTTATTACAAGTTATGAAACCCAAGTCGTTTTTCTTACCCTTGTTCTATATTAAAGAATGTCATGTTATATACATGGAACAACATTAAATGAACAAATATTCGGCAGCCTTTTGGCTATTCGTCTTGTCTTATATTTCATCCACAACTAGGCTTGATAGTTCCTGTCTACTTACTTTTTTGGCTACGTACCATATCGTTATTTATACATGCTATTACATACTGTCGGAATCCAGACAAAGAATTTTTATGGCTCCAAGTAAAGGCGTAACACTCATATTCGGGCGATCGTCCCAGGCCCGTTCTTCTCATAGTTTGGCGACACCATAACGGCATTCTGAGCGCGAGTGAACAATAAATCTCCCTAGGGCTCTGCAATGTATTCTGCATGCAGCTACTGCGCTTCGTAGCCTGGCAATTATTACTTTCTGTACGATATTGCTAAGTTACCAAGCCGCGGTAAGTACCCTAGCTAGATTTTTAAACAGTTTTATAAGTAGTATTTTTCATGCATACCAGAAATATTATGTGTGTCATTCTACACCATTGCACCTAATATCGGTTGCGTAACTATATGTGTTTACAAGTATCCTTTGTCCGGGAATTTCCAAGAAACCACTGAAACGACTTCAAGAGAAACAGTTTTTGTCTTATTGCACATGGTTCAACTTAGGTCATCTTCGCTCGGTAGACGCCTTTTTATTATATCTGCTTTTAATAATACCTATTTATCACTTAATACTTATTGGTTACATTTTTAGCTTGTTTGTAAGTAAGTATGCGGATTCTTTGTTATGTGCAGATTTAAAAATCATAAGAAAATACAAGCACTAAAGTTTGTCATATTTACGAATTACCTACAATGCCGATAGTTAAAGGCGTAGTTTCATACGATTTTTTTTGGTTGAGGTCCCAAATTCAAATCTCATTATGCACCAGTGGGTCACAATTAAATTCAGTACAATATTATTGCCCGGCAGACCCTAGGTCTATAATGACTTGCTTTAGGTCAGAAGGCAAATTCTCGTACTTAAAAAACGTTCACATTCAAGTCGCAATCTGTCAAACTTGTCAAAAATGTTGGGAAATAGATTGTATTTTTGACAGATTTCGAATGAGATGCGAATGCGAACGTTCACAAAAATTACGGGAATTGCCCCTCAGGTTTGCATGACATATAATTTGACATTAGCGAGCAGGTGGTGTGAAAAATCCTTCATGGGAACACAATTAGCAGCCTGCAACAAACTGCATCTATAGAAAATTGTTTTTGCACGACCCTACATATACTCGTAGATACATTACCATTAAGTACATTCCACACCGCTAAAACTTACTGCGCATTTAATAACAATCAAAGCTTTCAAACCTGTTTAAATATTTTCAAGTATGTGCAAGCGCTGTTAAAGTAAACTGTGAAGTGAGCGTGTATTAAACACTACCGCTAGACCCGAGACCGTGGCTGTAACCTCCTCAAGTGACCGAGCGATATTCTAAGAAGTCATCAAGTGGCCGCCTTCACTAAACTTATCAGAAGTTCACTTGTATATAAATGATAGCTGGGAAGCAATAAAATGTCTGCCTGGATTGGATAGGAACTGGCGCGCCTGTGTGCAAATGATCCGGCGCGGCGTACGCCGAAGGACGCGGCCGCATTCCGCACCGCACCACTACACCGAGATGACACACATACCGACACGTAGACGCTGTGTGTGTGTGCAACAACACATTAATGCCAAAGTACATAAGGCACTTTTGCAGTACGCCGGAGTTGGCGTCAGTACCGCTAGCGGTGTGGAATTCCTTATTACGATGCAACACGTTGCATTCACAAAATTGTTTAGAACTGTTATGTTAGTCGCACGCCGTCTACGCACCGCACCGTTATCGCTCCACATGCGATATTAAACCTCAAAATATTCGTGGTAAGTATAAAACAGTATGAGGCAGATGAATATTTAACCGCAGCAGCTTCGTTGATCACATCGACGAGGGAGATAGAGACAAAACGGAATATCTGCAAAACGGAAACAGTTTAATCACGCAGCGTGTGCGGTGGCAGGCGCTAATCTCGCGTCGCGGGCAGCCGTCGCCGAAGCGAATCGCATACAAATGTGCCGCCAGTCAGAGCAAAAACTGCTGAATAATGTCCCCTCACAGTTGTACCACTCGTACGAGCCTTATAGCACACATAATGATGCAGTCACGGCACGCTCTATGCATTTTACAACCGCATTACTTTCGACCAGCTTTATAACATTGTAGCTTTTTAATATGAAGTGTATTATCGGTGTCTCTATGTGCCATATTGGACACAAACAGCGATCGGATCAGCGCTGGGGTCAGGTTGCTGGCATGTGCCAAGTGCGTCACCGCCGCGGATCGGGTGACTGCATGCAATGGCCACCGAGAAATGTGCGCACTGTGTTACTCACCTTATTCACCTTTTTTGATCTTGCTTTGAAGATTGTTTTAAGCTACAGGAGATGACTAATTTTGCAACAGAATTCTTGAGACCTAAAAGTAACGAATGAATCTATAGAGTTTATTCTCATTGAGGGTGCCATAGTGATCCAATGAAATGCACAATTGTCTCGAAAATGCACGAAAATTATGATAATTATAATCTGATTACTGTTGAACGTATAATATTATATCCGCTGATGTATACTGTTATATCAAACTCGCAAACGTAGTGTAACTGACCTACGCAAGGTAAACATTTTTCAGTGCACCGAGTGACTGGTGACGTTTTTTTTGCTATTCGCTATTTATAGTTCGGGGAAATTGCTGAGATTGGCGTCATTCGATGACTCACTGACGTCTGTCTACATCAGCTGCAAACTTTTGTGTTATTCTGTCTAGTTATAGCACAAGTTATAGGTTGGATAAGCTCGACAGACTGCTCAATAATTGTATCCGGTTCATATTCAACCTCAGAAAATATGATGTGTCGAGCTAGAGCTGTCACTCGTCCTTCTTATCTTGTATCTCACTTCCAATATCTATGTTCTTCACACACTAAGACTCTGCGTTCTTCTAACAATCTTCTCCTATTCTGTCCTTCTGATGCTTCTGACTTTGTTTATTCTTCCTTTCATATTCAGTCCATTTTTCTTTGTAATGCGCTGCCACCAGTCGGTAACATTTAGGTATGCGGAAATTGCGGAGTTATTTTTAAAATAGAGTAGTCATCTCAATACCTCTCTCCCTTGAATTCGTATATATGTATATATATATAATATAGGTATATATATAATATACGTATATATATATAATATAGGTATATATTATAGTAAATATGTATGTATGTGTATGTAGTTTATAACCTATTTATGTAATTTTGTACCTATTTTAGTTATAATGCATTATGACATATTTTTTATTTTAAAAAATCTTTGTACCTCTCCGTTCCCCCAGAGAGCACCTGCCATCCAATCTCTTCACCACCCTTGGTTGACTGGTAGAGAATGCCTACGGCATTAAGTCCGCCTTTGTATCTTTATTGAGTATGAAAAGTTTAAATAAATAAATAAATAGGTACACTTACACCGTACACCAACCCGTACTATTTGTAGGCAGAGAAAACAAAAAATCTAATTGTATTGTAAAGGTGGTCAGGCTTGTCACGTTTGTGAGTAATCTATTTCACCGGTATTTGTAAACGTTGAACAAAAAATGGAGTCGGCTTTCAATAAAACGCATTATTCAAAAGTAACGCTCTATCGGATACCCATTGATGTAGTCGAAACAGTAGCGATATAGTACAAATTATTTACATTGCCGCCGGTCTAACAATTTGGGAGCGGTATCCGGAATTCATGGAAGACAACTGCGCTCGTCATCGCGGCTTTGTTTGCGGGCCGCTGTGAGCTGCCGGTAATCAGACGAGCCGGGACGGATTAGATGCGGTTGACGCCCGGGAGAAGGCCAAGATGTGGCTGCGACTAGTTGGAACGTCTGGCTGGCGGCTCGTAATTTGCGGAGCCGTCGCCGTCGCAGCCAAGGGTTGACCTCGTCTCGTGATCGCCTACTCAATTAAGAATTGAACTTAGCCAGACGACTATCTTAACTCAAGAGAGACCCAACGATTGACTGCAATTGCTAGCTCATAACAGTAAGCTATTTCAAAACCCTTGATATTCAACAAGGACATTGATGACACAAAAATGTTATTCGTCCAATAAAGTCTGGAGAGCGTAAAACCGGTGGTCGTTCAATGCTTTTAGTGAAACCCCACTTTATTTGATCCTGGTCGCTCTTACTAAAGTCGAGGAGTAGCTACAGGGAGCAATTTTATTACCTCTTATTGGCTAACGTTCAAAGTGACAACTTTAAAGACTGTACGAACGTATTGGACACGCGGCCGAGGCTGACTTTAACTGGCTAATGTGTTCTCCGTGTGTAAATCCATTAAACGAGCAGTGAAATCTCAACAGATCCACTTTCGCTTCAAATAAAGACTAAACACAATAAAGCCATGAAATGTAATAAGACACTATCCCGTACCGAATAGGATTTGATTTTGATTCCTGGTCGTATCGAATTTATGTCCATCGAAGTTTGAATGGACAATAACTTTGTTAGTTCGAAGCGAATGATCTTTGCTGAGAATTATAGCAGTATCCCAGTCGCTCATGTTCGCTATCTATTCACAAGCAAGTTATATAATTTCCTGAATCGTACCAGTCTTGCTTGTACTACTTGAATGAATTATTAACTTCCAGTAGGTATTAACTAATTAAATAAAGCCGCTTGTTTGACTTAAACAATATAGGTATTGTTTCTTTAATCATTTTCTGTTGCGTGTTATTTGAAAATATAGACGCTTTAGTGCAGTTGTGTTTGATTGAAGTTTGCCATGGAAAAATACCAACTTATATTTGGTTAAAATATGAAGTTTTACATTTATCAAGACTTAGAAAATTATTTCCTCACTTGATGCAATTCTTTACTTAGTCCCTAATGAATTCAAACTTCCTAGATTCAAGCACAACGGCAACCTTGATATAGATGCTGTATAAATACTAAGCAGCATAGTGATATCACAAAGCAATTCCAGTGTCCTCGAAGCTATAGTTGCAGGCGTGTCCATTCTAGATTAAAAGCGGATCTTTAGTGGGTAGGGGGTGGTGGTGGTGTGAGAGGGGGTGTAACGGGAGGGAGGGGGCGGCGCACGCGGCACGCAGCAACAAGCTGGCGTCGAGACAGAGCCGGCGCGACCCGCCGACGCCAACAGTCCCACTCAACATAAAACTAAATCTCCACAGACAACAAGAAAACGCAATAGCTCTCCACAAAAGACGTGAACACTAGCTCCAGTACTCGAGTATCAATTCTCTGCTATTCGGCTCGACGAGTTTTCGTCACTGACGACATAGTAAGCAAAAGATTTGGTACTTCAGTTCTCTTCAGACAAGCAGCAATAAAACCGTGCAGTTTTATACGTAGATAAGCAAATACAACTTAACTCTTTAGTTTTGTTAAAAGTTTTTCTATGTCTTTTTTGTCCGTTTAGGAAACAATTCTGCACAAAGTGTTTAAACTTCAAGCCATTCTGAATAAGAGTAAGAAAAACCAGACGTTTAAATGATAAATCACTAAGGAAATACCTAGTATAGTTGGACGAAGTTTAATTACGAGTACGGCTCACTTCATGAGTTCCGGAAAATGGAATGAAACTTCATTTACGTAGACTCACGAGAAAATTGACAATGAATCTTAAAATTCATGTTGCCATTTTAGTTAACAGGCCTTAACGACGTACTAACTCACTTTAATGTAACAGACCACAATTTAGTGTCTGTCTTTACATAACGTCTCGGAAACGTCTCAATATTTTCAATACTTGTTACTTATGTCGGCACTTCATCGTTAACCTTTACACGATATGTAGTAAACCAGAATATACTCATACTCCATTTGAAATAAGATAAGACATTTAAACTAACCTTTTTTATAGTCCGTTCAACCGATTCTGACTTATATACCGTAGGCATAAGGATGGCATTAAAAGCAAACAAGTAGTTACAATACCAACTGGTTACTGCAGCTGCCATTTTTCATGCCACCAACGCAATAGAAGTCAAAATCGGTTGAACGGACTGTAAAAAAGGTTTAGTTAAATGTCTAATCTTATTTCAAATAGAGTAGATATAATCAAATCTGCAACCGCCAGACTTTCAGTGGATGTAAGGTCTCTGCTTTTACAGTAACAAAAATATACATATATTGTACGCTAATTCCTTGTCGGTGGTCCCACGCACACTAAGCGGATTGCCAGCTTATCGCCTTACAGACATACTCACCTATTTTTTCAATAGCAAAAAATACTTTTAAAAGTTTAAGAATGCTACTTATCGAGAGAAAAAAAGTACAACAAAGCCCTGATCCATGAGGCTTTCCTCGTGGGTTTTTCGAATTCCGTGACTCAAATAATTAAGTCCCCAAGATGGGGGTCGCTGGGTGAAATTATACATTGTTATTGCCCCTATAAATCTCATTTTGGGTGAACGCACTCGCTCGGAATAACAAATAAAGACAACAAAAATTTCATATCACATCACAGCCCTAAGGCGCAAATGTTTTATCTAATTCACTATTCAAACCTTCCTGTGTTCATGTGTTGTACTCGTAACACAAACGGCATGTTGTGTGCTTGTTCACCCGTGCTCTGTGTAGGCGTTTCTGATAGACAAATTACTGGAATCGCAATAAGTAACGTTCGTCTATTATACAGCTACCAATGCTTGATGATGTTGTAAAAGCAGTTTCTTCGAACTTTAATGCTCTAAGTTTTTCTTTGACTATTAGCGTCTCTTAACCTCACTACGAATGGATCTCTTTTCTTTTCTCTTAGAATTTTTCCTTTGAACTTAATTCTCACCCACAGGGAATTGTGAAACGCTGAACTGTCTTGAAACTCCTTGTGAATTTAATTCTCGTTCGCGTCAAATTGTTGGTGGCAATTGTCGTAGATTCTGTTTTACGATATTCTCATTGTCGAGCTAGTGTAGAGCTGCGGTTAAAAGGTAGCTTTGTACGTGATTATCATGATTATTCAAGTAGTTTTGTATGATGATGAGCCTTGAAACTAAGTGTTCTTGTAAGTATGCCTACAGAAGTAGTTATGTTGAATTACTGGCAGTGGCGGATTTGCTCTTAGACCCAGGCGGCCAGATATTAGGTTCGGCCAATCGTGACAAAAATTCACTGACAAGAAATAACTCAAAGTACCTATACAAGGTGTATTTTTTTATATCCCTTAACCTTAGGGGTATCATTAAGAACATATCAAAGAATCAACTGGCATATACATTATATTACTATTTAAAAAAAAATTTAGATACCTTATCACTTGACTCTCGAAGTGTGTATCTAAGTTTCATTTATAAGTACGAGTAAATCATTTTCATTCAAACCAATAATTCATATTTAAAGCTAAGAAAATGCGACGTTGTCATATTTTCTTTTTATGAACAAAAATAGTCGAATTAATTGTTTTTTATTTTTTATGTTTCACCTAAGGGTTTTACATAAATAATCGTGACTTTGCAGCATCGTATAACAATAATAACTTATAACCATTTAAAAATATGTCCAAATAACTAATTGACGTCACAGAATTTCGCGGTGCCAACCCAACATTTAAAACCGTTTTAAAATGTTTTATTTCAATGTGCAATTATCCCTGAAACCTCGGAAAATATTATAAACCAGCAGCTTTTAATAATTAACTTTTCTGAACCGATTTCGATAAAAGTTGGCAATAAAGTAAATTCATTATAATTATAGTCTAATACTATACTAGCTTTCGCCCGCGGCTTCGCCCGCGTGGATGTCGGGAAATATCCCACAGGAACGTGCTGCCGGGATTCAGAGTATCCTATGTCCTAACTCAGGTCATGGCCTATTCGCATGCCTTTCATCTAAATCCGTTCAGCCGTCACGACACGAACAGGTAACACATCTGTTTTAGGGTTCCGCACCTCAAAATGAAAATTTGAAACCCTTAAAGGCTGACTTCGTTGTCTGTCAAGACCCTTCTTCTCAGGAACGCGTGGAAATAGTTATTAAAAACTTAGATCTACGGTCTTTGGAGCTGTAACGAAAATCAAACTTCCAAGTCAACGCAATATAAAAATACGGTAATTTATGCCGAATATTTTGACACTCGTAAATAAACCAGTCTATTTGGTACTTCCCGTTTGCCCAGCAGCATGAACTTTGGCGAGAAGCAAGGTCAAGAACAGACGAAAATCCGAAAATTGGTAATATGTATATGAACTGCAAAGTTAAGTTTGTTCTTCAATCTGGGATCAAAAATTCAAAGGCCGTGTCTTGATGTAACGTTTAGTCTGTATTTAATTACTCTATTAAACGTCTTTTTCCATTGAAAAGTTAAGTTTGTTCTTCAATCCTGATTTGTAAATTCAGGCAGCCGAGCAATCACAACTTTGAGACGGAACCCTAAGGGCGCCAGTCCTACTCACACATGTCTAGTTTTTTTAAACAAATAAAACAGGTTTATATGATTCTAAATGCCTTACTTAAAATACTAATTATTCATTTTACTATTATTATCGCCATTAATTTGTAGTACCTATTCTAGTGCCGCCATTGAACACATAATATCTACATGCAAATTGTAATAACTTTTGACAGAGTGGGCCGATTTTAATAAAAATAAAGAATAAATGCTAATTCAGGATACAGACTATGATCATATTTCTATGCTTTAAATCTCTTGAAAAGAAGACATAAAAAAATCAAAATTACTTTGCGGGATGATTTTACAAAAAAGCTGAAATGCGTAATTCTTTATTTCTTACCAAAAGCATAAATTTGAATTTTCATATCCCTAACTTAAGAAATGCTGGAGTTTCCATACAAACTTTCACCCCCTATATCACCCCCTTTAGGATTCCTTCTCTAGGATCCCATCTGTCTCCTTGCCATATTTTATCGAAATCCGTTCAGTGGTTTAGCCGTGAAAAGATAACATATATACTTTCGAATTTATAATATTATTATAGTATATAGTAAGTAAGTGAGTATAGATGATGGGTGCTCAGAAAGAGGCGGCTGATACATACTACATGGCCTTGGGCCTAGGGCGGCCAAGACTGCAAATCCGCCACTGATTACTCAACACTTCCAAACATCTTAATCGTGTCACGATGAAGGTATCTGCCTATATGGAAAACCATTGGGCATCGTTTAATTTTTCACTAGTCTTCCTCAAAATCACAAATCCGTCAAAAATAGAAACTAGCCGGATAAGATACGAGTAGATACATGTACACAAGTACAACTACACATAGATCTGTGTACTACATTATGTGCATGTATAAGGTATTCTAGACGTTTGCGAAAGTCTGCAGCACGCTTCGTCACGGCTCTCGGCACACAGATGCCAATCTGTTATAGCCATATGTCTACGTCAGTGTCGTGATGCAACATGCGGATCCCCAAGATATACGCGCATCAGATATGCGCCAGGATTTAAATCTACTCGTTAAAAATAATCTTAATCGAACTAACATTGCTAAGCTGATCTCCGAAATTTGATCTCGTTTACCGTAAAGCCATATATATTATTACCGTAACTAACTAATATTAGTTTCTTTGTAAACTATGTATTTTTTATATTAGGACTAAATAACAATAACTGCACAGTAGTTAACAAAAACCAGTTGCCACCTGGCTGTGCGATTCGCATCTGTTTTGTTAGAAACTTTTCGCTACGCTACGCTACGCTTCGCTCCATGTCCGAACTTGTTACCACTAGACTAATGAGACAATTATTCCACCAGGTAAAAGAAATTAACAAAGTTACCAAATGATTTTAATATCATTTTAACTATGCTACTAAAAGTGTCTTTCAACTTAACTTTATTAGGCGTCCAAGAGACACGAACGGAAGACTAATTTTGGAGTACCTACAAAATATAATTTTAGCAAAAGAGGACGAAGCATCAAATACTGCAGGTAAACTAATTAGGCACTTAAATGGTTTTAAAATGAAATTACGCCCGGCTCTGCCTCCTCCATAACGGTAACCGATAGGAATATGTTTGCGAGCCATGTATTATCCAAACAAATGGCCGCTTTGCAGTGAAAGTTGTACCGACTGCACAATCACGATAGCTTCATTTATTAAATGTTATTTTTTTTATGGCTTTCTTCTGTTGCAAACAGTACAGTTCGTAGTAATAGCAGTGTATTGTTCTTAGCTTCACAAAATACGACTGCTTTAATTTGATGCAGCTGAGTTGAGTTGAATAACTGCATAAATTTATTGTGCACTAATCACTACTAACTAACCCACCTAGTCACATTCCATTACTATGCATAAGCTTCTAAAGAAACAATTATTTATAGAGAATGGAGGCACCTATACAATTTGCCATAGAAATACCTAGCGGGTTAGAAGTAAACAAGCCCCCCCCCACTGGTACCGCTCCTGTTAGCCAAGGATACTAGCGTTACTTAAGCACAAAGCTTTACTCAATAGATAAAGCTTTAGTAAATAGGTAATAGGGTGCACGAAAAAGAAACTGGATGAATTGCAGGTCTTTATTCAATAAAACTAACAGTTTTTTTGTATTGTTCTCAGAGTACCGGCGGCGGTTGTCGCTCGGCAAGCAACGCGGGCGCGAGCGCCGTGACGGTCGCAAGCGGGGGCGCGGGCGCAGGCGCAGGCGCGTGCGCAGCGCGCATGGCTAGCGCGGGGGCGCAATACCGCGGCGGAGCGCAGCAGTGGGCGGCGGCCTATGCGCCACAGCCCTGTCGCTACCCGCCGCCACAGCCGCAGCAGTACGCAGCGGCTCCAAGCCCTTATACTCAGCATCAGGTGAGTCAAATATGGCAAAACATCGCGCACACTACTATTAGTACTACAGTATTGTTATTCCCGGAAAGATCTGGAGGTGTCTGCTGCGTGGCTCATCCATAACATTCTTCACTCAGTAGAGATATTCACAGCAGAAATACAGAGGATTATTCGTAAATTTAGCTTACTACATAGGTACTGTATACTGGTGGTGTAAACTTGAATGAATGCTTCTTGCCTCACGGCGTTCAGAGAGAAGAATCGTCAACAACAAAGCTAATGGTAGTGTTCAACGCGTCCGCCAAAACATCCAACAAATATGATGTCATACTGAAAGGGCCAAATCTACAAAAGGATGTACAAGCGTTAGTACTTCAATAGAAACAATATCCTTTCGCCTTCACTCCGCACATCAAGAAGGTGCTGCGGAGATCGCGTAAATTCGGTACATTGTGTTTCAACCACGGCAACTTCTGTAGTAGTGAATCTACAGTGACGTCCAAAAAATCGCTAATGATTCTGACTTGATATAACAACAAAATTAACACTTAAGGAAAGAAAATTGGAGGAGTAAGAATTAACCACAGTAGAGCCTTAGAAAATAACTTACACACCATTAGATTGACTCTTCCATCTATTCATTTACTGCCTGTCTTCTTGAAAGCACATATTTACCGCCACGTCCGATGCAATGCGATATTAATAATACGTTTCATAATAGGTCTTGTAATAATAACTTACGCGATGCATTATGTTTATCCTTCTTCCGGCATTCTTTCAGCGAGTAGATATGAATCATAGGGCACTTACTATTTTTATACCGGCACACGTCTTGAATCCAACACGTGCTAGCCTCGTATCATATTCGTTGCGTATGCGCCTGTATTGTTTTTATTCATGGAGACATCATGCTTATTCGTAAGATATCAAAGTCTTGACACTTTGATATGTTACCCATGTTGTCTTTCGATAATTTTTGTCTGGAAATAAAAAAAAACACTTAATTCAGTTTCAAATACTTACCGTAAAATCGTCTTCTACGAGTCTGTTTATTTTTTAGATATTTCGGCGATCGATCAACCTCTACGCATTCGCTGCGAAAGCTACGGTAGTGTCGTAGTTTCATAGAGGTGTTCTTGCACCATTTTAATAACTTTTTTTGGAGTTCTACGCTGAAATATCACTATAGATTTATACTCCGTGTAACATGAAATCGTTGCGTCCCAGCTACGATAAATTCCGCTACGAATGACGTAGTGCAGTCAATTATGTTGGCACCAAATACGTCCATCAATATCGCACCCCCATTCCGTCTCCTTGTACTGAGCGCAAGTATCCCATAAATAAAGTAGAATCTTTAGCTGGCGCCATCTTCTGCATGTTCTAATGAGGTGTGTTTAAGTTTACGATCGGGTTTACGAGCGCAAGCGGCCGGAGGTTCCGCTGTCTGCCGGACCGCAACACTTCCTTAATGTTGTGAAACGATATCCTTTCATTCAACTATTAAGTGAGTATTAACTTTACTTTCTTCAATGTAAATAACATCTCTAATAAACCTGAGATACCTATTGTGTTTAAATCAATAGGCGTGAATTCTAGTTACCAAGTGGCGAACCCCTAGCACCCGTGGCAACGTTGCTTACGGCTCTGGACTGGATAATTAACCGCGAAGTCGGCTCGTTGACATCGCTCCATCAATTTCTACGCCCGCCACGGCTGTAGCTCGTTATGCATTACACACAAACAATATTATGTGATTAATGTCTTCTCGGAGCACTTAAAACAACACAACTAGATCATGATTTGCATAAAACTAGTTAATTTAGAAGTTTATTCTGTTTATCGTTGGTTATGAACTGGTGCATTGTTTCCGCATGCTGACTATAAGCAGGAGATTGATAAATTGATACGATATCATAGCGACACACAAACACATACTTCTTTAATGCATATGGTATCGTATAGGTACCTAGGTACAACTGGGGATTCAAAAATCTGATTTCTATTTTCTATTATGTCGTTGAATTCACACAGCATTCCAACCAAAACGGATTTTTTATAAATATTTTCTAAACAGTTTAACAAACGGTTGTTTGATTATTTGTGTACAATCACAGTTTTTGTGAAGTGTCATCGGACAGAGAGCTTACTGGGCTGTTTACGAGGCGACACAAACCAGATGTTGCACAAAGAGTGGCTGCACCTCACCACCCTCCTCCACAAGAATCTCGTAAAAGGAATTTCTCGCGCCCTTATCGCTTTTGGAAATAAAATGTAGCTCCCCGAGCCGTACGTGTTTTATTACAACGCGTCTCCTTCAGGATTTATCTCATGGTTGCCGCGCCGATACTGAACTCGTTTTTTACATCGAGAAACATTTGAAAAAGAACTTCGCTTATGCGATTTGCTCCACTTGAGTCTTCTTTTTACTTGTGAAATTTTATATCGTGGTTAAGCAGATCCATTGTAGGAGTACTGTCTTGTGAAATTACCGAGAAATATATAGGTACCATCGCAGAACTCCATATCTATACATCTTAAGGACTATTTTTTGGTTGCAGTGCTCGGCGGCTATAGAACGGGGGTGGTAACAGATGTGGTCATCGTGTTCACGGGATTTTGTTTTCAAACTGCTTAGATATGAAATTTTTCTATAGTACATTAGTTTTCTATTGCTCTATGCACTTGTCCTTCCTAAGCCCAAGTGGATTATCGCGTTTCGTTTTCGATAAGATCAACAGTCAACACTTAAAAGTGTACATGTACTAATAAAAGAACATTAAAAAACGTTTTGTTTTCCGATAAAGTAATCGTAGTCGTAAAATAGTCGACTTATCAGTTCCGACGATTCTTAACTGTCGTTGTAACGTTATGTTAAAGCGATCAATTACAGGTTTGTTTTAACTTTTATGTCAGCTTCGTGTCTTCATTTACCGTAACAAAGGCTACGTTGATTAATGTAAAAATTAACACCTTAGGTCCATTACACTTAGTGCATTTTTATAATAAAACAGACAAACAAGCAATTTCCGCAGTGAAAATAGTAAGTGGATGGTTTTGAATACCTATTAGTTTTATTTCTGGAACTGCCCAGTGTTACACAAAAACCTCTTGACAATAGTAATCAGTTTATCGTCCCAGTTTTTAGTGAACACGACTTTGATCGGACTTCGCCGTCCCCAGCTTGTAGTCGTAACATATATCTATGACCGCTTGATTAATGACCGGAATATGTCAGCTGTCAGGGCTGTCACAACTCCGAAGCTTGTTAGATCTATCGCGCCCCTTCCCAAATATAGCAGCCCTAAATAGAGGTTACGTTTTTTAGTAAAGAACCCAACGTTTTTATCGTAAGGAGTGACAGAAATGTCTGACTGTAATACTCTAATGCGTTTTACGTCCGAGCCCGCCCTAATCCGCCGGTAGTTTTTTCTGAAGCGATACCCAACGAGGATGCTCTCATATTTCTATTTTATTTACCTACTACGGAGATGTTAATATCTAAGGTTCACGAGGAAAGTTGGGGCCGAGATTAAAGTGAGTAGTATTCCTATCCTCGTTTCCATTAGAATCATCTAGGCCGAAGCTACTCGACTTCCTGGGCGCTTCATTTTCACACGCACGCACTCAAAGATTATGCTGATATATTTAAATGTATTCGCTGTGGAGAATTTTTTTTTTGTAAATGAAATTACCACATTTATTTTGGAAGGTTTCGCTGCTGTATAATTTATATTTAGAAGATCCTTTTTCAATGTCGAACACGGTAATACGTATAACTGCTTCTGTTTTATAAATGAGCCAGGGTCATCAATTACATGCCAAGCAACGACGATTGATGAATACCGGCGTGAAAGGTTCTCGGAATATTCCTAAATAATACAATTTTTCTATTATCTAATCACGTGATGTGCATGTGTTGACTTTGTGAGTATAATAGTTTATTTCGGTACAATGGGGCAGAGCACGTCCCACGTGTGCGTCCCTCCCATAGCCGGGGTGAAAGTATAAATAAACAAGGCTTGCTGATATCTGTCATCCAAGGAATTAGATTTATTTTGGCTCTGGCAGGAGGTGAAGGACCCTAGCCCTCGTGAACAGCCGTGGAAACATTATCACTCTCCACTGACGGATATTTATCAAAATGCGAAAGGTATTGTACATGATGCGCTTACGACAAATAGTTCTTTCATTAGAAGCAAAAACCAAGGCCCGTACAGAACCTCACTCAACACTACTTAAAACTAGATTATTTCATAGACTGTAGGTGGCTGAGTTGTGTTTTTAAATAATTGAAACGGTCTACGCTTTTCTTACCCTTCCTCGTGCAATGTTTAACATAATGTAAGTTCCATCAAATTGTTTTTATAGGGTAAGGTACAGCGTCGGCGGTGAAACTTGTCCAATATTGTGAACTATGGTCGGGTCAAAAGGCGCAGAAAAAAAGAATCATTTTTTCTCTGGTAAGGGTGGTATTTTTTTGTTGAATTATGTTAATGCTGGTGTGACAGAGGGTAGGGCCGGCCGCTACCGATATTTAAATTCGTCTATACCAGAGTTGTGAATCATTTGCCCCAACCAATGGTTTGTTTTTCTGGGTTCCATCAAAATGTTTTTTACTGACTTAAGGGGACTACAGGACCTAAACGTGCTTAAACGCCAGTTTTATAATGCCTAAAAGTATATGATCCACTGCAGTAAACAAAACAGAAAAATATATGATATTCTTCAGGATATATGCTAGTAACGAAAACATAATACAACTAATTTGATACGATAGAAAAATATCACGAAGATACCTCATTTTTTTTTTAAACGATTAAATATCGTATTAGTATCCATGCAATCATTCTAATTTATTGTTAGATTATTCTACAAGCAACATATTACCGTAATAGTGTTTTAATTTTTTAGTACAATCAATAGATTTTTTGTAAATAGATAATTGCTTCATATATTGCAATAAATTACCTGCGTTATGTCATCGCGCTTCTCTTTCTTTTGTATGCAGTCCGACAGTGACCGTGCTTTAGCTGCTGTAAGCCTTTTAAATACCGGATGATCAATGAGCCATTACGCTAGTCTTTATATGAAAAGCAATAGATCATTTCTTTAGTTAAAATAGATTAGTACTTACAGCACAAATTAATTAATACTTACTAATCAGTGGGAGAGTATATCGTCTGAATGCTATAGGTAATTAATTTCACCTGTCCATCAGCGGCTGAAGCCTATCTACTCGCGTATTCTCGCTTCAATTATCTCGTAGCAACCCTATTTATCTCTGCTTTTGTTAGTTAGTTAGACTAATCCTTTTCAGGTGTGAATAATGTAGGTAGTGTCTTACCTAATTCCACTAGCATTTCAGTTCAGCCTAATTAGTAATAAATTAATTAGTTACGTAATTTAGATCTGTAAACTACTAATGACCATTCCGTAGATACAAAAAGCAATTTTTACACACCATCTAAATAAAAGTCATCAAGTGGACTGTCTCGCCGTAGTAAATGGCGAATGAATTGATCGATTTCCTGATTGAATCGACGATAAAACAAATGGAGTGCTCAATTTAAATAAATTGAATGGGATTTATGTTTCATTTCGTGAGCTTCGGCGTGAATCTGTTGGATACCGCGCTGTGAATTCGCTGGCCACCGCGTCTGTGGGCGCGCGGCTGCTTAAAAATTGAAACCGGAATTTCATCGTTTATAAAACTCATTATAAAATTCAAACGGATGGGTTCACACCAATTTCATGTTCCTAATTAGCGTTGTGCGATACGTGAGCGGGTAATTCGAATGCAGTTACGATAGTACATACTCAGTTTGCGTGTTCGCCAGCCATGTGACGTGGTCGGCGGCACGCACGCGCTGCGCTATCGAGCCGGGACCAACTGTTGAGTGCTATCTCCCGCCACCCCATGCCTTTGAGATACAGCTCCGCTCCCCGCGGCCCTCCTACGCGCGTGACGTCATCACCCACAGTCATATATTATGCTCCCAATGGGCGACGTGTGCGTTACATCATTAAATTTTACTGTGGACAAAATTAAAATCGCGTGTTTTATGGCCATGTTGATTGCCGGCGGCGCGGCGGTTACACTCAAAACAGCTGATGTTGCTGTTCGTTGAAGTTACTTTTATATTAAACTGCCTTGTCCTGTCTAGACATAAACCAGACATAAAACTTATTTGGTTGCCACTGGTTAGATTAAAAAAATAAGCGTTTACCTAGAATTAGCTGTACAATAAGTGGAAAAAGATTTTCCGACAATTTTATGAAAGCATTTTAAATTTCAGACGTTTTCTCGCTCTTATTATTATGAACTTTTTGAACCTATCTAATTAGAATAATCATTGAAAACATTGTTATCTTGAAGCGGAATGAAAAAACTAGACTATTTTCTTGTTTACCACACTCTACTTTTATCTAACTTCGAAACTATTAAACAGAGAATTTGTTGAGGAAAAACATTTAATACGATTATGAGGAACTTGTTTGTAACCTAGTTAATAGTTCTTTAGAAAAGTACGGAACATGACAACATTACAAGAAATAAAAATTATGTTTCAAGAAGAAATTCAGAACCATTTCTTTGATAGCACTCTGATTCAAAAAAGTCTTATTTCATGATTATTTTAGGATTTCAAAAGATTTTCTGAAAGCCTGAAAAAACTACGTGCTCAAACTTTAGGTACTTGCCGGTTCACTGTTTGACAAAAAACAAATGACCAATGATCATTTAAAAAATAACCAAAGCCCTTTTTTTTAGTAAATAGGTATGTTGGCCTCACGGGTATTATAATTTAGTAAAAATAGTGCACTGTTCAGTAATAAATAAGGAATAAAAGTTATTTTGAACGGTTCATGAAATCAATTTTATTACTGTAAGTATATCAATTTTAACGTCAAAAGTCTCAGAACTAAATAGTATTTCATCTAAAAACGATGCAGGTCGCTCCACCTCATTTTGATAGCGTGTCCAAGATAAAAATACTTTAATACACGCTCAACATTACATCTGCACAATAGCCAACAATACCAACGTCTGTCCACCAATCTGTTGCAACAGTATCCAGCAAGAGCAGCTCTAGTGTTATAAATTGATGTTCTAGGTACCTAAATAATGCACCTGAAAAAAATAGAAGATTTGTGTTAGCAAATAGCGTATTCTAACCAATCCACTGCAAAATAATGTTCTTTTTCGCAGAGCCAACAGGCACAGTATGCGTTTGTTGTGCAGATCGACATGAAATGTAAATATTCCTGTGTCGAAATCTCCGGAATAAATAAACGGTTTCAATACTTTATTGCGTTGAAATCATACTGAACAATTAACACATCCTTCTGGAGTAAATGCTGTACCATCTTGAAGATTCCATATTCATTATAATCCTTTAATTACACACAGGAAAACAGAACTATCAATTTAAAGAAACGGAAAAAATAAAATGAATTGTGTTGTTGGCACTTGACACTTGTTTTTCTGCCACTATTGGATAGTGATGAGGCTCAATTTTATTTTATTAATTACTCGAATAATTATAAAATAAAGACTAAGTCCATTTTCTCTCGAGGTGCCCGTCGATGTAGTCGTGATTAATAAACATCACCAAAACTGCCACATACTAGTAAACTGTCATTCTTAATTTTATAATTAAATACGTCGTAGATAGGTAATAAACCAGGAAAACACGGTCAAAATACTTTAATGCACAGTCACAGAGTTTTAATAAGAGTAAAAATACATGTCCTGTGGGTTAGTATTGTCATCGTATCGTCATTGATTGTTAGATTGACGGTGGAATTTAAGTAGGAGAAAACTCTTTACAAAGTTGAGCAAAGGCCATCTTAGCCGAAAGTCACGGAGTGAAACCTCAAAGTACCAAATTGAACGGTTGCTGTATTTTGGATCTTGCTATGATTTTTTGTCTTTAAGTTTTTTGTGTGCGTTTCAAACGTACGAAGCTGCTGGGAACCTATCTCTAGTACCTTAAATTCAACTTGAATTTAGTTTTCGAATTATATAATCGGGACAATCGAGTACCTGACTGTTAATGACTGAGTAACATCACTAGAGTCAAACTGACAAGCAACCAATAACTACAATCCGTTCCATGTTGATTTTTAAACCACTTTACACGAGAGTAAGCAAACTTAAAAATGAGATAAAACACAGGAGGACCTGCTGCAACATCAGTGGTAGATTTTGTACTTAATAAAGACAGATTTGGTTAGCTTAGGTTTTTTTTTTCATAGATTCGTTAAATCGCTTCAATACATGAATTTATGATATGGAATTGGAACAATTGAGTACATTATCAAAACATTTTCTTCTTATTACGATTTCATGATTCCGGTTAGACTTTATAAAAAAGTCTACCATTTTGATTAATAGACGTTAAAATACAGGGGGCCCATAGAAACTATCTCCTTTGTGACTGATTAGTTTTTTGTAAAATGACAGGACACCGTGCCTACCAATGTGCGGTTTTTTTTCATATGGCGTGCTATAGTTACTTACCTCCCTAAACAAGACGCTAAACTATACCTCTACTCTCTACCAAACTCATAAGGCGAAATTCGACGAATTTATAACAAAAATCATTTATTCACAAAACATGCCGAAGTTTCCACAAAGCAGGCACTTACGTCAAAGTTCGCGCAACTTCGACGCGTGATGATTACTTGTCATAAACTGTCACCGCCCACCGTTCCGTCGGTGCTCCGGCTCCGGTACATTTGACACCTGTCGAAGCTAAGCCAGACTGATTGGAACTTACTTTCAGCAGGATTTCGCGGTTCTCAGAAGCTTATAAGATTGTTATTTTTGTTTGTAAAATTCACGTGTTAAGTATTGATGTAATCCGTGATTTATTTTGAGGTATAAAAATAGAAAATGTTTTAGCTACTGTTGTTTGAAACTTGATGAAGGTATAGCAGGGGTATTGTGGTAAGTTGTAGCGTCCTATCTACCTTATGGAGGGTTTAACCCGAAAGTGACTCCAATACATATAGAAAAATGCTGGGATAATACCCATTGCGGAGCATTTTATGTAGGTACAAATTTAGGTAGGTACTCAGAACTCCTATTCTGTCGTTGCTTTATAACCGATAGCTACTTTCAAGACCTAGTTCTGCTGCACTTTATTTTAAGCCTCAAGACATCGTAAAATTCTGTTAAATCTCGGTCACAGTTACAGTGGCTGGTATTTCCGTCAACAAACTCCAAACACGAGCCGAACTGTAACCAAACTTCGGTTGTTCCGTCCCGCGAGTAAACTGGCGGACGACTGGCCTGACTCACTTAATTACCCATCCAAATTTCCGAGCAGATAATAAAGTTAAATTGAGTAAATTGCACAGGTGGCCGACATAATGTGAACTCGTTGTGAACTACACAGTTTAAATAGCTCTAATCGGACATTTTGCCTTTTAACTGCCACTTAAAAGTTGTCTTGTTAACGATTGGTAGGTTGTAAAGTGTGTCAATTACATTAATCATTATTTCTTAATTGAACAAGCACTTCAGGATTAGTTGAAGGAGGCCTAAAGAAAGAATGTACCTATAGAAGAAGATTACATCATAGCTCTAGGAACATTTCTTTGCACTAAGACATTAAATTCCAAGAACCTCGGAAAAATTCAGCCCTTTTGTAAAACAATGTACCTGCTTTGTATAGACGAGATAGCACAAGTCACCTAGATTAACAAATTATGTACATCACTGTCAAAGTTCAGACCAAGTTAGAAACTAAATAGTTTATAAACTTCCTTGAAGTTGCAATGCGAAAATAATTAACGAACTGAAGTTTCCATATTAAAAAACGCAACCAATTTTATTTTCACTTTAAAAACCGTTTGTTCTTTATCGAAATCGTGGCGGTATAAACCACGTATTTTGCTAATTTGTTTTTATGTTGGCGTATGTATCGCCGCGGTGGTCGTTCCGGCAGTTAACACAAATTGGTCCAATTACCGTCGTCTACAACCAAGATACCAATTGGATTACGAATCTAAATTCCTCAGGTAACCCCGGGAAAAGTCCTCTTAAAAGGTTTTTAAAGGTAAAAATAATATGTGTACCCTGAACTTAATTACACAAATGGCAACTTTACAGCACATATGTAACTCCACTTGATGAGTTGTTACGTCAACGACACGCACAGTTTATGGGATTAATATGTTAACTAAATGCAAATAGCAGAACATCGTAGAGTACCCAATGTAGTATGTATGTGCTAGTTTAGATGTAAGTGAATTACCAACTGTTTTTCATTACCTGAAGTAAATGACTTTTCTGTCGTCTGTTATAAAAAGAAAAAATCGCGCTTGCGTTAAAGGGTGCTCTCCTTTCTGAACCGGGTATATTTTTATACCATAATAAAATCGTGGGTTATGGTGCCTCGTTCATAGCGATCTTACCGTCAGATTACACGATATCCTTGTAATCAATTTCATGTTTGCGTTATCAAAGCGTCGTTTCACGGTACGAGTAGGTATCTAATGTAAAATATATCCATTAACGTTTTGATGTTAAACACTTGTTTATCGAACCAAATTGCTATTTCCAGTCGCCCGACTCCCGAGCCTTCTCGTTAATCCAAACTAACTGTTCATCCATTGACAAATTGTAGCGTTGCCGGAACGGAGCACGTGCAATCCGTACCGTTGGCTTTTCTTAACTCGGCGGGTATCGAGCATGCGAGTCGATTAAGGGTGCGTGCTCAGAATCGGCATGCGCTCATTACTCCTCCCTATTCATTACTCGTCGGCTAGATAACTAATAGTCGACGTCTTAACGTGTTTCACTGAGAACAGTTATTTCAATGAAGTCGCCTCGGTGGGGCTCCGCGTGCCGACTTATTCCAGCCGTTTCGCTAAGTTGCTACGAGCGCGCATATTAACACTGATCCAGTGAATATACCTAATGTAATCGTTCCGACACCGAGCTACACCTACAATGTATTCTCGGGGATTACAGCCATCGACATCATGTCCCGATTATACTCGCGGAATCACATTTAATTAAAGTTATGTAACGTGTTCAAGTTGTTCAACACCGTCATAAATCAAGATGTTGGTTTTGGTTTATGTAATAGGAAGAAAGAAACCAAACGAATAACAATTTAAGAGTAGGTATGCACTTTTCGATGAAGGTTGTGCATCAGTAGCGGTAGCCCCCCAAGCGTCTGAGTTCTTCTGTGACTAATCTTAAAGTGAACCTGATATTTTTTTTTTCACTTTTTAGCAAGCATTACACTACAGGTACAATTGAATTTTCATCAATTAACCTGTTATGTATATTCTCATGCCATGTATATTCTCCGAGATATATCTGGTAGTCTACAACCTAACGAAGTTATTGAGAAATTTGCGAAAAGTAATTCGAGACGGGCAACATTTTATTATGCGTTAAGCAAAATAAAATGTTGTGCGCTATTTTAGTGTTTACTTTGCTAAAAACCTACCCTCAGCGGGGTCAACCTCCTCCCAAACGACAATCCTGGATCCGCCACTGTTGCGCATTAACAGGTAAGGCTCATCTTGGTGTACCGAGTTAGATGAGCCGATATGTGCTCAGTGACTTGAACGTCATGTTTCACACGGCATAGTGGTTATGGCATTGTGGTTTATGGTATCAACTTGTGATTGTTCATTGTAGAAATCCTGCTCCGTTCCATTCATTTATGCACAGCAACGGGATATTAAGAACCAATGTTGTTTCACATGTGGAATAAGAACTGAACTCAAACCTCGTAAATAACTCTTCATTCCTGTATCGATGACGCTTTAATACTCGATGTGTTGTTTCAGTACACGGGCACGGGAATGGGAGGATGTGGCGGAGCCGGCGGCCGCGTGCCGACGGCGGCCTCGCCCGCCAACACGGCGTCGTCATCGTCGTCCAACACGGGCTCGGCCGGCGGCACGCGCTCCACTTCGCTGAGCACGGCGCCGCCGCCGCCGGCCTCGTCCGCCTCCACTACGGGCGCCGCCGGCGAACAGCTCAGCCGCACCAACCTCTACATACGAGGCCTCAGCCAGAACACCACCGATAAGGACCTTGTGCAAATGTGCCAGATGTAAGTCTTATCACTCACATACAACATCTGTCCCCGATCATGTTACCAACTTTAATTTACGTATTATTTTCAGGTATGGCAACATTATTTCAACAAAAGCAATATTGGATAAAAATACAAATAAATGTAAAGGTAAACAACATTCATACCGTACGTCCTCTTTTATATACACTGTCATAGCGAGTTATCAAGTTATCTACATGTAAAGTACTATACTTAGTTATAAATCTGTGCATAGTATCTCACGTATGTATTTAAATATTGTTTTACAATTTATTACTTGAATAGAGTTGCATTGATACGATTATTCGTAATTGAATTATTTAAAACAATATATTAATATTTTCTAGAATACCATATACCTACCTTCATTAAACTAATCCATCTATGGTGAGACTTTTTTCCAATATATGCACGAACACTAGATACATTCAATTTGATTCATATTTATGACATTATCATATTTACTTAAATGTTTATTTTATATATTTTATAGTAGATATATTATCATGTTCACTATATTTGCACCCAAGCACAGATGATACTAAATTATTACCTCGATATGAAGTTTGCACAGTAATTTAAATGTTCATCACGATGTTACCCTTTTCGATGTCACATTTTCATCACGCTATGTCGAGTAGGCAATATACTCGCGCTCATTAGTTACATATCAAATGTATGTACCATAGCTGTTCTTTCTTTGGAATTTTAGATATATGTTACAACATACATACATAAGGCCTAGCATGAGTCATCGAAATTATAAAAAAATCTTTTTTTAAGCGGTCCCTATCGGCTGAGGTAACTCCCTACTATAAAATAATTTAACTTTTTTTCTCAGGTTACGGTTTTGTAGATTTTGAAACGATCGCGTCGGCTGAGGCAGCTGTTAAAGGATTACAAGCCAAAGGTGTTCAGGCCCAGATGGCTAAAGTGGGTATCTGGTTCCTGCGTAGACTGAACCGTGTACGTTGTGCATGCAAGTAATACTATTATGACTAACCGCCTGCTCCTTGTCCGCTCTCTCATCCCATCGTCTTCTACTTCTGCTCCTTCGCCTTTACTATGATGACCTACGAAATACTAACTCTTAACTCCCTGCTCCAACTAAAATCCTTAAATACTTAATGAATGTCCAAAAGCCATTTAACACAAAAGGAATGGCAACTGTGAAATGAAACGCAGTGCGATTGTTTCTTGTCGGGAGTTGGAATCGTATAATGCTTTTGAGCCTTTCATAATTCAATTTATATTGGTCGTTACTTAGGAAGATGGCAGACATTTCGACATTTAGACAGTTGCCTTCCCCACTGATCCAACCCTTTATTCCGTCTTCCCTTACTTATAGCTTTAGTACTTATACCCCCCTTATCTATATAAGAAGTGCTGTTAACATACATAACTGAAAGTAAAGAGTGTTCCCTATCTTGTAAACTTTGCTAGATTTGACATTTATGCATATGTAGCATAAGCATCCCGATCCATGTAATTTGAGGTGAAATCTTCGACGTGCTCCTATTTTCCAGCCATTATTATAATGCCTAAATTTGTTTGATTCAATAGATTGACTGTCTAGAAGTAGGTCCTGTGTTTAGAGCATCGACAATATGGGCGATAAATACTTTGAAATGTCCCGGTTTTAACACAGCTACCAAGTACACGATCATTCATTTGTGTAGTCCATTTTGGGAAACAACACGAGTGGTAATGTTGTGTCAGCGTAGTCACAAACGAACAATGTAACACTAATGTGTTGTAAGTATGTTATCCCTTCAATGGTACGCAAATCGACGCAAATATAACGCTTACTTAATTCTATACTTCAGACATTGTTTCATCCTATTAATTCTATACTATTGTCGTATGCTTCAGCGTTATAACAATGTATAATTATATTATCGCTACTGGGCTCGGGTATTTCTATGCTTTCGATATTAAATTAGTGTGTATGCGAATTTTAACTAGCTTCGTAATCTCTATGCTAATGTATATGCCCATGTCGTTGATAACACCTACGTAATATTAGTACATTAGATCAATCTGCTGATTTACGTCAGAGCTGGCTTCAGTGTCTAGATATTCTATGCGGGCTTCAAGCTAATTTTAACATTCTAAGAACAATTTCACAGACACGTTTCAAATTAACGCTTAGAGACATTTAAATTAATAGTTAACAAAATAAACGAGACATGTTGTCATGCAGCCGATGATATCTTGTGACGTCACAGTCTGCTCCATCACACATAAGTACACATTGGAAACATGTAAATAAAGCAGTATGTATTAACTCCCCGAATAATAATGCTTTCCTAATGGTGGGTGGCAAAATCAACCATGCAATGGATATTTTTGTGTCATAAGCGCACATATCAAAACATTTACAGTGGTTCCGGGGCTTGTCACATGGTATATGAATCTCAAATCCCCAGAACAGCTGAATGTGCTAAGCACTTTCAAAGTATTTCAGTCTCAGCACTTGTTTATTGCTAATTAATAACCCACCGTGGTGCTCGAAATTTTCTGATAATGTCACTGAAACTTCCAATTTCAATTTTTAAACATTGAAGATTTGGAGAGCAAGTTCTTCACCTATTACTCCGGGGCATTTACAGCAACAAGAACAGGATCCTACCAACCTGTACATGGCCAACCTGCCGCCGCACTTCAAGGAGAACGATGTGGACCAACTGCTGGCCAAGTTTGGCCAAGTGGTGTCCACACGAATCTTGCGTGACACCCACGGCCAAAGCAAAGGTGTGGGCTTTGCAAGGATGGAGTCCAGGGAGAAGTGCGAGCAGATTATTCAAGTGAGTGAAACAAACAAAATAAGGCAAAAACATATTTATCAGAAAAAGAGCCGCTGTTTAGATAGATAAATACGTTTACGCTTTTTTTGTTTTTCATGTTTCCCAACGATCTGAAAGTAATTCAAGATAAAACTCAACACATTACTGTAGGCTTACTGGACTGTAGATTTGCTGACCGTTTTCTATTTTATTAAGTACTTGGTACTTGTTGAAACTGTCCTCCCATACCTATTAACATTGTTATTTGAAAATATTGTAGAAGCCAATTATTTTTAAAACAGTAACTGTGGAGCTTCTTGCCGGCTCTTCTACATAGGAAAGGACCAATTGGAACTGTGCACCTAGCTTCTGACGTTTCATAAGTGGCAATGTAGGTTTAAGTGAAAAAGAACAAGCGGGGCAGTCTTTGTGGACTGCCGATAGAAGTGAAAACTAGCGTGCGGTGACGGTGACGCGAGTTTCACGCTTTTTGGTAACCCAAAAAGTATACATATAGCTCATGGAAAGCGTTCGGTGACGATGACGCGAGTTCCATGATTTTTGTTCACATAAAAAGTGCTCAACTTCAATAGAATATTGAAGTGAAAACTTCTTTATTCGCGTAGTCGGGGGCAACGTTTTAAAAAATATATATATTTTGAATTGAATATTTCCATTTGTTTCAGATGTTCAATGGCAACCCGATCCCGGGCGCTAAGGAGCCTCTACTAGTTAAATTCGCCGACGGTGGTAACAAGAAAAAGGCGCTGTACAACAAACAAAACGATAACAACGGACGAGCATGGAGGGACAACAACGATTCCATTACCCAGGTAGCCAGTTGACAGCTATCCATTCAGTAGCTAGCATTCATCACCAGAACGGCAACATTATAAAGGCATCTTCATTTTCCTGTCCTCATCACTATTTATTTAGAGTGTGCAGCATTTATTTTTCCATACATTTCTATTAGCCGTCATCTCAGTAGTCTTAGTATTGTTGACCAAGCTCCTAAAACAAAAATTAAAAAAAAAGAATTGTAGTCAATGTAGTATCCCCCTTTTTAGCCATATCATCTTTGACACAATCCATCCATCGTTTTATTTTTGTTTCCTCTTACTTTTATAGCCATCCACAGTCATACCCAAAAGGATTGCAAGCGTACGAACCCTACGTTAAAGGATTGTCCTACATATTCTGATTCAAGACGATTCATCATTACAAACTATATTGGGGCACTGAGAAGTAGGCAGCACCCATAACGGGACCGACAATATGTCAGAGCCCAAGCTCTGACTCTGACGTGTTGCTCTGTTGCATCGAAATACTTGAACGACCACCATGAAGCAATCCAATGATGAATGATGGATTTTCGGCTTCTGCCTGCCGATGTGTGAAACTACCAAGACTGGTAGCTGTCCTGTTCGTTCTCCAGCATGGCATGGGTCTACCGTATAACGTAACTTAACCTTGTAGACTGGATTGACAAGCGACATAGCAATGAGGCCCTCCTTTAGTTTTAATTTCAGTAAACAAATACACGTTATTTGTTTACTGAAATTGTCGTAAAGAACCGGTACCTTCCGTAACGCAAAGTCTTCATTAGTGATAAAATTAGCATAAGTCGCCTTCCGGCAGCGATAGTTGTGCAAGTTTTATCAGGACGGAGTCGCCGAGTTACAAGAGCAGGGAACTGTCGTATTACATAAATGTATATAACTCATTATCTATGCGGCTTTAACTTCTTCATTGAACTAAAGTAAAGAAGCCGCATAATTATAACATTCTGATTCTCATATCGTCGACCTTTTGTGAATGTAAGTGTAACACAAACCAATTTTATTTGCAAGTCAACTTCTTTGAATTGGAAATTTAGGCGTTCCTAATGATGGTTTCGTTCTCTTTGCACTGAAATATTTTGAATTGGTAAACAATTAATGATTTTCAAGAGAATTAATTGTACTTTTCTACAATTCCAGGCCGCAATGGCTGTAAGCGGTGTTTACGCCGGAGGAGTGGGCGGCGGCGGCGCCGGCGGCGAGTGCGCCGGGGTGTACCGCAGCGGCGGCGGCATGTACGGCGTGGCGGCCTTCCACCACCACCCGCAGCTGCACCACCACCACCACGCGGCGCACCCGGCCGCCTGGCTGGCGCCCTACGCCGCGCTCATCCCGCCCGCGCACCCCGCGCACCACGCTACGCACCCCGCGCACCCACATATACCCATCGACGCTGTGCCTAGCCAATACGTAAGTGTCCCGTACTCATTTCACAACTAGGCAACTGGCCCATTTCTCTCAATTATGTGCATCAATGTTCTGTCTTACTCTACAATTCCGCAAATACTCGATTGCGGACCTTTCAGAGGGCCAGTTGTCGACCAAGCCGGGACACGAGGAGTGCGGTGGTTACCTTTATAAAACAGAAGACGACCCATAAACTACACAACTATCAAGTCCAGAGGTTTACGAGAATATATTCAGTCGAAAACAATACAAGACTGATAGTAATTCTCTGTTTTCCAGGTAAACTGGGACAGCTTAAGGCCGGAAAATGAGTTATACGTGAGTGCACAGTAAAATTGTAATCGAACGCTCTAACCTTCCGTGTCCCATTGCTTACGACCCACCGCTCACTTAGCGCTCCTCTCGCTTTCTCTGCCACACGTTATGCTGCCACTCTGCTATACGACACTAAGTGCCTGGTGTTACCTCGTGTTTGCTAAAAATGGGAAATTAATAATACACACAAAGATGGATGATGTTTAACCGTTCAATGGAAAAAAAGAAATGAAAATTAACACACCTGGGGCAATCAATATATCGATAGAGCGCTGAGACGGCACGATGTTGTGTTGCAGTATTTCACGTCGCACCCGTATCAGTACTTCGCGGGTCCGACCCCGCCGATCATCCAGATGCCGATGGAGAGCGAGCACGCGTCCACGGCGGCGTCGCCCGACGAGGCCTACCAGCCGTACCCGCCTCCCAAGTAGACCGTAAGCCACGCTACAACACTACGTGCTGTACACGAGCCAAAAATCAAAGCAACTGTGACTTTTTACGATGTTAATTTGTTTTAGTTTTAATTTGCGGCCGTTATAGACTTCATCGAAAGCTCCGCTGCGCGGCGCCCTCGCCTCTCTAGTTGTTAAGCCTATTACTTGATCGCCTCGACTATTTATTTCCTCGACGGGCTTCGTATTTGGCTGGTCCTCTTGGCTTTATGCTGGACGTTCGATTTGCTGTGATGTTTTGATGAGGTCTTTTGACGGTTCGAGGAGAGGATTTGATGTATAGATATAGTTGCAATTTTAAAAGTGTTTTGCATTATAATTTTATTATTGTTTTATGAAAATTCATTAAGATTTTAGGCGCAGATTTCGTACATGTTGACAGAATTATTTAAGATAGTTAGGTATTTATTTTAGCATAGAGTGTTTTCATGCATGAAGTGACAAATTAAACTTGTCCTCAATGCAGAAAAATCGGTAAATCTTATAATATCATTTGATTGCTAGTGTCTTACTCAAACCTGTAACTATTCAGTTACCGTTTGTTTTTTGACTACGCATAAACAATGAACATCACTAAAATCAAACAAATGGTGCAATCACGTTATACAAAAGTATATATATATAGAAATTTTAAAATTAATAATTTGTGTCATTTTATTAAATTATTTTTTGTTACATCGGAGTGTATGAGGAGAGCAATATCTGAGAATCGGATAGAAAGATAGGTGGGAAAGATCATATCATGGAATCAAAAATATTAACAAAAATTGTAAAGAATATTGAAATGATTAAGTGTGTAAGGGTTAGTAATGGTGGGTACACCGATTAGATCTTGTACGATAAAAAAGCCGGAGATTTAGAATCTTCCGATGAGTTTAAGTATTTTTAAAATACAGTCGTTGCGTCATTTTATAGTCGGAAACATAAATTCAGGCAGCTCTACGTAGTAAAAGCAAAAGTAAGTTTCGCTACAGGAGCATGGGGAACATCATCCTGAGTGCGAAATGTGTAGACTTACCTATATACGTTAGCATGGTGCTCTAACTCATTATGTTCCCAGAATATGTGTATGAATATGTATAAAAAAACAGTATTATTTATCAGAAACAATGTTCATACTGGCGCAGTCTTCCAAAGATCGCGATTAATTTTCGTATGGCTCACTGACCCAACGAGCGCCACGTGTATGGGCTGTCAGCCAACTTAAAAATTGTCTTTCAAATAGACATGAACAACCTCCCCGAACAAATCTATTGCTCGTAAGAGGTACGTAAAATTATTTATTCTTAAAATCATTATTTTCTCATCACAAATAGGATTATCGTATTTCTTATTAACTTTCTCTGTGTAGATGCGATTATGAAACAAACTTCAATAACAATAACGTCGTTGCCAAACCCGAACACAGACTGAATTTATGTATACCTACATATAACTTCCAAATATTTCTGACCCGCTTTTTGGTTCATAACATAGGGACTGCAAGGTGTAGACTGTAGGCACACGCCGCTCCGCGAGCCTCTGAACTACATACACGAGTACTACGACTACTGCATGGGCAATGACTTCCAACGGAGACGTCTGCGCTTGTAGGCACTACAGTGCTGATGATACGGCAACATTTAGCAATAAGCAGTTGTATGTAAAGTCTATTTATACATTTTACGAGTCTATACAAATTTTTGTACGTTGAAAACACATGTTTGAATACGTGAATAATGAAATGATCCTTTTTTGAGAATCATGTACTGAATCAACTGTAGTTGTTATTTTGTAGGCGGTCGGCACATTCCACTAGAAGAAAACTCAAACAAAAATTCCACGATTGATTTCCACATTATAAAATGTAAATGGATTTGAAATCCAAAGTGTAAACACCGTTTTGGTGTAAATGAGCACTTTTTGTACCATCACGTAGGTTTTGGGTACACTTTATGACTTTATATGAAATTTGATATTTTTATATTGAATATATATAAATTATACATGGATATGTATACATGTATACACATTGTTGACGGGTACGAGTAAAAGCCTACTATATCGCAACTGTTTAATTCTATTTTGGCACGTCAAGAGTTTCATCAGAACCAAAGTATACAAATCATTAAAGTCGAGTAAGAAGTAGGAAAATATTTATACAACTCAGGGACTGAAGACTAGGTAAATGTTTGATATATTAACTGTATTTTAACTGACAATTAAGCGGTAACCTCTTTATTCAAAACCTGTGAACCGACTTAAAAGAAACAATACAGGAACTGAAACTAGCTGACGGCAGGTTTTGAATGAATAACGTAGATTTTGAACGAGTAAGTAGATCTGTACTTGATTTGTAAACAATCATTTTAATTTATTCAGGAAAAGGCTGAACTGTACTGTTGTTCCGTATTGAATTACTTTTTGAAATGTACATACATTAGCTCAAAACATTTTCACTAGCTTCGTACTAGTAACTTACTGCTGAACATCTTCCACGTAGAGGCACAACGTAACTCACGACTCTCGAGTGTGAACAGACACAACGCAAACACGTAGGTAGCCCCAGATAGTAGTTGTATTAGCTGACTGCCTCATGACCGTACGATCGCAATGGGCTGACACAGCCGGTTCGACACATTCAACGCCTCACGGCAACTCTAATGGAAACTGCCATGTTTCTTAGTGTAACGTTCGAGTGAGACGTACTGAACTACAATACTCCGATGATCAGTGCCGTATTCGTACGACGTCTGATCAAGCCAAATTTTATTGTACTGATTAAGAACCGCCTTTACTTGTGAAATGTAATAACCATAAAGTGCAATGTAGTACCGAGCGTCGCGTGGTACTTAGTTAAGTATTGATCGTTTAGTGTTCCACGTACACTGTGGCTTCCTGTAAATGCAGTCTTCCGATAGATATTTCCGCTAAACTTTGCATTTAAAATTGATGTCAACGTATTAACTAAATTATTTTCACGTTATGAGAATCACTCGAGCCTTGTTTGAACGTACCGTTAATAAGTGTATCGTATGATTTCCTTGCTCTAATGTTTTAGTTTCATTCCAAGAAGCAAATCGTTGTTTCCGTTAATCGTCGTTGTATAAAGCAAATATGTATTTTAGTATAGACATGTACCAAAACGAGGTCACGTAACGCACGTGAAGTATTCATCTAAGTGACTTGTAGTTATAGCGTGGCACGGTCCTGTGTAGTAGAACACCGTCGAAAGCAAAGTATTTTAGCACGAAATTATTTTTCTAATGCTTCCCTTCCATTTAAGCAATAATACGTTGATTTGATGGTAGTGCCTTCAGCTTCCTCTAAAGTAATGCTCAGATATGAATACAATATAGCAGTTGCATGTGCTTTACACAATATTTTTACAGGTAATAGAGAACTTACCGTATTACATAAACGTAGTGATAATGTAAAAACTATGTTTAAATATTTTGTATTAACAACTAAAAGAAAATAATGTGGCTGTCTAATCGTTGCATTTTTCACACATGATGTTAAATTAATTGAACTCGACAGAAACGTAGATGTTCCTAGTTAAACTCACTTGTACATTCTAGACATGTGTGATAACTGATAACAATACTTTACTTTGAGATTACGGACGATGATTTGTTATACTTACATAAATATAATATGTAGTGAGAACTAAATGAAAAACAAAAGATGAGCACAAAGATGCGATTGGGGAACCAAGTCTTGAAAACCAAAACTATGTTTCAACAGAAAATCATGTCGAAGAATAGAAATGTTAAGTAGATGTTTTTAAAAATAAGTCATTTAATTATAAGCGAACGCACGGATATGTCGATACAGAGAATAGTGAAGCTACGGGCACGGTAACAAGACGGCTAGGTTTAGTTCGTAGGCTTAATTATAGATAGGATAGAATAGAAAACAATGTTTCGACGCTAAGATAGATAGCATAGAGCCTTAGATTTAATATATTTGTCGGGCAGGCGGCGCGGGCGCGCCCTGCCGGCTCTAGGGTAGTTTCCTTTGTTAGTTTATTAAATAATTTAATTTGAATGGACTGAAGCCGGCACGCCGCGCGCGCGCGCCGCCGCCTCTAGCGTAAGTTACACGTCTAAGAGAATAGTGAACACATTCTTGATAAGTTTCAGTTCAACAAGTTTGCTTTCACCTCTTTCGTTATGTAGTTGAATAAGTGTAAAGAAGAAAATTACATGAAAAAAACGGAAGTGTCGATACGATTGTATTTGTCCAATGTGTATTAATATAGTGTGGTGTTCTACCCAGCAGACTAGTCTAGACAGTAGCATAGTATAGGTAAATATTTAGTTAGGTAGTATTATAGAATTATGAATGCAAAAAATAAAAACTTCATAAAATGTAAAAAAAAATGAAATGAAATTGTTGGTAAGACAGATTATTTTTAAGGGACATGTTGCTTCGTTGTGTTATGATGTGAGGTTTGGCATAACTATGATAATAGTGTAAAGCATTTCTCGCAGAGAAAAGACAAAGAGGAAAGTTATGTATCTATTTTGTTACAAAGTGTTTGCAAGTTTCTATATTGTGCTATGAGCATTTTATGTGATCCGCATTATTTATAGTTATGCTGAATGGAATCTAAAATATAATATAAATAAATCAAAATGGTACTAAGAAGCATGTTTTATTGTGACGAGTCATGTTCCTTTGCATTGAACATATTTTGTAAGAGCAAAATGATTGAATAAAACAAGCGAAACCAAATCTAGTACATTATTTTCTTTCCATTTCCTTTATTTGTAAGAAAAAAAAATCTAGCAATACTGAGGCTTGAGCTTTTGGTGAAATTCATAAATGTTGGCCTGATTTAACTCTGGCCTAAACAAATCTGTCCGGATAACCAGAGGCCTATTTAATAAAACCAACAAGTGACAGGCGAAAATAAAATTTAGCAACCCGACAATATTAAACAGTTTCTTTAATACAGTTTCTGCATTATTAAACTGTACCTGTCGTGAAAATGTGCCAATTTTGTCATTTATAGAAAAATATTATGTCGCATTGTCAGTTGTATTAAATAGGTCCCCACAAGAAGACTTTGACTCTTGTTGTGATAAAGTGGGTATTTCTCCTGATAGATAGCAAGTATAGACTAATCAGCAAATAGTTATCAATCGATCGATCCAAACTTTGCTCATTAACGGCACGGTTGGCGCAGTGGTTAAGCGATTGACTGCTGCACTGCGTGTCGCGGGTTCGATTCCCGCACGGAACAAATATTTGTATGACCTACAAGTAGTTGTTCCGGGTCTGGCTGTTTGTGTATGTGAGTTTAAATGTTTGTAAACGCACCCACGATACAGGAGAAATTCCTAGTGTGGGGCAACGTTTTTAAAGTAAAAAAAAAAAAAAAAAAAAAATATTAAATGGTTAATGTCGGATCGATATGATATAATAACACGAATTTATTGACTTTAAACGACTGCTTTGGTGTAACTGCTTTGGTGTAACAAAACACTAAAAAGGTCGAGAAATAATCTACCCAAGCAAAATAATATACTTGATACGAAAAGTTGAACAAATGAGTCAAACTTAACTACCTACCTACCTACCTACCAATATTTTCCAAACAATTAGTATAGTCCAAAAAAAAACTAACGAAGTGTAAGCATAGAAATATCAACACTGCACTGGTTGCTATAAAATTTGTAACAAAATCATAAACCTTCTTTTTGCCTCTCCGTAGTCGGGTAATAAATATAAACTTCCACTAGGTACTGTTCGAGAGCATCGAAGCGGGCAGGATCACTGGTAAACTTTAATTATCGACTTTATTTTTACGACAACTAGGTTGATATTTGTGTAGCAGTGAAAACCGCGCGACGATCAGCTTTGCCAGGCGTGAACCAGCCACGAGGAAGTAGGAATTACACAACTGTCTGCTTTCTAAACTCTCATGTAATCGTAACTTTCTGATTCTGATAACATTTAAACTTTTGTATGCTTTTCATCCAACCACAGATTAGTACAGATGGGACACTCCGCAAAATAATTTAAATAAAATACGACTCTTGCTACGACACAATAAAGTGCAATTCAGGTCGCGCAGCGCTAATTACCTACAGTTATATTCACCAAGCAGTTGCCTCTCTTTTTATCGCGTAACTCTTATATATTATGACTAAGTTACGTCCACTGAATTCGACAAATCGATCCCGCCGCGTACCGACTTGTAGCTTCATACCTAAAATGCGGAGTGTCCCATCTGTGACCCAACTGCAAAAGCAAGGATATAAAAGATTAAAGAACCAGTATTGTGTCATTTTGGTTTTCAGCAAAGGTTTTCTTTCAACTATGAAACAACAGATGCCTTGATGCAGAACAGATGCAACTTTAAGTGTTCAAAGCCTCTTGGGTTATATTTTATTTAGCTTGAGTATGGCTCAAAGTAAAACTTGTATTAACGCCGCTGGGGAGGAATTAGGCCTAATTAGGAAATATGCTGTGGAGGAATAGGATGAATAAAAGGAGACTAGCAAAAGGTGACGACTGAGAAGGCAGATGTGAGTGGAAACGCCGAGAGGGCGCCCTAGAAGAACATACACTGATCTTATTGGAAATGTTCTTCAGAAAGCGAGTACTACACACCGGCGTGCATGTATGATCAGAAGCAGAAGCTAGTGTGAGTTTCTTTTAACCATCTCGACTTTACGCAACGACCGCGTTCAGCGCTCCGATTGGCAGCCGGCTGGCCTTCACCAGTGAAGGCCCAATCGGAGCGCCGAACGCGGTCGATGCGTAAAGTCGAGATGGTTAAATGAAACTCACATTAAGGCCTCTGATGTATGCGCGTAAACGAAGCAAAACGAGTATGTAAGGATCGTAGCAGGTGGCGTTCTGGAGTGTTGCTCATAGGAAGAAGGCGTGCGCCAATAGTTGTCAGTTGCCGAGAAAGATATCCCAAAATTAGAAACCGATTAAAATTCAACTTATTTATTATTCGTCTTATCCGCTAATAGAAATTTTATTCTAAATAACATGACGTATACCTAAGACGGACGCTTCATTTTTGAATAAAACTCGAAACATTTTGTAAAAAATTAAATAAAACATCAAAATGTATTTCGAACACTAGTAGGTATTGGTCAGTCATAATATGGAAATTAACCCTCACGCGCTTCCGTAGTGTTTCGCTTTGAATATTCTAAGGGTGTTGTCACTTGAGCCGCTGACGAGTAGTGTAGGGTTGGACCAATCACAGCACAGGACTTTGTCTTCGTGTCCGCTCAGGTCGTACAGAGGCGTGCGGGGACTAGAAAAGGGCATAAACGAAATTATAATACAGTTGACGAAAATGTGTGAATTGTTTCTATTTTGAACCTTATGTCTATAAGAATAAGTTTCATAAAGGTGAGGCATCTCGTTTATTTAATTGTTAATAACCAAACTACTCGGAACTGGGTGTCATGGCGCACTTTGGGCCTATGACAAGTACTGTATAAGCAGAGTTGATTGATTTGAAAAAAAATCTTGGAAATAATGAACCTAGTATTACACTAACGACTGGCTTCAATGAAATATCCTAAACAAAACAAAGGCCCGTATTACAGAACCTCACTCAAAACTCAAGCATTACTTAAAACTGGTTTCAACCAATCAAAAGGCTTTAAACGAGTTTTAAGTAATGCTTGAGTTTTGAGTGAGGTTCTGCAATACGGGCCTAAGAGAAGGAATATCTCGTCATGCTACTTACCTCCTAGTTTCCCACAGTTTAACTTGTCCATCATAGCCAGCAGAAAGGAACAATGTGTCCTTCGTTTTGGACCACCGGACGGACTGCACCCAGCCCGTGTGGGAAGTGAACGTCGTCTTCACGATGCTCTCTGTAACATGAGTAGGTATGTTATACAATAACGTGTTCAGTAAATCTTATCATAACATCACGCCATGATTCCCCGAAGGGTTAAGCAGAGGCCTCGTTGGTCTAGAGGTCGCGCGCTACTGCTGAGCATGAGGTCCTGGGTTCGATTCCCAGGTCGGGCAAAGTGTTATGTATTGGGTTTCCATCTGGAAGTTCTCAGTAGCATTCCGAAGTCTGGATTTGTAGCCGGTTGATGGCGATAAGCTCCCCCCCTATTACATGGAACTTAAAACATAATTGGCGAAATGTGGGTGTACCTACTATAGGTACACTTCTGTCTACCATATTCTTAAAAAAATATAACAGTAACAGACCCAGTTTGAATGTGGTAATGATACGAAAAAAAAGTTGAGTGTTGGCTTTTGTCAAATAATGTGTAGCATAGGCGTTGTAACTTAGCATTTTGTGCGACTTCAATGCCTACCTTGGAGATATGCTAACTAGACTATGAAGGAACATACAAAAGTGTAGTAAAATTGAAACAAACCTGTAGATCTAGGGTCATATAACCGAATGTGTCTGTCTGCTGATGCTGTCACAATACTGTTGTTTAGCGGAGACCAGTCCACGTCGAAGAATGCTTTGTTACCTGAAAATATTAATTAAGAAATTAAGTAAAGTAAGTATTAAAAGCAAGCGTCTTTCGAGCGGCCGCATAGGCTCTGTCGCGGCCTGTAACAGTCATATTTCTTTCGAAAAACCTTGAATATTATGATCTTCTTTCGTATCGATGTACATCTTGTCAAATTACTTGATTTAAGAGCCTTCCGACACTCAGTGTGGATGCGGTGCTCTCGACCAGACCATGTCCCACTTGCTAGAGGGTCCAAAGTGTGACATCTGCACTTAAGGGTACACTAGTCGTTCATTCTTCCATACAAACGTAGTATGGTGATTACTCGTCTGTTTGACGGTGCACGTTCAAAACTAAAAATTATATCAATTTGTCTTGTCATTATCTAGCCCTGTTTGAAAGCAGAATTGGAAAAAAAATATCCTCGAAACTTCCATATTTCAACACTAATTTTAAATCGTCTTTGAGCGTAAATAAATAACTTTTGTAGTAAGAAATAGCAAAATAGGAACCGTACAGGGATAGATAATTTATTCAATAGTTCAAATAATTTTATTTTGAGTAAATACATCCAGTAGTTTTTTCATAATATCTATACGCCCAAAGTTCTGTTCAAGAAATTTTACGCGCTCCTTTTCTTATAAATCAGTCATTCATTTTTTTTAATTCATTTATTTAGTGAAATATACGATTTCACTAAATTAATTAATTAATAATTAGACTAATTAGCAGCAACGAGTTCGAGCCGTCCTCGAGTGACGGCACTAAGCGTCATCACGATAGTAAAAATGCAATGACTTTAAAATCAAGCCAAAACCATAAAAACCATAGAAAATTAGTTACCAGCAACCTCCTGTTTGATGCCGCCTAGTTCACAATCCCATAGTTTCAACAAATGGTCCCATCCACTGGACAGCACTGTGTTGAAATCCATCCATTGCACGCCCGATACTGCCTCTCTATGCCCTTTCAAAGTTGACAAGGGCTCCTAGTGAAAAATCAAATCCATTTAAATTAACTTAGAATTAAAGCAAGTCTGAGCAAAATAATATGTATGGTCTGTTCCAAAAGTATCTGATGAAAACGTAAACAAATGGATCGGAAAACGTACCTGTGGATGCTAATTTGTAATGGCGCATAAAAATTTAGTGATTTGATTACTGTTTTTCATTTGACAATTGAGGGTATTTTTAGTCCTCGTGGAGGCGACCGGTGGCGGGGATCTCTCACGTCCGTCCCAGGGGGTCTACTTCCTATGCGAAATTCGTAGTTACGCACGTTTCGCGCACCGTGTCGCTTACGGTATGTCCGTTAGTCAGACGGAGCGCGAAGCGTCCGTAACTTCGGTCGCAACTACAGATTTAGGGAGTAGACCCCCTTGTCCAGGCCATGGGACGGAGCGAGAGGGCATGGGAGGCCGTCACCTCCTTCTGCGAAGCAGTAATGCTCGCAAAGGAGAAGCCGGAACGCGTGAGGGAGGCAAATTTCGCGCCCTCACGCCCCTAGACGCCGCAGGAGACGCCCTGGGCGTCGGGAATCGCAGGCCGGCCACCTTAGGCGCGGGCTTGCGAACGGTGAGCAATGGGTAGCTCGCCGTTCGATAAGGGCCAGGCGCGTTGTGTTCCTGCCGGGGTTGCGGGAAAGTCCGAAAGTTATACAGTGGCCCCTGGCAACGTATAGGCAACTGAAGGAACATTGACGATGTTCATTGACGATTTTTAAATTACAATTTAACTAAACAGACTCAGTAGGGAAATGAACTGTTTCATAAAATCTGTACCAGAAGTCAATTTATACCATGTTTCCGTAAAAATCTTTAAAACCGAAACATGCAATGATAATTTGTTATGTTAGTATATTTTGGAAACTTCAACTTTTTACCTTGTAATAGAAATCATTATTTTATTTGCTATAGCATATATTTATTATATTTTATAGCTTTCTATTTTGATCACATTTTTATTTCAATTTATATTGTTTGTCTTAGTCTTAAGTGGGAGTAATATTGTTTATCTAGTAATTTTATTTTGATTTATGTTCTTAATCTTAAGTTTTAGAAGTATTTGCCAGTTACTAAATTCTAGAGCCTTTAGTTTTGTTAATTTCATGTGTTATCACATATTTCTGTATTTCTGAGAATGCTGGTTAACCTGTAATTGGGGACTGCGTAAGTCCGAGGCTTTTGTTACCTATAGTACTTAAAATATATTATTTCAGAAGCGGTTGGTCTACCTTTATAAATATATAAAATAAAAAAATGTTAATCAAACAGTAATAGTTGGTAATGTGGTGGGATATAAAGTTGAAACCTTCTAAATGCACATTAATCTGTATAATTTAAGTAAGAATTTAACCTGAATAGGATTTTTTTACTCTTCCATCAGGTACTTTTGGAACAGACTAAGTACACATTAGGATTGCCAATGCTACATAATGGGCGGTAATCTAATATAGATCTTATTTTCAAGACATTAAGCCACATTTTTTCCGTGAAAGCTTTGAACATGTTTAGAGAAGCACACTTAGGATATTGGCAGGTAGCGCCGACAGGAAACACAGGTAGTCATACACACTCACTGGATGCCTCACAGAAATGCAAAATCATTTTTTAGTCCTGTTGCTATCAACTTTTACCAACAATCATTATACAAAGACTTTTAAGAATGTGGAGCTTGTTCTCTTCTATCAGCATCATGTTTGTTACTTGCACAACACCTTCTATTAGTATAATCTTCAAAGTTAGCTTTTTAGTGAGATTAAGAATACTGACCCTAGTATTTCCATGTTCAGGTTTACTTCTTTTCTTTGCTGGTACATTATCCTCATCTGATAAACCTGGAAGTGAAATTAATAAATATATACTTAGCATATTGCATAATAATTTAGGAAGTGTATAGAGTGCCGCTAGCGGCACTTTATCCCTATCGGATAAAGTGCCGCTGTTTGCGGCATAATAGTGGCGCTGCCTCGGCCCGGCTAAAGTGCCGTAAGCATTGCATTGTCATTGTCACTGTCATTTGTTATTTTGTTTGATTGTTGAGGTTAGTTCGCCGCCCTTTGTATTGATTGATCGTATTTGTTTTAGATAATTATATCAAAAGTCACTACAATGACTGAAATTACGAAAAATTAAGTAGCTAATAAAAATGACTGAAAGGTAGGTTTGGTTAGAACTGTGACCACACAACGCACGAGCCCAGTGAGCGTAGCGAGCGGTGCCGCGGCAGCAGCCAGCGATTGCCAGGGTCCATGAAGGCACAAGAGAATGTAATGTTTTGGGAATGTGGTGCCCTATCTAAAATTGTAGTCTGTGAAATGTTGTGTTTTACAGTGAACTAACCTCAACAATGAAACAAAATAAAGTGACAGTGACAATGCAACGCTTGCGGCACTTTAGCCAGGCCGAGGCAACGCCACTATTATGCCGCTAGCGGCACTTTATCCCATACTCTATACACTGCCAATAATTTATAAGGTACAGGCAAAAAGCTGTCAGACTACAATGGAGTTTTTTTTTTTAAAAAGAAGCAGGACCATTCAAAAGGAATCACAAATAACACCAAAAGAATAAAATACTAATAAATCAATGTAACTTTAAAATAGAACTTACTAGTACTCCACAAACAGATATTGTTGTCCCAACTGCCCGTGGCAAAGCGGTTGGCATCGGCAGATACTGCTAGACATTCTACTCCTTTTTCATGTCCGCGACATGTCACCACACAGTCAACTGAGTTGCGGGGCACGTTCCACACCCATAGCATAGCTGACTGGTCATGGGAGCCACTGAGACAAAATCACTTTTTTTTTTTAAATAGAACTGATTTATGGTTATTCAGTACTGTTTAACCAGCACTTTAAATAAAGTTTTGTTGTTTGAATTATTATTATTTATTTATCTCACCTGGCAAATACTGCTTGATCACCATTGAAAGAGACCCAAGAAACAGCTTTTACTGGAGATGTGTGTCCAGGAATGGCAAGTTTGTGTTGACCCTTGGTACTCCAAATGTGAATGCTGTTGTCATAGCAACCAGATAAAATCCTGGAAAAACATATTATTTACATTTTAAGAACACAAACAGTTAAACCCAGGTTTATACTATAGAAAAACAAAATGTTGTAAAAACTTATCGCTTACCAGTTTGAGTGTGCATGGACTGTGGAAACCCAGTCATCATGCATCAAGCAATCCTGTGGTGCTGGTGCAGGAAATCTTTCCAAATATTCTATTTCCAATGTCTCTTCTGTAGACGCACCTTTCTCTTGTAAATGCTCTGCGAGCGACGTACACAACAGCTCCCCACATACTAAGAAATCAAACTCAACAGCCTTCTCTACTGATGGATTTGTCTCTTTCAACAAAGCATTTATCAAAGTATTCAACTCTGTCGACTGAGTGTTACTCTGAATTGCATAAGGACTGTCTGATACTGCATATCTATCACAAAAAAAAAACAATATTTAGTATGTTTAACAGCCTACCATGCCTCGCCACGCCGGATGCACAATGTTACTCACTGTTCTTGTTTGGTTATAAACCGAACTTGTAGTTGAGCTTCTGCTATTTCGGCAGACATTGTAGTGTTTTAGCAAATGTGGATGATAAATTAAGACAGAAATGCACATACAATATTTAATTTCGACAGAATCTCGATAATTTAAAACTCCGTACTACTCCGAATTGACAAACATTGACACATGCTTTTCAGTTTGTCAAATATGACATCAATGTAAACGTTAAGAAACTGGTTTCTACGTCTTCAGGAAAGAGTAGTGTATAGTTTTAAAAGCCCTTTTCAGTGGCACAATACTAAAGTGTACAATAATGCACAATATTACAGCGCACGATATATTTTATTATAATGAATCAGTCCCCTAGTCCCCAAGCAGTCCTCCTAAGAGTCGTTCGTATTGGATGATTTTTACACATTGCATTTCCGAACGAAATGCAATTGCGTTCCAGATCCCAATTTCGAAAAACTTAAGGGTCTGTTCTAAAGCATAGTGTCATTGAAGCAGTCTCTTTCTTTCATAGAACAAATTCTATCATTATCTCTTTTTTAGCAATGCTAGAGATTTTACAAAATATAACTTCATAATGACATAAAGATTGAGGTTAACTCATATGTTCGAGTGCAACATTCGAGTGTTTATTGAAATATGTAAAGAATAACTTTCTAAATACAGCCTTTTAAAATTTCAAAATGGGTGTTATGGTGAATGGTGATGGTGAAAAACCCGTTAATTATAATTTTCATAGAAAAGCAGGCCGGAGTATCATCGAACATCGTCCTGTTTTCTCACCGGATGGAGAGTATGTTGAATTATTTTATTACGTCCTTTATTATCTCGTCTTATGCTCAATTACTACAGCTTCATGGTGATTTCAGGTCAGTAGCAATTATCGTCGAGAACATAGTACGAGTTTACAATATTCAAACAGGAGACTGTGTCCGTACACTTGAAACAGAGAGTCCAGTAAATGAGCTCATTGCCATACAGTTTCCAGAAAATGAAGACTATAACTTGTATGGATGCTCAGACACGGGCTTTGTTACAACATGGACTTGGGAGAATGGAGCTGTTCTTAGAGAAATTGTTAGTATTATTGAACACAAAACATTGACTCTTACAACCTCTACACTAGTTTTACTGTAAACGTTTTCTATTATTTTTATATTTTTATTCATATATTATTGTTGTGTTAAATATTATTTTAAAAAGTTTTTTTTTCTTTTATATTTATTATATATTTATTTATTTATATTGTCTTATTTTTTTATATTGAGTATTTTATTTTTTAAATTATGTTTTATTTGCAGAAACTTAGACTCCCAAGCAATATAAAAGTACATACATTTGACTTGGTGGACAGCAATGAATGCTGCATTACAAGCTCCTCTAAACAAAAACAACTAAATCTCAGCACTTATTCAGTAAAGACCGGTGAGCTGTTGTATGAGTACAGAGACACAAAACCAACATACGGTGACATGGTCTGTGTATCATTAGGATGGTGTAATGGAGATCGATATGCAGCGGTTACTAATGGAACAAAATTTTTGTACATACAGAATCTACAGCAACCACATGTTAAAACTAGGTAAGTTTTATTTATTTAAAATGAATTCTGAACAAGTCAAAATTAATAATAAGACAGACTATAGTATTTTACAAAAAATCAATTTGGAAATAATAATAATAATACCAGTCTATTATTGTCCCACTCCAGGGCAAAGGCCTCTTCTACAGAGAAGGCATAAGCATTGATCACCATGTTTGCTCAAGACGGGTTGCCGATTTCAGACTTATATTAACTATAAATCCAGGTTTACACACCATTATTGACATTATTGACATGGTGAAAGAAAAAATTGTGAGGGATGACAATTTCCCAATGTCAATAATGTCCAGGATAAAATCAGAAAGCACATATGAATTGAAAACACAGTCACATTGGTACTTGCCTGGATCTGAACCCACAGTCTTGGAAATAATAATATACTCTGTTTATTCTCAGAATAATCAACCACAATGGCTACCGCATAATGTCAGTGACAGCCCATCAGAAAGCAAACACAGTAGCTATTACAGATGCGTTGGGCAGAGCCACGGTCATCAGAGGAAACTTGTTTGACTATAAACAAATTGCAAGAGAAGTTTTGCATTGGCACTTTTTACCCCCACTGGCTACATGTTTCTCCCTGCAAGGTAATTTTGAAAATAAAGTAGATAGAGATGGCTCTGTGCTGTCTCGTACCACATTAAACATTTTTAAGCAAGTTGTTGCAGGTACACAAAGTCCATACCCACTTACTTGCGTATATTGAATTAGGGAGTGGGGTAATTGCGTAATACATAAAATGATAATTGATCACATTTTCTTTCATTTGGCAGTTCAGCCACATTCATTATGCAACAGATTAGAAATATCCTTCAAAAGTCTTGAATTATTACTGAAACTGTGTTACGTAATTAGGGTGTCAGAGTTATCATTAATCCACCTCCTTGGCCATAATAAGGCAATTTGTGAGAAGACTTCTACCCTAGTTTCCATTTCTCGATGTCTACTTGATGGGTGGTCTTCTCATTAATTCGTCTTTAGTTTAAGTTACTAACAATAGTGTTTTAAGTGCAAACCTATTACTATCAATTTATGGATCGCTTAGTTGTCTAAATGATTTTATTTATTTATTAATAATGATCTGGAATTAAATTGCAGTTGCTATTCTATAAGGTCTTGAAATCTATTCTAGGAATGGAAAATCCTCTATTCATAACTTACTGACAATTTTACTTTTTTTTTTTCATTTTATTAGACGTTTCATTTTATTTTTCAGGTAATTATCTGTACACTGGTGGAATGGAGAAAGTGCTGGTAAAATGGACTATTGGCAACTTAGCATACAGATCCAATGAAAAGGCCTTTATTCCTCGTTTGCCTGGAATGATCAGATTTATTACTACAAACAACAGCCATGTCGCCTTGACATTAACCAATAATTGTAAGTGCAATAAAAATTCAACCTTATTGCAAAAGAATTAAAGTTGATTATTCTAGATGAGTTTATATGCCCGATATTTACGATTTCACTCACGTATTTGACCAACTTTTTTTGGTCTCTGAACGGATAACGACCTCATCTCGCCATAAGCTTATATGGCGAGATGAGGTCGAAATCTAACCAGATTCTTTAATATACGCATTCATGTCCTAAACTGGTAACAATCCCAAAATATGCAAGTGAAAAAAACCGTAAACTACACTGTCTGGACTTTAAAGTACCTAAACAAACTCAGAGGTCACAGTCTGTAACCTCTGTTTGTTTCTGTATTTCTTCTCAGAGTATTGGGATAGGAAACACCCACCTCATCTAGTTTTTTAAATATTGATGTGTAAAAGTGTTTGTATATACCTACGTCTAAAACTAAATTCATTGTCTCCCGAAAGTTTTAATGTAAAAATATTTATTTAATATTCACACAATGCTGGAAATCTCTGTTCGTCATCACCTCTAACAAAATGTTGTTACAATTTCAGCGGTAGTAATAGCTAACGCACAGCTACGCGTGGTGTGCACGATCCTGGAGTGCGGCGGCGTGTCGCCGGCGGCGCGCGCGCTGGGCGGCGCGCTCGTGTACCACGCGCCGCTCGCGGCCCTGCTGACCGCGGGCCGCACGGGGCATCTGCAGCTGTACTCCACTAGTACGGACAAAGTGCTGTACAATGTGAGTAGATACTTTGTGCTTTTGTATAACAAAACCACAACGTTAACATTAGCCACAACTTTTTGGATCCCTACTAGGAACATTGTCCTGAAATGTCAATGTCTTAGGAAGATCTGAAACAACAATACTCAGGCAGAACTTAGTTGCACGCAATAATATCTGAGAATAGGACAGCACATATTGTGAGCTGCCTTTTATGCTACCAGACGTACTGATCTGATCCCAACTTCAATTCTTGCATTTTAGCGATGACGATGCCGTGCACGCGTGCCTCATTGTGACTGAGCGCAACAAGCTTGTGGCCCAATTATAGTAGGTATGCTGACAATAACTTATACGTTATTTAAATTAATTATATTTTCTCTTTCTCATTGCAGCTTGACATAACAGAAATGAACAATTTACCATCAGAGAGGTGGAATCTATTGCCATTAGAAACAGAGGTGACATGCGCTGCGGTCAGCGGTAACGGCGACTGGCTCGTAACCTCAGAGTACAGAAACGACGGCATTATATACCCAGAGGAGAAACTCAAGTTCTGGTCAGCACAATACAAAAACGCTACACCCTTCCAACTCAACACATGCGTCAACCTATCCCACGGAGGATGCAATGTAGTTTCTCTTGCACTTAACTATAGAGGGGACTTTTGCGTATCAGCCGGCACAGACCAAAAGTTCCGAATATGGAGGAAAGAAAATACTTCACAGACACATCGTAAAAAGATCGCGTGGAATTGTTTAACTGCGTGCTACTACTCGTCTGGGATTGGTCAGTTCATTTCAAACAGTGTTCTCAACGGTTTCAAAGATGGCGTCAAACACAAACCTGGTAGGGATGAAGACTTGCCATACTTGAGAGAGGTTGAAAAGAACAATGATGTTATAAAGAAGTTGTTCAACATTCATAAGGAGCATTCTTTAGTTGACGATGAGACAATCAAAGTGCCTATGAGGAGGGACAGTGAGTACGATATGGGGGGTGTAGCAATATCACAGGATGGTTCTCTGATCGCCGCGTGGTTTGGCTGTAAGCTGACTCTATGGGACACTCATCTATGTAACCTCAGTACCACTTTGTCTCACCCTGCGTTACGACCTAAAGGGGTTCACGTTCAGTTCGGAAACAGGGATGCTGCACATTACGTAAGTATCATAAATAATTTGGACACCTATTTAACCACAGGCTGAGATATATAAATCGTGTTTAGACTTTACTTAAGTGTTTCATGATGAATATAAACATTAAGGTAATACAAATAAGGTTAATTTTTGTATGAAACGCTTACTGTACTTAGCTTAAGTGAAGTTTAAATACGCTTTTTAGATGTCAGTCTTAGTAAATGCTATATAAAACTTGTTCTCTACTTCTAGTTGGTGTGCACGACAGAAACTTGCGTGGCGGTGTGGAGTTTACTATCGTTGACAGTGAAATGGCTCGTACAAATCAACCCAACGTGTTTGGCTGCTCATAGGTTCTCCAATAAACTGGCCGTAGTTACCAAAAATAATGATGGTAAGCGTTCTGCATTAATTAATTATTATTGAACCATGTTTTAAAACAATATGTTTTAAAAGTGTCTTAACTTGTTTGGAACATCTATAACGCTACCTATTTGGATAGTGTTCTCTCGTTCTTTTCTATTAATTCTTGTCGCTGTCTGGAAGTGTCGGTCTATCTGAAAGTAAAATTATTTTCGTAAGCTTTGACACCCAATAGAAGCGCAGGCTAATATGACCGTCTTATTTCAGTCTACGTGTTCACACCGCACAACTCAAAACCAATATTAACGAAGAAGCGCATACTGGACCCGTCCACAGGCGTATTCAAACAATGTACTTTTGGTACCTGCTTCGATGATGACATTAGACTGTACCTTATGAGAAATAACTCTGTAAGTATACACAATTTTTACCACTATTCATAACATGTTGTATGCAGAGAACACACATAAGAGACGATTATATTACACAAACCCGAGTCATAGTACTAGTCAGTGTATCTACAGTTTAGTTCTTATCCCAATTTATTTGGGATTGGCGCTACATCCATACTTCTCTATTAGTCGTCATCTCGGTAGTCATCCCGTTCCAGCCATATCATCTTTCACAGAGTCCATCCATCGCTTCTGTGGTCTTCCTCTACTACTACATATTTAAAGCTAAGAAAATGCGACGTTGTCTATATTTTTTTAATAGACAAATCTGAATTAAATGTTTTTTTTATTTATTTATTTTCACGTCCCCTACGTGTAAATAAATAAAAATTAAAGGTGATATGTTTTACATAAAAAATCTTGACTGTCGAATAATTTTGTATGATAAATGAAAAAAAAAACAACATAAACAAACAACGTTGATTCTTTGACCTCGTCGCATGAATACCCTAGAGCTATGGGATATCAAAAGAAACATCTTGTATGCAGCCTTTTCTATCTACAGTATTATATAGAGACAAATTAAATTAATTGGCGAAACTTCACTCACGTCTGTGAATTGTCGCCATCAAATCATGATCGACTTTCGGGACTTTCTGTGTCCCACTGCTAGGCAAAGGCCTCCCTCCACTCTTCCCATGAGAGTTTGTATCGCCATCTTCACTTTAAGGATACGTGACTAGTTTTAATACATGAACTCTTGCAGGAGATTTACTGCATAGAACCAGAACAGACGGAAGAGAGTCGTCTCGAAGTGATATCGCATCGCAAGCTGCCCACATCCAACTTCAGCGCGTTGTTAGCAGAACAACATCTGTCCGAGGTGCAGCCGGCCACCGCCGACGCTAACGTTATCGACGTCAACAACCTAGCCGCCTCCACTATAGCTCAGGTAATAATAAAATTATCGCACTAATCCCTCTAGAAACGTACAAAAGAATGCAGCTTGGACGCAAACAACAAGTTTGTAATAAGGGACATACGGACAGACAGACGGATGACGAAGTGTTTACTCTTCACCACAAATACAAGTTGAAGATAGCGGATCGATATCAGCTATTACACGCCGTAGTAAGCCAGCATAAGCCATCCTACCTTGTGTAAATACGGGCGATTTTTTATCGCGCACTTGATTTTTAACGCACTGCTTAGCACCGAGAGTTGAAAATCCAGTGCGCGATGAAAAATCGCCCGTACTTATACACGGCTACACATCAAGCTATACATTTCCAGTTTATGCTGATCTCGCATTGTATAGGATTTCCGTACAATGCGAGGTCAGCTTATACTGGAAATGTATAGCTTGATGTGTACCCGTCTGTACCTAGGCTAAGTCTGACATCAAGTCTGCTCTAAAAGATCTTATCTCTTTGTTAATGAAAATACAGGGTCTAATTAAACTAGCTAGCGAAACTCCGCTGACGTGATGGGTATTGATATCTAAACACGACAAAAGTAAATAGAAAATTGATGATTTTTTTGGAGGCAATGACCGCTTGTAGTGTTTTAACTTGAAGTGTTAGTAAAATCTGTTTCATCGTGTTGAGATATCGATACCCATCCCGTCTGCGAAGTTTCGCTAGCTAGTTTAATTAGACCCTGTATTTTCAAAGATTTTTTAACTGATATTTTAAGTGACTATAACGGGCGGATGAAGACAACAAAAAAAAAACACACTTTTGTTTTGTCATGTTTAGATATCATAATATCATACCCATCACGTCTGCGGAGTTTCTCTAGCAAATTTTATTTGACCCTGTATATTATTTCTCAATAGCCTTTATAAATAGGAACGTATTGTATTCCGATACCCTGGTTGACTGATAGTACATTGACCTGTTTATTGTTGTGCGAGTATCCTTGCGATATGACGTAGTAACTTCGCCTTTATCAACTTGTCCTTGAAGTGTTGTGCAACAAACAGGTTCTCAAGAATCTTGACAGAATAAGTGAAAATATAAATCTATTCAAACATTTTTGATAAACCTTAGAAATATTTTGTGAAAAGAATACAATTACATTATACGGAAATACGTTTTTGACGATTTATGGTGAATGCACACTTATCCGCGCCGAACGCGTCAAACGAATCGAAGTCAACGAGAACGCTAGGAACGGTCTTCCAGATTCGGACGATTCGACGCGTGCAGGTGCGAGGTTTCATAGAATTTCATTTAACGAATTCTAAAATTCGTTTCGTTCGGTTCGTTCGACGCGTTCAGCTCGGATAAGTGTGCGTTCACCTACACCCATAAAAAAAACTTAAAACGTTAACATCTAGCTTTCTACTTAGTTATTGAAAGTATTTGGTGGTTAGGAGTCATTAAGATTTTTGTGAACGCAGAACAGATGGCCGATGGGGCCGAAAGGTTCTGGAGTGGCGACCGCGTACTGGAAGACGTAGCATTGGAAGGCCTCCCACAAGATGGACCGGTGACCTTATAAAAGCTAGGAATCCGCTGGTTTTGGGAGGCACAGAATCGGTTGAAGTGGACGTGCTTGGGGGAGGGCTATGTCCAACAATGGACGTCTTTCGGCTGAAATGATGATGATGAAAGATTTTTGTCTTATTAATGACTATTACGTAAAAGTCTTTTTTAGTACATTGGTTATACTTACTTTCTAAATATACTTTATTCCTTTGCGTTTTTCTTGTGTAACGTTATATAATATAGGTATGTATATTTACTTTATGATAACTTCCGAATAGGTACAGATGTAAAATAAATATCAACTGTGTAGAATTTGCTGTTCTTTTTCTGTAAACAGACCTTTTAATAATTATGTAACTAACCGATTACGATGTTTAATTCTTGTTTTTGGTTGTTTCAGTTCTCGTTAGCGTCACCGCACATGGTCCCACCCGTGAGTCTTCTCTGCACATCATTCCTACAGCGCCTCTCTGGTATGGAACAACTTGAACAAGCTGACGACTCCCAAGAAGACAAGCCGATGGAAATAGACGAAGACTCCAGCGATGATGAAGACGGAGACAAGTCCAAGCTGAACGGACCTTACGCCCCAAGAGTGACGGAACTGTGGACGCCCAATTACGAAGCCGTAAAAGAGAAGAAATTAATCAAAATTATGAACGAACCCTTCCTAGACTTACATTCTACCAGTTCAATGTTTGGTGTGTAGTTATTTGGTTATTCATTAAATAAATTTTATAATAATCCGTTTTGATTTTTTTTTTCACCTATTTTTATTTGGATTTTTTATTTTTATTTATCCAGCCACATGAACAGACATGTTTATTTTTATTTGCTGTCCCTACAATAAGTTTTTCTGCGTTATCTGTCACATTAGAACATAATCTGCACTACCTACACTACCCTATAAAACACTGCAATTATTTGTTTAGATACCTACTGTACATTGCTAATGTGACAAGAAACACGCACAAAATGGAATTACTAAGTCAAGATGAAATTAATTTCATCGCAAAGCAATGTGGGTTTACTAAAGTGTTAAACTGGAAGATGGAGGACTTTCCAGACAAAATTATTGGATATCTGGGTGACCATATGAAACTGATAATGGAAGTGGAGTTGAATGGGATCAGTTCTACACTAAACTTGTTTGTGAAGTGCATGCCGAGGTTCGATAAATGGAAGGCAGAATATCTTAGGGAGCTTGGATTCTTCAATAAGGAGTACGTTATGCTGAGCACGCTTTTTAATGAATTTGAAAATGGCACTGGTAAGATAGCTCCTTTGTCCTATTATCTTTATTTTTAGTATAACAACTCGCACCTTTGGTAGAACAAGGGCATAATTGTCATAAATTGCCAAAATGACTTAAATATGCAGAAATGATACACCTAAAAGAATATAGTATATAGTTTATGTCATACAAAGCAGAACAACCTTAGAACATTATTAACATAGCTAGACCACATTAAGTACAAAAAAAATATCTTAAAATTACTCTCCTGTAAAATTGCAAAAACTGCAATTGTGCCCTTGTTCTACCAAAGGTGCGAACTGTTACAAGAGGACAATACCTTTTAAAAATAATGTAAAGAACCCCTACATAACGTAATAATTGTTTCTTACAAAACTTTTCAGGGTCACGAAAATGGCGTCCTAAATTACTGTTTATCAAAGAAGACATTTTTGTATTTGAAAACGTCTCACTACTTGGATATACAATGCCACATCATCAGGATACCATGACTTTCGAAGAATTGAAAACTTCTGTCGAAACGCTAGCAAAATTTCACGCTCAATCATACATTTATGAGGAGAGGAAGAGTAACCAGTTGAGCAGATCATACAGAATATGGGAACATTATAGTGACTGCCTTCAAGAACCCAACAGGGGACTCGACTGGCGGGACACAGGAAGGAACGCAGTGATTGATTATCTCAAAGTCTTTTCTAAGTATAAATCTAAGCCAAACTTCAATCGATACGTAGAATCGATTCTGCCTACATTATTTGATAGTGCTATGGACCTCATGAAGCCCAGCTCAGAATATCGGAATGTAGTAGTGCATCGTGATCTTTGGACCAATAATATTTTCCTCAAAAAGGATCAAAACTCAGCATGTCACGCTTTGTTCGTTGATTTTCAGACTGTTATATATTCATCTCCGATGCTCGACCTGTCCTCTTTGATATATTTCAATACTACAAGGAGTGATAGAGATAAATGGACAGATGAATTTATGGAGGTTTACTATGCAGTGCTGTCTGAGGAACTGCAAGCTGATGGAGTAGATATAATGCACATATTTGATAAAGCTACTCTTACAGAGGCATACAGGAAAAGTATAGTATTCGGGCTAACTCAAGCTGCGCTCATAACACCTATCGTATGTATGAGTCAGGAGAAACGAGAGGAAATATTTTGTGATCCCGAGTTATCAAAACGAGCCAACGTAGTAAGTCGTAGTCAAGAGTTTATAGATGTAGCTAAAGAAGATGAGAAATACCGAATTAGAGTTACGGAATTATTTGACGAAATTGTAGAGAGATTTGTGTTTCCAAAAAATGTTGAAATAAGATTTATTTTGAATTAAATAAATAGTTTAGTTTCTTTTGTACCTAATAATGTAAGATCTATAATGTTAACACTTTTTTAACAAACATTATGTCTTGGTTATGACTTGTGTACCCAGCTACTTGATAAACTAATATTTTCTATCTATTTGTCTTATCACTGTGTTTAACTTAGATAAAATTATGAAAGAAGTTGATATCATTCTTATTGCCTGGTTTTCAGTAAATCATTTGTTTTATCTTACCGACCTGTAAACATCCATTTCCTTCTCCCTAATTCATCATAGACCTGTTTTATTACCATTGGGTAAATCAGTACCCCCAATAATTATATCCAAATAGCTTAAAGCTATTATAGCTTTAATCCCAAAAGGTAACTTTATAACGTCAAATTAAAATGACTGGCGAAATTTCACAGACATGAAAGGTACCTATCGATGATTTAACATACATACACATAACAAACAAAAAAATATTTTCGAACCACATATTTCAAGTAGGTCACTACAATGCAGCGGCCGCTGAATCAGTCGTCCCCCTCGAATCCCCATCCCTATGGAACGCAAAGGTTTTTATACGGAGAGACTTTTAGTAAGATTTCTTCTGTCCGTAAACTATTCCTGTGCCAGTCTCCGACTAGTATATAGTTATCTGTGATCCAGCCAGACGCAAGTGAATTTAAGGGGTGCTACATACATGTTCGGTCGTCATCCGGCACAGGCCGGGCGGAAAAATTATGTATATTTTGCCGCTCGGCTTAGCTGAATGATCCCGACTCGAAAATGCGTTTAGCACGCCTAATATTCCGAATACTCTGCAATTAATTAACAAGCTATGCTTACCTACCTACCCAACCATTTCTATTATGTAGGTAGGTACCTCTATGCTTACTTATGCACGAGCGAAAATTCTCAGATTCGTTGCTTCTTTACATTTTATTCCAAAGCATACTCTGACTATCTTATATTTACTCTTACTAATTTATACATTACGACATCAAAATATACTTAGCTATTCTCAGAATATGTTGCTATAGGTATGTTGCTATGCTTACTTATGCACGAGCGAAAATTCTCAGATTCGTTGCTTCTTTACATTTTATTCCAAAGCATACTCTGACTATCTTATATTTACTCTTACTAATTTATACATTACGATATCAAAGTTTACTTAGCTATTCTCAGAATATTGTAATGTACAACATCAGACGTATTTTATCTCGCTAAATGAAATTGCCTATTTGCCTCAGTAGCTCTCCTTACCCAACAAGTTGATAGACTTTTACTGGAAAGAATGGCGACTGCTGCTATCGAACTTAACGACCAAATTAGTCATATAACAGAAGAGGATATCAAATTAATTTTGACTAGCTACAACCGTACAAATGAAGAAATAATTATAGAAAACTATTCTGTTCACCCCGCTAGTGATAAAATGTTGGGATTTTTAGCAGAATATTGGAAACTGAAAGTGCATTTATCGAATCGGAAAGTCCTTTTCTTCTTCATCAAAGCCATGTCCAGATCGAATGCAGCAAAAGCAAACATGGTGAAGGAAATGCGGCTTTTTGATAAAGAAGCTTTCTTCTATTCGGTGATCAAGGAGAACATTGAACTACCGGGTGAGTACCTAGACTTTTGTTTCCGGTGTAGGATATTTTTACTAAACGTGATGGCGAGGTTATTAATCTATATGGTTATAAATTATTTTAGGTATCAAACCATGGGCCGCGAGGTTAATAACAGCTCAGAGAGATGCAATTATTTTCGAAGATTTAAATGCCAAACAGTACAAATTACGAAATAAATTTGATAGGTTCGACATGGCTCACACTCTTCAAGCATTGAAGACGTTAGCCAGACTTCACGCATCTTCCATTATTTATGAAGAAAAGAAAACTAAAGAAACTATGGGAGAATACAAGGGTATTAATTATGAGTACGAAAAATCCCTGGAAAACGGTGGATACCATCTAGCATCAGATTGGTTCTGTCAGTGTATGACAGGGGCATTAGAAGCTATGAAAACATTTTCAAAGTATGACGATACAGAAATGAATTTGATTGACAGTCGTTGGCGTGAAGTGTGGTCCGCTGCTTTGAGTTTAAGTGATTTTTCTCCTCGAAAGAAGAATGTAATCTGCCACCGTGACCTGTGGAATAATAACCTTATGTTTCACTACGGTAAGGACGAAGAGAACCGCTTGGAGCCAGATGATTGCGTGTTGATTGATTTTCAAGCAGTAAGGTACCAACCACCAGCTGGCGATGTCATGTTTTTACTGTGCTGTAATTTAGATCCAGCTTTTAGAGAAGAAAACATCGAGATATTTTTGAATACTTATTATGAAGAACTTGGGAAAATACTAAATAAATATAATGTCGAAATCGATAGAATATTCACAAAAGAAGAATTTATGACTTCTGCTGAAGAACAAAGACAGTGGGGGCTCATCGTTTGTGCTTGTCTTATTCCACAGTTTTGGTTGGACGATGATCTAACTACCGAAATTTTCTGTGATAACGCTCAGTTTGATGACATACTCTCAAAAAATAAAGGACTATTTATTAAGAAAATGATGGAAAGTAATTCAGATTACAAACAAAAAGTCATGGAAATCTTTGAAGAAATCGCAGATAGATACTGTATGCCTGCAAAATAATACGTTGATAAGCAAATAAATTTGTTCAATGTTCGTTGACATAATGATTGACTTTATTAAATACACCTTGTAGAGTAGTTGCTATGAATTTACCTAAATTATTTTACTGCTTATATAAAAATTATCTACCTACACGTGTCAAGATAACATGAAGCAAGAAAAACAAAAGAAAAAAACAGGAAATAAAACAGTCAAAAATTAAAAAAGATACATATCCGTTGACCATTAAAATTATTAAAACTCCTACACACAGTGCCTTGCCACCGGGAAAGCCGTGGTGCGCCCGGCTTGCCGCACAAAGGAGTGCCGCTCGGCAAAAGCCGGCGGTCCGTGCCGCCGGTACTGTGTTTAGTAGTCTTTAGCACGTCAATATTAGACGACTTAAACACAACCGACGAAATGTGGGTGTACAGTACACCCACATTTCGTCAGTTATGTTTTGTACTACTTACACCTAGATACACCTCTACCTAAACTTGCGGGGAATACAGGCGTGATGTTATGTATTAGACGACAGATCCTTATTCTTCCTTACATTACATTAAATTACATATTATAAAACAAAGTCCCCCCTGCGTCTGTCTGTCTGTACGCGATAATCTCAAAAACTACCAGACGCATTTTCAAACGGTTTTCACCAATGGACGGAGTGATTCATGAGGAAGGTGTACAATTAATTAAGGTTTTATGTAAATTGGCTGAAATATGATTATTGTTGATGATGTCGGAAAAAATCAATAAACCGTAAGAGATACATAAAATTAATGTTCTACAGGATTGTATATTTATAAAAGTTCAATAAAAAACCTCCGCGATGGCATAAAATATGTTAATCCTTAATATATAAAATATGTTATTTAAATTGAGAAAAGAATTAAACATAAAATAAAATAAATAATTCACAATACTGCCATAGAATACATCAGATAAAAATGTCAATACAACTAAAATAAATATGAGTAGATACAAATTAAAAAGGTCACAGAATTAAAATTAAATTAAATGTCAATGTAATTAAAATAAACGAAGATTAAAAGATACAAATTGTCAGGGTCACAGAATTCAAAATTAAATTAAAATTAAAAATTTCATGTAAATACAATGCAATACAAACAAGTCATTATAAATATATGTCAAGGTCAATCAAAATTAAGTGCTCGTGCTATAAATGTTTGTTACAGCATCTTCTAATACAGGGGCAGTCAAATCGCTCAGCGATCATCACCAGGACAGTATTGGAGCTGGCCCGCACCCTGCGCACTAAGGTCGCGCACCGCTTGCGCATGGTGGCGTGAAAACAGTCGGTGCGCGCTTCCGCCAACATCCTCGAGGCGCTGCAGAAGCGGGGCAGCCTCAATCGCGTTGTTATATTGAACGCGGAGGGCGCTGTACCTTCCTTGTGAGTAGCGAGCCCACAGGCCGCACGTGTACAGTGAGGTTCAATATGCCTTAAAAAGGGTGATCTTCACTTGGGTCAGCCGTAACTATATATGCCCCAAATATTTAAAATGGTCCACTCTGTCTAGGGGAACACCATTGAAAAAAACTGGTGATACATTTTCCAGGCATTTTGCATCGCTGGCTCCAAAGACTATGCATTGACTCTTGCTAACATTATATTTTAGCCTATGCCTCCCTGAGTACTTCTCACAATATGCCTTGACATCATATCATTTAAATGAATACTTTAAAAGATATCACAGATTCAAATATACGCGTAACAAAATAATTATTTTATTTTCTTTATTTATAGCGATACATATATGTAGTATGTTACAGAGTATGTGTGTGACAGTATTGTATGGCTAATAAATAATAGGTTTCCCTTTATAACTACGATAAGTATAAAACATGCGAACGACTACTTAGAAATATATAAATTAAAAGGTGCAATTTTAATATAATATAATAATTGCTTTATTTTAGGTATATTACTTATAGTTAAGTTAATTTTTTTAAGAAAAATAAATAAAAGTAAAAATTAGGATATTTATAGTTTGTAATTTGCCTTCGTTTATGGTTTTTATTACTTATTTGGTTTTTGAATGTAGTTTTATTACAGTTAAATATATCGACTTGAGAGAAATCTGTGTTATAAATTCGAGCAATTCGGGTCAATACACCATTTTTGGCGTAATTAGTCGAGTGCCGAGGTACAGACGCCAGCAGGTCAACCTACCCGAAAATGTCAAATTTTCCCAATTAACTTTGAACCTTATACTTTAGTGATAAAGTTGAAAATCTGTTAAAGAAATTTGACAGATTGTAATAGGTTGATGTGCTGGCTGTCTGTACGTGTAGCATCGTAGTGTGACGAGTGCGCCGTAGGGGAGTGTTAAAAGTTACCTATGCGATGAGCTCCGGGCAATCGAGGCGTCCTGAAGCAAACATACCTCACACATATCCATAACTTTGCGCCTTTCATCGAGTGTTAGCAGACCATTATGTTCGACAACTATTTTCATAAGCCATCGGAGCTTTACAGAGGCGATAGTTAAGATGGTTAATAAATTTTCTTTGAACCCGTTCTATGTATTGCGGGGACCAGATTGGGCACGCATATTCTAAGACGCTGCGCACATATGCAAAATACACCGATTTAATAGCTTCGATGTTTTTAAATACCTTACATGACCTAATAACAAAGCCTAAGTTTTTAAAAACCTTTTTGCTAACAAAGTCTACGTGATCTGAGAATGTTATTTTTTGTCAAACATAACTCCTAAATCCCGAACTACCTTGACTATATTAATGAAAATACTATTAAAGTTATATGAGTAAGCAATTGGGTTTTTACGTGTATAACTAATACATTGACACTTTGAGACGTTTACTGTGATTTTATTTTTATGTAATAATTATTTATTAAGGTCCTCTTGAAGAGCACTACAGTCACTGAGTGATCTTATTTTATAAAATATTTTTTTGTCGACAGCGTAGGTACATTAAGTTTTCAGAGTGTTTAAAAGAGTCAGTGATATCAAATAAATACCTATGCGTTGTAAAAGAGAGGTCCCAAATGGGAACCCTGCGGTACAGCGCTAGGAATTTCCATAAAGTTAGAACGGTGTCCTCCTATTACTACATGTAATATAATTGGACACATCGTAAAAGATCAGAGATTTTATTATTAGAGAAGATTAGAGATGTTATTATTAGACCGGCTTCTTACTTTGTATGTATTTCTCAATAAAATGTATATAGGAGGAATTACATTAGCTTGATTGTTGATTAATATTTTTCTTTTAAAATCAGTTTTACACACCATTTTGAAATGTAAAGCAACATTGCCTTTGGTAATCTAATCAGTCTCTAAAAAAACTTAGGTACTTGTAAAGAAAAAATATATATGACATCAAACAAAATTCAAAACATGATTCAATATTAATTGAACTCTTTCACTTTAATAATGTCCTTATTTTTTTACACAAAAACTCCGCTCTAACCCGTGCAAAAGCAAAAATCAAAAATCAAGAAACAATGTGAAGTAAACAAAACATGTTCCGACACGCTCGCAGACAGCGCGGCGGTTGCGACTTGCGCACGAATCAGCTGTAAACGAAGCCTCACGGAAATTGCCGAATGCCCCCGAACGTGATCAGCTTTGCCGACTGGTCGGCTTCTTTACAACCGACTAATCGGCTAGTCGGGCCAAAGTCATAGTCGGCACATCTGTAATAATTATGGTTGATGGCGGCGAGCGCAGCGCTAGGAGTTAATGACCTTTTCCCTTGGCTATTAGATATGTAATCCAGGTAGTGCGTTCCCTGGGATATTTTCCTTCATCCACGCGGGCGAAACCGCGGCCAAAAGCTAGTAATAATAATGTAATAACTTTTAAAATGTCTATTTTTGGCTAGCTACTGCCCGCGGCTTCGCCCGCGTCGACCCAATTTCCTATTCTAAAATAAAAGTAGCCTAAATTACTCCTTATAGTAGCAGCTATCTGCCAGTAAAAGTCACGTCAAAATCGGTCCAACCGTTTCGGAGATTAGATGAAACAAATATACAGACAGACGGACAAACTAAATTTAGAGTACCTTGTTTCTTTGTTCTTCTTTCTTTCTTTTTCGCGTGGTTATATAGTGACTAACCAGTCGATCTATTCTGTAAAAATCCCACCGTGAAAGTAGGTGAAGTGAGCGTGAAGTGGGCTGCCAAAGTGTCAATCCCTAGCATCAGGTGGAATGACAGCTTCACCTATGTTTTTACGGTTAGTAGTTTACAGAATAGACCAGCTGGTGTCGAGAGTTTTTATGCCGCTTCGTTTGTCGATAAATATCTCTCAGGCAGGTTTCGTCATGTGGTTTCGTTTCACCGTTTATGAAGCGAGTGATAATTATACAATACGCACATGAATCTGAAAATTCAGAGGTGCGTGCCTTGGGTTCGAACTCGAGACCATATATCTGTTAGTTGACTGTATTTAATTTTATACAAAATAACATACACGTGTCAAGATAACATAAAGCTAGAAAGACAAAAGGAAATAAGTACAGTCACGGACTTACTAATCTACTAATTGATGAGCCAGTTTCAAACTTTCCAAATTTGCAGTTTTTAAACCGCAAGCTCGTAAACAAGATGACAAATTACTTAATAATAATCGGAAATAGAGGTTGAAGGTTGACTAATAAGTTGTCAATGATAAATAAATAAAATGTTGCATACGTTTATCCAATCTATTTGATATTTACCTCCTTTGAGTTAAATACTCGTTATTTCTGAAAAAATATCCGAATATAGTGACAGTTGAAAACTTGAAATGCCGATGTCAAAGACGATTATTTCGAATTTTGGTGAATCGTAGCCGTAGGTAGTTATTTACGCGATTATGCCAGCTGCAATTTCCAAAGAAATTCGCCATAGAATTGTAACAATGCATCAGCAGGGTCTGTGTGCAACAATTATCATAATTGTCATGAACATCATCTTGGACGCTAGGTACGCGTTCGGATAAAATCGTGGGTCCGAGTTTTTCCGATGTCGACATAACCAATCATAATTTCTCCGTACGCTAACGTGGTTGACTTTGGGTAGTCACTCTGCTGTCAAGTTTGTAGTTCAGGGGGCCTACCACCACCTCTTTAAGCAGTATTATTTTAATATTACCTACTTTAGTGTGGGAAAGAGATGAAGCTGTACAGGACGTATTGCTCCATCTCTTTCCCCCACTGAAGTAACATTAAAATAATACTGCTTAAAGAGGTGGTGGTAGGCCCCCTGGTTCTCAGGTTAGCCAACCGTTAATATTGCATGTAATTTTATTCTTCTATAATACGAAGACGTATAACTCTCCGTGTCTGGATGTACGAGTATAACCGACTGAAACCGATTTGCATTATACGGACAGTGGCAAGTGGCTCATCAATTAAAGTCCGTGACTGTACATACACGTGATAACATTTGCACTGAATCTACATAAAGTCTGAAACAATAGTTTTCATCGTATAAAAGGTGCTTGGTACCAAAATATTCAATGAAGTAAATTTATGAATCCCGATAATACCTACCTATTCATAAATTTGGTGGTGGCATGGTTAGGTAGTGACGATAGATACCTATTTTTAAGACTTAGTTCGTAGGACATTTAACGAGAACGATCTTCAATCTTAGGTGTATCCTTGTCTCCGACCTTCCTGTTGTATGTCCAGCCCCAATTCGGGATAAACTTATTATCTTGAAGGCGTCGCATACCAAACCTCCTGTGCCAAGGGTCGTCGTCTCGCTGACTGTATATGTCGCAAAATGGACGAATAAGCAGAATGTAGAACAGTTCTACGAAGCTGAGAAGGCTCGCGCCTAGGAACAAACCGCCAGTTCCTCCGGTGGATACTGTAAAACAAATTGCATTAGCTTAAGCCCACGTTCACACGGACGTAAAAATATCGCGGCGGGATTTTATCGTACACTAGATTTTCAACTCTCGGTGTTGGGTCGAGCGTTGAGAATCCAATGCACTGGGACGCACTCTCGTCCCAGCGCGTTGAAAAAACACACTATTGGATTTTCAACTCTCTGCGCTGAGTAGACCGTTGAAAATCCAGTACATGAAAAAAAATCGCCCGTGCGTCCCTGGGCTAACTCAAATACTTTCAACCTTCATTTCATGACCTTTTTTTTAAAGGTTGCGTAATTTTAATTGAAGGGCGGAGCGAGTGTGTTCCTGAATAATTACCTACTTATATAGGTTTATAGTAGGCTTGTGGCTAAGTAATAACAGCCGCACGGGTCGATACATCAGGTTAACCTACCTACGCTTGCTGGGGTTGGTCCGTGGATGGGTGACCAACTTTACATAACGACACTTCTCCGTGTCTCAGAAAGCACGTTAAGTCGTTGGTCCGGGCTGTCAGTCATTACGGGACATCAGAAGCGCGAAAGTCGGAAAACCAGTATTACCAAAGGGTATCGTATTACCCAGTAACTGGGTTGTGGAGTTCAGATAGACAGTCGCTCCATTTAAAATACTGAAGACTGGAAGCCGAACCCAACATAGTTGGGAAAAGGCTAGGCAGATTTATTGAGTAGGTTTCGATTTCTTTAACTCCTGCAGCTGCTTATTCATAGCCCTACTTGGATGAGGGTTTCCCTACCGTCTCTGCGTATTATTGATTTTACACGAACGAACGTAATTTCAGCATTAACTTTTCAGTTTTCCCAAGTAATAATTAGTCTCTCACCGACTAAATCCAATACTCCACGCACCACATTCCTCCTGTACCGCTCACTAGGCAGCACTGCCAGCTCTATGTGAACACTCGCGTAGCTGTCGGTCGTGACGAACTTGAAGTCCTTCGTGATTGTGATCTCTGCCTCCGTACACGAAGGAAGGCAGTTGCAAGATAAGCCAGCACGGGACGACCAGCTAGCTTTCAAGACCTACATTCAAAACAGATTCTATTTATCAAAATTCTTCGCTATTGGAACGGATATAGTGAAACGTTCCTCATTTAAAATTTGTACTGTGTGCTACTCGCGTAAAAATAGCCAATCAACTTAATTCATTCAACACTAACTGATTTAAATGGTATCGATGTAATTGCAGGGAATCTTGTTACATGGTCTTGTGTGATACATTATATAAATTGGCATTTTTTTTTTCCTATCCTATAATATACTTACCGAAAGTTCATGGACGTGGCTGTTCAAGCAGATAATGCCGCTGACATTACATCTGAGATGTTCCTGAACATTCGGCATGAAGTAATTAGTGCAGTTACAAAGCTGCAACTGTGCGTCCTTTCTACATTGTACTGTGCACGCTGTATACGAGTAGTGGTGATACACTTGCAGGAAGTTTTCGTCAGTGTATCGGCATTTTCGTTTTTCTGGCGATATCAAACGGGCGCCAGCGTCATTCTCTATGTTGCGTATGGTTATATAACGCCTGCAAATCATGTAAAGGATTACCTACTAAAATTAACATTATTACAGCACTGCATGTGAAATTCCTTGGACTCAATTTATTAAGTGTCACCTAATTCGATGAACTCGTTAGATAGCCATCGTTTTACGAGAGCCATGCACGTCATGCAACACAAAATGCCACAACAGGACGTGGTTATTTCATAATAGTTCTTTTTTATATCGTTGGTCAAATTCGCACTTTTATTTAATTCAAACCCCTTTAGATTTAAATATTTCTTAGTTAAATATGTATTTATAAGATTACTTACTTGTGAAGTATTTCTTGTCCCACTGTCAAAACATCTGAACCTATAGTAGTGAGTGTCGGCACTTCTTCCTCGTTCAAAATGTATATGTTTGCAGTCACCATTACATCGAATTTGATAGCTCCAGGTCCTGTTGTACGATTACTCGCCATGTCTAATCTATGAGCACTCCTTTCTCTAAAAGGAAAATATTCAACAAATTAGTAAGTATTATGTTACATATATCCAAAAGATGGGGCAGCGCAGGAGTATGAAATCTCTATCATACTTAATCTTTGTATTGTTCCGAGTGATCCTCGGCGAAATACAGACCATCTCCAATTTTCAAGCATCTGCCGTAATAGACGACTACCAATCGGAGGAGCCAGTGATTCTTAGTCATCAGAAGCTGATAAGTCTAATATTTTACTTTAAAACAATTTCAATCCCGGAAGAAGAAAATGATGTAACAGATTATTACGTGCAGTAGTTATACCTTCCACATACCTACGAGTATCTATCGACACTTTCCCTTACCTTCCTTGCAAAGTATTAATGGCATAACACGTTCCGAGCTCAGTGTCCATCGGTCTGAAATACTTGCAACATTCGAATGGAATCCCATTCCATGAGCAGTTCGCTAAGGTTTCCTCACAGGTGCTTCTGACCTGAAAATATAATTAAAACCCATTTTCATAGATTTTTATAAGTCCTAGAAAAATTTCTTTTAGAAGGAACGACAACACACCTTTCTAGATTCCACGACCCACGCAGCAAAATAACATACCTATTTTAATACGTTCAAACTAGCATGCAATAACCTAATTTAATAACAGAAACCATTACGCGGTTTCATGTTTTGCAATAAATTGCAAAGTACCTGATCGACCGAGCTTTGCACGATTGAAAATAGAGAATCCTATATAATGTGTCCTATATGAATCCCAGATATGAGACCTAGCTAGATTGATTTTTCGCCCACGTAAACCCCAATATTGTAACTTTCATCGAAATCGTTTTCGAGAACGTGATTAAATATATTATATATATACAAATATTGCTCATTTAATAGTAGGTATAAGATATAAGTGGACTGGAATCCGAATTTATCTATTTATTTACATTTAAGAGGCTTACTTACTAAATTAGCATAATATGTCAGGTTCGTTTGCATACAGTCCGGCAGCGGGTCCACCGAGTTACAAAATTCTGACGTATAATAAGTAATTCCTTTGAAAAAAGCTAGCTCTTTTAACACTTCTTCCATGTTGAAATCGTGGTCTTCTCCCCATAATCTACAATATATTAATAATAATTTAAGAACCAATAAAAGAGAGCTTCGCTCAGCAATAAAACCTGGAAACTTAAAAGTATCTCAAGGAGAGAGCAGCGATAGCCTAGTGGTGTGACCGTCGGACTTCCAAGTTCGGTCTCGAGTTCGAACTCAAGCCACGCACCTCTGACTTTTCGGATTCATGTGCGTATTGTACAATTATGACTTGCTTAAAAAACAGCGAAGAAAAACATCGTGAGGAAACCGGCACGCTTGAGAGATATTTGTCAACGGCATGTGAAGCCAAACCAGAAGCCCATGGGCAGCATAAAAACTGACACCAGGTTAGATTTTTGAAAGAGGAGACGATACCCGTTGTCGATACTCGTTGTATCATGTATGTTTTTGCGACGCTGACGGTCTCACTGGCATGATTATGTAGGAATTTGTTCACTTAATTTCTATACTGACTGAGCATTTAGAGTCGTAGTTGCTGATTAACACGAATCGAGTTAAATTAATAAACATTTTTTTTAGATTAGTTCAATCTACCAAACCGTATGCAAATTTCCTGCTAAACCTGCCATGTCAAAACCTAACGCTGAAGTTTCAGTTACCGTTATATGAGAGCTTTTCCGAACTTTTCCGAGCGTTGAACGACATGAACGTATGGAAAACAAGATTTACTTATCAGATATTGCTTCAACGCGGTTCGAATTGTCATTTTCGCAAACAACAACTGCCGGGAACTCTGTGTTCCAGTCCTTGTAGGTTGTCTCCACGACGAACGAGATGGGATTGTTCTGGAAAGCATCGTACTGGGCTGCGATCAACAGGGACGAGCCGTACCACGATAGGGCTACAACTATCAGCCAAAATATTCTGAAATACGAAATATGCTACCTATATTTCAAGATTCTCCAGAGTCGAAATAAGAACTTCTCATTGAATTGACCCAGAAAATTATTTGAAGAGTCAGGATATAATTTGTGTAATTTATTTTAATTACCTCTCCACCCAATGTCTTTGATTATCAGCAATGAATCTAAAACCATGGATGGACGTCGTTTGCGGCAAACTTTTTATTCCATTCCACCAGATCTCCAAATACCTTTTCCAGGATTCTTTTGATGACATATTACTAGATATTATAAGTGCTGAGGATTCGAAATGACTAAACTATTTTCATTTAGCTTTTTATTTTTATACAACAGCTTACGTGCGTTACAACATCGTACATAATTCAGAACAAATAAATAATGGAGATGTAATGATGATTACGAATTTACGACAGGTGCTCAGTCCTATAGATTTTAATCAGAATGAGAACAGCACAGCTGTTCAAATGGTAGAACCATTATACTGATAACAATTTGTGTCATTGTGTGGCGTTATATCTAATGCTGTGTATATACTATACACAAAGCTTTTCTATGAAAAATTAAAACTCATATAAAAAATACACTTTGTAAACAAGCGTATTACAAATTAGAGGATTATATCCAAGATAAAAATGCTTGGAAACATGCTGGTCCTGCTCCATAGGACAATTAAGAATCTAGAAAAAATCTAACTGGTTGCTAATTTAATTGTATTACCTATATTTTTATTTTTTTAAATATTGATTTATCATTCTGTGATTACATGAACTCACACACTGACTTATTAGTACCTATTACTTGTAAAAATGTTAGGAATATCGTATAATTTTACAATGTTTGTAAATATGTGAGCACCATGCATCAATCACATGATTAATTTATCTGTCATTCTTTAATCTTTCATTATTTTTACCTAACGTGGTATAGTAATCTTATTCTAGGTGCATCGTCTTCACATATAATTATATAATTGATGTATACAAGATATTGTGAAAACGTTTTAAAAGAGTAACGGTGGAGTTTCTTGCCCATTCTTCTCCATACGAAAACTACCTTTTGGAAGGGGCGACTAGAATCAATTATTATTTTTCTGTAAATGTTGACGTTCAAAAGTTCCTTTTTTGTGCCTAATTGAAATAAATTATTTGACTTTGACTTTGACTTTATGCTTCTACCCACTAGACACAAATAGCCTAATAAATACCCCCACATCGAGTGCCTGTGCAAAAAGTTTTGATAAATATCTCTGATTGCAACTTGTACCTACTTAAAAATATCAAAAAATTTACAAGTTACAATATTTTCGCATACTCTTTCTTCCCATGATATTTAAGTAGACATCTGCACCGGTCTAGTACTGGCCGCAATTTCGTTCCAGTATATGGGTTGGTATCTCCTGACGTGCTCGAAGCCTACTGGTCTCTGAGGTTCTATGGGCACTTTAGTACTTCTCTCGCCACGTTGCCGTCGCGAACGAACCTCTCGTATCAACTTCACGGTAAAGAAGTAAATGAATTCTAACACCGAAACGAAGCTGAAACCGGTGATGAAGCCACAAGTAGAACCGATGTTGCCTGATGAAAAGATATATAAGAATTAGTACCTGCACTAGGCCTCACACTATAAGGAAAACATTCCAATAATTGTTTTAAATTGGGAATAGATATCCAAATCCGAAAGTTTTGCTACGCGACGTTCACGACACTTAGGGTCCCCCCATTTAGGTATTATTCTAGAAGACTATAATTTATGGACCACGGAACTGTAAACTTGAACTAGTGTGTCTATAAACAATACTTACTAATTAAATCGAACCACTTCATAATAACATTCTGCCCGTAACAGTCGGCTACATCCCTCGCGTACTTCACTCGAACTTGCGAGGTTCCGGTGAAATTCACGCCTTGCCTGCAACAAACACCATTGTTCTTGTTCAGAACAAATGTATTCAATGTATCCAACGTGCTTCGCATAACAAAGTGCCGCCTATTTGTTCTCTGGAGTTGTTTAATTTTCAGTAAAATATAGGTTCCTCCCACGTGAGATACTTTTGAGTCTCTTTGTTCACGTTTAGGTATATTTTTACAATCAGATTTTTAATTATCTAAAAGGTATTTTAATTATGGCTGTATGAAGTTATAAACATTTGAATTTCATAATTGGCCTGCTTGTTGGTTCCATGACAACCTTCGTGATAAACAGGCATGAACGACGCCCTTATCTTTTGTTTCCATATCGACGATATCAACAAACAACACTGACAAAATGTGAAGTTGATTCTTCGTATTCCTCAAATATTCATAGATTTTTTCTGTGTTTTTATTAAAATTCGTATAAAATAATAATTTGTATCAGTAGGTATGGCAGACGCTAATTATGCAACTGTAGACTTTGAAGTTTTCGGCAAAGTGCAAGGTGTGTTCTTTAGGAAACATACTCAAAAGAGAGCCTGGGATCTGGGGCTCAAGGGGTGGGTGATGAACACTGCTCAAGGTACTGTGGTAGGACAGTTGCAAGGGCCTCTCATGGCTATCGGAAAAATGAAGACTTGGTTGCAAAAGGAGGGAAGCCCCAAATCAAGGATCGAAAAAGCTTTATTCAAAAACGAGAGTCCCATAACTAGCTGCGCTTTTAAAACTTTTGAGATACGCAAATAAAATAATAAGAATGTGAATTTGCTTGATTGTACCTTATGAATTTGAATAGTCCATTTTTTTTTATTCAATTAAATGCGACTAAATTATCCTTTTCAAAAATTCTATTCTTTTATTTCTGGTTGGTAACAATAATAATTTCTTTATTTTGAATAAAAAGTCTTAAACATAGAAGTTCAACATAATAATGTTGCTTACATATTTCAGCATGCAAAAAAATACCTTAAAATAAAGTTATATACACTTCAATTGTTAGTATTGTGATCACGAGGTAAAAATTAAATTAAAGTAGGTTTGTACAAACACTTTTACACATTAATCATATTTTTTTAAACTACATATATGAACACAATAATTAAAATGAAAGAATACTTTAAAAAGTCCATGTCCTTGTTATAAAATTCACAAATGTCAAAGTGTATACAAAACTCAAAAATAATCTTGGTCAGATCATTTGAGGACCATGTAGATTTGTGTCTGAAATGGTCTTTTGAGGAAATAACCATACAGATTTGAGTGGACCTGTCCATTTGGTGCACGTAATTGTCAGTAATCCAACTCAGAACTTAGGGAGCTCAACGACTCGACGAATAATACCAAAGGGCATTTGGGTAAGTTGCATAAAGTACTCAAACTACCAGATTATCATTAAAAGTAACTAAGAAAGAGAGAAAAAAAATTATATATTTATTTATTTATTTATTAACTATGGACGACTTACAGCTAAAAAAACAATAAAAATAGTATGTGAGACTGACAGCCAATTAAAAGTCTTCACTTCTAAGAACAGATTGGAAGGAAAGAGTGTGAACAGCACAACACTGCTGCCAAAAAAAAGTAGAGGAAAGAAAAAAATAGTAGGTATAACATTCAAGCTTAAACCAAATTAATATACCATATTCAATACAAGAATAAAAACCTGAACATACAAATTATTAATTAAAAAAGCCAAGGCTCAGACACTTTCTGGCCGAGGACACACCTGTTATGAAAGGATCTAAATCATGCTGTTTGCACATGCTATTAAAGTTGCTACTTGCACGCACGTAGTTACTTGCTTGTAATAATATTAAATATAATAATCATCACTAACGGGACTATTGTTGCCAATAAGCCTGATATAGTGGTTATGATTATTGACATAACGATCCCGCATGACGGGAACCTCGTGAAAGCCGAGAAAGATAACCAAATGAAGTATCTTGACTTGGCGATCATTGTGCCGATAGTCGTATCAGCCAATGGCTTAATTGCCAAGAGCCTCGACCAACACCTAAGGAGGCTCTCGCTCTTCTCGTTGGGCAGCTGGATTAAGGGCTTTATTCAGAAAGCGGTACTCCTGGACACGGCTCGCATTGTTAGGAGGTTCCTCTCTCTGGAGCAGTGACCGCCGGCAGGGTCCAACCCTGTTCCAGATACCAGTGGTCTAGTATTTTTTTATATTTTTCAATGTTTTTATGTTTTTTTATTGTAATATTTAAAAATATAATTTATATTTATATAGTGGAATAAAGGAAATAATAATAAGCAGTAAATTTCGATCGTAAGTTTTGTTTCGATTAGCGGCTTGGTATTCTGAAAATTATCATAATTTTGTTTAGTTATTTTGTTAAAACAACATCTTGCGTTAATATGCCACAAATACAAAGACCTATGGACACACGCACTGCAATCAGAGCTGTTACAATGATCTGAATGAAATCGCAGCGGTCTGTGGGTTTTCAACTGAGTTTTTCCCGAAGATCTATCCAAAATGATTGGAATCGCTCCCGAGAGACGTGCAAGAAGATCAGGTTCGGGTAGAGTTCGCATTACAACTGGTCACGAGGATCGGTACATCCAGCGAAGTACCCGCAGAGAACGCACAGTGACGGCTCGTAAGTTACAAAATTGCCTACAGTTGACAACGGGTACTCGTGTCAGTGATCAAACTATCCGGAATCGATTGCACGAAGACCAGCAAAGTTCAAAACGACGAGGTGATCGAATTCCTTTGTCCAGGGCTCAGCGTGCCAATCGTTTAAGTTTCTCTCGTCAATACTTGGACTGGGGCATAAATCAGTGGGGCACGGTGCTTTTCACCGGCGAGTACAAAGTAAAAAAAAATAATGGCGATCGGCGCATTAGGGTGTGGAGACAACGTGGCGAGCGATTTTCGGAAGGCTGCATACATGCAGTTGACCGTTTTGGTGGCCCCAACGTAATGATTTGGGGTGGGATTAGCTTAAATGGCAAAACTGAGCTCGCTATTTTAAATGAGATTTCCGTAACTGCTGAGCGTTACATCGAAGAAGTCATCAGGCCTCATGTGATCCCATTTGCACGGGTCCTGGGTTTGTCTTGATGCAAACGACCCAGTCTGTGCTGGAAGACTCACATTCAAGTTTTACCGTGGCCAGCAAACAGTTCGGACTTGAATCCAATCGAGCACATGTGGGACCAATTGAAACGAAGGGTTGGAGAGAGTAAACAAGAGGTCTGCAACCAGCAGCAACTGATTGACGCTTTGAAATTTGGTTAGGAAGACATTCCAGCTGAAAATGTGAGAAATTTGATCGAGAGCATGCATTCCAGACTTCAGGAGTGCATAGCTAAAAGACAAAAAAGCGCGTTATTAAAAAAAAGAAAAAAAAAAAGTGAAGATTTTTTTTAGAGTATAATGTTTTTTCTCCTAAATCATCATTTTTTTATTTAAAGTTAAATAAACCTATTTATTGATAATTTATTTAAACTGTTACTAGCCTAAACGATAAAGAATAACATTGTTTTATGTTTACTAAAACTAAACAATTAATTAATTTAATAATGATTTTTCCTTATTTTGTTTTGACTAGTATAATATAATTTATATTACTATAACGAGATCATACTTGGAACTTTGCTTATAATTTAAGAACTCACTTATTGTACAGAAGTATTAGTATAGAGGTATTTATTTGTGTTTAATATATGCAATTAGAGTTTCAAGTAAAGAAGATAATATTATGTTCCACCAAATTGTACAATTTATTTTTAAATAGAAATGAAATAGTTGAGTTAGCGTTAAGCAATTAAACTCTGATCTGGAACCGGCTCTAACCACAGAAAGGCCAGTTGTGTGGCCTTTCGTTTATGAAGAATACGTTCTTTATAACACAAAAGTTGAAAGAAAGTAAAAACATACATACAATTATTTAGTTAGTTGCGTAATGTGGTTGCAGCAACATGTTTTTATGTTGCTGGCCACATCGCATGCAGGAAATGCGTGAAACTTGTTTTCAGTGACGACAGCAACAGAAAATCATGTTGCTGCAACAACTTTGGGTCACTTTTGTTTACGGTGCTGAAAGATACAAGAACTTACAGCCAATCATCTCGTTCGCTGTCAGGCACGGTGTTGAGGTACTCCGGGTATATGAGCACATTGTTGAAGTCATAACTGTAAGCTGTCTTGGAACAGGTCGGATTGCACATTGGACAGTCGATGCCTCCGTTAACTGCGTCCAGCTCTAACTCTTCTGGAACATTCTCATGGTCGTTTGGACGTACAGATATGGATTGTGCTGAAAATGTGAAGGTAAACCTACCTAAGTATAAATTATGATGATGATCGTAACGAATCAACTTAAACATAACTTAGATATCGGCTATGTGTGCCTGCACAGACCGGTTTCTTTCTTTCTGAGCAGACTGGTTTCAATCACAGAAATTATTCAAAAGTCGAAAATACTTACAATAATAGGTTCTAAGACATGGCACGTCTTTCATGTTACACGTTCTAGCAGAACTCATCTTCGGCATATTGAACGGCGTGCAGTTACAATTGTCTAATAGAAAATACATTCTACATTTGAGCATGCAGTCACTGTACGTGTAAAACGGGAGATACGACGACTCGTCATAGAATCTACATTTCCTTAATTTTATCGGCACGTGCTGGATGTCTCGGGACGCTTCTGTGAAGCTAGCTGTTACCATCACCGTCATCTATAACGTTAAACTTACACATGAATGAGTTTGAAAGAATACACCTTAAAGCGGTGCTCACTCGTGCGAATAGATTCATCGTAGTGGAAAGTCATTTTTACAATTCATTGAGCTGACGACTAAATATATTTCATGATGCGTGCTGAAGCTATCTAGAAGATTTATAATTTATATTCTTACTTCAACACGAGGACTAATTATTTGCATAGCGAAGCTTCCACTTGGCGAATCTGGAAAGTCGTATGCATCTGAGAACTGTAGCTACAAAAAATAGAACATTTTATACTACATTTATTTTGGCCCAAATATATTTTTTAAATATATAAGCCAATACCTGAGCCCCTTGTAATGGTATGTTGTAGAAAAAGTCGTCGCTTTCATTAAGTCGTAACAAAACTCTGAGCCCCTGATCGAAGTCAAAGAATGATTTGTTTCCGTACTTGTACATATCAATGCTTCTTGAGCTGTTCGTTTTACTGCAAACAACATTATAAAAAAATGTAAATATACAATTGTTAACAAAATAAAGGATATTGAAGGACGTTTTTAAAAAATTACCTTTGAAACAAAGTATCGTAGAGTCGCAAATAGTTGAAGGTGCAGCAGTAACCGTTCATTGTCAGACGAAAGTCAAACAAATCTTGGCAATTCGTCGCCTTTGTGTTCCAGACGCAGCGAACCAAAAGATCTTCACACCGAGGGGTTAACTGCAGTCAACGAAGGTAATGTTAATGAAAAAGCAAACAGATAACTTACTTTGTACGGTGGTTAATCAATATTTATTTAGACTCGTTAGCTTACGATTTTAATTTTGTTTGTCGATTCATTGAACGGTCTACAAATGAATACATATCGCTGTAGCTGTGGATTAAGAAGTACTGAAACCAATGTTAATAGTTCCTTGCAAATAGTCCTAGAAGGTATAATGAGTATTATAATGCGCTACAAAGGCAGACACTGCACCATCGCTTTCATCATTCACCGGTCAGTACAAAGTCGTACATTTCGCATCAGTTCATGAACATCATATTCGCCTAGAGCGTCGTGCAGTTTGATTGGCGACACGTTGTTGAAGTTGACAGCACTTAGTCCGTACAGCTGCCCCAGCCCGAAGAGAAGGGACATCATATCCTTCTCAGTGTAATGTTGGTTGCGCTCCGCTTTGAGTCTGTAATGTAGAAAAAAATTATGGCAATAAAAAGAACAATGTGCCATCGGTAGTTTTCATTTTTAAAACGAATTGCTTAAACTCGACGATTAATTAGTACACGATTATTATTTCTTTTTCAAAACATATTTTTATTAATTATAGTCACCTAAGGTATTTTTGTATCCATAATTAATTATTTTGTCTGTGAAACACAATTTAGATAGCAGAGACTTCTTGAGAAAGATAGGCAGCAGTTCAAATAACTAACTGCCCTTTAAAAGTCAAATTTAATAAAAGACATTGTCCTCTTACAATTTCTTGGCAAGTTCTGCAGCAGCTCGCCTGCTGATTCTGTTGTTAGTGCAGATGCCGACGGCAGGGAATATGATCTTGTTGACGGACACACCCTCGGGCAGCTGTGTCGTCACCAGCGGCGCGCTGTAGTACTTATCGAACGTCATCCACACCAAGGATATGGAGCAGATCAGTCCAACCACTAGTGTTATGATCCAAATGATTCTGTAAAATAACGAAGTGGAAAGTGTAGCACCATAGAACCTTACAGACAAAGACAACGAAAAGTGGGAAAATATAATTTATAGTGAGGACGTGAACGGATATACCTAGATGAAATTAATAACGTATAAGAACATTTTTTATATAATCTGACAAATGCAATGTCGTAACAATCACGATTACCTATAGATTATTGGCAAAGAAATCACAGTTAGCCAATAAGACACAGACAGTCGTCACAAAAGATGTATAGATGCATCTAATGGCACTGATATAGTTTTGTACTTGTTTTTTACTTTAATTGTATGATTTACGCCTTAATGTATAACGTAAGTTATATCAAGTGATGTAATAAACGAGCCTTTCCACTTCAAGATAAGTAGTAGGTAATTGCGACACACAGCTTACCAGCTAAACAAGTTCATGACAAGTTTATCTGCAACTCAGTAACGAGTAACGAGCAATAATCCATTAGGTACAAACCTACATAAGTGTTAACCCACCTGTCCCGCAAAGTAACTCTCACGTATGACCACATACCTTTCAATGAACGGAGTATTTTCGTCAACAAGATGCTTCAGCCCGCAAATAGAGGACTCCTCGCAATACTCCTTGCTGACTGTCTTCATACTCGCCTTTAGTATTTCAAGTCGGTTCGGTTCCGGAACTCTCCTGCGTAAACGACGACGATATGCACATTCATACGAACTTTGTGAATTTCTATCCATTATACTTGGTTTGACCAGTTTTTTTTTAACTATAACAAACACTTTTAACGAGTACTGTTCCAACCAAGCAATCAGTCTAATTTGTTTTTAAAGTTCTATATGGGAAAGTAAATAGCAGTTGTTAAATATTCAATTTGACGATAACATCGAGCTTTGCTGTGAAGTTAATAGCTGTGATTTATCGATTCTTCTCGTGTATTACTAATGTCTATTGATTTGAAAACGATAAAATATGATTTATAGCTGTACGTTTAGTCGATGGAAGTCAACAACACGAAAAACTTTGGAATCTCGATTCAAGGTCGTTCGGTGCGTAATTCTGATTCTTGATAATATTTAAATCTTGCCGTCCTAGAAATATAATGGTTTAAATTAAACTGGAAAATAACATTGACGTAACCGAAAGCTAGTCACATGACTATGAATCGAACACCTTACTATCATAGGTAGGCATTTCGATCGGTCTCGCAACATAATTGCAAAACCCATTGCCAAACAATTTTACCATCTCCGATTCCGCCCACATTCACACATAATATGTGGAATTTTCCCTTTTTGATATTGCAATAATTATCTGTTTCATGTCTATCTTTCAAAACGAGATGATTATGATTGCCTTGTATTAGCCCGATACGCACCAAAAGAGTTTAAGAGTATTTCCGAGATAAATATTTTGAAATAAGAGAGAGAAAATAGATAGCAATACTGACATTTTATACTTCTGCACATTCTACCTTATTCAGAATCTTCTTACTATTACAATGACTAATTATACAATTTATAATGTCTCTGTTACCTTTTAGCTAGGACAACGAAACATGGATCAAAGTCTGCATTCAGCACTTTGAACTCATGCAATAGCTTGTGAACTAAATCCACAGTCGGCAGAAATTACGTCAAAATAATTGTAACATTACCAACCAGCACATGTTATTACATCCACAGAGTTTGGCTGTTCTGACGTCCTTTCCCCATCGCTTCAGAACGACACCGGCAGCCGGCGCCCGCGCAGCCTCCGTTGGTCACGCGCTCTTGCGTAAACTAATCTGCATGAGACAATGAAACTGTTATGCGTAACATTTTTATTCAGATTACACATGTAATTATAATATTTTAGTAAGTAAATATAGATTTTGACACGATTAATTATTTTCACATCATAAGAGATGTAGGTATGTTACAATAATAATATAATAACATAACATCACGCCTGTATTCCCCAATGAGTTAGGCAGAGGTGTACCTATAGTACACACATTTTGCCAGTCATATTTGAGTCCCATGTAATAGGGGGGGCGAGCCTAATAATAATATATTTATGCTCAAATTATCATAGAAGATTCGTTGGAAAGAAGACTCATTAGTATCGTGCTTGTAAGTATAGACATAAAGCCTTAATGTGGTGGGCATGTGCTTCACTTATAAACTTTCCTAAACGTAATTGTTAAACCTAATCAAGCAAGCCCGTTTGACAATAACCATCTAGTACAGGCAGGCTCCACTTGGCAGCTTTTTGTACCACATAGTCTCGACGTAGGTATAGCATAGCACAGCAGGAAAAACGTTAAAATATCGAAATAACTATCTGCATTTCCAACTGATGTACCTAATAAGCATCATCAGATTATAATGCTTCCACTGCGGGGCCACAGGCCCCCTCTCGTTAAGAGGGAGTGGGCTGTAATCTACCACGCGAGCCCAGTGTTGTTGGATGTCACATGTCTTCGAATTTCATGCCGGTTTCCTCACGATGTTTTCCTTCATCGTTTTGAGAGCAGTGGAGGAACTAATGTAATGTTACTACTATATAATGGCTAGACCAGCAAATATTTACCTTTAAATCATGTCAGTAGTGTTACAATTCCCGATGGAGTAAGAATTGGAGTAATTAAACTTTTGAAAACTCTCAATAACAAGTCAGTAAAATTACATCAGTTGAAAATTACATAGGTGTGTAACTTTAAATCAAACCAGCGGCTTTGCCCGCATGATAGCGATATGTGTAGATGAAATGAAATAATTTTGAAATACTCTTAATTGCGATTTCATTGCTTACCTTTGATTTTAAGTCTCGCAACAGAGTAACATGTAATTTCATATTTGTAAAGCCGCAACACTTTTGCGTTAGATTTACACACATAAAACCTGTCATGCTGGGCATAAACTACTACTTACATAGAAACTTAAAAGCTGATAGCTGATACACAACATAGTATTCGTTGTAACAATTCGTACTACGTACTTCAGGTAATAATGTTTGCTTGCATGTTACATGCAAATCTGACCTGACATTGAAAAAAAAATGCAATTTACACGATATGTTTACGTCAATCAACAGCTCTACTGCATAGTGCACACCAAAGCGTAATAAAAAGCTGTTATCATTGAGTGTTATGTGGCTATAAAAAATATTTATGAGCCTTTTGAGCTTATTAAAATGCCTTTATCAAGCGAACAGCCTAACCGTTGGTTGCAATCAAGAGGTCACAAGTTCGAATTCCGATCAATTTAAGATGCCATCGCCACTAAATGCCAGTGGCCTTGAGTGGCTATTGCGTGTTCTGTGCTGGGGGTCTACTCCCTAAGCGGACTCCGTAGTTTCGGCCGAAGTTACGGACGCTTCGCACTTCGTCTGACTCATGGACATACCGTAAGTTAGCTCGAGCGCGCAGCATCTGTAACTTCGGCCGAAATCGCTTAAGGAGTAGACCCCCGGAGTCACAAAAATATGAGCTCACGCAACGCGTCGTACGTCCAGCCAGTAATAGGACTCGCCCATCAAGGAGCGCTGTCCCAAATAAGACGTATTATTACGGGGTTGGTATCAGAATGACTGGATCGCAAATTGACCACGTCGCTCTTAGTCCAAATAATATCCAAATGTCTAAAACTCAAAATACCTTAATATCCAAATGTCTAAATCTCAAAATACCTGTCGCAAAATGACTACATCGCTTTTAGTCCACATCTCATAATGTCTAAATCTCAAAATACCTAAGTCGCAAAATGACTACATCGCAAAAAGTCTGAACAGTTGTGTAGGTATACATAGTTGATATCAGAATGACTGGATACATTAAATATTGTTTGAAAAAGTAAGTAGTATGGGTTGGTATCAGAATATGTACTCGTATTATACCCAAAATAGGTGATTGTAAAATTTTTGTGTGTAGGTTGCAATGGAAACTTGGCACCGGCAGAAAATACCGACGGGAGCTTACAAAACTCCGAATGGAAGATATTAAACCGCTAAACTTAATTCTAAATATTGATCACCCTAAATACAAGTTACACTACTAATAATGAATGTTAGAAATAAGAAGAATAAAGAATTATTTTATTGTAAGGGAATTAATTTTTGTTTTTCTCTCTAATGTAATGTAATATAATTAAAATAAAATAAATGATAAATGCCGTACATGTTTTATTTTCCCTTCAAGATTTACTCTACCATTACACCAAACTTGAACCAAATTGGTCCATGTTGATGCTTGAACAAACAGACAAACCAACACACAAAAATTTTACAATCACCTATTTTGGGTAGGTATAATACATATTCTAATACCAACCCATACTACTTACTTTTTCAAACAATATTTAATGTATCCAGTCATTCTGATATCAACTATGTATAGACTACTACTACTAACTACCTACACAACTGTTCGGACTTTTTGCAATGTAGTCATTTTGCGACTTAGGTATTTTGAGATTTGGACATTATGAGATGTGGACTAAAAGCGATGTAGTCATTTTGCGACTTAGGTATTTTGAGATTTGGACATTATGAGATGTGGACTAAAAGCGATGTAGTCATTTTGCGACTTAGGTATTTTGAGATTTGGACATTATGAGATGTGGACTAAAAGCGATGTAGTCATTTTGCGACTTAGGTATTTTGAGATTTGGACATTATGAGATGTGGACTAAAAGCGATGTAGTCATTTTGCGACTTAGGTATTTTGAGATTTAGACATTTTGATATTTGGACTAAGAGCGACGTGGTCAATTTGCGATCCAGTCATTCTGATACCAAACAAAAGGTATTTAAATAAAACACGTACTTATACTAAAAATAAATAATTAAATTATCTTTAAAATGGTGAGGGTTTCAGAAAAATACGCTCGATAGTTTTTACGTGATTCTCAGTTTTTTATCCACGTTAGACTTATGTCTACAAATTAATTACACATGTAATTTACAGATAAGTTATTTAAAAAATAGTCTAATTTAACATATATTTTTTTCCAAATCATTAACACTATTTGTTTAGACGTGATCTTCAGTATAAAATCATTAAAAGGCCGTTATTGTCGCCTTAAGTTTGTCATAATGTACTGTACTCGAGTAGTGGGCAAAAGATATGGAGAATAATATTATCTTTTCATCACTTTCACGAATCTTTTAAATTCGAGCGTCTTTTTTCAGCGTTATATTATAAGCCTTTGATTCGAAGATAATCGCAATAATTTTACGATTTAGTAGAGCGCAAACAAAATCCTTGAATTCGGCAATGAATTATATTATTTATGTAAAAGGACTATCGGTTTGTTAAGATTTTGCAATTAATTTCTATGAGTCATCGTTTTACATTATGACTATTTTGAAAGCACGCAAGGTTCAATACTTAGGTCGTGAATAGCTGCAATGATATATTGTTGCTTTATTTACTTGTATATTTTAAACAAAAAAAGGAATTTTAATTGTACCTAACTGGTTACAATAACCCCTTTATTTGTAAACGTTAAGTATTGATTAGCGTCTGTTTAACTACAAGTTTTTGACGTTTACACATCACTTTGAGGGTAAATGTGAAACATATTTTTTTTATTATTATGGCAAAAGAAACAACCACGTTTTCAAACACCAACATTTTCCTTGTTATGTTGTTTGTTGTTATTATTATCATTTAACATTTATTTCAGACCAGGTCCATATTATTGTTATTAACAATATACTTAAAAACGAATGTTAGTATTCAAAAACAACACAGATTAAACTGCGACATGAAGCCGCACCCATCTTCGCAGCATGGGGACTCCCCCTGCAAATACACCCAGTATAGAGTTGGAACCCCCACGAACGCGAGTGAGTAGGGAGGCACATCTTTTCCTAATGACAGCGGCAAACCCATCAACCTACACCTCAGCAAACACAGTAACAAGTGCTGTTATAAATCAACGTCTTTCCAAACAGAACATTTCGTAGCGTAATTAAAATTCTCCTTTTACTTACTTACCTATCTTTAATTAATTGACCCGTTTGCAATCTAAACTTTTTATTGAAAGTCACAAAAAGGAAAAAAGCTACATATCCTGGAAAACATTTAGGTAGGTATGTATATACCAACAGCGCATCATAAGTAAATGCTTTGGAACATTGTTGTCATAACAAGATACCCAAGGTTTGGCGCAACACACGCAGTGGAGGTGGGTCGCAGGCGCCGGTGACCACTCTCTTGGCGATTCCCCATTGCAAATGTCGGTCAGCCTCACTCGAAGACACCAGCTTCAATAGATACATAATTAAGTATTTATAACCCCGAAGTTTTTTTGTGTTCTGTACCATAGTGGAGTGTTGGTTGGTATTTGTGACATATATTTGAGAAACAGTTTTTCGGTCAATTGTGTTTCAATAAAAACGGATATTTTTCAGGTAAGCTGAAAGGTGTAGTGGTGTTTTTTTTCTTTTCTAATGTCACATTATCGTTTTAAATAATTAACTACCCCACGTAGAAAATAGTAAATCTTGAAAAAAATATGAAAAGGTTATGGGCGTTGATGTCTTTAGTTAGAAAACAATATTATTTTATTATAATAAATTAGTTCTTAAAATTATTTTTTAATGTTTTATTGCTACTAACTGTAATCATCAATGCCCATGACCCTCAATCAATATCTTTCACGACTGATAGTATGTAGGTCCACCAAGTAAAATAGACATATTTTACTTGGTGCACCTACATACTTTGTACCATCGCCATTCGAATTTAATAATCACCACCAATTTTTATAAGCCGTCGTGTTTTTTATATTGAGTTCATAGCACTTTTCTCCATTTATTCAACGAATTTGAAGACAGTTCCCTGAAAAGAGCCATTTCCAGTGTTCAACTATGAATACAATATACATGTACCAAGCACTGCCTATGTGCGTGTTAGTGTTAGTAACTCGTGAGTCAAAGCTCTTTTAATGGGTATTTGGTAAGTTCTTCGTTGAAAGTGCTCAGTGCCAAGTGCAAACATTTGTTGACGTACCTAAGTCTGCTGTACTATTTAATTGTTGACCTTTGTCGCAACCTTCTGAATGAAAGGAAACGTGCATTTTTAGCAGACTACTTGCATTAAAATTCATCTACGTGACTAGATGAATTTTAATGCATTAGGCGATTACTTCATTATGAGTAACCAAAACAACATTTCGTTGCTTAACATTCTCATTACCGACATGTTTGTTAGCACTATAGTAACGAAAGCAAATGTGATCGTCTAACATCCATTTTATTTTACGCGGTTTGTGCTGTTATAGTCTCATAAAGGTAAGAGGTACATATATGTTCTCGAACATTGACCAACGGCTGCGATTGGATTGTCCGCCGAATCCACTGATGGTTTGAAAGTATGTTATGTTTTGATTCGCCGACCTTGACGCATTGTCCGAAAGCACGTGTGTGTTCTAACGGTCAGCCGTAAATTGCTCTTACTATTACTTAAAGTAACAGTTGTTGGTCAGTGGGTCGTCTTAGGGGCGGTTGTTTATTAGTGTCAAGTGCAAGAGTTGCATGTGTTTGGAAACTTACTGCATAGACATGTATGGTGTAGGTACCATACTCGTCAATATCTCGAAATCGATCGATGAGTTCACGAAATTGAATAGTAAAGTTCAAGAATCCGCCTACGCTTGTGGTGCATTTTTCTTATCTGATAACGTACAGCCCTATGTGTGCGCAATATTAACATTTTCTCCATAGGTTTTTTTTACCATTTCCTCATTTACACAATGTATGAAATAGGAAAAAGTCAAAACAAAGTCTGTCATCACAGTGTTAAAGTTTAATGACTGTAAAAGGTTTTTAATGAATGGAACTTTATATATGCCACGTTTTGAATAGCAAAGCAATTGTCTCGTCAAATGGCTGGTCATGTCACCGTTAGTAATTACTATGATTCATAGCAAAAGCACCTGACGTCCTCATGACAAAATAATGCGCCACTTGACTTATTTTTACGATAGAATGCATTGTTCTATTTTAACAAACAAAACATTACGTTACATATGGATTATAACTATAAGTTATAATAATACATATCTCCATAAGTCTTTGATCTTTCATTTGTCACATTAACAGGTCACGGGTCACGTGTTTCGCAAATTCGCCACTTTTTGGAGCGGAGGTAAATCTGACCGAGCGATTTCACCAAGGTATAAATCATGCCTATTCTACATGCTGTGTCTTCGTTGATCATTTATACATAAAACAAGTTGTAAAGACATAAAACTTGTCAAAAATGTAAAAAGGTGAACAAAATAATTGACAATACGAGTCTGAAACAACGTCAATATTATGTATGACACATTTTTATACGCGACATATTTTTGACAAGTATTTTATTTAAGACTTGGCACACATTTATCATAATTTGTTTATGAGTGTAAACGCGAGGTCAGGTTGATGTCAATGTTTCAGATTTGTAGGCTCGAAAAGGAAATGTTTCTAAATTAACCAGATCTATATTTACCAAACATTTGCAGTTGTTTACAATGAAGTCACTGGTGTTCCTGCTAACAACATGCACGTGCCTAGTGAGGTGCCTGCCACCTCCCCACCCCGATGTCCTCGCAGTGAGGCGGGAAGAAGAACGCCTGCACCCTTTACAGAGGAGCCCGGCGCTACGCAACCCCCACCTACAACAAGTGCTGCCTCTGACTAGCCTGTTACACAAAGGAGAGAATCTGGTAAGCACTAAATTATATCTCTTTCTCGAATATCGATGAAACTACTGAGTCCAAACGAGGAGCACATATTTAATGAATTGGTGCACTTCGCAGTACCCAGTATCCCCATATTTTTCGTAGTTATTCGAATTAATGAGCCTCCTTCCTGCTTGAATTTCTAAAAATATTTTATTTGGTTTGCTCTCTATCTAGCAAACCAGTTTACGTCAACGGCACATTGACTTTTATAATTTTCTTTCAAGGTTTACGCACGAGATGCGCATGATGTGTCACGTAAAGAAATATATAAACTCCTCACACACGCGGGCCTGATCCCGAGGAAATGGTTTCCGCCATCGGAAGTGAGTCATTTAAACAACCACATCCCAGTTACTTGGCCTGAAGAGTGGAGCGAACGACAGTTTTATGGTCCATCCTACTTCCCCAACCAAGATCTCTTACAATACTTGTAGACTGTAGTTTTGCACGTTATCTAGAGTTAAATTGTTTAATGTATACGGGGGTTTCCAAAAAAACTAGGGTAAGTTATGTGACGACTTTTAGTAGTCTTATTTGTTGTTAGGCGATTAAATCAAAACTTAGTCAGCTTTATCTAAGCGATTCAAGCAAAACTGACCATGAAATGAATGGTGAGCCCATTCAATTCATTGTTAGTTTTGATTAAGAATTTAGATACTAAAGGAAAACGATGACCCCTCAAACGTTAATGGGTCTAAATATTGTATCCTGTCTTATATATTGCCAAGACTAAGATAGATTTAGTTCTGTAAATATACTTAAACATCGTTAGTGTAAAGTGCCACTTGTGATTGTATTGAGTACAAAATTGTTTGTAAACCATTATTTTGTGCGTTTGTTGATTTTCTAGTGTGAACCGCCATTGTTGAAAATAAACAAAACAATTACATACAGAAGGTTGTTTTATTCTAAATGGACGAAATGACCTTGGACGCTAGGCATTCGTTGTTGCGCTGTATAATCATGATATTTCATAATTCTACATAATTAATAATTCACAGCATTTGCATATCATGAACCGCTACTAGTAGGTATAGCTTTTAACTGACCATAATATTAATTTCATCAGCCGTGACTACACCATTAAAGGACTTGTGCAAATAAACATATGTAGGTATTGTTTTCAATATGTCTAAAACAAAAACTACAATATGTAAGGAGTTAATTAAAGATTATTGTGCTAATTGCACGTTTGCCGGTATACATTATATTGCTGATGATACTAAACATGTGACTGAAAGGTAAGTAGAAGGCTCTATTGATTGTTTATCATCTCTACATAAAAAATAATTAAAAAAACCCTCCGCATTTTTTGTATATTTAGGAAGACAGTAAAAACAAAAGTAATAACATAATGTCTCTGTTAAATAAGAAACCCGTTTTTTACCAGAATATTATGGCTGGTGCTAGTAATTCTCTCATGGTACGGGTCAGCACTCCTCATCATCTCGGCATGGGATGCTTTTCTCACTAGCCCCATCAGCTTCGGCTTGGAGACCACCTACACTGCCTGGGACACGAAGATGCCGACTGTGGCCATTTGTGAAATAGCAAACAACCCTAAAATCTTCAACGTGTCTGATACGTGAGTAAGAAAAAGTGTTTCTAAAGTTGTCCTTGATATTTCCGTTCCTCTGTGTAATATTGTTAACTATAATAGCTTTCGCCCGCGGCTTCGCCTACGTGGATGTCGTAATATCCCACGAGAACGTACTACCGGGATTACATACCTAATAGCCGAGGAAAAGGTCATTGACTCCTACCGCAGCACCCGCGTAGCCGTCAACCATAATTATTTTGTTACGCGTAATTTTGAATATGTGACATCTTTTAAACTATTCATTTAAATGATATGATGTCAATGCATATTTTAATCTCAATTAAATGCCCAATTGAAATAACATATTTTATTGAATATGGATTAGATACGAGTATAATACCGGTCAAAATAGCTTCGGAATTAACAATGAAATTTTTATCAAATCCTGAAAGATAATAATAGATGGATAGACATAATTATACCATCTCAAACTTTTTTGTTGAAATTTTCAAGATGAACAATGCTGTAGAACATAATTTTCATGTATATTTTACGGTTTACGCGGTGCATGCCAGTAAAGCTCCCAGTCGGCATATTTTTTTTCGACATCTTCAACAATAATCGTAAAACACAAAACCTTAATTAATTATACACGCAAGAATCACTCCGTCCATTGGTGAAAACCGTTTGAAAATCCGTTCTGTAGTTATTGAGTTTATCGCATTCAGACAGACAGACGCGGCGATGAACTTTGTTTTTTAATATGTAATAATAATAATAATAATGTAAGGGATAAGGATATTGTTTAGTAATAGCTCCAGTCCTTTTATGTAACCTCTGATTTTGCTTCACTGTGAAAATCACAGTGATCTTTACTCTCGTTAAAATAAGGTTGGTGTTGCATTGCTGCTGTGAGAGGTAAAATAGCTGTGAAAAGACTGTAGAGGCACAGGTAAAGGTTATCTTGATATTTTTCTTTTTCTACAGAATTTGGCCACCCGGTCATCTATTGGATTTGGAGGATGCACTTAAGGAAATAGTCTACTTTCGTGGCGTAACCTACGTCCTCGTTGGCACATGCTACCTGAACCCCGATCCTGATCCCTTGTGTCCTAAATCGAACTACTCCTACTACGCAAGTCTTGTGCGAAGCGACTGCACCAAGATTATAAAGAACTGCACTTACAACGATGAAGAATTTCCATGTTGTGAATATTTTCAACCCATTGAAACTGACATAGGACCGTGTTTCATTTTGAATTCGATACAAACAAAGTAGGTACCTTGTGTTACTGAAAATGCAATCTATGAAACTTTATTCTGGTCTGCTAATACCTTTTTGTTTCAGAGAACCTCACCCATATCCAATGGTGAACAATTTGCAAAATCTGCGCGGAGTTATTAAATTTGATGCATTTTTAACAACAATGGTAGGTACGGTTCTAAGTTTTAAAAGTCGTTCAGGCACTGGTGAAGCGATCCGTCTGAAAATCGAACTACATAGATAATTTGATGTAAACTGTTCAATTTAGATGTACACTCTGGGGGAGGATGAAGTTCCAACTGTGACTACGCTGCATTCTTCTACTTTAAAGATTCAACCTGGCTACATTTACCGGTAAGAAGTAAAAAATTGTAACAAAAATTAATGCACGGAGTGCAGATGAAAAACCATGCAGCATCGTATGAACAATCAATTTCATTCACTGGTAAAATATTATGTCGGTGTACTATATACATCTCTGCTTACCCTTCAGAGAAATACAGGCGTGATGTTATGTTATGTGTATAAAACTATGACCATAATTATCTACAATGTACTTAGAGCTCGAAAACAAAGCTATTTTCAGACTACAGCATTTAATTTATCGTATTGTATCTTCACTCAGCCGCATACTGTCAGTGCGCGACATAGAAAACGATCCCCTGATAACGGAGACGACACCAGAGCAGCGTGCCTGTCGGTTCCACCACGAGAACGAGGGGGGGTTGTACCCTCACTACTCGTACAGCGCTTGCACTGTGCTCTGTCGCAAGCAAGCACAGCTGGAAAGCTGTCAATGCAACGACCACTTCATACTTGGCACCAGTGAGTCTATTTGCGTTCACTTGTCCCTAATACTAATTTCCACATAGCGTTTGTCAATTCTATCTTGGAGGTTCTCCTAAAAAGAAATCGAATCGATAGAAAAATAAATAATAGTTGTAGAATACTTTAGCCATCAACGCTCTCAAGGCACAGCCTTAAGAGCGTTTATTCTGAAAGTGGCCTCGGCGCAAATAGATGTCAAATATGTAGCTGTTTTGATTAATTTTGAAATATTCCTGTATGCCGTGCTGTAGCCAACTTTTAGAATAGGCGCTCTTAAGGGATTGCATGACAAAAGAGAGGATTTATTGCTCCTAATGGCTCTTTTGCGTAAATAAGTAAATGTACCGTTTATTGCCATACTGAGTAGCACCTGTTTTTGTTATATAACCAAACGCAATCTAACTATAACGGTAATAATATCTCAGTAACTTGTTTAGCAATGTAAGTGGCACACAGTTTGACCTTTAATCGACTATCAATATCGGTACTGGTTCTTCTAATTTTCTGTATGTCAAAACTCACTTTTCGCAAGTAGGTATATTAACGTTCAGTAGAAGAATAATAACAACATCCACAATGATTTCAGCTGAAGAAACACGATGCAATTTGTCAGGAATGGCTTGTCTTAACACACTGTCGAGTCACTTGACCACACTGAAGCCGCCCTGGGCAAACCGTCCTGGACTTTCTTGTAACTGTCTGCCTTCCTGTGACGAAACAGAGATCACCATCATCAGAGATGTTACTACACCGTAAGATCTTAAGAATACTTATAACAATATGTATTATTCTCAAACAAATACCAAGGGAACAATCCTGCACGCATGCACGACGCGTGACGATTCCATGTAAGAAAGAAAAGACAGAAAAATAGAGTTATATGTCACAGAAATTCGTGCATACGAAAAAACAACAATATAAACACCACATATATATGTAGTACCATCATTGTCTGTATACCTCTTTATTTATAACTTTAGGATTTAATTAATCACGAAAATAAGCATCGATTTACTTTCAGTACAATAACACGGACGGTGATACTCTATTTATTGAACGAGGTTACATCCCTTTGTAAAAGCTTACCATTTTCACCATTACCATTTATTTATCAGCTTGTTTAGTGGGTCTCTTTGTTTTATTTCTTATCAGCTGTTATTGTTTCAGGGTTAAGGGCAAAGTTCACAAAAAGAAGGCGCGCGTTGAAATTGTTCTCGCTTATTTACCTACTGAAAGGTTCAAGAGAAACGTTGTGAGGAGTCGACTTGATTTAGTTGGTAAATATATGGAATTTTACGTACTTTGCGTTCTTCTCCATAGGAACTTTTCAGTAAACGGAACGCTTTGGAATGGGTTACTAGCTTCATATTTCTGACTGACCGACTGTATAACCATTCAAAACCATTGAAAATGATTTAATAGAAATAAATGCTTTGTGTTTTAAGTTTATATAATTCATAGCTAATACTCTGCAGTGCCAGAAAGTAATATGATATCTTTTTAGTGTCAGTTGGAGGTACAACAGGACTATTCGTGGGAGCCAGCTTGCTCAGCTTCGTCGAACTCTTTTTCTTCTTCACCGTTCGCTTTATCAGCAATATCTTAATGGAAAGGAAAAAGAGAGAGAATGTTGTGGTTGTCAAACCTGTTAGCACACCTGTCCTGCAGGAACTGCCTGAACTTGATGAAATCCTACCACATAATGTGACTGAAGAAGCGTATGTTACAAGTGGAGTCCGTACGCTTGATCATAAATTGAACCACACTGTAAACAAACCTAAATAACTTTAAATATTCACAGTAATCGAGTTTTTATCAAAGTCTCTTATAAGAAATTAATGCAGCCACGTGAAAAATATGAATTATGTAAAGCGACTTTGGTTATATCGTTTTCTTTACTTGCCAGCTTTGTATTCATAAAATAAGCGGATTCAAAACACATGTGTACCTCGTTACCTGCGCTTGTTACGTTGCTCTCTTGGCGAAATTGCTTTTTTCGCTATATAGTTATTTATTATAGAAAAAAAATTCTGAATAAATGTTTCGTAATCGTAATGCAATTATTATTTTAACTTTACCCATTTAAAGTTTGCTTTGCAGATAACATTTTTGCAACAAATTAATAAATGCATTTGCTTGTTGCGTCAGATAACGGGTAGATCAGATTAACTGTGAGTAGGTGAGTACTACCGCGTCACTTCCCAAGTGTTACAGCATTACAACGTAACATGATGCACAGGTACTTCATTACGAAATGGTTCAGTCACCGAGTGTTCAAATAGAAGTGTGTGCACTTTCTGGGAGTGGCCTAGTTACCAGTCGGTACAGGAAGACATCGGTTAGACTCGATGTAAGAGCCCATTGCTCTCTACAGACAGCCCATCTCGCAATTTGTGCTCAATTATGTTTGACAGATACGTATTTAAGGACATGTGTTGGGTAACTTCTAAGGGCCACTTATTTAGTAGCTATTTAAATTGTGAGATTTAAATAAAAAAGAACAAATATTAAGACAAATGGCTTTATTTTTTAGTAACAACAGAATCAGTACCTACTCTACTATAACTTCTAAAACAATTATTTTAATCTGCTAATATATTAATTTAGTAGATAACCATAAAAATAGATAATACTGATAAGTTATATTATAAGTACTTCAACAAGTTAGGTTGGGATCACACTGGTTAGGCGTTGCGGTGGAGCAGACACGTCATTGTTAATAGTAAAACAGACTTTGATCTCTGGCATAATGTTGTTATTACGTCTGATATCAAAGTCTGTGAAGAGAATGCGTTATGACCGTTCTAAGCTATGTTAGGATGAAACTGGGTCAGTCATACCGAAATCTTCACCTACGACTACAGTTTTAAAGAAAACATCTCCACACTATCACCGCTGACCCTAAAGGTCTATTGTAACGTGAATCACACGGTGAAAGGTTCTAGCGATCTGGATTTTCAACTCTCGGTGTTGAGCCGAGCGTTGAGAATCCAACGCGCTGGGATGTACTCTCGCCCCACCGAAAAACACACTGTTGGATTTTCAACTCTTGGCGCAAAGCAGACCGTTGAAAATCCAGTGCACGTAAAAACATCGCCGCGGGAAAAAATCGCTGGTACCGCAAAGTTCAGCATGACCTCAACCTTTATTTGAGTTTTTATGACAAGATAGATTAGAAGATTTTATTCTCTAGTTTAGTTTTAGTTATTTAAGGCAAAAAACCGCTTTTAAAAATTCGTTTTGTTTAAACGATACACTATTTGTTTTACAAGAGAATGTGCAGTGTTCTAATCTACCTGTACCTAGCTTATTACATAAGTTATGAACAATCTACGGTAGGTAACATCTATTATTCGTTATTTCTTCTACTTTCAATAAATTTACAGTAAGATGGAAAAGATTACAAAAACAGTCGAAATAGTAGTCCACATTAATTTATCTAGCATCTTAACTTTATTAAACCTTTTAGTAACCATAAATTCGACAATTATGTATGTATTTTACAATTTCACTTAGATACAAAAGTTACCTACTCCTATCTACAACCTTCAAAAATCTACGATGAAACCGAAGTTTGTTATAATTATGTCAGTTCCATTCACATTTTAAAAGACATTTCTAAAACACTCCTAAAATTCTACAGCTATTGATGATGACATAAACCTAATCAAATATAGTTACAAGCTTTCAATAAATCAACATACATTACAAACAACGATACATTATGAAATAATGAAAGGTCCCTAGAGTCAGTCCATAATTTCGAAAGTCTGAAAGTGCACAAGATGTGCAACTTTTACAAAATGTGTCTCAACTAACATCATTATCATAATAATGATAGCTGACATCCGTTGCGACAGTCTGAAAGTAATTAGATACAAGTAGATATTCTAGTTTAATGTCCAAACGCTTAGATCGCTGGAGATAGGCAAACATATTGCGTCCCAGAATGAAATATCTGACGTCTTTGACAAGACAGTCTGTCGCACAAACTATCTCGCAATCATCCATTCATAAAATTTTAAAGCAACATTCCGATTTGGTGACATAATTTGATCTATAAACTTCACAGTCGATGCATAGGATCGTTTTCAAGACCTCCAATGCCTGGGCGAAATCCCCGTGTATCAGGTTCTCCGCATGAGGAGCCAGCGGCTGCAGTGACCGTGCAGCTGGAACTTCCTGTACCTCATGCAGTGCCACTGAGGAATCTGCTGCATGCGACGAATTGCTTCCATCTGGAATAGATTAAATTATAGAATTCTTGATCTTCACTCAACTTTGGCGATGTTACAAAGATAACACGCAGCCTGTGACTTTTACACAGCAGAGCAATAGTCGCTATGCCCTGGCTGTCTAAAAGTAACAGACTGCAGGAGTGCGTACTCATTAGAGAACGAAAGAAATTAGCATTGATCATATAACACTCGCAGCGAGTTATCAAACTTCAAACAAATTAATCGAGTTTTTCTCGATATCTTCTAATATACATATATCTATATTGTTGGATACAGTGATCTATATTATTGGATAAATAACAATAAGTAGAAGTTAAAACTACTCTAGAGTATTAAGAAAACGAGTGCATGTTTTTCTCGTAGGCTACTGCTACGAATTTTGAGAGTCCTATTTTTTCGTAGCAGTGCTACGAGGTTTTGTAGAAAACGAATTATCCCTCAATTTATAGGTCAGTCATTAGGAAAAGGGGCAGAATCCTTACATATTATAAAAAAAGTACGCGAATAAACTCAAAAACTACCGAACGGATTTACCAATAGATGGAGTGATTCATGCGGAAAGTTTTGGTGTAATTCATTAAGGTATTGTGTAAATTGGCAAAATTATGACGATTATTGTAGAAGATGTCGGAAAAAATCATGTTGACTGTGAGCTTTACTGGCGTGCGCCGCATAAGCCGTAAGAGATACATCAAATGTATGCTCTACACTTCTACAGGATTGAAGATCTTAAAAAGTTCACCAAAGTCCGCGATAGCATATATATGTCTATCTTCTAAGGATGACCCACAGTAACCATTATTATCTGTAAGAATTTGATAAAAAAAATATTGTTATTCCCGACGCTATTTTGACCGGTATCATGTTAATCCTTATCTAATAAAATATGTTATTTAAATTGGGCATTTAATTTAGATTAAATATGCCTTGACATCATGTCATTTAAAGATATCAAAGATTCAAAATTACGCGTAACAAAATAGGTAATCATGGTTGAAGGCATCGGCAACGCGGGCGCAGCGGGAGGAGTCAATGACCTTTTGATCTTATAGTATTCCTGATGCAATGGAAATCCAGCAAGACGATAACAGCAATTCTATGCAGTGATATGCCATTAAAACATAACCTCGTCGAAGACGATACTACACACTGGAAAATCTAAAACTTTCGCGAAGTTTTCGTACATTGGTCATTTTATTCGCTTTATTTGCTACTGAAAAGTATTCAATAATTAGTCAGGATCGCCGAGAACCTATCATTGAAACATACACACAAGTTTATGACTTGCACTTTTAAAAATGAATCGATAAGCTATGTACTTTTACACGCAACGAGTTTCCACCTTTTGTTTGTAAATATAGAGACTACCTATTATTATTTTTCTAATTATTTAAAGTACTCACATAATCAATATTTCCCGCTCGAAACGGGAACGCCTCGTACATTGCAATCGAACACAAAATTATACCAAAAATTAAACACACATAATGAAATTTCATTTTCACAAACAACGATAAACTTTTCAAAGTCGCGAAAATACTAGAAGCGATACGTTTGTTCCCAGTTGACGTCCTGTGGGCGCTCAGTTGTCGTGGGGAATGTCTGGATGGCTGCGATTCCAGCATTTATAAAGTACACACGCCTACTCACTTTCTTCCCGACAGGCGTCCAGACGAGGTATGACAGAAATGCTACGTTGTCTTGTTACAAAGGACAGTCGGCGTAATTAACTCGTTAATTAATGTCTCTGGGCAGGCATGGAGTGATTCTTTTCGGTCGAATTAAAACTCTTGGAAGACAAATTAAAATTACTTGCAGATAATATAACATAATTTTACGCCTGTTTTCCACGAAGTGTTAGTGCATAGCACATTTCGCCAATTATGTTTAAGTCCCATGTAATAGGGATCCCCCTATTGAAGAAAAATGAACCCGATGTAGAGTTGGTGTATAATTATGTCCATATTTAGCTGAAACCTGAAAAATATACAATCGGCAAAATATGATCCAGATTTTATAGGATTACAGGGTTGGCCCGTGGATGGGTGACCATCTTTACATACCGAGCCTCGGAAAGCACGTTAAGCCGTTGGTCCCGGCTGTCATTCGTGGATCTTTGACAGTCGTTACGGGTCGTCAGAAGCCTGAAAGTCTGACAACCAGTCTTACCAAGGGGTATCGTATTACCCAGTTACAGGGTTGTGGAGATCAGATAGGCAGTCGCTCCATGTAAAATAACGGTATTCAGCTGCATCCGGTTAGACTGGAAGCCGACCCCAACATAGTTGGGAAAAGGCTAGCCGGATTGATTGATTTTAATCAAGCGCACAGTAAAGACAAAAACGATCTCCTTCTTCTGCTTGAGTTTCATGAAACAGTTAATTTTCCTAGGTTGACCTAAGTATTTAACTAGCTAAGCCTAGCTCTAATCGGGAGTATTATTTTTCATATCTAATCATGGTGTTCCATGAGTTAAAACAATACGCAAATCATAAACAAAAATGGCTTTTGATAGTGGTGAATTAACTATCTGATAAAAGAAAGTTACCAAAACAGATTTCATAAATCTTAATCCATGAATCTTTACCAACTTAATATGGTTTTAATTAAAAGCGTATAGGTATCAAATAATCTGCGATTCTTTATTTAACATGGCTGTGGGAGAACAATACTCTATTCTGCCTGAGATAAGATATGCGTCTCTTTTGTTGTCATCACTGATGAAATTATTTTCTATTTGCATTAGCTACCACCGATGAGTATGAGACTCTGTTGTCTACATGTTATCTGCTGTGATAATCTTATCCATACTTATTGAAAAAGAAAAGCAAGTTTATTTATGCTTTTACTTCCTACAAGGTAATATTTTATCGACTTATGTATGATCAGAAAAAAAGTCGAGTTCTCAATGAAAGTTAAATTTTTTGTGAAAGTTATTTATTTGATATTATTTTGTGCTGTGCTGTGTCTTCAAAGTTGGTGCCAAACAAAAGGCACAAAAATTTCTCTCGGCTGGATCTCGCAAAATAACAGCAGATCATGATAAAATTACATTATGCATTTTTTTGCCTACCAATGACCGATAAATCTGCTGACCAATAGTTCTGATGAGTAATGATTTCAGTTCTAGCTTTCTAGAGTTGGAGCAACATACCTCTAGAAACAAGCTACTACTCTATTAGGTATTATGTATAGGTAATTAACTAGGTGAAACTGAAAAGTAACGATTGCTGCAACCTACACGATGATTACCCATTGAGCTGTTCAATATAGCACCACGAATAAAAAAAAACAAGTTATGTTTAAGAATCCTGTAGGAAAATTCTACGAAAAAGAAAACATTTGTTCTAAGGATAACAGTTTCAGTGTATACATAGTACCTATGTTCTTAATGTTCTGATTAGTGCAGCCTACGCTCTGAAACAGCTTGCTGTGGTTCTTAACTCATATGCGCTAATTACTGCTTACTATGGATTAGCCGAATCAATTCTTAGATATGGAGTCATCTTTTGGGGGAATAGCACGGACAATGAAATAGCGTTTCGGGCACAGAAAAGGTGCAATCGATCGATGTTTAGACTGCAAGCAACGGACAGCTGTAAATCTTATTTTCTTTTCTTCTGGAAACAGTAATGTTCATTAAATCCAATTCACATTTATTTCAGCGTTTGTCAGGAATAGACGTGATAATTTCAAACTCCGTGTTCACGGCGCTAAACCAACTCTTATGCGTAAGAGCATCTTTTGCATGGCTCCGACCATTTTTAATAAGTTGCCCAAATCGTGGAAAACATTAAACATATCTGCTCTTAAAAGTAAGTTGAAGAGTTTACTAACTGAAAGAAAGAAAGAAAAGAAAGAAAAAAAGGTTTATTTGTCACAGAGACACGTGCATACAAATAACAAAAATATAAACAACATAAATATTTGGCAGCTGCACGTCATGACTGTGACAAGAAAGCTTCCACTCAGCATAATTCTGTGCTATAAGGGACCCACAGCACAGCGCTGATTTTCAGTGGTCACCCGAAAAATACGTACGGACATCAAGTCAGTAACTAGATATGAAAGAGCATATTTCAGTATAGAAGAGTTTATGAAAGAGGACAATTTTCTTCATTTTGAGATGGCAATGTTGTATTTTTGACATGTTATTGTAATCTACTGTTTTTTTTTTGGAATAATTGTAATTAAGAATAGAAAATTTTAATGACAGTAATTCATATTTTTATTGACCAATTTATTTAATGACTACTTTGACAATGAATTGTATCTAAAAAATATGCTTATTGAATTGTAATTATACCTTATCATTAATGAATACTGAAGAAATGTAATTTTCATGAATATTATCACGGTTTATGCACCATCTCTTCCTACCAATTTGTCCGCCACGATATGCGGCTGAACATGTTAGAACTTTTCTGTATCCCATTACTATCCTGCATGCAATGTATCATGTACACCATGTTTAAACAAATAACATTTACATTCTTACTTACTTACCCTAAGTAAACCTCTTTTTACCACCACTAATGCTGCTAGATTATTATTATACCGAATGACATTTTTTATCGTCTCGAAAAAAATTGGGAATAATAGGTGAACAGAGTAGAAGCCATGGCATAGAATAGTTTTATTTTTATTTTTTCCGTCTCTTAGAATGAAATTGATATATCGTTAAATACCACACATTTGAAGTAAACTTTTCATACTAGAACAGTAAAAACAGAAATTAAAGAAAAAAAAGAATAATTCGATAAAAAATTTCGAAATTCAAAGTATGATTTTGAATTTCGATATTTTTTATCGAATTATTCTTTTTTTTTTTATTTCTGTTAAAAAAGGCTATGCCATACGCTTCTACTCTGTTCACCTATTATACTCAATTTTTTTCGAGACGGTAAAACATGTCATCTTGTATAATGTACATGATATTAGTATACCTACTTACCTAGTATTAAGTACTTTTATTACGAAATCCTTGTTGCTATGCTGGTGAGAAATAAACTATTTCTTTATTTTTTTATTGTTGTTATTATAATAGCAGCAAACATGCATCAACAACATGACTACAAAAAGAACTCGGCTCGTAATTACGCGATAGGAACTTTCCAACCACAACAACTCTAAATAAAATCCATATTGTCATGTCTGTTAACAAGCTTCAATTAAATTGTTTGTCTGAAACTCGATCATGACTTCAGTGTGCCTCCAGTAAATTCTTCCGTGAACTGCAATGAGGAACATTGAGTCAGATGGTATAATTGGATTAACCTTTTACGCTTGGAAATTCCTAAATTACGTGGCAAGTGAGGTTTTTTGAGACCTCAGGTAGCTTCTCGAACGATAAAATTTAATTTAACCCTTCCTTGCTTCGTCACCTGTCCCAGCACAGACATCATTAATTAAGTTTATGCATCATGAATATTTGTCAACCCTGTTCCAGTATTCTAAATCAAATATTTCTCCTATTGCAGATATTATTCTGTGTAGACTGAAGGCATACAGGACAAACAATACTAACAGTAAATGAAGCATACGTACGTCTACTCAGCATTCGTAGGAAGTATTTTAACAGACAAGGTTGACACGTCAAGTAGACCGTTTAGAGAGAAGCCTTAGAAAATTAGATGGCATTAGGCAAGCATAGAGTGGCCATACATGTTTGTCATTTGCTACGATTACATAAAATCATTCATTACCCACATTAGAGTCAGTTATTATAATTTATTCCTGGAAAAACCAAGCAAGCTAGCTTTTGGAATTATAAAATGAAAACGAATAGAAATTCTCAATTTCTTCTCGCTTTATTTCCTTTTCAGGTATTGCCACGAAAGGTACATCTGAAGCTCTATACGGGACAAAATTAAAGCGACGTATAGCAAGTATAGCAACTAGATTGTTTCTAACAACTATCACTGGCTTAAACTAAAGACACGTTTTAAAAAAGTATAACTTTATTTATGATACGCTTGAAAACTTTTTCCGTGAGAATGGTCACCCCAACCGATACCCAGTATCGATCGCGAGTGAGACAACAAAGAAGCAGCTATAGTTCCACCCTGCTCGTTTGTCGCATAAACATGAAAACACGACCTTATTTACTGGCACACACTGCTAAAACACCCATGAAAATCCAAAAATCTATGCCAGAAGAGTAAAAAATTACGTAAATCGTTTGGAAAAGTGCATTTTGTAGGAAAATCCATTAAAAATGTAGTGTATTTGTGTGGAATTGGATTTGTTATTGAAAGTGCTGTTAATTCGTTACTGCGCCGCTCTGCGACAATGGTAAGTTATCTACCTGTTTTTCTGCTGAAAAATATAAAATATATGCAATTCTCTAGAGAAATGCGTAACAAAGATTTCGCAGTTGGTTTTCCCAGGAGAAATATTTTTTTATGATTTAAGTACTCTACGACTCTACTCTCTATAATACGTTATCTTACATTCTTTTGTTTTACAATATTAATAAAATGATATAAAGCAAACCAATTTGATTTAAAAGTTTTGTATCAGCTAAGTGGCAAGAAAATATTTATGCAATATAAAAATTAATATATAATTTTCCTAAATTGCTGTTTATAAGATTACTGTTATTTGCTTTTTGAAACGACAGTCGTGTAATCTCAGCGCATTATCTCATGAGTGGGTGTGATTGGGCCTGAATGCTGTTGAAAACATCGACGGTAGCGAAAAACTTGCATTTGTGTTTATTGTTATTCCTATGTTTTAGTTTTTTGTCAATCATTCTTGATCGTAATTATAACGCAGGAAATTCGCCTTTGTTTTTTTTTTACAGAAACACGAAGATGACTGAGCGGAGCGAGCGGAGCAAGATGAGCAAAGCGCTGGGCGCGCTGAGCGGCGGGGAGGCGTGCGGGGCGCGATGGACGCTCGGAGCGCTTCTCCTAGCGCCGCTGGCCGCAGCCAACTCCAGCTACTGCGCGGTACCCGCTGTCATGTTACTGGCCATCTTCATCACTATAGCCAGTAAGAGGATTTTTTTTTTTTTCAACTTCTTTACTGCTTTAAAACTGGAAATAACCAGATTTATCCTAGTTTTCTTATGTCGTATAAGACACTTCCCCCAGTTCACCATAGTGTGTCTTCAATGTGTATAAAAACAGAAACTTACAGTCATAAGCAACATACATTTTCTTACAGCCTTCACATGCAAAGATCTCAAAAAGCTGGCTGAAATACTTCCACCACCCAAAACATCGAGGGGCCGTCGGGAGCGGAACCTGCGTTCCTTCGCAGACTTCATGGCAATGTGGATGACTTTCCTATCGCATCTGGTGGCTGTGGCCATCTGTGCTCGCATTCTGAGCGCCACCGCGGACCATGTGACTGGTGGTCGGACCAGACGGTGGCTGTTTGGGTACGAGACCAGAGCGTTAGGGGAACCCTGGCCTGATGTGCTAGGAGTCACCGTCGTGATGGTAGTCTGCGCAATGTTCATGTGTGGATTAGAGGTAAATACCATCCACTTTACAATAAACAACAACTTTACAATACTTACTTTACAATTAATATTTCGATCTTGTACCACGGATTTTGATCTTCGATCACGTAACTTTCTATGAGAACACTTGTTTGTCTATAATTGCAATACCTAGTTTCGCAACTTAAATGTTTCGTAACGTACAGTTTTAAGAGTAAGTTCACTGATTGCCATAATCGATAAGCTTGATCAGTTGTTTGGTGACAGTTATGCAAAGCTGGAAGCTTTATAAAAGGCTCGTAGAATATTCATTATACCCAACCTAATATTAATTGCAAGTGTTTTTACGAAACCTCCCAATAAACGTTTAGTTAACCGAAAGCAAAATAGTATGAGTTGAATATTGATTGTTACTATTTGTTTCAGGAAAGCATGATGTTTACCTTCATGCTATTAATTCTGCTGTACATATTTAGCCAGTTCTTTGCCATATTTGGTCTTATTAACTTCGATATTGCCAACATTAATATGCCTATACCAATTACTGTATATGAGGTAAGCTGCACCAATCGTCAACGCGAAATATCTTGTTACAGGAATACAAATAAAACAGTTTGTTTTTTCAGCTGTTTGCTGCAGGTGCTCCCATATCTTACGCATTCAATGTGATACTCCCCAAAGACAATGGAACTTTTAAGAAGAATCTCTTTCTTATGATTGGGCTACCCACTATAGTGCTTTCAGGATTATGTTTCCTCTACACTAATATGCTAAAAGGGTAAGCAGATATTATTCTATTTAAAAATTAACATCCAAATGGATTATTTTTGTCATCAGGTATCCTGTAAGTAGATCGTTCTACTCACTAAACGTGGTATCTAGCATTTCATCTGATTACTATTAGGTAATGGGCATAATAATAGATAATCGTACATATCTGTTTACATGCTCATTTATTAATTATCTTACAGGAACAGCATCGATGCAGCTTTGCCAGTGACCACTCTGCTAGAGGCAAGGGCCGCGGGCTGGGTCTGTCCAGTACTCGCTGCTGTGACTGTCGCCGGGATCTGCTTAGCCTTAACTGAACTGTGTCCCTTACTCTTCACTGTCCTAGTGGCACTAGCCTCACCAGAATGGAAGGTGCTTACTAGGTCAATGACTTACGAAAGCACAACCACTGGCAGTCCAGTTCTCGCTGTTTTTACTGCCGGTTCGTATCTAACATGTTAATTGCACCTTCAGTAGAATTTAATCAAATTAGGGGGTTTTACGCAATACTATAGCAACTCTGCCAGGCGTCGACGTCCTGCCAATTGGTAATAACGAGCGAATAAATCAGGGATGATGTCATTTAGCAACCCAACCGCGATACTATGTGGGATAACTGGTTATCGCTTAATCACGTAACTACTAACTAGAATTATCAAATTACAGTCCTGATTCACATTTGTGTGGGAGAGGCCTTAATTGATGTATTATTTACAGGAAGTTTGGCAGCGATACTTGCGTTTGCGTGTCCCCTGTCACATATGATCACGCTGATGAATGCCAGCCACTTGCTCGGGATATCGATACAGGCGTTGCATTTTATTATAATGCGATGTGTGCCTACGGCCGAACAAAAGGAGGCTGGGGGTGAGTCTACGAATTCCATCTTTTTACTCAATTTTCATGGTCTTCCGTATCATCCTTAACTTACAATATGTATTGTTATGTTACAGATATTGAATACAAGCGTTTAGGAAGAGAAGCCGCGCGAGGATCCAAGGCGTCTGGAAGTAAGACCAAGCGTTCTGGACTCTGGTTCATTCCATCTGCTATCCGCCACACTAAGACTCTGGAGAGTATCAAGTCTAAAGTGACAAAAGGTACTTACAATAAATTTTAATGTCTTCGCCAGTTCCTCAGTCTTATTTCAGGATCCGATTTCTGTTCATATATTTTCCAGTTTGATCTTGAATTTCGGCCCTTCCGTAGCCATATTGTTTGCTATAATGCAGACCATTACCTACAACATCATGATAAGTACCCCTTTCAAAATGTTATATTATATCCTCACAATATATTCAGAGTAGAAATAACATCCCTTCCTACAACTTTATCTTGCTTTGGAAATGTTTTTCGAACTTAATTTTCCTAAGCCTATAAAAAATACCTAACACTTAAAAAAATCTGAGTCTGATTTTTTTTCTATTCAGAAACTGAGGAACGTGAGTGCCTCCTCCTCGATGAGTATGCAGGCTGTCCAATAGAAGAGAATGACCCGAGCAGTAGCAGCGGTGTGCCGATGGCCACTGCTGAAGTTGACGTGGTATCTGACGCCGAAGTCAGCGAACAAGAGATGTCTTCCGGAGATGACTCCACAGATATTGACGCTGTCGTCAAGGAATATAGGGATAGAATTCAAGTAAGTAGCATAAAAATTAAAGAGAATTTTAACACCGCAGACTCAAGTGGCAATGTCGACACCAAAATTTCGTGATTTTAGATTTTATTCAATCTACGTGAACTAAATGCTTGAACATTGGTAGGAAGCCTATACCTATACAATGTAAAGACTGACAATATACTAATGCATAGGGGTACTTTAGAACTATCAAATAAATAATCATCGGAATTAATAAAGTGCCTTTTTCAAACAAACTAAATACTCTACATTAGACATAGGTACAGACATAGGTCCAGCAGGTCAACCTACCCGAAACTGTCAAATGTTCCCAATCAACGTTGAACCTTATGCTTTAGTGATAAAGTTGAAAATCTATTAAAGAAGTTTGATAGATTATAGTAGGTTGATGTGCTGGCGTCTGTACCTAGTGGTTATGGGCCGACTATGAATTTTGCCGATCAGCCTATACATGGGATTTATTATTGATTGAATTTTCGTAGGCAGAATTGCAAACTGGGAATGTCATTAGATACGCAGTTAAATCTATTGTCGTCTCCACCTCGTTACATACCTAATTAGGAAAAGATTGCAATCAGAAGTAAAATAACGATTAAAATACTAAATTAGCAGTAGACATAAGCGTGAGAGCAGTGCTTACGAGTTTGTAGGTCGTGGGTTCGAAACCAGACAGGCGCTTTAGGTACTTTGTGTAAATAATTTAATCACCACTGCTCTCAAAACGGTGAAGAAAAACATCGTGAGGAAACCGGCATGTCCTAGAACCAAAATTTCGAACCAACCCTCACTGGGTTCGCGTGGTAGATTTCAGTCCCAGCAGTGGGAACATTATATAATAGGCTGATATGCTTAGGTATGCTTATAGGCGTGTCACTCAAGTCTACTGCTAATTGTAGTCAGCGACATAGTTTAAATAGATCGGTTAACATCAGTCCATTAATGTCAAAAGAGTTTTATGAATGAACACTTGCCAAATATAACTCGCCTAGAGCACATAATTTAAGTGTAAACAATTCTTTAATTACTAGTATTACAATAAATTTATAACTTTAATTAGGTTCCAAGATTCAAAATTATTGACGTTACAAAATGACTAACGAATTTTTACCTGATTTCAACTTTCAATATTTTACCTTGAAGGTAGTGACATCAGTTCCCGAATCAAGCGCGCCGTCTCCACCGTGTGTGCGTGGCTCACGCTGGTCAGCAGCGGGTGCTGTGGTGCAACTTGTGGCTGATGCTCTGATCGCAGCCGCCTTCTGCAATGAAGCCATCAGGGTGCCTATGTTCGCTACTGGGATACCACGTAAGAACAGAATGTTTTTATTACCTAGGTACCTACTCCTATAGCAAGTAGGTATTCATCACATAAATATTTTAAAGAAATTGTGGTTCAAGCCAAACCAATAAGTTTGTGGCAGATTAACAACTAACCTAGATACATCTAATATAACATTATCATCACGTTTGTGAAAGATTAGCCAGTTTAATAAGGGCAAGCATTAATCGGATAACAATCAAGAATCCGGGCTGCTACTTAGAAATTAAAAAACCCTATAACAATTTGCGCTGGGGAGTTTGTCGCGCCACTTCTTCTTCCCAGCTAAAGCACTAGGAAGTGGTGAAGGGTGGGCGCTTTTGCGGGGACTGTCTTATGACGACTTTGACGTTTGAAAAGTGCTGATTCTCAGCCTAGTTTGAATAAATGACTTGAATTTTGAATTTTTGCGCGACCTGGTAATCCAACCCTAAATAACGTTCACCATTGAAGTGCTCCCAACATCATGCAAAATCTCTGCGTTCTGCTCATTAGTAGAGTATACATTTTTGATACCATATTCTTTGAATATTTGTATTGCAGTTTGGCTTTCGGGTACTTTCATATGCGCGTGGCAGCCCGCTCATAACTTGGGTATGAGGAAGGCACAAAGTATCCAAGGTCCCATAACTATGCTAACTGCTTTACTGTTCCTGACTCCGTTACTACTTGATTCCTGGCCAGCAATTACTCTCTTCGCAGGCGCTGGTAAGTACCTAATTACCTACCTATTCTACTAGAATAGAGTGATTGAGAGTCTAAGTACCTGTAGTCAGACGTCAGGCTTCTTTGACGTCTGACTAGGTAGCCTAAGTAGGTACTTAGGCTCGTACTGACATAGAAAGAGATACCAAAAAAAAAAATACTTTTGCCCTTCAATTGCCTCCCATAAGTAGCTAAGCGTAATATTTGGTTTTCTCAGCTACACCTGTGAAACAATTTACTACCTCAGTTAGACCAGTTGCAGGACCCGTAGATTTGTGGGAGAAAAATGCTGTCTGCTGATGATGCTTTATCACATAAGTACCTACATACAACATTCTTGTGCGTTGCAGGTGTAGTGATATACGCTCGCTGTGAACGTTGGTGCGGCGACCTAGCTGTGCAGCAAGCCCGCAGTGCTTTGGAGAGACGCAAGTTGAGGCCCGTGTCGGCGACTGTACCCCTCAGCGGCGCCCGTCTGACTCACATAGACACCGTGTATATAGCCAGGTAAATACATCAGGCGAGTGGGATAGGTAGGTACAAATTCATACAATGAAGCTATTTTCCAGAGGGGTTGGTAGAAAGTGTAGTTACTAAATAAGTAGTTTTACGATAAAATGATAAGCCAGATTATACCTAAACTAAAAAAAATTGCGCCGTATTTCACTGAGGACATTTTATCACTTTTTTTTTTACTGATAGACATCAACGATGGTAAAAAGGTCTTCCTTGGGGCAAAACAACACCTCTTGTCTGCATTAAAATTCTCGCTACTTATTTCCAGATGACAAGAAGATGACTCGGATACGAGTCTGGATAATCTATTAGACGCGGAGGAAGACGATCCTGACGGAGAATGACAACAGGTTGATGCTATTATTATCATCGCCCCCTAATCATCTCATTACGACTTCATTGATTAATGCACAATGGCGTATTGGCTAATGCAGTTTGGCTGATTGGCTCATAAACCTGGATAATCATGTCGATTGATCGGAAATCGGAGTTGAAATCAATTAGTAATTTCCTACCTACCTACAGAGGATTTTTCATGATTGGGCTGATGATAAAGCGCTCTTGTGCTACAAAATAGCTAGGTAACTAGTTGGTAGAAAACTCTTCCTACTGATGCCTGTAAGTTTAGCTAACAAATTGAACAGATTGTTAATAAAATTATGTGTAGGATTAGGTACTCACTATTGGTATCGCTACTTGCTATCTAATTACACAACTATTTTCGTAAACGATTACGACAAATTTGTTTCATTTTGACAGTTCAACAACATTCATTGCGTTATTTACGTTGTTGAGCAGATTTATTTTTCGAATATATGAAGCAATTAATTAACAATTTGTTTAAAAACGATTCAAATTCCGATTGATCGTGTATTGCGTAATTAGGGTATTGGATTACTATTAAATAAGGTACCTAACGTATCGAGTACGTTTACGTTACAACCTGAGTCGGTAGTAACACAGCACCTAAGGTAACCAACAGGAAAATAACTTTGTTTGTAAAGTTGTATTGTAGTGCCTAGATAATTTGTGAGTATTCATGCTAGCTGTTAGTATATTTGAATACCAATTAGGAAACCTTTTGATCTTTTTTGTATGTGTAATCGAGGTACTCAATCTAATAAGTACTTACTTAATTCCTAGGTCATTTTTAAGAGATTATACGCTAGCTTGGTGCGATCTTAATTTTCAAAATTGAATCATGATGTGATTGTAAATATGGTATTCATTATTTTTTAAATGTCGTACATGATTGTTAAAAATTCATCCGTCCATTCCGCCATTGCCATTTTGGGCACGCTTTGCCTGATGCAATTAATCACGTGTAAGTAATTATAAGGAAAAAAAAAACCTTGTATTTTTTCACTATTAATCATGTTAGCTATAAGTTAAAATTGTAAATAAATGGAACAGATTTATAAAAGAAATCTTAAAGTTGCATAAAAGCATTTTAAACAAATAGACAGGATAATATAGCCACGAATATAGCCCTTGAATTGAAAGATGTTTGAATTTTAAACCTTTTGACGGTAATACAATTTTCAGTTAGGATTAGTATTGCTACTGTATGAAATCGGCCTACACGATGTTATAGCAATAGATGATGATCGTGATTAATTTAGCAATAAAAATGCTGATTTGCATCACAGTTGTTTTATTTCATAGCAAGCATTAAAAATATTATTTAAAGTTTATTTTTCTAACAAGTACATTTTATATATCCTCTCAGCTTCTTGATCTTCGAAACTAGGAATGAAATCAACAGGAATCACTTCTTTGAAACCCTCACTAGTTGATGGCTCAACGTATTTGTTTCTGAAACAAAGCAAAATGTTTTGAATTATTCATGGTAATTCTTTTTTTGTCACCATACTTTTTATTTTTATAACCCTTTGGTTATAAAGATAAGAGTCAATAAGAGAGAGTCAAGATTCATTAATCATTCTTTACATTTCCTTGAAGCCTGAACTAAGTAAGACTTTAGTGCACTTACTTGTAAGTATGATAAACAATGTCATTGACTGGAATGTGCTTGATTTTCATAAGTTCTCGGAACTTGTTGTTGTGTTTCGCATGGGCCATGCTAGTCGTCAGGTACACGCATCGGCAGTTCACGTTCATTTCTTGGGCGAGCGACACCCAGCGGCCGCGAGATTCTTTGTCGGGGTTAGTGCAGTCCACTATTACACTTTTACCTCGCTGGAAAGACAACAATAGATTACGTACTTAACAGCAGATAGGCCTTTTTGTATCGAATAGTGGAAGAAAATTAAGTTTTATTAGCCTTGTTTATTTTTATGAAATGCAGAATACTAGTTAAGTGCAAGAAACTAAGGGACATGGCCATAAGACCTGGGCCTTAACTATTATAAGATCAGACATATTTTTTCATTTTAAAATTATGAATAAAAGGTACCATATTGCTTCGGCATAAGGATTATAGCACAAAACAATTGTCTATACATAATTAAGAATGTGAACCTACCCGCAGCACCTTGGTTGCTTCAGCAGCACATTTTTGCCAAGAACCAAGGACATCTCTACATACGGTGACATAGCTGGACTCAGATTTCTTTTCAATTTGTTTTGCCAAAAATGACTTTCCACTGCCAGGAAACCCAACCAAAACCAGTATCTAGAATACACAACACATTATTACAAGTTTTAAAATAAAAAATATTATTTATTGTAATAACAATTTTTTTATTTTTTTTTATTTTAACTTACTTCTTTTTCTTTTCCAATTAAATCATTATTAAATGTTCCAGACCCAAGTTCTTTAGGGTTAAACTCTGGTTTATTCATAGGGACTTTATTTCTTGGGTGATCCATGAAAAATTCTTCAGGAGTGTAAAATTGAAGACCAAGATTGTCAGCCATAAGTTTGTCAGCCATAGAATGATCTTTCTTTTTGCCAGGAGCCCAATTTGCAGCTCTGCCTGCAGCATCACCACAATAAAAGCTTTTGACCATATTGATTTCCAACCCATCATTTTTCTAAAACAAAAAAACCATGATGAGATTCCTTTATCAAAAGCATAACAAAGAATTGGCTGTATGAAGTATTCCTTACCTGTTCTGACAACACTTTCCACATTCCAGTGGTTGGTTTTCTGTAAAATCCTTTACCTGTGGCAAAGTATACTTGAAAAGGAACATCTAACGTCATCACAATATTTTCAATTTTTATCTTGAAGTCTTCTATCTTAACCCTCCCATTGCCTATTGGTGCTTGATTACTTAATATCACAAGCCTATAGCCCCGTTCTATGAGCTCTTTTAACTTCTTTTGAGCATTGTGGAAAGCTATTTGCCAGTCATTAGTGTCAACAGGATATACTTTACCAGATTTAGTCTTGATCAAAGTCCCATCCATATCAAATGCTGCTATTTTTTGGCTAGGTTTGACACCTTTTCTAGTAAATACATAGAGTTCGCCTTTGTCAATATCTTCCCACAGATTTTCCATAGCTTCTTTTACTGTAGGAGTATCTGTTTTTAAGCTTTTCCTCTTTCTCTGAGGCTCTCCTTCTTCTAATTTTCTTTTGTTGCCTAGATTTGGTTTGTCACAGTTATCTGGTGGTGGATTAAATTCTATGACATGAATATAGTCGTTTAACAATATTTCAATTCTAGATCCATGTTCTACCACATATTCTTGGTTCCTTTTTAGAGCAAACCCATCAAGACCTGAGGGATTTACTCCCAGCTGTTTGACTTCAACAAAGCATTCTTCACAGTTTGCTTTAAGGAAAACTGAAAAGAGAATAACAAGACATAACTTGTATTTCATTTAAATAAAGATCTTCAGAAAATTTATACTAATGGTGATGTAAATGTGGAAGAAAAAGACATGCTGCATTGACCCTTAAAATTGGGATAAGAGCTCCTAATTTATTTGACCTTCTTTCTTTCTATCTTTAATTAAATTCTGGGCAGTGTTGTCTTCTTTGGTTTTTCCATACATAATTTTACTTACGTTGCTGTCGAGAACAAGCCGGGTCCTTAATTCTTGTTATTTTGCTGCGACCTATTGCTGTTTCGATATTGTGAATTAATTGTATAGGTGCATGGGTATCCAGCAAGCATTTTAAGAAACAAGAGCGAGTTACAGAACCCATTAAAGAAGTTATAAGATTACAATATTGTGAATTAAATTCTTAAAATAAAAATACACGTTTTCAAGTTCACTAACATTTTGAATGTATTTTGATTTGACTTGACAATGACAAGAAGAGAAGGACGAAAAAATGTTCTAATGTCAATGTCAAGGCAATGTCAAAACAGCGGTTTCTCTGGTTTTCTCCGAAACCTCAATGGTTATTTCCTTTTTTTTATCACAGATTATTGATTTTTCTTAATTTATATATTCCTTTTTTCCAATAAATGGACTGAAGCAGAGTGAACAGATGAATCTGTGAGATTATACGGCCAGTCTCGCATGGAAAGCGCCAGGTACCTCTTTTTTGCCCTGTGTTTCAATCTTGAAGCGCCGTCATTCAATCTTCATTGTCGTTTATTTTATTTTGTTATAAATGATTCCTTACGTAAAATATTGTAATCGACAGTTAAACAGCGTTTTACTAGACTACCGTTTTTGCTGACAGAACTATCACTCGCCAGTATCGTAGGCGCGACTAATACTTTGTTTTCTATCAGTACACAATGAATGAATAAGTAAATGCAGACCTTAGCGGTTAAATCCTTGAGAATTTGACCTATGACCTGACTGATCTTTAATGCCTGGTTTACACGAGCTTGTCTGACGATGCCAGACGATGTTGGCTTTTGTTGGCCTGTCACAGCGCTGTCACTTACAACGTAGGTACAGAGTCTGGCAAAACCCTGAGGGACAACGAATTTGAATCGTTTTGAAACAAATTGCTAATCCATTGCTTCATAAGTTCGAAAAAAAACTGCTCAACAACGTAAATAATGCAATGAATGCTGTTAAACTGTCAAAATAAAACAAATTTGTCGTAATCGTTTATGAAAATATTGTATGTAATTAGATAACAGGTCAATCAGTACACTGAACACTCCATTCACGACAAGCATGAACGAGCGTCATCCAGCAAAAACCGTAATAAGCACTTACAGCCCTATTTGACATGACATTCGACTTGATTTGAAAATTACACAGACATAAAACTCTTTGTAAGTCTGTGGAAAATTACAATGAATGACAATCTGCTTGACATTTCCTGATTTCAAGTGATTTCCCATGTAGTCTGTGGATTTCCCCGATTCGCGTTTATGCGTTTGTGACGTTAGGAAACGCGCTTGCACTACATTATTTTTTCTTACGGATAATGAAATGATTTAAAATAGGAATATATGAATGGTCAGTCATACTTTTCATATTTCGCAGCAAAGCACGACTATTAATTTTCATACAAATTGATTAATTGAGGGCAAAATTAAGGTTTGTAGTCAGCTGTAACAGAATCATAATTCAATGACGTGTATTTGTTACATTGGTGGTGTCATGTGGATTTAACCGCTTGAAATTATTTTCTAATCAATTTTCAGGCTATACTTGGTCCAGTCATGCCGATAACAAAGCGTAAGCATTCACCTGAGAAGGAAGAGTTAATTGAAAATGGTGAGAATCCAGTAGAGGGTGGACGCAGTGATATCAAAGGAGATGAATTTAATATTGCTGTTTTGCTATTTCTATACACCCTTCAGGGTATACCATTGGGACTTGCTGGAGCTGTGCCCATGCTCCTTCAAAATCGTGGTATAACTTACACCCAACAGGTAAGGATTCTTTATTCATGTTATTCAATATTTCTGCTGCTAATCAATCCTGCAAGGGTAACTCATAAAATTGCCTTTTATGATAACTATTAAATGCATACAATTTGTGATTGCAAAGGTAATGAGTTTTTTTTATTATTGCACTTATTTGATAATGATTTGATTGTGTTGTGGAATTACAAAAAAATTGCACTTTATTATTTTTGTTTCTATGTAAATAGCCCTTGACAACCTCTCTTGCTCTTCTTTACACCTTTATGCAGGATTGGTTGGAAAAGACAATATTTCTTCAGCTTTAATCAATTTCATTCAAATCAACAAATTCTCAAAGACTTAGGAACTTACGTTTTTAGATGTACAATGCTTTTGATAGCTTAATATGATAAAAAAAAAAAAAACAAAAAAACATTGAATTATTTGGCAGTTAATTTCTTGTTCCATCCTTATGAAACAGGCCCTTACAGTAATGTAAAACAATTTTTTTACTGAAAAAAATAAATATATTGTACTATTTACTTTTCAGGCAGAGTTCAGTTTTGTCAACTGGCCATTTAGCGTGAAGTTATTATGGGCTCCTATAGTGGATGCTCTATTCTGGCCAAACTTTGGTCGAAGAAAAACCTGGCTTGTACCAGTTCAATACTTGATTGGAATTGTGATGATCATCATGTCATACAGTGTTACTAGTTGGCTGGGATCTGATGAGATAGCTCCCTCAATGACTGTTCTCACAATATCATTTCTTTTCCTAAACTTCTTGGCTGCTACACAAGATATTGCCGTTGATGGATGGGCTCTTACCATGCTTAAAAGGTAAATAAACAATATGTAATCATGCTAAGTAATAATTGCCTCACGGGTCGTTAAGCTACTCTTGCCGGGGTTGGTCTGCTGATGGGTGATTATCTTTACACTCCTCTGTCCCTCGGAAAGCACGTTAAGCCTTTGGTCTCGGCATTTCGGATCGTCATTTGTGGATCTTTGACAGTTGTTACGGGTCGTCAGAAGCCCACAATGGGACTAATCAATTCATAATCTTGAGTAATTTGTATGGACTTTTTATACAAAAGATCATTTGTATGTCTGATAATAATACTGTTTTATTAAAGATAGTTGAAATTGGCTTTTAGTGTAATCCTCAGTTAAATAATATCAATACTAAGTACTAATTAAACAATTAATTATTTTTTATATTTTATCAATCCATAATATGATAATTATTGATAAGATAATAATCACTTCTATTGCTCTATAATTCCCCAGGTGTAATGTAGGACATGCTTCAACATGCAATACTGTGGGTCAAACTGCTGGATTCTTCCTAGGATATGTAATGTTCCTGGCGCTAGAATCTCCATACTTCTGCAACAAATACCTGCGCTCTGAGCCAGAAGAAACTGGTCTTGTTACTCTGGGCAGCTTCCTTCTCTTCTGGGGATGGGTGTTTATAGTCACCACGACACTCATTGCAGTTTTCAAGCATGAAATTAACGATTTGGCTAACACTAAAGATAATAATGTGAAAGGCTTCAGCGATGTTGTGACTGCTTATAAGCAGCTCTATACAATTATTAAGTTGCCGGCGGTACGCACATTAGCTTTGGTCCTTTTTACTGCTAAGGTAAATATCTATCTTAATCAAACTAGATAAAACTTACACTAGAGTCATCTCAGCTTATAGTAACTAATCTGGTACTTCTTATTTTAACAGCTTGGGTTCTCTGCAGCTGATGCTGTGTCAGGACTGAAACTGGTAGAGGCCGGAGTACCGAGAGAAGACTTGGCCCTACTTGCAGTTCCACTAGTCCCAGTACAAATTATAATGCCAGTGGTTAGTATTCAAACGTTCGTCGTCCGCGCGCAAATCCGAAAACAGCACAATAATCTAAATATGTATATGTTGTAGAATGATTTGATAATTCGAAATTTGCGAAAACACGGATAATCGGTTGGTCACAGTTCTAACCTAACCTAATCTATTTCACCCAGTTCAATATGACGAATCATACAATCTGCCTGCGATTAAATAATTAGACAATGGTGAAAACAATTGCGAGCGAAGCGAGCGGTGCCGCGGCAGCAGCCGGCGAGCGCTACTTCCAAGTTGCTTGCAGAATTTTTTTCACCATTGTCTAATTATCCGTGTTTTCGCTATATCCCTAGGGTTTTCGCGAAAATTCGAATCATCTAATCATCCTACGACAAAAGGAGAAACTGACCGACTGACATATCAATGCACAGCCGAAACTACTGTGATTTGGGACGTGAAATTTTGCACACGGCTTCCTTTTATAATGTACACTTTGATCTATAAGCTTAAAAATTGGTTTGAATGCTTATTTATCTGAATAAATGTTGAAAGATTGTAAATATAAATTTTCGAGGATTTTCTTTCAAATGGAGTGGAGTAGGTGTTATTTTTTTAGAGGAAACTACGAAATCCACGCGGACGAAATCGCGGGCAATGTCCTATATAATAAAAATGAAATGCTGTTCGTTGGTTAGCGCATCTCTTCAGATCGGCTGGACCGATTTTGCAAATTTTTGTTATAAAATGAATACGCATCAATCATAAAGAACAAAAAAAAAAGCCTAGAAAATTGATAAATTCGGGAAAACGGAATGTGCATTTTCTATTGGAATTTGGACAGGACAACGTCTTTCGGGTCAGCTAGAACATACATTTATCCTATGTCACTCAGTATTTATTTAGTACTTCAAGCACGCAAATGTACTGTATGTACAGAGGTGGACTTAATGCCTCTGTAATAGTGTAGCTTTCTATCAGTGTAACATTTTTTTTAAATAGGATTAAAATTTCCAGAGATTACCTACCTTTTACAAACAAGCAACTAAACCTCTTTATAATATTATTATTGATTATTGACAGTAAATATTAAGATTATGAAAGAATAAGAATAGAATAATCTATTCTTATTCTTTCTTTTTTTGTCTTTTGGATGGGTGCTATAAAGATATGCACCCATCCAAAGGACAATTTGTCTTCTAGTAAGTAATGAGATATTGAAATAAAAAATCAATGAAATATAAATAAATATAATGCAAGTGTGTCTTCCCCACTCAGACGCAAAGCGTATTACTGATCTTTATGTAATAAAATTTAATGTAGTTTCTGCCTCCCCCATGAGAAAGAGGCGTGAGTTTATGTATGTATTTAAGCAATAAAAGATGTAAGCTTAAAAACCTACGAAAATCTATGTGACGAAATTCCCGTATATTAATTTAGGTAGGCAGGGCCTGATCTAGCCGCTCCAGCCGCCCTTTAAAAAAATTTCTTTTACGTTCTTATAGATTTTTAAATAAGCAGGTAGGTACTATCGAAGAACTTCATATCTAAGCAGTTTGAAAACAAAATCCCGTGATCACAATGACCACATCTGTTACCGCCCCGGTACTATAGCTGCCGAGCGCTGCAAGCAGAAATAGTTTTAAAGGTGTATAGATATGAACTTCTTCGATGGTACTTACTTAATAAATTCACACACGCACTTCAATATTTGTATATTTACCTGCCACCAACATTAACTATTCACTTTCAGAACATAACTACCAGATTTTGCATATTGTATGAAACCTTAAGAAATGTAAATAAAATAGAAAGACACTGTTCCCTTTTTGTATCGCCACACTATTTACAAACTACAATGTAACGGAAATGATTCTCCCGAAAAATATTAAACGAATGAAAATATTATAACCAACGTTTTGCTTAAATAGACAACCAAATCAACTTGAGAATGACTAAAGGTCGAAGTCACGTTGTCAAGGTCACGTTGTAGGTTATAAGGGTATTTCCCAATAATAAATATTACCTACACTATTTCTCTCAACGTGGTTGGGGAATCCACGGCATAGACTAAGAATACACCAGAAACGTAAACGAAACGAAAGGGGTTGCCATTTCAGAAATGTAAAATCGATAAAATTTTGGGAGAATTTGCTTGTATTCTCAAAAATCGTAGAATTTATATCTCTTTAATTGCAGGTTTATCTATTACTGTCTTTTTTTTTTTTTTTTTTTTGGTGGGAAATTATCAAATAACTTCTCCCGCTCTGGGTGGAGCGGGAGGGCGTGTCAGACTCTTACTGACTAAAACCCACCCGTGTTCCTTCCGTTGCCTGTACGTTGCCAGGGGCCACGGTATCCCTTTCGGACTTTCCCGCAACCCCGACACACCCCACCCCTTAGATTCAAATTTGATCGTAAATGCGCTGCATTACAATGTTATGTCTTTCATTTCAGCTTTTAGCGAAGCACACGACGGGTCCAGCGCCGCTGTCGCTATGGTTGCGCGCGTTCCCTCTAAGACTCCTAGTGGGACCGCTGGCGGCCGGTCTCGTGGCCCTCACACCCAACCTGTTGGGCGACACTGGCCCAACATACTCATACCTATTCGTTTTAATGATGCTTTACGTCTTTCATCAGGTATGTGGACGCTGGATATAATTACTTACTATGTCTTTTCTCTTTAAATATTCAGTCTAACACCATCACCTATATTTGTGTATACATGAGCTCTATACCTTTCCCTAACACTATTGTAAACCAATGTTGAATGTATACGCTGTTGGTGTTCCCTAGTAAATATACAATAAACTGTTGGCTACACACATGCTGGCCGGATTCTAAAGATCGGCCGTAAAAGATCATGATATGGCCGCCAAGTTTATACAAATTGGTATAGCCAAAGTCATAGTTTTTAGCCCTTTAAACACCAGCCGATAAGCGCGTATGCCTAAACTTTTGACGATGCTGAGTTTTGCGTAAGGGTCCATACCCAACAAACTCATCATCCTCAAAAGTTTTTGGCGGTAGCTTCCCACGACGCGGCGTGCAATTAACGGTACATCTACCTAATCCTTGAAAAAAAACCTCCGTAATTTGTTCTAGTTTCTATCAATAATCCTGCATGATTGTTTCAGACATGCCTGTACTGCATGTTTGTGGCTGTGATGGCTTTCTTCGCCAAAGTGTCGGACCCAGCAGTAGGCGGCACCTATATGACCTTCTTGAACACAATGTCGAACCTTGGCACTAACTGGCCCAATACTCTCGCTCTTTGGGCCATCGACCATCTAACGTACAAGACATGTTCAATATCAGGAAGTAATGACAACATGTGTGCCACGCCAATGGAGGAGTCGGTACGTAAAGCTGTAATAATAAAAACGAAGATGAAACTCTGCCTAATGCCTGTGCACAAATATCTTGTAACTACGTTATATTTAAAAGTGATTTTCGAAAGCCAGCTTGAGTAAAACCCAATGCTTTGCATTCCACGCTAATTAATGTAGCAAAAACGAAAATTGTACCAGCCTTGGTACAATTTTCGTTTATCCTTAATTAATTATTCGAAAAGTACGATTGTTTCATAAAATTCCCCTATTCCCCCTATACACATCGACGGTGAACGTGATTGAATGTAATGTACCTACTAGCTACTCATATAGTCTAAAAGTTATTCACAACATCGTACCTACCTATCCGCAATTATACAGCGTGTTGCAAAAACCCTGTCCGAACCGCGAAAGTGTTGTTAAGAATCATACTGAGTCTAAATATGTGGTAATTGTCTGGAAAAAAGATTTTTTATTTTTTTTATCAATGTATAGATTTACCGGATTGTTACATGGGGCGCGGGCGGCCGTCGTTTAGCGTGTGTCTACAAGTCATATCTTTTGACCTTTGCTTACCATTTATAATGAAATTGGGGTTATTTTGGCACTAAAAACGTGAATTTCAAATAGAAATTACATTACCATTTAAAAAAATAAAAAAATCGTAATATTATTGCGGTACCTATACGTCCCCTTTCGGATCGAACAGGGTTTTTGTTACATGCTGTAGATATTGGTCGTTGCAATTTTCCCTACATAGTTATACAGTTAGTAGTAAAAACCCAGTACTTACCTAAGTACATAATATTTATTTATGTACCTGTTTATTACCCGGCTACGGCGTAGTAAATTGTGATTTTGACCGGTATGTATGTATGTTCAACTATTCCCTCATAACTTCTAAACTTCATATCATAATTTGAGAAATAAGGTATCGTTGGAAGCGTCTTGACTGTCCGCTGGCTATGATTGTGCCGTCTAGAGGACATAGGCAGGAACTAAAAAAAATATATACAGGGTGGCAGGGACATTACGCGAAAACTGTTACCATGGATTCAGTACATGATTCTGAAGCCCAGGTGTCGAAATTTTTCGTCGGTTATGAAAAAAAAAAAAACAGCTGTTCCATACATTTTGACTGCGTAGGTATTGCACTTTTCTATGAAACAGCATTTTTTTTTTTTTTAATAACCGGCGTTAAATTTCCACGCAGGGGCGTTCAGAATAATGTACTGAAGCCATGGTAACAATTTTCGAAATTTGAAAATTGCCATCCTGTATATTATAAACCCAAAATAATTTAAATAAAAATAAAAGTTATAAAAACTAAAACCCAACTACGACAAAAACGCCAACTAAAAAGGTATAAACAAGACAACAATCACAAATTAAAAATCCGAAATCACACGTTGTGATAAGGCATAAATCGAACAGCTATCTAATTACGTAACATATTTTCGTAAACGATTATGACCAATCTGTTTCATTTTGACAGTTCCACAACATTCATTGCGTTATTTACTTTGTTGAGCAGATATTTTTTTCGAACTTATGAAGCAATGGATTAGCAGTCTGTTTCAAAACGATTCAAATTCTGATTGATCGTGTATTACGCAATTAGGATACGTGGGATTTTCGATTTGTCTGTCTGTGACGTCTTATTTATACCTTTTAGTTGACGTTTTTATTTTTATAACTTTTATAGCAATTGTATTTTCCTGTTCACAGCTATGTAAATCAGTCGGCGGGACTTGCAACGTGCGAATTGACGGATTCTACATAGAAACCGCGCTTTGTTTAGTGGTGGGCTTCCTGTGGCTGCAATGGGGCAAGCCGACCATTAACAAGCTACAGCGGCTGCCTTCGTCCGCGTGGCAAATCAACCGATATAACAGATAAGACTGAATCTTTTAATTTCGCTGTGTATATAATGTAAAGGTTTCCAGGGAAATACGTCTTCTGATTTACTCATACAAAAGGACTATTAAAAAAAAAAACTAACATTTTAATTGTTACTATACAGGAAATTTAAAATGTTTGTGTATTTTGTTTAGAAGCATGGTTGGTAACATATGGCTTGGATTTTTAGTACAATTTATTGTAATTAATTAGTTATTATGGTACCAAAGCCGTATACGTTTTTTCTTTCAAAGAATTACTCAATTATTTGTAACCGCCCCACGGTTACAAATAAAGTAAACACGGTTGCAAAGTATTAGTAGTTAGACCTAACGAAACACAAAATTCAGTATGTATTATTCCTCGAGTGAGATAAACGCAATATTATTATTTTAGGTGCAGTCCTCTTTTCTACTTAAGCATATCATTTGCCTATCGAGGCTGCAATAAAAAAAAAAAAGAAAGAAAAATATTTTATTTGTGTCACGCACAGGAAATAAAAAAGGAGCATGTAAAACTAGCAAAATTAACTTATTTTTAAATTAGTTATAAATACTTTCTTATGAATTTTCCATAGATATAAGCAGTTTTTTTTGTATAGCATACTCCTCTATACTATAGTTGTTGGTGCTCCATGCTTTTAAGTGGACCGTATAATATTCTTAATCGTAATAATATATATTATGTATCCTCTAAACCTAACTGTACAAAGCGGCCTATAACTGACTTGGCAATCGCCACAAACGACCCTGCTTCTCAGTATTTTTCGTCAACTATACCTCGACTATACATTTATAAACAAAACAAGACTACATTTAAAAAAAATCTTATTATAAAATTGCCCCACTATATTTATATTTTAGTAACATGTATTGCATTGAACGCATCTTTTTACAAAGGGTGCAATAAATTATTCCGATATGATGACAGTTTATATAATTTTTATATAGTCGTCAGTCGACGTATTTAGGTAGCAGTAAGGTAGTTTAAATAAGAATTTTCGTTAATTTTACATAAGGATGTGTGATTATTATTTAATTAGTATATTATGTTGAACGTGATTCCTTTAAAATAAAATTATTGTCTATTATAAATTGTTTACGTCCACGTCTTAATGTTTAAGTATTACTTTAGCGTACAACGTCTATAAGTAAGGGATATTTATTGTATTTTTGTCAACAGTACAAATTTTTATTGTTTTCTCAATTTTCTGTATATATTTGTTGTCTAAGAACGTTTTATGTAAATATAATGTACAGGGAATAACAAAAAAGCAGTAGTGACGTATTGTTATAATTTATTTATGTACACATCAACACTTATTAATAAAACTATACAATCTTTTTAACAACGATGCTAGTTCATTTATGTAATTTGCGCCATAAATACACAATAAAATCCATAATGTGAAGACATTTACGTAATAATGAGAGTACACTTTGTGCTAGTAATAACTTGCAACTGTCATAAATTCTAACAAGTATATTCCTACAATAAATTATATAACACATAACCAAGCATATCTGGAAGAAATATTTCTACATAAAATCTATGTGAAAGGACTGACATAATACCAGTACAATAAATCATTTTTATAAACAGTTCGTAACTATCTGGATTAAACAATCATATGCTTTTGTTTCAATTTTCCTTGTTTCTCAATATATTTTATAATCAAAATATATTTACCATTCATTAGTCCAACGTTCCACGCTGTAACATTCATGCAAAATAGCCAAAACAAGTAAAAAAGCTAGGATTGTTATTTTCGACAAACTCAATGTAATTGAGCTGCCGCAGTGTCGCAGCACCTTGTTTTATACATTAATTGACCCTGTTATACTTGACATTACAATGGCACTGTGAAATGAATTTTGTTTGACAATAAAAACCATTAAATGATTTGATTTTCTTATTTTAAAATGTAGTTCTACTTATCAAGAAGTTGGTACTTACTGTTTTAAAATTTAATTTAGTTCATTTCTTAAAGATCTGGAGGAGGTTAATCGTCTGAACGAGTTAAACCAGGCTGCCAAACAAGGAGATTCTCTTTCGGTACACATACAAAGCAATACAATGAATAGACCTAAATACTTAACTACCAACAAATCAAAGCCAAATTGGTTAAATAACATTAAATTATTACAGTCATAGACCAGAAACACAAATAGTTACCTACTCACAGTTTGTTGCATTTCACGATCGCGCATCAATCATTGCAATTTAAACCATAATGTCAATGACATTAAACTCCGATGTCGCAAGCTCGTGATTTGCAATGACTATGCCTAACTCCTGTAAAAGACTTCGCTCTATTTCTAACATAGTAATAATTCTTTGGTATATTTTTTAATACATTTGATATTTGAAAATTGAGACTATTTGTTCACTATTTTATAGGTACCTGTACACTATTGATTATAATTCTATAATACGATCACACTATACAATACAATACTAACAATGTAATTATACAATCTTAGTTTTTGTTTACAACTTTCACTATGGGACTAACGCTGAAATCGAGAAAAAAAATCAGCTGTCCCTAAATGAAAGTTGTCCATAATGATGAGTACAATGACCCCATATGAGGTTTAGGGTAAACAAAAACTAATCTTGTATAATTAGTTTTCTCATTTACAGAACTACAGTTTATAATATCATAATACTCCATTTAAATTGGAATTAATTATGCGTACTTATAATTAAAGAATAAAGCACCCAAATTGTAGTGCGTCTAACCTTTTATGAAGCGATGTCAGTTTTTTCGTTTTTTAGCTTAGCATAATCAAATTAATACAATATTACATAACTAAGTAGGTATAATTTAAGTTTAAGCCCTAACAAATATTAAATACTCAATAATCAAACTTTTTAAAAGAACAATAAGATATGCTATGTATCTAATTACGCAACACATTTTCGTAAACGATTACGACAAATTTCTTTCATTTTGACAGTTAAACAACATTCATTGCGTTATTTACGTTGTTGAGCAGATTTGTTTTTTCGAACTTATGAAGCAATGGATTAGCAATTTGTTTCAAAACGATTCATATTCCGATTGATCGTGTATTACGCAATTAGAGTAATTGTGTTGCGCCTTAAACTATGCTCATGCGCAGCTGTCCATACTCCCGCCAAATTGTGATCACAGTAATTATAACGGCCACACTTGTGGTTGTGGCAATACTTTAGAAAAAATCTGTTCTAAAAAGCTGGCAAGACTAAGAAAACATCAAACACAGTACATTCAGTGATTTAGAATCAAGGTTCGCGCCTAGACAGGTCGTCGTCGCTAATGATTGGCTTGCGGTCGTCTCCTTTGCTGCCACGAGCGAAGCGTCCGACGCGACGGGCGATGGCGCTGGTCTTCTCGACCGCGCCCCATCCGCCGCTGTGCCCACCACCACTGGCTGACCGGGAAAGCAGACCGGTGACACCCTCACCCAGCTTGCTGTGGTGGATGCCGTAAAGGAAGTATAGGAGAAGGCCTGAAAATATCACGTTTATCGTTGATTCAAGTACTTACTCATTAAAATATCTAAAAAAATAATATATCTTTCAATGTCAAGTGACGAGCAAAGAATAACAACGCAGTTCTAATAACAGTTTTGAATAATGTGGAAAAGGGATATTTAATAACACATTGTGTAGGTAGGTATAGGTAGTAAACTTATTGCTGCCCATCTTTTCATTTATAATACTTTAGTCACCTTTTACGGCAGTAACATACACGAATAAATAATTAGGAACTTATAAGTATACAGTAGGTAATTATCTATCTACAAATACGTAAAAAATATACCTATCACCACCACGGTAATGTGACTACTTGTAATGAGTGACAAATACACAATTAGTCTAGGTGGAAAAGTTCCAACTTTTTTGGCACGTAAATTATTTCGAGGTGAAAAAAAGTATAAAAAATGTAACTGACCGAAAGTCATCCAAATAGCGAATCGGGCCCAGGTGAGCGCGTTGAGGTTGATCATGAGTTCAACGTTGAGTAAAACGCTGAGGGCTGGCAGCAACGGCACCCACGGCACACGGAACGGCAGCCGCGTCGGACTTTGTTGATGTGCCCAAATAATCACCAAACCTGAAAAATATATTGACAGAATATTAAGTCTCTGACTTCAACATGTCAGGCTGTGACGGAATAGAGCCACCTGCAAGAGAAAAAACACTTACAAGCTACAATAATGAAACTGAGAACGAAATCAGGAAGCAATCCCCACAGTCCAGCGGGCTCTGCTAAGAAGTGGTTGTGGGCGCAAAGAGCAGCTGCGGCGGCGGTAAACAAGTAGACACAGCTCGTGACCGCAGCCCCGGGAGCCCGGCCACCTACCACCGGCTCTAACCAAGCGTACTGCGCCCGAAGACGGCCCACTGTCAGAGCTTCAAACATCTGAAATGGAAATAAGACAGTTTATTAGAATTTCCAGAAAATAAATAAATAGAGAAAATAAATTCATATAAGTACCTCGGAAGAAGAAGAACCGCCATCAGTACCCGGAGTGCCAGTCGCTGAACTATCTTCCCGGTCACCAGGAGATTCCAGTTGTGGAATTCCAAAACTCTTATCTTCCACCGCAGGAACGGGCCGGTAACGCAGTATGATCACTGCAGCACTAACAATAGTGTAGGCTAACAGAGTTCCTATCGACATAAACTCCACAAGCTTTTCCAGATCGAACAAAAGAGCTATCAAAGCAGATGAAAGACCAGAGATAATCAGATTAACAATAGGAATTTGTGATTTGTTACTAATGTCACTGAGAAAACCGAAAAGGAGACCATCTGCAGACATCGCATACAAACATCGTGGCAGAGAAAATAAGGAGCCTAACAGAGTTGTGGTCATACCGCAGACGGCTCCAACCGCAACAGCATATTTAGCCCAGTCAGCGTGGACTGCACCGAGGGCTGCCGGTAACGCAGCGTCGGGGTTGATAGTCTGATATGGAACCATTAAAGTAAGCGCTAGAGCCACCAGAATGTAGCCAAAAGCAACAAGTGCCATTGAAAGTATGGTGGCGATGGGGATCGACCGTGACGGATCTTTAGCTTCCTCGCTTGACGCGGATATACTGTCAAAGCCCACGAATGCGTAGAAACACGTAGCTGCTCCAGCTAATACGCCACTCACGCCATACGGCATGAACCCGCCATTCTTTTCTGACCAGTTACCGAGATCGGCGTAATAGAAACCAAGGAATATGACAAGGGATATAACCAAGAGGTTTAAAATCGTAAGACCGTTGTTAATATAGGCTGAGGTTTTAACACCAACTGCTAAAATTAAGGATGCTACGATACATATCAGAAATGCTAGAACGTCTGGATATCTACTTAAAAGAGTTTCGTGCATTTCTCCAGTTATGGAAATAGTAGCGTTGCTTATTGCACCGTCCAATATTGCGTCTAGATACCCGGACCATGCTCTAGCCACGGAGGCAGCTCCTAAAACAAAAAGCAAAATTATAGCTCGGTCCTCCAAAACATGAAAAAAAAAACGAAAAGGAGACTATTAGCATATTTTTTAAATATAGGTCCTGTTGCAGAATCTCACCTATCATATATTCTAATACGATGTTCCAACCTATGATGAAAGCCCAAAATTCACCAATACTGACGTACGTGTAAGCATATGCACTGCCAGCTCTCGGGATTCTAGTCCCAAATTCAGCGTAGCATAGAGCAGCTAAGGTAGATGTTATTCCAGCCAGCAGAAAACTTAGAGCCGTTGCTGGTCCAGCCATGTGCCGAGCAACAGTTCCCGTCAGAACGTAAATACCAGCTCCGACCATGTGCCCCACACCTGGAATCAAAAAAATAGTTTTAAGGCTCTCAGATTCGAGATACCGGCGACGACCACTGACGGACGCAATCTACTACTAAGACCTCACATTTTGTGGGAACTCGCCACCGGGCACAACGAACGCTGCGGGGTCTTCCTACAAAATATACATACAAGTATAATTACTTCTGTTTGCCAGGATTTATACAATAAGCCCTATCTACAGCAAAGAAAAAACTAACGCCCATTGTGTCTCAGTCATGATTGTTTGTGGCGTGGAGCTCGCAACGGTTTCAATCCATTGGGAAAACAACTTGAGTGCAAAATAAACTTTTTTGGAATCTCTCAGATTGTTCCAATTGGGTCAACAACAGGAAGGAAAGAACATAATTAACTAAGTATATGGTACTACTCACCTAACAAAGTGATGTCCAAGGTAGTGAGACATCGGTTCAGCGGGGTATCCAAGGAGTCTCCGTATATAGGTTTACGACGATTCATTTTGTGGCAAAAGCCAGATAGTACGTGCCCGAGAATCTTATGCCTGGCTCCCGGCATGGTGACTTTTTATGAAAAAAAAAAACTAAATTAGAATAGATCCCTAGGTATATGGATAGGTACTTGTAGTAAATATCTAAGTATAAGGACATCAAGTTATTATTAAGTACATGAATGCAAGTAGGTAAAGGGAGATAATTGAAGTTATATGTACTGCACTACACGACTTACTCCAGTTATTTATGGACGTAGAATTGTCACTATGATGGTAGATCTATATTAGGAACTGCGTTCAGATTCCACTACACTTCAAGGCTTTACCGTTATTGAAAGCTACGTTTTATAGATATTTCTTGGACACCTTTTATAAACATATGTTTTTAATTCTTCTACTTGGAACTGTAGTAAGACTGGAACAATACCTGATGTTAAAAGGCCAGCTGACGATATTTGCGTGAACTTGTTCAACTGTTACACGAAGATAAGTCGGCGCGCGCAACTAATCGATTTCTTTATAGGTAGCTACGTATAGTCATGTTTACGCTATGTTGTAGGTATGTTTAGAAGACTTGACTGGAAACAATGGAAAAATTACTAAAATAATAAGCAGGCATTTTAATTGAACTCTAGTTTAGGTAACTACGTAGTCTTTTTTTCTCTAAAATATTTAGATATCTACGTGTCGTACTAGTCAAGCTCAATTCACTTAACCGGTAACGGAAGAAGACTTCTCATTTATGTTCCTAAGTACTAGTAGCTTTAAGCTATACCCACTTATTTTTTGGCGGAATAGTGAAGATGCAAGATAGTGACCTAGTTAAGCGCGCTTCACCAGCATAGCAAGACTGGGGGTAGGTACACATTCAGGTTTCACTCGGTCTTGTTGTAAAAACCAGTTGCCTAGAGGCGGTCATTTTAAATGTATAGGATCATCAGCCATCACACACAACCAGGGTCAGTAAGAACAGTAACATAATGAGAGTATCGCGTTAACTATTCGACAGTTACCGTCTACCTTCAAAATATTTCTGCCTTTTTTGTGAAAGTATTCAATAGGATAGAACTGCTCCATAGATCTACGAGGGTTTTTATTTAGAGCCGATACCTACATGCCAGTACCTACTGAAGTAGAATTACTTACCTAGTCACTTATTTCAATAAGTGGATGGTAGGTAGGTGGATTGCTTTGGCTGCACCCTGTCCCTCTTTAGTTTCATGTTCTGTGACTGCTATTACAGTGTCGTACCTGGTCGTACCTATAATTCGAAGTGCTATTTGATGTATTGTTGAAGTGGGTAGGTTATTCAATCTACCCACATCATTAACAAAGGTATCACAGGCACGATAGGTTATTTTTTTTCTTAATAAGTACCTAGGTACAGTCTGTATCAAAATTTGAGATATTGAACTGTTGTTATTACTAGATATTCCGGCATCCATAAATTTATGTGCACGAGTGTACATCTCCTAAACAGCTCAATACCATTGACAACTTAATTTGGTCGGGTTATACGCGAAGATTTAGATGGAAAAGTAATGAAAGTTAATTTCTCTTAAAATACAACACTTAGGAATCTGAATTTTTGGTCACTATAACTTCTTTAGGAGTACTATTTTTTGTATAAATTTGGGAAGAAACCAGAGATTTTAATAGGGAAATCTTGAAATGAAATTTTAACACCGTGACTACCGCCAACCCACCAATGGCATAGTATATCTCGTAAACTACTGGAGTACTAATTTAGAATTTTGGGTACTAATTTTATCTTGCAGGGTACTAATTTTCTATGTAAGTTTGAGGAAAGCGACAAGCTCCTCAAACTTGAAATCAATATTCAGTCGTGGTCCTGCTAAACGAGCGCGCGAAAGTTATCATTGTTGAATTCTTAGTAAATACTTTCAGTTCAGTTTTACGCAATGAATCACATATAAGGGTACTAACTATTTTTATACTTAGAATAGCTGTAGCATGCCCCCTTTTTCGGCGCTCATGGTGGTCCTGCTGAAGGGAGCGTGACTGCCGGACCTACATGACCACCTTATAATAATCATAATAATAATTGTTTATTGATCAAAAGGGTACAGATGATGGTGAGAAACAAAACTTAACTAGTTACAAGAAAGATTACAAGGTTATGATAGTACATTATTATGGTAGAACATGTTGATGTAGGTACATCTGTTGACAATATGTTGCCCTGTCTCTTAAACTAGGGTATACCTGTATCTTAAGAGACAGTGGACGGCCATAAGGTTCCGGCGGGATCTCATGGCGTCATGGAGAGTGCGATTGTCGCAACCCAGTGCTGGGCACGCCACTATTGCGGCGATAAGTCCCCTCTTTGAGGAGTGGCTAGAGAGGCGCCACGGCGTCCTCACCTTCCGCCTGACGCAGGTCCTCACCGGACATGGTTGTTTCGGGAGGTTCCTGTTTCATATCAGGCGGGAGGAAACGCCCGGGTGTCATCACTGCGTGGATCGCCCGGAGGACACGGTTGAGCATACGGTGGAGGTCTGTCCGGCTCGGGCAGAGCATCGCCGTGTCCTCGTGGAGGCGATCGGCGGCGGGGATCTCTCGCGTCCGGCCCTAGTCCAGGCCATGGTACGGAGCGAGAGGGCATGGGAGGCCGTCACCTCCTTCTGCGAAGCAGTAATGCTCGCGAAGGAGGAGGCAGAACGCGTGAGGGAGAGGCAAATTTCGCGCCCTCACGCCCCTAGCCGCCGCAGGAGACGCCCTGGGCGTCGGGAATCGCAGGCCGATTCCCGGCCACCGTAGGCGCGGGCTTGCGGACGGTGAGCAATGGGTAGCTCGCCGTCCGATAAGGACCAGGCCCGGGTCGACGGCGCGTTGTGTTCCACGCGCGCCTCAAAGAGATGTCAGCACAACGGAAGGGGTCCGATAGGACCGATGCCTGCCGGGGTTGCGGGAAGTCCGAAAGGGATACCGTGGCCCCTGGCAACGTAAAGGCAACGGAAGGAACACGGGTGGGTTTTAGTCAGTAAGAGTCTGACACGCCCTCCCGCTCCACCCAGAGCGGGAGAAGTTATTTATTTTGATAATTTCCCACCAAAAAAAAAAAAAAAAAAGGTGAACAAAACTTGCATACGTCAGTACCGACAACAATGCTATCTGAATTTCCAGATTGTGGAACAAGATATTTTTCGATTTCATCATTCTATAATTTAACCGTCGAAATTATTTCCTTGCCAAAATTAAAAAAAAAAAAAAAAAAAAACGGCCATAAGGTTATATTTTAATATTACCTATTTATTAATTAAGTAAGGACCCTGTCGATCTACCCACAATTTGAACAATTTTAGAAAAAAAAAAGTTAATAAAAGTAAAAAAAGAACGAACTTCTAGTGTGTGTGAGTGTGTGTGTGTGTGAGTGTGTGTGTGTATGCGTGTGTGCATGAGTGTGCATGTGCTAGGTTAATATTGATTCAGTCTGATCATAGTTTTGTTGAAGCAGCCACTCTGTGAGATTCTGTTTAATTTTCCATTTCGTCAAATGAAGTATGTTTAGGTGTTTATGAATTTTCCTGTAAATGAAAGAGCTCAGAATATGATACTGGTGTTTGGCAAAGGCTGTTCTGTGAGGAGTACTTGGAGGGATAAAGGTGCGTTTATTTCCGTTGGAAGGGGGTAGGGATGAATGTATTTTAAGGACTGAGTGGAAAAAGAGTTGACGTACTGTGAGAACTTTACAATCGAAATACAGTTGAGTTGTTGGGTATTTGTATGGTTTTCTGGTCATAACTTTTAGTATAGCTCTCTGTGCCCTCTCTAGTTTAAGAACGAATGTTTTTCTGGCCCCTCCCCACACCGTAATGCAATATCCTAGTACCGCTTGATACAAGGCAAAGTATACCATTTTTAAGGTATCGAGATTAGCGGATTCTCTCAGGGACTTAAGGATATGTAAGAGACGGAGAGTTCTGGTGGTGAGAGCATCAATTTGTCTATCCCATTTTAGTTCACTATCTATTTGTACACCTAGATATTTAACGCTGGTTGTTCTGGTAAGACTAGGACAAGAACACGACGTGGAAGGCGAAGTAGGGGGGACCTGACATAAGTGAGCGGTAATCGAGAGTGAGTCTGAAGGAAGGTTATTACGGCTTATAGAAAACGGTATGTAGCTGGTTTTTAGTAAATTGAGTGTAAGTAGGTTTGAATTTAGCCATGTCATTATCGTACTTAATGTAGACTCTGCTGCAGTTTTAGCACTATCCCATGTAGGTCCATGTACTATTAGGGCTGTGTCGTCAGCGTAGGTAAAGATTTTACATTGTGGGAGCTTTAAATTGCAGAGGTCATTTATGTAAATTTGGAACAAAATAGGCCCCAAAATGCTACCCTGCGAGACGCCGAAGGAGACAGGTTCTTCGTCACTGAGGTAAGAATTAATTTTAACACGTTGAGTGCAGTTACTTAAGTAGTCTTTAAATATATCTAGGGCAATTCCTCTCACACCAAGCAATTCCAGCTTAGAGATCAGTAAGGAAACAGAAACCTTGAAAGCCGATTTTCTCGAAAACTACTAAGGACCAATTATGTTGTTCGAGTACTAATTAGTACCAATTTAGTACTAATTATTTACCAAATATGGAAGCGATTGGCTTTGGCGGTCCGGCGGTAGTCACGGACATATATTCACAGTCACAAAAGCAAGTTCACTACCAACAATAACAACAGTGCTTTTCGCAATTGTTAATTTATAATTTGCAATTCCCCAAACTTAAATATTTAGAGAATGTATTAGTTATCGAAGTCAATTAAAACAGTGATTTAAATATCATTTACTACTTAATCCGGGAGAAGTACCCACCTCTGATAGCAATAAAACTGTTTGCTATCGGATGGAGTGAGAACAATGATCTTAGAACTGGGTCAACCGCAGATCGTTAACGAGCTGACCAACGTGCCAGACTGCCAGTGATTTTTAACGTGCCTAGATAAAGTATCTACATCTACCTACCTCGTATACATTACTTTAATAAACTATCTGTGCCGACAAAACTCGAAATATGGTAGATTAGTAGGTATTTGCTTAGATATCGTGTGCATGTGCGATGATCATAAAGGTCCTCATGAATTTCAGCTGAGTATAAAAGCTGTCCCTGCCTTTTTTTATCAAATGCATATTGGGGGTTCTGAGTTCGATTCAAAGGCATTAAGGCAAGGTGTTTACATTTTAAACCTATAGGTACATACCTACCTACCTACATGTCATTTCTGCTTAAATCAATTCATTATAGGTACGAGGGATTAATGTCTACATAAACTCATTTAAGTATTTCGAGATGTAGGTAGGTACGTCATTCTAGTTTTTTTTCAACAATTTGAACCTTGCTTGTTTCCGAAGTCAATATTAGGTACGCCTACGCCATTTATTTTTAACTTGAGCTAAACCTGGGTGTTTGTTCTGGATAATGGTTTGATTCAGAGACTGTTTTAGTCTGTTGATCTTATAACTGCCTTTTGCCAGCAAGTTTGTCTAACCCAAAAAGGGGAGTCATTATTCTTATTGATAGGTAGGTACGATTGATCTTTTTCAGTCTTGATATCTTTCCTTTCTTATATCACATATTATTGTTTATCACAGTCGTCGCTCCTTACAAACTTGCCTTCCACTTTGGATTAACTCCTAGTGCCAGCCCTAGTGGGAAAAAGTAGAGTTTGTGCGAGTATAGGTAATCTGCCCCACCATCAATCTGCCCCATCACCAACCATTTAGTGGGACACACAGAGAACAAAATTGTGAACATTCCACTTTGTCACATTGGTAGGACAGATTGGTGGGGCTAAGTGGAATAATCCACTTGAAGTAGGTGGCTTTTCTGAACCTCGTAAGTTCCCATAATGCGTGCTTGGTGAAGTCTGCATATTATTGTAGCTTTAAATTACAGACTTTAGGTAAGTGAGTGATGGGAAGACGAAAAACGGGGTAACACAAAAAGTCGTCTATAACGCCAGATTCGGTGTACTTTTTGCAGTGATGGCAACATTGTTGATCGTAATTTTGTTATGTCGCACACTTCAGTCACACACACACCTGCAGTGAGTAGTTTGTGTGAAATGCAAATGCCTGCGCAGCTGTCTTTTACGTAAGTTAATCGAGTGTTTTAATCTTACCCCGTGTCCTGTAACTTTGCTTACGTGGTAGGTACGAGTGTTTTATTGGAATATCTACTCATTATTTTTAATCCTTACTTTTGTTATGACATCTATTAATATGGCTATTTTTCGTATTTTAGGATTTATTTCAATTTTCTGTCTTTACCCATCAATATTTGACGGGGTAAGATGAACATATAGAAGACCAAGATGAAAGAAAGATGCAAAATTTTGTTTTGTAATATCTCGTTATAAGAATAGAGTAAAGGTAAAGGATTTATATGACTGATAGTGATGTTTTATTTACAGTATAACCTTAAGCAATTAAAAGGGATAGTTTTAGAACCTCTACTTCAATCTTCCCCCGGTGGGGTAAGATTTATTTATTGATTGAAATATATAATTTAAAAATATCATTTTATCTTTGTTAACTAAAGGTATTTTGACACTACAGGCAGTTCTGAGTTTTCAGGGCACTTCAAACTAGGAGCCATCAACAACGTCTGATATTCATTTGAACGATTTTAGAAACTATTCCGATCTTTCCCCATCGACTGTTCGTCTTCTATTATCTTTAAATGTTTTATTTCGTGATAAAAACATTTGAATGATTTTTGTTTTCTGCGGTGGGGCAGGTTACACAAGACTTCAAATACAACACTGCTCATCTCATCAAAAACCCGTTCAACCGATTTATTCCCTTTATGTCGAGTCCCGTTATGTCGAGCCGAAAACCTTGTCTCGCTTCTATTACCCTTATGTCGAGCTTAGTTTTCTGTCCCGTTTCTATTCCCTTTATGTCGAGTTTATTTACCACGCTTTTATTACCTTTATGTCGAGTTTAAACCTTCCCCCCACTCACCCTACACGAAGTTGGTGATATCAGGGTATTTTCTTATTTATAATTTCTGATCGTTTCCTTACACTTTATAAGGATTCTTTAACTTTAAACAGCGAAATAAAACAAAAAAGCTTTCCATTCAAATTTTTAACATTTTATTTCTACTTTGTATTACTTACAGACGAAACGTAAACTGTGTTTACAAAATATGTAAAAGTACCTACACGACTTAATTTATTCAATTATTGACACAAAGCAACATTTTATTAAAAACACCATGTAAGTAGATGGCGTGGCGTGATAGTAAAGAAATAAATGTTGCAATTAGAATGATTCAGAACTGCATGAACTTAAATTAGGTATTATGTACCTACATAAATATATAATATATAAGCTAATAAATAATAAGTACTTACCTACAAAATCTTAGTGATATAAAAATAGGTACAAATTCAAAAAAACATTTAATGTTTTGGCATTTTCCAGAAATTAAAATAAGTACTAATTAAACATTGTTCTCTATTATATTTCTATGCACACTCGGATACCTCTGCGTTTTCCTGAGGGTATGAGCTCTAAAAGTTCTAATTAATATTTTGTTCGTAACATACCTACCTAGCATCTAGCATAATATATAATTAAAAAAAAAACAGGTTAGTGTATTCCTTTCCAAAAAGATGCAGAGGCTTTTATATATAAAAAAAACAAGAAAAAAAATATGTTTTCTCGACCAAAATGGCCTCATTCGTTTCTTCATTTCCCATAGTTTCGGCAGATTTTTCATTCTGAAGTACGATTATAAAAGCAATTGGTATTGCTGAAAGAAAAATATAGGTAGGAGAAGAAACGTGGTGAAAACTACGTAATCGTGTTATGATTTGATAAACCTTGCCCAACTAGCACACAAGCGCTATAACAAGCTGCACAGTAGCCGGATAAAAGATTTCCATAAAGGCCTCAGCTCCATTAGTAACAAATATAGTGGTTCTATAAGCGGCTACAGATCTCTTGTAGCACCAAATAGGCCCATATTATCCTGCTTATAGCTCTACATTGGGTCTGCAGTGGTCGTAAATGAAATTTATAATGGCTCTACAGAGGTGCTTTAAAAGCGATGGTTAGCGGTATGAGATTTCGAAAAGCTCTTGTAGCGCCATTATACCATCTTCGGCGTTCCTGTATCGTTATATTAAATGTCAACGCTTTAAATTAGTAATATAGGTAGGTTGAATGTGGTGTAAACTAAATATATTTTATTAAAATGAATCATACGAACAATAGTGACAAGTATAGAAATAATATAAAGTATTTTGATATAAAGTATATAATATAAAGTATTTCTTTGTGTACGTGAAAACATATATGTATATTTATCGTCAAAATTGTCACGCGCCTTCAAAATGTTCAGTTTTTAATGCAAAAATTACATTGATATGTTGGTTATGAAATTGTATTTTAAGACTTTGAAGGTTACAGATAGTTTAATTAGGATCACAGGTAATGGTGACTTTAATTACGTCAAAAGTTACGAGCGGATGCATATAAACGATCTTCAAAATGAACCAACAACCTTCAACCTTTAAAAAAAATTGTTTACCAAAAACTGTAATGGCGTCTCGATCAAGCAGCTACTATAGATTAGTAATGCAACAGCCTTAAAAAAGCCGTTAAAGAACCTAAGGCTTTACAAAATGCCTCCCTACGCCCTTGAGCGCTGTAAAAGCAGCTTATAAGTCCTTTTAAACCCTTTTACCTACTAAAGTACTCTTTTACATCTCACGGTGGTATAAAAGACACCATTAACTCGATTATATTTCTAATGGTTGTCTAGCGGTTGGCTACTGCATGCTCTTTTATCACTAAAAGATGAGAAGAGAACGGCTACTGTTAAAGGGTTTTTAAATATGATACTGTACATCTTAAGGAAAATTGTACAGCACTTAAACGACTCCTATACCACCTACCAGACTGTACAATGGATGTTTAAGCAGCTTGTGTGCTAGTTGGGTGGGCTCTTTAGAAAACATCTTCCTATTTCTCCAAGCCAAGGGCGCGGTGTATTAATTCGCGACAATAGAACTCCATGTTACTATTTAATTTAACAACCAAGACTTTAGTCTTTGTAACATAGATAATTCAAATTGAGACTCGTTATTCATTTCCTAACGGACCATACAATACCAAAAACAATTATGATAATTTGTAGACTTGAAATTTGACTCGAAACAACAGTTGAAGATAATTTGGGGTAATTTATAAAGAGTTACTTACAATGATTTTGATTGATAACTTAAGGCCTATTCAGATCAGATATAAACGATATCTTACGCTCGGTAGCGATACAGCTCTGCACCCTAATAGCGTAACGCACTATCAATCACAATCTGTTTCACTTTGACAGTTCAGCAAAATTCATTGCGTTAGTTACGTTGTTGAGCAGACAATTTTTTCGAACATAATTATGAAGATTCAAAATTGATTCAGATTATGATTGATCCTGTGTTACGCATTTAGGGTGCTGGTTAGTCACTTTGGACTGATATAGCTACCGAATGCGACAACCATATCGCTTAGGTATATATCTGAATAGGTCTTTATAGAAAGCTAGCTGTAGGTATTGAAATTTATGAAATATATGTACCTATAGGTACAGTAGGTACCTACCTACCCACGCGAGCGTTAATACCTAAAGCACGAATTAAATTAAATTTTCGGTACTGTAGATCGTCGTCTCTGTCACTCGTAGCTCTATGACAGTCTCTTTCTAAAGCTCGATGTGTCATATTAACGAATAACGCCCGAGAAGGTACTGTACCTTTTTGATAAGTAAATTTCTTTGTCAAAGTGAAAACTAGAATATGAGAAAGCAAGATTATAATCTATAACATACATAAACACGACTGTCTACAATAGTCAACAGACAGTCTGTCGCATGCGCATAGTGTAAGTAAGTTTAATTAATGTGTAGATATAAGAATGTAATGTACATAAAATACAATGCAGGTACCATAAAATAATGCATTAGTTACAAGAAAATACAATTAAATGATATGTTTTAGGCGTCAGTCTTGAGAAAATGTAGCATTATGGTTTTATGAACTTTATACAATTACCGAAGTAGTTAATACAATATATAATAAACGTAAAAGGTATATTAAATAAATGGCACGGCACTCAACTGTGCCTTAGCTTATTTGGCCCGTAACGGCAATAATCTATTGTTACATTTTTGCTTTACCTAATAGATAGATAGCTACATTGTTAAGTACTAACCCCTTAATAATTAGCAAGATAAATTCGGGCTATATGAAACAATACATCTATAAGTATTATAATTATATTTATATTTTATATAATTATTGTATATTTATGCATTTACGTATCTTAACTCCCAAGACATTATTTGTGGGTAGTTTTACATTTTATTAGATAGATAAACAATTGCCACGAAACATTAACAATTGTGACATATATTTATGTACTTACAATTTCTCAGCTTTTGACATAGATATATTTATAAAACATGTAAACAAGTTATAATTTTGACGATTTAATGGTCCCTATGTTAAACATATTTGGAGGATTACCACAAAAATAGTTTAAGAGTAGGTAAGTAATACAAATATACCTAACCGTATAAGTAGTGACTAGATTTCTTTTTTTATCATAATAATATAGGTAGGTCTAAGTATAAAAATGTATATTAAAAAATTATTTAATTAGCCTTTGCACAAAGGAACTTACAAAATTTAAATAGTGTGCTGACCAGCGCTTTTATTAATAAGAAAAGTCAGTTCAGTTTTGATTTAATTACGTAATGCGGGTACAAACGCTTTATTCACAGAGCTTTTCGTCGTCACTGATAAAAAATTACCCAAGTGTAAATTAAAATGTTGAACAACTACTATTACCACTATTAAGTACTACTATTTCCTTCGTTCCCACTTTCATCTCGTTAGGTAATGAGATTACTTGCACAAGCATTCGGTGCAAGTCAGATTCGGCCTAAATGAGGGTCGATTTTTATGATGCAAGTACAAAGGATATCTATCTTTGCATAACTTCAAAGTATTTCGCGTATTATTAAGTTATTACAACGGAGGTCATAAAATAAAATAAGCTAACATTTATAAAAAAATATTTATTCAGTTATTTGAATGTGTCATAGGTACAAGTATTATGAAAAAATTACGAATGTTTGTTTTGTGAAAATTCAATTAAAATGTTTATTTTTATAAAAAGTACTTATGTACCTACAACCGCGGACAATGGCACCCACTTTTCAAACTTATGCCCTTATTAGTAATAAGGTTGAAAAATGGTCCACCGTCAGTGTCCGCGATGGTACATTATTTTCCTTTTATTAGAACTGGCAGTATACTCTGTATTCGTCTAATTGTAAATAAATATTAAAATAAATTATATTCATGAAATTGGCTCGGTTCATAGAAAGTATCTCCTACTACAACATGAGATCCGAGGATCTTCATCAGTAACATGCTTCATCTTACAATATCATACGTAGAAAACGTAACTGGAAATTCGCTCCAAGTTAAATAGGTAAGTAGTATAAATATTATATTAACATACAATTATTTGTAATATATTTCAACAAAAATATGACACAAGTGTATTTTAAAATTTATATGTGCAATATACAATTAAGGGAAACACTAAAATGTCTATACCTACTAAAATTGCCTAGTTACACATAGGTTTAACAAATTGAATTTTCAGCACAACATTAAGGCTTACCTACCTAACAACGTTTTGCGAATAAAATAATTAATTATGTGTATACGACATGTACATATTTATCTATTCTATTCGCCAAAAGTTCTCATAAATTTTCTGTTTAAAGGTTCTACAGGTCTGCTACAACAGGTATACTCAAAACATCTAAGATTGTCGAGTTTTAATTATGTCACTGATATTTAAACAGAGATTTGTGATCTATTCTATGTTTTATACTACATACTCATACACATAATAAAGATAATACCTACTGTTTATTAGCTAATAGTAGAGAGCTATTACACAAGAATCTATGTAATTTTAATTTATACAGGTCACAGGTACTGAACATTAATTAATCTACTAATTTAATTAGAAAATACAAAAATAAATATATTTATATCAGGTAGCAATCCGCACAAACCAACAACAAATTAAGCTAACTGAAACTTTATTTGCCTGTATTTTTGTAATTTCATTGATGCGAATTTTGTTTGTAGGTAGAAGCTACAGTAAATCAGCGTTCATGTATCAAATATAATTTAAAAACACTCGACTTTGTACTCTACATGGAATTACAAATACATAGCTAATTACTAAATTAGTTCATTTTAAAATTATTTGCGCTGAGTAACGCCGGAACAATATTATGACGTCGGCTATGCTGTGGTTGCCGTGGATTTTCGAACCGGAGATAAATAGGCCTTCGTATTGCGGCCGTCCTAAGGCGCGATTATCTCAATTTGGTCGATGGAAAACCTCGCTCAATATCAAACTATGTAATACTTGCCTGGGTCTGTTCAAATTATGTATCGGTCGAGACAATCGGGCAAAAATGTAGGTATATGCAACAATAATTATGCACCTAGTCAGTCACAATATATGATATTTTTAGATAGATACCAATTTGTATAAATACGTTTTATTTTTAGAGGACATATAATGGAATTGGCATAGTCACCTCATAGTCATATAGATTTTTCCTCAAAGTTGCGGTGCACGATGACACTTACATAATTATATGAGAAGAGGAGACTTAAACAAACAAAAAATGTCGAGGGATATGGAGTGAGTATGCTAACTTCCATATGAAAAGTTCAACCCTATATACAAAAGTTGAAAAAAGAAACTGGGTTACATAACTATATAACAATCAAATTTGGTCAAATTGCAAGGACTACAATCACAAGAGAATAATAAAATATAGGTACATAGTACATTATTTTGTGCGAAAATAACTATAATAAATGAGCGCATGCGTATATAAGTACATAAAAAATAATAAGGTAAGGACCATTTCAAATGACAAAACCCAAAAGGCTGCGTGGACGGCGGCGGCGGGGCGAAGTTATTTTTAACTACAATAGGAGGGTCCGAAGGTCTCAGTCAGAGTTTCTGTTTAAGCATTTGAATAAAAAAAAAAGTGTTCTTCACAGGTTGTCCATATTATTGGTGGGAATCTGAGTGGGTATCAAGTTAGGGCTAGTCAAAAACGTAAAAAAGAATGATCTGTCCTTTGCCCTAAACTTTTTTGGGATTCAAACAAGACACTGGTCTGAAGATAGAACTAGATGTTCTGAGAATAGATTGAAAAGCTTACAGTAGTATACAGCCGGACTGAAACCAGTATAGACTCCGGAGCTAATAAAAAAAATGCCTAAAAGGTGAATTTACCGATCGATTCGTTTATTATAAAACTCAGTTATGTATTTTATTTACTTTCAGTTTAATAATAATGCTTTTAATAACCCCTTCTACAAATATTCAACATTCAACAGGTAAGTAGGTAAGTACATCATGGGGCAAACCCGCCTGATGGACCATAGTATCGATAAGTACGTACGTTCATCATTTAAAAGAGCTATTACTGCTCAGAAATAAAGATTTAAAGAAATCTTTGTGCAATTAAATGGAAAGTGTAAATGTGTCAATACAAAATATACAAATATCAAATCTTTTAATATATGCTATAATTTTTCAATATACACAATAAATGCTATAAAATCATTATAAAATATGGTCATGCAAAAATTTGAGTGACTAAATATGGTAATTCGGATAGAAAAGCGAACGGTAAAGTATTTTAACCGTGTAAGTACACAAAATTGTGAACGAATTGAGCAGATTATCTTACGTGCTTGTAACAGGATGCAAATGTGCCTACCGCAAACAAAGATCGATTAATATTGTCGCAGCAAACGGATAAGGTAACTGCCTTTTTGGTTCCCATGAAGCATGACTAATAGGGAAGCGGAGCAAACTGACGAAGGTCTCAAAGAGTACCTATTATGATCTGACGAAATAGGAGAAGCAGTTGTCTAGCAGAACAAAGTAGCATAGATTGATGGATGAATGAAGAAGAAGTTATTATTCTTGTTGTGGGTCGTTTAAAAAAATCCCATTTAAATTACTTGAGAGTGCCAGGTGCCTACCTGGCACTCTCAAGTAATTAAAATGGGATTTTTGATATCCCTAGGAAGCAGAATAGATTGAGATACTTCATTACTTGAACAAATAAACAAAAATATCGGATTGAAAGCTGATTGACAATAAAACTGTCGATCGGGGTTGATACGTAGTTCATGTATTCGACTTAATTAAATAAAACATTATTTTAACAATAAATTCACAAGTATCACATAATTACAAAAATATAATATATCATAGACATTCATTACAACACGATGTCGTCAATTCGTCATATATAAATATTTAGGTATGTACAATATTTAGCTGTAGCCTACCCGGAAACTAGGCCCTTACATAGTCTAGGGCACAGCACCTTGCCACTCAAAAATATGGTGGATGTATATTATTTTCTCACTTCTGATACTGATAAAATATAAGAATGGTACTTTCCGTTCAGGCTATATTTAAAAATTCGAGTTAGTAAAGTAAAAAGACAGAATGTAATAATTACAATAGATTTTTTGAAACAACACAGTTGTTACAATTCGTACTTAATCAGTACCTACCACTTTCTAAATGCTTGCTACATTAATAAAAATTAAAACCATAACTAGATAAAAGACACAATTTATATTTGAATAAATTCAACCTTTTAAAAATAGTAATATTCCTTTGATAGATTTTCCAACAACAAATATGTTCCGTCCCTTAGCACCTTAATATTAGTTTCTACTACAACATTATTTTATTTTACACAATTATATCACATTTAAATTGCACATGCAGAGAACAGAAAACCAATGTTACAAAACGGGAATTAAATCCATTATATTAATTTTCAGTTCATTCTAATAACGTTCACAAGAGTGCATTTTCAGAAAACCTTGCGGTTTTCCGTATTTAGGTCACCACTATCCACCTGTTCCATTGAAATACTGTGCGTGTTTCGTGTACGGGGCTGCAATGTGATAAGGCGGAGGTTGACCTCGACCGTAAACTGGCTCAGAAATGCTAGGACTATGCCGGTGGTTAACCACACTCGGAGGATTAGATGAAGCTGGTACGGCATCATATAAATCGTACATATTTTGGCTAGTTGGTGAATGCACATGACTGTAACTTCCATCATCTGATATCAATGGCGTGGTAGCCATGCGGTAGGGATTAGTTGTGTTAGTGTGTCCTGTCGGGGAGTATAGTTCTGGAGACTGTGATGATATATAAGTGGGACTTGCTGTCATGCCATAAATATTGGCGTTTGGTGGTTGTGTCTGGTGAAGAGCTGTTGAATACTCATGACTTTCCACAACGCCACCAGGATAAACATTACTATAACCACTTAAATTAGGCATAGTTGTTGAACTAACCACTTGACTAACAGTGTGTAACCTAGGACTTGGTAAGTCACGATTCCCGTGTGAGTGACAATTATAGGTATCATAATTCCGCTGACCATAAATCTTATCTTTGGCACGCGTGCAATTGTCGCTGTCATATATACTTTCATGGTAATTGTTTTCTGACACAGAGTGGCATATGTGATCTTTCCTAGCATATATAGGATCAAAAGGAGGAATATTTTCTATCATAGTTCTGCTATTGTAGGCATTTTCACTAAAATGTGGTGATATAATACTTTCATTAACTGGCTGCCTTTCTTGCGAACTGAGGCTCAACCTTTGCAATCTATTGTGAGAGTCATCTAAGCCAGCTCGGTAGTTCACATCATTTGGTAATTGGTAATTTTTATGCTCTGTATGTCCTCTGTACATGTTTTGGGGTAAAGCTATGTTTGCTCTATCCATATCTTGTCTAGAACTGTATTTGTCAGTCTGCTTTGTGCCATATTGTCTTTGTGGTAACAGATAATTATCTCCACATTCTGCTTTGAAATCAGTGTTAGCATTCCCAGTATTTTCAGGATACAAAGCATGGTCAACACTTTTGTAACTTTTATCATGTTCATATGAAAGATCCAGAGGTTTATCATATGCATTCTCAGCAGGAAGATTATCATAAACAGATGTTTTCATGGGATCCTTATTTGTTCCTACCAAATTACTTTTTCCTGCACCTTCCATTTCCATTTTGTTATCAGATGCAAATCTTTGCTGTAATGTAGGTGTTATTTTGGCAGCTTTAATGTGTACTGCATTTTGCATAGAAGGTGTAACATCTTGTGTGCCATCCTTGTGTATATTCCTGGCATGCTTTGCTAATGCCCTCAATTCTTTTGGGTAAGGTGTTGGGGCTCTCCTTAATTGCCCTGGTTTTTCTATAACCTTAGGAGCAGCTTTCATGTCAACAAAACTAATATGGCGGGCAGAAGAGTTAGCCTCCATATTTTCAGATTTGTCATTGTCCAACTTCATTTCAATAGGGGTTAAAGGCACTTGGGGGAAGAGGAAACAAGTAAGGACTTGTTCATAGGTCTGAGGGTCGACTTCAGAATGCATAGGCACTAAAGGTTTGCTTTGGTTTTCAGACAGCCAGAGGGCTACTAAATTATCACAATTCAACAAGGACTGAGGAAGACAACTTAATGAATTCCTTACTAAGTTTAACACTCTTAAGGAAGTTAAATGGCCTACTTCTGGAGGGACTCTAGTCAATTTATTAGATCGTAGCGATAGCACAGATAATTTTGTACAACTCCCTATCTCAGGAGGTATTGATGTCAACATATTATCATCAATATTAAGATATTTCAATTTCCTCAGAAGTCCTACAGAAGATGGTATTTTGTCTATGTAGTTGCACATAAGCATTAATTCTTCAAGATTGGCCAGCTGTCCTATGCTCTCTGGTAACGAATATAATCTATTATTATCTAATTTTAATGTAGCTAAGTTAGACAGCTGCCCAATGCTGTCTGGAAGCTGTGTCAAGATATTTAATGATAATGTCACATCCACCAGCTGAGTGCAATAACCAATCTCAGGAGCAAGTTCTTCTATCATATTATTACTTGCCTCCAAATGTATCAAGTTTTCTAAAGGTTTTATAACAGATGTAATGCATGTCAAACTATTGTTATCTATCCATAGTTCTCTTAGCTTTACAAATCTTCCAATCACTTCAGGAAACTGTTGAAAATCATTTTGTCCTATATCTAATCTCTGTAATTCAGTTGACCGAGACAATGACTTTGGTAAAATCATCAAATAATTGTCCCTTAATTCAAGTATTCTTAAATTCGCTAGCCGTCCAAAGTTTCCTGGAAGATACTCCAAGTATGTGTCATTCAGGTATAGTTCTTGTAATGCAGTAAGATTTGTAATAGCATCTGGTAGTTTTTCCAATGGATTAACACTAAGATCTAAGAATGCCAGATACTTTAGGGCCTTCATATTCTCTGGTATTGACGTCAAAGTATTCCTGCTGATATTCAAGTGTTGAAGATTGACTAACGAAGATATGGCTGCAGGTAGCCCTGACACTTCATTATCACTAAGATCCAAGTATTTCAATCCATGGCACATGAATAGTTGGCGCGGGAGTTCCGTAACACGGTTACTCTGGCAGAGCAGAGTTTCAAGCGTTCTTTCGTACACAAACACTTCTGTGGGGAAGTCGACCAGTGACTGATGCGAATAGTCCAACTCCACGACATCTTCGACGCCAGGCCGCACACAACACAGAAAATCGAACGGCATTATGTTGGAACTTATTTCCAACCTCACACAGCACAAATTACACTTTTTTTTTTTTACAAAAACGCATAAAACATTCTTTCCAAATCACTAACATTGTTTGTAGAACTCAAACATTGCGGCACTTCTTTATAATTCGTCACATTGAGGAGAACTCAGTAAATAGTATAAAATTTCTTAATAATGAATCACTCAAACAAAATAATGATAACCTTCCCCGCCCGACCAATCCCAATAGTATTCTCATTTTCTTAATCCGGTCCGTCACTTCTGCTTCTGTCGTTCGTACATTTCAATTTCATCACATTTCATTGATGAATCGTCTTGATGCTTCGTCTCGTCTATTGACTATTACAGATAATTATTATTTACTGTTCCCAACTCCCAACCCCAATTCTTATTCGACTAATCTGTTAACCGATTGTTTCCCACAGTTCCCACGTTTGAGTTGATGAATTAGAAAAAAAAAGGATTAGCTACGGTAAAGTCTGGTATTCTCGATAACTGTAGAGATCATTTTTTTTTAAACTACTGGCTGTGGTTATTTATCGGTTATAAATATTTTAGCCTCCTAGGGTCATGAAATCATGATCGATCGTTGACCGTTATGCTATTTAACGGTCAACGATCACCATCCTAGAGCAGAGACTAGATAAGATGGGCAGCAGTATTTAATTGCTGCTGGCACATTGATTGACGAACACGCGTCTTTCCATTCTGTACAAAGCCAGAACACAACGGTATGAAACTAATCGCGTTTAGATTGGAAATCACTTTTTAGGGTTCCGTACCCGAAGGGTGCCAAACGGAACCTTAATATTAAGCCTCCGAGGTTCGTCTGTCTGTCTATCAGCGAGCTGTATATAGACAGTTGAAAATTTTACAAAAAATAAAAAACTGTTAACTTCTTTTATTTTATATTTTGTATACAGAAGCTGTTGGTGTACAGACGCCAGCAGGTCAACCTACTTGAAACTGTAAAATTTTCCCAATCAACTGTAAACCTAATGCTTTAGTGATAAAGTTGAAAATCTATTAAAGAAATTTGACAGATTGTAGTAGTTTGATGTGCTGGCGTCTGTACCTTAATAAATATGTGTAGACTTATTTTTAAACAAGTTAGTGTTCAGTTTGTAACATGCGTACAATCGAGTAAAATGTGTAGTAGCTGTGTGGTCACCATGTTACCAGAATAATAACTTAAGATTTATATTTACACGAGGTATCGTAATGTTACGTGGTTGTTACTGAACAATATATTGGAAAAATGTGAATAAAAAAGTTATCATAAGACACTGTTTCTCAAACTGTTTCGACTAGTGATTTATTTATTTACAAATGATTGGTTCCACAAAATCTATCTCCAAGTACAGACGCCAGCACATCAACCTACTACAATCTGTCAAATTTCTTTAATAGATTTTCAACTTTATCAATAAAGCATAAGATTCAAAGTTGATTGGGAAAATTTGACAGTTTCGGGTAGGTTGACCTGCTGGCGTCTGTACATAATTTTTCAGATAATTAACAGATGTTTCGTCGGCTTACTGCAGAAAGTCATTAACTACAAGAAGTCAATACACCATTGTACTCATCTTTAAGAATCAAAAATCATTATTTTTCCATAATTTATCGTTTCGGAGATAGAAATACAAAGAAATCATTATCTATGTACTATTATTTGTTGTTTGTTAATGAATAAATTCATTTAACTATTTTACATTTAGTATTTTGAGTTCCAGATTTGACAAAAATTACACACAACAACATTTTAGTACTTTTGATTAGATATAAGCAAAAAAATCTATTAAATAAAAAGTTTTAATGACTTCTTACAAAATACGAAATGTGTAGGTACTGCAATGGATTTTTAAACATATAGAAGACAATAGCTTAATTTAGTTACTTTTGTTGATTTAGTTTTCATGAGTTATAATAATTTAACTAACTTAATTATTTATAAAAAATCTAAATGTGCATAGTACTCATATTTTATTGATTTTAAGTTAAACATAATTCATTCAACGTGTAAATGCAAGACTGTATTTGTGCAGACGAATATCTAAAACATAAAAAAACTGCCTCGTAGGTCTAGTAGTCGCAAGGGCTACTGCTAACCATGTGGTCCTGAGTTCGATTCCCGGGTCGGGCAGTGTTAATAGGTTTTTTAATCTGGAACTTCTCAGTAGCAGCCCGGAGTCTAAGTCAAAGTCAAAGTCAAATCATTTATTTCAATTAGGACATTATAAGGCACTATTGAACGTCAAAAATTTACAAAAAAATTGAATTGATTCTAGTCGCCCCTTACAAAAGGTAGTTTTCGCATGGAGAAGAATGGGCACGAAACTCCACCGTTACTCTTTTAAAATGTTTTATAATTATTATTTTGTATAAGTACATTAGTTATATAATTATATGTGAGGACGATGCACCTAGAATAAAATTATTATACCACAATAGGTAAAAAGAATTAAGAATTAAAAATGAAGCAACAACAGATAAACTAGTTATGTGATAGATACATGGTGCTCACATATTTACAAACATTGTAAAAGTAGACGATTTTCCTAAAATTTTACAATTAATAAGTCAGTGTGCGAGGAATTGGTCACAGAATGTAAAATCAATGTCATTTAATAAAAAATAAAATATACAATTAAATTTGCAACCAGTTTGATTTTGTCTTGATTCTAAATTATTCTATGGAGCAGGACCAGCATGTTTCCAAGCATTCTTATCTTGGATATAATCCTCTAATTTGTAATATGCTTGTTTAAAAAGTGTACTTTTAATATGAGTTTTAAATTTTCTTTCATTTAATTGCAATATATCACAAGGTATTTTGTTGTAACATTTAACACAGTACCCCATAAAAGATGTATGTACTTTAGATAATCTGAAAAATTGTTGATCTATTTTATCTTTATTTCTAGTATTAAAATTATGTCTATCACTTATTTTATTAAAAAGATTCCGATTTTTTCTTACATACATAATATTTTCATAAATGAATTGGCAAGGTACGGTCATAATATTAATCCTTTTAAATAGTTCCCTGAGAGATTCGCGGTGACGTAGATTATAAATGGCTCTGACAGCTCTCTTTTGCAAAATAAAGATGGATTCAATGTCAGCAGCCCGACCCCACAGTAAAATGCCATACGACATAATGCTGCGGTAGTAACTAAAATAGACCAATCGCGCGGTTCTGTCTGTTAACTGTCTTATCTTTCTAACAGCATAAGCGGCTGAGCTTAGCCGCCCCGCAAGAGATGTTATGTGAGGTCCCCATTGTAATTTCTCGTCTAGCGTGATTCCCAGGAAAACAGTGTGATTAATAAATTCCAGTTTTTCTCCGTTCAATATGATGTCACATTCGCTACTTCTAACATTTGGTAATTTAAATCTAATGCATTTGGTTTTTTTTTAATTTAGTACCAAATTATTTACCGTAAACCAATCTTGGACCTGAAAAATAGAGCTATTCACGTCGTCAAGATTTTGTGACCGACGATTGATTTTAAAGATCAATGATGTGTCATCTGCAAATAACACCATCTTCGGTTGATTTTCAAGTAATTGGAGTAAATCATTAATGTAAACTAAAAAGAGGAATGGACCCAATATCGAACCTTGAGGAACGCCCATTGCCATTTCAGACCCCAATGAGTTTACGCCGTTTACTTGAACTTTAACCTTTCTATCTTTCAGGTATGATCTTAGTAAATCAAGAGCTGTATTCCTAATCCCATAGTGCTCCAGTTTCAGCAGAAGTGTCTCATGGTCTACGGAATCGAAGGCCTTCGAGAGGTCGCAAAAGATTCTAATGGCATCTTGTGCTTCCTCCCAGGCATTAAAAATGTTCTTTATTAGGGTGACGCCGGCGTCAGTGGTACAACGCCCTTTGGTGAAACCGTACTGTTTTCATGAAAGATGGAATTTTTATTAAAGTGACGTAACATTTGATTGGGCATCAACCTTTCAAACACCTTACTGAGAACTGGTAGAATTGATACAGGCCTATAATTGTTGGCTTCTTTACTACCACCGGATTTGAACAATGGAACTACTTTACTATGTTTCATGAGATCCGGGAAGACTCATTGGTTTACACTGGTGTTAAATATGAAAGCTAAATAGGGCGCAATGGTTTCGATAATAGATCTACAGACTTTTACAGACATTCCCCAGAGATCCTCTGTTGATTTAATTTTAAGATCTTTAAAAGCTTTTATAACAGCCTGGGGGTTTGTATGCTGAAATCTAAACTCCAAAGAGCATGCCTTCATATTCTGTCTAATTAAGGCAGCAGAAAGCGCTGGTGAGGAATTTAAAGCTTCAGTAGTTTTCAGGGGAATATTAGCAAAAAAGTTTTCAAATTCCTGAGTTATTTCTACATCTGAGTTGATAGTGCCATGTGCAGTCTCTAAATTAAATTCAGTATTTCGCTGTTTTTTCCTATCTGTTTCATTATTTATTATTTGCCAGGCAATTTTTATTTTATCATCAGCAGATTTTATTTTATTGCTAATATAAAGAGCTTTGGCTATTTTGCACACACTTTTAAAAGTTTTTGAATATTTTGCAACATACTTATGAAAGCTTGTATTATTCATATGTTGCTTTAGGCCATAAAGTTCAAATAGTTTTTCCCTGATTTTACGACTACCTGGAGTCACCCAATCACTAAATAAGAACTTTGTGTAAATACTTATAGTCTTTAGTGGAAAAGTGTAATTAAATTGCGTGTTTAATAGTGAAAAGAACTCGGCGTAGAACTCATTTGGGTCACCTATATTATTAAAACTCTGGTCATAATCTACTGGCCAAAGAATTATTTAATTTCTCTAAACTTTTTCATGTAATTGCCCTAAACCTTATTTGATTTTTTTGTAAAGGTATGTAGGAGCAAAATGTTATTGTTTGTCCACTGTGATCTGATGGCAACGTCTAGATTTGTGCCCGGTTTGATGGCAATAGGTTAGCTCCCTACTACATGGGACTCAAACATAACTGGCGAAATGTGGGTGTATTATAGGTACACCTCTGTCCAACCCTTCGGGGAATACAGGCGTGATGTTATGTGCACCTAAAAATTTATTCATCGAATTTTTTTTTTTAATCGAGCGAAATTTAAAAAAATTCGTTGATCCTGGACAGGTTTTAAACCTGCATTTCCTCGGCAGTCTAGGCCAACATTGGCGCATTTCAATAATTATGCAACCAGAATACAGACGGAATTTGTTAAAAATAATATATTTACTGCGTCATCAGAATAGATTTATTAAATTTGTATAAATAACAAATTTAATAAATCTACATATACAGCTTATCTTCCAGACCACACACCAAATGCATTGTCTTCATCATTTAAAATTCAAGAAAAGAGTTCTGATATGCCTGGTGCCGAACAGTTTAGTTCCAAACTGCCTAGTGCCTGTGGGCCTAGTTCCGAAGTGTCAAACGTGCAATTAGATGGCCTCCGAATGTTTGAGAATCGCTGGAAACAATAAACTATTTTGTGAATTCGGTAACTTTGTAACTACTTCTGGTTTCACGTCGACATATTTCGACACAGTCTAATAACTTCCTGACCAGTTGAGACTATTCTGTGTGTGTATTTCCTTTAAATAATTTTTTATTTTTATTTATTTACTAATTTTATGGTTTGTTTTGGTTTCATAACATATAGTTAGTATTAAATATATTAAAACAAAAGCTTCCAAGCTCTGGGAATGTAAAGACTTGTTAGTAAAAACTATTGTTTACATTATACTACACAGGTTAAATTACAATATATGGTGGCGCATTGATAAATTTCAAACTATTTGAACAAATTACACAATGATTTTTTTTCCCATATAAGTATATTTGAACAATAAAAAACCAATTAATTTATAAATAAAAACTTACGTTGACAAAACAGTGATGGCTGACGTTTCCACAGAGTACTTTGTAATATACTGAAACTGGACGTTTCCTTCTTATACCTATTTTGAAACTCCACGTCGCAGAACAAAAAGCAAACGAATGAACGAACAAATGATTTCTGAGAAGTGGTTGCAGACTAAGAACAATGTTACCACTCAGCAATCTAACTTTAAAACCAAATGTTACTGTTTCGACACTTTCGACTGTTCCCAATTTTTAGTCGTAGCGACGGAACTAAGTCGACTCACTGACCAAAATTATTTTCTAGAATAAATCTGTGTCGACGCGATAGTGTTGAATTGTTTCGTAACAGCTAACAAAAAAGGCTGTATGGGACCTAGAGTGCCAGTAGTGTGGGTTTCTTTTAACCATCTCGACTTTACGCATCGACCGCGTTCGGTGCTCCGATTGGCCCTACGCTGGCCTTCATTGGTGAAGGCCTATAAACTCACACTAGGGCCTCTGGTATCAAACTTTTTGCGACCTAATACACCTTGTGCCAATACAAAATAGCCTGCCGGGCTGCGAGCAACTTGGATGTAGTGCTCACTGGCCGCTGCCGCGGCACCGCTCGCTCGGCTTTATGCTGTAGTTTACCCCGTTTACCTTCTAAACAAGTAGGTACAGGTAATAGGGATAATAAGCACAGACACAAAACTCAACATTAAATAATAATTATTTATTGCACTAATGACGACAGATAAATAAATTATGGAAAATAGGCGGAGACGGGTGTTGCCCGGTAGGTAGATCCTCGTGTAGATTTCTTTTCCCTGTAGTTTACTTTAGGTAAGTGTAGATTCGTATTTTCTTTGCCTGTCTGACTTGGTGGGTTATTAGGCTTCGTTTTCGTACCTGTAGACAACATCAAAGTTTGAGTTTCAGCCTAGTTAGGCTTCAATTAAAAATGTGGAAACACATGAACTAATTTCTTATAACTTTAACATAATATTATTTATACCTTTTCCAATTTGGTTGTCTGTTTCAGAAGGTTGTAGATATTTCGGGTCCAATCCAACTTTAGAAACTCTATCCTGGATTACAGAACCTGGTGAATCTTCTAAATTTGATGCCCTAGATATGACAAAACAACAAAATTATTAACTTTGAACCTGAGGCGGTAAGTGGGAGGGTGACCCGCATTCCAGCTATTTATTTATCCAATTGTCTTGGTTAACAAGGAAAAATATTTTGGAATATATTCAACAATCTGTCAATCAATTTCACTTACGATTTCGAAGTGGCATAAAAATCGATAGATTCTTCGGTCATGCCGTGTGACGATTCGGTATGGTTGTTATTTCTGGACAGGAAGTATGGCGTCGAACTTGTTGCTATTTGGATTCCAAGCCTTTTGTTCTGTACCAAGTCAGTGGGATCAACGTTATCCAGCTTTTTATGAAGCCATTGTATTACTGAAACAAGTTATTAATTTATTTATTTTTGCCCACCACAGGTAGATCCATTGACAAAGTTACTAGTACTTACCTATCACTAACGAAACACAACTGAAGTTTTAATTTTTAAGGGTACGCTAGTCGGTCATTCTTCCATACAAACGTAGTATGGTGATTACTCGTCTGTTTGACGGTGTACGCTCAAAACTAAAAATTATATCAATTTGTCTTGTCATTATCTAGCCCTGTATGGAAGAATAATTGGAAAAAAATATTGGCTTGGAAGTTATGAGCGTCGAAACTTTCATATTTTAACACTAATTTTAACTCGTCTTTGGGCGTAAATAAATAACTTATGTAGTAAAAAAATGCAAAATACATACCGTACAGGGAAAGATAATTTATCCCAATTTCAAATAATTTTATTTTGAGTAAATACATCCAGTTGTTTTTCATAATATCTATACGCCCAAAGGCCTATTCATGAAATTTTACGCGATCATTTTCGTTCGTCTATTAAATAAATTAATAAATATATCAATAAAACTAGTTAAATAAATGAAACTAAATAAATAAATAATTAGCATGCATATTAGTCACGCCCACCAACGAGTTCAAGCCGTCGACTAGTGTACCCTTATAAGGGTTAATTATTTATTTATTTAGTTTTATTTATTGAACTAGTTTTGATTAATTTATTAGTATATTTATACATTTATTTAGGGAAATAGACGATGATTTATAACAAAAACGAGCGTGTAAAATTTCATGAACAGACCTTTGGGCGTATAGATAGTATGAAAAAACTACGTATTTACTCGAAATAAAATTATTTGAACTTTTGAATAAATTATCGATCCCTGTACGGTTTCTATTTTGCCATTTTCTTACTACATAAGTTATTTATTTACGCCCAAAAACGGGTTAAAATTTGTGTTGAAATATGGAAGTTCCGACGCTCATAACTTCCAAACCAATATTCTTTTTCCAATTCTGCTTCCATAAATGGCTAGATATTACAAGAAAAATTGATATAATTTTTAGTTTTGAACGTACACCGTCAAACAGACGATTAATCACCATACTACGTTTATATGTAAGAATGACCGACTAGCGTACCCTTAAAGCGCGTCTCCCCTAGTGCACGCGCCTTTATGCAACTGAATCAGGCTGAGGGAGGTATAGAATTAATTCTTACCCATATTATTATTCTTGATAGTTTCATCTCTATCTTTGAGAGCTTTCTCATTGGCTTCATACTTTTCCTTTAAATCTTCGAGGTCTCTTTGCAGCTTGTCCATGCACTGATTAGTATTACTAAGTCGCTCTTTTAGTTCTTCCGTTTCTCTCGTATTGCGTTCTATAACTTTTTCTTGTTCTAATGCTATAGCTGTTCTGCATAAAAGCTGGAAATATTAAATGAAAGGTGGTTAAAATTTAATCTTGCCTGAAAACAAAATACTAATTAACTTACAATAGATGACAAGTGAAGTGTATGATAAATTTAATTACCTTTTCCTTCATTTCAATTAGGTCAGCATTTTGTTTTGAAATAATTTGGTTAGCTTTTAAAAGCTGTTCCGATGTTGATTGAACAGCGTCATTATGCCTATTAACAAGAGATTCGCTCAAAGCTAACCGTTCCTCTAAACCTAACTGTGGAAAAAGAATAATACAAAAATGTTTTAGTGGAAAAATGATTGATGATATAGACTCTTATTTTATTTTAAGGAACCACCGAAAAGCTGTACAAACCTTTTCTTTCTTAGCTATTTGTAGAGAACTGTTTAATTCCTTTATAACATCTGAGTTATCCTTCACTGTCTGTAAACAGAATTAAATCATCAATCAGTTTTGGATCGACATTCATCATCATCATGTACCTATCCTTTTCACAACTATGTTGAGGTCAGTTTCCAGTCTAACCGGATGCAGCTGAATAGGAGTATTTTACATAGATCAACATTATTGGATATTATTATGCTTTGATGATTATTATAATTATGTACCTTTTCTAAATAAATACATTTGGAATTCATTTGATGATATTGTTTTTCTTTTTCCATTACATCCCTTTCTAATGAAGCATTTTTTGCTTTTAATGTAGCTACTTCAATATGTGATTTTTGAACTTCTTTCTCTAGCATGTTCAAGCACTGGGTTTTTTCACTGAAAACATTCAAAAAAATTAAACACAAAGTAATATTACAAGAAAATTTAAGGAAAAATCATTGTTTGATGTGTAAATTATACCTTAACTGATTTTCTAGCTGTCCAATGTTATCCCGCAACTGCTTACAATGAGAGCTAATTTCGTCCGTTTGTTTGTCTTTCTTATTCAGACTTTCCTGATACGTGGTGAGCTGTGTTTTCATATTTAGTTCCGCATTTTGCTGCCACAGCATTTTTTCCTGTAACATTTATTTAGCATTAAAGAGTTTTATCAGCATTCAATTACTGTGTATCCTAACTAATATTATAAATGCGAAAATGAGTTTATTTGTTATGCTTTCACGCTAAAACAGCTGAACGGATTTGGATGAAATTTGGCATATGGGTAGACCATAACCTGGAGAAGGATATACGATTTATCCCAATATTCCCACAGGATCGAGACTCATGCGGGTGAAACCGCGGGGCGCAGCTATTCCATAATAAAATCCATATCCAAATTAAAGAAAATAGTTAAAAATATAAGAAAGGGAGGATGATCCTTTTTTTTGACAAAAACTGTGTATCAACCTACATATTTCAACCATTTATAAAATTAATGTGGACAATCACCTGCATCATTTTTTCTTTTTCCTGTTTTATAGTTTCTCTGAACTCTAATTCATATATCGACTTTTCTTCTTCCATTCTTGATAGGGTATGTGTCAGATCATGGATCTTTCTTTCCATGTTCATACACTTTTCATTTAATACTGATTCATTACTCATGGCTGAACTTTTATGTGAAGACAAGCTTTTCTGTAATCATTAATATTGTAAAGAGTTCAATATCATTTATCACTACAGATTATAAAACAAAGTCTACCGCTGCGTCTGTCTGAATGCGATAAACTCAAAAATTACCCAACGGATTTTCATACAGTTTTCACTAATGAACGGAGTGATTCATGAAATCAGACAAAGGTTTAGGTGTGTTCATTAAAGTTTTTGTAAGTTAGCTGAAATTTTAAGATGTAAAATACTCTAAGTAGCAAACGTCAGTTACATTTTAATCCAACCCATATGCCCGACGCAACAGGCTGACAGAACAACAGAAAAAAAAGTTGGCACTACCCGTGCCAGGGCACGTTGCTAGTATTGCTTAGTTAAAAGCTTTACAGCAAGTTGCACCATGTTGAATTTGTAAAAGGAAAAAAAAAAACAAAGATTGGATTGCCTTGGCAGCTCTGTACAGAGAGAGGTGGAAGGAGAGCCTTTGCCTAGCATTGGGACAATATGGGCTAAGTAAAAAGTAAAAAAACCTGCTGCAACAGAAATTTACAATTTTACTACTCTTACTTCAATTTATTGTCTAATAAATTTATTAATAAAAATATTTTGTTGCAAACTGCAGTTACTTTATTAAAACTACCTTTAGGTTAATGATTGTATCAGCCATGTGTTGCTTGATGTCTGCATCCGTAGCTGGTCCAGTCTTCAAAGATAAATGTACAAGTCTTTTGAATTCATTATGCTCTATTACTTCTAAATAATATTGCACTGGGTTTTTCTGTTGCATTATCAGGAACCTGGAAGAAAAGTAATTCACATTCGTTTTTTTATTACAGTAGTCACCTATTTGGGTTGTTAGCCTTTAACTTAAGGGATATGCGCTAAGATGGCCTGCAAAATTCAAAATTTATTTTGTTTTTTGCAATTTGCAGGCCGTGTCAGGTTGTATGTTGATTAAAATATGATTCGCGATCGTAACAAATATGGCGCTTTACAGAATCATAATCATTAGAATCAGCAATACAACTCCTTAAGTTGGCATAATCCTCAAATGTCATGATTTCATGAAATAGTCATTCAATAAGATCACATGAACTTAGAGAGAGATTTGTATTGATGATTTCTATGATTATAATTTTATAAATAAACATTTGATACCGTCGCGAATCATTATATAGATCAACATACAAAATGATACTGACCTGCAAATTGCTTAAACGTAAGAAAATTTGAATTTCGCGGGCTACCCTTGACGTGTTCGCCTTAACATGAATCGGCACGGTTGGCACAGTGGTTAAGTGATTGACTGCTGCGCTGCGTGTCGCAGGTTCGATTCCCGCACGGAACAAATAATTGTATGACCTACAATTAGTTGTTCCGGGTCTGGCTGTTTGTGTATGTGAGTTTAAATGTTTGTAAATGCACCCACGACTCAGGAGAAATTCCTAGTGTGGGGCAACGTTTTTTTAAAAAAGAAAGAATGAAAGAAGAACTATATGGAGCTAATTCTAAGCTAGTGCTAATGCACCAGTTATCCCCAATAATGAAACCTTACTAAACTTGAAATCCTTTGTTTACGACTTGACTCACATGTTGTTTGAAGCACATTGCTGTAGTAGCCTCACAAGCTGTGATGGAAAGTTGTCAAAATCCACCAGAAGACCCTGTTGCTTTTTTAAATCTTCATAGTCCATACGTGTGATAGTAAGCACACATAAAAATGTGGGGTCTTCATCATCCGATAAAGATATTCGCTGAAATTAAATAAGTTAATTAATAAACTCATTTTGAATTAAATTATTTACTTCATTTACCATTGATAAAATTACTATAAAAATTTAAAAGTTTGAAAGCAGAGAATCCAACCAGAGTATCGGTTTCAAAAAGTTTGTCAATTGTTACAGTCACATCTTTCTTGCAGTCTTCGAAACCTCTTTTAAAAGTAATGTAATATTTTTCTTTGTGGAACGTTTTATATGCCATTATTTTCGTACTAACAAATACAACATAGTCACAATAAACTGAATAATATTTTGTTTGCCTAAAACTTCCAAACAAAACGTAACGTAAACTTTCAGCAAACGTCAAACTTAAACTGTCAGTCTGTCACACTTTGACAGACAAACATTTTTTAGAGAGGTAATCGGCACCGTTTTAAAAAATTAGTCGATTTTCTATTTTAAAAGTTTTTTCGATTTTTGCTAAGAATACATTAGATTTCCAAAGAGTAAAAATCGTTTTTTTTTTACTCTGCCAAGAATCATCACTTCCTGCCTAACTCCTCATTCATTGTGATTGTCAAGCAATTGTCAAGTCTGTCAAACATCAAAATTCCCGCGCGCTCCAACGACGTGTTGAAACTCGTCGCGAAAACGTAGAAGGATTATTGTAATTTAGTTTTGAAAATTTGAGTAAAACTGAGTTAATTGAAATTAAAAGCAAGCGGGTATTTTACAAGATCAACTGTTACACACACTCTCTTATCCCAAAATGTGGAATGGTAAGTAGTTAACGCTACAACCACCTAGAAAACTAATCACTAACAGATGATCAATCAAACAATTCTTATCATCTTATGAGTATAATACCTACCGGTACCCTCTCTAGACTTGTTTGTAAACCATGTTTCAGATCAGTCTGCTGTTGGCGGTGGGTTTTTCAACTCCCCAAACCAATTTGGAAATGTAAACACACCAAATCAGGCTCAAAAACCGGTAAGTACTTTAGATTACCATTGTCATGTGTTCTCCATACGTATAAACAGTACTACTACTACTACAAAATATCTTGTTATTTCTATTCAGGGCCGAAGAGCATCGCGCACAGCTCCTGTAGTGATCAGTCAAGCTCTACACAGTGGAGATGATGGTGTGAAGATATGGGGAACAGAAATCCAGATAGTTTCCATTGTGGCTCGCGTGAGGAACATCCGGATGCAGAGCACCAAAATTACTTATACCATACAAGATATCACTGGCAGGATGAGAGCAGTGCTTTGGCTGGACCAGGAGGCAGCTGATGAAGATGTAAGGAATTCTTTATTTAACTATTTTGAGAAGAAACCTTATGTATACATCTGTACAATAGCAATACTTACAAACATTGCAATAATATAAAAATTAAAATGGTAATTACTTGGTACATGTATACTGTTCCATCCAGACCTTCCTTTGTTTCTGCCACTTATTGATATTAAACTAACAGATTCTACTACCTATCTTGTAGGATAAAGCCACGCCAAAAGTGCAGGTGAATGACTACATACAAATATATGGCACTGTGAAGACCAACAAAGGAAAGAAAGTACTGATGACATTCAAAATAATGCCAATAACAGATGTTAATGCTATCACATTCCACTACCTTCACTGTATCCAAAATAGGCTTAAAATGGAAGCTGATTCTAAAAAGGTAATTATGATTTATGAAAGTTTATACTACAGGAACACCCTGATTTCAACTTAAGGGTGGCTCGTAACATGAGGCGAGTCGCTGTGCAGTAACAAACTAATGGGTCAGTGGGGGTGAGAGGTGGGGTACTGCACAGTGAGCAGCGCACTTCAGAGTCACCATTAAGTTTGAATCAAACTGTAATAACACATTTACTCTCATGTCTAAAAGATACCTCATCCAATATTTCAACTGTGAACTAAAATTGAAATATTGCTGTTGCATCAGTTTTCAATTGAAGCAAATAGGTACTTTTTTTTTAACTTTCCATGTTGTCTTGCAATTCCTTCAGACAGATATTTCCCAAAAAATTTTTTACCATGATTATTTTTACAGGAAAAAGTTGAAAGCAATAACTCAACATTCACTGGTGGTCTACCAGCCAATTCCATGGTTGGTGTGACTGAAAGCAGCGCATCAGTGAACGGCCTAAATCCACGACAAATGATGGTATTTAACCTGATAAGGGCTTCTTCCCTGGAGCAGGGTATCAGTAAAGAAGATATGTATGGCACACTGAAGGACCGTATGTCACAAGTGGAGTTTGAGTAAGTATAGTAATATAGACACATACATAAACTCATGCCTTTTATAGGCAGAAACTACAGATCGCCACCTGCTGTAATCCTTACATACTCCTTGTTTTGTTTACTTTCATACATCTGGACACAGCATTAACTTAACTTTGTAACATAGACTGCTATTATTAATAATGGATTTTTATCAACTATAAAACAGACAACACAACAGCTTCAAACTTCCACACCTCATAACAGCCATTTTACTATTAATATAATTCTTGTTGTAATTACAATACAACTTTCACCCAATTTGTTTTTCTTCATTTATTTCCCCAATTTGTTCCTCTTTTATTTACACCATTTTTATATTTCCAGAAATATCTTGGAATGGATGTGTGGTGAAGGTCATATCTACTCAACAATTGATGAAGAGCATTACCGGGCTACTGATGCTTTCTAAGGACTACTAAAATGTATTTCAATGTGAAACTGGCATTATCATTATGTTCTCTAATTTTGTTATGTACCCTAAATAAACCACCAAATCATTAATAAACAACTACTACTCTAATAAAAAATATTTTTCTAATACATTCTACTTTAATTTTATTGTAGTCATCCAGAATTGTTTCACCTTCGTTCTAGGTTAGTAGTAATAAAACCATTACTTTTTATAAGGAATGCTTGTATTTTATATACAAAATATTCAGTATTAACTTACAATATCCAACGGATGTTATCTCCTGCTCACACTGAGGAAAATAATGTACTTTTGATTAAAAAATTACATAATGTAGGTACACACAGTTATCAAACTAGTTAATTTAATACAGAAGTTGTTTTTCTTGTAAATAGTTTTGTTATAGTATTATAGATATAAATGTAGATAACCTATAAACTTTACTGTTACCATATTTTTTTTTAATACACTATTATAATTCATCCCGGACAGACTTATTTTTCACATCTGGTTTCTTTCCGGGGTATGTTTGACTGTCTAACTGTACTTCTTTTAATTCTTCCTGTTCTACAAGGAATTCCTTCGCTGTCCATGCCTGGGCTCCATCTTTGAACATGAATATTGCTCTATCATCATCAACAAGGTATCTGGAACAGAAATATTAATAAAATGAAGCAGCAATATTTTGATATAGATTATCCAATACCTATAGTTTTAATAAGAATAAAATGTTTTTTAACATAAAACATTTGAACCTTTCAGCCATGGAGGACTCAATAACTGAGCGAAATAGCACTAACCTTTCCACCTGAATATGGTTACTCCATAGACTGGTCTGCCATATCTTAGTTACTTCTTCAGTTCTTGCCCTGGAAGGCTTGTTTGCTACAGACACAAACATCATGAGAGTCTGTCCTTTCTTAGTTGCTTGCAATACATTTCCTGGATCAGACATATCCAGTTTGGTGAAATCTATAGACGGCGGCTTCCGAAGGTGTTCCGGCAGTTCATCTTCGGGTAACGGCTCCTCATCCTCTTCCCATTGATCAAAAAGTCTGGAAAAAAATAATGTAGGATGTAAAAATATTTAGTGTTGTTTACCATTTTCCTTATTATTTAAAAAATGATGTGTTCCTTTACCATAAGACCACGTAGGTACGTCCGATAACAAAGATTTTTGTATAAAATTGATGGTGTTTTTATTTAGAATAAAAGCACTGGCAACAGTAATAAAATGAAGATTCGAATACCTTTCCATGTCAGCATCGGAGAAATCTGTTATATCCTTTTTAGCCCAATCCGGCTTTTCCTCAGCTTTGGGCTTCTTAGCTAAACCAATAGTGAAACAAATTAAAACTACGAAAAGTAGTATTTTAGCCATATTTAGAAAAATCAACACTTTTCAGTTAAAACTAAATAAGGCAACTGAAACTTCGTAGAAGAGAACTATTTCTGTATTGAAATAAAGACTCTATTTCACAGCTTCTCGAGCTTGAGACCATTGAGACGACTTTCAGAGAAATTCGGTTCGGCGCACGGCGTTTGACGGTTTGAGTTGACTGATCTAACTAGGGGTGAGGCGTATTTATCGAAACAGATACAAATAACAGATATTTAAAAATAACAGATAACAATTGTTCGCAACAATATAATTTATCTGTTACTTAAAATAACAGACACTCAAAGACTGTTACTGCGGCTTTTACTGATCATTTATTATAACAATCCCCACAAAGACTGTTAGCATGACTGCTACTTACATACACACACACAAAGGAAGAAATAGTGCAAGGTTATCAATTTCTCTCACTTCCTCATTGAATAAAGACCCTTGCTAAAAAGAGAAACACCTATTATTTACTTCTAAATATGTTTAGAAGACTTTAAACGAAAAGAAAAAAGAATATATTCAATTGAGATTTAAAATACGTATTTATCGTCCTTACAAAAATAACAGGCTGTTATTTAATAACAGATACTTGGATCTGTTATTTTTGTGTAACAGTATCAGTGATAACAGATATCGTGTTTTACCTGTTACAAGCCATCTCTAGATGTAACGTGATATTCTCGTTCTGTTCTGTTTTCTGATGACATGATAGACATTTGTTTGACATTTACGTTTTGCACATTACTTTGACATTAATTGAGATTGATAGCAGCACATTTTTTTAGATCCTCTTTCCTATCCTTCTCCGATGATTCCATTTGGTATCTACACTGATATTTTAAGCGGTAAAGTTTGGATGCAGGAGATAAATTTCCGAAACTACTCATCTGGTTTCAAAAATTCTTTCACCAATATTTAGAATAGATCTTCAGGGTCAGGCTATCCCGCCCAATCCGTGCAGAAGTCCCTCAGGGCTCCGTGCTCGCTCCACTCATATTCACGCTATTCACAAGCGATATCCCCAAAAACAGTAGGCCGCAGTTGGCTCTGTTCAAGATGCTCCTAAATCTACAAAGGGCAGTCAACAAGCTTGGCGCTTAGCTTAGAAAGTGGAAGATTGAGGTTAATCCCGACAAAAGACAGGCGGTCCTAAAACCACGAACTAAACCCCATCCTCCCCGACAAATCATCATGTTTGGCAAGCCGATCCCTTGGGAGAAGCGAGCCAAATACCTAGGTGTTGTCCTCGATTCAGAGCACATAAAGATGGTTCGCTCGTGACCCACTTCCACTCTCGGTAGACTCCACTTCGTCCTGAATGCACGTAGCAAATTGTCACTCAATTGCAAATTACGTAACTATACAGCGTACATTCGCCCAATCATGACCTATGCGGGCACCGTCTTTGCACAAGCAAAATCCCACCTTATCCATAGGATGCAGGCCGTACAGAACCGAATCCTTCGAAAGGCCACGGGAACTCCCTGGTATGTCAGAAACGAGATCCTCCATCTCGAACTCAGAATCCTCATCATCCACCAGTTCCTAAAACGTATGTCCAAGCGTTACTTCGACTCCGCTGCCAAACATCGCAACCCTCTGGTTGTCGAGGCAGCCAATTATGTCCCGTGTCGGGTGGTATCACATCGGTGAAGCGACAGCCCGCGTCGAAGCTGAGCCTGTAGATTTAAATTCTTTGAATTCCTCGATTAATAATAATAATATATCCTTGATCCAGCCTGCCCCATCTTGCTGTCCTCCCCCCAGCGACACCCTAAGCCTAGGTTCGTACCCCTCAGGGGGTGCCCTTAGCGAGCGCTCGCCTAGTATTAATTTGAATAGATTTGCCCCTGGCTGGAGGCTTTGATCGTAGAAGTTTAAGGCAGCCACAGGAAAGTCCGGTTGAGCAGCTACGACCTTAGTGGTCACCTGCGAGATGCCATAGTTAAAAAAAAAAAAAAAGGTCAGGCTGATGTCCACCCTTTTTTTTTTTTTTTGGGTGGGAAATTATCAAATAAAATCAAATTACTTCTCCCGCTCTGGGTGGAGCGGGAGGGCGTGTCAGACTCTTACTGACTAAAACCCACCCGTGTTCAGTCCTTCCGTTGCCTGTACGTTGCCAGGGGCCACGGTATCCCTTTCGGACTTTCCCGCAACCCCGGCAGGCATCAGTCCTAACGGACCCCTTCACTTCTGCTGACATCTCTTTGAGGCGCGCGTGGAACACAACGCGCCGTCGACCCGGGCCTGGTCCTTATCGGACGGCGAGCTACCCATTGCTCACCGTCCGCAAGCCCGCGCCTACGGTGGCCGGGAATCGGCCTGCGATTCCCGACGCCCGGGGCGGCTAAGTCCACCCTGAAGATCCATTCGATAATTTTAAACCTCTCTAGGACCTCTCTTAGACCTTTTTAGACCTCGATAATTTTCGCAGCCTGCATTTATATTTTGCATATTATAAGTACCCTCTTACTTAAACTCCAACTGTTTCTTGATGAACATATTTCGGCCTGTTTTGGAATTTGAAATTACCTATTTCTCAAGATTTGGGGGCACCCCGCAACCCGGCCCGGGACGGTGTGTCTACATTTCACTCGTTCATTTAAGTTATCTGTGTCAAATTTATTCGTTCATCGTTCAATTCAACGTGACAGCTTAGCTTCGTGTTTCAAAAATATTCACGTCACGAACGTTGAGTTGTCATCACGGTCATCACGGGTGCTCGAGTCCTACGTAACGTCAAATCATGATTTGAGTTCCTAATTATTTTTATCTTCTACAGTATTTTATATTTAATTTATATTATATTCAGTTTAATTTAATTAGTCTATAGTAGTTAAATTATAAATTTAGGAGTTTAATCGACAAGTTACTGCGGAGAAATCAAAATTTCGGCATTCAAAGTTCTTGTTCTTGAAAGTGATAGTTGGTTGTACCTCATACTGCACGGGTGATCTAGTATATCAGTAGCGTTAGCAACATGGACCAGAGTGGTATAACCCCGAACACTTCGAACCAGCAGCTTGTTATAAACAGTGATAATGAATCTGCGACCGCGCTGCTGCAGGAGAAGCAAAGCAGGAGGAGAGAAAATCTGAGTGAAGTAACCTTCGTCGAATACATGACTGTCGGCATACTGTGCTTCGTCAACCTCATCAACTACATGGACAGATTCACCCTGGCCGGTACGTTTTATGAACTTATTTGAACAACTACTTTCTATTAGGTATTTTCATCTTTTGACTGGAAGAAATCGTATTTTATATGATTTTTCAGCTGGCGCTATCTAAAACAATTTATTCCACATCCAAGAGACCCCAATTAGAACCTAATGTTCATCATTTTCTAATAAGAATGTGATGCAGTAAGTAATTTATTAACTTTAGTAATTTGTTAACCGTTACCCCGACAAAATCATTATTGGTCAGAGAAGGTTAAATTGTGTAAGGTAGGATAAAACCTTTTTCGATGTATCATCATCATCTTCTTCCTGTCCTTGTCCCATGTTACTTGGGGTTGGCGCAACACATTTTTGTTTTTCACTCTCCTCAGTCAACCAACACACTATCATTCACTCCCTTCTCTTTCATATCATTCCTCACACAATCTATCCATCTTTTCTTCGGCCTTCCTCTCCCGCTCCATTCATCAATATTTATATTAAATCATAGTTATTTGACATACCATTCTTATAGCTCCAGTACCAAGCAAATTTCTTATTTCATTCAGTATACTACAATTATGCAACTATCTTTTTGAATATATGAAAGTGTAACACATACCTAAGTGACAAATATCACACTTATTACCTCAATATGAGTATAGTCAGTCAGGGCTAACTTAAAAACGATGGTAACATTAGGTTATCAATAGCAACTTTTTTTTTAAGATCAGCTACGTCATTATAATAATTGATTCCTGAATATATTATAAAATTAAACTACGTTAACCTGTAGTAGGTCAAGGTGGGTCTGAAAAGCCTGCTTAATCTAAAACTTATGTTTTAACTAATACAAATTAATTGTTTTGAGTTTATTGGCTGAGACTGGGTTCCCCACAAGGTTCACCATGTTAATTTTTTAACTAGTAAAATTTTGATAAAATACAATCCATGAGATTGTATTGAAACTAAATTAAATTTTAGTAACAAAAGATAAGCTTGAAATCTTATCTAGCCAATTCATATGTGTGAGTGCCTTTTCAGTTGCATAATCTATCAAAATATTATAAAGTAAAGTTGTTTGAGTCACAACCATCAATCTCCAAAAAAAATATTGTGGATAATATGCAAGGCACTTGTTTAAAAATTTACCATTTCAGCCTGCAATCAAGTAACTGCTGAAAATGTGCTTCTCAATGATCAAGACAATGAAAATAAATATTTAAACTAGTAAAGTGTACTTGACCCTAATTCCTATTCAAATATTTTTGCTGACTGTCAATGAAAATATTTAATTATTTCATACATTAAATAATTGTAAAGGCCACTTTTCTGACTATTATTACTTGTTACAATCAACTTCCGCATTACGTTATGTCTATTTATCTTATTGATAGACATACAATGTATTAAGAATAGCTGTAGGTAGGTAGGATAAATAACATGTTGTTTATTTTATTACTCAGGCCTCAGTGACATTAGATATGCATGTCATAATTTTGGATCCATTATATCTTTGACGAACGGAACACGCTACTAATCTTCTTAATTCATTAACAATAATATCGGGTGTACAGCACCAATTAAATCACGTAAAGACACTGTGAAGATAACCCAAGGCTTTCGGCGCGATGTTTTAAAAAATTAAATCATTATAATACCTAACTCGTAAAGTTAAAACAAAACATACTCGCTCCACTTAGTTCGGACTTCGGGTGAATAAATTAACCCTTCGTCTGCCGTAGTCGTGTAAAACAAGTAAATAGTATTCTAAGTTTTTTACGAATTGAAATAGTATTTGTTCCAAGCAACTATAATACTTAACTATGTGTAGTACGAACGGAAATGACGAAATTATATGGGTTCCTTCCTATAGCTGTCGACGAAACCCTAAAATAGCGCAGTCTGACTGCATTAAAATAATAAGGGGCTTTACTAATGCAGTACTGCCTTATGAATTGTATAGCAATGTAAAGAGACATTATTTTAATAATTACGTCGCAGACCATAATTAAAAAAAACGAAATAAAAAAGCAACGAATCCCTAACTAGAGACGTAAACTACGAATACTCGTAAAGACGTAACTGTGGATTCATTTTGAATTATTCATAGAGGTAGGCTAATATAGTCACCTAATCATAATTTTCATTAACCTCTCGCTTTCGTCTGAGACTGTTGTCTGATTTAGTCATCTACCTATACCTCACTAACGATGTTTGAAACGGTTACGTCACCGGTATTTTTCTAGTCCAGGGCTTTGTTTAACCATAGACTAATTTTATCTTATCTGCATGAATACCAAAGCTCCGTCTGTAACTAAAATATTCCGTGATTAATAGCCAGTCTTTTTACAGTTAACAAAAGCTTGTGCATATTATTATTAATACGATAGACAAGGTAGCAGTTAGTGGAAATTATGTTGATTTTACTTAACATTTCTACGAATGGACTAATCATAAAGACTTACTAAATGCATTTATATTGTATTTTATAAATATTCTGTCTGTCTGATGGCCACCTAACAAAATCAACCCAGAGTCACAGATCGCCTGCTCGAGTCTTTTTTGGAATCGTGACGGTATGTCGTATGATCGCCAGTTGAGCTATTGATGAGTATCCACTCTAGCGTTATCTTTAACTGATTCTTATGAAATAATTACTAACCAATCACTTCATATGTACGTTACAAGTTCTTAATTCCTCATAAATTTCATAACAATCGTCACGATCACGCCATTGCACACCTCTTGTCTTCAATTGGCTTATTTCCACGAAGGTTAGCTTTGCAAACAGTTTGATAGGTACTTGTTTATGTAATTTTCTTCTCTTGGTTTGAAGATATCTTTATTTAGAATGAGCCTATTACATTTCCTAACTGAAATGAACATGAAACTTATCCAACCTAGAACATAAGATCGATTTCGTTAGGGTAACATAACAAACAAGTAACAAGGCGCAATTCACAAGAGAAAAATAACTATAAATGGCGCAGTCCATGTTACATCACCAAGCTTTTTGTGGGTTACTTTATTCATGTCGAAATATAACTACAGCTTCCTGCGTCAAAAGCGGGCTTTAAAATAGATTAGTTAATAATCCTTTTTTATCTTGGACGCACTTTACTGTCGCTACTTAAAATTCCTGGAGGAAGCCTGTTACGAAATATATTCAGAACCCTGCCTACGTAATGTTTACATTTTGAGTTGAGCCACGAACGATGTCATTGACTTTTTAAGTTTCAAAACCACCCAGGACCTCTAAAAGCACACAATGAATGGAATGTTTCGTGGGCAACGTAACTTCGTGTGGACAGGTTGAATATATTTCTCAAAATTTGTTACGGAATTGAAAATGTGGCTTCAAAAGGAACCGATATAGGTACTACCACGAGTAGTCACTGCCAGTCAGAACATGGTCAGATAAGGGCAATCGTGTTTCGGAAAGACTCAGTAAGCCGGTTCGTCTTTTATAATTCCTTAATGAATTCAAATACACGGTTCCACGTTAATCAATGCGATAAAAGTGTGTATTAGACGTCAATAAATTTCTATGAATGAATGGTGAACGCCCAGGGTGTGTCGATGTCACGTAATCAGAGAACTAATCTCCAGTGTCTACTCACGTGCGTGGGTTCTCTTCTCGTTCTTCAACGAATACAATGTCGCCCTTTAAATATGGAACAGGCGGTATACTCGATTGTTTGTGGAATTAGGACGGGTGTTCGTTTGAACATACCTATGCTATACACTTTTCGTGGGCAAGTATTTTTTTTTTTTGTCGTAAGGAAAAGTGGATAATAATACTTCTGATTCCCGAAAGATTTATAAAAAATATGAATAAGTGTAGGGAGTCTAAGGAGTAGGAACAGTAAGTTCGTGGGTGTGTAAAAACCATAAGCAATATTCTTTTTATATTGACGCGATTACTGGAGGGGCGCAGGAGGGTTGATTTCCCCAGAGGGCAATCCACAAGTTACCACCGCAATAACACGCTACAGATATTGTTATCTTGATTAAAATCTTAAAGTAATCATGAGGTACAATTTGTCGAAGACATCACACAATGATAAAATGATGATTGCTGCGGAAGATAAAAATAAGGCAGGTGTTCACTTTTAGGTATCATTTTCTACACGTTTCAATTGAATTATTTAAATAATGGTAGACATTTAACTTACCTAGGTACCTATTCGATTTATTACGATACGGTTGTCATTAACGAAACATTTATTAAGTAAAATATTAATCAAAAGCCACAAATTAGTTACTCATCCCATTACGGATATTAAGAGGCCGAGCACGAAATCGACTGATTTTGATTCAATTTTGTTCATTAGTTGTGAGTAAGGGAAGTTAGAAGTCAAGGGATAGTTCTGTTGTTTGTTGGTCCGATGTTTTTGGTTGGTATATTGGCGTATGCTAGCTGTCATATGGCTATTAATTTATAATTTAAGTTATGTTTTGTGTTGCGTAATGTAAATTATTTTGCATACTATATACTCGTACAATCATTTTTTTCTGAACTGAACAGACAGTTGTGCTGCTGGGGAGTTTGTTGCTCCACTTCTTCTTCCCAGGTAAAGCACTAGGAAGTGGTGAAGGGTGGGCGTTTTGGAGGCCTGTCTTATGTAATTTTGACGTTCGAAAAGTGCTGATTCTCAGGGCCTAGTTTGAGCCTAACTTGAATAGAATTTATTTTCGAGAGCGTAAAAGTGATGCCATTATCAGGTCCTGTGAATGACACGAATGGTTTAGTAGCACGAAAACCGTACTTTTCGTGCACGGAGCCTTAGATTTTAAAAGGATGACCCAGGAACAGGATTGAGTAACTTTAAAATGTTTTGTTGTATGTTGTTATCTTAATGATTTATTAAGGAAGTATTTTTGGTGAGTCTCGTGACGGCTGTTAATGAAGATAACAATCACTTGCTAGGTACTATTGTTTGCATAATTTGTATTACATTCCTACCGTTCTGTCTGCGCATTACTAATATGTTTGTCATAAGGTTATCATGGTTGTCATCTACGAATCATTGATTACTTAAAAATGAGTCAGACTGTATTTTTTACCGTTATTGCACACTTGTGATAAATGATTACCATATTGGCCGTGAGACAGTTTGTCTGGTAGGTTTGCCTGATGGTTGTCGTATCAAAAATGTCAATTTTTTAATGACTTATTTGCCTTGCCGCCTTGAAAGCAAATAGCGATGGCAGTTGTCACGTAATTAAAACAGACAAAATTTTCGGATTTTGGTTTTGTGAACAGCTTTTGGGGACCCTTTTGATAACATTGATTGATGTTCAATTCGGCACGGAAGCGTATGGAATGGTTGTGAATAGTTATGCTGGTCTCATTTATTAGCTTATGTTTAGTTTAACGGCTCAGGAAAAGAGACCATTCCAAACTACAAAGTCGATTATAAATATTTATTAGTAATACAACTTTTAGATAATTATATTATAGTTAACTAGCTGCGCCCCGCGGTTTCACCCGCATAAGTCTCGATCTCATGAGAATATCAGGATGAAAGGTATCCTATGTCTTTCTCCAGGTCTACCCATGTGCCAAATTTCATCCAAATCCGTTCAGTGAAAACTTAACAAACCAACAAACAAACTTTATAATATTAGTTAGGATATTCATCAGTTGAATCAAGCATACACGCATTTGTATAATGTTGCCCATCCATGTTACCATAACGACCATATCCATGTTACTAGTGCCCTAGTGGGTAACAAAAATATGTTATCCCGATCCGAATCGTTGAATTAGAAAAGGGTTCCTGTGATCCCTATTTTGCTGTGTTAGCTATGGGCCCCGGGTGTGTGCTCATCGTTTAATAAATAAAATATGTGAAAGCTTAGAAGCAGTTGGTTTTACCGCGCACCGCGCCTAGTGAGGGGTTAAAAATGCGGTTACTTTTTAGGGACGCCACTTTTTATAGACTATTTAAATATTATGGTGTGTGTGTGTGATCAATTTAGATGTAACATTATAAACGATACGCGCTTTCATGATTTTATTTGTTTATTTTACATTATTCAAACATATCCAGGCGTCAATAGAATTATGTTAAAAGTATAGATTTATACTTACTTGAACTTTTAATATTATTCAGTAACTTGACAGTTCTATACTGATAGTAACCATTGACTTACATTGATAGCACTGACACTGACACCACCACCACCTTTTTATAGTGTCAGTTAAATGGACACTTAGGTGTAAATCGTAAAATTGCTTCGGGCATCGCGATCTCTTCAAAGGCACAAATGCAAAGCCAAGGTTCACAAGAAATCGTAAAACTCTAGCTGTCTGTCGTTCACAGTGATTGCCTTTAAACTTAAAGCTATACTAGAGAATTGATTACAAAAGCACATCATATAGATAGACCATTGACAGATGTGGTTTGCTTAAGGACTGAGCTTAAAAGCAATCTTTTTTAATGTTGTTTTAATCTGTAGCCATTAATCCTGCGGTGTCAGTATCATGTGGTTGAGGATCAAAGAGGATTACTGGGAAATTGAGGCTTATAACTGGCAAGCATAGTAACTCGGATTTGGCTTGATATATGAATAATATTGTATTCTTGTCCCTTGGATATTTTATGAGTGTTGCAACTGACAATGTTACGCAAGTAGCCATCATAACTGCAAAGAGTTCCTGTAGGGTTTCTTCCTCATCAAACGAAAGTCTTTTTTTTTGTCTATCATCCCTATATTCATCATAACATTCCACTGTATTTTCCTTATAGTAAAGTTTATCAACATTATCTGTTTGTTTAGATGATGAAATAGTTGTGACCACTGTTGTTTTGTAGTATGAGTATCACAATCGCAATAATCACGTTTACATCTTAAATTATCTTGTAACTGGATAAGAGCACACACGTGTTTTTGACTTTCTGAATAGTAGGGTTAAAATTGTGGGTGGATCCCATTACTGATACGAGTGCGGTGCGGACAATAAGCTGATTTAATAGCACAGCAGTTGATCTCTCAGGCTGGAAGTCCAGTGCAGCTCCAACAGTAGTTGCTTTGATTTGATGCGATGCAGCTGTGCATAATAACTAACGTAGATACCGCGGCTCCGCTTGCCTGTGCATCGGCCCACGTTTCAAGTGCCCATCGAGACTCCACTTGTGGCCAATTAGTTCCGACTTTAGAGATACTATATCAACAGATGACGATAACATTTAGGCCTGTTGGACTAGTTAAAAAATTGAATATTCATGTCGTAGTATATGTAATGTGAAACGATCGCCTTTTACAGTTACCTAATGGTTTAGTAAAGATAGGAAAGGAGTACAGTCATGGGTCGTGAGGCTATCAGAGAAAAGTCAATCGTTTCAACCAAAAGACGCAAACTTTCCACTTTTACGATAGCAGATGATAAAAAGTTCATGTCAGTTATTAATAGTTTATCAATATACCTACTGAATGCTATAATGAACATCAACAGTTTCAATCTCGGATCTATTATGGATTATTATATTTATTATGTTTGGATCATTAGCTTTCATAAATTGTAATATTCAAAAGTAATAAATTTTAATATTAAAAAAATTATGTATAGGAATGTAGTTTCGATTAAATTCCAATTTGAATGAGGATTCCTACAGTATTTATTATCAAAGGTACAAACGTGATGCAAAGTAATCAGAATTGTCCACTAATGAGCTATTGGTTCACATACATTATACTCGTACATAACACGAAGGAATGTGTCCTTCGTGGACGACGCCTTATGTAAGTTGAATAAAAGTGGTGCAGGTAAATAAATATTAAAATGTAATCAAATTCCCAGATAGTAGTATACCGACCGGAGCGTAGACAGCCAAAATCGGTGTTAAAGATAAAAATGCTGATATGTCAGCGACTACATTGCAACATACTCCAACTTCAGGCAATCCGGGTCGTCAAGTGCATCAATGTTTACTGTAGATAGTATATGGGTACTGCCGATAATGAACCTTGTTACGATTTGCGAGTTCATAAACGAACGCTAGAGGTGCGACCGCGGGCAACCACTATTCAAACTTGAACCTGCACCACAATTTGTAATCGTAACACACGATCATTCACAAGCTGTTTTTGACAGTTTAACAACGATATTTTTTCGAATATCCTTAAAAAATAATTCATATTGCTATTGGTCGTGTTTAACACAATTAGGGTACTGGTTACAGGCAAATCAAGTTAGCATCAATAGTTAATGAAACGGAGAAAATTAATAATGTTATCGAAAAAGTATGAGAAATTCCTAAGGCTTTAGAACGAGGAACGAAGGAACGGACGAGGACGAAGAACAGCACCATGAATGGACTCGCAAAAAAATGGTGATTTGTTCATACATAATTATACTAATATATTATATTGTATTTGTGCTATATTAATATATTATATTCTCAGTTTATCTACCTGCTTCAACCGCGTTGAAGTTACGACTTACGATGCCATGCTATAAAACTCCGCATTTCGGTTGAGTTTGTGATGATAATCGTTGCTTGGCATTCCGTTGTTCATATTATAAAAAGTGTAAAAACTTCCAAGGCTGTTGTTTTTCTATCACTTCTTCAATTCAATAAATCGCACTATTTCCGTTCGTTCTTAAATTTTTATTTGTCTCACAGTTTTAGAATACAGTCGAGATTCATACGACTTGCCACCACACCGTTACTTCATTTCTGTTTTTAGCTTCCTAGCTAGATTGTAAGCTTATCTGTTGTTTTAATGTTGTGAGAGTTTCTGGGGTACTACGTACACGAAAAGTCAACAAACCTTTCCCGTTGTTGATGGGTCCACAGTTGTCGACTTCTAGTATTTACAATGCACACGTGTGTAAATAAAAGTTACTAATTACTATCAGTGCTAGTGCTAGTATTCCGCTTTCTGTCAATATTATTCTAGCGACTTACCTCTATGTTAAAATAACAATGGATATGTAACTATAGGATGAATTTATAATTTTTATAATCTCTAATTTATAGTTGGTATTATGAAAGGTATTCCACCATACTGAGTTGAAAAAAGTGGTTGCCAACAACATAGCGCTAGTGCCGAGTAATAGAGAGAAAGTAAAGGGCCATTTCTCTTTAGCAACCTAGTGTGGGAATATCGTCGATTGTCGTCGTTGTGTTAATGTAATCGCCCTTGAGCAAATAGGGTTCGAGGTTCACCCTCCCAGAAATAAAGATAGGCGCCAATTTTTATTTTAGCCACTTCTATTTCGCCCTATGTTTATTTTTTTTTCATTCTGCAAATGTATTTTAAATGTCATGATAAAAGATCGCCAACCGGCTGCAACGAAGTTGGGATCAAGGTTAAACTTTAAAAAGTTACTACGAGTAGTTACAGCTACCTTTAGAAGATTAATGTCTCCATGTTTAGAACATTAATATCCGGAAGCACAAATTTTATAGTGCTATAAATATAAAATGAACCGCTATGTTTCAGTTGTGATAAGTTTTATTATTTACTTACTTATTATAGTTTTGTGTACCTAAGTATATTATTGCTACTGATATGCGATGTCTATGTTATTGAACTTTTCTTTATGATTTCTCTGAGCACCAGGCGTTTGACATATTTATCATTTTAATAATATTTCTCACTCAGTTAGTATGTCCATGCACTCAGTACCTACTATCAGTACTGTCTCTTCGGGTCTTAAGTATGATACTTAACGTTGTATTAATTACCTTAAGAGAATAGTTCAGCTGCTTGGGTACGTCTTTAACCTTAATTGAAGTAATAACGAAACAACAGCAGTTTACATTACTTTTGTGCCAGTTAATAAGAGTTAAGATCGGTTTCTTTAGTGTTGAATGTGGTTGAAGTAGTGTTGTCCTAACTTTGTGAAATTGAAATTATAACTTCAATGTTTTTTATCGACTTCCAAAAAGGAGGAGGTTCTATGTTCGTCTGTATAAATGTTTTATGTATGTTCATCGATATTTTCGTCAATTGTGAACCGATTTTGAAAATTATTTTTTTCATTTGGAAGTTCCAAATTTCAGAGGAAGCTTGCGCGGTGGTCCCATACTATACATTTTATTAACTTTGCTGGGGTAGGTTTTGAGTTAGCTTCAATAATAGGTACCTACGTATTTTTTATGTGGATAATGTCATAATTGTCACTGTAATTTACATTGTACCGGTACCACAAACCACAACTAAAAAGTGAAAAATTAAATCTTTATTAAAAAAAACAAAGTAACTGACTTCCAAAAAAACACTACAAAGTGAAAAATAAGTTTAATTTCGGAAGTCGGTAGCAAAAACGAAAATTCAAAACCAAAGTTAAGACACCGACTTCCGAAATTAAAGATATTTTTCACTTTGTAGTGTTTTTTAAGTACAAAATGATTAACGGTTTCTTTTCATGTTTCTTTGAAATTGTTTATAGAATACAACTATCTAATTTTTTCGTAAACGATTACGACAAATTTGTTTCATTTGAACAGTTCAACAACATTCATTGCGTTATTTACGTTGTAGAGCAGATTTTTTTTCGAACTTATGATTACTCTGACTATGGATTAGCAATTTGTTTTAAAACGATTCAGATTCCGAATGATCGTGTATTACGCGGTACAGGTATCGCTAATTAAGTAATTCATAAATATTTTTTCAACGTACCTACGTGTAACGTTCTGTGAAACTGGATATGTCCAGGTTAGGTTACCTCGGGTTCCTGGTATTGACAGTTCACTTGTTGCATCGTATTGTTGCACAATACCATACACCAGGGATGGCCAACTTGATTACACCCAAGATCTACTGTTTACTGAAGAAACCCTGTGCGATCTACCAATTATACTTCTTGAAATTTTAAATAAAACATTATACAATTAAGCAGTATTTTTTAATTTAATTAAGAGGGAAAACATAAAATTGAAATTATTCTTAATATGTAACTACTTGCTTATTATAAATAAAATTTGTGTGAGCATTGCGTCTGAGCGTCTTCCGCTAGATTAGCTAAGTCAGGTTTGTATTTGGAAATTGCCAACCTTATAGAATCCAATGTATAAATAAGCGTCTGTCAAGCGAGAACGGTATTTACTTTTTGTTTGTTTTAAATAGGAAAATGCTGATTCACCTAAATATCTTGAACCAAACACAAAATTAAATGCAGTTATTCAACACATTTCTTTGGATATTTCTCGTGTGAAACCAATGCCCAGAAATCTAGACCAGAGACCTTACTTTTAGAAATATATCTCAACGCAGAGATAATTTCGTTTTGAAATATCATGTGGTCCATGCATTGATATATTATATCAATGGGTCCATGTGAAATGTATCTGCATTTTTTTTGGCCATTTCATAGATGTCACTATGATCAATGGAATTATTAAACGGATAACTGAGGAATTCCACAAACTTTCTTCAAAAATGATACAAGATGATGCGCGCAGTAGTTGGGGTTTACGTTGCGTGTTCTGTTCTACGTATTTAAAAAATATAAATATTATTATTGTGTATATTAAACTTATATTTTTTTGCTTTGTAGCGATCGACTGGACTAATAACCGCGATCGACTGCTTGGCCACCCCTGTCGTACACCTTCATAATCACAATATACATACAGGATGTCCTTATTTGAAATAAGCTAACTGACATTCTGAAACGATTGTTTTCAGAATCGAGCGTATAGTATAGATTACCTACATTGTAATAAGTACCTGAAAAGTTAAGTTATACCAATTTTCGATAAGTCATATTGATTAGAATAATAAACACTAAAAATTACAAATTATTTTTTTAAGTATCGGTACAAGGCTACAATCAAGGTATACAGTTCCAGTTTATGCAGATCTCGCATTGTAAAGGACTTCCGTACAATGCGAGGTCAGCTTATACTGGAAATGTATAGCTTGATGTGTAGCCGTGTGTACAATCCTTTATAAAAATTAAAAATTAATTAATTACAATTAAAAAAAATTGGGGTGTCTGAAGAATTGACTATGGGTTATTAATTATAATATCATTACAACTTGTAGAATGTATAATTGTACATAACTGGAATATTAGTATAATCTAAGTGCACGCAATCAATACTTCGTAAGTAGTCTGCTGTAGAAATACTGAAAACAATACATTATTGTCAGTGAGGCCTTAACCTAATTTGTTAACTGATTTCACAATTTCAGTGTTTTCTTTAGGAATATTGTAATTATCTGCATGATGATGAATAATGATGATGCATAATGTCTAGGACCTATTTAAAGTAGTGTATTCTATGTTCTATTCAAACCCGCTTTATATTCAGGGATAGAAATATTCTGTGTTTCAGTCAGGTAAAGCAAATGTTTGAAAATTTAGCATTACGTAACTAGTGAAGCAGGCAGGTGGCAAGTTAGCTATTGACTAGACGAAAATATTAGGTACTTATTCGGTTAAAAAAAAGTTAATGTGCTAAAAAAAAAATATTTTATTAAATAATTTTAAAGACTTGTAGCTTATCGCCAGTCATAGAATATGGTAATATGCACTGAAAAGCAAATAAAGAATAACGGTTACTGATAAGTAACAGCCTAAGTTACATAATTAAATGAGTATTGGGTATTGACACACTTGTCGCGAGGCATGTCGGTACTCCATTTACACACTTGGCAGACGCACTGGCACTAAAAGCGTGTGTACCAACTATAAATATAAAATAGTTCTACCTGGCGCTTAGCTGCTAAGAGGGCAGGGCACTTGCATCACATTCACATGATTGTCTTGCTAGAATTCCTGAACTATTGTCATTAACACCCTCTTACCATTTTATTTTAAAAATTCAGCTAACACAGATATGCATAGACAACGCTACGTTTGGTTTACAGAAACCTGGGCTAAGATTTTTCATAATAACAAGTGTTTAAAGTAAATACGTAGTATGAAAAAATATATATATACCTACACGGTGGTAATTGAGATGGGTCAGAATGAGCTACCTAAACTGTTGCAATTGCAACTACTTATAGGAAAACGTTCTTAGGAGACCTTCACAATTTTTTAGGAGTACTGTAAAATAATTCCCGAAAAGAGAAAATGCTAGAATTTTCCCGACAAATACAGTACCTGCTACTAAATAGAGGTCCTATTATGGACCTTCCTGTATGGATCTATAAATAAATAATATATTAATAAATATCCTCATCGTCTCTGCAAATAGGTAGGTAATAGAGGGTCCTGTGTGGTGTTTAGAGTTTTATTAAACCCCCAGGGTGAGTGATCTGTCACCTCCAGTAATCGAATGTGTCGACGGAAATGAAAGCCGGCATTCAATCTCTTTCAAAGGCGATTACAGCGATGTCGTGAAAATGTTATTACATGTCATGTCAGAAGCATATTGTCGGTTGCCGATGATGTGGCAAAGAAACGATTTTTTCTCTTATTGTCGTCCTATGTTATGCAACGTGAGTTTATTGGAAATATTGTAATTAATTTCAACATGATTAGGTAACTGGCGTTTCACGTAGGTCAGCAAAAATATTTTAGCAGATATAAATAAACGTAAATTTTCGTCATAATGTCATACTCATGACCGAGAAAACACCGCATGCTTTCGTCGTCACGAGCCGCTGTGCAATCGATGGTTCGCGTTCGCGCCACGAATCTCTGGCCGCTGATTGGTTGTCGTGGTGGCGTGATGTTTGAAACCGGTGCGTTCGCCGGCGGGCGTGCTCGTGCGCCAGTGCTGCCGCCACGCGACTGCTACATCGAGGATGACGTAGCGTATCCGTATGTTCGCGCGACGCGCCACGCTATACGACGCCCACAAGCTATGAAGGTCACCGCACTAATCTTGATGATGAAGGCATTCTACAAACAATAACACCGATTCGATAGAACTATACTCTGTACATTTCTTATCGACTTTGTATTTTTTGTATAGGTACTGTAAAGTCGACTGCAGAAGTTCAATAGGTAAACTTACCTAGTAAGTAGGTACATTCTCTAAAATATAAGTACCTAGCTTAAGTAGCCTATCTGCTTAGGACCCTAAGCTACCTAATCTATCATGCACTTGAGTCACTAGTATGATCTTATAAACATCCTTTAGCGGATACGGATATTTCCAAGCACGATTTCTAAAACTAACATTTGTTATTTCTCAGCCGCTCTAGAAAAAAAATTATATAGCTCGATCTTGTTTAGCAGATTTGGTAAACTTTTGTAGGCTCATGTCAACATATAGTTTAAAAATATAAAAGTAATTAAAACAGTTCCTAATCTTCTTAGTTCTATTCTAAATCCAGACCAGGCCAGAGGGACGAGTGTAGTTAAAATTAGATCTTCTTATATTTCAAAGTCAAAGAACCGTGTTAGTTGCTTTGTCTTAATTTTGTCGAATTGTCGAGCCCTGTTTGACTTCAGCATAAATACCATGAGCTGTCATGGAAAACTTATCGCTAGTGCGAGTGTGCTATAAACACGTTCAGTGCCGGGAGCCCTACTGGAGGGTTCACCTAGTCGCATATGGGATGCCGGAGTCCTCGCTGAGGGCTCATTTTAAATGAAGGTTTTTCTTTGCGAATACAGCATTATAAACCGTGAAAATAACATCTGATGTATATTTGAACAAGATTTATTGGTAAATGCGTTGGTATGGTATTTATTGGTATGGCTTTTTAGAGCTCTAGCGAGTTTTGACTTTATCGAAATCTATTTGATTGACGTTAATACGCTAGCGAGTAAGTTCTCGATGACAGCTCATGGTAGAGGTGCAGGTTATACTGCCAATGCCAAAGTTATTTTTTTCAACTAAGAATAATTATTTGACCGGTTATATTCATTGGTTAGAAGTCACCGGGGCGATATCATGTTTTAAACGAGGGACGAACAATAAATTAATCAAAATCAATTCTCAGTGCAGCGAGCCGTGTGCATGTTATTATGCATTTATTCATGACGCCATTGGAGGTATGAGCAGAGCTTGTACCTAATAAAAGAGGTTAACGCCTCATAATATCCAACCCACTTCAGATTCATTCACTACACATTTCTTACTAAAACCTACTCTAAAAAAATTATAAAATTTTATTTACACAAGGTCAAACAAAATTAACTTGTGAACCTTCTGGTAGTGTAATTAGTTTTTATTTATTTACGCAAATCTTACCTACAACTACCATTACAGATCTGCGATCCAATGCGATAGCACTCTATCTAGATTCTATAAAATTACATACTATATCCTAAATCTTAACCTACATCTAAATAACATATTAATATAATGCAGCTTTTGCGAATTCACTCAAGTTGCACCACAATACATCGATCCTCTCGTGAACTGGAAATAATGAGTTTAGAAAAACATTTTTTTGTTTTGTGATCTTTAAAAACTTTACCTACTTACCCATCACGTCTAGTTTCACCAGTTAAATTAATTTTAACCTGCTTGTATACAGCAGGTTAAAATTAGTTTCACCAGTTAAATTAATTTTAACCTGCTTGTATACAGCAGGTTAAAATTAGTTTCACCAGTTAAATTAATTTTAACCTGCTTGTATACAGCAGGTTAAAATTAATTACAATAAAACTAAACTCATTATTTCCAGTTCACGAGAGGATCGATGTATTGTGGTGCAACTTGAGTCAATTCGCAAAAGCTGCATTATATTAATATGTTATTTAGATGTAGGTTAAGATTTAGGATATAGTATGTAATTTCATCTGACATTTTATGTAAGTAGTGTATAAAGAACATCCCATCACAAATGCGAAGAATCAATCGGTGAATTTTTTAATAGCTGCTGATGTTGTTCTACCTTCTCTTTCTTTTCTAAACCTACAAGTACGCGTTGCGTCAGTATAAAATCATATTGAAGAACTAAATATGAAAATAAATGAATTCGGAGTATTTGCCTTTCTTTTCTCTTTTACGCAAGTCTGGTCTAGTGTCAATTTTCGGGCATATCTGACGGATCAATACTTGTAGCCTAGTTTAAAAAGTTAGTTAAACCCACAATAGACCATACACAATATTAAACGTCTTGAGTATGGAATCCATACTCGTAACCCATACGTAATTTATGGATCATGTTTTTTGAGAAACTCATACTTTCCTTCCTCTGATAAATTCTACAACGGCAAAACAAATTGTTTAAGTTATCCTTACATAATGCTATGCGAGTAAATTCCTAAAGTTAATCAATGTAGGTACCAGACTGTATACAATTTCCTTATGCATAAAATGTTTGCCTGTTTGAAGTTTGGATCTGATTAATTAGCCTTTGCTCATGTAATTGGCGCGACCGTGAACTGACCGTGGGTTTGCGTCACACAGCGACCTCACGCCACTCCAGTCTACACGTCACATCAGCCCACCATAGGACCACCATCCAATTATGTGGTTACTGCACACTTTTTATGGAAGTAAATTGAAAAAAACAACTCGTTAACTCCAAACATTTTCGTAGATTCCATAGTTCTGTTTCGGTAGTATTGTTAGTTAAATATTTCAATAATTTAATTACTTAATTTTGACAAGGAAATAATTTCGACGGTTAAATTAAAGAATGATGAAATCGAAAAATAGCTTGTTCCACAATCTGGAAATTCAGATAGCATTGTTGTCGGTTAACCTACGTGTACTGACGTATGCAAGTTTTATTCACCTTGATATAGTTCCACCTTTACCTACGTAAACTGTTACAGCATAACATTTACTCCGCATTATAAAAAAAAAACTAAAACGTAAGTATAGAAAATAAAATAAAAGCACTCAAACGTGGACCGAATAAAAGCTGGGGGCTTCGACAAACAACGACGGGGCAAATAATAGGGACACTGTAATAAAAGAAATGATTCATAGAGGTGTCAAAATGATACGGGTTTTATAACAGGAGTCTGGAGATTCGGCTGTACCTTAACTCAAAATATTATGGTTTTTTATTATTGAAAAATAACTTAAATAATTGAGCACTACGCATTGATATAGTATATCAATGGGCCTACGACCGCTTTTTTAGGGTTCCGTAGTAAACAAGGAACCCTTATAGTTTCGCCATGTGAGGGACATGGCGAAACATGTTCGCGGCTTACCTCATAGACTTTTTGTTCCAGAAAGCTGTAATTTGGCATGGGTATACATATTAATCACGCCAACAGTGTTAAATTAAATCAAGAAAAAAAAATGGTTTTTACACGTAAACTAGGGACGTTTTTTTTTAAAAAAAAAGGAACTTAATTAAGTAGGCTTTACAAGTTAACGAGTAAAAACATGTTCTCCCATCATTCCGTATGGGGGAGAACATGTTTTTCAACTACAAAGTTAAGTTTGTCCTTGCGATAAATTCATCCCAACTACGGAACCCTTCATTCACGCACTTGCCGGTTTTTAATGGTTATTATTTCCTTTTATAATTTTAAAATAAACGGCTTTTTTCAGTAAATATAAGATTTATTTTATAATAAGTAAATTCTATATTTATTTACTGAAAAAAGCCGTTTATTTCCTATTTCCCTATTTTCGTTATGGAAATGACATAACCGTAACAAAATTAAATAGCAAAATTTATAGAAAAACAGAATCGCATGGTTATAATGGGCATTCAATTCAAATGCATAATCTAAAACAATTGAGTCAATTTTAAGTAAGTACAAAAACATTTTACATTATTTCCTTCACGTCAGACTTCGTGACCCGTGGTATTTTATGGTAATTGAATCAACTTGGGTGCTTTATGTTAATCTAATCGATTACCCCAAACGTGTCTTGTGTAGGCTAGACGTAGACTTATTTGTATTCATGTGCTTATGGTGATAGGTGGTTCTTCAGTTTATTTATTGTAGGTGCCATCGATGTAAGAAAGAAGAATGCTTTTATGAATATTTCTATGGTAGGTACCAGTGGCGTGCACACAGTTTTAAGACAGGGTAGGCAGAAAATTTTACTCACCAAAAATACTGCACGTTAGTTTTGGTTCGTCGTCTTGTCGATTGATGATGTAGGTAATTGCGAAATGCCAGCTCAAATATCCATAGATTGACTGATTTTATAGACATATCAATTTACGGATATTCGAAGTGGCCTTTCGGCGCGTTTGTTTGATGTTTTGTAATGTTTATGTGATTTGCAAAATTTAAATAAAAGCAGTGAAAAGATGGTGGTGTGAGTATACTATATAAGATTGTTTTATTTGTATATTAAATCTACACGCCTATCTTTCTGTAAGAATGTCTGCAATATGGAATCGTAAAAGTTGGGAAGGCGTTTTATTTCCGTAAGAAGGTTTTTTTCTATTGAAATCATGGAAAGATCTGTAAGTCGTTGCTGGCCTTGTGTATTTCTTAAGTAGGTGTGTATACGTTTTAGCGACGAGAATGACCTTTCGGTTGACGCACTGCTCGCGGGAACTGTAACAATTAATTTTGCCAAACGCAGCACTTCGGGAAAAACTGTATTTATGTTATTTTCGTAAAAAAATTCTATAATTTTGTAAATACTAAGGTTTTTAAATTCGGCAGATTTATAAACACATTTGAGCTCATTGATAAGGCAGTCTAAGTTAAAGTCGTATAATTTATAAACATTTACGAATTGCGATACTAGTTCAACCGGAAAATTGTCATTATATTTATTGAAATTTTCACATGAAAGTAGTCCAAAAAATTTTAACTCTTTCAGATTTTTATACCGGTCGCGACATTCGTTGGATATATTGTCTATAATTTAAAATTGATTTTTGCGTCCACAACATTACGTTTTCGTTTTGGCGGCCCTGTGATTATTTTTACCCTTTTTTCACCGAAAGATAGTTTTGAAAACGCATCTTGTTTTATTTTCTCAATACACACACCATCTGAACAAGTTTCACAGACAATATTATCCATTTTACACTCTTATTATCAACATTAAAATTCTAAATACCCGATAGCGTAGTCACAGAACACAAATCAAACAATATGGCGATTATTGACTTTTGATAATAAGTAGTAAAAAGAGAATAATACGACAAAAAATTATGGTCATCTACTATTATAAAATTCAATGAAACAATGTTACTTTCTAAAATATTTGCATTGCATAGCAAACTTTCGTTCGGAAATGTTCGGTACGAGTCGTAATTTTTCGTGTTTTTATAATAGGTACTACAAAAAAGACACTGTCTGTTCATGCAGTTGTGTGCGTGATTTTTGTCATTGTGTGTCAGCAAAACCCACGTAGCTATAGGAACGCACACACATTAAATCCGCATGACCATGACAGCACACTGCAGCACACATATAAGTCACTAAGAGAGTAATAATTTGTGTCTTTTGCCGTGGCAATGGCGAGGCGCTAGTGTAGCGCGAATCGATGATGCAAAATTACGTCTTAGTAGTGATACCACCGGCACTCGATAGGTGGAGCTGATTTATGAATTAGGTATTTTTATCTTGTTTTGTTTATTGATAAAATAATATTAGATCTATTATCCTATTATCAGAACTAGGGTAGGCAGTGTCTTTCTGTCTTTATGGGCCGCACGCCACTTAGGTACGTTATCGGGCGAACCAGAGATCGCTCATGTTCGTCTGTTTACTTAGTTTATCGGGTAGTACAAACTTTGCAAAGCAATCCACACCTTCTCTTCGATTTCTGTATCAATATTTCCCTGGGCTAGAAATATATTTATCTCTTGGTTTTGTCGCGTAGGTACACACTTGCGTCACTTATCTGCTGGTTGAACTGGTTGAGCATCGCTTCACCACAAATTATGTTCTTGCATCGTCTGTTGGCGAATGTGAGGCCACTCACCTTTTCAAGGCCGCTATAAAAATTTTCACTCTTAAGTTTTATACGAGCACCATTTCTTGGCAGCTATAATATAACATTCACATAGAATCTGGCAACTACAGATAAAACTATGAAATCCGTAGTATGTTGTATTTCCTTTCATCTAGGAAACACCTGTTTGAATCAAGCACACACCCACACTTTACTATCACTCTCCACAATTCCCATTAATGTTTTGAAACAACGGAACGCGACGTGCTAACATAGCTTTGATTAATTTATATAGGTACGGTTTAATGTTTGAACTATGATAACATAGGTACCTATATGCCAAATTCGCTATCAGTGTTATCGCTATTAACGTTAATAATTTTAATGTTTCGTCAATAACCCAGAACACATTATTTCCGAGTTTAGAATTCGCTTAGAGAAACATGTCTACTTAGGATAAAGAGTCGAATTCAATAGTGTGGTTATACATGCAGGACCGGCGATCTATCTAATTACGCAACACATTTTCGTAAACGATTACGACAAATTTGTTTAATTTTGACAGTTCAACAACATTCATTGCGTTATTTACGTTGTTGAGCAGTTTTTTTTTCGAAATTATGAAGCAATGGATTAGCAATTTGTTTCAAAACGATTCAAATTCCGATTGATCGTGTATTACGTAATTAGGGTCGTGTCTGCTGTGCGTAAAATAATCGCCCCTTAGTGGCGACTGCGAGACCTAACAAAACATGCTATAATTAAAACAGAGATAAACAATAACAACCAATAATGTTTTTTTATCTATTTTTAGGTGTGCTGGGCGATGTCAAAGATGAATTCCATATCGGCGATGACAAAGCAGGGTTTCTTCAGACGGTGTTCGTGATCGCGTATATGGTTTTCGCGCCGATATTTGGGTACTTTGGCGACAGGTACTCGAGGCGTGTCATCATGGCATTTGGAGTAGGGCTATGGAGCATGACTACGTTACTAGGCTCTTTCGCACACGTAAGTGGTTATTTGTATATATCCTAGAGCGCCTTCTCTACGAAGATAATCAGCATAACGAAGTTAGATAATTAAACGGCTCAAAAATATAACTATCAATCTATTTTTACCCGTCTGCTTCAGATCAGAGCTACTCATAAGTCCCGTCGACTGGGCATTAGATACATTTATTAACTTATACTTTCTTAGATAATGTTTTATTGAGAAAGATCGTAATAATAGATATTTTCTGCTTTTTTAGGACTTCGCTCTGTTTGCCGTATTCCGTGGAATGGTGGGCATAGGCGAGGCTTCGTACTCAACGATCGCACCCACAATCATCAGCGACCTCTTCGTGGGCAACATACGATCGAAGATGTTGGCTATCTTCTACTTCGCTATACCAGTTGGCAGGTAATATAAAGTTATCAATATATTTTTATGAACTGATAAAGGATGCCCTTTAGATACAAGAAGCGCAAAATAATCCACTGTGGAAATATTATGGGGCAGGCATATTTCTGCTGCGGAAGTTGTAGTCACTACTTGTTATCGTTCACTCCCTTCTATTTCATATCATTCCTCACAATCCATTCATCTTTTCTTTGACCTTCCTCTCCCACTCCATCCATCAGCATTTATATTCATCAATCTTTTAGTCACATGCGTTTCGTCCCTCCTCATCACATGCCCATATCAAGTGAAACGATTTCCTTACAACTTTCTTCCTTGTACAGACGGATGAAGATGATCCTGTAGTCATAATGGATTTTGGTTATTATTATTATTCATTTATTTCGGACAGAATCCATATAATGTGTTAGTAACAATTTTCTTATGATCTATGTTAGTAGGTACATAATCTAATAAAATATCTTTTTACGATTTCCCTGTAACTATTCCCACCCAGTGTGCCTGCATGGGACAGTCATGTCGGGATGCAATCATTTGCAAAATGGTGTTGGTGCTGCCGCGCAGTCTGTGAAACAATGACGCCACTTTCTTACGCACTATAGCGTGGAAACCGTCAACGCGCGGATTTGCGAACATTTGCGACGCGCTACAATGCCGCGGCAACCCCAACAGCATTCTGAAAGCATTATTATACTGAATACGCAGGGCGTTGTAGGCACGTTGCGTATACCGAACCCACAGGCCGCTCGAATAAAAAGACTGGCAATATGCCCTAAAAAGTGTCAGTTTAACTTCTTTGGTACATCGAGCGAACCTACGGGCCAGCATATTGCTCCTTACCGCCAACGCCCTGCGTTCCCTTTCTATATCTGGGTCATCTTTTAAGTCCGTAATGCCCATAACCAGCTATTACCATCTGCGTGCTTTCAGACCCTCGGTCGAGCATTGGTTAGGATTTGGCGTACAACTCGTGCAAGCAAACTTGATGTGGGCATGGGAAAGCACGTGTTTGTAATATATTCACTTATTTATATATTCGCAATTGACCTAGGCGCTGTTGAGTTAATAGGTTTCGTTGCCCTGCACATAGTATCACGCAAATCGTATGGTCAACAAACAATCGCCAACTGTTTGTATTGCAAACGTTACATAGACTTTCCTGTCAAAGGGAAAGAGGTGGGTTGTATGAGTAACTGCATACCTCTACTACCTCTTATGTTTTAATTAATTGTGCTGAGGTCTTTATTATGAAGCTACATTACATACAAATTCTCGCGTACCCACTTACTTATTACAGATTGGTCGTTGTAATGTTATGTTATTGATTCCTTTATTACAAGCTGACTTTGGACGTTGAAATTAACTTGAGTAGTGACGTTCATACGTGTTATAAATTAGATTACCTACAAGCCAGAAAGATCCAATTAGAGCCAAATGATGATGTAATTTTCATTTCTCATCTTTTTACGTGAATGCGAGCTTTATTTAACTTATGTAATTACTGACTTATTACTACAGACTGCAGAACTTGTTTCTGCTTTGTAGGTATTTGTAAGATACAATCATGTTAGATAGGTAGGTACAGTCACGGACTCTAATTGATGAGCCACTTATTAAACTTTATAATTTTGCAGTTTTATACATTCACGATATAACACGATTAAACAGGAACTCAAACCGCATGTGTCAACAAGATGACAAATTACTAATAATCGAAAATAATCTTATCCATAGAGGTTGAAGGTTGACTTATAAGCTCTTAATGATAAATCAATACAATGTCGCATACGTTTATCCAATCTATTTGACTCTACTGACCTCCTTTGAATAAAAAGCTCATTAAATACTCGTTATTTCTGAAAACCTATCTGAAGACCAAGGTATCATAATTGTCATGAACGTCATCTTGGACTCTACGCGTTCGGATAAAATCGTGGGTCCGAGTTTTTCCGATGTCGAAATGACCAATCATAATTTCTCCGTACTCTAAACGTTACTATCGCTAAACTATAGCTAAACAATTGTCGCTACTTTACGGTTGCTAGACCTGCAATTGGTTGAATTTTGGTAGTGACTGCTGTCAAGTTTGTAGGCTCTCAGGTTAGCCAACCGTAAATATTGTATGAAAGTGTAACATTTAATAACAAGCGATCCTAATCCAAATGACACGCCTGTCAAACACTCAATGTCAAAGATGTTAGAAAACGCACAATGGTCCACCTGACGGATTAAGTGCGGAAACCAAACCCCTTAACATAGAACAACATATTAGAAAAAAAATCTATAATACGAAGACGAATGACTTTCCGTGTTTGGATGTACGAGTATAACCGACGAAACCCGATTTGAATTACACGGCTAAAATAAGAACAGTGGCAAGTGGCTCATCAATTAAAGTCCGTGAATGTACATAGCTATAGAATAGCTGAGTAGGTAGGTAAACTGCAAAATCAGTTTTCTTTGAAGTAAGTATTCGAATTCCTTTCTTTTGGTAACTCATCACATTCCTCATTAATTTATATTTAAGTGACAATAATTGTTAAAAAAATGTCTGCAATTAGACATTTTGAAGATCTTCTATCTGCATACTTTTCAGCACCTTTTCTCCCCTTTTGATTTGTAAACAATAAAAACCTGCCGAATGCATAACTTTTTTTTGAAGTCGATTATAATTTAAATATACATTTTCCGCAATTCCAGTGGTCTCGGATACATAGTGGGTTCACTAGCCGGAGCGGCGGCAGGCGATTGGCGCTGGGGTCTCCGCATTACGCCGATCCTCGGGGTGGTGGCCGTAGTCCTCATATACTGGGCTATGCAGGACCCCCCGCGTGGACATGCCGAGGAAAGCCACATGAAACCCACCACTTACCGCCAGGACATCAGCAGCCTTATTAGGAAGTAAGTATTTAAACTTTTAAACTAACGGATGTAATCTACCGAGATGTTTATTCACATGTAACTTGGTACTTTATGTGGTTTTTATTAAAGTAGGTATGTGAAAATACGACACATTCATTTTTATCACTAATTAAAATGTGGGTAAATAGAATAATAAAATCATTATAAATCGAGTTAAAAAAAAAAATACTCTAACAAAAATTATGAAAATTATCTGAAAAAAAACTACACCTTTTAGTCTAACTAAGCTGCTAAATAACTAATTTTGATGATTCATGATCATTTACGAACTTAGAATAAAAGTTGTTTTTTACTTTTCCATTTCCTTTTCGTCGTATTTTCTTAACATATATCCCAGCTAGGTCTAAAGTTGTCATCATCAAGATGAATAAAATAAGCTCAAACACGATGTCCTGCTGCAAATGGTTGAGGAGCTGTCTCGACTGTCTTCCGTCTCATCATCGGATAAATTCCGACACCCTGATTGCGTAACACGCTTGAAAGAAATTGTTAATCCATTGCTTCATAATTTTGAAAAATTCGTCAGCTCAACATTGTAAATAACGCAATGAATGTTGTTGAACTGTCAAAATTTAATGCATTGTCATTATACGTGTGTTACGCAATTACCCCGCGGGTGCCTATTATTTTGTAGTGTTATCAGAGTTTTATTATGTGTGCCAAATTGTTACGGTTCACAGGCGAAAATTCAGTAGCTGAAAAATCAATCAACACCTATTTTTCTACCCTTAGTTAGGGGTAGTTCCGTACCCGAAGGGTGCCAAACGGGGGTTGGGCACCCTTCGGGTGTGTATTACAATTTTTTAAATTTTAGACGGGACCAACTTTTTAATAAAAATGGATCGTCCTAATCGGGCTATTCTGTAAAAAGTTATGCATGGTCATACATTAAAAAAAAAACACTTATTACGCGTCGATTGAGAACCTTCTCTTTTCTTTCGTCGGTAAAAAATTGATCTATTCTTTTAGTGGAAAAAACGATTAATAGATTTTAGTTTTAATCTTCATAGATTTGAAGTTCACAGTAACTTGTTGTGTTTCAGTCCGTCGTTTATGCTGTCGACGCTCGCGTTCACATGCGTAGCGTTCGTGACAGGCTCTCTCGCGTGGTGGGGTCCGCTATTCATTTTCCAGGGCCTCAACATGCAACCCGACGTTGATATTACTATTGGCAGGTGAGTCTTCAACAAATGATTTCCATTGATAATTAAAATTCTAAGCAGACTGAAGCTCATATTTAAATGTATTCTAACTATGAAAATTGTGTCCTTTACGAGTGAGCGGATTCGATTCCCGCTAGAAAGAAGTCTTGACAAATATTTGTGTAGGTTCATAGGTTGCAAGGAATCTAAGTGTGTGCCGATCAGTGATTTATTGCACGCTAACAATGTTTGGATTCCACAATATTTTTTACTAACTAATGACATCAATGGTAGTGGTCGCCTCTGGGTTTAGAGTAGCAGTAGCAGTTAACAGTATATTAGATAGACAGTTAGCTTGAGAGTGAGTGGATGACTTTTGAAATGACGGATAATAGAGATGTGTGGAACAAAAAGGAGCTGCGCTGATCCCAAATAAATTGGGATGAGAGCAGGGGATGACAGTGAAAGGAGAGTAATGTATGAGCGTGGTGCAGCGTGTCGTACAAGTTCGGGCTGGTGGGCATGGCGGCGGGCTCGCTGGGCGTGCCGCTGGGCGCGTGGCTGGCGCAGCGCCTGCGCCCGCGCGTGCGCGACTGCGACCCGCTCATCTGCGGGTTCGCCCTGCTCGTCTCCGCGCCCGTCGTCTTCCTCGCCCTCGTCACCGTGGACTACAACGTTGGCCTCGCCTTCTTCCTCATATTCGTCGGCATGACGACTCTCAACCTTACCTGGTCGATTGTCGCCGATATCATTCTGGTGAGCGCTTTCTGTCTTTATTGGTCCCGGGAATGTGTCATTTCGAATAACTATTTCCTTGTTTTTTGTGGAGCACATAATTATAAAGTGACTCAGAGCTGGACACGTTTTCGGGACCCGGCTTGCATGCTCGACAGCGCATGCAAGCTATTTAAAGTAGAAATCGATCACCGGCTCGAACTGATTCTGGAGAAAATATTCCAATGAGATGACGCGGTTTCGCAACACTTCATTGTACGTTACTTTATCATGTTGTGTGGGAATTCATGATGCGGTACAATCATCTCATAAAAATGCTAATTGTAGAGAATGCCGCTTCGATAATAAACACCTAATTATTGCACAGAAGCTTCAGTCAACTCAATTACACGTTTTTTTCGAAATATTATATTTCTATACATTAATTAAAAAAATATGCATGCCAAACTCAGTCGAACATCATATAGTATACAGTTCAAGATATAAGTTTTTATGTTTATCTAACCAATACATTTAGCATGCAATTGAATGCTCTACAATTTTTGTTATAAAATTGGGAAAAATTACTTATGCCATATGAAAAAGAAAATTCTGTGAAAAGATTTACAATGGCATATTCTAGTTATAAAGCAAGATTTTTACGGTTTTGTTCACAAGCAAATTTCGGTAAATCTTTGCTAATTCCAGTTCGACACGATCTGGTCGGGATGCGGACGATTTCGTGTCGAACCAGAAGTAGTCGAACATTGCCAAAATAAGCTCGTAAGTTAATCGTCAAAATCTAAAGTAACGAGAGATCGCGATCGAGAGTCGCTCGATACCGTATGAGGTTCCCAACGCCGCTGTGAGCAGTGCATGTGATGACCGGTCCGATACTTTGCACGAAGGGTGTCACTAAAGTTCGGCGGCATCACGATGGTGGCGGGGCTGCTGGGCGTGCCGCTGGGCGCGTGGCTGGGCACGGCGCTGCGCAAGCGCTGGCCGCGCGCGCACCCCGTCATCTGCGGCGCGGGCCTGCTGCTGTCCGCGCCCGCCATGACGCTCGCGATCATCTTCACGGAGGGCTACTTCTACGCGCCGTTCATCTTCATGTTTATAGGCCAAGTCGCTTTGAATCTCAACTGGGCAATAATAGCCGATATATTGCTGGTAAGAGACTCCGACCGCAGGGACGCCTCTGGCTATCGGTTTTGCTTTTCCCCGCTTACAAAACCGATCGCATTCAGGGGCAGCCTATTGAGGTGGTTTTAATTATTTGTGTTGTGCTGCTAGCAATTTTTTTAATGCTTAATATGGTTTTGTTGGATTATTTTTGGTTGAAGTATTTTGATGCATGCAAAAGTTAGCATGGTTTGTGTAGGCATCATTCTAAATTATTTATTTATTATTGCTTTGTATATGATACTTATAATATTTAGAATCAGTCACTCATTAGCACATATTGACGGCTCACCATTGCCAAGTTGTGATTAAGTATTTGCGGAATTTGTGGTCTCATTGGAATATTTTTAGAACATTCTAGCCGGGTGGACCGATTTCAATGTGTGTAACAGCGCCATCTGTTGGTTTTAGCTTGCAGTAATGACTCCCTTTGTTTCCATCCTTTCTACTTAGACAAGTAATAAATGAAAGACAGTACAGATGGCGCTTATCTCAATAAGTGCTAATTTTATTTTATAGTAATTTTCGTTCAATACCTAACACTATTTAAAGTATTTGTAGTTTCAATCATAGAATTTTGATAAAGATACATAAATCCTACGTATTTGGATTTGAAGTATTACTGTTTTGTAAGAATAGTTGCATGTCATTTTAAACCAGTACTAAGTAGTTTGTGAATTGGTGATTGTGACAAATGTATGTAGTGTTGTTATGTTGCATAAAAAATATTTAATTTATAACTGCTAACGAAGTTATTATATTTCAGTATGTGGTGGTTCCACCGAGGCGATCTACAGCAGAAGCTTTCCAAATTTTGATATCACACATGTTTGGCGACGCTGGAAGTCCCTACTTAGTCGGATTGGTAAGTAGTTTAATCACATAATAAACTTAAGCATAGGTTCTAGTTCTAAGTCCAGCAGCCTGGATTGGCGACGTTTCCGTCATAAAGAAAACATTGCCATATTCTCTACGTGTGCCCTACAGATTTGTGATAGCAATACAATCTTATTATGTTATTTTATTGCCACCACCAAAAAAGTAGGCGTGTTTAATTGGGAATGCAAACATGGGATGGAAGAAATCCTGCATTGTTTTTATGTGTCACTACAGTTATTTTACTATTGTTTATTTTTTGTTTCAGATATCGGAACATTTAAAAATATCTTTGTCACCTATAGGTGATCAGGAGGACCCTACCCCTCTAGTAAAGTTCAAGTCGTTACAATATGCACTGTTCATGACGTGTTTTGTTGAAGTCATTGGTGGCATATTCTTTTTGTTAACTGCGATATACATCGTTAGAGACAAATCAAGAGTCGAGCAAGCTATTGCCGGTAAGTAAATTAATACACAGCTATTACACTCATTTATTCAAGTAATTAAAAAAAAAATCTCCTATTATATTTATCGTGTTTATCTGAGAAATCTCTACAATCTAGCTTTTGCTTCATTATTGCTATTCAAATTAACTACAGCGTAGTTTTTTCATTTGCCGTCAAAGCTTGACGGTTTCATTATAATTAGGTATGTTTAGAATATAAATACTTAGTTAGATTCATATAATATTTACTTGGTAAGAAGTAAGTCGCACATGTATTGCTTAGTTAGCTGTTTTATAAAACATCTCCTTTACGTAAAACAGCTGAACGACGTTTAGCGGTTTTTCATAATTACTGAACTTTAACACGTAGAATTGCATACACGTTTTGCATATTATATCAATACAGCGGGTCAACGATTAGAGGTTAAGGTGAAATGAAAGGTCATATTGTAGAGTTTAATTCTAAAGGAGATGTCCGCTTTTTGTATGACGTTGGCTCTGTGTTATTATAATTATAACAACTATAATGGCGTGCGAAACAGAAAAAAATAAAACGAGTAATATGAGTGAAAATTACCATAACTCAAGTGAAAACAGTGTTTTTAGGTCAATTTTAATCAAAAGTTCTTAGAATTTTGTGAAAGTCTGTCCTAAAAATACTAAAATAGCTAAGTAACTGCGACCAACTTAGAAGTAGCAGTTGGTCACAGTTTTAACATGTAGTGTTGGATAACTCAGCACATGTGCTAGCACAGCTGTAGCTTCTCACTTGGATGAAGAGTCACTGACTCTTTTTGTTTCGATGTGCTACCACACACCACAGGGCACAGATTAGCTATACAGAACATAGATTAGCTACACAGAACATTTGTACATATTGTGAGTTTTGAACGAAACGAGTTTGTCACTCACTCAATTGCAAGTCTATTTTTGATTCTAAGCAAAGCAGTTAAGGTCTAAGTTTAATTGCCATCTTTTGCTTTTGTTTGACGACGTCACGTAACCATTCTCATTTCTCTTTCCCTCATCATCACTCGTGCGAGCTGTGTGACGCTCTTAACCGATCAGTCACCGAGTGTGCCTAGTCTACAGGGTATGTATATGTGTGCCGTGTCGCGTTGTTGTCACTACACACCGAACTAGCGACTCGCGCGGCGAGTCACTTGACTCACAGACACACAGCACGTACGTGCTCAGTGCTCACAGGCTATCGCAGCCTCGCGTCATTCGTTGTAGCACAGTGTGCTAGCACACTTTGTAAAAAGAGTGCCTCGCACGATCCTCATTTTACAAGGGTCATCTCTACTAACCTGACCTAAACCAATTTGGTCAGGGTGAACTAGCTTTGCGACCAATGCGGCTCCCGCGCGTCACAGTTCCTACCTAACTCGTTTCGGGTCGGAGTAGCATACACAGATTATATAGAGAACACATTGTAGCATAATCACTGCGACCAAGGGTGAGAATAGGTCAGAAACATAGACGTATAAAAAAAGTCGGACGGATTCTCGCTAACAAAAAACTGTGTCACTCAAAGTCAGCCAGTTCGCTGTACGTACAGCACACATTCACACAATAGTCAGCCATTTACGCGCAAACGTCAACACAGGCGATACGTCTATGCGGTGATATTTCTTTTTTAAGATACAGCATTTCTTGTGTGGTGAAATGGTGTAAAAACCGTAGTAAAAAACCAGGAATCACGTTTCATGGGTAAATGAATAATTCACTCATTTAATTCCCGATTTTATACATCAAAATCAATCTTCATTCGATAAAATTCGTCACAAGGCCAGTGTTGCCAATATTCACGTGTGCAAATTACCCGAAATATGGGAAATTTATATGAACTATAAAGTGTGGAAGATGTATATGATGATGTGTACAAAGTGTGCTAGCACACTTTGTAAAAAGAGTGCCTCGCACGATCCTCATTTTACAAGGGTCATCTCTACTAACCTGACCTAAACCAATTTGGTCAGGGTGAACTAGCTTTGCGACCAATGCGGCTCCCGCGCGTCACAGTTCCTACCTAACTCGTTTCGGGTCGGAGTAGCATACACAGATTATATAGAGAACACATTGTAGCATAATCACTGCGACCAAGGGTGAGAATAGGTCAGAAACATAGACGTATAAAAAAAGTCGGACGGATTCTCGCTAACAAAAAACTGTGTCACTCAAAGTCAGCCAGTTCGCTGTACGTACAGCACACATTCACACAATAGTCAGCCATTTACGCGCAAACGTCAACACAGGCGATACGTCTATGCGGTGATATTTCTTTTTTAAGATACAGCATTTCTTGTGTGGTGAAATGGTGTAAAAACCGTAGTAAAAAACCAGGAATCACGTTTCATGGGTAAATGAATAATTCACTCATTTAATTCCCGATTTTATACATCAAAATCAATCTTCATTCGATAAAATTCGTCACAAGGCCAGTGTTGCCAATATTCACGTGTGCAAATTACCCGAAATATGGGAAATTTATATGAACTATAAAGTGTGGAAGATGTATATGATGATGTGTTTGCTATATTGTATTGTAATATTTGTGAACTATTTTATTAGAACGGGAGTAAACTGGTAGAAATCGCGGTGGCGTCGCGGCGACGGGCGTCGTGTCCCTGAGCACTTATGGCCCTCTATGCGACATCCTCTATGAGAAAGTGTGAATTTGGTCAAAATGAAAATCCAAGATGGCTGCTGCGAGCCGTGCTCCCCGGCTCCTTAGCCCAGGTTCGCACAGATGTATTTTTATCGCGGCGATCTTCTTTTGTACACTGGATTTTCAACTCTCGGTATTGAGCCGAGCATTGAGAATCCAACAGAGCGCACACTGTTGGATATTCAACTCTCGGCGCTAAACAGAGCGTCGAAAATCCAATTCGCGAAAAAAAATCGCCGCAATAAAAATACGCCCGTGCGAAAACATTATGTTAAAAAGTAAAATTTTAAACATTTAAAATATTTTCAATTAACTGTGTTTTATTATCTTTTTTTTTTCTTTTATATTTTCATAATAATTGGTTCTTACCATTAACCTTTTGAAATGGCACGGTATAATTCTGCCTACACACGACTTTTTGTCTTAATAAAACAAAGCAATAATAAATGGGTAAATTTGGCTTACATAGCATCCCTAAATTCACTCACACATAAATTAGTCGCCGCCATTACGGGACACAGTTTTGTCTTAGCGGGAGTTCCGTCCGACCTTTTTTATACGTCTATGGTCAGAAAGTTAGAGGTTCAGTTATTTAATAAAAGTGTGTTATTTCTGCATTTTGTCTAAACTTGGGTACAAGTTTTGGTTAAACGTAGCGAAATGGCATTTACATAGCTGAGCTGTTTTGTAAAATAACTAACGGTTTTGTAAAACAGCCGATTAGGCAATCCATCTGCGACATATACAATAATAATTGATCGGATTCTTTTATGCCAACTACAACCTATTATCAAAACTGTTCACATTGTTTCAGTTACTTCAAAAGTAATGTAGTAGCGTGGTAGGTGAGTCCCCCAGCGCTATTATAATATGCTTCTGCATAACTGTGGCTTCGGTGACAATGGCGGGGCGCACTACTAAGACTTCACATTTGATTTGAAATGGCAATAATTCTAGTTTGTATTTACAGAAGCGGAAAAACAATCCAGGGAGCCTTTGCACAGTGCAGCTCAAGAAAGTGAACAAACACGTGATGTCGTTTATGTTGGATGAAGTTACCTCTGTGTTAAGACAGTGAGGGCAAAGTGAGAGAACGCTTTTGGGACAGAGCAGGATGTTCCAATTAAATAACTATAATTAGGATCCCTTTTCATTATTCAACTGTCGCATAGCAAGCAAATTAAAACATAGTTTGATCAATAATTATCCCATAGTTCGCAAGTCATTGCCGTACGAGATACTTAACGGGGAATTCAATAATTATAGTGATTTTATTGCAACCCAATTATTTTATAAGACTGAGTCGTAAGGCATATTGCTAAAAAAAAAGGGTTGGTTATGTTATAGAGTGAAAACGACTGTGTGATTGTAAGTACATAGTTAGAAACTAGGCATCACAGTAGCTACTGTTACCTATTTGATTAAGAAGCCATGTGCCTACTAAAATAATAATAAATAAATGCAAGCGGTTGTTCTTTTTCTTTTTGTAATTTGTAGTCATACAAATGATCAATGTAAGTACAGGCACATAATTATATCCGTAATGCCTTTTATCTTTTGTGTTGGTATTTTCATTACCTTAAATGTTTTGTTATAAAATTCAACACATATTAATAATTATTGAATTGTAATTAGCACATTAATAATTTCCGACTTATCGAAGCGAAATAAAATCTGTAGTTATTAGTTTGAACAGTGTTCTAGTATGAAATTATTCATGCAGTTTAACAATCTTTGTTGTTTCAAGTTCCTAATGGATGTAGGTTTAGGTGTAATGTAATAAATGATTTTGAAGTTATCGCACCTAATAAATGAATGGTTTATTTATAAAATCCGTGTATCCTCTTGAATGTTTCTATGGTTTCTTTATTCTTGCTTGGTTTCTTTGATGAAGGTCTCGAAAAGTTGCTTGCAAACTTGACACATAACATTGGTTTATAAATGGTGTCATGTAGCACTTTTATTGAACACTGACAGTGTTCAATAAAAGTGCTAACACGATATGAGGATGTTAATATCATCAGTTTTTATAAAGGAACCAAATAAGATGCATGTTATTATTTTGATTTACGAAACGAACGAATCGATTTATGTGTGTAATATTATGCAATTTATTAAGTTTATAACTATATTTATTATTGTTTCAAGCATTTCTTTGTAGAAAGATAAAGTTAAACTGTATTGAATATCATAGAAGACTGAATAAATTTAATTTTTGTCTAAATTTTTTCAAATAATATAATAATTACATTAATCGTGTTTGTACATAATAGTGTACATAGCTTCCCACAGAATTGAAATAAAAATATAATTTATTTTTGACAACATTCGTTTTATTGATAATAAAACAAATTACCATTTTTTTAAATCAACAATATCTAATCCAGACTAACATGATATAAAACTAAGTCGGTGGTATCCGAGGCGGATTCGAGTTCTTAAGTTTACAAAAGTCTTGGTTATAATTATTCGTACATTATCTAATGACTATTAGGAATATACTGGTTTTTAATCATTGGTTTTAATTACTTTAAGTACAAATTAATCACTTGGTACTGCTTGGGGGTCATCCATAAAGTACATCACACGTAAAGGGGGGGGGGGGAGGGGGTCGACAAAGTGTGACATGGTGTGACAAGGGGTGGGAGGGGTCCTAAGTTTCGTGACATCACATTTCAAAATCTGGAAATAAAACTAATTTCGGAACTGCTGTTTTAATTTAATAATTTTTCGATGTGAAATTTGCCAAACATGTGATGTCACACTAGGGAGGGGGGGCGTCTCATAAATGTGACCACCTGTGACAAGGACGGGGGGGGGGGGGGGCTCAAAAAATCATGAAATTCGTGTGACGTACTTTATGGATGACCCCTTGCTTGCCACTTGTTTATATATATAGTTCCCAAAAATACAAAAATAGCAGTGGTTTAACATAGATATTTAAGCCTGATTTTAATTCAGGGACTAGACATAATAATATGGCACTTAAAAACAACAATGCAATCATTAATCATGCATAAATTAAAATTAACAAAAACAAACTTCACAATTTGTGCACATCACAAATGTATAATTAAAATTATGTATGTTATGTTGACACCTTGTACACTAGTTTTTTGTGTCTTTATTTTGCTATACTTGCACACTATGCACTTGGAACATTACAAATTAATAAGTATCTCTTAACAAAACTGCCACAGGACTAATAATTAAAATTGAGAAACATTAAAAAATATCACGTGTCCTTACTGAACAAAATAAGAAAAATAATTATTAAAAATAACAATTGAAAATAATAAAATGGTATTTTAAACACAGAAAATACCCGTCATTAATTAATCATACTTCCAAAATCGTTACCTGGAATGTAGTCACAAATTGAGGATCATAATTGTGTAAAACATGACAATATAATTGTTAGAACCAGTAATATATAAAATTGTCAAAAATTTGAATCAAATCTAGTCATCAGAGCAGTAGCTGTTTGTGGAAGTAGTATCATTATGTTTTTCAATAGACATTCCGACTCGTAGTTTCTTAGGATTAGGTTCACATGAGCTGTAGCTATTGCTCAGAGCACGTTTTCCAGTTGCCACCAACCTTATCACAGTAACTGTGTCTGCATTGCCATTCTCGTCATCTTCACATGAAGACGAAACTGTCAATTGAGTCATGCCCAACATTACTTGTTTTTGGGAAAGTAATTTTTCTACTCTGATGATGACATCATTGTCCTGTAAACAAATAATAACTTAATAAGTAGTAGTCATGTTGATGATATTTAGAAGTAGCCATTAAAAAAATCAGCATTTACCTGCATCCAGCTGTGGGTCAGGATTTGATTGAGAGTGATCCTCCTGCCAACTTGTACCGTAAGCATTCTCTTCATCAGCAGTTTGCCCTGCAAACTGATGCCTTTCCAGTGTGACTGCGAGTACCTGTACCTCCCACTCAAGATTTGATCTTTTAGGGTCATGTCTTTGTAATCAGCCGAAAATGGCAAGTACCCAACCAGACTGCAAAGTAATTAATTAATAAATTATTTAGTTCTATGATCAACTTGTTTACAAAATAAAGAGAGCTTTAATGGAAACAAAGCAATTTCAAAATATATGCAAATATATTCTTTATTCTTACCACACAAAGAAAATGACTCCCAGACTCCATACATCAACTTCAGGGCCATAACTCCTTTGTCCATTTGCTCTTAACACCTCGGGGGCTAAGTACAGTGGGGTCCCACACATGGTCTTCATGAAACTGTCTTCTCCAACAAATTTACTCAAACCAAAGTCAGTTATTTTTACTAGAGTGTCATCCTGCTCACTCTCAAGTAGCACATTCTCAGGCTGAAAATTGGGCATTTTATTGTAATACATAAATTTACTAATCCATGGGAAAACATAACAAAGAAATAGTAAAATGAATAATACTAACCTTTAGGTCTCTATGGGTGATGCCTTGAGAGTGGAGGTACTTTACAGCTAGCACCATTTGCCTGAATAGGAATCTGGTAAATTGTTCAGACAAGTGACCCTGTTTAGTGATCCTGTCAAATAGTTCTCCTCCTTGCATCAGTTCTAGGACAATGTAGACAGCTTCGCGCGAGTCAAACACTTCTTCAGTGGAGATTATGCATGGCTAGAAAATATGAAACCATTTCAGTATAAAAAAAAGAAGCAATACATATGAAAATACATCAGTTTGATATGCAAACACTTCAAGCATAGAAAAACAGGTAAAGTAAGGTATTTTATATTTTTGCACAAGTGATGGGTTGATGACACTAAGAGAAGTATGGAAGAAGACAGAGAAGAAAATTGGGATAAAGGCATAATAATGACGATTTTTTCCACACAAGTTTTAAGCTTCCTAGTTTACTTACATGCCTTACAGATTTCATAATAGTAATCTCATTCATTATCTTTTCTGGGTCATTTAAATGGTTAATTTGTCCATTTGTCATTCTGCTCTTTTTAATTATTTTCATGGCATACTTTGTACATTTGATCTGAAATTAAGAATTTGTTCAAATGTGATGCTATAACATAATCAATAGAATATTAAAATAAAAGTATGACGCAGTACTTTGTCATATATTAGTTTTACTAAGCCACAGGCACCCTGGCCCAATGTCCTGGAGATATAGTACTTTTTTGATATTTCTTTAGGAACTCGATCCTGCTCATTTTTCAGCAAATCTTTGAAAATAAAAACTGGAAACAAAAAAAAATAAAAACAAACTCAAAATAAAATAATTAAAAATATTTCAATAAAAACTTATTTGATGTTCATGAAAGTTTCTATTCTCAAGCTGAATAAATATCACCCAAAATTACACCACAAAACTTCAAAAAAGTAAATGTTACCAACTTTTAACAATGGGATGAGTGACTGATATCTCATCATTATCATCTAATATACAGCAGTTTCCTTTGCCTATCATTTCCCCATTGATAAAGGTCCCATTGTATGACAGATCAGTTATTATAGCAGGACAAAGAGGCTCCCTGAAAATAATTATTAGTTGTTAGAATGTTTATTGAAAAGTTAATGCTTAAAAATCATATAAAAGTTAGAGAAACTTACGACATGTCCCTTTTTATGATAAAATGTTGTTTGCTGACATTTTTTATAATATTTTCTTTAATCATGTCCTTTTTCACGATGAAGGTGCAGTTGAGGGCCCTCCCCAGACTAAACTCTGGCTGTATAAGATCTGTGTATAAAATAATAAATTATATTAATTCACTCCAAGCCGAAAGGTCAAAAAGACGACAATAATCATGGCAAAATTCAAAATTCATTTATTCAAACTAGGCTGAGAATCAGCACTTTTCGAACATCAAAATTACATAAGACAATCCCCCAAAACGCCCACCCTTCACCACTTCCTAGTGCTTTAGCTGGGAAGAAGAAGTGGCGCAACAAACTCCCTAGCAGCACAGCTGTCTGTTCAGTTAGAAAAAAATGATTCTATATAATAGTATGCAAAATGATTCACATTACGCAACACAAAACATATTATAAAATTAATAGACAGCTAGCACACGCCAATATACCAACCAAAAACATCGAGAACTATACTCGGGCAGAAACAAAAATAACTAAACAAAAACAATATCTAAATAAAAGCCTCCAGGCATAAAGGGCGTGCCCGCTTACATATAGCTGTAACTAAAGGCTGCTCAGAAGATGAATGTTATCATAAAGACCCCATGTTCCTTGGGTTAAACAAGGGTTAGACAGAAGGATAACATGGAAACTCATTTAAATAAAATTTTAAACATTCAAACATAATATTGCTAGGCAAAAAAACCATATGCGTCCATTAGTAACAAACAAACAGGACAGGATTCATATAGTTAAAAAAACATGCGGGTGCGGGGCAATCTTTGGGGACTGCCGATAGGACTGAAAACTAGCGTGCGGTGACGGTGACGCGAGTTTCGCGCTTTTTGTTCACCCAAAAAGTACACTTATATACACAGTATACATATAGCTCATGGGAAGCGTTCGGTGACGATGACGCGAGTTCCATTTTGTTCACCCAAAAAGTGCTCAACGCGCCTAAAGAAGTTTTCAGTTCAAAAATACATTGTGATTGAGAAATATGACATGAAGGTAGATGGATTTTTCAAATGGTAATGGAATTAAGTACAAAAGATATGTTCTCACCATAGTATTCAGGATATTGTGCATTATTCCAGCAATGTTTCCCAGTTACAGCAACTTTAGTAGAATACAATCTTCCCCATATCGTAGGAATGTAAGATGGAGTGATAGGCTGACTCCAGTCAATTTCGGAATTTTGTGTTTGGGTGTTCGTATTTTGAGTGTTAGCACTGTTTGGAAGCAGATCGTCTCCCATCTTGATTTTTGAGTTTCAAAGTTTGGACATAAAAGTTATGAAGCACTTCTCAAAAGTTTTAATTTCAGCGCCCGGTCATAGATATTACAAGTCAAACAAAATCTTCACAGACCACAGACGAGTTCACGAGAGAACAATCACAGAACATGTAACTAAAAAACTATAAAAACAATCATAGACAACAAAAGTTTTTAATCTAACTTGGCGCAAAAAGTTTGACAGATGAAGCGGAAAGCTACAGAAAAAAAAAACATAGAAACTTATGACAGAAGTCTCCAGGGGGGGTTCACTTTGAACATGATTCCCTTGCGAAGAACGTAGAGCCATCTTTATTACTGAACCAGGAAACATGTATTCAGAAGTATCAAAAAGTGCCGATAGATGACACTACTATCACAATGAAACAAAAATAACATATTTTAAAAACAATCAAATTTATCATAAAATATAGAATAATTAAATTACATATAAAAATTTGTACCATTTTTTATGTTTTATTATATTCCTTAACAAAACTTTAATTCTATGTAGTCTCTCTCTGGGTGAAACAAACACAGACACTGACACACACAATATGGCTGCCGGAACTTGCGCTTGCGTTTGTTGTTGCTTTCTCATATTTTGTGTGTAATTTGTGATTTTCTGAGCGTTTTCCTTATCAGACGTTGAGTTGAGATTCCTCCTCCGTCCTGATATTAAGATTACTACCTGAAAATCAGTACTTCAGTTTTTGCTGCCGTGTGAAGAAATTGTGTACTGGTAGCTAATTCGCGAGAAAAGACTCTATTTTTTGTTTTGTGTTTGTTCCCATTACCATCATATTCGACACGATGCCACACCGCTGCGCATTTGGGTGTAAAAACACCGATACTGGTAAGTTACAAGTACCTACCTATTGCGTTATTATGCACTTTAAGTACCTACTTCAATGGTTGCAAGACATACTAATTTCACTATTGGACCAATAATTTACAATTACGGTTACCGTACGGACGTACTCCTAGTAACACATTACATTAAACCACTAAATTAAACCAATAAATGCAAAGTACAGTGGCCAATAAATGTGTCGTTTTCATACAAATCTCCAATTTCAGTAAACACCTATTATTATTATTTATTATCATATAATATACTAGCTGTGTCCCGCGGTTTCACCCGCGTCATATTTAAACAAATATATCATCACCAAGGGAGCGGAGCACCCCGATTGCTCCAGAGCCCTGACATTTATGATTACTGCTCCGCTCCCTCGAGTAAGAAAGAGTAAAAAAATAAAAGTAAATAATAACAGTACTAATGTTAGTATAATTTGTACTTGTTTTCAGGTGTTGTGTTGCATGTAATGCCAAATCCTGCCAAATTCCCTGAGCGTTTTCAAGCTTGGGTTAGTCTACTTGGAGGAAAGCTGGAAACTTCATCAGATTATGAACTCTACAAGAAAAAGAGAGTTTGTGACATTCATTTTTCTGATGAACACAGGAATCGTAACAAGCGTCTCAATGCATTGGCAGTACCAACATTAAATTTGCCTGGTAAGTTAAAAATAACTCCTGTACTCTTAAAGAACACTAGTACTGCAACCTATTGTTTGAAATAAAAAAAAAAACTTTTTAACAAAAAAATTGAACCGTCGAAAAAACAAAAAAGTGAAAAATAACTTTAGCTTTGGAAGTCGGCGGCTTTGGTTCTGTTTATAGTTTTGTATAGCCACCGACTTCCAAAGCTAGTTATTTTTCACTTTTTAGTTTTTTCAATGGTTCAATTTTTTTGTTAAAAAGTTTTTATTTTACAATTTTTGGTGGCTATAATCTTCTAATTACTACATACTTAATTTTTGATTACTTTTATATTGTAATACACAACTCAGCATTGAAATATGTGAGTATACAATAAATCACCCCTATTTTCCCACCCTTAAGGTAGGATTTTTTTTCCAAATTTATAGGGGATAAACTTTAAGGTATACTCTATTCAATAAAAAAAGAATTATCGAAATCGGACAACACTGTAAAAAGTTATGTTAAAAAAAAGACCAAACAAAAAAAAAATATACGCCTCGAATTGACAACCTCCTCCGGTTTTTTTTCGTCTGTTAAAAAGAAGTCAACCCCGTATTTTGGATAACTAATCTAAAGTTATAACAACATTGCCCTGTTCCTAAAAAAATTTTTCTGTGTGTTTGCATTATGCATAGTTATGTTTGCACATGGCGTCATTGCCAGTGACTAACAAAATAAGTCTTCATAATACAAAATTGTATTTAAAAATAATGATGTTCAAATTCATTTGCTTTAAAACCCAGATTTATTGCAAAATAGCAACCCAGGCTGGCTTTGCACGGGTGCACTTAGGATGTACTACTAGTTATACATATAAACCTTTAGGAAAAATGATCTACATGATGGTGAAAATGCACATGAATCCGCTGCAGAGTTTAAAAGATGCATGCAGACGGCGGGAATTGACTTTGTTTTATACTGCCTATGTATAGATTTATGTGAATTTTTATTTGTATGTTTTTAGGTTGCAGTGTTAATGTCCCTGCTCCAGTTCAAGCTACCAGGGCACATGAACCTATGATTCTTGCTGCTACTCCTCAAGTATCTACCGCTTCTACCTCAGGTAACATTTGATACTTTCTACAAGCTTTAAACTATTATTTAAAAAAAAAATATTTAAAAAAACAAAAAACTCGACTGCGTGAAAAAATGTGAAATAACTGAAAAGATAAAAACAAGCTGAGAAATATATTTTGGTTTTTAAGCGATCGTGGTGGACAATTTTCACAAACGCAGTCGGAGGCATCAAATATACACAATACGTTCTATCATCGGCCGCATGTCTTTCTTTGTAAGTGTAATCCATCATCTTCCTAGCCTTTTCCCAACTCCGACTCCGACCATGCCTCCGACTGCGTTTGTGAAAATTGTCCACCACGATCGCTTAAAAACCAAAATATATTTCTTAGCTTGTTTTTATCTTTTCAGTTATTTCACATTTTTTCACGCAGTCGGGTTTTTTGTTTTTTTAAATAATTTCTTTTATTTTACTATTTTTAGTTTTTTAAAATCCTTTATTTTGATACCCCACTTGATAGAATGTGAGAGATTTAAAAAAAATATTTTTAGTTCGGAACCCTTTGCACGCGAGTTCGACTCGCACTTGGCCAGTTTTATGTACCCAGTGACACTCTCGCGTTTAAGACGAATCTAACGACACCTCTCAAGTTAAAATCCATCAAGCCGTTTAGGCTGCAGAGCGTGCCAAAGAAATATACCCACATACATACATACATACACTCGAAAAACATAACCCTCCTTCTGGCGCAGTCGGGTAAAAAGGGAACGTTTGTGAGTTTTATAATACTGCAGGAAACTAAATTGGATCAATTTTCACTATTGTCTCTTGCCCCAGTAACACATTAAAAACCAGCTGTATTTCAAATTAATGTGAATTTTTATTTGTATGTTTTAGGTTGCAGTGTTAATGTCCCTGCTCCAGTTCAAGCTACCAGGGCACATGAACCTATGATTCTTGCTGCTACTCCTCAAGTATCTACCGCTTCTACCTCAGGTAACATTTGATACTTTCTACAAGCTTTCAACTATTATTAAAAAGGGAATGTTTGTGAGTTTTATAATACTGCAGGAAACTAAATTGGATCAATTTTGTACACATCATTTTCACTATTGTCTCTTGCCCCAGTAATACATTAAAAACCAGCTGTATTGCAAATTAATGAGAATTTTTATTTGTATGTTTTAGGTTGCAGTGTTAATGTCCCTGCTCCAGTTCAAGCTACCAGGGCACATGAACCTATGATTCTTGCTGCTACTCCTCAAGTATCTACCGCTTCTACCTCAGGTAACATTTGATACTTTCTACAAGCTTTCAACTATTATTAAAAAGGGAATGTTTGTGAGTTTTATAATACTGCAGGAAACTAAATTGGATCAATTTTGTACACATCATTTTCACTATTGTCTCTTGCCCCAGTAATACATTAAAAACCAGCTGTATTGCAAATTAATGAGAATTTTTATTTGTATGTTTTAGGTTGCAGTGTTAATGTCCCTGCTCCAGTTCAAGCTACCAGGGCACATGAACCTATGATTCTTGCTGCTACTCCTCAAGTATCTACCGCTTCTACCTCAGGTAACATTTGATACTTTCTACAAGCTTTCAACTATTATTAAAAAGGGAATGTTTGTGAGTTTTATAATACTGCAGGAAACTAAATTGGATCAATTTTGTACACATCATTTTCACTATTGTCTCTTGCCCCAGTAATACATTAAAAACCAGCTGTATTGCAAATTAATGAGAATTTTTATTTGTATGTTTTAGGTTGCAGTGTTAATGTCCCTGCTCCAGTTCAAGCTACCAGGGCACATGAACCTATGATTCTTGCTGCTACTCCTCAAGTATCTACCGCTTCTACCTCAGGTAACATTTGATACTTTCTACAAGCTTTCAACTATTATTAAAAAGGGAATGTTTGTGAGTTTTATAATACTGCAGGAAACTAAATTGGATCAATTTTGTACACATCATTTTCACTATTGTCTCTTGCCCCAGTAATACATTAAAAACCAGCTGTATTGCAAATTAATGAGAATTTTTATTTGTATGTTTTAGGTTGCAGTGTTAATGTCCCTGCTCCAGTTCAGGCTACCAGCATGAACGCGCATGAACCTACCATTCCTGCTCCTGAAGTATGTGCTGCGTCTATTTCAGGTAATATTTGATACTTCCTACTACTAAAAAAGTAAATATTTTTGTTTATTAAAACTACTAAGTTAATATTTCTTACATGTTGCATTATTATTGCATACATATTACAGTTTAACCCTAACATAATACATTGGCACAAAAGGAAATAAAACTAATTGTTAACATACATAAATTACATATTTTGATTTTTGAATATATTATAATTAGGTGTGTGCTTACGCTGGTAATATGCGATACTAATACTAAAGTTATTATATTGCACAATGTAATTTATTTAGATTTTTGATAATATAATTATATACTAGCTTCTGCCCGCGACGTCGCATTGTCCACGTGGTTTTTTTCACTCTCATTAAATTACGTCTTTGGTTACTGCTCCGCTCCCGTGGGTCGTAGTGTGTTGATATTTAGCCTATATTTACTTCGAGATAATTTATTCTATTTGTGAAAAAATGGTTAAAATCGGTCCTGTAGTTTCGGAGCCTATTCGGTACAAACAAAAAAAAATTTCCTCTTTATAATACATATTTTAAATGTATATTTACATTTTATTTTTTTATTTTTACAGATGCAGCATTGAAAAGGATGAAACCAATGGAAAGAAAAATAAAATACCTGCGGAATGAGATATGTCGTTTGCGTAAAAGAGGGCAATCATTTAAGATAAGGTTGGCAAATGCTAGAAAATTGTCCAATGACATTGCCTTTCAACGTGTCATAGAAAATATGACTAAGCCAGCACAACTTTTTGTCCACATGCAGCTGCAATCTACCAAAAAAGCTAAGGGGCGGCGGTTCACCTTAAAGGAGAACATTTTAGCTTCATCCCTTTTTAAAAAAAGCCCAAAGTGTTATCGTCTTTTGTGTAAATATTTTACGCTCCCGTCGCCAAACACAATGAGACGACTTTTGAGCCGAATAAAACTGAGCCCAGGTATAAATAATATAATTTTTGAAAAAATCAAAAATACTGTCCATTCTAAAGATTCTGCTGATCGACTGTGCACCCTCATCTTCGATGAAATGTCGATAACTCCCCAAGTCACGTACAATGCACACAAAGATGCATTTGAAGGTTTTGCTTGCAATGTAGAAAACGCTTTTGCTGACCATGTCTTAGTATTTATGGTGAAAGGAGTAAAATGCAATTTTAAGCAACCTGTAGCTTATTATTTCACTAATAGTTTGACTAAAATTGATTTAAAAAATATAATAAAAAGTGTTGTTGAACATACAATCGAGTCAGGTTTGATTGTCGTCAGTACTGTGTGTGACCAAAGTCCAGTAAATGTAGGAGCAATAAGTGCATTAATTAATGACACTAAAGCCTTATATTTACGATTAAATAAACAATGGCGTCATGATATGTTTCGTTTAAATAAACATAATATAATCCCTTTATATGACACTCCACATTTAATTAAAGGACTGCGTAATAATTTAATAACTAAAGATTTAAGTTACTCTATTAATAAAGAGACAAAAATTGTAAAATGGGATTATTACCAAATGGTATATGCCGCTGACAAATCATACGGGGAGTTGCGACTTTTGGACAAGTTGACAGAGGCACATGTCAATCCAGAAAAAATTCATAAAATGCGGGTAAAGACAGCTACCCAACTGTTCAGTCACAGTGTTGCTGTTGTAACTGAACACCTTACAGCAAGAGGAGACTTGCCCAACGATTGCAGAAATTTGATTGACTTCACGTTAATTATCGATAATTTGTTTGATAGCTTGAATATCAATTGTTTCTCCATACCAAATGGTAAAATTTATAAAGGGCCTGTCAAGCGTAACTCGCCTCACCATCAGTTATGGCACAAAGCCAAGGAAATTTTAAAAACTATGAAATATATAAAGAAAGTAAAAGTTGGAGATAAAATCCGATTGACTGAAACAATTGTACCATCTATAATAAATTTGAATAAAACTATAGAAGGCATGGAATCGCTTTGGAAAATTTTGTCTTCTAAGTATGGCTTAGATGCTATGTTGACAAGAAACCTAAACCAAGACCCGGTTGAAAACTTTTTTGGGAGCATCAGGAGTTATGGCGCACGAAATATTGCTCCAAACACAGTGGCGTTTGAAGGGGCGTTCAAAGCTCTAATGCTCAATAATTTTAGTTCGCCACACTCAATTGGAGCAAACTGTGAGGAAGACCAAAATGAATGCCTTCAGAGTTTTGAATTTTTCCTCACAGAAACTACTCCTGATGTTCCTGAAGAAAATGATACAATTCATTTTAATAATGAGATTCTCTCTGACCAGCCCAACGAAAATGATGCTGGTCAGGGAAACTATGTTTGCGGTTGGGTCGTAAAAAAATGCCTAAAACACATGGTAAAAAGTTGTCAACATTGCAGGCTAAATTTATTGGACAATAAAGATCAAAAAAATAAAAACACATTTATTAAAGCCAAGGAATACCAAAATAAAAAGTGGTTGTGTTACCCTTCTGAGGAAGTAGCAACATATTTCAAAGATATTCAAAATGTAGTTACATCATTTTTGAAGAGAAACGTGCCAAAAAAGAAAATTAAATCAAATATTTTAATATTTTTGGATATTTTAGCATCTGATCCATTTACATGTCCAGAACACAAAAATGTTTTAAAAAAATATTTTACTGATGTATCATTAAATGTATTAATTTATAGTTGGTGCAGATCAGTCAACCGCATTTTATCCGGAAAATTAAAATATGATGGAGAGGACGAAATGAAAAATTTTGCCCAAAATTATTATAATAAGAACAAGAATTATAAAAATAGAAAATAAAATGTATGTACTTCAAGACTGGTTCTTTTAATCTAATTTCCAAGACATTTTACCTACATCAGTGGTAAATTAAATACCAGCAATGAACAACAACCTGCGAAAACTTATTCTACGTGTTTATTTATAGGTACTAGGTTAACTTCCAGAGGTACATTTCGATAGCTGCAATGAAAACTTGTGCCAATTTGGAAAGCAAATCGAAATTGGCACAAGTGTTCATTGCAGATAAGAAATGTACCTCTGGAAGTCAACCTAGTATGACACTAGTACCTACCTATCTAAATCTATATACATAACTACCTACCTATACCCATAGATTGAATATTAGTTCCGGTTCAGAAATACAGATGGCGCTTAAAACTGTCATGCATAAAAATTTCGAGAGTGGGCTCTCTTCTTCCGTCTTATTATAGTACTCTGTGGAAGTCTCAGTCTAGTTATAGTTATAGGCGAGAATTTTGACTTGTCCGCATAAATACTAGGTCCACGAGATTTAGGCGTCTCGTCTCGAGTTTATTGACGTTTCCATAGGCACCTAGCGAGTCTTCGTAAAAGTAGAGGATCCCTGGAGGAACGACCTGCAGCCATACGTTTAATGGATGAAAAATATTAGTATTTTATATCAAATTTTGTATGTTAAAAAATATATCGCGAGTGGGTTGGCTAAAAAATTCCTGGCCAGACTGTGATTAATAAAAAATTCCAAAATGACTTCTTTTCAAAAATTGCACTCATTCGTTTAATGAATAAAGAATGATGACTTTGGCCGGCTAACCAATAAAAACCACTTATATATCAAATGAAAGTTTATATCATAAGCATCAATTTTCATAATGTGCGTAAAGAAATATCAGACTTGCAAGTAGGTATTAGTTAATGACGCTAATGTTCACTGCAGTTCTCAATAATATTAGTTATAGACCCATAACATTATAATTGTGGTAAATAAATAAATAAAAAACAGAACCAGTGGCCAAGACCTGATGGTGGAAGCGGAAGTTGTCCATAGGAACTCCTCAATCAAACAAGATAGCACCATCGTGTTTGGGCTCATTGGTTATGTACTCAAAAGTGCTATTAAACTAGATGGTGTCCAGGGTCTGATGATGGAGCCGGAAGGTGGCCATAGGAACTCCTTAACAAAACAAATTAACACCATCGTGTTTGGACTCGTTGGCTTTGTCTTGACAAGTACTATAGTCCAAGATAATATCCAGGATTCGATAATAGAGCCGGAAGGGGGCCATAGGAACTCCTCAACCAAATAAGATAGCATCATCGTATTTGGACTTATTGGTTATGTATTGACAAGTACTATTAGGTACACTAGGTAGAGTCCAGGGTGTGGAGAACAACATTGCAGAGATCTTTAGTGCATCACCATTGTACATGTCTGACCGGGCAACGCACAATCGGCACTTGTGCTCATATTATTTAAAAAATATGGTATTTAGGCATTGTACGTCATGAACTCATGACGTATTTATTCCCCCTGCATTTGACTTAGAAGACATCATTGTTAATGAAGAATAAACGAAAACCACTTCTGACCAGTGATAAGACGCCATAGCGTGTACTCAGTGGTCATTATCGATAATACGGTTTAATAAACGTTGAGCTGGAGCAAAAAATGGCTCATACCTTCCTAAGCCTAATATACCATAATAGGTACGGAAACGATATGGGCACAGCTCCCCAACTGTTCTTCTACCAATCATAAAAGTAGGGGAGACCGAGGGGTTTTGACACAAAGGTGATTTGAAACAACACTGATTTCGCGAAATTTAAAAACGTTAGCAATCTGGCATCGACAAAAATCAGCCGCTCCCCACCACCCGCCGGGCCCCGCAGTTCGCGTCCGTGCCTCAGACACGCGGTTGAGTCGTTATGGCTGCCACGTCGCAAAAATCGTGAAAAGTAAGTTTTTAACGTTTTTTTAAGATACCTGTATTTTGATAATGGGTTTGTATTTTAGCTTGGGTTTTAAATGTTTCGAAAGCTCATTAACTAACGATTGAAACTATGGCGCTGGTAAAACTAATTTCTATGTGTTTTGCTTCTGGATTTTTGGTTGTATAAAGATTGGCAGGATTTTTCTCACTGAGGGGATTTGAAACAGACTGTTTCAACTCACCTCGCTTAAGTTTTGTATGGGTGAATGCTAATACGGTGTGGTTTATGCTTTTTTTTATTCTTTTTTTTGTTAATTTTGTTTCAGTATGCCTACTGATTATAAAAGCAAGACAGATAGAGGTATGGCGAGTCGCGAAATTTATACATTTGTAAGATTATTGTTACAAATTTAGACTCCTTCATAAGAAATATTAAGACTGATTGTAGTGATTACGTGAAACGACTGAAAATTGATAATAATTGAGTCAGTTTGTAAGAATATGATTGTAGATTCTAAACTTGTTGCTATAATTAATATTATAATTTGTTAATTATGATCGCGTATCATACTACTTAATTATTTAAGAGTTTATGTTCATTTCTTGGGAATTTAATAAGAAGTGATGATTATTTCGTTAAAGATTCAATTAGTTCAGTACAAAATATGTTAGAATGTTTTATTTTAATAAATACCTTCAAATTGTCTCGTCGTTTCCACTTTACAACCCTTAATTCTACTAAAATATCAACTGTTTCAACTCACCTCGACCCCTGTTTCAACATACCTCGGTATGAGGGGAATCGAAACAAAATGACTTGTTACATTCAAGTTCATTTTTCACCACAAATTACATACTTACACGTTCTTTGTGACAGGTATTTGAAAGTGTAAGAAATAAACTATCGATTGGCACTAAACTCATACGATTAGTGTTTGTAGAATTTTGTGTATGAATTAAAATGTCAAAATTGTTTCAATTACCCTCGGTCTCCCCTACAATAGTGCTGAATTATTGCGTTTCTGCCGATTTGGTCTCTGTCAATTAAAATATAAGAATGATATGTGCGTGCCTTCACATTCCGTGACTGTATCCGCACTCGAAGTAACCACACATTGTTTTGCAAATTATCGCATTCATTTAAATCATAATCGTATAATGTATCATACTTAGGTACACATTTCAATCAAATAAATGCCACCACGAATTTTTTTTGCGAGATATGATTTTGTTAGCTTCTTAGTTATGGTAAGTCCCTAATGCGTGCAATATTATAGTCTTCAGTCAGACCAGGAAAGTCACTTAGAACGGAAGGTTTGCATCCATTCTTGTACAACTTCGACGTTGTCTGTTAAGTTTTTTCATGTCGATGTATTTATATAAACGATTGGGAGTATTCATGTTTTCATGATATCTAGAGCTAGCCTGTGATCGTGAACACCGAGAAACATTTAATTTTTTCGCTCTATTAAAATATTTTTGTCGAAGTAATCTATAGTATTACGATAGATATGTAATACATACATAGCTCTACGTGGTTCACCTATTATTTCAGAGCAAAAATACAGCTTCAGTAAAATTTGAACACGTGACCTACCATCGTAACTGCCCGTTCATTAAAAGTTTTGGCAACCAGCCAAAGTTCTCTTCAAATCCACATATAAAAGGAATTTAAACTGTTTCATGCGCAATAGATATTTTTTAAATGATATAAAACAGCGCGTTTAAACCATGTTGCTTTGAGTGAACCAGGGCTGAGCAAAGAGAAGCAGAAGCGTTTTCATCAGTGCCAAATTGAGGGTAGGTACATACAGAGCAAAATAGGGGTAGATGGAGTACTGGTGGCCTGATTGTAACGGCACCGACTTACGAGTTGTATAGGCCCTGAGTTCTGATCGCGGGCGGTATACCGTACGTACACTCTACTTAGTGCAATTTATTTAATCACCGCTGCACTTAAAAAAATGAAAGAGAAAAATCGTACATAAACCGGTGTGTCCTAGAACCAATAAAGACAAAGACATGCATAAAAAATGTGACATCTACCACCCCGCACTGGGCCCAATGATGGATTACCTGAGTCGCCTGTCAGTCCCAGCAGTGGGAACATTAAAGGCTCCTATTATCTAGCGATAAATATTAAAAAGGATCTGAGTACCCACTAACACAATTTTTTTTTGTTTAAAGAAAAGGCATTGTTTTTTTTTGCAACTTTCGCAAAGTAAATTCAGTAGGTATGATGTTAAATGGGATGACTCTTTGAGTCGTTAAAATTAAGTTGCTAATTTAATTAACCTCAATTATTTTCTTTTTTTTCCTACGCTACGAAATCCTTCTTTTCTACTCGCATTTGGCTAAATTATTCTTATAATGTTCCTGTTTCGTTAATATTTATTTTAGAAGTGTTAATAGAAGTATAATTGAGTTAATAGGAAGCCGCTTAGATATTAATTCCCGATGTTTTAATACTACAATTTTCGTTACTCCCAGTAACGTAGCAGACTAATCTGATAACAAGGCTTTTTTTCATAACAAACGCTAGCATAGAGAAGCGTCCATTAACTGTAATGAACCATAATGTTACGAGTGCAGAAGAGAGACTAGTTCATTATCTCTCGAGAGGGCGGCCGCGGCTTAGAATTATTGGACCTCACTCACTTCAGAATTTTATCCAATTACTAAGGTCATTTAAAATATATTACTAACTTAAAATAGCCAAAATTGTATACTTAGTTTCAACACCAACAAAATATCTTTAGAAAGTTATAGCCAGCCAAAGAGATTATTACCCCACTTTAAATACTTCTTAAAATGTCAACTCACTGTTTTATAATCGTTTTATGATTAAAGTCCTTGAAACTTTTTTGCAAAGTTAAAGCATTTAATAAAGACTATTATCTTGTCAGATGCTGGTACATAGTTTAAAGAGAAAATAATTATTAAAAAAAATCCATCGACATAATGCTTCAATAAAATTATAATGATTAATCTACAACTGCGGAAGTGGTAGCACACACTGTCACATAGCCTACGCCGCTTCTACGACGCGCGTAGGCGCTGCTACGGCGTAGCTAAACTTTATTTCGATTTCCTTTCCTCACGTTTTAAAATATTTGTTTGTAGTTCGGAACAAATAAACGAGGCTCTGGTATTTTAGTTAGATTTGCGCACGTATTTACAAACAGCTGTAGGAAAAATTACCGTTCGTGAAATACGTCAAATTCTGTTCAAAATTAATTAATCATGTTCATGGCATGACAGTATATGGTCATAAATAAGTATCTAATTATGTCGTTCAGGAACATTACTTATCCCATTCAGAGTTCCCCAGAAATCGAGTAAGATAAATAAATACAATAAATAGCATTTGATTGCCATGTCGCGACCGAAGTTTGAACCCCTGTGGATAAAATGGCTTCCATTTGCTGATTTTCCGATTCATGGGGAATAAATAGCTCCTATTTGAAAAGGTAAACATGAGTCTATCGACGTCACATCAACACGTGTAACTAATACGTTTGATTGTCATTTATAGGTTGGCAATCATTTTACCTTTGCTAGTTTTTATTTTATTTCGATTTTCTTAGAAAATTATCTCTAATTGCCTTCAGCTTGATATCGTTGCTCATGAAAGCGCGGCAACCAATTTGTTTGTAGGCGGGATAGTCATACTAATTTGGGCAAAAACGTAAGTTTCTCAGAGTAGTTAGTTCACCGTTTCCAAGTGCTAAATGTAACCATTTGTTATGTTGGGAGACAGAGGGACCAGGCCCGCCGCTGGACGCTTTACCCGCCTGTTTACCCTATTAGGCTTTTAGAGAGGAATTTGATGTTGATTAAGTTGTTATGGAAGTGTATAAAAAAACCCAGACATTTTGTTCATACACCCTCTTAGAGATTACCTACCTATATAAGGGCCGATTTTTCACTAATTAGATAACTTTACCTGAAGTTAATGTAACGATTTGACAGATTGTCCAAACAAAAACTGTCGAAATGACAAACTTATTCGTCGGATAAAGTTAACTGGCAATTGAAAAACCGGCCCTAAGTGGTTCGAAACTGCAAATGTTTGCGTTCATTTTCCATGTAAATCAATAGATATCGTTGTTAAGACTTAATAAATACAAATAGGCGAAAATGATGACAATGTGTTTAATGAAGATTTTTATGTTTTCCGCCGCCTTGAAAGTGCCGCCCTTGTGCGGTGCACGCCCTGCACGCCCGTTCCCGGCAGGCCTGACAGGGACACGGTATTGAAATAAGTTGGGCGAGCAATGAGCGGTTTATTCTACTTTGTTCACATCCTCTTATCATGCCTACCTTCACATGCATTATCATCATTTAAGTTAGATGGTACAATCATTCAAATCAATTTGCTTATACCTACAACATTCATGGGACAATATTCAACCAAATATGGTGAAGAACTGCTGAAACATAGGGCGTGAGTTTGAATCAAACTACATATTTGTTACGCGATTGACTTGAATCTTTTTACAAGTTGCACATTTTAGCTTAGTTACTTGTACTAGTGATATGAGAAATTCATATGGTTAAAGCTTATTTACACCGAGAAATTAAATTGTTTGTTGAATTATTGCGTTTACCAAACAATTTAATTTCCATGATTAAATTGGAAGCAATGTTTTAAGATACAGTGTGCATCTTGTCATCTAAACATGTTTAGATATTATATTATATATTTAATAGCTCATTGTAAATGGGGTTTCAGTAATATTTTAAAAGTAGGTACAGTATTTTAGAAACCCCTCCGGAGCGTCGAAATTACGCAATGAGAGCACAATTGTATTATGAGAGGTATGTCACCTGAAATCGAGTTGAACTAACATTAGTATAGCGGATTAAGATCGTTCCATTTTCTCCTAGGACTTTTCCTTACCCTTAATCATTAAACGTTCTCGGGAATTTCACGGTCGATTTCATATACAGCTTTCGATGTGTTTTTTAAAATATCATGATATAAATAAATGTATGTCCCGGTATGTTCAAAACCAGTTTTGACTGATTTCTGTCAAAACCGTTAAAACGCGTTTTCTCTATGAAAATGTGTTTACAAAGGGTCGCAAAAAAACCTACTACAATCGATCGAAGTCCTAAGTCTACAAACATTGCGGAATAGGCGGCGAGAAGACTTGACGAAGTTTTCCAAACGCTGCCCAACACAACTGGATTCTTCTGTTGACTTCCTTCTCAAAGTTGTGTCTACCGAGCTGGATGACATGCCCTAGGTGATGACACATTCCTCTAGCACATTGGTTAACGGTTTCGGGGATATCATATCCCCCTGTCTCATCCCTCGTAGCAGTCGGATGGGGCTGGTTTTCTGATCCTAGATCTGGCCAGTTATCGTGGCAGCGTCATACAAACATCTCAACACTAGATGTAGTACCAGTCAATTCGACATCGTTGCAGAGAGGCCAAAACTGCCATACACTGCGTCTGGTTATACTCCTTGGTCTTCTGTACAATTTTACGAACAGTATGGGTGTGGTCTACAGTACTGAAGCCTTTTCGAAAATCGGAGTTGAAGAGACTAGTCAGTCACTAGCTTTCTCAGGACTTTAGCCCCGCCCGCTTTATGGATCTCTGTCGTTACTCCGTCATCACCAGGTGCCTTATTGTTCGTTAGCTGCTAAAAGCCGCCCTAATCTCGCACTGGCCGACATCCGGGATGTACTCCGTGTAGTGACGTGTTAATTTGGTTCGATGGTCATCTTCACTATGTCCCACTGGTTTTGCCGTCCGCTTTGAGTTTAAGTGCCCGTAAAAATCCTAGACTGCCTCGAGTATCTCAGACTGTGATGTCACGATTCTGCCATCCGCAGTTCTTAGTTTTGTCAGATGGGACCTCCCATTATTGCTGAGCGAACGCTTTCGACCCTCGATTCTGCTCAATCGCGACCTTGATGTCACGGGTGTTGACAGCAAAGGTCGCGTCGCGTTTCTAATTTTAAGGTTTCTTCAACTATCGTCTTTCCTTCATAACTCCTAGAAAAATATTAAAAAGCGAGGTGGCCAAACATTCCTCGGAAGTCTCCGAGGAATGTTTGGCCACCTTACTTTTTCACTGCAACGGGAAAAGTTTACGGGTCACGTACGTCGACAGTGTCCGTGGTTTCCAACCGAGCGAATTGATTTTGAAGTTCCAGTTGGAACTTTTCGGATCCTAGAGCGGCTTGGAGCTGCGATGGTCGGAGGGTAGGCCTCATCATGTCATTTGAGGTTTGAGGCCTAGGTACTCGACGCATGTTTTTCTTTTACGAAATTTAGCGTCGGCCCCTATAGTAATGACGATAATGTATACGAACTGTATCAATATTTTTATTTCTTTTGTCTCATTCCGTGAAAGGTAGGTACCGTTTTAACGGATAAAGCTCATACGCCTCTCTGTTCGGTAAACTATTTGCCAGTCTTAACTGGGTAGGTGTGCTTACAAGTTAAAACGACTCTTAAAATAACCTAGAAAGAATTCTCATTTAATATTATATCGTATACTAGCTTCTGCCCGCAACTTCGTCCGCGTCTCAAAAACTGGGCTATCAAATACAAAAAGATTTTTTGAAATCCGACTGGGTAGTTCCGGAATTCCGAATTCCGAAGCTAATTTTACCTCTTTTTAATAATATTATATTAATATATAGAGGTAAAATTAGCTTTATATTATATATATTACTAACCTGAATCAATATCAAAACTGGAAATCCGAAAATTCGATGAACCTTAAGTAAATATTCAAAGAGTATGAAATCCCTATCTCGCATGAATATGAAGAGGTGCGATGGTAAAAAAAAATAATGTAAATGAACGCAATGCCTAATAGCCTTCCACCCTCGGGCATTAAACACAGTTCCTTTCCTCCGAAGTATTTTGAAACGTTCAGCATTATTTGAATTCCTCGGATTACTGGGACCGCGTCGGAACATTTGTGTTGCTAATGTTGCCTTCTATAAGACTGTTAACCGATCGATGGAAAAGTACATGCACAGCAACATGAAGAATTTGTATTTAATGTACAGAGTGAAATAACTAGTAATTTGCAGTACAAAGAACTGTTTAATAGCCTGAATTTAACTTGGTGTAGGGTCCTTTGTTCACAGAAGACTGAGCAACAACTTAATGAATTGAGATGTTTCTCTGTTCCACAGTAAATTGTGGTTAAAACTTGTTCGAAGAATTCCTTTCTGAGTATTTGAAACGGCTCTTTCATTTGGGTTAGACGTCCGAAATATTATACTAAATTGTTAAATAGTTATTCTCAAACCTACTTCTTACTTGTCGTTTCTCAGAGGTTGGTTTAGAATGTTGGTTACTATTGTTATGGGGACTCTAGGAACAATCAAATACAGGAACTTTCCTTTGTTGCTTATTTGTGTCCTTATCGTCTCACTATTTACTAAATTGGGTCAAGTTCGTCTTACAGATACCTACTCGTACTACTGTTTATTCTGACCTTCTCAGCTGAGTATCTACTGCCGGTTCACGAATATTCTAGCACTCTTTGTAGCAAAATAGCTGAATTATGGGGGTTCTACTCACATAATATGTATCTACATCTGTACTTCGATCCAGAGAACTCTCTGAACCAAAATTTTAATTAAAAAAATAAAATATGATCTACTTTTCAGGCGTAGGGACTTACAGCTTATTTATTACGCTTACTTCCAAGTATTATATACCGAGTGCGTAAGAAATTCAGCCGAATTTTTGTTTTAAAAAGGACACCTTCCAGTGTAGGAATAAAACATGAATTAGACAAACAAAAGTTTATTTAATTGATTATCTTTATTAATAATAACACTTATCTACAATAGATTTTATATATGTATAAATATTACTAATAATAGTGTAGAGATTATAATGTAAATATATAGAGGTCTTTAGCAAAACAATATTTCAGACTAATCACAGAAAATTTAACGAAATCGTTCAGTGGAAGAGAGTTCAAATGAAAAGTATATTAGTATGTTACCCTCAAATATATGTTTACACGACCTAGATAGACATTTTTCGCTATGACTAGACACGATCTACTAAGGTGGGTGGGTATGTAATTAAAAGTAGTTAATTAATGTCATGAACACTGTCACCGAGTGAAGGGATGATCCATAAATACGTTTATTTAGTCAAAGTTTTCTTAGCACGGCCTACGTTCAATTTAGTAGGTACTTTAGAAACCTCATTGGCTATAAAATAGTCGCTTTAATACAAGCCCGACATGATTTTTATAAGATAAATAAGTATTGTTTACTAATACCTTAGCTGACATTTAAGTGGCTACAATATGTATTTACATTGAATTAATGTACCTATAATTAACTTGGGATGGTCAACCACCTCATTATGAAACGGCCGCTATGTAGATAGTAATATAATAATTAATTTGACAATGTTTGTTGACGTGGGCGTCTCACAATGTGGCCATTGAGTTTAGGTTGCTACTTTATGGTAAATTGTTGAAATCACTTGAGTGCTACACAACTAGGTCATAGGGTCGATGCGTCGTTGAGTCGGAGGCGTTCACTTGCGGAAGCAGGAGATTGGGTTGAAGTAGCACTGACGGAAGCGGACTTGGCGTTTGTCAGCGCGCCACTGCCTCGCCAAGCGCCCGTCCAACGCCCGCACGCCCCAGCCGCGGGGCTCCGCCTGCGGCCACGAGCGGGACACCCTGCCCAGCCTGATACAAACAGATAAGTATGAGTTTTGATTCCTAAAGCCTGCTTGCCTGCTTTCTGGTGTATAAATTGGGCAAAGAGGAATATCACCACGATCGCCAGCAGCCGATCTACATAACATAATCTAACATCACGCCCTTAATCCCCGATGGGTTAGTTAGAGATGTAGGTAACTGGTACCTATAGTAGGTACACCCACATTTCGCCATGTAATAGGGGGCGATCTATTTTCTAACGCGGCACAAATCTTGATTCCGGCCTGGCAAACAGAAAAAAAAGAAGTAGGCTCTATTTATGCTTTAAATAAACAAAATAAGTACCTACATAATATATGAGCTTTGGTTCCTATATAAAGCCTGCCTACCTGACTTCTGGTGTACCTATAAAGTTGGCAAGGAGGAAGAGCCAGCATTACTAAAAGATCGTCAACAGTTCTATTATAGGTACGCCCGTTCACGAACATGACGCATGGATCACCATTCAGCTCAACTATTATAAAGGGAGCTAAATGATCCAACAAACGCGCCACCATCAGCGAGTCATCTGAGTGAGCATGACGTACTCACAGCCGCCAGGGCACATTCAAGTCAATGAAATACATATTAGGTACCCGGTAAATGGTAACTCTAAAAGGGAGAATACTTGTGCCTGTCAAAATACAGCGTTATTGTTAACCATTTTTATCAGTAAAATATCGGAATAATTTCGAATCAAGTTTTCCCAATAAGGAAATTATTTATTTAACACTATCATCAAGGAAAGTCCTCAAAGCATCAATAAATGCAAATTATAATCGTCTAATCTTACTTTCTGTTTATTTTACGATCACACAGGAATAATGACAAAGAAACAAACGTCTTTAAATTTATACAGTTTCAATCAGAATTAAAAAAGCAATTTCATTCGCGGTCGCTTTGCAAGTCAACGTCTGTTAAGTCGGAACTTGTTCGTAGTAAGAGGCTTTATTTGATTAGCTTGCGAACACCTAATAATACCTACTATGGGCAGCAAGTGTTGTAACACTTATGTCCAGTTCAAATATTAGAATTGAGAAGCAACTATTAATCGGTACCTAGTTTATCACTTGCTTTAGAAACGGTGAAGGAAAACATCGTGAGGAAACAGGCATGAGATATTTCTCGACGGCATGTGAAGCCAAGTCAGAGGCCCATGGACGGCATAAAAAGAGGTTAGTCACTAACCACACGAAAAAGAAGAAGATCGGTACCTTCACGATCGCCAAAACGTATCCATGCTCTAAGAGCACTGGCTAGGCGTGGTAAAACGAGAGAGGAAAGATGGGGCAAAAAAAAAACCTTGTCTAATTAAAATTGTTATGACGTCACTTCGGACTTTCATCGTGGCCGCGAAAAGTTACTTCTTGTTTACCTAACAAAATAACGGTGTCAATAAACCGTTTCATTCAATTCCTATTTCGATCTACTTTTCTATTATGAGCTTCATGCAAATTTGTGAAAATAATTCTATTCCTACCAGTCCCAAACTCATAAAACAGCTACGAATATGTTTTTCAGTCTGCACATGTTTTTTGATGAATTCATCAGATTAAAATGTAAAAAAAAACCTTTTATTTAATTTACAACTGCCAGTCAGTCATTGATTTTTATCGTAAAGGGAAACATTAAAATGTTTGAAAAAACCATCACATTGTTTGTAATTTATAGTCATGTCTGGGTTCTTACTTTCAAAAATTAATCTTGAAAAGCATGTTTCCTCACAAAGTAAATAATCCGTCAAGCAACAATCTAAAACTATTAATGCCGCCATCCTAATCCTACTAATGGTATGTACTAATTACTTTTCAAATCTACTCGGCTTACGCGGCTGCTAAGACATCGTGGTGTCACGTGACCGAAGTGACGTCATGACGGACTTTATTTTCTAAAGAAAATGAATTCACAATAAGCCGGACGCGCCTACGAGTTATGCGCGAAATGTTTTGTTGTTGGGATATAAAGACAAAAAATGTAATGTTGGCGTTTTGTAATTTTATGGTGTAACAAATACCTACTTATAGGATGACGATAGATTGGTTGTGTTCCGAATTTCTGAAGGGAAGCCGGCAGGATTCGGGTTATATGCTAGCTTCGCACCTGATGCTCTTTCATTTCATGAATATTTCAGTTTTTAGAGCACAAAATTTTGATGGCGCCTTTTGAGAGGCGCGGGAGCAATGTTGCCAGATCATTTTTTTGATCTGGCAACATTGCTCCCGCATTGCATTGGTGACGCTGAAAAATCCGTAGATTGCCTCTAGACTCTAGTCTGGATATATCCGAAAGTCTACAGATTTTTTTAAAAGCTTAATCTGACTTTTTTCAGCTTAATGTTACAGCTGCTTAATTAAATTTAAATTTAATAAGTGTTGACATTAGCAATAAAATTTGATTTTTGGAAATTTGGGAATTATTATCTATTTATTTAACATGAGATATTAGATGTATTTTATGTTGAACATGAAACTAAAGTAGAATTTACGTGAAGTTTAAGCGTCGATCAATGGGCGCCGAAAGATAATCTCGCTCTACCCTGATCAAGGGCTAGGGCCGGGCTGGCTGTCAATAATGTCAATCCCTAGATCAGATGGAATGACAGCCCACTTCACCTAAGTTTTCACTGTAAGAGTTTTATAGAACAGAATAGCTTTTTCTCGCGCGTGGTTGTCGGAAAATTTCCCACGGCAACGCAACTATATGTGTGGCAAATTTCATCGAAATCCGTTCAAATTTCATCCAAATCCGTACAGTCGTTTTTGCGCCAATCCGGAACATACATACAGACCAATAGACAAAAATTATAAAAACTATATTTGCGGCATCAGACTCGTACCCACACCTCGTAGCAATTACCTTAACCTAACCTAACGTACTATAGAGTAGGGAACGTCGCGGCGGCGGGCGTCGAACAGTTCCCGTATTGCATTTTATACTCGTGATAACTTCGAAACTTAAAGTCCGATTAGAATGAATTAAAAAGTATTATACTGCTACATGAATATGCTTGATGATAAAACTATTTATTTGAATAAGAATTAATACTACGATACGAATGTAAGCAATTTTTGTTTCTACCGGGGATCTTATTAAATTTTAGAACACAAAAGCTACAATTGTGACTTAACTATGATACTTAGATATATTTTCTTGCAGACTTTTTTGTAGGTAATAATGAGTACTTTAATCATGTAGTACATAATTTTTATGTATCATCAATAGTTTTCTCAGCGCACGCCAAATAATGAAGTTTATAGGCAAAATCTGGCTACTTTGGGTTACATTATTGCAATTTTCTTAAGGATCTCAATTTAAAAAAAAAAAAAATTATAGCCTATGTTACTTCCTAATAATTTAGCTTTATTTGTGTATCAGTATTAGTATAAATACGCCAGTAGTGGTCTATTTGCCTATTTTCGTACGGCTCTCTCATTTAACTTGTTTGTTAACGATATCAATAATGTTATGCAACGTGTGCAACGGAATCAATCAGGTTTAATTGGCCGTGACGTGTATGAGCCACTTCGAACAATAAAATAAATAAATCCTTATAAGTGGCACTAATCACGTTTACTAATTTAATTTTCTGGGAAGTATTTACATGGTGATGACGTAGAAATAGGTGCAACTCTGATGACATAATGTTGAATATTGGTCTTATAAATAGTTTTTGTTAATACTGCTTGCAAGTGTTGTATAATATTAAGTATATCTTGATATAAAGAACTGTTAGGGAACATTATTTTATAAAAATGTGTTTTTAGATTCTGAAACCTATCTCTATAACTATATCTATTTTACCAGATACCAGTTTTTACAGTTACCACTATTATATTTGGATATAATATTTTATGGAAAGAAGCAACCAAAAATATATAAAATGAGAGAAATGTTAACTAAAGCAATATTATCCTGAGGAACGTCAAAAATCAAATATTACAATATTTTGAATTTAGAATATCTTGTGTGTGTTCCCCCACAACTCAGTATGTGCCAGGCGCGGGTATTGTGGGGGACTCCGTATATGATGCTCTGTCGGTGGACCCCGGACGTTGTCGAAACAAACAATTGAACATTTTGTGAAAATATTTTTGTGAGTTTGGTTTGTGTGTAATGACTTTCGTCACTAACGTCGTCGACGACGTGTAGTGACGAAAGTCATTGGGTTTTATTTTTAATTATTTTGATTAGGTACTGCCTTAAACCGTTTTCACATTTAGGCGACTTCAGCAGCGCGACAGTCGCGCCACCGACGCGACGGTGTGATGAGCCAGTGTTGCAAGATTTGGAATGTCGGAATACAACCTCAATTTGATTTCATTTGATTGTCAAACGGTGTAACGGTGGAGTTTCTTGCCCATTCTTCTCCATACGAAAACTACCTTTTGGAAGGGGCAGCTAGAATCAATTATTATTTAAATGTTGACGTTCAAAAGTGCCTTTTTTGTGCCTAATTGAAATAAATTATTTGACTTTGACTTTGACTTTGTCTATGCGACTATTGTCTATTGACATTATCCATGTTCTTTTTATTAATACTTGTCAATTGAAGAAAAAAAAAAGAATGTTGAAATATAATTATAAATAGACAAGTAAACCAAGTTATTATTATTACCTGCCCCAACAGCAACCGCACGTGATTAGGACTTATAGACTGCACAATGAGCGAGTTTGACACCGAACGATTTATTATTGAAATTGAAACCCCGTCAGAGTCCATTTTTTAAATGAAGTGCGCCACACTGATCTAAACTGCAGCGCTGCCGTTCTTGTAATGTGAAGGACTCTGCTTGTGCGATGCTACTATCGCGCTGCTAACGTCCTATATATGTGAAAGCGGCCTTAGTTAGGTATTATTTTTTATTAATGTTAGACATACTAAGTAAAAACACAAGCCTTATCAAAACTTTATTTTACGTTATAGGTGCCTACTTACGTTATTATACTGTATTTATTTTATCCTTTTCAAACCCTTTCCACGGGGTAATACATTTCAATTTAGGGTTAGCAGTTTCCTTTTACAAGTTTCTTTTATATTTACTTTACTGTATCAAATATAGGCTAATGCTATTGTGAATTGTGTGATTTAAAAGTTCCGTATTTTTACAGTTGGAATACAGTTAGTTGGTTACAGTACAGTTGGTTACACGCATAGAAAGTTGTTGATCTATATTTTTAACCCCCGACGCAAAATGAGGGGTGTTATAAGTTTGACCGCCATGTGTGTGTGTCTGTGTGTCTGTCTGTGGCACGAACCGATTTGAATGCGGTTTTTTATTTGAAAACAGGTTTTATCAAAATCGGTTCAGCCGTTTGAAGCTTATTATCAGCTCTTTTCTAGTTAATGAATGGATGTGAGCGTCTTCCACAGGCCTGATCGATTTGGAATTTGGTATTCTGTTACTTCAATGATATTAGAAGAATATAGTGATCTTGAACTGATGCTGCAGCATCACCTGGAATTTGTATGATACCCAACTCCCTTACCAACTTACAGCACAGCTATCGTGTTTGGGCTCATTGGAATGGTCTCAGTCTCAATGAATAGGTATATAGATATAGATAGATGATGAACAGGGTCTGGTGATGGAGTAGGAAAGAGAAATGAGGAAATGTATGTATCGGGGGCTTTTTAAATTTTAATATAATTTCACTTGTTCCTATTATTCTACGATAATTAGGACAAATATGAAAACTCAATCAATAATATAAGGTAAACGACTTTTTAACACAACTCAAAATATACATGGAACTAGCTTCTGCCCGCGAACGAAGTCGCGTTCGCGTGGAAGTCGTAAGATACACAAGATACACAACTACTAAAATAACAGCTACATTTTTATAAAACTCCGTCGGCCCCCGACACATATCGCGTCGCGTCGCGTCGCATCGCCCACCTGCGCAATTACTTCGTTTTGGCTTAGCGTAATTTTTGACTATTTCTTCTTTTTGATCAAATGCAAAAACATTTTTCAAATCCGATTGGTAGTTGAGATTAGCGCGTTCAAACAACCAAAGAAACAAACAAACTTCAGATTTATTATAAGTATAATTTTATAGATATAAGGATTTATAAAAAAATATGTCTTCATCGATAAAACCCATTTCACTTTCAAATCTTTAGGTAGATAGGTACATGAAACAGCCGCGTTCATCCTTTCGATAAATTAATTCAATTCGTAAAACACTGTTCTGTATACAGTGAGAAACATATTTAGGAACAAGGTCCAATGTTGTGAGGAGCCAGTCCTCTAGTTACCAGTCGGCTACCTACTACTTAATGACGCCGGAGTTGGGGGCTGGGAGCTAAACACAAAGTAACATAAGCCGCGTACACTTTGTTCTACATCAGTAGTTAGTTTTCGAAACATTCTAACTACAGAACAGTGTTTACAAGTTATTAAATATAAGTTTTCAGAATGAATTATGTTATCGTAACTAAAATTATAAATGGGAAAATAAGTTTGTTTGTTTATTTGTTATGCTTTCACACTAAAACGGCTGAACGGATTTGGATGAAATTTAGCACATGGGTGGATCATGACCGGAGTTAGGACATATAATACTTACTTTATCCCGATATTCCTACGGCCGCGGCATCAAGACTGATACGGGTGAAACCGCGGGGCGCAGCTAGTTTACATAATTATAATAAATGGTCCAGTTACAATTAAACTTCAATATTTTACTACTGATTACTCAATTTGCCGCTATCATTTTGTGATAAAAAAGCTATACGTTCGTCAAATTAAAATATGCTCCATGCAAACAAATTAAATGAAATCATAACACATGTTGGCTACATTTTCGTCACTTGTAACATTATTTTGTCGTTTAACATAATATTAGTATACCTACCTACCTACTGAAAAGTAAGAACAATATAGTCACCTCTCCTCGGCGTCAAGTTGCAGCAGCATTTTCCGCAGCGCAGCAGTGTTGACGGCATCCCATGGGCCCGACATCTCCATGTCCCCGTCCGGATGTGCCCCGAGAGTATTGTCCGCTTGCTCGTCCTCCGCCTCCTGAAAAAAACATCCCTCACTTGAGCCTGTACACCCAGCCCACCCAGCCACAGAATACAGAACAAACCAGAAGCCGCGAACGCGCTTGTAACTGAGGTAATTAAAAGTAAACTGCTACAAGCTACAAGGATCTTTTAAATAATAAGAGTCGTTTATTTATAAAAGGTGCACATTTACAATGAATAACTTAACAATGAGTATAAAGTAAAAAGCTAAATTAAAACTTAGGTAAATAAAAGTAAAATAGATAGTTAAAAAAAAAAAAACAAAATTTAAAATATTTTATTTCACATAAACCTACATAGGCACTTATGAAACGTCAGAACCTAGGTGCACGGTTCCAATCGGTCGTTCCTATGGCGAAGAGCCGGCAAGAAGCCACGGTTACTCTTTTAAAAGTAAATTACAAATTACAGTGTTAATAGGTATGAGAGGACAGTGTAGATCTGAAAATGGTTGACAGATCTACAGTTTGTTAAGCCTACAACGTTCTCACAATCACAAAAAAAAATAACCTATATAAAAGACAAATAAAATAATAAAAATAAAGACCTATTTAAATCAAATTTGATAATACAGCTGTAACAAATAAAATTTAATAAAATAAAATTAGTGTTAGCGGTTCTATTTGCAGACAACAAGTAGATCTTCTTTCTGTCTGTGCATAAGCGATAGTTAGTAAATATATTTTTGTTTACAGCTAAAGTAGTTTAATTTATATATGTCGTGGCCAGATCTTAGAATTGACCATTTCATGAAATGGCCAGCTAACATTGGCCATATCATTTGAACGTCAACGTTTAATGATATGTCCGTACGTTTGGCCATATCATGAATGTAGGGTATATGGGGTATAGTGTAAGGTGTAGTAAAAATTGTCAAGTAACTGCGACCAACTTGGAAGTAGCACTCGCCGGCCGCTGCCGCGGCATCGCTCGCTACGCTCGCTCGGCTCGCGCGCGTTTGGTTACAGTTCTAACCTAACCTAACCCATTTGGTCGGGGTGCCACACAAGCGGCGTAAATTTTTTTAAACAAATTTTAAGTGCTATGTTGCATGTTACGTCGCGGTAGCGGCCGGCGAGCGCTACTTCCAAGTTGATCGTTTTCCATATCATATTTGGAAACCCAATAAAAGTCCATCAACTTTTTTTGCGTGGTCACCGTACTTTGTTTGATTTGTTGTATGCCGCCGCCATGAAGCACAACAAAAACATAGCGACATCAACGCCTCTACCGGTGGGTAATCTAACTATTTTAAGATAATTATGCTCACAAATGTTTGGCCAGATCATGAAGTAGTCGAGCGTTTAACCGTTCATATCATTAAACGTTGAGTATTCAATGATCTGGCCAGGCCACATCATGATGTGACCAGTGGATGATGTGCATTTAATGAAATGATAATGTTTAAGATCTGACCACGACATATATACTACGCTTTCTATTTAATCTATTGGACAGAAATAGGCTTGAAACATGCATACTATAATCATTTCGTCTCTTGTTAGTAATGTCAGCATTGTAGGTTAGCATTTTGGCGCCTGAATGACATTGACAGGAAGTTGTTGTTGGTAAACACTTGTGTAATGTCACATAAATTATATCGCGCCAAAATATTCTTGTACTGTTTTAACATAATAGCAGTCTTTTATTAATATTCGTGTGACAGAAAGGAGAAAATACTTATCTAAAAAAAAAAGTTGTGTTCCCCAAATCAACCATTTAAAGTGGATGGGAAGAGAAGCCGGTGTGGATGTTTATTTTGTTTTTGGACACCATACACGGCATGGAATTATGATCGTAGTCGTCGTCTTCTAGTTTGATCTGTATTCTGTGTATCGAGCCGATGCCACCACTTGTTGTGGTCCAGTGAACCATTAGCTTTACATTAGACGCCTCTTAGCAATGGTGCCGATTCTCTTGTCACAAATGCCTCTAAACTAGACTAAAAATCACTAAAATTTAGTTTATTCCTGTCAAACGATGATTTCTCATTCTGAAATAGACTAAAGTGACACAACTTAACTATATTTTAGTTTGACAGCACTAAGATGGCACTGAGATTTTAATTTAGTGAAAATTACAATTTTGCTATTCTGAATTTGACGTTTTTCACCTAAAATTTTAATTGTCTGCCTAAATCTGACCATTTTTAATCGCGATAAAATATGGTGTGGAGTACTATTAGTTGTCATGAACTAAAATTCACACGAACTCCTCGACTTCAGATGCAAAAACAGTACTGTATATATATTTTTTTCTTTTCTTTTGCTTATAACTCAAAAATGGTGTGTCCTATCGCAAAAATAATGAAAATTTCGACCCCCTTTATGAAACCCTTATACCCCTAATTATCAACACGTAGGTAATATTTTTTTTTATTTTCCATGCAAAACGTGAAAAATTCCATATAAAACACGCCAGGCTGCCCCCCCTGCGCACCTCCGGCTCTAAAAAATTCACGGGGTAGGGCACAAACAAGTGCGTGCCACGTGGAGTCGGGATTGTCAAATTCGATTTAGTTGTGTCAAAATAATTTTTAAGTTTAGAGACTTTTTATTGCAGAATAGCGTTAAGATTCTCATAGAAAAAAGTAAGGAATTTTAGTGATAGTTTAGTTAGTTTAGTTCGGTGTACAAGAGAATCGGCACCAATGTCAGACGGTTCGCTAAATTCCACCCACACACAACAACGCGCCCACTGATTGCTCACACTTCATAAAGCCTCCTAAATCTAATTATTTCTCGTAACCACATATTCCTTCTCTGACCGCATTCATTTGTGTAATTAATTAAGCCTGTTTTCTCTCACAAGACCCTTTGTCGCAGAAATAATTTCCTATTTCTTCCTAGCATCCGCTACACAAAGTGTAAAATGAGCTCTTAGATATTTCGTTTAGCAAATTGACCTAAAGAGCAGTCTTTGTAGAACCTTTTACGTTAATTTACTTTTAACGTTATAAGTATTAGACATGTTCGGGGCTGAGAAGTGACTGCTCTGTATATAAATGTACTTTTATTTTATCGCATCATTAAAATCTGCTTTTTTGTGCCTAGATGGGTTAATTTATGTGAATTCACTAAGTATTCCATTCTGTTTTCAAACTTCTTGATAACTAGATTTTACAAGCATGCGTAAGTCCGTCAGAAAAGGTTGGTTAATAACATGTTGATTAAAATAGGCAAGTCGACCTAATAAGCGCATGATTCTGAGTTCAGATTATAGTAGTCTACCAAAAAGCGATTAGAAGCTATTTGGTGACACATAATGGATGGTTAAAAGTTAATAATGTATCGTGTTATTATCAGCTACTTAGCACTAAAAGCTACTTTGCAAACTCCAATATTGGTTGGGAAACGACAATATGTCATCCCTGCCCGATAACGCGTTAATGATACTCTACTCCGTGTTCAAATACAGAAAAAATAATTATTTTTACAGATAATTTCGTTATTGTTCGATGTTACTCGTAAAATGCGACCTATATCTTTAGCTCGAATTTTTGTCATGTATGTCTGACAGTTCCGAGCCAATATTTGATTTCCCAAAACAGCTAGTAGTCAGTAATAAAAGGATACAATATTAACGCTGCATCAAGAGCGCAGTGTGTACAATGCTCGGAAAATGGGAATTGTTCCGGGATTTGGGGAGTTTTCATTGCGCGAATCGTAGGGTGAGATGGCCACAATGGCAAAAATGTAAACAACATACAACGTGTTTAGGTAAATTATGTAAAACCTAAAACCCCCTGAAACCTTGTGCTAGCTGCACTATTCTAATGTGAATGTGTAAGAATATTAAGCTCACCCAATAGGATATTAATATTGAAACATAGAGTGGCTAACCTATAAAAATCAATTTTGAACTTACCATTGGTGCAGCATGAACGGTGACGAACAGCAAAGCTAAGGTGGCGGCGACGATGGCCAGGTACACGTTGTACGCGCTCGCTTTCATTGTGATCTTTCCAACTGCAAAACAACTAATTAGATTAGCAAATAAGTCAACTGTAACTTGCCTTACAATGTGGCGGCATCAACAACGCCACATGCGAACTACGCATCAAAAAGACCTGACGTCACATAACATCCTGACGTCACAGAAATTCTGCATCGCGCAATTAGAGTTTACCGCGCGATCGACATGTATATAAGCTCCCGACTTCCATCGGGCAGTTGCCTACCAGACACGACACCCGTCTGGTCGGAGGATCCTCCCTTTTCTAATGACTATGAGTGAACTTTACATACTGTTCCTCATACCTCTGAAATAGTATAGCAACTTCGTTTTCAGTAGTTGCTAGCGTATTTGTTTAATCGTCCGTCACGGATCGCTTCACAGGATAAGCAAGGAATTATTTGCAATGATCTACACAATTATTATAAGGAGGTAAAGTTTGTAAGTTTGGTTGTAGGAGGTAATCTCTGAAACTACTTATCCGATTTCAAACATTTGCACTGGTAGAAACCTACACTGTTGCCGAGTGCCATAGGCTAGGCTGTTTTATAGGAAATACGTTACACAGTTGACTAATTGGGACGGCAGCGTAGCCTAACATATTGCTCGGACCTGCCGGAGCTAAGCAGAGTTCATGGGTGGCGGTCAAACAGTGACGACGTTTAGAAACTGTCGCGCGTTCCATGTAGTTGTGACGTGTACCTACAGTGTGTGAATTGCTAGTGTGATTAACTTGATCGTAATTTATAATTTGATTTGAACTGCAAACGATTGAAACACTACCCATAGTACGCCCACAGTAGTTAAAATATAGCTGATAATAACGAAAGAGACACCTATCGTCTCCGTCATATACCTCCACCCAATTAATTAATAATTAATTTGCATATTAATTTGTATTTACTTGTATAGTTAGTTACTTATTTAGTGATTTAATTTAGTACCTAGTGTAAATAAGTATTTGTGTTAAATATTATAAAATAAATAAATTATAGCTTGCTTGAAAAAAAGTGTGTGTCAGCTCCGCACAACTGGAGTTTACTCCTTAAAACGATTGTCTTTGAATATGCAATAGACAACTAGGGTAAATAAACGCATCTATTAAAATAATAACCCCTCCCCACCCCATCCTAATATAACTCAAATGAAACAATAATTCGATCATAATTTAAACTTGTCTTTGCGATTTAATTGGATGCAGTAAAGTGCAAGTAATCGTGTATCGCATGGCCGAAATATCTCGATCGAAGTGTGAAATCCTAATTAATATTATAAATGCGAAAGTGAGTTTGTTTGCTTTCACGCTAAAGCGGCTGAACGGATTTGGATGAAATTTGTCACATGGGTACACAATGACCTGGGTTAGGACATATAATACTTTTTATCCCGATATTCCCACGGGATCGAGACTTGTGCGGGTGAAATCGCGGGGCGCAGCTAGTATGTAATATGTTTATATTAAAATTAAATCCATGTTATTTACGGATAAAACACAATACAAAACGTAACACTTTTGAGTTAACGCTTGTATAAATTACACTCCCCATAAAATTTCCATACCGGGGGCTTTATATGCAAATCGATTCTTATGGAGTAAACTCAAAAAAATATAGAGATATTAATTAAAATGTAATTAATAATAACATAAAATCATACCTGTATTCCCCCAAGAGTGGGCCAGAAGTGTACCTAGAGTGATCCCACATTTAGCCAGTTATGTATAACCATAATATGCTATAATACACATAAAAGTGCAAATATTATAATAATTTCTAGTCTGAAAATATTATGGTTTCCTGAATATCAGGTAGAATGTGTATTTTGGCACATATTTAGAGCATGGCTAACTTATCCTTGTCCCTCCTACGCAGCTAATTAGGATCCTAATGAATACTATATACAATGTGTCTGGTCGCCGGTGACCGAACGTTTTGAAATGGCGGCCATTTAATAATTATTTTTTCTGAGTTTGGTTGGGTTCATTTACTTTGCATATATCTACCGATGTAGAGGTCTTATAGGCATAAAAGCGGTTTCGGTAGACAGCTACAAAAGTAGGCAATAAGTTGAAACTAAAAGGTTTATCAAAAACTCCCATTAAAACCTTAAAAAAATACTTGAAACGTAAAAAATCCTTCGTCTTATCGGGTCGGACAGCGGTGACCACCGTACACCGTACATGCACAAACATACCGTATATGCTATAGCAGCAGCAACGAAGTTACATTCAATCATGTACACAAAGTTGATTAAATGCTCAAATATCACAATGCATATTGATTTTTCTTCCCTCACGTTTACACGAAAGTCAAATAGACTGATGCCAATTATCTCGTTGCCATGACACTCGAATTCATCTTTTTTTTTGTGCTCAGAAAAAATACTTAACAGCGTCTATAAAATTGGGTAGCGTAAAAAGTATTGGGGGTAAAAAGGAACTTTCCTTGTTTTTGTGAAGGACCTCGTCACGTCAATAGTAGTAGTAAAACCACTTACTTAAGGGTCGACCCCATAAAATCTTTAAGTTACGTGATGTTTTATGTCCGAGGCCTTTGACGCGATATTCTCGTTAAGATAATGGAAACAAACACAGCTGATTCTTGCCGCTCAGGTAGATTTATCAGCAATAAATACGCAACAGTTTCCGATCATAAACTTATCTCTTTATCAAAGGACCGTCTATAATAATATTTAGTGGTGTATTAGTGGCCTATCGTTTGATATGTTATTAACTACATGCAGTAGACACTTTAGATGGAAGTATTTCAAGGAATCTACTGATAAAACCATATAAAATACGTGATTAAAATTTAAACCAATATGTACTTTCATAAGTACCTGCATACGTTAAAATTTCAGCCCATTGATAGGGCTGATTGATTTGGTAATTAATCGAATTCACCTTTAAGGATAACAATATATATATTTTTAAGTCTTTACCTATGAAATTGCCGTTCTGCAGTACTGGCCATTTCAAATTAAAATAATTTTTGTTTGGCTAAGAATTCTAATTTCAAATTAATTTGATTTTAAAAACATGATTTATTTTTTCCAAAAGTAGTCATTTGTTTATTGATTAGATATTTTCATCGCATTTCAATATTTTTCGTCATCATGGATATGTTAAAAATTCGAGTAATTATGGAATATGAGTACCGTCGTGGCAGCAACGCGGCACAAGCGGCACGCAACATCAACGACGTTTACGGAGCTAACACTACAAACCAACGCACCACCTGTTATTGGTTTGCTCGCTTCCGTTCTGGAAATTTCGACCTGAAAAATGTACCTCACGGTCGTCTGAAGACTTTGGTCGACAATGACGAATTAAAGGCGATTGTGGAAGCTGATGATACACAATCTACGGCTGAATTAGCAGCAGCTTTCGACGTTAGCGTCAAAACGATATTGGTCCATTTACGTCAAATTGGCAAGGTAAAAAAGCTTGACAAATGGGTGCCCCACGAACTCAATGATCGCCAGCGCGAAGTACGCGTCGAGACGTGCCTTGCACTGCTCAACAGACACACAAATGAAGGAATTTTGAACCGCATTGTTACCTGCGATTAAAAATGGATTCTGTTTGATAACCGCAAGCGCTCAGCAAGTTGGTTGGATCCTGGTTCAGCACCTAAACAATGCCCTAAACGAAAACTTACCCCTAGAAAAGTGATGGTCACTGTTTGGTGGTCTAGCGCCAGTGTGATTCATCACAGCTTCTTAGCAAACGGGGTGAGCATTACTGCAGATGTGTACTGTGAAGAACTGAACACAATGATGGAGAAGCTGGCACATCTCCAACCAGCATTGGTCAATCGCTCGTCTCCGCTGCTCCTGCACGACAACGCGCGACTTCATACTGCACAGCAGACGGTCTCCAAGTTGCAAGAACTGGGGTAGGAAGCTCTCCGTCATCCGCCCTACTCACCAGACCTTGCACCTACAGACTACTACTTTTTCCAGAATTTGGATAACTTATTGGCGGGAAAAAAATTCAATACCCGAGAGGCAGTACAAAATGCCTTTGAAGAATTTGTTGCCTCCCGTCCAGCTGATTTCTTTAAGAAGGGCATCAATAAACTGCCACTGCGTTGGCAAAGATGCATTGATTGCATGGGTGATTACTTCGATTAATACAAATAAAAAATACATTAAAAAAAATCGTTTAAATTTTTTCATACAAAACGCCAATTTCATAGGTAAAGACCTATTATATTCACTTACAGACAGATACCTATTTATAATTTCAAACTCCTCATCTATAAAAAAAACTTAAGTGCACATATTTTTGATTATTTACTAGTTCATCAGATTTGATTAGAATATCTCAACAGTGATAGACAGTTGTCAAAGATAGAATAGTGATGCTCCATGGCCAGGCCTTAAATTTATGGAAAACAGAAATCATCAGCACCGTTGAAGTCGACCAAACGCTGATGTAATAGCTTCCATTCCTGTGTACGTGAATTATCTCAATAATATTCAGCTTAAGGGTTAAAATAAGTTGTACTAGAACCAAGCTCCAAGAGAATTGGAAAGTACTACACTTAATGGAAAGTAAATGGTATTTCCATTTGAGTAGACTGCAAAGCAGTATTTCAAGCAGAGAATTAATATTTCTGCTCTGAATATTTTAATAATATAGAACTGAAAGTATTATCAAACATTAGTTTAAGTACGAAAGTAATATATAGATACAGGCATAATTTGTGTAGAAAGAAAATCTACACCACCGTGGCTTTACTCAGATAGTGGAACGAGTGTTGATCTTGGGCAATTTTTATGTAGTCATCGGTCTGAATTTCAGGGATTTGTAATCAGGACTGACTCTAAGACCGATAGCTGATCGTCACATTCATTTTTTTCGGCATAGTTGAACGTGTCGTAGCGGCGACGGAGAGCGCCTTCCGGTTTTCGTAACAAGTGAGTGACATAAATGATCGTGACGATTGCTTTCGGGCACGGGGTAAAGCACCACAGCACCACTGTGAGTTTATAAGCGTCTTTTGAAAATGTTTTCTTTCTGTAATATGGGTTTATAGGCTCCACGCTCACGTACACACGGCTAAACATCAAGCTATACATTCCAGTATAAACTGCCCTCTCATTGTACGGAAATCCTATACAATGCGAGATCAGCTTTAAACTGGAAATGTATAGCTTGATATGTAGCTGTGCGTACCGTCATGAACACCCACACTCGAATACCCGTGCGGAATTTCCACAGGAGTAGGACCTACAGACAATATGTCAGCGGTCGCCCGCCTGTAAAGCTACGTAATTACCCGTTTCTTTATTTTATTATTTCATTTTCACCTCGAGTGTTACGTAGACAATATGAAGAACACGTTTACCTTGTGCACGCCACACCCTCATTGACATGTACGTAGGCCAGGGATGCTCTGTCTGGGGCGGACAGTCGGCCGATTACACACATTGTTTTATTCTACTACCCGGATCTCCTTCACCGGTGTCAAACACGTCATATACACGACAAACAAACTCATATGCTACAAATTAATTGTATTTTATTTACGAGAAGGACGTGTTTACCTTCATTGGGTTTATTTTTGTTTTTCTATGTAATTGAATCTGAAGTGAGACTTTGGAAATTAACAAAACATGGGTAAGTAATACCTACTTTAACTTTCAACAAACAAGACGGATACAGACCTAATTTATACATGAAAGATTAGGTATACCTGGAAGATTATGTAAGTATATTGGAAAAGGTTTGGATAGCGTTCTTCATTATAATTTTCAATGAATTTTCAAAAGATGTCTTTCTTTTTTGGTTCAAACGCGTATCCTCAAATACTTAAAATACCACAGGGTGGAGTGGAGGGCACCAGACCACACGGACGCTTACGCATGAGATGTACTGAACAAAATAACTCCGCAGTGGGCGATCTGTTGTATGAGTACCTACACTAAAAACACCAAAAATCGGAGTAAATGGCGAGAAATCGTGAGGCGAATCTCATCAGCCCCTGGACAAGAAACTACATGAAGACCACGACTGCCCTGACAAGAGTGCTACGAAGAAGAAGAAAGGTTAATCTTCCGTTTAAAATTAATTTGCTAGTTAGTCTGCAAGTTCTCATGTTTGACCTAGCATTTTATCTTTATTGCTAACATTATTAGGCTTTCTCATATCTGAAATCTTAATACCCCGAACCAGCCATAATATCTAGGTACCTACTAATATAACTGTCAAAAAGGCTTTGAAACCGCGGCTGCTAATAAATGAAACCTGGAGCTACTAAAGGTTAAGTTTTGTGCAAATAACATGAAAGGAATCCATTATTCACTTTTTCATCGGGTTATGAAAAATCAAAAATCCCGCCTACGATCAACAAAATTGATCTTTTTATACAGATACATTGAAAAAAATATTCGCAGCCATTATAAAGGTTGGGGTATAACCTTTCTCATACGTCTTCATACCATCCCTGTGGGGGTTCGTATCACAAAGCGCGCAAATTACGGTCACCCTACGGATTTGAAATCGCCTGACAAATAAATTGGATATGTGAGACACTATTTATCGATACACCGCTCGTTTTTTCGTAAAGATATGTTTAAACATTGTGACGCTTCATGAAAAGGGGCAGTGTACTAGAAATGTCGAATCTGTGCAAAAATAAAGCTTTTGTTATAATTCCCATTGGCTGACTCTCAGTCTACTGTGAAGACAATAGATGTGCCTGCAACTACGCACATCGGCTGTTACAAAAGACTCGACTCGCAAAATGCAAAAATACGATTGCTTTTAGTTTTTTATTTTTATGAATATTTTGTATAGGTATATAAAGTAAAATAGAAGTCGTACAGTTAAGAACTGTCTTTGACTTGTCTGAAGTATTTTTCGTAATCGCAAATATAAATTTTATGCAAATGGATCGAAATTCATTGCCCTTGTTCTTTTACATTTTTTTAATTTTTTAACTAACCACTAAACTTAATTTTGAGCGTAATTAGGTAAAAGCTGTTAAGCTTTTTAATAAAATCTAGCTAAAATGGCATTAAAACGCTGATCACGAATAAAAAGTACTTAAACTGCTTCTGTGAAATCAAAAGCATGTAGCCGAATAGTAGAAAATTTGGTTCTTCAAAGCTGCCAAAATAACAAATGTAGGTATTGTGATGAAAAAACTTACCTAACCTTTTAAAACAATTTCCAAAGTACCTACCTACTTGTGTATTTGTTATCCACCCTAAACTAGTTACGTAGAAGTTCTGCAGATATTTAATTTAACTGTCCTACATACATAAAACAGGTCAAAGTATTTGGGAAACGAAAAGAGCGCATGTTGTTGAAACTCTTTGACAAATCCCTGAAAAAGTTTTTCGCCAAGAATTTACTTATCTAAGTTTGTAACTAAGTAAGAATTGATGAAAAGACGGATGACGATCCTTCCAGGAATCACGTGTGTTCAAGCTACGAAGAAATAAGCCTTCGAACTACCTGCTTTATCGTGGAAAAGTTTTGCGAGCCATGAATAACGACTGTTCTGCGAAGAATGAAAATAACATAGTGTTCTCTTATTACGTGCGGTATGAACACCGCGGCTAACTAATGCGTTATTGCGGTGCAACAGGATTGCGCGCCGTATTTTCTAAGTATTATATCATCACATTTATAAACCTCGGAATTACCTAATGTCAAGGCTTCTTTTCTAGACTTTCTTTGATATACCTACAGATTTCCTTACCTTCGCAGATTTAGTTACGTAAAATTACCATGTCAGATTTTACAATGTTCCAGATACATATTTACGTATTAAGTTACTTTTAGTTGTAAAAAGTTACACGAGCAAATATTTATGCGAAGACATAACATGTCTGAATAAAGCATCATACTAACTTTTACAGCAGTTTAAAACATTTTCTTTATAGAATTAATTTGAGCGAAATTAGACAGAAAATAAAAGTATTACATTATGGTAATAAGCCAATTTCCGTAAACGACACAATTTTCAATTTGATTACCTCGTAAGGATAACAAAAGCGATCAAGCTGAACGAATACGATGCATAAAGTAAGCGCTCCCAGTCTTGCATGTTGTTAAATATTAGTATCTTGGTGCAATAAGCTTTTTAGCGTTTTTTAATGACACGTTTTAAAGTCTCATTTGAATAACTTGTTATTGAATACGTACTTAAGTTTATCGACGCATGTTTTACTACGTCCATCTTTAAAATTATGTCTTTATTTCTGTTCATCCCTGTTTCACTTAAATAAGATTGAAACTTGAATTAGGTAGTTAGGTCACGTATCTCGAAGTTGCGTAAATATTGGGTGAGCGAGTGAAGGCGTTTCCGGTCTCACAAATCACGAGTCACAATGCAATCCGGCCCTGAATAGTCATATCCGTTGCTATGCTAGGATGCAGTTGTGATTAGGATGTAATTGTTATTTTCAAAATGTGCCATGAATAAGGTTTGCGCTTTTTTAAATTTTATTTATTTATTTATTTCAGAAATAATTCTAGTCCATAGTTAATACATTTCTACAATTAAATTATGAACTATTTTAAATTCTAAACATATAAAAACCCAAAATAAAATTGTGATTAATTAAATTTAAATATTCGACATTATATAATATAATACATTATATAATAATATAATGTTCGTTTCCCGCCCCCAGTAAAGGTCTCAACGGAGAATGTTTGCCGAGCGATTCTCTTTGCGGAAAAAATATAAAAGGAAAATACTTTAATGTGTAAATCGAGCATAAAAGCAGAGATGGGCAAATTGCGAAATTCATACGTACCAAAAAGATTAAGAAAACCTTTACTCATGGATAACGGAAGATCTACACATTATGTAGATTACTTTAAAATGAAGTGCTGGACTCGACTGATATAAATCTACCTATTTTATTTTTACGTAATTCAGTAGCCGTAAAAGGGTCATTAGAGAATTAGTTTTACACGACCAAGAAATTGAATACAACACACTTTTGATAATGTGTTGTTACTTCATAAGAGCCATTAAAATAATAATGTTGAAAAACAAATTATATTAATGATGAACGTCGTATGAACGAACAACTTTCCAAATTAAATAAACGAAATAGACTGACGAAGTGACGACGTAAACAAGCTAGTTTGTGTTTATGGTCTGTGCACATCTGTGCAAGCCCTCCTCGTTATGATTCACTTTGTAAGTATGTGCGACTGAGGACTTAGAATGACACGATATATTTTTCTCTGAGTATGCCCCTTCTTAGTTCAGTATACATGAACCTTTTCAAGTGAAAAGATATATATAGTAGTCTATGGTGAAAAGGTTCCTAAGTGAGATGTTTGGGATACGATAAGTAGAACTGTGACGATATGTCAAAACATTCTGATTGAATAAACAGGCGGTACTTTTTCCATTTCTCTCTATTATTTCAACAATTGATATCATATAGGTTGTGAATTATTTTAGGTCTTCTTTGGTATAAAGAAAAACATTACACTCCTTTTAGGGCAGTCGTGTAATAAAAAGGTTAATAGGATTACTTTTCTGAAATACCTACATTGTTATTACTGGAAATTAGAAGATAATGAGACTGTCTGAACTATAAATATTCGTGCTTATTTTAAACACGTACGTAGGTGTTCAATAGATTTGATTTTCAGTAGAATTCGGCATAATTCTAGCAATTAAAGATTCGAAGTAGTTGAATATTCCAAAGCCGCGTCCGCCTTCAAATCAAGAGTGAACAGGCCATCATATACCTCATCCAACGCTTTCCACCAGGTGAGATAGAGGTCCAAAGCAGACCCATTCCGCAATAAAAAATATAAAAACGTTTTCGAGGAAAATGGTGAAATGAAATAAAATGATTTTATTTTCTGTAAATAGGTTTGTACAAACACTTTTACACGTCAATAATATTTTAAAAACTAGATTAGGACGGCGTTTCCTATCTGACTACTCTAAGAGGAAAGGGAAATAAACTCAGAGGTTACAGACTCTTTTAAAGTCCAGACATAATCTTGGTCAGATCTTGTGAAGACCACGTAGGTTGGTGTCTGAAATGGCCTTTTGAGGAAAGAACCACACAGATTGAGTCGACCTGTACAGCCAATGCACGGTCTGTAATCGTGCAGCTCAACTCAGAACTTAAGGAACTCAACGATTCGATCAACAATACCAAAGAAAGGACATTTGGGTAGGCCGCATAAATTACTCAAACTGCCAGACCATGATTAAAACTAACTGCGAAAATATAAACAAAACAATGACCCACATAGTCTTCACATTCACAATAATTAAAGTAATATAATACGTTACAAAGTAAATATTCAAGTCATTGTATATAAAAAAATATATCAATGTCTGTGTTTATAAAAATCCAGAATTATTATTGGTCAGATCATTTGAGGACCATGTTGATTGGTGTCTGAAATGGTCTTTTGAGGAAAGAACCGTATAGATTATGAGTGGACCTGTCCATTCAGCGTGCACTAATTTGTCAGTAATCGTGTAGCTCAACTCAGAACTTAAGGAGCTCAACTACTCGACGAACAATACCAAAGAAAGGACATTTGGATAGGCCGCAAAAAGTACTCAAACTGTGGCGATTATAGTTTAAACTAGCCGAGAAAAGGAAAAAAAAGAAAAAATATATATATGACCCACATAGTTCTCACATATATATCACGTAAATCGTAAATCTGAGCGTAAATTTTATTATTGTATACATTCGTGACCGATGGGAAGCGCAATATATTCAGAGAGCTATACAGGGTGGATTTTTGAGATGGGGCAGTAAGGACAGCTACCTTAACCGTTGTAGCTAGAGCAACAGGAGAACGGTCTAAGGAGACTGTCCTTAACTTACAAGACATTTTGATCCGCATTCACTAATTTTGAAATAATTTCGGTACAGTTAGCAAGAAACTAGGCAGTTTTCACAAAAACTTTTTTTGATGCCTATCGATCCTGTTTCTTATAAGGATCAAAAAATTCTCGGACGAACTGAGGTTTGAGTACTAGAAAAGTCAGAAGTCGCAAAAAACTTTTCCCATACGTTTCGTGGGAAATGAGAATCCAACCTACTTTTCACAATGGATAGACTGACCGAAAAAAAACAAAAAAATGGAATTTCAAATTTCGAACGAACACGCGTTATAATTTTATTTGATTTGCAAACAAAATTTAGGTAATTTGTTGCTTTTGAAAAAACTTTTTCGTTACAAAGGTTTCTTGCAATTACTGTCTTTTGTAGTGGACAGTCTTGTTTAACGTTTCCCATACAAGTGTGAAAGTTCAAAATTATTCGAGGTATTTTTTTTCTTAGAACGTCGGAAATCACAAGCAGCAAATTATCTTGTTCTCAAAGATCGCACAATTATAACGCGTATTCGTTCGAAGTTATTTTTTTTTGTTTATTTTCAGCTAGTCTGTTCATCATAAAAAAGTTAGTTGGAGTTTTTTTCCTACCTTAAGTATGGAAAAACTTTTTTGAGATTTTTGACTTTTCTAGTACTCAAATCTCAATTGGTCCAATAAAGTTTTTTGATCAAAAAAAGTTGTAGTGAAAACTGCCTATTTTCTTGCTGACTGTATTTTTTTTTCAAAATCTGTGAATGCAGATCAAAATGTTAAGGACAGTCTCCTAAGACCGATTTCTTGTAGCTACAACGGTTTAGGTAGCTGTCCTTACTGCCCCATCTCAAAAACCACCCTATATTTATATAAGCATATAAATCACATCAATTTGTAAACATATTTCACGGGTCTACCTTTTGTTTTGCTTTTGTCAGCAAGTAATATTATATACGAATTTAGGAAGACACTTTCTACTGTTTCTCGTCATAAACGTATTATCCTCAAGGACTTACGGTGGATATCGATGGGAGAAAACAGATTTATCCAATTACAGGTCGAGTCACCCACTTTGAAGGGTACTTGATTTATTTTATATTATATTACGTAGGCCATAGGTAAGCCAGTTATTTTATCAGAGTGAACGAAGAGTTCGTCCTTCCTTTAAAACAAAGAGGGAAATAAATAGTAGACCGCTTAATAAAAGATATTATGCAAAATGATATATATATAATTCTCGATAGCAATGTAGGTACTTTCTTTCCACAGTTACCCATTGACTTAACGAAACAAACAAAGAACAAAAGTAATATATACGCTTCGAATTGAGAACCATCTCCTTTAATTGCAATTGATCCGCAATATTTATTTCTTTAAACTTTATTCGATATACCTACGATGGATATACTAGTTTAAATACCATTTGTTCACTCTACGTCTACATACAATTTTCTAACATTATCAACATCGGCTAAAATAAAACCAGATTACTTACGTGGCTACGTAATCTGTTTTTAACCCATATTGATTGATATAGAAAATTTAATTAATCACTCCCTTTGTATTTGCAGACGCAAGCCGGAAATTACTGGAGGCAACTAGGGTGCAAGGCAAAGACAGGTCCTCCACAGAACTTGTAGGTGATCCCTTGAATTAATTATAGTAGTTAATACCTATAGGAGTACGTCAAGCAGCCGTTACGCTTCCTGTGCATGACGCCGGACCCACACCGGCGCGCCGCGTAGATTTTACACTCATTCAGAGATATTCTGATTTTTTTTTCAGTTAAGGAAGCCTTTTATTATAATCATCTAGTACCTAAAAAATTGTGGAAGTAATATTGTAAAAAACTCCTGAAATTCCACATAATCTATAATAGTAATAAAAGACTACACTAGTATCGAAATAAAATTGTACGATTGAGTTTTAAAACAGAATCCTGGGGCCTTATTTTGAAGTATTAATGCCATCATCATTCCACTGCGAAAAAAGGATGGTGCTAGCGGCCTTGTATAGCTCCGTCTCTCACTCACACTGGAATAATGGTGGCATTAGTACGTCATAATACGGCCCCAGGACCATTTTGTTTGGGTAACAGAATTGATTTTTTAACTGATATCTATTTTTACTAAAGGAAGGGAACCCCTTCTTTGTTTGTGATTGTATTGGGGTAACTATGGACAAAAGCATACATAGAAAATAAGGTAAATAATATTTGTTCAAACTAAACTCATGTAGGTAAAATTGCAACATCGAAACGCATGTCATAGTTAATGGGTTAATTTTTTTTTTTTTAATGCTTCCTCTGAGCCACTGTCATTAAATCTAGAACGGTTTAACTCGTGAGTGAATCGACAATATTTTGGTGGCAGCGACACGTACGTGGTAAAAAAAATTGTCGGTTTTGCCTGATGCGCGGTGATGGGCGTCAATTTTTGCCCATGGGGAACGTATGTAAAAATATTTTACAGAATTGTACTAATTGCTGTATTCTTTTCTCTAACGTTTTTAATTTTCTTTTGAAGTATTTGATTCGCATTATAATTACCATAATGGCGTGTTTTTAACTTTCGTATTATTCACTGTCTTTAAATTTATAAAATTGTATCGATGACATAACACACACGCCTGTTTTCCCAAAAGGGTTCGGCAGAGGTGTACCTATAGAACATCCACATTTCACTAGTTGACAATGACGTCATAAAAAAGAAACGATATATCTACGAGTATTTTGATGAAATAGTCTTTTTTTTCCTCCCTTTGTAGCTGATGTTTTCTTAGGCAACCATTTTACTTTTAGCTCCTTCGCTTGGGATTTTCATTTCATTAAAAGATATGACATGTGTGATGTGGGGTGGGGTTGTTTCAACATAAGATCTTAATATTCATATGCATGTGACTATAGCAATGCCATGTGACCTTGCAACAATATTGTAGTCGACCAATGCGTGTGAGACATTTTTTAAACATTGAGGACTTCATAATTTATGGCCTTTGCCACCTAAGTCCTGGTTTAAGTTAAGTTACTTGCAGATATTGTAATACAAATAATGTTCCATTTTCATATATATCTGATAGCAGTGATAGCCTAGTGGTGTGACCGTCAGACTACCAAGTCATAGGTCTCGAGGTCGAATCCAAGGCACGCACCTCTGACTTTTCGGATTCATGTGTGTTTTGTATAATTATCACTTGCTTCAAAAACGGTGAAGGGAAACATCGTGTGGCATGCCTGAGAGATATTTCTTGACGGCATGTGAAACCAAGTCAGAGGCCCATGGGCGGCATAAAAACTCTGACATCAGGTTAGTCACTAGCCACACGAAAAAGAAAGATGATATTTATCTGATGAATAGTGCCCATCTGAAGCCATGAAACAGACCTTTGATAATTCTCTCTCATATTATGTTTTTTTCAACTCTTAGTAGGAGTAGAAGAAAAAACATCAAATTGTTGGGAATATAAGTTTATGTAAGTAAATCGTGTGTGTATAATATAACGTATTAAATTAGAAAGTGGACCCGTAACGTCAAATCAAATAGATTAAAAAATATGAAACGTATACGAATAATCATTATTAAACATATAAAAGCAACATGATAAAACGTTATTATACCGTGACTACTTTAAATTTCAATATTAAAACTGAAATCTGCGCATTACAGAAATGTGCCGTCATTAACAGTGTCCAAATCAAGTGCTCGAGGCAATATGTACCGAAATTTTCACGAATAAATATCACGAAAGGATTTTCTTTCCTTTGTCGATTTAACCATCAAATAATACTATTAATTTTGTACCTCTTGATTATAACTGAAATGATGAATGTTTAATTCACTGTTAATGAGGTTACTTTTTGTAATATTTATTAATTTAATCGAAATGCCGACATAATTATAATTTACACGAATAACCTAATCTACTTTGTAAGAGCTTTTATCTTTCATGAATGTATGTCGTTTCTAATGACTTATTATATAGGGAGTTCCATTAAAGAGAGAATATTAGCCATAAGCAGTATTTGAAGCCGTAAAAATAATATGACCTACGCTTTTTCCCATTGGGGTAAGCAGAAAATACAGAACGCCACCTGCTAAAATCCTTACATAGTTCTTGTGCTTCGTCATAATCTATACACAAACTGTATATTGAATATTTTTGAAAAAAAGTAATTGCGGAGCGATTCTAATGCCGAAAATATAGTTTTTAGAATTTTTGGCTGTTTGTCTGAATGTACATATGTTCCAGCATCACGCAAATACTACCAGATAGATTCCGTTCAAATTTTGCATAGATGTTTCCTAGAAGTCTGGTCTATTGGCTATAAACTATCACGCTATTTGCTATGGGGTATGATCGAAAAATATTGTATTATGTTCGTATTTTTCTATAGTTTACCGCAAGTTGTAAAAAGACGAGCTAAAAGGTTAGAATATTGCAGATAGTTACAGATTTTACCTTTTAAACGATTATCTGCACGTTATACCTTAATGGAGCTAAGCAGTCAATCATGATTTCATGACATAAGCAGCGTGGAATTTTTTAAACGGGGTAATAAGGGTGGGTTTCTTAACCATTGTAGTTACAGGAAAACGGTCTTAGGAAACTGTCCTTAACTTTTTGAGAAATTTTGATTCGAATTTAAAGATTTTGAAAAAATGGTACAGTTAGCAAGAAACCGCCAATTTTCGCAAAAAAATAATTATGCCAGTCCATCTTGTTTTCATATAAGGATAAAAAACCCATTGGACCAACTGAGGTTTGAGTACTAGAAAAGTCTGAAATTGCAAAAAAACTTTTCCCGTATATTCCATAGGAAACGAGACTCTGAACTCTTTTATGATGGATAGACTGATATTATAGAACTTATTACATGTTATTTCGTAGAACATACACAGAAAAACACGAAGTTTAGGCCTTTTCTGTCATAAAAGGTTATAATAAAAATAAATATCTATGATTAGGTGACTGTTAAAGAGGAATCCCGTGTGTTTACTGTTATATTATTTTAGTTATAACCGTTCGTCAGGAATAATCTGTTAGAATGCATCGTCAGTATATCAGTGTTGTGCCATTAGGTAGTATATGCAAGAACGCAGGCGTTCATTCATTCACTAAAAACGAAAAACTTCGCAAGCAATGGGAAATTGATGCTAAACGTTGTGGGTGGCGACCTCAGGACGAGCTGCTTCTCACACGGACAACTATACGTCCCTTACTCCCGCATGACCAGTCCTGACTCTTTGTATATTTTTGGCTACTGAGGCCAAAACTACACTATACAGGAAAGTTTTATAAAAATGTAGATGTTACTTAGTCGCTGTGATGTCATACGACTTTTACGTGAACGGAGTCGCGGGCAGAAGCTAGTAATAAATAATATGAAACCGCATTAAGTACTAGGAACATAATAAAATTACCAAAAGAGATACAACAGTGTTATAAGAACAATGAAGTAGCATGTGGTAAACATTATGGCGATCCACTTAAATGTGTAAATTATATTAGATTAACACAGGTATCCACTACATTACCTAATAGTTTACTAGGAAACTAACCTATCCTTCTTTCAATAGACTTTTAAAGATTTTAACTAAAGTCGAGGGCTCCAAATAAGCCAAAAATACAAAAAAATAGTTGGGAGCAGTTTTTTTAAACAAGTCTTTTACTATCGCTAGTTACTTTTTAATCGTTTTTTTGTTCTTTGTACAGCATTTTGTTTCCCGAAACATTCTTTTTTTTCCGCCCAATCGTCTCAAATATTAAATTACTTGACGTCAAACAAAACATAACATCACGTATTTCCCGTAGGTAGAGGTACGCCAGATTGATATTAAATAATTAATTATTATTGATTTACTTGCAAAGGAAAAAAATATTGACTTCACTTAAGGTTTACTAACAAGAACAATTTAATATACAAAGCTAGTTTTTTGTAAACTGTATATAGATATGAAAACTTATACAAAAGTTATGATATATCGGCGTTATTATTTATCTCGTAAGTTTCCAAACTATTTTATGTGCTTCTGAAACTGCTGTAAAGTGAAGTTACCATGCAGTTGCTTGAACTTTATATTAATACTGTTTTCTTATTGTTTAAATTAACAGGCTAGTTAAGATTTTAATAGTGCAGCTACACTTTTTGATTAGGTTTTCAGTTGTAAGAACATTGTGTTTTTACTTTGTGGAACTTCAGCTACACTATCAGAAAACATAGTATTTTGTAATTACTGAAATGTCAAAATGTCGTTATTTTTCTCTCAATTATCATATTTAAAGAAGTAAATTTTCGATAACTTATTCCAGATATATTTTTTATTTACTTTAAAACTTGAAAATAAACATCGAAATTAAATGATATTCGTTTGTGTGTTTCCATTTGAAAATAAAATGACGATAAACTGAGTTACGAATCAACCTCGAAAAGTTTAAAAAACAATTTCCTATTACAGAACAACAATCTGAAAAAATAACTTACCTTTAAAATATAGTACGTGGAAATGAATTCAGCTGTTGACTGCTGAAGCTTTACGTGAAACTAGTAACGATCACTTTTACAAGTAAGTACGGGAGGCTGCGAGTGCTGCTTCCGTGGTCTCCCTCGATGGTTTTTGAAAGCAAATGAACGGTTCGAAGTGCCGGCCCGGTTTATATAGCGATGCCGTACTAAGCTACGCCGTGTGTTTCATTTGCGTAGGTGCCTTAGAGCGCTACGCTGCTACGGCGCTACGACGGTGCTACGAAGCTACGAATTTAACTGGACATTAAAACAAGCACAGATTTGCGATTGAATTAATTCCTTTGTTAGGGATTTTGTAATTAATAATTAAATTCAACAAGAAATGAATACTAACTTGTTAAACTATACATTTGAAGTAACTACCTACATAATTAAAAAAATAATGACTTCGTTTAAAGTACAGTAATAATTAAATTTCTCAGAAGAGATTAATGATTTAAATTTTAAATTACTTTTGAGATTTTAGCAATATTTCCTTCAGTTATGTAATCAGAAATGCGCAAAAGCAAAAGTGAAATTACAAATTTCACTTTTGCGATATTTCGTGAAGAGTGTTGGTTTATTACTTTAACAAGTAATTTTGACTAGAAAGCATTAATTCTACAAACAACAGTGATAATGGGTAAGGCCCCGCAACGAAAGCAATTATTTAAAAAAGGTAACAAACATTATGTTTCTGTCCTTCTTGGATATTTGTAATTTTGTTATTTGGTAACGGCCTATGCAAAAGTAAAAAAAAAATGTTTTGATAAAACAGTTGTACTGTTTTTGCAAATGAACTTTCACCAAAAACTTTAAAGTCCATTCCATTGTTTATTCCAACACCCGTCTATCTAATTAACCATCAATAACAAAATAGTTATTAACCAATTTCCGTTCGGTCAACACCCAGTTAATGGGATTGTTGGCAGCCATGAGGCAATACATCAACACTTTGATAAAATTATCTCTCAATATGTCACGATAGGCTTTAATAACAATTTGGGGACTGAATGGCGAGCACCGATTAAATGCTTGTGTACACTATCAAGATAAAAATGACAAATAGCCTCAATAGAACAAAGCTCTCTTAAAGCTTTTATCACTTGTGAATCACGTATGGCTGTTTCCTGGAGAGAATTATTAAACATGAAATAAATACTGATAGCGTGTCGCACGGTGTTCATTATTAACTGTTTAGGTGTTAGTTCTATAACACGGAACTTATTGTGTCGTTTGCTGGAAAACGTTAATTAGGTGAAACAGACAAAAAGGCCTTTATTAGGTTGATACCTATGATATTATACCCGTCTAGTAATTCAATAGTAATGAGTTAATTAGTGAATAATACAATGGAAATGGAAACCTCATCTCAAACATTTCGTAAATTCATAAAATTAATGTGTCCGGTAGTGAATGATGTTTCATTTTATCATTAGTAGATAAACACAATACCTCTAGACATAGACATAGAACTCCTCTTTTCGAGAAGGAGTGGGCTGTATGTAATCCACCGCGCGGGTCCAGTGCGGGTTGGTAGATGTCACATGCCTTCGTTTTTTTTTTTGGTTCTGGGACTTATCGGGTTCCTCACGATGTTTTCCTTCACCGTTTTGAGAGCAGTGGTGATGAAAACATTTACACAAAGTAAAGCACCTGCCTGGGTACGAATTCACGATCTACAGCTCGTAAGTCGGGGCCGTTACCACTGGGTCACCACTACCAATACCTTTACATAAACATAGATTATTTTTTGGATAATACCCTATTCATAAGCATCGCTAGTACAGCTAAATCTACCTACATTACAATAAGCCTGCATTCCTTGAATAAATCTATATATATTAAAATCAATAGCCGTGCGTTAGTCCTGCAAAACCTCGAAAATGTCTCAACCGATGTGAATATTTTTTCTTTTATTTTGTTCACCTGAACCTTAAGAAAAAAGAAAATTAGGAAAATCCCAAAGAAATAGCCAAAAACGGATATCTTTTTACAAGACAACGTCTGACGGCTTAGCTAGTTTTAATAAATTATTAAATACACCTCTAACACATATAATATAAAGTCTTGCTCCCTCGCCTTGTTCCCATGGGAGTAGGCAGAAACTACAGAACGCCACTGTTACGATCTTTATCCTCCTTTTGCTTCGTTTACACCGCTATCATTTGGTACAAAATGGTTTTTTCTCGACACGTATTCATAGACATCATGTACGTTTACATACTGTCTTAATATAATTATGTATTCCAATGTAATTACTTAAATGAATCACCCAAAACCTTCAGTTTTCTTTAGACATTCTATGTAATACCTTCCTTTAAATTTCAATTAAACAAATGAATGTATTCTATTGAATATATTTGCTGTTCATGCATTTCAATCGATGGTAACATGAATGGTACATAGAAACTGTTCAAAGGTCGATGCCTCGCTTGCCGTCCTACAAATATTCTTAACACTTGGCCGACATTTTACTGGTTTATTTGCACAACACTGAGAATTCATGTGCACGATAATTTAGCAATTTTCTAAAAAATTCTGACTTGTCACCACTTTGTGTACATAATGAAACAATGTCTTTGATGTGAAAGAATTTGAATTTAAGAAAAGTAATTAAATGCAATTAAAATATTAATGAGTTTTACATAATATTAAAATATTAATGGCCCGCTTGCACCACAAAGGAGAATGGGCAGTTTTGGGCGGTCGGCGGCCAGTAATGAAATTAGTGTCAAATGAAAGTACTGTTAGTCAGGAGTAACTTTTAATATGGGCGTTACGTTGTATTTCATTTAGAAAAAGAGATATTTAAATATAAGTACAATGTAATTGTATAGAGCAGTGTCGCATAATTATTATATTATTAGTGTGTGTAATGCCTTATCCTACCTAAAAAACGTCTCGTGACACGTGTCATTTTTACTTATTACCATCAACACAACAAAACCCATCAGATCGACTGTACTACCTGCTCACGCGGTGGACCAATTAGCTACGAGCAAGAACAAAGCAACCGGCTGCGGCGTGCGCGCTCCTTCCACGCAGTCCTACAGTTACGGTTGTGGCGTTGTACACTATGCGATTGTTCATCGATTTATCTTGCACTTATATAAACCTTTTGACTTCTGGTTGCATACTGGACTTTGTTTATTCCTAACTTGATCACTTGGCATTCGTTTTTGGACTTGATTCTGCAAACTGGATTTTGTTGAATATGGCGGAAAATCGACCAATGTGTGTTTTGTGCAATCGGTCAGTGGTTAACAGAAGAAGATTTGAGAACCCCTGAATTTTATGAGGAAAATGCCGCAAATGCTCAATATGTTATTGAAGCTATTGCCTCAGAACAAGTAAGTTTTTTATATATTAATAATAATAGTCTTGGACGAACATAAAAGTGCCGCAGTAAATAACATATTATTACAGTTGTCAGAGCAAAACATGAGCTTTGAGTTCGTGCGGGAGTTCGAGCAATCATGAAAATGTGCACTCAGTCTATTAAATCTTATAGAACGGCCTTTATCATCTGCGTCGTCTTGTCATAAATGTCAGTAACAATAGGAATGTGCTAATGGTTTGCGAAACATTGACTGATTGACTGACCGCGCTTAAAGAGGTAGCTAACGCGCGGTTTATGTGTCATAGTAATCATTTCATTTGTTTTATTTTACCTATATAAAAATTCAGGTGATATTTTTATTTATGTCACATGTAATTACTCCAGGTATTTAGTTTACTTACAACTCAATATGATTTTTTCAAATTGAATATAATGGCCTGGAATATGTTACACTAATACACGGAATACTTCTTAAGGATTTCAACTTACCAGACAGAAGAAGAAGAAGCTATCGTATGTGAAACACATCTAAGATCCAATGACTGGGATGAGATTATTGATAGTCCAAATCTAAGACATGATTTTAATAGTACTCGTTTCTTACACATAATGGGTCTTATAAAAGCAGCTGTATCAAGAAGCTCTATTCTAAATTTGTAACACATAGTATGGTAATTTTAAAAACTAATAATGTAATAATTGCATTATTATATAACAAATATCTTTGAGATTATCTATAATTGTTATTTCACGTTGTTTTTCTAAATTTGCATTGGTCACAAGCCATAATACTAGATAAAACTATATAAAGTGTTCAGAAACGAAAATGTATTTTATCCAAACAAAATTGCCCATTGTCCTCTTAATTTAGTGTAGCGTTAAATATTATATAAAACGTCATTCTCTCTCCGTTATCCACAAATGGAGCAGTGGTGACCCGAGTAACCGCTGCGACTTACGGGTTGTAGGTAGTAAGTTCGAACCCTAGCAGGCGTTTTACGTTGTGTAAATTATTTTCCCACCACTGCTCTCAAAACGGTGAAGGAAAACATCTTGAGGAAACCGGCATCACGGCATGTCCTAGAACCAAAAATTCAATGACATGTGACATCTACCACCCTGCACTGGGCCCGCGTGGTGGATTATGGCCCACTCCCTGTGACAGAGAGGAGGCCTGTGTCCCAGGACATTACAGGCTGACTATGCTATTATGCATCTACAAATGGCAGAAACAGAGCAATGTTTTAAATACGTTTAGGGGTAAACGTATATAGCAATTTGTAGTGCAAGCGGACCTTAGTCTTTTTCAAGCAATGTTAGTGAAGTACAAGTCCTAATGGTCATCATCATCCGTAGCATTCCTATTTTGTAGATAAATTTACAGCTGCCTCGTTAGTCTCGTGGTCGTCAGGACTGCTAATCTATCCAAGTCTTGGGTTCAGTCCCCGTTATCTGGTTTTTCCATTAGGAAATCATCTGTAGCTGATTGCACTCTGAATTTGTGCTCGGTTTGATAGATGAAGCACAAATGGCGATATACGGGTGTGTTATACATACACTTCTGCTCTGCCTACCGCTTAGGGGAACACAAGCGAGATGTAATGAAATTTAAACAAAGAAATATCATGATAACGATGTTGTGACGTAAGCAATACTCAAGAGCCTGTTGTGTAAAATAGAAATTAGACATGTATGTCAATCGAACATTATTTTTTTATGTAGGCAGCTGCTCTCCTAAATATAAAATTTTATTGATAAATTTACTGTGAATTAAGATAGAATATTGCCTTATTTGTGGTCATAGAGTTAGGTAAAAGTTTTTAGCCACAGCTAACTTTAGCAGACTCAAAAGCGGGTAATGTTTAAGGTTTCAACAGTTCGGGTTTGTTATGCCCGTGGTATAATATATTTAAGTCAGGATATTTTTCTTATATTAAAATAAAGTTGTTGACGGATTCATCAATAGTTATTCAGTTAAAAAAAGCTGTAACGGCGATTCTTGTTTCTCTTTTTGGGTATCACTGAATCAAGTTTGGGATTATAATATGAAACCAAGATATCGAGATTGGCTGTTTAAAGGAAGAAGACACCTAAACAAACAGCAGTTTATCAACATGACGCGTACGATGTACCTGTATATTATGTTCTCTAGTCACTCTTCTCATATAGCTGCACAAAATATCAGTAAGACGTCAATGGAACAATAATTAAAGAAAAAGTTTCCTGTCTTTAAAACTTTACCGTGAAGGCATAAAAAATAGACGAACAGTTTCATTTGCAATTTGGGTACCCTATGAATTTCTGAACTAAAATTGTTTGTACTTGAAAAGAATTGTATTATAAGTACGTTGTTTAGATAGATTTTTTTGTTGTACCTAATGACGTCACGATTTCTTAACTTCATCCTACACTGGGGGGCCTATGTCCAGCGTTGGGCTTCTTTCGGCTGAAATGATAATCATGATGGTGATCCTAATGGAGATTTGAATGTAAAATATTTTGTTTCATGGCTTTACATTAACTATACCTACAACTACATGTGCTATACCTACCTACTTCTAGTGTGATTGAGTAACAAATATCCAAACATGTAAACATACAAACATAAAAAATTTCACATTTATAATAATATTATATTATATTAAATTAATATTATATAGTAGGCCCGCCTATTACATCGGACTTAAACATAACTGAAAAAATGTGCGTGATCTTTATACCTCTATTAACCACTTAAAAGAATAAAGGCGTGATGTTATATTCTAATCTTACAATTAAAATAATAAAGTATTAAAAAAATATATATAAAAAATACTGACTTTCCGGTATCTGATCAGACCGACCGACTGATTGGATAATATTGACGACCAAGAAATACGAGGAACTGCGGAAACAATGATTGTAGGCGGCCGCTGTGCCTATTACATTCAATTGAAAATAAGCCGGCAACGAGCTCACTCCGAGAATTCTTCGAGCAATATTTAGATTTTTTTTTGCATTTTTCACCGCAAAAATAATTAAGAAATAATCCTTCCATCCAATCAAAAGAAAGGTTTTTCTGGAAATGTTGGACCTTTATAATTAATCAACCTAATAAAACGGTGATCAACTGATGACGTATGAATATAGTCTTTAAATTTTCCATGAGGCGTGGGACTATGTATACTTATATACTTATACTTCTATACTTCGAAACCCAAAACATGCTAACTCACACTTTGTAATAACAGTTCGGTGACTTTTATTTCAGCTGAAAAAATACGCCCGTCAGTTGTTTTAGCAACCACTTACTTTATTTTATGTACATACATAGACTAGTGTGACCTTATGTAAACATAACACAACATCACGCCTGTTTACCCTAAAGGATTAGGCAGAGGTGTACCATGTACACCCATATTTCGCCCGTTTTGATTTATAGTGCTGAGAAATTGCGCTAAAAACATAAATCGGTAAAATAAAACAATCTATCTTAGCGAAACAAAAGCCTATCGCTGGGCTTGGGATTACTGATAAAAGAGTGATCTAATATTAGACACGATTGATCGCTGAACGGCCTATTAAAACACCCACTGGACAGTTGAAAAATTTATCACCTGTTTGAATGAGAATTGAAAATCCGAACAAATAAATCCAGAAATCGAGTGAATTTTGAGGCCGAATAAGGAAAGAATCACCAATTCAATAAAATCAAGTTAGTGTTAATTACTTAATTAGATTCTTACAAGTTGCGTCACAACATCGCAAGCAGTCTAGGAATTACACGCATAGAAATCTGCATAAATAAGTTAATAAGTTTACCTTGAGTAAACTGCAAATCTGCGAACTTACCTAAAAGGCTGCACATTTGAGATAAGGGATTTCTGTAATATGTATATTACTTTTACCTGAAACACCTTTTAAGCCAGTAGAAAAAGAGTTTTTTGTATACACGATTTTGACGAACTTGACTTCTGAATGGACTGGTCCGCATTGGCAGATTACACGCTTGTGGAAAAGGGAGGGAGTCTAGAGCGTAGGCCTTTGCCTATAACAGAGTGACAATGCGGGCTAAATATATAGATGACAAAACATTCAGTCGATGATGAGATGCACGAATCCAGACTAATAGAGAAATATGGAATAAAAATATATTTACAAACATTCAAAACGCAGATTGTACACAGGTTATTTCCTTCATTAAATCTTATATATAAAATTCTCGTGTCACAATGTTCGTTCCCGTACTCCTCCGAAACGGCTTGACCGATTCTCATGAAATTTTGTGAGCATATTTTTTTTTTTCTAGAAATTACTTAAAAATTATTTATATGGCAAAACAACGTTTGCCGGGTCAGCTAGTTTTTTATATAGATTTTTTTATATTTTTAGTGAATGTGAGAACGTTGTAGGCTTAATAGACTGTAGATTTGTAGACTATTTTCTATTTTGTTAAGTACCTGGTACACACGGCTACACATCAAGCTATACAGTTCCAGTTTATGCTGATCTCGCATTTTATATGATTTCCGTACATTGCGAGGTCAGCTTATACTGGAAATATAGGTATAGTTTGATGTGTAGCCGTACTTGTTGACAGGCCTTCACTGTCCTCCCATACCTATTAACACTGTAAAAGCCATTTAATTTTAAAAGAGTAAACATGGAGTTCCTTGCCGGATCTTCTCTATAGGAAATGACCAATTGGAATCGTGCACCTAGCTTCTGAAGTTTCATAAGTGCTCATGTAGGTTTATGTGAAAAAGAATATTTTGGTTTTATTTTGAGTTTGAATCATATTTTAGTTAATGTAAATCTATATGGGAAACCCTCTTAACCTGCGAAAGAAAACATCTTTAAAGTAGTACAATGAAACAGTACATATATCGAATCGTATTAGGGACACTGTAAAAGCTAATCTGTTTGACCTGAGTATAAGTTCATGTTACATTGTACATAATATATGGAAGAAAGAAAAGCTCCTTCAAGAGTCAGGATTCATAGATTGTACTTATCGAGAAAACACGAAAAAATATGTAAATTATTAAAGAATCCCGTTTTTGCTGCAGAACCTTTTATCCATTTACGATTTTAATGGAAGCCAAAGAGAAGGAAGGGATATTATCATATTACAGATAACTTTTGTTTGCCGACATTGATTCTAATGATCTCAAGATAACGGGTACTGAGTTTCTTAATGCGAATCGAATATTATTTTATTCTGGCACTGAGTACCCGGTAAACCTGCACATTATTACATCTATACAAATAGTAAAATTTTTGTCGAAGAACTTTTGTCCGTTTCTCTGTTTGTCTGAAAGTATGTCTCGGATTAGCGCAAAAAAGGCTAAACGGATTAGGATGAAATTTAGCACACAGATAGTTTATATCCTGGATTAACACATATAACATTTATAACCCAGGTAGTACGTTCCCGTGGGATATTGTCCGACATCGACGCGGGCGAAGCTGCAGCCAAAAGTTAGTTTTACATTAGCTTGATCCAGCTGAATTGTGACAACTTCTACATTTGGTATTTACTCTACAAGATTGCTCGTCGTAGCGGTATAAGGATGCAACGAGAAGAACGTCTACATATACTCGTCGTCTCTAAATATACATCATGCATACATACATACTCGTACAGACATCACGTTACACCGACGATACAGTCCACAACACGTAGGCGTAAGTTATTAACTGATTTTCAACTGTCATCGTCTGACACAGTAACTATTAGTCAATTAACTAATTGTACAATTAAACTAGTGAAAAATACAACGCCGTTTGCGAAGTGCGAAGACTCGACACGCCCTCTAGTGTGTATCCGAGTTTACGTGAAACTTCGTACTTATTTAATTATAAGTAATGAATATGAACGTGGGTAATAGTCACCAAAGCAGTTGCATTGCGCTCGTGTTGCCACAACACGACCGAAATGCAACTGCTTTGATAATACTAAATGACAAAGTCGACCGTAGCACAAAAGATTATTTTGTTTCCATTTCCATTCAACACTGTTTTAGATTAAATAGTTATTCGAGCGCATTATAGATGTCATTTTGTGTGCGTTCGCCACCAAATATTATTTTGACCCTCAGAAGAAATATTTGTTTCCCAAAATATTAGATACACAATATAACAGTAATCAGTGAGTCAATCATACTCATGAGTGATCACAATTTTTTATTAACTAATGTGTAACAGTAACGTGACTTCACTTATAATAATGAACAATCCTAAGCAAAAACTAAATGGAAAAATAAAATAAATATTACTTCTTTTAATAGTTTTTAAAACCGACTTCTACACTGAAATTAAGTAGATGAATCTAGTGAAAGAAAAATGCGTTTATTGGCATTATAGAAAAATACACATTAAACCGATAAAAACAGCAAACAATGAAACAATGATGTCAGATCAAGTGTACCACCTGACGCTGATATGATTTGTCGGAAAATGGTGCATTAGCAATCGCTTGCTAGGATTTCGATGGAGCGTTAAAATAGTTTTGTTTAATCCAAAACATAAATAATGTTGATACAAATGTGTCGTATTCGTGTTTTCATCTTTTCAAACTCACAATGAGTCCAGTGACGGGAATATCCACGGATTTATTTTTTCTATTCCATGGGTAAATCCAACAACTATGAATTAATGAGAATACTACGTCTAGCCAACATTACCAGCGGTCCTTACCAAGTCATCTGCGTATATACCTACAGCCATCCTACGCTTGATTTTCCGGCTCGTGGTCGCCACTTCAGAACAGTTCTACCACAAACTAAAAGCTAACACTAGAACTTCATAATAAAATACCATATTGTAGGAATAAAATATGGTCTTTTGGAATAATTGAGTTACCTTTACGTTAGATAAACAGATAAATTATGGTGTCTTTAATGTTTTACTTTGAGTCGCGTTTTTGCTCTTCTATACATCTATTCTATACATATACTACATACATACAAAAAAATAATATTGAATTGTCTTTTTGTAATGTCAATATAACAGCTTTTTACTAAACGCATAAGAGAGTAAGTATACCTAAACGGTTCTAATAAAAACACAAACAAAAAAGACTGTCGGTCTGTCCGTTTGTTCCGGCTAATCCCCGAAACGACTGGACTGATTTTCACGGGACTTTCACTGGCAGATAGCTAATGTTACTAGGAGTAACTTAGTCTTTTATTACCTACTACTTTTATTTTAGAAAAGAATTAGCGGCAGCTAGTATTACTATAAAACTTAACTTGAACAGTTAAATCACACAAGTCTATAATTTATAATGGATCGTAAGTGCTTTAAAAGGGTAGCCAAGGGAGGCACATTAACACTGTAGGATAAAATATTAACAGCGTGATTGAAATAAAATTTCAATGTAAACTCATAGATATAGGCGATTTTATGACGCACTGCAAAGAATGAAGCCTTGGGTGCCGTGAACTCCTACTTAGCGATTTCATGATTAGAGGTTGGGTAGGTCATCCTGACGATTGACAGAGCAAAATGGCCAAAAATACTGGTCGCAGTAAGATATGGGCGCAATGGAAAAGGGACATATACTGCCCCCTTTATGTTAATACATACTATCAGTGATAATTCATGAGCTATGACAGTAAGGTTCCTTTCGGCGACTGCAGATAGGACAGTAAGGGCCTGGGCAGGCTGGCGGACGGGACGGCAGAGGATTCTAAAATCAATTTAATTTAATACTTATCCAATCCAAATAAGGTATATATTTCAATTCTCGGTGATCGACCTGGAGCATCGCAGCGCAGTTTTCTCTGGAGCATCGAAGAGCAAGCTGGAGGATACCGTGGCGGTAGGTAGCGGTATGCGGCGGTATGCGCCGGTATGCGCCGGTATGCGCTGGAGTTTGCCAGGTCCACTTAACAAATCGAAATAAGTTATGGTACGAGTATATATTTCAATGCTCGGTGAACGACTTTGGAGCATATCGGCGCATACTACGGCATACCGGCGGATGCTCCGGTAAGCTGGTAGACGCTCGCGGTATCGCAGAGGTTTTTTCTTGTCAGTGTGCCGTCCGCCAGTGTGCGCAGGCCCTTACTGTGTTTTGTATTTATACAACATGTACAGGTGTGGTCATATTTAAGGGTGTGTTACTGACCATCAAACTGAACAACTTTCTCGATGGGACCAACATCGTAATAAAAAAAAGTTATCAACTGTCCCACACAAAACTTCAATACCTACTCGCTTATGATGTTTTATTTGACACACCTTTCTGATAAATGCTGTATTAGGTAATACGGGCTGGTGTCCGCAACTCCACGTTAAAACGCGTATGTTGCATACACACACACCCCGAATCGTGAAACATGACGGACACAACTGCCTAGCTGTTTCCTAATTATATTGGGGTCGGCTTCCAGTCTAACTAGATGCAGCTGAATACCAGTATTTTACATGGAGCGACTGCCTATCTGACCTCAACAACCCAGTAACTGGGTAAGACTGGTTGTCAAACTTTCGGGCTTCTGACCACCCATAACGACTGTCAAAAATCCACGCGACCAACGGTTTAACGTGCTTTCCGAGGCACGGAGGAGTCTCGGTATATAAAGATAGTCACCCATCCACAGACCAACTCCGGCGAGCGTAGTTTAACCTGATGGATCGACCCGTGCAGCAGTTATTACTTAGCCACGAGCTCCTCTCTTAAACGTCTTAAATCACGTATCGTCTTTTAAAAGTCACGTTCGTCGGAAAACATGAATCGTGAATTTTTTATGAAGACTGAACACTGAATCACGAATCAAGTGTGAACATTTAATCAGATATTTTGACGAAACGCAAAAATCTCGTTTCCGTATGCAATGTGAACGTGCATCCGTCATGACGTATCGTTGTTTTTTTTATGAATCTTCAATGACGGGTCCCGTGTAAATGAGCTCTAACGTATTTATACGATTCAAACAAATAAATATATGCCTAATAAATATATCTTAGTAACCTCGGTGTCTTAAATTAGTTCATAGGATAACTTGAAGAACCAGTTCGTTATTCCCAATCACGTGGACTGAGTCGTGTTCAAAAGGAAGCTGGAGTGTCCCCATTTTCAGGAGGATTCCACACACGTTACAAAATTTAGTATTTAATTAAGGAGGGTTAAGTGTCCTGAATCAATCAATCTGCCTAGCCTTTTCCCAACTATATTGTGGTCGGCTTCCAGTCTAACCGGATGCAGCTGAATACCAGTATTTTACATCTAGCGACTGCCTATCTGACCTCCACAACCCAGTAACTAGGTAATACAATACCCCTTGGTAAGACGTTGTCAGACTTTCGGGCTTCTGACGACCAGTAACGACTGCCAAGTATCCACGAAAGACGAAGACGAAGAGAAGAAGAAATCCACGTGACCAACTACTTAACGTGCTTTCCGAGGCACGGAGGAGTCTCGGTATGTAAAGATGGTTACCCATCCATGGACCAACCCCGGCAAGCGTAGCATATCCTGATAATTCGACCCATGCGGCTGTTATTACTTAGCCACGAGTGTCCTGAACCTGGGTAAAAAAAATAGCTTAGTGAAAATTCAGGATCAAACTGCTATGTAAAATGTTAAATAGTTTTTATTTTCGTTGTTTTCGAGATCCTTTGAAAATGTCAAAGGATAGTTACACAGAAAATGTCACAGATAAAGTGGTTTCTTCAGAAATAACGTCACTATGGAGAAGTGAGATTTAAATGAACTGTTGTTAGCATCACACATTAATTCAATATTCAATTATAGTTGATAATCAAATTGTATGCTTAATAGGGTTGTTATTAATACTAATATGATATAATGAGTCTGTTGAATTTTACATCTCAGATGCCAATTTGAATTAAACTTAAGCTTCGTTCAGATTACGGTTCAAATCGCAATCTTAGGTATCTACATGGTTTTCGATGTAGATACTTACTTATTCAATTCCCCATCCTTTTTAGAGCATAGAATTTTGCACAGAAACCATGTGGCGATACAAATGAGCGTCATTATAAATCGATATTACTTCAGTATACTTTAACTCACGTGTTTTGTAGTATGCAAAGTTCGTCAACTATTTCATTTCGCTACTAAACTAACATTAAAACGGATGTTGTATAAGACTTTATATCAATATCTTGTGTTTTATTCAGAGTAGTGGGTATAAGTACCAACAATGTTCCTTCTAGGAAGATCTTAAAATATTTCATGTTTGTTCGTATTAAGAGAGATTCAACGAAGCTGAATACATAAAGTCCTCGGTATATTTAACTTTTTACATTTTCCATTGGTTTGTACATTTTGCAGTGCTCGCTGCCGGCCACGGTTAAATCCGGGAAATGAAAAAAAAATTGAATGAACTGTTGTGTTAATATTCTGGAAACTGCTCGTTTTACTGTTGTGAATAGTTGATGGATATCGTTCAAAATGTGAGCGTGAATAAAAAGGATTTTTTATTTAATACTAAATGAACTATGAGATTTTTTTGGATGTGTATTTCGCTAGTTTGGTTACCTTCTATAAGAATTTCTCAGAATGCTGCTCATAAAAACCCAAATACACTTTGGCAGACTCGAGTATTTGAATCCAGGACCTCAATCACACTAATCGTGCTTACGACCACCAAACCAGCAAGAAAGTACATAGTAAAGCAAAATATGTGTCTCTTAACTAAAAAAAAACATTAACTTAAAGTTTCATTAATTTAAAGTCCCTCTAAACACGGATATTTTATATAGCTTGTAAAAGTAATTCACGAGAGGAAATAGCTTTGCAATTCTACATACAGCGCTACCAATGTGACGTATTTTATCAACTGAAAGTAATTCCTCGCGAAGAGTTTCATTTCTAAAATTGTTTCTTTAGTTAACTTACATGCACGTGTATTTGTTCTAGAATACGAGTAATAGTCGTTTGCATGAGTCGTTTACGTGAGACCTTTATTACGCTTTTCTTATTTGCAGGCTGTGTGCCGGATGGGATTTCTCATCCGCAAAAACAACGATACAAAGTTTCATTCCCTTTTTAACATATTTAATACTTTTCAAAAATACTTAATTAAAGCTCCCGTTCATTACATAAGGTAGACTTGTGCAAAATTTCACGTTTCAAGACCCAGTGGTTTAGGCTGCGCCTTGTCTAGTAAAATAGTTGTTTATGAAACTGTTGCATAATGCGGGGTATTAAAATACTAGTGTGTGTTTAAAAACCGAGCTGTCCGTGAGGTTTTTAATAGTATCACACGAGTGTTTTAATACCTAGTTATATGCAGTTTCATACGCTGCTTTATCTACTTGAACCTACTAAATAAAAGATCAAAGTTAAAGATTAAAAAATTCCCACAGTACAACTTCACGTATGAATGGCGCCTGCACCCAGCACATCACCACGCATGCGCTAGAACGGTGCTGCTGTCCCCGTAACGTTCTATTACAAAAGTTGATGGAAACTCCTTGGTGATATTAATTTCTTGGATTTGTCCTGTAACGTAATGAAAAATAAAAAAATGATACCATTCCCCCTCCAAAAAGCTTATTTTATTCACTGAAAACAGTGAATAAAAAGCACATTTAATAACTATTTTGGTGTTTGAATTTAGAACACACTAATATATTCGATCTCCTCAATCTCAATACTATACAACCTCCTTGGGAAAAAATACTCGATACAAACTCCTTGTGCAAATAACTCCTCGAAATTTGATTGGTCGACATTTTCGACAACGAGTTTAGCGTTACAATAAAAACTGTTTTGTGTTGTTTGCTGTCATTAGTAAATTGGCGCTATTTTGAATACTGTAAGTGGTACGAACACAAATTGTTCCAATTTTAATGTGCATTTTAATTAATTTAACCTTCCTTTTTTCTTCATTAAATGTCTATTTTCGCTTAAATATGTATTTTTCTCGTGGTCATGGTATACAGTATAGTATGCAACTCTTGAATAAAACGGATTTATATCGAGGGCCATGAATCACTCGCGTCGTTCAGGATTTTAACAATAAGCATGAACCAACCTTTTTTGTTTTTTTTTTGTTTGGGAAATTATCAAATAACTTCTCCCGCTTCGTTCTGGGCGGAGTGGGAGGGCGTGTCAGACTCTTACTGACCAAAACCCACCCGTGTTCCTTCAGTTGTATGTACGTTGCCAGGGGCCACGGTATCTCTTTCGGACTTTCCCGTAACCCCGGCAGATGAACCACTCCTTACGGTCGTGATTCAGAAGTTAGAATCCTTCACTTGCTCGTGATTCATCTATGGCCTTCGCTTTAAATCCGTCCTTTATTAACTAATTGCATAATATACTATTATAGCATTTTGTTAGAGAAAAAGTGTTATAATTCGAATATCACGATATGGGAGTAGATAAAGAATTAAGTACTCGTAGAGAAGATTCTAATATATTTTTTAGTTATCAACTCTTGATAATTATAACTCTTAATAATAATATTTTTTAGTTATCAACTCTTGCTACTCTTATTATCGTTTAATTAACTGCCCTCCAGAATATAAGCACCATCTTCTTTTGCCCGCATTGGCCTAGAGTTGAAGGTGTAGTTTCAATATGTTCATTCCTTCTAAATAGCACCATTGCTTACCATTAACATTCTCAACTTTTTATGATTTTAAATATTGCCAGAGACATTTAAACATACAGACTCACAATAATGATGTTATCATTATTATAATCTCTTACTTCGCTAGTACACCCACTGAACGACGTATGTTATGTACTTAGGTGGTATATAGGTACCGAAATTCATTAAAAGTTAAAAAAAAAAGTTTTTCCGTCGTCATCAAGTATACTTAAAGTCAAGTAACTTTTATGTCAACAGGTGTGACGAACGTGTAATATTATTTATATATATATATTATTTCCTGTTTCTAAATCTGGCTTCAATCTATGAAACCAGATTTAGAAACATTAAATAATTTTCATACAAATCGAACGAGTCCTCTTGAGACTTCAGTAACACATTTAATCATTATATTATATGTATGGACGTTAAGGAACTGATCTTTTTCCAGCCTCCACGAGGCTTTGATTGAGTCCATTACAATCCACTTACTATTTACGACTTGTTAAAGCGATCCTCACATGGCTCCGTAACTTTTCTGCGGGATACCATTTGGTTTGTTCCACTTACGTGTTAGGCCCTTTTCTCGGTCGGTGCGTCAGCGCTGCGGGATTAGCATGCTCGGTACGCCCGGTACTGAAAGCTCACTTGTCTTGTTGTTGTTGTCTGTAAAAGATCGCTGTAAGCGATAAGACCGCCTATTGTGTCACCCTATGTAAAATTTCTAAATTTATGCCTGTAATTTTTATGATGCACAATAAAGAGTATTCTATCTATCTATATATCTCACCGATCGCCTATATTTCAATGAGCGTTTCCTTATTGGCTTGGTATGCGCGTAAGCGGGGCGGAATCATTTTGGTTTACCGCGTCTCGGTAGAAACATCCCGTCGGTCATTTAGTCGGTGATTTGAGACACGTTGTCATAATTTTTTCAATTTTCGGTCGTCGCCAACAGCGCTTTCGTTTTTTTCGTACACGGAGACAAATATAATACACAACATCTTCATCACTCGAAGACGATACTTTGTCGCGAGGAATTAAGCGGTACCGCACAAATAACCGAAAACATAACGTCAGGTCCATAAATGAAAGCGGTATTGTTTCGGTATACAGAGCATACCATACTGCACCGCTGACACACCGACCAATGAGGAAACGGCCTTACTGGTCAACATGGCAATTATTGATTAAGGATCAGAATCATCATAATTCACAACCTATTGCTGGGAACAGGCCTCTCTTTGATTGCATCAATCGCCAAGCTCCAATTTAAAATAACTTTTTTATAAATAAAGATATCAAAGTAAAATTCATATCACTATCGGTGAACCATTGCGCAATTTCCACGTGTAGCTAAAGAAGCTGATTTATATTTGTGTGCAAGTTCTATAAATAACAGCTCACTACATGCAAAAGGCAAACACTACAATATAAAGTCAGAATAACTCTTTGGTAAACTTAATAATATGTTAACGATATTTAACGGGCCCCGTTCGCCCTGTTTAACCACTTCCATAACCATAGTCAGCCTAGAAGCGGAAATTATTATTTTGCGCCGAACGCGGCGAATGCCGCTATCACCATGCGTTCAGAAGAACTAGTGGCGAACGAGGTTCTGGCATTCCTGCAGTACCAGCTGGATGTCATGGACGAGGTCAGTGTGATCCAGATCTGCAATCCAACGTCAATGAAGAGGACATACGCAGAGCGAAAACACTGCTGTATGAGTCACTACATATGGCCGACCGAATGCCGTCCCCCAGGAGGGATGAAAAGGGAGAGGAGTCTCCAAGACATAATAAAAGTGTTGAAAGAGACCGACCCGGACGACGTGCCGACTTTCGTGGCGAAGGATTTGCGCAAGCTGCCCCCAGTCACATTTGACCACGTTGACGTCACCAGGCCGCTACGGGATATACCAACCCTAAGATTAAGCCTGGTCGAGATGCAGTTGAAGTTGGAAGCATCACAATCCACCAACAGTCATCTACGTAATGAAGTAGCAGATTTACGCAAGACGGTATGTACGAGTAGGTCACACGAGCCAGCTACCAGCGTCAACACACGTCACGGCGCATTCAACGCATCGCAACTCAGTTTCGAGTCAGCAAAATTAGACTCGTCGCCGGCCGCCGTCACTGCAAGCGATGCACAACCACAACCCGCCCTCGCCGTGTCCATCGTTGGGACACCGACCAATATTAGCACGTCAACACCGGGACGTGCTTACTCGGCTGCCGTTATTAAAGCTCCCGCAAATCATCAGCGGCAACCTAATAATACGAGGGGTGCCCAGCGGCCCTCCGAAGCAGTTCGAAGCTCGTTGCCGCCGGTAACAAGCCAAGGACAGGCCGATGAAGAAGGCTTCATTCACGTGGAGAAGAAGAACAAGAAGAAGAAGCCTGCTTGTCACAATCAGTGCGGTACCGCAATGTCTGGTCCCGACATGTCGCTGCGTGCCGCTATTCCAACGACGCAGCTGTACGTCTCACGTAAAGGGAAGAGGAGGTCGTGGAGTACATCAGGATGAAGACCAAGTTCACCTTGAGAGTCGAGAAGTTGAAGTCGCGCCATAAGATTAACTTCAAATCTTTTGTGGTGCGAGTTCCAACTCATCACCTGGAAACTTTCATGCAGGAGGAATTTTGGCCGACGGGTGTCGTGTATCGGCATTTTCGCGGAAGGCTACATGACACCACGACTCAGCACAATACGTCGCCGACCCAACGTAGTAATTAGATTTTGTACTGATGTTTATTTTTATTATGTATTAGTTTATTATTATACACTACTACAAAATAATCTTAATTATTTTGTGTATTTTGTCTATGGGCCTTAGTTGCCTGAAAATAAAGCAATTATTATTATTATTATAATGTTCCCACTGCTGGGACACAGGCCTCCTCTCTTCGAGAGGGAGTGGGTGATTTTTGGTTCTAGGACATGCCGGTTTCCTCACGATGTTTTCCTTCAACGTTTTGAGAGTACTTTAACTACTTATGATAACATAATTTGATACTCTCTTTAAAGTCCGAACTGGCTGATAATTGGTTCTTAAGAGTGTACTATAATGCCGCGTCCTATTTAAAAGCGATCGTCGCACGATTATTCGATCGGTCGCGTGCATATGTCACTTTTAAAGCACCCTCTGTCGACGCGTTCTGGTTCACCGAACAAAAAGTTCGAACGAACGATCGTGTATTCGGACGACGATCGCTTTTAAATAAGACGCGGGGTAAGGTGTTAAGCAGAGCTCACCATATTGCAGCCAAGTCTACCCATGTACCTTTTATCGATGGCCATAGAGAATTTACGACCAATAAAACTGAAACGCAGGGGTCATAAAAAAAACCGTTTTTTAAATTTTATAACATAATCGTCTACTGGCTGTTTATTTAAAAGCTTTCGTAATTTAAAATTAATCTAATAGGCCTCGGGATAATTATACAGCATGTACCAAAAATGTGTGATCAAATTTATTAAGAATGTGGTATAGACCATCAAACTGAACAGCAGCTGGCTTATTGGTTGATTCGCATGAATTTACTCGCCCGTAACGGGTGAATCCACACTTTTTAAATAATATTATTTTTTCTTAAGGCGATTCGCACTAAGTTAATTTATTTGCGTGCAAATCGACAACTTCAGAAATATGTGTTAGGTAATTGGCACATTTTTTATTTTATGTTTTTTATAAAGTTAAGAAAAAAGTACACTTACGCGTAAGCCAATAACGTATTTCTGGAGTTGTCGATTCCCCTACAAATAAATTCTTCGCTAGACCAACATCGTAATCGCGAAAAGAATATCAACTGTATACAAAACTTTAATACCAACGTGATCCAAATGTATTGGACGGCTGATTATGTTTACGGTCCCGGGAAAGTTGTTCAGGAGCTTGTGGCTAAGTAATAACAGCCGCACGTGTCGATCCATCAGGTTAAGCTACGCTTACCTAGGTTGGTCTGTGGATGGGTGACCATCTTTACATACCGAGACTCCTCCGTGCCTCGGAAAATTACGTTAAGCCGTTGGTCCCGGCTGTCATTTGTGGATCTTTGACAGTCGTTTCGGGTCGTCAGAAGCCCGAAATTCTGACAACCAGTCTTACCAAGGGGTATCGTATTTACCCAGTTACTGGGTTGTGAAGGTCAGATAGGTAGTCACCCCATGTAAAATACTGGTATTCAGCTGCATCCGGTTAGGCTTGAAGCCGACCCCAACATAGTTGGGAAAAGACTAGGCAGATTGTTTGGGGAAAGTTGTTCAGTTCGATGGTCTGCACGAAATCCTTAAATATGACCACATCTTTCTCATACATGCTGTATACCCACAATCCTCTCAAGGATAGCTAAGCATTATATCCACTTAATTCTTCACAAATTGCTAGCCCAATCTTGTGCTCAACAACAAACTTTTAGCATTGATAATGCGTGTTCGATCGCTTCGGTAGGATATCCGTTTTCAAGAAAAGTTGGAGAAATTAAAGGGCTTCAAAATGATACCATTCTGGTTTCGATAGGATTATAATTAAGGGGAGATTCTCTCTTTCGGAGATACCTTTTGGTGATTTCACATATTTGTTCAGAATCTGGCCATTTGTCATAAATAAAGTAATTTTTAATGCCCCGAATAGTCATGGTGTGAGTGCTGTGGATTTTTCTTTTAATTTTATTTAAAGTGGAAAATATTATTGTTTCCTTTATGTTACGAAGCGGAGTTCCCGCCTGCCTGCTTGTACCGGAAGTTAAGCCGCCAATGCTAGCAAATAGGTTTCTGCGTTTGCATTTTATGATTAAAATATGAAAAATAAAACCGTTTTAGTTCGTTACAAATTAATCTTTATGTTTTTTTTTTTTTATTACATTTTTTTGCTTACTCGCTGATATGATTGAATTATCTAAAACAATTGAACTTCTACCGAAGGTGTGCATACAATAATAGTTTATCATAATACATCGTTTTTAAAGACAAAATAACAGAAGATTCAACTTATACGCTTCGTTAAATGTAAAGGCTCATTCGAAACAGACGTAACGGAGTCGTACCTACAGATAATTATAATTACATAAACAGGATTACTTTAAATAATCAAGGTCCGTCCAGGGACGCGAGAGCAATCAAGAAATGAAGGTCAATATTTGACTTCGCACTAGTTAAGTTATCTAATTTAACTGCTCTGACCAATATAAGTTAAGCAAATTGTCCAAATTGAATTCCCCGAGGTGCCCAAAAACGATTTAGATAGAACTGTCAATTGGTGTAGTAAATATGTTAACCAAATGTGCTGTCTTACTACTTGTGTTACTTACTACTACTTACTTACTATTACATACTAGGCAATCAGACCGGACGATGTAAACAAGAAGGTAGTATAATAAACATAATAAAGTTTATGAGACGGTTATAAGGGGTGGACGGTGTGCAGGGCACATTGCTCTCAGAACAGATGGCCGATGGTGCCGAAAGGTTCTGAAGTGGCGACCGCGTTCTGGAAGACGTAGCGTTGGATGGCCTCCCACAATGTGGACCGATGACCTTGTGAAGGCCACAGGAATCCGATGCGGGAACAGAACCAGTCGAGGTGGCGATGCTTGGAGAAGGCTATGTCCTGCAGTAGACGTCTTTCGGCTGAAATTATGATGATGATGATGAGATAAGGTTATAAACAAACACAGACAATGTTTAAGGTTTTCTCTGATCTGTCAATCTGCTGCCCAGTCTCACGTTAGTTGTTTTGTAAATGGCTGATATAAACAAAAAATACCAAATAACAACAGTTGCCTTCAGAACCTAGGTTCAAGTCTAATCTTCTTAATTTTCAGTTAAGAAGATTTCGGGGACAAGGTTTTTTTTTTTAATGTATTCGGGGACAATATACATCGAGATACTGCATCATCAAAGTCAAAGTCAAATCATTTATTTCAAGTAGGCCCGTATAAGGCACTTTTGAACGTCAAAAATTTACAAAAAAAAAATTAATTGATTCTAGTTGCCCCTTCCAAAAGGTAGTTTTCGTATGGAGAAGAATGGGCAAGAAACTCCACCGTTACTCTTTTAAAATGTTTTACAATATTTTGTATTTTGTTAATAAGTATAATTATGTTTATATTATGTTTAATATTTTGCATCGTCATCTGCCCAGCCTTTTCCCCTTTTCCTTTTGTTGGGGTTGGATTCCAGTCTAAATTTCTATATTTTCTAGTTACTTAGTTAGTTAGCTGACTACCAGTATGTAACATGGAGCGACTGCCTATCTGACTCCACAACCCAGTTACTGGGTAATACGATTCGGGCTTCTGACGACCCGTAACGACTGTCAAAGATCCAAAAATAACAACCGGGACCAACGGCTTAACGTGCTTTCCGAGGCACGGAAGGGGGTCTCGGTATGTAAAGATGGTCCCCCATCAACGGACCGATCGCGGCAAGCGTAGCTTAACCTCATCGATCGACCACTGTGGCTGTTATTACTTAGCCACGAGCCCCATATATGCTGAAAGAAAAAGGCAACAGAAGAGAGAAAATATCGACGACATAATTATTATCCCGTAGGTACTGCTGCGAAAGAGGTAAGTTTTACGTAAGTTAACGAGCAATTCTGTAGTAGGGTGACCATTGTCTACATACAAAATCAATAATATTATTTTTCAACAAACTGCCTGTATGTCTCGTTCCTCAAGGTTTTCTCAAGAAACGTGGAATGGAACTATATTTTTTAATAATGCAAAAGAGTTTTGGGTCTACAAATAAATCTTGTTTTCGTCCCCTGAAAATGAGCAAGTTACGTGTAAAAACTACTAACTTAGGTACCTTTATTTGTTTTACTGGTATATATATCATAAGACTCTGGTATGAAAAATGTTTTCTTATTTGCTTTAACTTAATAAGGTCACTTGAAAACACATTTTCTCTTTACTTGTACATCTACACTTCTTCTATACAATACATAAGTACACACAACTAAATAAAACTGAAAGGTCTGTTTGTAATGTCAAAATAATAAATAGCTTTTAAGTAAACGCATAATATGAAAGTATATTCGGTACCTACTCATACGAATACTTTATGTTTTATTATCTCTCTGTCTGTCTGTTTGTTCTGGCTAATCTCCGAAACGGCTGGATCTATTTTGACGGGACTTTCACTGGCAGATATCTGATATTATAGGAGTAAGAGTGTTAGGAGCTGAGGTGATGGAAAGAAACGACCAGTTCAAGGCACTAAATGATACTGCCTTTATTTTATAAAAAACTTAGCTATAAATACAAATTCTTACAATTATAAAAATCGATTGCGGGCATCTTAAAAAACATACGATTTTTGGATAACCAATCACCGCACAGCACGTATTGGTCTGTAGTTTCCGAAACTCACGACGGGGGCGCCACCATCGCGGTGGCGGTAGCTGAGCACTAGGGCTCCGCGGCTGGCCACTCGGCCGGCGCGCGCGGCGCCCGTATTGTTGAATGATGATGCAGCTACAAGAGTTTTAAGAAAGAATTAGGGATCACGCGGGCGATACCGCGGGCAGCAGTTATTTTGTAATATATTATCCCTGCTTCGGTGTTCCTATTAACATAAACATAATTATTCAAGGGGAACATGGGACTTCAAAATAACTGGCGAAATGTGGGTGCAACTCTGCCTAACCCTTCGGGGAATTACAATTGTTTGAGGTCCAAGCCGATGTTTATAACATTCATGACATTTTAAAGTTATAAAAAAAAAACCTAAACATAACTAATTATTAATTTTCCTCTCATTGAAATTAGATCAGTAACAATAGATTATGCCTCTCTTAGGATTAGGGAGCTTTTTCATCACGACATCTTTAAATCATATTTTTCTAACATAAGTATGTCAAGGATCGCAAGAAATCCTGATTCCTTACAATGGCATGCGTACCAGCCCTCGGTGTCACGTTACCTTGGCTGCGGTGCATCGCAGAGTATCGCTTCACTCAATCAGCCGCGCGACGGTGTCGTGTGACACGTCTTTATGATGCAGGATAATTGATACCAGTCGACTGGCACGTCGTCACAGCGTAACAGAAAATTCTTCTTTTTCCTCGCAGATTGTACAATATTGATACGTGCCATATTGGCCTGCTAAAAGGCGCTAAAGTAAAGCCAAAAGATTAAAAAAATAATTGACTCGCCCCACTAGCGCATTTACGTAGGTACGAGTACACAGTAATGCGGATTTCTATAGATAAAGGCTCGTACAGACCAGTGCGACGCGACGGCGCGACGCGACTCGAACAATACAATTTCTAAAAAAACTTCATGGTATAACAATAACCGGTGTCGCGTCGCGCTGTCACGTCGCGCTAGTCTGCACGAAGCTTTATGCGGTTGTGGGGCGCGTAATTTCAGAGTGGACAAGCTATACCTTGCAATAGGCTACCAATTATTGCAAACCATCTGTCATTGTACTCGTATATTGGAAGATTTTTGTTGAAGCGGAGAACTTGAATTTGAAATAAAACACAGAAAAGTGTTTTCATATCCATGAGATTGGCTTTATTAAGGCCTAATTTACTGAAAGCTTTTTTTTTTTAATGGCTTGATTTTCTGAAAGAAACATTTGACGAAAGACTTATTCCATGGAATGGACCTGTTAACTGTAACCTCGTTCGTGCGATTTGACGCCATTACATTATTTTCTTTGGGGATTGTTAAGTCACATCATGACTACACCAATAAACCAAAAAAACCATTGAGCACTTGGATGCCAACATTCGACGCATTAATACAGCCTAGTTTACTGCGAAGAGTGTGTGAAAATTTGACCTCCATATTACGCCATGTACGCGCCAGCCGCGGCGGCCACATGCCTGAAAACATATTCAAACCATAAAATTATCTGTCAAATAAACATTTTTCTGTGATATATTTCAATTTAAAGTTCTTCACCTCTAAAACACCCTTTACATATAGGTACAAGGCCAATTTCTAGATTATACGTAATGTTATAAAAATATGGCAAATACATTGTAGGTATCGCTACAAAAGTGAGTTATATTGCAGACTATAGCATGTACTTCGCGGATAATAGGATAACGGTATCTATTTCTAAGCTCCTGGAGAGAATTGTTAACAAAAGACTAACTAGGTACCTTGAAAATAATAACCTGCTCTCACCCAATCAGTACGGCTTTCGAAATGGTAAATCTACTGAACAAGCCGTTAACAATCTCGTTGGTTATATCAGTGATAATATGGATGAAAGAAAAAAGTGTCTAGGCATCTTTTTAGACTTGGCAAAGGCCTTTGACACAATCTCTGTTTCGGTCCTTTTGGCCAAGCTAGAAAGGCTGGGAATCAGAGGCACGCAGTGGAAGCTCTTCGAAAGCTATCTTACAAATCGCCGCCAGTGTGTTCGTGTGGGAAACTTTACCAGCACTGATCGCCTAGTCACACACGGGGTTCCACAGGGTAGCATTTTGGGGCCAACCTTATTTCTTGTATATATTAACGACCTTACTAATTTTATACTTTCCCAGGGCAAAATCATCTCTTTTGCTGACGATACTGCTCTTCTTTTTTCTGCTGACAACTGGAACGAAGTATTTGACGCTGCCCAATCTGGATTTGATACTGTAAGGAAATGGCTAAATGACAATGTCCTAACGTTAAATACCAGCAAAACTAAATACATTTGCTTTAGTATTAAATCAGATATGGGGACTAACCACGAACATACCATTACTCCACATAAGTGTACACAGTATGAGTTTTGCTCCTGTACGAAACTAGAGCGGGTTAATTCCATTAAATATTTAGGCGTAACTATAGACAAGAATCTTAACTTCAAGGAACACGTAAGATTCTTATCGGGACGGGTTCGGAAACTTATATACATTTTTAAAAATTTACGACACATCGCTGATCCTCATATTTTGAAACGAATATACTTTGCTCTTTGCCAGTCCCTCGTAACCTACTGTATATCCGTTTGGGGGGGTGCTCCGAAAACTACACTCAAGTCTGTTGAGGTTGCCCAACGTGCAATACTAAAGGTCAGCACCTTTAAACCAATACTTTTCTCTACTGCCTTGCTTTACCAGTTGTGTGGAGTACTAACTGTGAGACAATTATTCATATTGAAGACAATTATTATGCAACACACTTGCACAAATTACGACCCACAGATTTTGAATACACGTAGAAATTATATGGTTTGTACTCAGCACAGGTTCTACAGCACTGAGTTTAGTACTAAATTCTTTAATTTCCTCGGTCCCTATATCTACAATAAACTCAATAAAAAACTGAATTTTTATCCACTCAACACAGATAGCTGCAGGAAAAAGGTTTCGGAATTTCTACAAGGTCTTACATATGATGAGACTGAGCAACTTCTAACTGTACCAAGTTAGACAGTAAATAATAAATAATATTTAATTTTAGCAAAAGTTCTTTATCTCTATAGTTAAATATATATACATATATAATAATATACCTACATATTCACTATATCCGCGTATCTCACTAATTCATGTTTTCACTTATAAAAATCACAAGCACACTCACAAATAGACACACCCTCTCACACTCACTCATTCACCATATCACATAACTAACACAAAGAGAGGTGCAGACAATCAGACAATCAATGTAACCTAGACTACTATTATTCATTTGTTTTAGTAAAATGCTAGCATTTAAGAACTTGTTTTTTAATGTAACTCGAGGGTATTGGCGCTGTTAGCCGAAAAACAGGTTTCACCTAGTTCGGCTCCAGATGCTAAAACTTTTGTGTACTTTTGTTTTCATAGCAGTTAAGTGTAAATGAATGTAATCTAAGTACTGTTTTCATGAAATAAATCTTATCTTATCTTATCTTATCTATCTTATTTATTGTATGACCAATAACGTCCCACCGCGAACACCACCAACGTTATTGATGATGGCAATATCTTCTCAAAAACATTCTTGGAAACCTCTACTGATGCTTAACTAAATGTTTGTTAAGGTGTAGTGGTGGTAATCATATGAATTTAACATTATTTCCACGTCAGCTGTGGTACTGGATACATATACCTACTACTTTTAGACTTGTTTTGATGAGGATCCTATTTTTTCAAATGACTAAGACAAAAAAGTATTTTAGGCAATAAAATGTTTACCTTTGTACCTACTTAACTTTCAAAACTTTCATAAAAACATGGCAAATATTTTTTCGATATTATGAAGACTAAGTGCTGATAGGTTATATTATAAATGTAGTCAAACGAATAACCAGGAGTGTGTGTAATGAGTGTAATCTTATGTAAAAGATATGACATTTTCATATCTATCTTTTGTAATAGATAACCTTTCAGGTGCGACGCAATATTCTGTATAACATAATACACCCCCTCTCACTTCGCGCCTGCAATTTATTACTACGACGCTGAATCATTAATTTCTCATATGATACAGTCACGTGCCCACTTTGCGAAATTTTATAGTGATTTATTTACTTTTGTAGAAGCAGATTTTTTTTCTAAACAACGTAACATAACATCACGCCTGTTTTCAATTTAGAAGAAAATCCCTTCAACATTTCGTACAGTGTAAACATGTTTCTACACACAACCGTGTTGTAAAAATTAAGATACAAGGCACACGTCTTACAATAATACCTTATTCTACGTGTCAAAATATAGAACATTTTAGGTAATGCTGTTTGCCCTAGGGAAATATTTTTATAAATTGTAATTCCTAGGTAGATCAAAAAATTTTTTTTTTCAATTCTCACTGCTTTGTTGCGTACCTACTGTTTGAGATAGTTGGTAGGGAAATAATTGTATTAGTCACAATTATGGACCCTGTCGGGCCCAGCATAGATCAAGTAGGAGAGAGGAGGAAGACTACTGGATGCTTAATGTGATACATTTTATTCTTAGTTAAATAGTAAGTTATACTGTTTTATTAATAAAGAATTTAATTTAAGAATAGTTATTGTTTGTTGTTACGGGTCGTCAGAAGCCCGAAAGTCTGACAAAAAGTCTACCAAGGGGTATCGTGTTACCCAGTAACTGGGTAGTGGTGGTCAGATAGGCAGTCGCTGCATTTAAAATACTGGTATTCAGCTGCATCCGGTTAGACTGGAAGCTGACCCCAACATAGTTGAGAAAAGTCTAGGCAGATGATAATGATTGATTATTGTTTTATAAATTATATACATTTATTTATTTAGTAACTTTGTAAAAAACATTTATTTATTTATTTTTATTCTTGTTTCTTTCTTCCTATGTATGTCAAAACGTATTGCGATACTTTTGAATACTCAGTGTTTATTGCATTATTAACTTTTTCATTTTTACTTGAGTAACAATAAAATATACTTCAGAAACGGCAAAATATACTGCATAAATGAGCTGTTCTATTTTTTTAAGACAAGCCAAATGCATAATTGTTTCAATTATTTCTGTCCAATTGCATGTTCCTATGCACAGCTAAGGCGTGCGAATAAAGTGCAAGTCACACTGGGAACGAAGCTAAGTTCGTTTAGCTTCGCGCACATAGCTACAGCGTGTTTGCATACTTCGGTTCACACCGCGAACTATGAACCGAAGTATGAAAAGACGCGGTATCTACTTGAGTGAAGCCACAGATAAATACAGATAGTCCGCAAAATCATTTAAATAAAAAGCGACTCTTGCTACGATACAAGAAAATGCAATTCAGGTCGCACGGCGCTAATTACCTACAGTCATATTGACCTAGAAGTTGCCTTTCTTTCTATCGCATAACTCTTATATCTTCTGACTACGTTACACTCGCTGAATTGGCCCGACAAGACGAGCCCACCGCGTACTTATAGCTTCATACATAAAATGCGGAGTAAATCATTTGTGTTCATCTGTGGTATATGCTTCGCTCATGCAGCATGAGCGAAGCTAAACGAACTTAGCTTCGTTCCCAGTGTGGCCTGCGCTTTAGTTAAACTCCCGCAACTCGTCTTCTTAACCCACAGCATATGTGTAAAGTGTCAAAGCTACACTTTTCAAAGCAAACGTTTTGAAGAAAATTACAAACTTTGTTGTAGTACTTATTAACAGCATGAAACTAGTTTTCTCTCAAACGAAAACGTTGATAGTGCTAATTGCGTTGCAACTTTACTAAAAGTTTTGAGTTTGTATTTGGCTAACCCTCCGGTAGGATGGTTATCTACTGAATTTTCATACAATTAAGAATTTTCCGTAGAATTTTACTTTTACAAGTCAATATTAAAGTTGTGTATGTTTCGAAGCGGGTAAGCTTTCGTGGTATGGGTAAATATTTTCGACTTTTATCGTATTGTTCATTTCCCTGACCACTAGTTGCTATGGCTACTTCCAGTATTGTGACTCGAACTGTATTGACAACTTATTTCATCCTAACTATATATATATAATATTATAAATACGAAAGTGAGTTTGTTTGTTTGTTAAGATTTCTCGTTAAAACGGCTGAATGTATATGGATGAAATTTGGCACATGGGGAACATGAACTAGAGAAGATGCCTCTTATTCCAATATTCCCACGGGATCGAGACGTATGCGGGTGAACCCGTGGGGCGCTGCTAGTATACATATATTATTCACAATCCATCGAGTGATTATATCAGTTCACAGAATTTTAATACTGGTATCGAAATTCTGTGAACCAATAGCCTGTGGAAATTGGAATGGTGAAAAAAGGGACATAAAAACTGTTCCGTAGTTACAAAACAGCATAATCAGCCTATAATGTTCCCACTTTTGGGACAAAGGCCTCCTCACTGTGAGAGGGAGTGGGCCGTAATCCACCACGCGGGCCCAGTGCGGGTTGGTAGATGTCACATGTCTTCGAATTTTTGGTTCTAGGACATGCCGGTTTCCTCACGATGTTTTTTTATTTTTTATTATTATTTATTTATAAATAATAATGGTGACTCTGGGTACATTGAATCTACCAGCAGCCATAGATCGTGTATTATGATTGTTCTATACGTATGTGAGTTAAGCTATGGGTACTGTGGTGATTAACTAATAAAAGATATTTATGTTTGAAAGTGATCGGTAGAATTTTTCATATTTTAAATAATGTTCTATAATCTCCGTTATAACTAACTGCTTTTAGTTTTTTTAGTAACATATTGTTTTAGGACTCTAATTTGGAGAGCTAATTAATCTAAGTTAGTTTTGAATGTTAACCCATAGCTGTCAAGAGCATAACTCATAAAAGAATCAACTAATGACATCTTAATATATTAATAGGAACTTTAAAGCCTAGGTAGTACATGTTACTTAATAATATTCTTAATTTACTAGAAATTTTAGAGTTTTCCTTCACGGTTTTGAGAGTGAGGATGAAATTAAATACACAAAGTAAAGCCTGCCTGGGTTCGAATTCACGACCTACAACTCTTTAGTCGGGGCCGATACCACTGGGCACCACTGCACACAAAACAGGCTCATTATAAAGTATTCTGTTGTTATGAAAAATACTTATACTATACGTAAAATATTGAACGCAGGAGAAGTTGTGTAACATGTTATCTAACAGGAAACCTTGGTAATTTGGTTTTGACAGAATAGGATGATAACAGCCCTGAAAGTTAATAAATGCACGATAATTTAAGCTCCGGATTAAAGTCAAAGCCACACTATTGCAAATATAGCCTTGTAAAAAGAAGCAATTTGCACTAGGTGCTAATTTATTTATCTATTCTTATATCTAACTAATTAATTATCTATTCAAATATACAAAAACAAAAGGACACGAAGTACTCCTCCACGTTTGCTGTCATATGGACGCGTGCTCATAGACGGGCAGCATTGCCACGTTGAATGGCAATTCTAATTCTTAGGCTAATTAATTAGTAACTAGTATTATGATCTTGTTTACTGTAGTTAGTACCATTTTTTTTTTAAGTCGTCCATACGAATTATTTATACGTTAAACTACTACCTATACTACTGGAGAAATACCTACCATAAAAAGGTGATTCACACTCACCTAACGTAAGAAATTGTGTTTAAAGAGACAAAACGGTGACACTGCCACTTCAAGCATAAAAAATAAGCATATTATTTAGTCACATATGACTCTAGCTTTAACGTAGTTTGGTATATGCTATTCGATCACGCGCCAGGACGCCTTTCAATGGCTAGCTACCGACTATTACCCTAAACTAGTACAAGCAAAAACACGTAGAAGGCATAATCGTGACTAGGGAAAGTTCTCTAGCCTTATTGATGTCCATAAAGGCAAGATATTGGGCAACTTTAGCAAATCAATTCGTAACTTCACGACAATTTGTTAGAGAAATTACTAAATTACGTTTTGATTTATTATTCGCCTCCAATTCTGTCTTCATCGAATAATTTTCACTTACAGTTACATGTTTCTAATAGATTATAGTTTCAGCTTTACTTGTTTCTGTAGATATATGATTGTTAGAAGTATGTTGTTCTTGGTCAACCACTAAAAATAAGCAACTTTATCCAGAGCGGTGGATTGCAATGCGAAAACTTTGAGCAAAAGGAATATATTTATTTTCTACTCTGCGTTGATAGCGCAGGGGCACTGTAGCCGCCAAAATTGAAAGCAGTCTATATATAATTGTTCCGTAATTACGTTATATCCCGGCTAGGGCTATATTTTCATACAAATTATACTAATTAGCAACTCTAACACGTTAATGTTAAACAAAACGTAGAGACCCAATAATTTCGTCGCTGTACAGTGCAGTTCCAGAAATGGAAATTTAATTAACTAATTTATAGTCCCGTTTGATTTAATTATATAAGTTATGTCCTGAATTTTCAGCTGTTGTTTAATGAATATCAGTTTACAATGCAAAGTTAGAATTCTGCAAGTTTGAAATATTCAACAATAATCTGCTGTACTTACTGAGTACAGAAATACATTTCCAACGTATCCCAAAAGGCATAATTGGTTTCAAGTCTCACGATTTGAACTCGCAAAACTGTTGTGTTCTCCTGAGTTAAAACTCGTGCAGTTTAGTGGCTATCGACTTTTCAAATGAACGAGCATCGATATGACGGTAGACGAAGCATTTCCACAGTACTGCCACTTTTGTTCGCACCGTAAAGAAAAGACGCGCTGTCAGAGCATGGAAGCGTTCATGTTAGACTCTATAGAGGTGTGCTCTTCAAGGATGACTGCTTTTATTCCATCAGACACCTACGCGATAAAAAATCTATCTCTAGATAACATTGCATGTCGTTTCTTTAGACCTTCACTCTGATATGAAGAGGTATAAATAAATATGGAAAACGGAACAGCATATTCCTACTCAGTTTATAATAGACTGATTTATAAAAGTGGTTTCAACTATGAGAATAGACAACATTATTATCGATATAACTGCCTTATTAGCAATGATCGGATAATCGGGCGCTTATATACCTAAACTTCACTTTTATTCCCACGAAAGAATAATAAGGACATGCCTTTCAGAATCCCTGATACCGGAATCGTTTGAAATTCCTGAGATTGCTAAAAATGTTACCTGCATACAAAATATAGTTAAAACTCATTGAGAAAATGAAAAATTTTCATTGAATAATGCTTACACGCTTACTCGTACTTTCAAGACGGCAGCGGTTCCTTGTTAAACTCTCATTGTATTTTTTTTAGATTTAAAAAGCCGATTCTAATGGAACTTTTAATTTACAATGTTTTTATGAGAACTGGTTTAGTAACACGCCAGCAGCCTTAACTACTTATGGAATTGAAAGAATTATAATTTTTTGTGTAGCACCATTTATTTTCGGACAAAAGCAAATTATTATTATAAAATCTTTCACAAAACTTATTAAAAATAAAACTTAAAAAATAATACTACACAGGGTTTAGAAGGCTTCAGAACAAGTGGAATTTCTTGTCAGATTTTTTCTTAATATTTCTCTGTTTTGGGGAGGGGAGGTCTTTTTAAGGCGGCCCTTATGGCAACAACGAACTAAAACATGTGCAAAAGAAACTGTTAGAGCTCGTCTACTTTGAAATGACTTGCCCGTCTACTTTATTTATACGCACGTATCAGTGGATTTATAAAACTAAACTAAACTAAAATACCGCGCCCTACTATCATAAAATCTTGTGATAAGGTATGTGTAAATTCAATGGCGCGTCATTTCAAACAAGACGAGTTCTACCAGCCGCGGAGAATGATACAAAAAGAATAAGAGCGATTTTTCACTTAGCGGTAAAGTTAAAAAAAACTCTATATCTCTTTACCTATCGATTTACGAAAAAAAAATCTTTTTGTCTGAGATAATTAGAAGGGTGGTCTAAATTCATTTTAAGGATAGCTGTTCCTTACACCTGCTATAATTAATTTGATCGTACGTTTCACGAAGTTAGCATTTCTGTGTCAGGCTATTGTGAACATGAGGCAGAAACGTTAACGTCGTCATCGACAAATTCTACTCGTACTCTTACTAAAGACATTCCTGGCCTGAAACACAGGTTTTCACAAACCTAGATCCGGCAGGTCTTAATTACAGTTAAAATTAAATATTACTCGATTGTATTTAATCTAAATCATAATTTTACTTTATACTTGAATTAATTTAATTTAATTTTTTATTCATTGAGTTAAATATAGATACTAAATCAAAATAACCACTGCTATAATTTCATTAGCTTGTTATAATTGTTTTAAAAAAATTGTTCAATCCCGGGAACCCCGGATTACTTATTTATTCAGAAAGGAATGTCCATAATTATTATTCTTTCGTGGAAAGAAGTTTAGGTATATAAGCGCCCGATTATCCGATCACTGCTTTTTACTTACTTACTGCCTACTCCAGACTTTTAATTCAAGATTTCCTAATGATTTAAATAATTTAAAGTTTGTCGTGTAGGTAATGTTGAGATGATTTAATTTTCTTACTTAGTAAGTTACTGCGGGTAGAAATATAAAAAGAGGCAGGACATGACCAATGTTGGCTAACAGGATACTGTGTACCTAGCATTCAGCAAAATTAGGAGATAAGTGTAAGTTAAAAGTACATGTTCCTGTAAGACTTTTTTGGATCAATCAATCTGCCTAACCTTTTCCCACCTATATTGGGGTCGGCTTCCAGTCTAACCGGATGCAGCTGAATACCAGTATTTTACATGGAGCGACTGCTTATTTGACCTCCACAACCTAGTAACTGGGTAATACCCCTTGGTAAGACTGGTTGTCAGGCTTTCGGGCTTCTGATGACCCGTAACGACTGTCAAAGATCCACGAATGACAGCCGGGATCAACGGCTTAACGTGTTTTCCGAGGTACGGAGGAGTCTCGGTATGTAAAGATCCACAGACCAACCTCGGCAAACGTAGCTTAACCTGATGGACGGACCTGTGCGGCAGTTATTACTTAGCCACGAGCTTTTCATGGTTTTGAATAATAAAACATATTATTCTGCTTCTCGGGCAGTTCTCAGGTACAAAACACTTAAGACATTGTGTCATCACATGTTGTAAGGATATCCCACCACTGTAATCAACTGATAACATAAAGGAGAGGAGACCATATCATACAATTATAAACTAAACAAGTAAGTAATTAACATCAAACGGCCATGCAGGGATCATCTTATATAAATACCTACTTACAAACACGAGGTAAGCAAAATTTATCTACTCAACGTTACACGACAAACGTTTAATTTCATCAGGAAATGTTAAGCCAACTAAACATAGGGTTATACTGTAATAAAGGGATTAGGCAATATTGGCAAAAAAAGCTTAAGCAATGTTGTGAGAAAAAATCTCGACGTATCTCATTCCCATTTTTTCGAACAACACTATTCTAGTGACTAGTAGCACCATCTAGTTTCAGGTCAACATTTCAGGAGAGGAGGCTGTTAACAATTGAACTACACTGCGTTTATCGGCTGGCTGTAGGTCTCCCTAATATCGTGGTTTACTCCTGCTCTGCAGTACTGAGATTCGACGCTAGATGTCTGTGTTTCGGTATCAATCACGCCACGTTCATGAAAAGCGCTGCCATCGCAAAGCACCGAATTAGAATTTCATATTTCCTTTTTAATATAATATTTCATTTTTTTAATTTTACCTTTGCCCACCAAAAATTTTGCCATCTGTATTTTTTATTTCTATTTTCTTTGTTTTGGGTGTGCGAAAACATCCGTTTCAATTATTGCTTAAATATTATGTTATGGCAATAAACTAGTATAGGATCCAAACTTAAATAACTCAACGATTTAATTGCCATATTTTTTTAAAATATGTGACATCTTTCCTCTCGCTTTCCTGTAATCTGTGGGAGTGATTTCGCGAAAAGGGACGGAAGTGTGTAACAGGAAGCCGAGGAAGCGCGCGTTATGAATCCCATATAAAACTGATAACTGTAACTGTTCGTAATATGTATAATATTTCCTATTGGTTCTTATAAGATTTAAAAGAATTTGGTTTACAATTTTCTTCTTTTCACCCATTTTTTGTACTTTGAAATCACAAGTATATACAAAGTTTATTCGGTTTATATGTATGTATGTATCTATGTATGTATGTATTAATAAGTATTAATTTTCAAGTTATCTATCACTTTTGTTGCACCCGCCATGTTTTGTCTCTGCACCACCCTAAGGTTGACTGGTAGTAAATGCCTCAGGCATTAAGTCCGCCTTTGTACGGTATTTTTTTACTAGTGCATAAAGTTTGAATAAATAAATATTTCTCATATTTTAGTTATCAAAAGTCTACTGTCTCCGCTCTCCAACAAATTGAAAAAAAACAAAATAAAATTGAATTAATTTTGCATGAAATTGTGACGTGTTATTTTTCATGATTACAGGTTATTCTCAGTCATTGTTCTGAGGTTGCTGTAATTGTCATTATAATTGGCGAATACAAAGGTAAAAGAAAGTCCATGGAAAGCAAAACATTTAGTTTTTGTGTTTTGTCCACGTTCGTTAGTGAGGTATTAATGACAAAAAGTCAATGGTCAGGACACCATTAAATGTTTGCACTCTAAATTTTGGTTTTGATCGATGTTAACAGTTTACGACATAAGTGGTTGAATTTTATAGGCACCTTCGTGTATGTTTTCTACGATCGGAAAGTTTTTTAAGTTCAATAATGGAGTTAAAGTTTTATTTATTGGGGTATATTGTGAGAATCTCAGTACTGGTCAATGTGGCGACGCTTGGGGGAAGCCTATGTCCAGCAGTGGACATCTTTTGGCATAAATTATGATGATGATGATATTGTGAAGTAGGTACGATATGGAATATTGTCCCCGTTGATCAAATGAACTAGAAGCTATAAAGATAGAAATTAGAAAAGCTATTTTAAAATCTCTGCTTACTTTGACACCAGCTTTGTATACATGCCAATTTCAGCTGTCGCTGAAAACCAGCGCTGGGGCTCTGTCTCGCATAGGGTCGCAGCATTATGCTTAGCGATTGTCGTTTTGCGTGGATGTGACGCATTTTTTCCCCCAAATTGTTATTTATGTGTTTTGTTCTTTCCTTGCATCATGTGTATTGTGTACCGCAAATAATAATAATAATATATTCTTTATTTCGGACTACACATACAAGTACATAAAATCCATATAGTGTTAGTAACAATGACTTAAAAACTATGTTAGTAAACTTTTACAAACGAAACAACTAAAACTGACGTGGCCCAACACACGTTAGCACGTGCCTCCGTACCCAGTGCCTTATAAAGGGACTGTCTATTTTGTCTGATAATGTTTTTAGGATGCTGTTGGAGTAAAAAAACTTATTTCTTTCTATTTCTTTCTTTCACAGGGTACAATTACAGGGTGGAATTTTATAACCTCATCTGAAGGGAAAGTATTCTAAATACTGGAGATAGCAAATTTTACTCAAACCTTACCCTTATTTTAAAAATTCAAAGATTTTCGAAAATTCGCTTATCACTCTCGGGAATCAAACCGGTTAAAATCCGAAAAAATAACACCATGTACTTTTATGGCATCAATCGATAGGGTCAATCATAAATCTTACCAACAAACATGATAAATTAAATGAAAGGAAAACCATCAAATCCTTTGCATAATATCTTTGTACTCATAATTATGATTATGTCTTATCTGTATCTGTTTTTCTGTGTACATAAATAATAAAATAAATAAATAAAATCTTAACCATCCGGGTGAGGTTAAGAAATTACAGCTTGTGTACTCAATTTCATTATAATCCAATTTGGGATCCAGACGAGCTTTTTATTGGAACCTAAGGTCCGCCCTCAGGTAGTCAGGTACAAAAGGCTGAGTCCATCATAAGTACTTATTGGTCCTCGGTACATTACGTTGAATAACGGCGGACTGTCCTGTAATTCCTAAAATAATATAAGGCTCTTATTAGTCAGCTTTGCAGTAAATTACAGCTGGCGTTTATGTTTTAATAAGGTTTCGTGTAGGTGTCGTAATTTATTTATGAGGTTTTGTTTATTTAGTGGTATGTATAACATTTTGTTCCTTATTTAACCTACATGTGCTATAACTATAGATTACCTCTTCTGCTAACTTTTAGATTGGTATAATAGGTACCTAATAAAGGGTGACCAATTGGGAAGTATAACTTTAAATTAAGATTATTTTGATTAGAAACGAAAATTACCGCATATTTTTCTATAAATATATTATTCAGGCTTGGCAATTTTATACGGTGCATAAGATCTGCCTAATGCACATTAGGCAGATCTTATGCACCGTATAAATATATATATTTAGTGGTATGTATAACATTTTGTTCCTTATTTAACCTACATGTGCTATAACTATAGATTACCTCTTCTGCTAACTTTTAGATTGGTATAATAGGTACCTAATAAAGGGTGACCAATTGGGAAGTATAACTTTAAATTAAGATTATTTTTATTAGAAACGAAAATTACCGCATATTTTTCTATAAATATATTATTCAGGCTTGGCAATTTTATACGGTGCATAAGATCTGCCTAATGTGCTCCTGTTTTATTCTTAAAAATGCGATGGTCGTGTTTTTCATTAAATTTCATCATTTTCGCATATTTTATTAGGTATCCAAATAATTCAAAATATTTTTATTTCATATAAACTTACATAGGCACTTATGAAACGTCAGAAGCTAGGTGCACGGTTCCAATTGGTTGTTTCCTATGGAGAAGAGCCGGCAAGAAACTCCACGGTTACTCTTTTCAAGATAATGGGCTTTTACAATATTTTCAAATAACATTGTTATTGGGTATGGGAGGACAGTGTAGGTCTTTCAACAAGTACCAGGTACTTAACAGAATAATGATCCCACTAAGAAAATCTCAAATATTCCGCTTTTCATATTCAAGCATAACCACGTCCCTTTAGATAGCCCCACAGATAAAAACGTCAGGACGTGTCTCGAAATCCTCAGTGATCAAGATGGTATTCGTTAGTCTTAATTATTTTTTTGAAATATGGAGTCGTTTTTATATTAATTTAAGAACTTCAGCATAAAATTAATGAAAGTATTGCGGTGATCATGGTCTTATAGACTATGCATAACAAATTTGCCGCATTTTAACTAAATAATAAACACCAAACAACTGCAAAATTTGGCGTTAAATCAGAATGGGGGCTAAAAAAAAATGTATACTTCTTAATTTGCCACGCTGTGTTTTGTTTTTTTTTTTTATTCAATTTAGTAGTAGTGTGGGGCAACGTTTTAAAAAAAAATTAAAAAAATAACAGCAGTGGGACAACATAGGTTTTTTTTTACTCAGGCTATCATCATCTTCCTGCCCTTGTACCATCATACTTGGGTTCGGCGGCGCACCACGATTTCTTCTTCCACTCTCCCCTGTGAACCGCCACGCTATCATTCAATCCCTTCTCTTTCATATCATTCCTCACACAATCCAATCTGTTCTTATTTTGGTCTTCCTCTCCCTCTCCATCCATTAACATTTATATTCAACATTCTTTTATTCACATTCGTTTCCTCCCTCCTCATCAAAAATTAACAAAATCAAAACTGGGGCATCCCTTTAAAATCTACAACAAGTGCCATGGAGGATGGAAGCATAAATTCCTTTGTTTTAGCACAATTACTATCGTATAACATACCAACTGGTAACATTTTGTTTACGTACATGAAAGAAAATAGAGAATTTGGTAAGTAATGTTAAGTAACAAATAAATTTTATTGAGCGATCATTTTGCTCACCTAACGTTACTGAGTACGTGACTATTCACATACAAGACCTAACTCCCCAAAACTGGTGAAGCAAAAAATATAATATTAGTAAATTATTGTTTCATCAGAAACCAAAATAATAATTACCATTAAATTAATTATGGGTAAAAATAATTAGCTCTCCAAATAAGTCCTATCAAAACAGCACATGTTTCATGGGTGGTCTGTCTATACTATAATGTTATTTGATACTTGGTGCGGTTCCAATGTGTTTGTTCTAGCCTAAATATTAGAACATTGAATATTCACGTGTTATGATACACACGTGGGGTGTGCTTTCAGGCCATGTATACATGACCGACTAATTTATTTATGCTTGACTGATAAACCATGAAAACATAACTATTAATAAGAACAAGCAACTTGATATTCTGAGTAAACGGAACAACAAGCAACATGTAATTTGAGAGGTAGTAAATCTATTGAAATCTCATCTTGTATTATTTCCATTATGAATCAAAAGGACGATACTCACCGCGAGCATTCGCTTCGCGTGCTTGTTTTGAAAACATTCGCGAGCACGGTTATTAGAATTGGTTTTTAATGTCGCGAATACATTTTCATAGCGTAACAAAAGCTCGCATACCAAAGGTTTGCAAAACAAATTCGTGAAGCGAATGCTCACAGTGAGTACGGTCCTTTAGATATAGTTATAATCGAAATTACTACTGAAATAAATGAGGTGGGATTTACACCTTTTTATTTACACGAAGGTAAGCGTTCAACGTTTAGAAAATCTATTTCACATGCATTTGGCTCCTGAGATAAAAGTATATTTTTACTTAGTTCAGGAGCCTGCTGTTCTACCAGATTTTGACCTCCACTTGTACAATCATGTTTAGTGTATGACTAACTTTATGTGTTTCTCTTTGTACAATAGGTACACTATTTTTTTTATTTTTTTTGAAAACATCCGGAGCTTTCCGCCAAAAGCAATTTCATATAAATAAGGCAACTAGTTTATTGCAACAAAATTTTATTTAGGAATATTTACACGGAATAAATTCGGAGGGCAAGAACAATTAATTTAGGACATAATTAAACAGTACGTTATATAATACAAAAAATATTCTGTAACCCCTTCATACATAAAACTAGACGTTCAGAAACATCACTATCTGTCTTTATCATTTTCATGTCAATAGAGTGAGAGGGGAACTTCAATGGGGAACTTTATTTAAGCTAAAGGATGTTTATGAAAGGCAGCTAACTTACATGTTATAAGTATAGTAAATAGTAGTAGGTTTTTGGCACAAATGTATAACTGGACACGCTAAGATAATTTTACATAAGCTTAAAATTCCCAACAATAAATACTTATTTTACATTTAGACATTAATTTAGGAGTTATATGTAGGTACTTATTCAATATTCCTGATAGTTTGCAGTACATATACTTATTTATAATTACACTATAGTTTGGTTAGGTTACTGATATACAACACGTAAGGTAGTGGACATAGGTAAGGTTAGAAGCATGTGACCGCGTTGAAGTAACATCGGAGGACGCGCCCCCGGCCGTTGCCGCTGCCGCGCCGCTGCAGCGCGCTCTGTAAACAAACGATAATGATTATTGCTTACGGCACACACATAACATAACATTACCCCTGTATTCCCTGAAGGGTTAGGCAGAGCTGCACCTATAGGTATACCCACATTGCGCCGGTTATGTTAACATTCAATCCCAATTGTTTACTTACTTGATATATAAACCTATGATACTCTTCATTCGTAAACTGGAAGCGGATATAAATAATGGATAGGAATTTGTAAATATGGATAGCATAATTGTATGTTGAAGTACCTGCTACGGCACTTTATCTGACTGGCATCCAATCACAACAAGAAAACCATCACAGCTGTTATCATTCGGCTCATTAGATAACTGAATAAATAGCTGACGACAAGTTTTAACAAGACTCATCGTCCGAGTATGGGTCATTGAATTAAACCCATTTACAATAATTTTGCCTCACCAAGTAGACTTGATCGATGGGCTCATTAACCATAGGCCTCCGCCCATGGACGGAAAACGAGGTCACATTTGTAGGCATCAACGTTGCTCGAACTTGTTCGGACATTTTACTATTACAATAAATAGTAATTTAATGGTTAGCACCCTTCGCGTACTTTGTAACTTTCAACGAATTGGCCCCTACGCGAACATTACGCCTTTTCATGTATTATTGTTGTTCAGGTGTTTAGGAAAATAGTTAAAGTTTAACGAGGTGCTATTTAAGGAAATAGGTCGCTTACCAGTAAACAAGCCACTTATAGAGGTATAATTTTGTAGTTAATCACTGGTATTACGACCACCCTACAAAACCGTAACAAGGCTACACGGATACTACGAATTTGTCTACGTAATTCTTATTTCATAATGATTAACACAATACTAAGCATTCAACTAGGAACAACTACCTTACTTTACATATTTCTATACCGGGTAAAGGCAACGAGTTCATGATTATAGTAGGTCATTTGCAAAAGCTAGAGCGGGGGCTACGAATTTGTCTACGCATGGTGCGTAGCGTATTACAAACAAACATTATAGCCCACGCTTTTAAATCTTGTCAATATGATGTATTTCGTAGTAGGTAATTCATTAGTAAACAAATATTCTATGAATTCGTAGCAAGCCTACGTCGCTGCTACGAAAACGTCTACGCATGCTACGTGCGCGTAGCACATAAAGATCGTCTACGCGTGATATTTTTGTCGAAAGGTTTGTGATTATGATTAAGTTGTCATTTATATCTATACATTTTTTAAGGATATATTTATTAAAGTCGTAATGTCCAATGAAAACGTTAAACGAATTTATGTTTACGATGTTTTCGGAGTACCTTTGACTATTCCATTGCTAATATCGGTTGTTCTTAAGGTCATATTGGTACTAAAATGTGTTGGAATAATAAAGTCCCATTCAATTGAGTTACACGTCTCATCATGTGAAGATAAAAATTTATTTCTGCGACCTTCAATTTATGGTCGAAACCCTCTATAGCGGCCCCGCTGGGATTCAAAGTATAATGCCATAGATATAAACTTTCGTGTGTGTGTACGACTTAGGTATAATATGGCATCTTGAGTTCGGTTATTAGTTATTGAGTTACGTAGCGAAAAGGAATGAGTATGTTATAATTTTCAAACTATCACATCCTACCAAATGCATCCTGCGTAGGTATTTATAGATTAAGCTGCGTTTTCACTTAGCGTTCTGAATAGTTCTGAACGAGCAAGCGTTTGTTCGCGCGGTAAATGAAAACACTTGAACGAGCGAACATGTTTCTTCAGTGATGATCGGTTGAACTCGGCGAACGATTGCTCGCTCGCTCATTCATGCATTAATTGAAAACGACGTCACCGGCGAGCGAGCAGTTGCTCGACTTTGGACGTGCTCGGTTGGTGTCCGATCTTTTTTGTATTCTACGCGAATATGGAGCTGAATTAAGAAAAAACTTTGCAACTAATTGAAAATTACAGAGCCCACCCATGTTTATGGGAAAATATTTCAAAAATAACGCTATATAAACTATGCTTTAAAATACAATTTGACACCTTTTTTTTGTTCTCGTTTATTTTTTTGTAAAGTTCCAATTATTACAAATGCTGCACTAGCCAAAAGCAAATCAACGTCATGATCGTCCATATCTACCGAGTGAGAATGAGAACGCAGCTGCGCCGCGAACTGTTCAGTACACGCTTTTGTTTAGAACTAATGTTCGTTTTCTCATTGTAGTAAAAACAGATGTTCTGTTTTGAGCGAACATCGGCAGAACAGCAATCAAAACAAAATAGTCGCTCGGCAGGGTAGTGAAAACACAGCTTTTTCGCGCAGTGGCTGAGCGATTAAATTCAATTTAGATCTTTACACGGTATTTTTATATGACTATGGATACAGAATTATGCATATTTAGTTTCGTGTTGGCTATTTGTAATTGTAAACGCAACCGAACGATACAACATAAACTCGTCAGCAACATTTTTATAGCAAGTTGTAAACAATTTTCCCCACTGCTTCGGTATGACTTTTGAAAATTCGAAGACGAAGGATTTTTGAAAATTTCCCCCCTGAAGGAGTTAAATAGGGGATGAAGGTTTATATGGAAGTCCGTCATTTCTGATGATGGGAAATTCCATCGGACATGCGTTTTATCTGAAATTAAAATGGCAGTAGTACTAACTAGATCGTTCATCTCATCATCAGCCAGCCGGAGCGGCGCCGTCCTCGGTCCATTGGGGTCCATGCGCTCGCCGTACGCGCGCGGTGGCCCGTTGTCTTCGTGCAACGCTTTCTGCAGCGCCACCAGCAGCCGATCCAGCACTAAAGCTGCTCGCTTCTGGGGGACCACCTCCTGTGACATGAAGGTATAAGGTATAGATCTTGTGCAAGCAAATTTTGGTTTACAAAAACAAGCAATGATTGGGACAGAAAATCATCGTCTTTGCAAAAGCTATCTGTTGAATCACGAGCCTCCTAATCGATTATGAAAGTGAAAAGGGGCATCTTCAAATAGAAGTGGCCGTAATCACCAAGCTTGGTAGATGGAATGGTAATCGGGGTTTTCTTACTAGTCAAGAGGACGCTGTCCTCCTCTTGTTGCTACACCCTAGACACTTTTACATCAGCCATGGTCAATTTTGTCTAATTATTTCATTGCTATCGCCTTTGGTAAACATAGAGGTCTGTGTTTAGCAGTAGACCTAATTGAGTTATTTTTTATTCCCTTGCCAGAAATATGAGTTCGTATCTAACTTTTCTTTCCTTTATTTGATTTCGAATACTGATCTTTAAGTAATGTCACGGAACCTTTTTTAGTACCTTATACGTGTCTATAAAGGTACGTGCCTATAAAACAATTTTATCATAAAAAGACTTCGAGGCTAGAACACAAAGTACCTTTTTTTTTTTTTTTTGGGTGGGAAATTATCAAATAACTTCTCCCGCTCTGGGTGGAGCGGGAGGGCGTGTCAGACTCTTACTGACTAAAACCCACCCGTGTTCCTTCCGTTGCCTTTACGTTGCCAGGGGCCACGGTATCCTTTCCCCGGTATCCCCCGGACTTTCCCGCAACCCCGGCAGGCATCGGTCCTATCGGACCCCTTCACTTGCTGACATCTCTTTGAGGCGCGCGTGGAACACAACGCGCCGTCGACCCAGGCCAGGTCTTTATCGGACGGCGAGCTACCCATTGCTCACCGTCCGCAAGCCCGCGCCTACGGTGGCCGGGAATTGGCCTGCGATTCCCGACGCCCAGGGCGTCTCCTGCGGTGGCTAGGGGCGTGAGGGCGCGAAATTTGCCTCTCCCTCACGCGTTCTGCCTCCTCCTTCGCGAGCATTACTGCTTCGCAGAAGGAGGTGACGGCCTCCCATGCCCTCTCGCTCCGTACCATGGCCTGGACTAGGGCCGGATGCGAGAGATCCCCGCCGCCGATCGCCTCCACGAGGACACGGCGATGCTCTGCCCAAGCCGGACAGACCTCCACCGTATGCTCAACCGTGTCCTCCGGGCGATCCACGCAGTGATGACACCCGGGCGTTTCCTCCCGCCTGATACGAAACAGGAACCTCTCGAAACAACCATGTCCGGTGAGGACCTGCATCAGGCGGAAGGTGAGGACGCCGTGGCGCCTCTCTAGCCACTCCTCAAAGAGGGGACTTATCGCCGCAATAGTGGCGTGCCCAGAACACAAAGTACCTCACATTCCATTTAAATTATTGTTTTGTATTGTTTCTTGCTAAGTAAATATGGAAGTGGATATGCATACTTACCATTTTACTCTCTCTCACCTTCAATACAAATCTACTATTTATGTATGCGTCCTAAGTTAATATCTATCTATCTATCTTCTATATATTATAACAATATATGTATAAATATAAATGAATCGCTAAATGTGTTGCTAAGCGTAAAACTCGAGAACGGCTAGACCATTTTTTTATTTTTTTTATATTCTTAGACGTTTCTGGGAAGGTTCGTATGAAGAGGAAATTTGGAAAAATTTGCCCGGAAAAACGTAAAAGCCCCGCTTTTCCTTTTCCAATACAAACTGTTCTAAAAAAAAACAAAAGAAGTCTGTCGTGTCAGCTAGGTAGGTGTAGGTAGGTATGTAAGTAGGGAGGTAGGGTAGTAGGTAGGTAAGTAGGGGTAGGTAGTGTAGGATAGGTTCATCATAAAAAAACAGGTCAAGTGCTTGTCGGACCACGCACAATGAACCCTTCATTGTGCGTGGTCCGTAGTTGGGATGAATTAATCCCAAAAACAAACTTAACCTTGTCGTTGAAAAACATGTTCTGTCATACATGTCTGTTGTTGCTTCATTTTTAATTATTAATTCTTTTTACCTATTGTGGTATAATAATTTTATTCTAGGTGCATCGTCCTCACATATAATTATATAACTAATGTACTTATACAAATATTGTAAAACATTTTAAAAGAGTAACGGTGGAGTTTCTTGCCCATTCTTCTCCATACGAAAACTACCTTTTGGAAGGGGCAACTAGAATCAATTAATTTTTTTTGTAAATTTTTGACGTTCAAAAGTGCCTTATACGGGCCTACTTGAAATAAATGATTTGACTTTGACTTTGACTTTAAATATACACCAAGGTGAATTCTACAACTGCCAATGTAAAATTTTAATCGCAAAAAAATAAAAAAAATCACTTCAAAAACGATTTCTGGACTTATTCTTTTACTTGCACTGAGAGTCCTTGCTTCTTGCCAAATTTCATGATTCTAGTTCAACGGGAAGACCCGGTTTTGATTTATTTGCGAGTATCAAAATATATCGCATAAATAGTCGTATTTTTTTATTGCGTTGCGTTAGAAGCTTGATTTTGTTAGATTTCCATGGCACCATAGATTTACGTATTTGATATTAATTTCAACTTTATAGCTCCACGCGTTCCTGAGAAAAAGGGTCTTGATAGACTAACAGACCGACGGACAACGAAGTGATCCTATAAGAGTTCCATTTTTTCCTTTTGAGCTACCTACCTAAAAATATGTATGTATTTGTGATAGCTCTTCAAGAAATTCTTCATCAAGCATTTAATTATTTTCCGTGCACTTCATGTATATTTGTTCTACCATCCTAAACGTATGTTTAGGATGGTAGAACAAATATGGAATAATAGGATGGTAGTTGTAGGTATCTACAACTTAGCAAATACTTCTTCTGTTTCAAGTTATCGCACCTAGTAAAATAAACCATAAAAATAGCATGTGAATTAGTTAATTTACCAAACTAATGAATGTTTTGCCGACTGTATTACAGTGGGCAAAACATTCGGCTTTTTAAAAGGCATCTAACGATCTAACGGACCGTATTCAGTTGTCGGAATTATGTAAAAAATAATTGGGAAATGGCTGCTTGTGTAATTTAGCATTTTGATCCTGTTCTCTTAATTATAATTATTTTATACTATTTTTAAAACAAGCTATTTATTTTAAGAACCGTCTACCTAGTTTGTGTTCCTGGATTTTTATCTACTCGTATATAGTTATTTACAGGGTGTGGCGTAAAACATACCAAATTAAAAAACTTGCTTTACTAATAATCTCCATAAATTACATTATTTCTTAATTTTTTTTTTGTTTATAGCTGTATATACGTGCTATCACATGCTAATAACTCATTTTCAACTCGTAGTTTTGCAAAACGATGCGTACTCCCGATTAAGGTTAAATAATTCAGCGTCACGAGACTTAATCCAGGTGACAAACGTAAAATATGCCCTATTTAGAGCCCTAATAAACATCGTATCACACAGCAAAACGTCGGTCAAGCTGTTATCGTCTGAAGCCAACCTTGATCCGAACGATCTATTATAGCTCACACACTAGCAGTGTGTGACCTAGTTAAATGCAGGGCCGAGAGAATTCACGAAACTACTCGTTTTTGTTTCTTATTTAATTTCAATCTCATTCTTTGTAGGTATTATTTTCCTAAAATTACTTGTACGGCGGACAAGTTATTTTCGAAAAAAGATCTGTCTACAAAACTTTTTAGGAGCGTCAAATTGCATGACTTATACCTAAAAGGTGACAATAATATCCCAATTCAATTTCAACAATTCTAGGTGTCAATAACTGTAAGCATGTGTCTGCTGGAGTGAGGAATGAAGAGTATAGAAAAGTTGAAAATGAACTCACCGTGTAGTCGTCGTATAAAGAGGGAGCCGCGAGTGCGCTCGTGAGAGCCAGTAGCAACAGTGCCACGGGACTGCACATCATCGCTGGATGTTCATCACACACGGGACGAACCTGTTGAAGAAATAACGTAGGTACGTCGCATAGACGTATATCGATTATATTTTGTATACAGAAGCTGTTGGTGTACCTTTATAAATAATAATAATAAAATAAAATTGACCTCGAGCTCGGCTTAGTGTTTCAGAAAGAGGCATCGGGCATTGCATTCGCATTGGGCTTCAGAAACAGACTGTCACGCAGATATCAGTGACAGAAACGACGCTCCACAAAGCCGAACTATTTCTAAAACTCGATTTGTCATATTTATCACATTTATATTCGGAGAAGTACTGTAAAAAAGTGACTAATCCACATACCGACATTGTGAACTCTTAGGATATAACTGTTACTCCGAGTTACACACAATATTTGAGTACCTATAAAAGTAAAGTAACCATATTGGTTTCGTACATTTTACGTGATATCTGTTCAACCGAATCCTCACAGACAAACAGGCAAAAACAACCCAACATTTTTTTTTTCATTGAACAGAAACGCCTCCTCTACAGATTTATTATATGTATAGATTATAACGATAAATTACTACTAGATGTAGTTAAAAGTTCAAAGTGAAAGTCAAATCATTTATTTCAAATAGGCCTTTATAAGGCACTTTTGAACGTCAAAATTTACAAAAAAATTGAATTGATTGTAGTTGCCCCTTCCAAAAGGTAGTTTTCTCATGGAGAAGAATGGGCAAGAAACTCCACCGTTACTCTTTTAAAATGTTTTACAATATTTTGTATAAGTACATTAGTTATATAATTATATGTGAGGACGATGCACTTAGAATAAAATTATTATACCACAATAGGTAAAAATAATTAAGAATTAAAAATGAAGCAACAACAGATAAATTAATTATGTGATAGATACATGGTGCTCACATATTTACAAATATTGTAAAAGTAGACCATTTTCCTAAAATTTTACAAGTCAGTGTGTGAGGAAGTAATCACAGAATGTAAAATCAGTGTAATATATTTCAAAAAATATATATAAGTTATACAATTGAATTAGCAACAAGTTTGATTTTGTCTAGATTCTAGATTATCCTATGGAGCCAGCATGTTTCCAAGCATTCTTATCTTGGATATAATCCTCTAATTTGTAATAGGTATGCTTGTTTACAAAGTATACTTTTAATATGAGTTTTAAATTTTCTTTCATTTAATTGCAATATATCACAAGGTGTTGTAACATTTAACACAGTTCCCCATAAAAGATGTATGTACTTTAGATAATCTGAAAAATGGTTGATCTATTTTATCTTTATTTCTAGTATTAAAATTATGTCTATCACTTATTTTATTAAAAAGATGACGATTTTTTCTTACATACATAATATTTTCATAAATGAATTGGCAAGGTACCGTCATAATATTAATCCTTTTAAATAGTTCTCCGAGAGATTCGCGGCGACGTAGATGGCTCTGACAGCTCTCTTTTGCAAAACAAAGATGGATTCTATGTCAGCAGCCCGACCCCACAGTAAAATGCTATACGACATAATGCTTTGGAAGTAGCTAAAATAGACCAATCGCGCGGTTCTCACTTGGGACTATGTTGTTTCAGACAACTCGCGATTTTAGGCAAAATTGTATATCTTCAATTTGTTTTTTCATGAAATTGATAAGACTTAGGTAAATAAAAATAATATGAGTAACTACCCGTACATGATATTTCCAAACATTTTGTGGAACAGAAACATAAAATATTAAAATTTTCTCGAAACATAATGTTGGTTAGTTCCCCGTCCTAATGCTTTAGAGATAAAAGTCAATATTTATAATTTGTTATGTTTTAAAACCTATTTGATTGAGGTCAGTACACCAACATATGTCGCTCACAGACTACTCAGTGTTGCGATTATCATCATAACATTTCATATGCAGATTGGTTGGTGACTGAAATAAAGGGTTTTGCGGCAAGGACGCGGGTCGTTGGAGCACCATACAATGGTCTCCAAATTGGCGCCCACGAGTCGCGTGACTTCAAGAGATTTTAGGAATTGTGTTGTGGTCTGTGAGATATTTTTAAATACCGTGGGTCATGCTTCCAATTATGACATTTGCATGATACTTGATTATAAATGCTGCTAATTTACTACACTTTGGTTGGGTTTGGTTAACAAGCTTAGTACTTAACATTGCCAACCCTTAACATTAAACATCGTGATAGATCTATTTGTGAGTCACAGTCTATACACAGCATACATTCTATTGCACATAATATGAATGCTCATATTTCAGACAGCCACTGAAGGGAATTTTTAAACGCCCAAATATGTTCTACGACTAGATCTTTGCAAAATTCTATATACCTGACAGCTAGCTATTAATGCGAAAGCACGGAGCAGTCGTATCAGATCCGTAGATTGGAAGAGATGAGACTGATCAACAATTATTTGACAAACCGCAGGCCAGTCTACAGAGACCATAGATAAATGGAGATTGGTTTTTTAGGGTTCCGTACGACCGAATGAATAAAAGGAACCCTTATAGAATCACTCGTGTGTCTGTCTTTCTGTCTGGCTATCTGTCTTTCTGTCATAGTCAATTTACTCCGAATCTACTGGACCAATTAAGTTGAAATTTGGTACACATTTTAATTTCTGTGACCCAAACATGTACGTGTAACGTAAATAAATGAATTTTGAATATGGGGGTCACTTTACGGGGAACATAGGATAATTTAAAAAAAAACTTTTGCAAACTGTACCGTGTGACATATCAAACGGAAGGGCTTGTTGTGAGCATCTCAAATATATATATATTTTTTTTTAGATACTTGTTTTTAAAATAGTTATTAAAACTGACCCCCCTTTAGTTAATTGACTCAAGCGTGATTTTGCGGAAATCCATTATAAAATACAATAGACGACGTATATTTAGTAACCTAGTCCGCTAATTAGGTTACTAAATATACGTCATTATTTTTATTTTTTTTTACTTTTGTTTGTTTGTGAGAACATGTTTTTCAACTACCATTTTAAATTTGTTCTTGGGATAGTTTCATTGTGGGTGGACTACGGAACTCTTCATTGTGGGTGGTCTGCACTAGGCCGGTTTTTTTTCCGGAAAGGTCAACATTTTAAGGTTAACCAATAGGACTCAGTAAACCTAAAGATTTGTTATATTAAAATTAACGAGTTGCTTGTGCCACTAATTGGAACAATAGTAGCCAGACAAACAAAAAGAAGATCAATAATATCATCATTAAAACTTGTGTTATTCCGATAATGTTCCAATCCTTGTAACCCTCAAGAAATGAAAATAATAAAAGTATCGATATCAATTTGATGGGGCTCTAAAGCGTTGATCCTCTTAGCCTGTTTGATGAGCAAATGACAAGTTACGTATTTATTTTTGAACGGGGATAAGAATCGCCTTGTTTCGTACAATGTTTATCTCTATCTGACATCTGCGGATACATTTTTCAATTACACGGGTAAATTATGTAAGGATTATGTACCTATACGGTCCGACAGAATTATGCTCTTTTGGAAACTTTTACCATTTTTTAATATTTATTTTTTAAACACCTCTCTAATAGATTACAGAGGTATTTGTATACATATTTTTATATTAATTTTGTACTTTATTTTATGGTTCTCAGTTTCCGATTTTGTTAAATGTTGCACCGCACTGACCATATAATATTTATAAACCTTTGTATCGCTCTCTATAGAATGTCAAAGATATTATTAGTAGCAATATAGTTAGCATAATAAAACAGTTTGTATGATTGTTTTTACTTAGCCACATATGCTCGTATTTGGGGATGCTATGGCTACTAGCAGGCCTCCTACCTACCTCTAGAAGTTAAAAAATTAACGTATTTTCCTGTTTTGGGTAATAACCAAAACGATCTACATAAGTAGTACCTACTCGTGCTAGATTGGGCTAATGTTTAATCAAGTACATGTTTGTAAGAAAAAATGAAAACAATTACCAAGAAACTTACGCTAATTATTCACAGATCATATTAAATCGTTACTTTTAATTAATTAAAGTAAATTAATATTACTATTGAAAACACGTTTAACGAACGGCAAAACGTTGTTATTGCAATATTTGTAATTATGTGAGCACAATGTATCTATAAACTTAATTCATTTATCTGTCATTGTTTAATTTTTAATACTTTGTACCTATTGAGTATAGTAATTTTATTTTATGTACATAGTCTTCACACATAATTAATGTATACAGAATATTGTTAAACATTTTGAAAGAGTAACTATTTTCTTGTACAATTTTAACGTTCATAAGTGCCCTTTAATGGTTTACTTGAAATAAATGACTTTTGACTTTGACTTTATTTATTATTTGCATCTGTCCACACCTTCATTATCCCCATGCAGGCTTGCCTAGTGAGGCCGAAGCCTTTCACCTTGCCTATTACTGAAAATCATTAAGCTCAGTGAAGAATGCAAGCAATAACTTAGTGCAATTAATTTATGTTTGATTTATGTTTACTCTGTTTGCTGAAATTAAAATATTTATGTGCACTTATAGGTAACTTGTTCTACCTATAAATTATTTTTGATATACCTATATTATGTAAATTTGTTGATTTAAATATAATAGTTTTGTTATTGTAAAAAAAAGTTGATCACAGCTTTGAATTTACAAAACAAAACAAAACAATTTATAAAACTTTACCTAAAATATGACAAAAATAGATAGATAAGCTCTTATCATAACTTATTTTATCTATTAGAATTTTGTATTAACCACTGAATTAATTTGCACTAAACCAACCATTAAAAATGTTTTAATTAACACTCGTTTATACAGAAAAGTTCTCACTTAAATATTGTTTATAAAATAACGACTTAATCAAAACCTTAATATTACTTCAATGAAAAATAACTATTAGATACATTAACGGAAAATAAGTTAAAAATACTCACAAAATATAAAAAACGTGCGCGTTATTAACAACTTCGTTAACAAACTGCAATATTTTCACTTTTTTAAATCAAGGTGTTTATTAAACTTTCGTCTTAAACAGTTTGGTCTGTAACCGGAGGCAGTAGCGGAGCGCGAAAGCTCTAGTGATAATATAGGGCGATAAGCGCGCCGCCCAAGCCTTTATACAGCCGCCCAACGTGTGCACCTACACAAAGTTGTTTGTTTTGAAAAATATTATTGTAAGCACATAGTATAACAGTTTATTAATGAACGTACTAGTAGATTAGGCTTGATATACATGTCATTTAGCTATAGTAGGTAAGGCAAAAAAATGGTAATGTGCCTAAAATTGGCTAAAACTGGCTAAAAACAGATATTCACGTATTAGGTATCCGTTCAGCTTTGGTACAGCTATGTAATAATTCAGAATGTAATTTACTCATTTAAACATTAAGTACTCATTCGACTTGTAAATTCAAGTTTGTAATTATGTACTCGTATTAGGTATAATTACTCGAGAAAATGGAAACCAAGTTTTATTCATGGCCCAGTGAGTTAGATAAATAAACGAGAATCAATTGTATGACGAGGATAAGATTTATCTACTTACGAGTACATTAGGTATTTACTTTAAAGTAGATACTATTAATTCACTACTTTTTTGTTCGAATTTTTCCACGAAACGCAAAGTTGAATTTCGTGGAACTTCTATTGCCTAGATTTCATGGACATTATTTCGTTTACAAGAGCATGTTTATATTTGTAGGCAAAATAACTTTAACCCCACAACAAAATGTGACTGGTCATTAGAAAACCATTTATTATGTTTACAAAGAGCGTGCCATCAATGAAATCCCGTGGGACACATAGTACATTGGTGGACATTCACACAAGACGTACGTTTGTGTTCGTGTGCTGTCTCGACCATGCTTCTTTTTATAGTGGGTTTTTATTTGGCGCATGAGTTATCACAGCAGCAGACATATTTTCATAGATTTTTTCCACTTTTTCTTTAGACTGTTCATCCCCTTTCTCGTTTAATTTTTCATAATTATGAGTGCATGATAAATTTGGAAAATATTTGTATAAAATAATGCATGTCAAACCGTCGTTCCCGATTGGCCACTCCATACTGTCAGTCCGTCGTAAGTCTTACAACTCAATAGCATTAGGATGAAGTACCTATTACAGGTAGCCTGAATACTAGATATCCATCCTTTCTTATAGAAATAGCGTAGTCCTGTAATCAGCACTCTTGATTCGTAAATGCCTCCGTTCATAAACATGTTGGTATTTTAGGAACTGGGTTCTATGTTCTATTTTATGGGGTTTGGTTTCCGCACTTAGTCCTTCAGGTGGACCATTGTGCGTGGGCCATGGCGGCCGTCGATGGTTATTCCAGGAACTGGGTTAACCGCGGCTTTGTCTACCTGTAAGTTGACGCTATATATATGTTGAAGTTATTGAGTAGGCAGCTGTCTTAGAAGATGCCAAGGGTAGGAACACATAGCAGACGAGTCCTGGAGGGAACCGCGTATCGGTAAGCGTAGTGTGGGACGCCCCCCAGCTAGATAAAGGTGACTGTGACAGACTGGATACGGAAGGCCTAAGTCCAGCAGTGGACTGCAATAGGCTTGATGGTACACGAGTAATACTAAATCATTGCAATACTGCACTTGAAAAGCTGGATGACTATATGGCATCTTTAATTCTTTCTGACCACGGACATCTTGAAGATAATATAGGTATGTAATGTAGGTACATAAACATATATCTACAATACCCGTGTGAGATTATGAATATCGTCTGGAATGCATAGTGGTCATACTCTAATTATCAGAAGTGAAGGTAATTATCTAATTACGTAACACATTTTCGTAAAAGATTAAACCACGTGCAGACTAGCGAGACGCGACTCGAACAATACAATTTCTAAGAAAACTTCACGGTAGAACAATTACCGGTGTCGCGTCGCCTAGTCTGCACGACGCTTAAGACTAATCCGTTTCATTTTGACAGTTCAACAACATTCATTGCGTCATTTACGTTGTTGAGCAGATATTTTTTTCGAACTTATGAAGCTATGGATTAGCAATCTGTTTCAAAATGACTCATATTCTGATTGCGTATTCGTTTATTGCATAATTAGGGTGCAGAATTTTAGCGTATTTCCTTAGGATGGAACTTGCGTGTATGGGTTGTTATATCACTCTAAGTATGTTTACTATGAATAGCACAAGGAAGAAAGTCATTTTAGAACGCCGTGTTTTAGTTAAGTTACGATATTATATTTTAATTTTATATAGGTATTAATTAGGCATAAGTTGCCATTTATTTACATTTCATTTAAATTCTGAATAAACTCCCAGTAAGAAAGTTGATAACAACAACTTATTCTTATTCATAGCTATTGCAAACAACAAGGTAAGTAGGTATTTTATGCTTTAGACCTGGAACAAATTAATCATGATAAAATTAGTATAAACGTGGGAAGCTCAGTAAAGTAATATGAGCTTTAGAATGAAATAGGTACGAGCTATAATACGTTTACTTACTTAGCATTCGTTTTACAATTTACGAGATGCGTTGGATTTTATTTTTATTACGATTCAAAACTGCGCTTTAAATTATTATTTTGTCTTTTTTTTTTTTGGGTGGGAAATTATCTAATAACTTCTCCCGCTCTGGGTGGAGCGGGAGGGAGTGTCAGACTCTTACTGACTAAAACCCACCCGTGTTCCTTCCGTTGCCTGTACGTTGCCAGGGGCCACGGTATCCCTTTCGGACGTTCCCGCAACCCCGGCAGGCATCGGTCCTATCGGACCCCTTCACTTGCTGACATCTCTTTGAGGCGCGCGTGGAACACAACGCGCCGTCGACCCGGGCCTGGTCCTTATCGGACGGCGAGCTACCCATTGCTCACCGTCCGCAAGCCCGCGCCTACGGTGGCCGGGAATCGGCCTGCGATTCCCGACGCCCAGGGCGTCTCCTGCGGCGGCTAGGGGCGTGAGGGCGCGAAATTTGCCTCTCCCTCACGCGTTCTGCCTCCTCCTTCGCGAGCATTACTGCTTCGCAGAAGGAGGTGACGGCCTCCCATGCCCTCTCGCTCCGTACCATGGCCTGGACTAGGGCCGGACGCGAGAGATCCCCGCCGCCGATCGCCTCCACGAGGACACGGCGATGCTCTGCCCAAGCCGGACAGACCTCCACCGTATGCTCAACCGTGTCCTCCGGGCGATCCACGCAGTGATGACACCCGGGCGTTTCCTCCCGCCTGATACGAAACAGGAACCTCCCGAAACAACCATGTCCGGTGAGGACCTGCGTTAGGCGGAAGGTGAGGACGCCGTGGCGCCTCTCTAGCCACTCGTCAAAGAGGGGACTTATCGCCGCACTAGTGGCGTGCCCAGCACTGGGTTGCGACAATCGCACTCTCCATGACGCCATGAGATCCCGCCGGAGCTCTGTCCGCTGTGCCGCGATTTCTCGCGGAAACGGAGTTACGCCCCGGCGTTTCGACTCCTCGCGCCACTCCCAGATATGCGCGAGGACTTTTGCCTCCAGATCCCATGGCGGTAATCCGGCAAGGAGGCTCGCCGCCTCACCGGAGACCGTGTGGTATCCCCAGACCAGCCGGGTGGCCATGACCCTCTGGGACGCGTTCAACCGGCGGGCTGGCCGCCGCCTCAATGAACGCGCCCAAACCGGTGCCCCGTAAAGGGCCATGGACCGCAGGCGCCTCCGGCAGGAGGCGTTTGGACCCTCTAGATTGGGCAGGAGCCGCTTCAAAGCAGCCCCGGCCCGCTCCAGTCTGGGAGCCAAACGTCGGAAGTGCTCCACGAAGTTCCACCGGCTGTCGAGGACGAGTCCAAGGTACTTCATCGTCGACTCGATGCCGATGTGAACTCCTCCTACCGTTATTTGGGACCCCAACGGTGGCGCGTTCCGAGGAACATGAAAACACATGGCCTCGGACTTGTGCAGGGCCACCTCGAGTCCCAATTGCCGGATTCTGTCCACGATTGTCGCAACCCCGTGTGTCGCTAGTTCGGCTAGTTAGTAGTTATTTTGTCTTCACTTCCGAATCGCAGAAGTACATACTATGATTTCAGTAAGTATATAGATACTTATGAAGGTAATTATAGTTTCTAAACACTATTTACCGCATATAGGTACTCACCGGTAGATAAATACCATAAAATAATTCTAGGAGGCAATAGTAATAAAAACGTATTGTTATCAAATCCAGGGATTACCGCCAACTATTTATCGGTGTGAGGTGATCATATAGTTTGACTATCAAGCCTTTCATGAGCACGCCCGGAGGCTATTGATATTCAAAGCTAAAAACCCATAAAGAGCCGCCATCAAATAACCGATAAGAATAACCGTAATAGTGAGTTTATCGTGAGAAATACATAATCTCACACAATGTACCTATATTATTATATACTTACAAGTGGCGCTGTAAAATATACGACAGGGTAATAGAAGCAATAATGCCGACCCCCACAGACCCCACATGGGTTTTTAATACACAACCGACAACAACGTCAACAACAAACAGCGTTTCAATTAAAGTATGCACTAAGTCACTTGAATTTCTGTAGATAAGCAAATCATTAACTGCCCTCCTTCTAGGGCAGTCTTTAAAAAATTAAAATTAATCCATTCATGTATTTACTTACAAAATACAATAACAACATGTACATTTTCATCTAGAAATTTTTGACCTGAGCATCTCGGCATTTAAACACAAGCCTTGTCTAGGAGGCATCGGTTCGCCCTTTACTGGGACTCTTATTGTACAATATTAGTTTAATCCTTTTGTACTTAATTACTTATGTATGTTTTTTTAAGTGTAGGTACCTACAAATAAACATTTTAGTATATTATTATTTATTATTATTACAATAAACACTTAAGTTACGTCATACATTAAATACCTATCTACTGGTCAATTTTCCATATCACCTTTATACCTACTTAATTTTTCAGAAAATCTTACTTTGTATTCTTCGGATATATGAATATTCTTAGTTCATATTGAATTGGCTGACGTGGCGTCAATTACCAGTGAAATATTCAGAAGTAGATGCTTTAGAATTTATTTTATTTAGAACCTAGTAAGGCATTGAAAATGCCTTACTAGGTTTGTTAGTCGACAGCAATATAATAGTGACTGTAAACCTGGAGCTCTAGAACTCTTAACATATTATACTGTAAGTTATGGAATCAGAAATCCATGACAGTAAAATGTCATGCAAAAATATTTCATTTTAATTCCACAATAACTAGATCCAGGCTTGGAAGCAGAATGCAGCACCGCAAGAATATGGACATGCACCAGATGCGGTTATTATGATGCAATATGCAACCCAAACCTATACCCCACAAAATTGTGCCAAGTTTGGTTTCATGTCATTTTATTCATCGTCTCCCAGTTCTATGTTAAATAAGGAAGGGCTGAAGAGGTCACAATGGCGAGGGTGAGCGAACTATCGTAAATGCAACACGGCCTTCCCATTCCTCTAATGTGCGGTCCATGTCGGCCAGCGGGAGGCCTATAGCTAATCATTTCGGTCACTTAACGGCTACTAGTCTTTGAGAGTGATTACCCAAGTACGTAATCAATCGACTGTTTACTTGCTTTTAAAGTACTGGTCTAAAGAATCTTTCAAATAGTAACGGCCATATTTTGTGTTGAAAATTTGTTGTGATAAAAAAAAGGTAAAGTTACCAAAAGTGCTCTGCAGATTAATTGCCAAAATATTTGTGCCAAATCACTCCCAATTTCATATTATTAACTAGCTACTTATAATGTTACTTTTTCGTCTTGTATGTATTAACTACCCCGTGACTTCGTACGCATGAGGTTCGTGATGTAAGCTCACAATGCACGTCCATGCAACACTTGACATTGAAAGCGTGTGTTGAAAGTGCGTCTGTTTTTTCCCCATTTATTTATTATTAATTACACATTATTTCATATTTTATTACTTAAATAGACTACAAAATGTATGTATGTAGCATTCTTTCAGTGTGTTCTAATATTAATTTAGTGAAGATCTGATGAAGAACTTCGGAGATACAGTATAAATCTCCTCAATCTGCACAAACCCACTTCCATACAAACTTATTTACCCTATTTAAATCCCTTAGGGGGAATGATGATTTCATTAGTCTAACTTTGAAAATGACGGACTTCCATACAAACTTTTTTACCCTATTTAAATCCCTTAGGGGGAATGATGATTTCATTAGTCTAACTTTGAAAATGACGGACTTCCATACAAACTTTTTTACCCTATTTAAATCCCTTAGGGGGAATGATGATTTCATTAGTCTAACTTTGAAAATGACGGACTTCCATACAAACTTTTTTACCCTATTTAAATCCCTTAGGGGGAATGATGATTTCATTAGTCTAACTTTGAAAATGACGGACTTCCATACAAACTTTTTTACCCTATTTAAATCCCTTAGGGGGAATGATGATTTCATTAGTCTAACTTTGAAAATGACGGACTTCCATACAAACTTTTTTACCCTATTTAAATCCCTTAGGGGGAATGATGATTTCATTAGTCTAACTTTGAAAATGACGGACTTCCATACAAACTTTGGCCATCTCTTTAACCCCCTTAGGGGTGACATTTCCGAACATACTTTAGGTTTGGTACGTAGGTACGTAAATAGTTCGGTATATCCTTAAAAATCTATTTTGAGTTATCGGGGAATATTTCAAGGAATGCACCCAATTACCAATCTGTAATTTCTGAATACAGGGTCTAATTAAATTAGCTGGCGTAACTCCGTAGACGTGATAAGTATCGATATCTATACATGATAAAACAAAAAAGAAATTAATCGACCGCTTTTATTGTTGTCACTTGAACAAAAACCTTTTTTTTTATGTGAAAACTTCATAGACGTAATTTGTATCGATATCTAAACACGATAAAACAAAAGGTAAAAGAAAAGTTTTTCTCAAATTATATTTCCAGTAACAACCCTACCAGCGGTCGTTGACCCTCCCAAAAAAAACATCAAATCATTTTTATTTTATCATGTTTAGATATCAATTTAATACTCATCACGTCTTCAGAGTTTAGCTAGCTAATTTAACTTGATCTTGTATAGATTAACATGTTCGAGCAGACGAATAGGTAGGTAGGTAACTATGATCAATAGTACGCATCAAAAGAAAAAGGTAACTTGATTATGCCACCCCTAAAACGTTTATTGATGGGGAGCCTAATACGCTCAAGGCTGTTACAACGAATACTTTCAGTCGTACAGACGGTCATGAGGAAATGGAAGGATAACATAACATCACGCCTGTTTTCCCCTAAGGTTTAGGCAGTGGTGGTATGTAAACTTCTTTCTTAGTACCCGCCTGAAGTCAGGATTGGTGTACCTACTATGAGGTAAATACCTCTACTACGGCGGGTACTATTAAAGAAGTTTCAGATTGAAAATCCAATAAGTAACACTTTGTCCGAGGAATCGAATACAGAATAAATAAAAAACAACCGACTTCATAAAAATAACTTTTTTACAAAAAAAACAACAGACTTCCAAAAAAACACTACTACTAATTTCGGAAGTCGGTGGTAAACAATGAAAATACAAAACCAAAGACACCGACTTCTGAAATTTAAGTTATATTTCACTTTGTAATGTTTTTCTGGAAGTCAGTAGTTTTATTTTTGGAAAAAAGTTTTTATTTCTCGCTTTTTAGTGGGTCAGTTTGTAATTTATCTAAGTTACAATAGCCTAATGTCAACTACTTATCACCTTTTACAAAATATTGGTTTTCCCAATGCAGGGCGTTAATCGTTGAGGAGTTCTCCTGGTACTTCACCATCAGCTCCACTTCTCCATATGCATTGTGACGAGCATAAATTGCTTGGCAACCATATTAAAGTAATCGAATCGCAACCCGTGAAATACTTATTATTGAGCAATTCCGGTGGCCATCTGTGTTCCATTTCACCAAAACGTTACTATAAAAAATACCCAAATCGCTACAGGTGTGCCATATTTGAAGAGTTCTCTCGATTACTCCAGGATCCCATCATCAGATTTTGGCCTGATGACAATGGGACCATCTTGGAAGTATTCAAAACAATTTTTTTTTTTGCAAATCCGTCTATAACAAGGTCCCATTAAAATAGATGGACAAATTTTAACACAGTGTTCAGTACGTCTAACCAAAGAAATCCAAGCAAAAAAAAACACTGATTAAAGTGACCAACATTTTTAGTGTATTTTCGTTAGCTGATTTATTTTTCTTGTAAGTATCTAATGCGTTTTTCTTATTTTTTTTTACCATTATCCTTATTTTAGTGGTCCGAATGATTTCTAAAAGTTTGTCCAGCTATTTTAATGGGACCTTATATGACGGAGTTATGCCCGAACATACATAAAAAAGTATATATATATATATATAATATATATACATATATAAACATCCGAATTGGTAGTCTGACACGCCCTCCCGCTCCGCCCTTAGCGGGAGTAGTTATTTGATAATTTCCCACCCAACAAAAAAAAACAAAGTTGCCAAATGGAACCCTAATACTTACTTAGCCTTCGCTGTCCGTCCGTCTGTCTGTCAGCGGGCTGTATCACAGAACCATAATAGGTAGACAGTTAAAATTTTCAGATTGTAATAGAAATATAGTAGGTAATAGTAATTATAATTTATTTCTCTCAAAACGATAAAAATTTTGTACACGGTATCTAGGTTACAGGCAGATTCAAACCTTTGTGAGAGCTGGAGTGTATACTGGGTTCGGGACCTGTATGACAGATCTCCAAGCAAGTATGTAATTCTAAAGGTCCTTAAAATTACAACATTAAATTGCACTTACATAATACAAAATTGTAAAAGCTCCAAGTACTGAGAGGAAGGGAAATTAATATACAAAACAAAAGGAGATGTGCTATGTGTGTCTTTGGAGAGTGTTGCGTGTCCGTGAGTGCAATATAAGTGCAATATATTGCACTCACGCGAAGGACACTGGGCGCGAGCACCTACTTGCCCGAGAGTGTGAATGAGAAATTTAGAGATTAATTTAAATATTTCAAAAATTAATTTGAATAGGTGAATATTCCCCGGTAGGCGAAATAATTTAAAATATTTAGTATATTTTCAGTCTCAGCATAATCCAATTCAAGTAGCAAACTCAAACTCAAAGCATTTATTTCAAATAAACCAATTACAGGCACTTTTGAATAGTCAAGGGGTCGGTCAGTCAGAAATATGAAGCTAGTCGCCCATTCCAAAGCGTAGTAGGTACCTATGGAGAAGAACGGGCAAGAAACTCCACGGACACTCTTTTAAATAAAATAAAATGGTTACATAATATTGGTTACATCATTCAAGTTGAAGTTATACATGTGAGAACGATGCAAAACATTAAAAGCGTCCGTTAGAAATAAAAATATAAATTAAATTAAAATCGCCGTGGCAGCTAAGAGATGACCAGTCCCTACTGACGGCGCCCGTTCACGAACATGACGCTTGGATTAGCACCATTCAGCTCAACCATTTTGAAGGGAGCTAAATGATCCAACACACGCGCCACCGCCAGCGAGACATTAGAGTGAGCATGACATACTCTCAGCCATTTCGTAATAGTTTTTTTTAACATTTTCTGCATATAGGGTGTATATTTAATATCTTATTAACCTTGTTATAGTACGGACGCGTACGGACCAGTCCTGTGTCGTCGCTGTGAAACAATGTTCTACCACCTCACGTGTGTCTCTGTTCCGGGAGCCCGTACGGGTCTCCCATACAGAAAAAGTCACTGGCTCCTAAAATACAAGTACTCTAACCTAGCTCTGGAGCCAGGGTCTCAAATTTTTCTGTAACCTGTTTATGGCAATAAAGACTATATTATTATTATTTTTAGTTTTTCACTGTTCTTATTATTATAATATATTATATTACATAGTGAAATTAATTTGTAAAGTTATGTCTAACGCGGATAAAGAACTGAGAACCACGCAAAATATATCAAGCGTATTTTTCTGAAACCCTTATTACCATTTTAAAGATAATTTAACTATACGTGTTTTATTAAAATACCTTTTGTTTTACGTATAATAAATTAATAATGCGTCTAATTTGGAACAGCGCTCCTTGATGGACGAGTCCTATTAGTGGCTGGCTGGACGCAAGCTGACCAATCAAGGTCACTGGCATATACCTAACTGCGTCTTAACTAGAGATGGGATTATATCCGGTAAATTCCCAGCTAAAATTAAATTTGGGCAAATACCGAGTATTGACCCGGGTCAATTCCCAAATTGTGGGTATTTACTTTTATAAGAATGATGTAGGCTGGCTTTGACACTTGACTGTTCTGACAGAGCCATATGCGTGAAAAAGTTAAAAATTATGTGTTAAACTATTGTTTAAAACCAGATAAAAATGGAATAAACTTAAAAGATTATTGAAAATAGACGAATCGAAAAGGAAATTATGAAAATTAAATTTATTAATTAGGTATGCCCAGTCTAAACAAAAGACATCCGTTGAACAATCATTCGCAAATCAACAATCAATCAATCTGCCTAGCCTTTTCCCAACTACATATGTTGAGGTCGGCTTCCAGTCTTACCAGATGCAGCTGAATACCAATATTTTACATGGAGTGACTGCCTATCTGACCTCCACAACCCAATAACTGGGTAACACGATACCCCTTGGTAAAACTGGGACTAATGAAGAGGAGCGAGAGGAGCTGCCCGAACTGCTCGACGACGACCGTGACGATGAGCGAGATGAGCTTCAGACTTTCGGGCTTCTGACGACCCGCAACGACTGTTAAAGATCCACAAATGACAGCCGGGACCAACGGCTGAACGTGCTTTTCCGAGGCACGGAGGAGTGTCGGTATATAAAGATGGTCACCCATCCACGGTCCAACCAATAGTTTCTGTTAATTTTCCCGACAATATTTGACAGGAACTAGAGATTTCAACATGTTTTGTTGTGATGTTTCGCACGTGTAAACGCATGTTTGTATGTTGGTTTGTATGTGTAAAACAGTTATCAATGTCAAAGAAGACCATGAAAAATATTTTCTGACCCTACTCAATCGAGAATACTTTTCCAAAAAACAAATATTATATTATTCGGTATTATCGGTATCTGTATTACTCTATAGTCTACTGGCTTCATTCATAGTCTGTGACTGCCACTGACTTATTTCATTCATTCAATCGAATTATCGAACTCTCATTCGTTCATTTCAGATCACGGCGACGCTAGATAAATAATTTGTTTTGTGCAGAAATTAAATTAATATCCATCTGATTGCGAAAACGTTTTGTAATGTGTGTATTTTTACAGATTATATATATATTTTTTGAATTAAATCAAAGTGAGCTATTTTCATTAAGTGAAATTTGGTTTCAGGGCGCGAACAAAATCGCCTTCGGCGGCTTCAGATAAAGAGAAAAAGAAACCACGGGAAAGCAAAAAGAAGAAAGGTGATTCTGGATCTAGCAGCAGTGAGAGTAGTGGCAGGTATGTTACCCTGCACTGATATTCCTAAACTTAGTTTTTTGTAGTTTGATAATAAGTAAGGTTATGTTTCTGAGCCGTATTTTTATAGAAAATGAATACGTAGGGTATTCATTTTCTGTAGCTTTCATTATCTATATAGTTTTTGGTTGGTAAATCTAGTTATAGTTCTTCCCTAGTCTTAACTAGTAAATAAATTGTGTTGTGTAGTTCCTCAGAGAGCAGCTCATCTCGCTCATCGTCACGGTCGTCGTCGAGCAGTTCGGGCAGCTCCTCTCGCTCCTCTTCATCATCTAGCTCATCCAGCAGCAGCAGTAGCAACAATGACCGCTCCAGACCAAAGAAGAAGTAAGTACACAATGCGGACACTCCCAATATTAATACCATTAGGAAATAAGTATTTAACATTTACTTGGACACTAAACGCCCATAGCGCAATGACAATAAAAATTCTATTGTCTCTTTGTGTCCTTCAACCAATTAATTACTTACTTATAAATAAACATGTTGTGGCTATAGTGTTACAAATACCCTCTTGATCTATAAATAATTATTATTGACCTAAAAATATTAAACGATTGGTAACCTATTTCAGAACTTCCCCGAATAAGAGCCCTGTGAAGGATCGCCGTGAACCTGACAGAGATAAAGTAAGGGACAGATCACCACTTGATAAGAAGAAATTAGCTGCACCCTCATCTAATGATAAGGGAAAAAGCAAGGAGAAACATGATAGGTAAGTAGTGGTCATAACTCAAATTAATATTACTTTTATTATTATTTTCAGACTAGCTGTAACTGCTAATAATACCAGAAATATTTTCCATAACTTTCTTTCCATTTTGTAATGCTCAGTCTGCTTCAGATATTAATCAGAATGTTTACTATTCAGATCACCTGGCCGCAAAAAGCGTGAGCGCTCCCCTCCGCCACGCCCCACAAGAATTCACATAGGGCGTTTGACTTTGAATGTCTCCAGAGATCATGTTCATGAGATATTCTCAACATATGGTACTGTGAAAGCAGTTGAGTTTCCCATGGACAGATTACATCCCCACAATGGACGGGGATATGCATATGTTGAGTTCAGTAATGCTGATGAAGCTGAGAATGCCATGAAACACATGGATGGAGGTAAATAAAACAAGGCTTCCTCAATACTATTAACACTTTGAAGGACACTATACGCTCATAGGCGTCATAACAATAAAACTTCTATTGTGTCTCGTACAGTGTCCTTGAATGCGTTAAGTATATTAATCTGACTTAAATCCATCCATCTATATGGGCACAGACAAATGGTAATCATTCCTGGTTTTATTGAGAATTCTCAATTAAACCAGGTATCCCAGTTTCAATAAAATTTGTATAACAGAATGCACACTATTATTATAGGTCAGATCGACGGCCAAGAAATTACAGCGGCGCCGGTGTTGATACCGTCGCGTCCTCGTCGGCCCTCCCCGCGCCCACCGCCGCCCAGACATGCCCCGCCTCGACGACACTCTCCTCCTCGGTTAGTATTAGTACCTATACTAAAATAGATGTCATTTGTTGAGTTCTATGTAAAAATAAACTAAGAGAATGTTAACAGGCTAACCATATTCAATAGCCGGGTCCAGACCTGCCAGACCGCCTCGCGAGGCAAGTGCCCTGACGCGTAAAGAATGTGAAATATCACGCGCGTCATAGGAGGCGCGTCCGCACAGACTGAGCGTGTTTCCTCGTGAGGCTGATCTGGATTCTGGACCCGGCTAAAACCTCAGATCCATTGGTATTGATAATGTCATAATTAAATTAGGTAGCTAGACTGTGCTAATATTTTCTTCCGTTGTGTGCAGGTACCGGCGCCGCAGCCCGCTGCCCCGGCGCCGCTCCCCGCCGCGGCGGCGCCGCTCTCGCTCGCGCTCGCCCCGCGCGGCCCCGCGCCGCCGACGTTCCAGGTCCTCCTCCTCCTCCTCCCGATAACTCCTCCACACACACACACACACACACACACATACTACACACCCTTGCATGAAGTACCCCAACACAACAGATTTTTTGACCTATCTAAGTTTGGGAGGCTCTCAAAGTTACCAATCAATGGTACATGTTCCAGAAATAACACTGAGGTAAGTATAAATCTACTTCCCATCTTTATGGTCGATTCCAGTATAATAATTGTATTGTAGACTTGTTGTAATAATGGCGATATGATGAGCAGGTAAGTATTTGTCTTTATGACTTTGCACCATTTATTTGAATAAACTTTTAATGAGACATTTCTTGTTATAAAAGCTTGCAAAATGGAAACAACTGAGTGAGTGATCAATGCAGATGAACTGTATCAATATATGACTTTAAATAGTGTGAAGTGTAATGTAATAATAATGTATTTGTAATATCCGAGGAATCCTGACTTTTTTTGCTAATAAATTGTATTAGTAATCTGACTTTAATTTTTATTCCCAGATCCAAAGATCCGGTTTCCAATGCCAAGTAGAAAACTTGTTCTACCATTCAGAATGTATCTCATCCTATGTTACAAATAATAATATTTTAAGGATCTTGATGTATTTCATTTAGTAGTCTAGCTAGTATGTATGTCGCTGCCATCTGGTTAAATTAGCCAGCTAATTGGACGCCTAGGCTGTTCATTAAACGCAGTTCAACATCCTAGGCCGATAGTTAATTAAACTAAAATCATTCAACGTTTAGCAACTTGGCGTATTGAAAGTCAGCCCTTTGAAGATGACTGACCAAGACTCAGCCAAGTGAATCAAATGGTGAAAAAAAATCTGCGAGCAAATTGGAAATAGCGTTCGCCGGCCGCTACCGCGGCACCGCTCGCTCGGCTCGCGCGCGGTTGGTCACTGTTCTAACCTAACCTATTTCACCTAGTTTTAACTAAATTCCTACATGACATTCAGCCATCTGGTTCAACGTTGCGCTCAATGACTTGGTTAGTTGTCCTTCAGCTATTTAATTGGTTGCCGGCGCTTAATGCTCGGCCTAGGCGTCCAATTTGCTGGCTAATTTAACCAGATGGATGCGATATGTACACCTATACATAAATAATAAAATTGTAGCGAACTCAAAACTGTACATTGAATATATTGAAAAAAAAGTAATTGCTACGAGGTCTGGGAACGATTCTAATGTCGCAAATATACGTAATATTTGTCTGTTTATCTGAAAGTATGTTCCAGCATCACGCAAATATAGAATCTCTTTTGAATATGGTTCAAATAATATCTCTGGTGGGCTGAACTAAGCCAATCACGGCACGGCAAGATTGCTAGGGAGGAGCCTTGCATAAAACAAATAGAAAATGTTTTAATTTTACACGGAAGCCAGATAGCAGTTGCTCTGATTTCAAGATGCGTCTTAGGCACAGAGCACGGAATCGTCGTTCCGATAGCGTTTAGAAACGGCTGTATAAAATCGGTGGCGACAAAAGAGCGTTGAGCGCTATCACGCTATCACGGATCGCCATTCAAGGCGACGGCCTTTTTTTTTATTTGTAGGGGAAATTATCAAATAACTTCTCCCGCTCTGGGTGGAGAGGGAGGGCGTGTCAGACTCTTACTGACTAAAATCCACCCGTGTTCCTTCCGTTGCCTGTACGTTGCCAGGGGCCACGGTATCCCTTTCGGACTTTCCCGCAACCCCGGCAGGCATCGGTCCTATCGGATAAATGTATATTCACAGCACGCCGATTTACTGTGGATTTTAACAAGTGCAGCTGTCAAAAGGCGACGGCCTTGAATGGCGATCCGTGACGCAAACTGACTAGTTTATGTCGTATTGCGAGTAAACGGTGACACACACACACTCCTTTCGCCAGATAGGTTGTTTTAGCAGCTAGAACGTGAGCCTTAGAGCCTGTACACACGATGCGTTGCGGCGCCACACCGCAAAGATTTCACCGCATAAGAGTCTGTGCACCCAATGCGTTGTGGCGCCGGAGCGTCGTCGCTGCGGCGTCCTACATCGTGTTTTTTTTGCAAATTTGTACCGCGTACTTCACGTTTCCATTGACTTAGAGCCATATTAGACTATCATAGAAATATGATCAGAGATGTACATTCGAGTCATTTTTACATGAAGAACCTATGAAGGTTTAATAACTACATAATAATATGGTCTATGATCATAGTTAAGGGATCCTAATTGACAACAAGCGTACAAATATGATCATATTCGTCTAACTTAAAAAATTGCTAAATCAAACCCGGCGAAATCGTTATCCATCTTAAGTATGACGTTTATATGATCATATAAGTGTAACATGTAAAAATGAAGAACAGCATCATTTAAATATGATCAAAGAATTTGAGATATTAAATCATATTTGTATGATAATATCATATCATATTTGTAGTGTAATTGGGGCCTGAAACCTAATGCAAAAAACACAGTCACTTGAGCGACGCCGCCGCGGGCACAGCTAGTCGTAATTAATATAACATCCAAAATAATAAATAGTATCAGGTTCCAATTTTATTTCCAATAATTTTACAATATGTCTGGTAATCTGAGACCAAAATTTTTCCTTTGTATAAATGGTTTTCTTCTAGCAACAGGAGCTCACGTACAGAACTAAAACAAAAATGTATATCAGCTATCGGGTTCAAGCAGATGATTTTTCTGTATAGTTGATCTCGTAATTGTTTTACCACCCTAAGCTTCTTTCTTTCTTTCTCGTGGTTAGTGACTAACGTGTCGAAACTTTTTATGACACCCATGGGCCTCTGACATGGCGTCGAGAAATATCTCTCAGGCATGTCGGTTTCCTCACGATGTTTTACTTCACCGATTTTGAAGCAAGTGATAATTATACAATACGCACATGAATTCGAAAAGTCAGAGGGGCGTGCCTTGGGTTCGAACTCGAGACCTATGACTTGGCAGTCCGACGGTCGCACCACCAGGCTAACACTTGCAAACCTACACCATAAGGTTGAATGTGAGTTTATGTGGTGTGCGTAGCCGCAGCGGAAAAAAATCGAATTTCTTCATTTCAGTTTAGCAGATATTTAGTGTATGACGTCGTGTAATTGTGTATGGTAAGTACAAATTTGTGCATCCAACCATTGGGGAACTATTCAACAAAAACTGTTTCCGCTGGAACTACGTTATCCTAGCGGCACTTTTTTTTTTCTATGGACGTACAAGAAAAATAATTCATTCAATAATTAGTGTGTAACGAGAGGTAAGGTAGGAAATGTGTATGTTTAAATGAAATCATAAAACTGCGAAGATAATCAAGTATCCGCTGCGCTGACGTTTGGCTATTTTATTAAAATCATATAAAACGGTTTAGTGTATAGTTGTTATTTTTATACACGTTGCTTTGAATTTCTATAATGTTTGTGAAAACAGAATTTGAAAAAACATACCGTTCAGAATATATACACATAATTATTAGGTCCTAGTACTTAAAATAGGAACTCTAGAGCCTGACTTATAACGTTTATTTATATCTTGTAAGGGTCTACAATGTCCTGCCAAATTCCATTTATGTGCTTAGTAATTAATGAGCAATAGCATAATTTACTACGACTGGACCAATATATTGTAAGACATCCGATCGTAGGACTTTTTAATGGAAAAGCAAAATAAAACATTCCGATATTTAGTGTATCACATGTAGAATTTCAGCTCATTACATTAAATAATTAAAGAGATATAATAAAAATACCAGTACAACCGCAATACATGGATAAACCGACCAAGTTTGAATGGCTACAAAAAAGCGGCCGTGCAGTATATAGAGCTAACGTTCTAAAATTTCCAATGAAACTGAACGCGTTCAGCACATCTAAACCGCGTTAAAGGGCTGTTAGTGTGTCCTCGCGTACATTTGGGAGTGGCGCGAGGACACACTAACAGCCCTTTTAAACGCCGGGGCTCAACTCCGCTGCCGCGAGAAATCGCGGCACAGCGGACAGAGCTCCGGCGTGATCTCATGGCGTCATGGAGAGTGCGGTTGTCGCAACCAAGTGCTGGGCACGCCACTATTGCGGCGATAAGTCCCCTCTTTGAGGAGTGGCTAGAGAGCCACCACGGCGTCCTCACCTTCCGCCTGACGCAGGTCCTCACCGGACACGGTTGTTTCGGGAGGTTCCTGTGTCGTATCAGGCGGGAGGAAAAGCCCGGGTGTCATCACTGCGTGGATCGCCTGGAGGGCACGGTTGAGCATACGGTGGAGGTCTACCCGGCTTGGGCAGAGCATCGCCGTGTCCTCGTGGAGGCGATCGGTAGCGGGGGGATCTCTCGCGTCCAGGCCATGGTACGGAGCGAGAGGGCATGGGAGGCCGTCACCTTCTTCTGCGAAGCAGTAATGCTCGCGAAGGAGGAGGCAGAACGCGTGAGGTAGAGGCAAATTTCGCGCCCTCACGCCCAGCCGCCGCAGGAGACGCCCTGGGCGTCGGGAATCGCAAGGGCGATTCTCGGCCACCGTAGGTGCGGGCTTGCGGACGATGAGCAATGGGTAGCTCGCGCCGTCCGATAAGGACCAGGCCCGGGTCGACGGCGCGTTGTGTTCCACGCGCGCCTCAAAGAGATGTCAGCAAGTGAAGGGGTCCGATAGGACCGATGCCTGCCGGGGTTGCGGGAAAGTCCGGAAGGGATACCGTGGCCCCTGGCAACGTACAGGCAACTGAAGGAACACGGGTGGTTTTTAGTCTGCTCCACCCAGAGCGGGAGAAGTTATTTGATAATTTCCCACAAATTGCTGTGGAATATTGACACAGGCAGCTCTTGAACGCGGTGTAAAAGCGCTGATCGTGTTCAGTTTCATTGGTGAAATCAGCACTTACTGGTGAAATTTCATTTTCATGGAGAATTTTTGTCTTCTTCTTAGCATGTCTATGGCAAAAATAACAGGAAAAGAATATGTTCTTAGATTTTTAAATTTGTTTGGCCCAAACCTCAACAACGCGAATACAGTTCGCTGACGCTGCAATTTTTGTCAAACGTGATAAAGTAATTACGAGGTCGACTATACTTATGGTTTGTTTTTCATTTTTTTATTATCTACTTACGGATATTGTATCTTCATATTTTTTGGACCCCTCACTGGATTCCATGCTGATATAGGTGCTTTATTTGCAAGCATCAAACCGGCGACCGCAGTATACAAACCATATTCTTGGCACATTTTTTCCTGTAACAATGATAAAATTTAAACATAAATACTGCAGCAAACATTAACCAGTTAATTCAATCCAATAAAACAGTCGGTTATCAGTTACCCTCCACTCTGCGAGCATGAAATCGGCGTCGCTGATGGCCGAGGCAGCTTTGTCAACGTGATCAATATTTGAGAAATGAGGCAAGTAGTTTTCTTCCAAAAAGTTTACAAAAGAAATGGGCTGACTTATGAACTGCTCAATGATGTCTTCAGGAGAATGTGTAAACTTTTTACAGCTAGTTTCCGATTCTATTACTGCAAACAAATAAAATTTAGCTTATGGCTTTTCTGATAGTAGATACAGACGCCAGCACATTAACCTACTACAATCTATCAAATGTATTTAATAGATTTTCAACTTTATAACTAAAGCATAAGATTCAAAGTTGATTGGGAAAATTTTACAGTTTCGGGTAGGTTGACCTGCTGGAGTCTGTACAAATAAACATATTTAATAAAAATACCTTTAGGATTCAATACTCTGCCCACTCCATGTAATATGCTTACTGTTTGATCCTTCCCTAATGATATAAATTTACTAGTACTCTGCTTTTTCTTTCTTATGGCCTTGCTTTTTGATTCTTTCCCTTGTACTATGCTTGTGTCCATGTTTTGCTTAGATCCTCCTAAAACAAGTATTATATACATTACTTTATTAAAATAATTACATGTCAACCTTCGGCATATAGAAAAATAGCAGAAACACTGATATAAGTTGGGGATTAAGACTGGACTTACCTTTCAAGCATGCAAAATGTAAATTCAATACTGCCGACCTCACATCCCCAGCTGATGAGTTGACCACACATTCTATGACATCAGCTGATGGGCAGTTATAAACTGCAGTGTGCTTCTTGCTTATTATGGTGGCCACTCGTTTTAGAGCACCTTTTAGATTTGTTGGTGCTACACTGTTCAACCTGTAAAACCGAAAATTGTCATTATAAGTAAGACAATTGAAACTAGTACATACAACTATATTGGTGATACCATTGCTTCTCATCAAGGGATACCAAAGCTTAGAAGTAGAGTGCTAATACTTACGAAATATGGTGTATGTTGAACTGCTCTTTCAAACTTTGTGTGAAGATGTTGGTAGCAGAATTCTTATTATCTGTATGAGTTTCTGAACAAATGAATACTATTGGTGATTTTGCTCTTTGCCTGTATTGCCTGTACATTATTAAAATAAATTACATGGTGTACAAAAGTAATACCTTCTGATGGTCAATTAGAGACAACAATCAAATAAATAACTTACTGTAATACTTCTGTAAATTCTGAGGGTGTTCTCAAAAAGGTATTGGGAAAATCTTCTACCAATACCATTTTTCTACTATTATCATCTAACAGAGATGTAAAATTGGCAGCATTTAATATAAAATCCAGGAATCGCACAGATTGTCTTTGCTTAAATTCAAATTCTCCTGAAAATGAAAATACAAATAAGTAACAGCAATTTAATAAAAAGACGTCATTTTCATCCTATGCCAGTAAATTTACTTAACATTACTTCCTATGACTAAGTATAGATGAATAGTTATTCTTGCTTTTATTCAGTGAAATAAAAGAACTGGAAATTACCATTTTCAGAGGGAATGTCAATATCCACTGGGGTGATCCATTCAGTAATTCTAACATTATACTTAGTTGCCAGCACACGTAAAGTTATGGTTTTCCCACAACCAACAGGCCCGGTCATGAGGAGCATATCACTGTTATTGTTATTGCTCACGGCCTTGACCCATTCTTCTATTTCTTGCACCTTCTTATTGTGTACAGCTAAATCTTCTACATTAACAGGTTCAAATGTTTTCATCCAATGTTTATGATCTGTTATAATAACAGGTTTCTGGCTTAAGGTTGAATCCAACACCTTGAAGTAAATAAAATTATAAATTGGCAGAGCTTTTTTAAATCTCACCAATATCGTTTGTAGGCATTCACAAACATACCTCACTTTCCACTGGCTCTATGTCTTCAGGTACCTTCTGAGTGTGCGTTTCCTTTTTCAAATTTTTTGATGGTTTCTCTTCATCATCAAAATCAAACATTGGTTTGAACCATTTCTTCTCCTGTACCAAATAAAATACTTGATTATTGAGTAGGTACAGAAAAATCTAACAATTTACACATGAACACTAATAACTTACCTTCTTTAAACTGTTAGGCATTTTGAGAAAGGATGCAGTTCTATTTATGACTAGAAGAAGTAAATAAAATAACAACCGAATCAAATTCGAAACTTTCAACAGCTGTTGAGCGGTTGAGGTCTGTGGTTGAGGTCACAGATAACTATATACTAGTCGTAGAGTTTGAATTGATTGATTCCACATATCTTTATAATCTGTGATTCCACAGACTATCTAGAGATAGTACTTGAGTTAATACGTTAGTTGACTGCTGACAGCTGCGGATGTTTTTTTATTATTTTACCAAACCTGGTTACTGATCCTTTTAGCTACGCCAATGAGGGTCCTCGTTGGCGTAGCTAAAAGGATCAGTAACCATGAAAACCTACAGTAATTTTTATCTTGGGTTGTGAGGAACTGTCACCGCACATGAGAGATATTGAGCGCTTAATAGTTTCCTATTAAGCGGTCAACGGAGTCATAAATCGTTGCAGATTTGATGTATAAGTATGGTGTAGTAAGCCCAAGCCACGCGCTGCTTACGGGCTAGCTGCCGCGGCGCAGTCGGTGAACAAAAAATGACAGACCTGGTCAATTTTCATGCTCATTTTTTTAGTTCCAGTCAAAGCCACCAAGCCAGATGTTTCCTGCACTCAAACTCAAACTCAAAGTCTTTTTTTCATCATGAATTGTCAAGGGGTCGATCAGTCAGAAAGATGAAACTTATTGCCCATTCCAAAGCGTAGTAGGTTCCAATGGAGAAGAACGGGAAAGAAACTCCACGGACACTCTTATAAATCAAAATATTGTTTACATCATTCATGTTGAAATTATACATGTGAAAACAACGTAGAAAGACGTACACGCTAAAAGCGTCCGTAATAAAAACAATTCAAAATTAAATAAGCCATGGCAGCTTAGAGATGACCAGTCCCTACAGACGGCGCCCGTTCACGAACATGACGCGACGCATGGATCAGCACCATGCAGTTCAATCTTTTTGAAGGGAACTAATGGTCCAACACACGCCACCACCAGCAAGACATTTGAGTGAGTATGACATACTCTCAGCCGCCAGGGCTCATTCAAGTCACTGAAAGATGTACCCAGTAATAGTAGTTTTGTAGTGGTCACAGTGCTCACACATATACGTCTATGGTGCTATGCAATTATATAATAAGTACTGATTGAATTTATACAATGCCAAGATAGTTTTTGAATCTTTAGCAGCTCCAACAATATTTTCATCTAGTTTATGCGCTCTTGTTGAGCTAGACCAGCGTTGAGCCAAGGATTTTTGTCAGCGATGTAATCCCCCAACTTATAATATGCTTGGCAGCATAGTGTGCGTTTTATATAAGTCTAGGTTTTTCCCGCGGCTTCGCTCGCATCGAGGTCTGAAATTATCCCACGAAAACGTACTAGACTGGGATAAAAAATATCTTAGGTGATAAACAGACCTAAGACAATACAATACATATTACAGTACTGATATACCGACCGTGTATACACCCCTTTAAATAGTGCGCTTGACTTTACACTGTTCGTTTACGAAATTAGGTAACAGGCAGGTGAGTTAAGATTTATAAAACACTGATGTTAGTTTCAAAAGTTATTTTTATCACATTTTTAGACCAATAAGTGCCAAGTGTATAAGTGTTATTAGATTTTATATGTACTTGGGTTCATAAAATCAAGTTAAACATAACAATCAAGTGTTATATTTTTATTTTTGTGTTCATTATTTTTCAAAGTGTAATATTGTTTTCTTTGTGAACGATCCACAAATTACGTAAAATTGGCACCTTCCTAAAGATTTTCAATCGTTTAGTTTTAAGTGAAATTGCGTATTTATATTCGACACGAGTCATAGTTGCTTAATGCGTTGATATTGTAAGTGCACTGTCTATACCAATTTTACAAAAACTATTGTGTTGATTTAAGCTGACAATAAAGTGTGGTTCTGTGTTTACGTATTTTTCAGGCAAGATGCAGGCTATCAAAGCTTTGGGAGTCACAGCTCCTTCAACACTTTTGTCTGTTGTTAAGAAAGGTGGTTTTGCGCCCATCGTAGATCAGATAAGGCAAACCCATTTACCAGCTCCCAAGCCAAATGAAACAAGACCATACTCGCCATTTCAAGATGCTAGCAACATGGCTGAGATGGCAGTAGCTAGGCTTGACGACTTATTAAATTGGGGAAGAAAGGGCTCAATATGGCCCATGACCTTTGGGCTGGCCTGTTGTGCCGTGGAGATGATGCACATCGCAGCTCCTCGCTATGACATGGACAGGTATCTAGCAAAACAATAATAGTATGTCAAAATAATTAAGAGATTTTTATTGTAAGATCATAATCATTTTGAATATTTCTTTGTAAGTAAATTCATTATTGTAAACCTTCATAATCAACAAATTCCTATCAACCAAAGGGCCAACAATTTACCCATGTGTTAGATTAGAACATTAAGTACCTAATATGTGGTATTCTCTAGCTGCAGCCCTCAAATATTTTATTTTTGTTTTGATTAGTAATTGACTAATCAGTTTCAATGTCAAATCAGCCACGGATTAGTAGAAAGTTGTTCTTGAAAGTTTCACCAGTGTCACACTTTATTATATTTTCAAGGTATGGTGTAGTGTTCCGTGCATCTCCCCGGCAATCTGATGTGATGATTGTAGCTGGTACTTTGACGAACAAAATGGCACCTGCTTTGAGGAAAGTCTATGATCAAATGCCTGACCCACGATGGGTAATTTCTATGGGTAGCTGTGCGAACGGTGGTGGTTACTACCATTACTCTTACTCAGTTGTAAGGTAAGAAATATACTTATTAAAGGATCCAAATTCACATTTTACAGCTTAATGAGAAAGCAAACCACCTCCATCCGGTTAACCCAGTTACAAAATTAAATGCAGTTTTAAAACATAGCTCACAACTATTTTTAATTAATTTATTTATTTAATTCACAGAGGTTGTGACCGTATAGTTCCCGTTGATATCTATGTGCCTGGATGTCCACCAACAGCTGAAGCTTTACTCTATGGAGTTCTTCAATTACAGAAGAAAGTAAAACGAATGAAAACAGTTCAAGTATGGTACAGGAAATAAATTAATTCAATCAATAGTAGATGCTTTTATATTTATGTAAATTTAACTCTCTGTTGCAGTAATAAATGCTATAGTTCAAGCATATGTTATCGTTGTTTAATTTAAATCCAGCATTGAAGCTTCAAGCGTCGCGTCGTACCAGTAGCGGCGTCAGGGTAGCCTGTGAACTAGAGAGGCGCCACGGCGTCCTCACCTTCCGCCTGACTCAGGTCCACACCGGACATGGTTGTTTCGGGAGGTTCCTGTTTCGTATGAGGCGGGAGGAAACGCCCGGGTGTCATCACTGCGTGGATCGCCCGGAGGACACGGTGGAGCATACGGTGGAGGTCTGCCTGGCTTGGGCAGAGCATCGCCGTGTCCTCGTGGAGGCGATCGGTGGCATGGGAGGCCGTCACCTCCTGCGAAGCAGAGCAGAGCGGGAGAAGTTATTTGATAATTTCCCATAAAAAATAAAAAATAAGTTTGTTGATCTAAATGTGATTTGCGGCCGTATCAATATAGATTAATAGATAGAATTATGATTATAAAAATCATCTAAGTTCTAAGAACCCTTTTGAATTACTATTTCCAGAAATCATGACATTTACTCTAACATATGGAGTTATATTGCTGATTCTAATGATTATAATTCTGCAAAACCGTATTTGTTACGGTCGCGAATCATATTTTAAACAACATAAAACCTGATACTGACCTGCAAATTAAAATCTGCAAAAAACGTAAGAAAATTTGTATTTTGCGGGCTATCTTAGAGCATCTCCCTTAAGGGTCTGCGCAGGTGGAACATCAAGATGCATGATCAGCTTTAATTGATTAATTGAAAATGAAATAGAGTTAAAAAAAAGCTTGCGTGCAAGATATAATTCCATGCGGCATGTGAGCGCTTATGTTACTCGCAAAAACGAACAGTCGCCACGCAGCACATAAGTTTTACCAATAGAGAGATAGCTGAAGAGTTTAGTTCTTCTAAACTGCACAATGGATTTGATGCGGCATTCATTTCCTCATAATTTAGAGAACTTATTCCGGTAGTTTTGTGTATACCTAATACATTCATATTAGGTATACCTACTCATGTAAAATAAAGACATTTCGGTGTTTTTCAAGTCGTATAAACTGTGCGATGTAGGGGCGGGTAGCCAGTTGGTCATAATTGAGTATTCTGGTGACGATAGCGTACGCGAGCATCCGCTAGACTGCTAGAGCGCGCGCGCGCGGATCCTCGAAACATCCGCTGTACAAATGCTGTTCATCATTTGAGGAGTTCCATGTAACTTTTTCATTGAACTCCGGGTTCCAACTCCTCAATCCTAATGCTGCAGGGTTACTGCATGGTTACCTAAACCATGAAGTTTAAGGATCAGTCGATTGTCAATTGAAATTTTTGTACCAAGTAGAGACTACTACTAAGTCTTTGACCAATGTGTTGCCAGTGATGACTTAAGGACTTGTCACACTTGAGGCGTTCTGCGTCCTGCGGTCCGGTCAACTCGAACGCTGCCCGTACCCTAAAATTAATCATGGTCAGGGCCAACCGGTCAGCGAACTTTTTTTCTTCTTAAATATGAACTGCCCGGACCGCCGCTAGCTGCCCGCTGCCCACCAGCCCACAACCAGGCAGCCCTTCCGCGTCTTTCCCACCTCGACCGCCTGCCCGGTGCGTTCCCTACGTTCTTTGCTTGTGCTCGCGTAGTCAGATTATAATTACATAAAATATACATATATAAAATGCAAATGATGTTCATATCGGGTGCGTGCAGCGTTCGATTTGACCGAACCGCAGGACGCAAAACGCCTCCAGTGTGACAAGTCCCGTGGTCGCCCACAATGGGCCTCATTATAAAGCTGGACGTCACCCAAAGGGCATTGGAGAGGGCTATGCTTGGAGTGGGAAACTCCTTGATCGAATCAGAAATTAAGAGATCTGTAGGAGAACCAAAGTAACCGACATAGCCCGAAGAATTGCTGAACTTAATTGGCATTAGGGGCAGGGCACATGGCTCTTGCATTGAACTGATGGCTGATAGGGCCGAAAGGTTCTGGAGTGGCGACCACGAACCGGAAGACGTCGCGTTGGAAGGCGCCCACAAGATGGACCGATGACCTTGTGAAGGCTGCAGGAATCCGCTGGATGCGAGAAGCACAGAAGGTCCAAGTGGCGATGCTTGGGAGAGGCTTATGTCCAGCAGTGGACTAGGACTTCTTTCTACTAAAATGATGAGAGACTACCATGGTAGGTACTCTGATTTCTAACTCCTCAATTCTTAACCTACCTACCCGAGAAGCTATGATTTTCGAGCTCGCTCCTACATCCTAGGTTACAAGCTATAGCTATTTCCGTGAAAAGCAAATGTCTAAGGTGTAGTGTAGATGAAGATACACCTCCCTGAAAATAGGTCCTACTGCCGGCGCCCATGCATCACCCATGCCTTGATGGCAGCAACTTAATCCCACCAAAAAAACTTTTACATAAAATAAACGACGATAGGAAAACAAAACAGCATATCATAGCAGCCTGGCAGACATTGTATCGTAAAAAAATCTTTAAATAAAAGTATTTTCATACCGCACCAAAACCTTTTATAGTCGATTATTGGGAATATCAATAAAAAAAAAAAAATAGCAGAATGGAAGTGAGGGAATAAAATGTCAGTTGCGTAAACGAACATGATTGGCGATGGCACATCGGGCTAAATTCGAAACTTTGCGTAGTAGGGCAACATGGTCAAAGGAAATATGATCTCAATTTTATAGGAAAATAAAACTGCATAGGTATTTTGTTTATTCAAAAAGCTGCTGCATGAGCCAGGAATCCAACCCGACCCCTTTTGTGTATGCAGTGTATGAGATGGGACTTCAAGCAAGGCGAAATTCGAAACTGTGACTGAATTACTGAAAGAGCAAAGTGGTAATGGAACCATGACCTCGATTTATAAGGAGAATAAAACTTCTTTTTTATTTTTTGTAGCTTCTGCCTGAGAGACTGGAATCGAATGATTTTAAACATAGTATTAATTTGCAGTATTTGATCCTAATCAGAAATACTATCGCTCGGTATACAGGAAGCTTTTTAGGGTTCCGTATGTCCGAATAAAAAAAAAACGGAACGTTAATAGGATCACTCGTGTGTCTGTCTGTCTGTTCGTCTGTCACAGCCAATTTGCTTCTAATCTAATGGACCGATTATTGAAATTTGGTACACATATCAATTTCTGTGACCCAAACATGGATATGTTACGAAAATAAACAAATTTTGATATGGGGGTAATTTTGAGAGACAAAAAAAAAAACTGTATAGCACACTGTACTGTTTGACATATCACATGAAAGGGCTTACTGTGAGGGTCTCAAGTACCTATATTTATATTATAATTAAAAATAAATAGTTTTAAAGTTATTTAAGAAAATATATGAAAATTTACCTTATGTCCGAAAAAAATAAGCAAAATAAAAAAAATACAGAAAATATACATACATAACATCACGCCTGTATTACCCAAAGGGTTAGGCAGAGGTGTACCTATAGTACACCCACATTTAGCCAGTTAAGTCTATTTTACGTGGGACGCGGCAGTAAGCGGCCGGCGAGCCGTCTACTATTCTTTTCAGTATATTAAAATGTACTCTGACTATTCTGTATAGCTATCGTAAAATAGCATTTGATATAAAATCCTAACTTGAATGAGAAGTTATTTGATTTGTCGGAGCGGTGCTGTTATAATGAGCGATGTCCTTTAGTCCCATGTAATAGGGGGCGAGCCTATTGCCACCAACCGGGCAGAAAATCCAGACTCCGGGCTGCTACTGAGCAATGCCAGGTGGCAAAACCCAATAACATTTTGCCTGACCCGGGAATCGAACCCAGGACCTCATGCTCAACACTACCGCTTGCGACCACTGGACCAACGAGGATTCTATACTTATAGATTACAGGAAAACCTATAAGAAGTCCTGTAGGAAGTCTTAAAATGACATGGTGTAAATCTCCCAATATTGTGTGTACAAACTTACCATTGCAGTTGGAATGTATGGAACTTTGTTCTTGGGATAAATTCATCTAAGTACGGAACCCTGCATTGTGCGTGGTCCGACACGCACTTGACCGGTTTTTAGAAAAAGGCTTAGCTACTGCGATTAAAACTGTGAGAAAAACCCAGAAATGTAAAAATCGTTAGATCTTCATTATAAACCCTAAAACCTTTTACTTAAAGCAGTGTACACACGGCTACACATCAAGCTATACATTTCCAGTATAAGCTGACCTCGCATTGTAGGGAAATACTATACAATACGAGATCAGCATAAACTGGAAAATTATAGCTTGATATGTAGGCGTGTGTACATCATTAGAAGGTCATTTAGTTTTAGGAGGATCAGTAATATATTCACAAAAAAAAAATGCTTATGAATCCGAGAGAAAACAGAGGAATGTGTTTCTATTTACTCATTTATTGAATAACGCCACCCGTATGTATATCCTCTTCTTGATGACCGCGTTCTGCACTTTTACTTACAAATGTTCTTTTTTATTATTATCGGTAGGTCTATTAGGCTCTAGACCTCGATATCGCCTGGTAGACGTGGAAAGCGATGGAGGAAGTCTACGATGGCGCAAGCCCAGATGATGTTGATGATGTTCACTCTTTCTTTAAAGGCCGACGGGTTATACGTCGACGTCAACTTGGACGCACTGCAGCACGCGTAGCATGACAGTGTATTATCTATGAACATGACCATAACAGAAACGGGTTTTGTCGACGGAAAAATAGACAAAATGACAGATAAACAATCACAATCTGTAATTTTGTCTATTCCTCCGTCGAAAAAACCCATAGAAAACCAATTTCTATGGTTGTCGCGTACACTGGCAGAGAGTTCCAAACTGGCCGTGCGCAAAATTAATGGGGATGAAAAGCGCTAAGACTAGTCAATATATCGACCAAGTACGGATGGTACCCTGCAGTACATCTGGTATTCCGATAGTGAAAGGGAGATGGTGGGATATGTCCGTGACTACCGCCAGACCACCAACGCCAATCGCTTCCATATTTGGTAAATAATTAGTACTCAATTGATGCAAATTTTCGAGAAACCAACTTTGAAGGTGATCCGTTGGTAGTCACACTCCCTTCGACAGGACCACTACGAGCGCAAAAGGGGGCATGCTACAGCTATTCTAAGTATACAAATAATTAGTACCCTTATAATGTGATTCATTTCGTAACAAACAAACAGAACTGTAACATTTGTATCCGTGTACCGAGAAATCAACGATGGTAACTTTCGCGCGCCCGTTCAGCAGGACCACGACTTTGAATGTTGATTCCTTCCCTGATTGAAGTTTGAGGAGCTTGTCGCTTTCCTCAAACCTACATAGAAATTTAGTACCCTGCAAGATAAAATTATGGTGGGGTGGTCACGGTGTTAAATTTTCATTTCAAGTTTTCCCTATTAAAAACTCTGTGATTTCTTCCCAAATTTATACAAAAATTAGTGCTCCTAAAGAAGTTATAGTGATAAAAAATTCAGATTCCTTTAGATGGTTGTATTTTAAGAGAAATTAGCTTTCATTACTTTTCCACCCTTCAAAGTTGATTTTCTCGAAAACTACTAAGGTACTAATTTTGCTGTTCGAGTACTAATTAGCACCAATTGACTACTACTTATTTACCAAATATGGAAGCGATTGCCGTTGGTGGTCCGGCGGTAGTCACGGACATTGGTGGGATCAGGTTGTGGAGCTCCTGTGCACTGTCAGTCGTATCTTTTCAGGAAATAACTTACTTCGTACATTATTTTGGTGAAGGATGGGAGTGTAAAAAAAATCTTATTGGTATAAAAATCAAAAGTTTTAATGGTATTTTCTGAATCGCACCAAGCTTTCATTTACTTTTTAGTATACAGAATGATTTTGAATAAACTATAATAACAATTCTGGAGTCAATCTTGAGATTTTAAGAACACAAACCGTCAGATGTATCTGTATAATGACAGATCATAAATTCAATTTTGTCTGACTCAATGCCCTTTTATTAATTCAATGGCACATAAGAGTTTACTAGTACATGTCATGTTAAGGTCACTAAACAATTATTTTCAGAAATATTTCGCTTGTTCACAAATACAATTTGAAATAATAACAACATGATTCATGATAAATACAAATCTGACCATTATTGTATTACTGTTACATCTAGATACCTGATAATAGACACTACTTTGAAGTCAGACAAAATGTATTTCACAATACAATAATATCACATATTTTAAATGCATTAAAATGAAATAACTGCTATACCTGAAATTGTGTTCACTAATAGGAGTATAAATAAATAAATAAATAAAACTCCACTGGTACAATCGAAAAACCATTGAGATTTTTAACGGAAGTGTAAATTAAACTCCCGATGCAATAATAATTTATGGGATTTTCTTTTGTATGACGTTAAATAAACCAATTCTATATTTTAACGCTAATTTACATACTAATATTTACAGTTTATTTATAAGTATATATAAATATGTATAATTATATCGATAGCGATTCCGATAATCCTATCCTTCACAATAATCAGCAATTTTCATGTATAATTAACTAATAATGGTCACAATAACAACTCGATAGATATTTTCATGTAAATAAACAAGCAGTAGTGTACAGGCCGGCGGCGACGAGCGCCGCGTGTTCTCGTCCAATATTGCACATGTCGAGAAAGCGTGCACGCTCGCACCGCCCTCTCCGGTCCGCCGAGCCCGCCTCGCTACTACAGTCCCGATACCGGCGAGGCGGCCGGCCTACGGAACCGACAACCGTCGTTTGTAAGCGACGTTACAATAAATAATTCTCTAAACCGATACTGCGAAACGATATACATTAAATTAGTCGTACTCTCACTTGCGACGTCGTTTACTCTATGTACACACTCGGCGACACGGCGGTTCCGCCGCATCGCTATCATCGCGGCTCCTCCTTCTTGAGCAGATCGAGAGGCGCGAGCGGCGTCAGCGGCGGGGCCAAAGGCGCCAGCGGGGCCAGAGACGCGTGCGGGCCGAGCGGCGCGTGCGAGCCGAGCGGCGCGTGCGAGCCCAGCTGCGCGTGCGCGCCCAGCGGCGGCAGCGGCGCGTGCGGCGGCAGCGCGCGGTGCAGCAGCGGCTGCGCCTTGAGCTGCTGGTGGTGCGCGTAGGCGCTCAGCATCTTGGCGCGGTCCTCCTCGGCGCGGATGGCCGCCTCCACCAGCGGCGCGAAGCGCATGTGCTGCAGCGGGTCGAACGTGCGGTACGGGTCCCACGGCGGCGGCGGCGGGTAGGCGCCCAGCGACGGCGGCGCGTGGCGCGGCGGCTCCTTGCGCTCCTCCTTGATGGCTTCGGGCGCGCCGTTGCGCAGCGGCGAGCGGGCGCGGGCGCGCTCCAGCTCGCGGTCCCGCTGGTCGCGCTGCTCGCGCGCCTTCCGCCGCTCGCGCTCCTCGCGCTCCCGGCGCTCCCGCTCGTCGCGCTCGCGCCGCGCCCGCTCGCGCTCGTCGTGCTCGCGGCGCGCCTCGGCCGCGGCCTGCGGCGCGGGCGGGCGCACGGTGCGCCAGGCGTCGTGCAGCGCGCCCAGCGGCGGCGCGTGGTGCACGCCGTGCAGCGAGCCGGACAGCGCCAGGTCGCGGCCGTACGCCGTGAGGCCGAAGGGCGGCGCGCCGGGGTAGGCGCCGGGCCCGTACCGGCCGAAGGGTGACACGCCTGAAACGCGCACAGCTCGGTGAGAGGCGGCGGGCGCGGGCGCGGGCAGGCCGGGCTCGTAGCGGCGGAGCGTACCTAGGTGCGGGTGGTGCGGCAGGTAGGGCGCGGGCGGCAGCTCGTAGGGCGAGCGGTAGCTGGGCGGCGGCGCGGGCGCGGGGAAGGCGCGCAGCTTGTCCTTGTCGCCGCCCGGCACGGCGCCGCCGCCGGTCTTCTCTTTTTGCTGATGGTTGTAGATCTCCCAAGCGATCCTCACGTGCATCGCGTTCCATTTTCCCGTTTTCTGTTCGAGAAAGATCATGTCAACAAATTGCCATAGAATAGGAATTCTTTACTGTAAAAGTCGCCACTGTCCTGGCGTGCGAACAGGTCGAGTTCAACAAATATTTATAACAGGTGCATGCAGAAAGTAAGTAATGTAGTGCTAAGAAGGAAACCTACCGCGACAGCGGGACGTGGTGGTGGTTTAGAGTTGGAGTCGCTTGCGGCTGACACTACGGGCTGTTAACATTATGCGATGCAGGGTTAATGATTGGAGCAAATTATTAACATAAAATAAGCGTAAGCAAGTATTTCAAGAAAATTGTCAGTAAAGAAATGAATTATTATGGCATGAGAAAGATATTGAAGGCTACATTTGAAAGTTAGATTTTAATTGTATAAATCTGTAATACAAAATACATTGAGAGGTGGTTGATTGTAAAGAAACTGATCCAGAAACAAGAAGAAATTATGCATGCATTATTAATTGGTAATTACGAATAAATTGGTAATATATTGAACTTGCTTTTAACTTAAAAAAATTACAAAATGATAATATTGATGTGAAAAATCAAAAAATGCAATTCACCTTAGGAGCATAAGTGGTAAGCGGCGCGGGAGGCACGTAGGGCCCGGTGGGGTGCAGGAGACTCGACGAGTATGGGTAGCCCAGCCCGATGCCGCTGCGGTACAACGATGACATCTTGCTCACATCCTTGAACTGAAAACGATTGAATAAACAATATTATTATTTTGATGCAATTGGCAATTCAAATGGCTTATGTATAGGTAAAATGCACGACAAAATGCACCAGCAGCTGGTGCGGGTGCGGCGCGGCGTGGTGCGGCGGGTGCTGGTGCACGTGCGTGTGCTGGTGCTATGTAGACAGAACATCGCTAGATACGTACGAGAGGCGCGTGCGGCACCAGCAGCTGGTGCGGGTGCGGCGCGGCGTGGTGCGGCGGGTGCTGGTGCACGTGCGTGTGCTGGTGCTATGTAGACAGAACATCGCTAGATACGTACGAGAGGCGCGTGCGGCACCAGCAGCTGGTGCGGGTGCGGCGCGGCGTGGTGCGGCGGGTGCTGGTGCACGTGCGTGTGCTGGTGCTATGTAGACAGAACATCGCTAGATACGTACGAGAGGCGCGTGCGGCACCAGCAGCTGGTGCGGGTGCGGCGCGGCGTGGTGCGGCGGGTGCTGGTGCACGTGCGTGTGCTGGTGCTATGTAGACAGAACATCGCTAGATACGTACGAGAGGCGCGTGCGGCACCAGCAGCTGGTGCGGGTGCGGCGCGGCGTGGTGCGGCGGGTGCTGGTGCACGTGCGTGTGCTGGTGCTATGTAGACAGAACATCGCTAGATACGTACGAGAGGCGCGTGCGGCACCAGCAGCTGGTGCGGGTGCGGCGCGGCGTGGTGCGGCGGGTGCTGGTGCACGTGCGTGTGCTGGTGCTATGTAGACAGAACATCGCTAGATACGTACGAGAGGCGCGTGCGGCACCAGCAGCTGGTGCGGGTGCGGCGCGGCGTGGTGCGGCGGGTGCTGGTGCACGTGCGTGTGCTGGTGCTATGTAGACAGAACATCGCTAGATACGTACGAGAGGCGCGTGCGGCACCAGCAGCTGGTGCGGGTGCGGCGCGGCGTGGTGCGGCGGGTGCTGGTGCACGTGCGTGTGCTGGTGCTATGTAGACAGAACATCGCTAGATACGTACGAGAGGCGCGTGCGGCACCAGCAGCTGGTGCGGGTGCGGCGCGGCGTGGTGCGGCGGGTGCTGGTGCACGTGCGTGTGCTGGTGCTATGTAGACAGAACATCGCTAGATACGTACGAGAGGCGCGTGCGGCACCAGCAGCTGGTGCGGGTGCGGCGCGGCGTGGTGCGGCGGGTGCTGGTGCACGTGCGTGTGCTGGTGCTATGTAGACAGAACATCGCTAGATACGTACGAGAGGCGCGTGCGGCACCAGCAGCTGGTGCGGGTGCGGCGCGGCGTGGTGCGGCGGGTGCTGGTGCACGTGCGTGTGCTGGTGCTATGTAGACAGAACATCGCTAGATACGTACGAGAGGCGCGTGCGGCACCAGCAGCTGGTGCGGGTGCGGCGCGGCGTGGTGCGGCGGGTGCTGGTGCACGTGCGTGTGCTGGTGCTATGTAGACAGAACATCGCTAGATACGTACGAGAGGCGCGTGCGGCACCAGCAGCTGGTGCGGGTGCGGCGCGGCGTGGTGCGGCGGGTGCTGGTGCACGTGCGTGTGCTGGTGCTATGTAGACAGAACATCGCTAGATACGTACGAGAGGCGCGTGCGGCACCAGCAGCTGGTGCGGGTGCGGCGCGGCGTGGTGCGGCGGGTGCTGGTGCACGTGCGTGTGCTGGTGCTATGTAGACAGAACATCGCTAGATACGTACGAGAGGCGCGTGCGGCACCAGCAGCTGGTGCGGGTGCGGCGCGGCGTGGTGCGGCGGGTGCTGGTGCACGTGCGTGTGCTGGTGCTATGTAGACAGAACATCGCTAGATACGTACGAGAGGCGCGTGCGGCACCAGCAGCTGGTGCGGGTGCGGCGCGGCGTGGTGCGGCGGGTGCTGGTGCACGTGCGTGTGCTGGTGCTGGTGCTGGTGGTGGTGCATCTCGGTGCGCACGGCCGACACGGCGCCCGCCGCCGCCAGGAACCGGTTGTCCAGCTCGCGCCGCAGCAGATCCGCGCCCGGGCCTGAAAAGCACCCCTCTACATGTCCGACGACCACTTTTTACAATATTGTAACTAATCGACAAATTAGATTTATCGGATACAATGACAGTCGAGTGAATCGGTCGGTTAACTTTAATGTTTTTATTGTACAAAATTACAGGTAATGACTTACTGCTTTGAAAGAGCGATTCGGCGGAAAATGGATTAGGATTAGGCGGCGGGAGCGGCGCACCGAACAGTGGAGGAGCGGGTGCGAAACCCGAGGGACGCTCCGCACCGGTAGGCCTGCTGTAAGATATACGACAAACGTTATTAAAGATGCTTAAACATGATACAAATAAATTATTTCCCAAGCGGAATCTTCATAACGGTCTCCATGCGGACGTGCACTACATCAGACACGTGCGAGGCCAACATGTTGTACTCACGTCACCCCCCAGTGCGCCGGCGGTTTGGCGCTGGAGCTGATGCTGGGCACGGTGGGCACGGGCGCCAGCGAGTGCGTGAGGTGCGGCGCCGTGGGCGCGGCCGGCGTGGGCGTGGGCGCCGCCAGGGGCGCCGACAGCGCAGGCGCCAGGCCGGGCGCCAGCGCGGCGCCCAGGGGAGGCGCCAGCGCGGCCAGCGGCAGCGGGCCCGGCAGCGACACCGGCAGCGGACCCTGAGGTTTATACAGTTCATGTCTTTCTGTCCGAACCTTTAAAGTATAAATAAGATCGACTATAGTTAACGTTTACGGGAGAATGAACAAAGCGCACGTATGAATGGGTGCGTTCGCTCGCATTCGTTTTATATTTATTCAGTGTTTTTCTTGAACCACCACCAATCGCCATGATATCTGACCATAGCCTTCTATATTTATGACAATCTAGCTGAACCCACAGACGTTTGTTCTGTCCAAACAATAAATAATACAAAGTCGCATCCTATAGAAAAAAGGTGACTCAGTTATTCCCGAATTTGCCAATGTTTAAACCGAATTCGGACTATTACAAACATTTTAAAACAAAAAATTGCCAAATTGTTGTATTTGTGCCTGTTCTCAAGTGATGCGCTTACCAACAATCAGCATTTCATTTTAATTAATATAGCTTTGCAGAACAATTAATTATTTGGGAGTATTACCGGCAACGGGGCAGCTAAGGGTGTGGCCAGCGGAGCGGCGAGCGGTGCGACGAGTGACGGCGCGAGCGACGGCAAGGATGCCGCCGACGAAGCCGGCGTGCTACGAGACAAACTGCTAATGTTGCTGCTGAAATCAATCACATCGTTGTGTCAGATAAACGTTCAGTTCAATCAATCGTGTGATAGTACACAGTGCCCACGAAAAGTAGTCAGTACTAACGACACGCATTATATGAAACTTACCGAATTTTGAAGGTGTGCGGGGGGAAACTTTCGTTCATTGGACGATCTCCGGCGTACAGCGTATTTCCGGTCGGCGAAATCAATCCAAATCCGCGAAAATACACAAAAGCATTTAGATTCTATTTTTAGAATGCGATTGTCTTAATAATAATTTAGTTTTTAATGGGTATTAATAATGAGGCGTGTGTTGCGTACCTGAAACTCTCCCGTTCCCTGTTCGGACTGTGTCCGCGCGGAGAGTACGCGAGCGCCGCGCCGGCCGCGCCCGTAGAGCCCGGCGTGTGAGGCCGCACGCCTTTTGGTGTTTTCGGTGCAACTAAAGGTGACGCAGATAAACTCGTTCTCTGCAAAAATGTACAGAATACTTCAAGTAACTAAAACCATTTTTATACGAAACAAATTCAACAATACTATCATTTCGTTTTTATTTTCGTTAATAAAAATCTTATTTTATACAATAGTTAATTGCACATAATAAGATTAGGTACATTTCATAGTCATTCGTACCGTGTCTGCAGAGTTCCTCGGTGAAGCCGCAGCGGGTGGTAGGTAAGGACTATGTTGCATTGTGGCGGCGTAAGGTGTGTACAGCGGAGGATACGAAGATCCCGAGTACACAGCCGGAGGCGGATAACTATTGGAAGCCAGGGTTGAGGATACGATTGGACTCTCGGTACGCGCGGGCAATTCGCATGATGGTATCGGAGCTTGCCTCGAATCCACGACGGGAGGAGCGAGAGGGTGGTTACTGTTGCCACTGCTACTCGTCGACACCGGCGTCCCGTTTGTGGGAGAACAACTTGACGTGGGTAATGAATCCACATGACTGCTCGGTAAATGAGAAGATACGGGCGTGGCAACAGTCGGCTGTTGCGGTATATTGACGCCCGGGTGTGATTTAAGGCTGGGGGTGAAAGAAGACATCGTGGTACTTGTAATAGAAGCTAAAGTAGACGGAGGACCAATGTGATTTGGTGTAGACGTCGCTAAGGAACCGGGGTTGACAACAGGAAGGTGACTGGAGAGACTTGTAACGGAATGACTGTTTATTGGATGGTTCATATGAGGGACTGGGGGTTGAATCGCTGCAGAAGGCTGAATATGACTGGATGAAATGTGGTTGGATATGCTGAAGGGTGCAAGATGTGACGGTCGGTTCGCATATACAGGTTGAACGGAATGTTTCTGTAAACTCGACTGACTCTGGTAAGCTATTGAGTGACCGTGAATACTGGAACTTATACTGGAGTTTACATGACTAGACCCGATCGACGGGGTAGGGTAGGGGCGAGAGGTCGGCGCGGCCGGAGAGAGCGACCGTCCCGTGAGAGTTTGACTCGGAAGACAGCTCGGAATTGAAGACGGCGTCGAATGTGGTGTTACGCTTGGCGGCACACCATTGACGCGGTTCGAAAACGAGGTAGGAACGGAGGGATGAGTCTGAGCTGCGACCGCTTGATTTCGAACGTCATGGCCTGGCATCACTGGGTGCGCCTGCGAGTGCGGGACGCGGCTCTGTAGACTAGGATGTGGGGCTTGCGGGCTGGGCGCGAGGTGCGGCGGCCGCGGCGTGTGGTGCGCTGTGTGATGCGTGTGCAGGTCCAGGGGCGCCGGAGGCTGTTCCGGAGGTTCGGTTCGCGTTTCATGATTCGTGTGGCGGTAGTCGGGCAACGCGGCGGCAGCATGCGATTGAGACTGAGATTGGTAGGCGGTGTGCGAGGGGAAGAGAGGAGAGGGCGCAGGGGGAGCGGGCGGGGCGGGGGTAGGACTGTCAGCGGAGGCTCTCGCGCCCGGTTGCAGCTTGCTGTTGCTGGCGGGCCGCTCGGGCGTGTCGGGGCCGGCGGCGCCGACCGGCCGCGCAGGTATTTGTGTGGCGGCGTGACCGTCGAGAGCCGGAATGTGGGCGCCGTTGGGCCGGTGCGGCGTGTCGGCGCGGAAAGGTGGCGGAGGCAGCGCAGGCGGCGGCAAGGCGGCGGGCGCGGGCGACGGCGCGGGCTGCGGCAGCGGCGCCGGCGCGGGGCTGGCGCTGCCGCCCACGGGCGCACGAGACAAGGCCAGCGCACCGCCGCTGCCGCCTCGCGCGACCAGCTCGTTTTTGGCGCCCCCACCTGTAGCTGCCGCGCCCGCCACCCGAAACAGGGAGCCTGCGTCCGATGCCTGTAAACAATTCAAGTCAATTAATCAATCTTTTAGTTTCATTTGAATTAAAATTCCTCCACCAAAACTTTAAGTAGGTAACTTACATCTTCCATTGATGCATCGTGGTACCTTGGAGAAGGATTTCTGCTGTTTTCGGGACTCGCCTGGAACAAAAAACATCAAAAGTTAAAAATAATTGCTCAGCGCAGATACAAAAGAATTAAATACAAGCTTTCAATCATCATCGAATCATCGCGAAGGCTAAGTAATTTGGACCAGCGCGCTTGAAAATAAATGTCACCAAATGCGAATAGCGATTAGCTAAAATCGATATCATAATATCAATTGTGATGCGTTTGTTTAATTTCCACCCTGATTAAGGTGGTGTCTTGTGATTAACAAGAAGTTATTTACAATAAGTCCTCCAGACCGTATTTCGGTCGGCGGCCAATCTCAACGGAGACTAGCCTTCGGCGCGGGAGATATTGTAGTGCACAAGTGTGTGCGCAGACACAGGTGCACTGTCTCTTCCCTCACTCTCATAGTCCGATGAGACGGCAATCCGACGCGACTGTAGAGAGATCAGGCACAGGACCAGCGGCTTAAGTATATATACTACTTCAATAATATGTTGTTCACGAATGAGCCTGCAGCCTTGCAAAAAGCAAATCTTCAAATAAGCGGTAAATAATAGATTTCATTAATGAGTCAATTGAAAACAACATACGTCTTGCCTAACTCAACACACTGACTTTACTTACTCGAATAGCGAACAAAATAATTTGCATCGATAAGTCTCTTAACATCGATCGGGACCAACATACGGAACTTGATAATTGACATCAATTACGTAAATGACAAGTTATTACAACTGTTACGGTAACATAAGAATCCACAATTACGCTAACTTGTTTTCGTGTTCTCGTCAAACATAGTAATTAAGATTAATACTACATAACTTTAATATAAATATTTATTTCAACATTAGTGCTGCAGTATTTTTGATATAACGGAAGATCACGCTAAGCAATTTGCGCAGAAATGCGAGTCGTCAAAGGGGATTGCACGTCGCGGCGGACATGCGTGTGATCACGTCGTTAATAAATTATAAGAAGTGGCCACTGACGACAGCAGACCGTTACAATATTAGCGCTAAGCCGTCAACTAGCGACAGGATGTCGACGACGCTTTTGAATGAGCTAAATACGTTTGCGAAGTGTGATTAATTTATGCTCACTTACATTTTTATTCAATCAATAGTTTTCACCCGCGGTTTCGCCCGCGTGTAAGTCGGAAATTATCACATAGGAATGTACTACCGGGATAAAAAGCATCCTATATCCTAACCCAGTTCATGATCTATCCGCCTATCTTTCAATTTCTTCCAAATCCGTTCAGACAGGCATAGTTACTTTCGCATTTATAATATTATAGTATGGATTTTCTACATGTTAATTTACAAACAAAAGTCTTAGGCTATAAAGGAAGCATCAAGAAATCTAAGTAATTAAGTTCTACTTTATTTATGAATATCTAAGACAAAACAAAAAAAAAATATCTGTCGAGTGTATAGTTTGTCATTGTCATTGATAATTAATTATGTTTGCCTTTCTAGTATTCATTTCATACCTACTACATAAATGTGTTCCGCAAGCCAAATCTAGTGAAAGCCTTAACTTATTTTACTTACTTGTAACTTCGCGATTAATTTTATTTATGTTAAGTTCCTGATTTAATATTAAGGTACTTTTGGTAAAGACTCACGTAAGAGGCCATCCGATTAATAGGACACACGTATCCATGTCCGGATGGTAATTAATCGGAACGAAACGTAGTTTAATAAAGATCGTTATTAGCAATGAAAAGCATTGAATTTCTCCATAAATTCCAAAGATAGAAAGACGTGGCTGTGCAAAAGTGTGGCGTATCTGTACTCGCATTTAGACTGGTAGAGCAGAGGAACAAAGCGATGCGAGTGCGACCCGGTTGGGCCGTCTGTCTGTATGTACCGACATGATTAGTATTCACTATATGTATGCCTATTGTTCAAACCTAAAACAATAACCGCCTTCGGGTTTTTTATATTCATTAGATGAATATGAAATCACGTCTGACACAAAGACATGCTAATGAGAATTATAAGTAAAACGATCGCATTTATACAATTATTCATTCTTAAGTACGTGTTACTTGTTTGTGGGTAGTACCTACCATAATTTGTTTATAATTATTAATTGTAGTGTTTGAATGTAATAAACTTATAACATTTTTTACTTCAGATTAATAATAGGTTAAAGCAAGATGATGATATGGTTTGAGATAGGTACGTAATTCATTATAATATATTGATTTTAAAAGGCTATCAATTATTTAGTACCTATTGAAATCGTTCTTATTCAAACCCGACTAACTATCCATTGTAGTGGGTTACGTAATGTGAGATGACAAAACCAACAAAAACAAATACTCGAATAAACAATCGAGCCTGTAATCTACCTCCTTCCTTCTTCTATCCGCAGCGGTGTCTATCTGACACCGCTGCGGATAGAAGAAGGAAGGAGGTAGATTGTAATCATGAAAGGATCTTGTTTTTTTGTTAAAAAAAACGAAAAGTAATTAATTAAAGCTGTACTTTTCCTTTCACAAGTATTTAACGGTTTGTTGATTAAACAATCGAGTCGGAACCGGTCCCGAATCGGAAAGTCAGTATTTTATACTCTTTCTGAATGAATATTGATTACGTGAATAATATTGACTATACTAAAACGATAAAAAGCGAGGTAAAGTAAATAAATTAACAAGAAAAATGTTTCTAATCCTATAATTGAGCATTAAAACATGTTAAACACAACACAGCGTGGCACATGACAACCTAATGTTCACTCAATTACAAAAATAATAGTTTAAACAAAACGTAATAAATGCTAACAATTTCTGAAACAATAAAAGTTTATTTATTTTACGGCGCGGGTTTCAAGTATTTAAAGGGAATGGAAAGTAATTACCCAGTGATATTTACGAGCTAGCGCCGAGAACGACTCAATAAAACTAGCGGGCTAACCGCGCCTTTTACGATGGACACAATTTAAGTAGCATTGTCTCTTAAATCTGATTTGCCGCAGTTGATTTAATTTTCTATTATTCGAATTAGTTTTATTTTATAACATGTTGATGAGGTAATACTTTTCTATTTAGGAAGTTAAAATAGCGCATTCAATCATTGAGCAATGCATTCTTTCAATTACACTCCTTTCTGGATAGTCGTGTAATAACGCCTTTTTAACAACCGGTATGAACAGCCACCTGTCATAAGATATTTTAATAAGTACACACACGTACTAGTAAATTAACCGGAAACAAAAAGAACATTAGAAACTTAAATACCCACAATATTGACCCCTGACATGGCAGCCAATATGTATACATATTCATTTATATTAAACAATTCTTTTTCTCATCACTTTAAGGCTCGTGCAGACCAGCGCGACGCGACTCGAACAATATAATTTCTAAGAAAACTTCACGGTATAACAATAACCGGTGTCGCGTCGCGCTGGTCTGCACGAAGCTTTACTTTCTTCTATCTGGCAGCCGGAAGAAATAGTCAATCGATAGTATGGGGGAACAAATCGTTTCGGGTGCGTTCCGGCAATTGAATGTTTAGCCTTATCCGGTGGGGGTGGGTCGTCGCTCCGCAACAATGGAGTGATAAATCAAGTATGGACCGCGCGTGCCAGGCGGGCGGCGACTGTCGTGCCGCCAGCCGGCACCCGGCCCATCGCGGCGGCTTTGCGTCCGGCCTCTCACTACAATAAAGACATTCAAAAGCACCGCCAGCCTATTAAAACATTTTCTGTCACCTTACCACGTCTAAATAGAATATCAATGTCCAATATAGGATTAAACAGTTGACTGTTTTTTTAGGTAAATCTGAGAGGTCTGAGAGGTATAGACTAACTTCTTTGATTATAAATTTATTAGTGAGATCCTTTTAACCTCGCCAATGTTGGAAAATAGGGGATGTCCATCAACGTTGAAAAATGTTGGCTGACTGTCAAAACTATGTTACATAAAAGATAATAATAATTCAGCACGATGACTGATGTCGTGTCGGCAAGTAATAATAGTTCCGTTGAGCCCACCTCCGAAGAGAAATACACGCGGCTCTAAATAAATATGCCATAAAAATAAATGATAGCATTAGTCAACGTTGTCAAAATAAAACTAAGAATATTTACACAAACTAAAATTTGAAGTTATTTCTTTGCGTTGCTGAATTTTATTATGTTTCGAAATTAGTTTTTTTTTTCGTTATCAAATTCCATTATTAGAGTCGTTAAAGCAATTAACTCAAGGTAATAAAATAAAAATAAAATAAGCCAACGTTTGGAACGTTGCACACCTACACAAGCGTATATAAAAAGTTAATAACTTTTAATATGAATGAACTTTACGATTCTGAATTAATTAATTCGTATTCTGAATTCAAAACAGCGAAGCATAATCTGGCGATCCCAGCCTCAGGGCCGTTTTGCCCGCCTCCTCCTCACCCAATGTTGGAAACGGGGAGAGTCGGAAAAAATGGCGTGATAGCTTTTCGCCCCTCATTCCAAATTCTAATACTTTCACAAACTTTTAATAGGATGGGACTTAAAATTCAAGGAGAATTTCATCTCTCTAAGCAAAGTTCAGTCATACCGATCCGTGACCCCCCTGCGATCTTAAAAGGCAATATACCTACCTACTTCGCAAAGTTTAACAAATACATATAACTGAAATGCGATTAGTTTAGTATTCTGATTTCTGGTTTGCCTTTATGCCATTTATGCCATAAATGTGTCAATCATATTGATTTGATTAAAAAACAAAATTCCTATTGATATTATTATTATTATTTCTCTAGCAGGTTTGCTATTCTTTCTTTGTACAAAATATGAATAAGTCATTATATTTTACCAATTTCTGACAGATTGCACAATTATTCTGTAATCTTTGAAAGTCAATTAAATGAGCGTGTAATTAGCAAATAATCTAGTTCCACAAACAAAATAAAAACCGGCTAAGTGCGTGTCGGACCACGCACAATGAAAGGTTCCGTAGATGAATTTATCGCAAGAACTAACTTAACTTTGTAGTTGAAAAACATGTTCTCCCCCATACGGAATGTATGGGAGAACATGTTTTTGCAACCGCAAATGTAAGTTGGCCGATTATTACTCGTTAACTTGTAAAGCCTACTTAGCAAAGACAGTTTTCCTTTTAATTTCGTTATATATACTACGGCCGTGATTTTTTTCACATATCCAAAACCAACCATATAACTGGCGGGAGACACACATACTTGACTCTAACAAAAATTTGCACTTTAACGCTTAATATTTCGCAAACGGATCCCTGAATCCAAAAATGATTTTCACAATATTTTTGAACGACCTTTGCCACAATACCCTACACTATGGGATAGATGAGAGAAAAAAAAACATCCCTACTCTACGTGTAGGGGAGGTACCCTAAAGTTTTCATGATTTTATTTTACCACTTTGTCACCGTGATTAATATGTATACTCATGCCAAATTACAGCTTTCTAGTACAAAGAGTCTCTGAGCTAAGCCGCGGACAGGTGGACATGGCGAAACTATAAGGGTTCCTTGTTTACTACGGAACCCTAACAAAAACTTGTAATAATTCATTAAAGATTTGTTTTTCGGTTGTATTTGAGTAATAAAATTAACGTGTCAACACCAGAATATAAGCGGATTAACATAAGAAGTAATAAATTATAATCTCGCACATAAAAAGAGGAAAGCGTAAAGTCGCTAAGTATTCACTGCGCATATTTAGCTAAGAGTTGTTTGTTCATGACCTGAATTTAATTCTGCATACCAATTTTTGTTCTCGATGACATTGAATGCATAATAAAAACATAGATGTATTTATTACCACGATTGCAATAGCAGAATAAGTGTTTTTTTTTTGTGGATAGTACCTACAGGTGACTATATTTATAATATGTGGCTTACAAAAGCGACAAGCAATAGCTACAGTAGGCAGTTTGGGAAAATAAACTTCACTATTTAATAGAAAATCTTTTGTAAGAGTTTCCCAATAACTTCTCATTGCTGTAATCTTTGGATACTTATCTCTAGTAGTTAACAAAGATTATGTACCTATTATAATCAGAATACGTAGTCTTTTATTTACCGTCTACTATGTAATTGGCTGTAATTTTGTGGATTAACGACGCGATCATTTTTGTTAGACATAGTAGGTTAGGTAGTGTTCAAAGAATAATTAACAATAAATTATACATTCCAGTTAGTTTCAAATAGGTTTCGTAATGAGTATTCCAAGGTGTTTCTTGACTTAGAAATTAGAAAGAAAGTTGACTACTTTTACCTAGTTTTCATTTTTGTTATACAGTTGTCTTTTTTATGATAAAAATAAAACCTAGGTCTACATATTATAACACTCGTTAATAAAGGTATTGTAGTAATAAAAGCAGTAAATAACCTAAAGCCTATTATAGTTACGTGGCCTTATATAAACAAACAGTAATAGGCGACTCAGCTGATTGGCAAGTGGAAACTATAATAACGTCGTTCATAGTGCCATAAACATTGACCGGAATTGTAAGTACTTGTAGTCTAACAGTAGTAAAAAAAAGCAAGTCATGTAAAGTTCGCGTTTCGGTAGTTCGTGACCAAGCGCAATAACCATTCCATTAGTTTTTCAATGCGAATATGTGTAAATTAAATATGAATTCTATAGCAGGTTGTTTCCATTGTTCAAGTTAATCTCACCAAAGTGGGGTAAATGTTAACGATGCCGGTCACGTAAGGCGTTACGATAAAATATGCACGCTGTTCACAAGGAATTAAAAATATATTATCTGTAGTCCGAAATGGTTATTTGATTTGTAGGACAGCATCGATATCTACAAGATTAAAATGAATAAATGTTTATTAATAAAGAATTGAGTTGTTTACATATTTTATTCTTCATAGCATTTTTCCTCAATCTGTTAGGCATCTTGCCGTTAGATTTTACCTGTTGTTCTGGCACATCCTTGGTCGGGGACGGTCTTTTACCGTCCTTGTCCGCCTTAACATTAGCAGAAGCTGCCTTTTCCTTCTTGTTCCCTGTCACCGACCCGTGGCCTTCCGTCTTTTGTTTACTTTTTTTTTTCTTGCTTTCCTTTTTGCTGCTGTCTTCTGCATTGTTCTTAGGAGAATCTTTGATCCTCACTATGGTAACTGTAGTTGACTTTTGGTGAAATCCGAAACTTTAAAATTGTAAAAACATACACCATTTAACTTAAACAATCATGATCTAGTCCACTAACCACTTTTCACTGTTCTATAATGTTGTCCCAATCACTTTTAAATACTATAAACACCTTGTTATAAGTGATGGTAAACTTTGTTAGTGCACTTGACATATAAACAAACTCATCAACAAAAACGCATTTCCACTAAGGGTCACTGCAATCCTTTAGCACTGAAATCCAGAGAACTGTAGGTATCCAAGGCAGGTCTAGATGTCAGTTCGACAGAACAAAAATAACGAGGTACCGCGATCGTATGCAAGACAAAGAAAAAGATGACCGACAGACAGCAAACAGTTCGCCCGACGTGCGGGGCGAGAGTGCGGCGCGGCCCGGTGCCGGTCGTCGGCCGCTGTACCCGCGCCCCGCGCCTCGCGCACGCGCCGCCCGCCGCCCGCCCAACATACCGACTCTATATCTTGCTACACAAATGTAAAATGCCAACAGATACCAATATGCGTGGGAGAAAATATGTCAAAAGAGACATTATAAATAATTTAATTTTAGAAGTAAACTAAACTTTAAATTTATTAGAGCTAGGTTCAATTCATAGGAAAGAAGCAGTCCAGTCTAGCCCCGAAAAAAAAACTAATAGGTTTTTTGCTCATAACGTGGACTATGTGAACCTTTTAGAAATTTAGTTAGTGTAAAAGAGATGATTTATGTCTTTCGTGTTGTTCAAATTATGTTGAAAATATTACTTTTCTTTACTAATTGAGATAATTTTCATTTAATGTGATGAGACTACCTACTTATTCCATGATTAATCGCACTCCGCTAAAGGAACTGCCGTGTCTCCCATAGAAAAGAATTTGATGAAATCAATTTGCCGGAAATTCAGAATTCAGTACCATAAAAAGTTACCCGAAAACCATTTTTCATTGGGAACAGAATTGGAACAGTATTTAAATTATTAAAAAAAAAACCATTTTGCAAGGTATGCTGATATTCTGGAAAATATTTTCGTTTCGCTTTTTAGAGGGTTATTAGTTTTTGCTCGCGCACATCTGAATGCCGCACACAACACAACTGACACAACCAATAAACGCATAAAATGATATATATAAAAAACAATTGCCGTGCGTTAGTCTCGCGAAAACTCGAAAATGGCTCGACCGATTTGAATATAAATATATATTTTTTTTTGTTTTGTTACTCATTCGCCTCAATACCTAATTTACTTCTAAAATTAGGAAAGACCCAAAACGAAAAAATATCTCACGTAGTACCTACGAAGTTCACCGGTCAACTAGTTGCAGATAAAAATCCAGATTATACTTATTTCAACAAAATATTATACATTTGAGATTAAACCAAGTTTTTAATTAATTGCATCAATTGCTTTGCGTAGTTACTAATAGGTCACCATCTTAACACGAATGGATTATTGTTTTGGTTTTTAAAGTACGTGGATTTCTATGTACAGACGCCAGCAGGTCAACCTACCCGAAACTGTGAAATTTTCCCAATCAACTTTGAACCTTATACTTTAGTAATAAAGTTGAAAATTTATGAAAGAAATTTGACAGATTGTAGTAGGTTGATGTGCTGGCGTCTGTACACACGGCTACATATCAAGCTATATACATCTCCAGTATAATCTGACCTCGCATTGTACGGAAATCCTATACAATGCGAGATCAACAAACTGGAAATGTATAGCTTGATGTGTAGTCGTGTGTACGATGCAATAGGTACAGGTTTTATTACGTGGGTAGGTAGGTACATGAATGCTGTGAAACGCATAGCGTCCGTTCGTAGCAATAACACATTCGCGAAAAGCAGTAAAACGGCCGTAAACCGATTTATTTATATTCGTTTTATAACTTATTGCTTTACGACTGCGATTAATGCAGTCGTTGTAGGGTACCTATAGTCAAATCAACTGACTGTATATTGATAAATTTATTAATACTTCATGTTTTGTAGTCGATGATATAGGACTTGTCTTTTTAGTAAATTCTTTTTTTATTGAAGACAAGCAACCCGCCAATGCTTCGCACAGTTTTTACGACTTGACAAAACATCGGGATTTATTTATTAATAAGTAAGTTTAATATTAATGTATAATACACAAACCTTCCGGAATTAATTCTCTAAAAGATGGTGATAACCACATCAAAATCCGTTGCGTAGTTTATAAGAACAACGCGGTCACACAGACGGACTCGAAAAGCGATAGATGATGTAGGTAGGATGAAGTATACTATGCAAAAATTATTATAGAAAAAATTACATTTGGCTACCGTAATTTATTTTACATGTACGTAAAAAGAACAAACACCCTTGAACTTTCACATTGCTTGTTTTTGTATAAGCAACAACAACCCAACAAACCCTCAGGAACCACTAATATATTCATCCATATATTTGCAATAATAAAACAACCTTCTTTTGATATAAAAACAAATTTACTTAAGTACTCTAGCATTAAAAGCTTCTCCTCCCCTAGATATTAATTTGAAAATACTTTATTCGGCAAGAAAAACGTATAAAAGACCTCTTAATTTAGAAGGAAACAGTAAAGCGGCAGGGATAACCGAGATAAATCTCGACTTGTCTACAGTAACCGTCTCCGAAGAATAATCTATAAATATAAAAAACATTTGTAAGAATTTCCCCAACGAGAGGAACAGATTATTATTGCAGGGAATTGTGATCTCACGTAAAATATTAACGTATAATACCGAGGGGAAATTAAAACGATATGAGCGGATCTCTTTGTATAAATAGTGACGAGAGATAAACAGAAGACGATTATTGTGCTGTCATTTGGAAAAGTAATTTAGTTTGGATATTTGTAATTATTATAATCACCGTAACAACAAACACGATTTTATGGCATTTAATCGAACCTCAAAAAATTCGTATTTTGATTTCCTAAAAATATAAAATTAACCGGTTAAAGTACCGGTAACTGAAACCTAAACCGCAATAGTTTATGATTCCGTAAAACCGTTTCGACAAATAACCGGTTTCCGAGCCCTGGATCGCAGTTTTAACCTAACCCATTTGTTGGTCGGGATGCCTCAGGTTAGTTATTGTGACCAAATAGGCTCGCGCGAGGTTAGTCACTGTTCTAATTTAACCGGTTTGGTCGGGGAAACCCTAGCTTAGATATTGCAACTAACTGTGAGAAAAGGAGGCCAGACAGTATTCAAAAACGCAATGCTAAGATTGAACCAATATCACTATAGAATAACAAAGATACCTCAGACAGAAGCCGGGCATTAGTTGTTCATATTAAGGTAAGTTGCGAAATTGCCTTGAAGTTCCCGTGGAATAATTTCAGATCGACCGGCGGACGAAGCAAAGGCTAGTTATCTTATAAAATACATTAGGAAAAATGAATAGACCACTGAATAGTTTATTAAATAAGAAGGAACTTATACAAACACTCATTAATAAAATCTGTCAGTGAAAAGTGACAGCTAAATTGTAACTTTTCACTTACAGATTTTTTTAATGAAAAATTCTTGTCTCTCAATAATTTTACAATAACCTCTGCCTAAGCCTTCGGGGAATACAGGCGTGATGTTTTGTTTTGTTACATTTAGAAACTTATATTTTATTGTTTTTTACTTAGGTTAATTACTTGCAAGTTAAATCGGAGAACAATATTGTTAAACTAACAATAAATTAAAGATCTTGCTCACACCATACATATAATTTTAATTATCCTTTTACTGACACATTACAATAAGTTTATGTCCGGGATTGTAAAACGTATGATTATTATCTCTTAGCTAACAAGCAATTTAATTGCAAAGCTACATAATAATAATTACGGTACTAAAATTATTATAAAATACTAAATCAATATTACAGTAATGCGACAAACAACGGTTTTAAAAGAAATATTTTGCTATAGTACCTATGTGTTAAATCGCAAAACTACAATTCATGGGATCATAACAAAACATAGATTACATTCAATTCCACATGATAAATTGGAGTGAACCGATTGTTACTGAGCCAGAGGGCAAAGTTTATATTTTGTAAAATTGAAACGTCCCGAACGGCAGTGAGCCGGAAATTCGCTCGCGAGCGACAGCCGTGCTGTTTATTTTTTCCTCTCGTTTTCCCACTTTCGGTAGCAATAAAAACGAGTAAAGATTTTTCAAACCTAACAAAATATACTGAAAAGTATTTGAATCCAATATTATTTTTAAACCAAAACCGGAATTTTCATTTAAGTAATTGACATGGAGACTAGTTGACTTTTTTTGTTACAATTTGGAATACCGTGATTCGTAGAAACTAATGTTTTCGGCTTGCTATGATTGTTTGTATGCTCGTTGACTGCATCAGGGAATTAAAACGGGGGAGTTTTTGGTCCCCGGAGAGATTAGTCTGCCATCAATCTGTCATGGTTATTAAACTCAGTGTTCAGCGAGCTTGTTTATTCCTTAGGCGAAAACAAGGGTGGTCTTTTAATTGTGATGCAATGATGCTTTTTGGTCATTTGAAAGTTAAGGTACTTAAGGTGGATCCGCAGTTGTGGCTTGTGGCCCGCGAAATGAAAATTTAGAAGAAGAAGAAATTTTAGATTTAGATACAATTCCACAATTTGCAGGTCAGTGTCAGGTTGTATCTTGATCAAAATATGATGCGAGGCGCAAGAAAATTTGAATTTCGCGGGCCACAACTGCGGATCCACCTTAACTCCTTGAATGTCGTATGTGCACCCACTGGCTCATAAGAAAAAAATGGCCAAATGTCGCATGTGCACCCATGGGCTCATAACTACTCGGTCCTAATTGGCCAGCATTTTTTGACGTATAATTGCATGTAGCCACATTATTTGGATATATTTAGACTAATTCCTTAAATATATACCTATATCAACAAATAGGTAAACTCATAACGAATCCAGGAAGGTACAATTTATAATGTGTTAATATCTCTATATTGACGAAATCTTCATTTTTCCGAAGGTCTATCCAATATATTTATATAAGTACCTACAAAATGCTTCGACATCCGTGCGATTTTGAAACGGATTGTCTGGACACGGGAAGGGTTAAAGAACAGTAGCAGAAATGTCGAGTTGCCAAACCATTGTAAGTGCACATTCTTAGATTAAAATAGGGTAATGTTTTATCTACAAGCTCATGTACCCTTAAAATTGTTTCAAAAGACGTGCGACATAACCTTAGCCTATGTAAGAGCGCGCATCTACTAATACTAGCATCAATTAGTTTTCGTTCAGTGTAAACTGTGCGATACAGCATTGATTACGCAGATTGAAATCAGTTCGCCCCTCACACTGCTTGTTAATGACGCAATAAAAACAGCGCTTATCGATTGAGCCGCCCGTTAAGAACGCTTCAAGGCATAATAATTTATTATCCAAACAATGTAGCGTCAGTCGATGTAAATTACAGTTCTCAGCGTTGGAATTATATAACGACGAGATTTGTTAACCGCCCAGTTGCGGAGTGACAAAAGTAATTAACACTTACGATACACTAGAGCGCTTGGTTTACGACTCTTGAACCTCAGGGACCCCTACTTGGTCGGGTCTTAAACGAGGGAGAGAAAATGGGCCCTCGATAACGATCAAGCTACGGTTCACGATCCTTTATTTTTATAATATATTTAATTTTTCTCCCTGATATATTTCATAAATTCATAACATAACAGAACACAATATATCTACTAAAAAGATCGGTTATTGTATCAAAAATAAACAATATCCGTAGAACAATACGAGCATATGGCTATTTTTATTTTATTCGTCGAATGAAACCTCAACAACGACAAACAAGGGTGAGAGATACGAACGGGAGGTACTGGTATTGAGAGTCGGACAACGACCGCAGGATTTATTTCGAGCCTCATTCAATTTGCGGTAAACGTATTGTTGGATTGCGTTTTTGTATCGTTCCCTCACTATATAAACGATATGTTGGTTAAAAATAAATTTGTTCCAGGCTGAATATGTATTTTTATTTACTGTTTTCCCACAGGTTTGAGTATCTTTATCGCTCATTTAGAAACTATGTTGTTGGCGAAGCTGTTAGTATGGTAAAAGAGAAAGCGTCGGCAAAAATTTGAAAGTGTTTCTACCGAACAGACGAGGACACAACAAAGCGAATGCAAAGTAACGCACTAGACATACAAATGTGACTCGTATCTGCTCAATCGGAATAGTGATGAGGATGAACGACATGCTACTGAAACTAAACGTTACTTTTAGGACAAGCTAACTACCATCGAATATAATTAATTATTTTTTGTACAAATTGTATGTTAGTGTATTTAAATAGTGGCATAGAACGGTACCGAAGAGAAAGAAAAACAACTACAAGCTAGAAAATACTTCCACAATCGGATTTTAACTACGGAAGAAATACTTCTGCTATTCCGAATTTTTTCCTTGTCATCCGTTTTTTCTCTTAAAGCATTTTTGCAAGAAAAAAAACGTATTACGCCTGTTCGTAAAAATAATTTTATTTGGTCTAACTTTGGTAGAGAAAATGTACAACAAAGCTATCTGCGAGTTGGTGGATACAAGGACTTGGCTTCATTCGAAAGAAAGACTAAGAAATCGGTAGAACAAAAATGTAATTAAAACGTAGGATTAACAAAAACTATGTACCGTGTGTATACCGATAGTAAGAGCGTTGAAGAGGGTGTAGAATTACAGATGCGGGGTGGGGGCTGCAGAGGAGGATGCAGCGAGAAGCGACATAAAATTTTCAACGACCACGTTGAGTATCTGACGGCATTATCTAGCTATTTGCAAGTGCTCTGACGCTTTTCATATCTTTTGAATAAAATTTTGTGTAATATTACTTTAAAATTTGCAAACGTAATTCATATAACATTTTGAGACGTATGTTCAAGAAAAACTTTGTTCTATAGGTATTTTATGGTTACCTTAGCATGAAGTCAATCGTAGTAAATTTTTTATATATTTGAGAATTTTGTTAAAATGAAATCACCATAAATTATCTTTAATCATAGATTTTTTTATCTTTAACTTGACTTGGAAATATTTATGAATAGACCTGTATAAAAGACGGTTTCGATAGTCAAACTGAAGTTGAACTGAAGTACCGATGTATAAACGTCGAGATGAAAGCTGTTTATAATAACTAACTGGCAATTTACGTACAAAATTTTAATTAGGAATATATTTAAGCAATTTATAGATTTTACCTTAAACAAATGTATATGATATAATAATGATGCTAGACGCTGCATTCACCAAAGTAGATACACTGTTCAAGCGCATCCTCATATCGAGTATTCAGAAAATACCAATGTATGTAAATAAAACAGTCTTTCCAACGTCGGAAAAATATATTTCAATAAAACCGTACCGTATTCACGAGGAAAGTGCTTACAATTCAAGCGCTCTGTACTCGATCGTAATTTTAAATAATGAAAGAACTTGGAGAAAAATTGTAATAACTTTATAACTCGAGGGAAAAGAAAATTATTTAAGAATGAGTGAGACTAAATAATACAGCAAAGAAGAGTCTACAAGTAGAGATAAAATAAGCGGGGCAGCTGTAGAGAAGCGGGCGGAGGGACATGGAGCACTGACAATCTCGTTATAGATGTGAATAAATAATGAGTAAGCATTAAGCTCGCCTTTCCCGCGCAGGGGCGGCTGCCGAGTTGCCTTTGTTGTCGGCGCTGTTTACTGCGCCGGGGATTGTGCCCGCCGCAAGCCCAATTTATTCCGCTAATCGAGCCTCACCTCGCTCGGCTTAAATTAATTAACAACGACTTAACCCTACCATATTAAATTTACATACGATTAGGTTTTAATATTTTTACTTCTTTGAACATGAAACGGTAAGGCAGCGTTTTTGCCTTAATTCGGCACAAACACTTTTAGTTTAATTAAAAACTGCTTGACCATACTGAAAAACTGCGTTTCAGCTGTTTTAGTTTGCAGTGAAATAAATTATTTAATTTTTTTACATGCATCTAGAGCATCTACCAATAATAAGAGGCTGAGTGAAGAAGACAGACATGCCATGTATGTACGAGACAACAATTAGCGGTATTACTTTGTTATGTAGGTTGATTGCATTGCAAGGTATTTGTTTTGTTTATTTATCAGAAGCTGACACGAAGCATGTGTGTGTTCTTTACTTCAAAGGGAGGCGGTGTTACGTGCACGCCCACGGACCAGGTGGACACGTCCGACATTCCGCAGACATAGCACACTGCCAACAAAGTTTAGAGTAGCGCCTTAACTCTTCAATCTGACTTTAAACATTCACCGATTCAAATGATGTAACAATAGCATTCAGAATTAACTACAAATTGTTGTAACAAATACAGCAGCACATGTTGCACAACATGCAGAGAAATATTTCCAAATATCATCCAAACGTAGGCTATTAACTTGAAACTACATATTTCGCCAACAAAGCGTTGTTGCATAAGAGGATTCGGTCAAAGAGAAAGAGAATTTCGACGCGGGCTTTGTGCGCCAAATTGAATTGAATGTCATACATAACGCATTCCGCAAGCTCAAAGGGAGTGTAATTGCGATCTGGCGGCTCCATTAAAATGTATCCGTGCAAATCTGAGCTAAGCACGGCGTGCGAAGCAGGCATGAGGCGACATGGCTTCACGACGCTAACTGTAACCAGTGTTCGCGTTGCAAATCGCGCGCCCATCCACTCGTGTCGCTTTGCGCGACTTGGTCGTTTGCCAGCCGCTTTGTTTTATCGCTCTCGCGAACTATTTGGCATCTAAACAATGTTTCTATTTAATGATACAGAAAAATCGCATCAGATATTTCAATGTGTCATCACTGACAGTTTTAACAATGATTATTTAATTCCAGTCTGGTTATTTTACGACTCTGAAAGTTATTATGTTCTCTATCTGTCAAGGGGTCAAAATACTTTACTTCACGTCATTTGACTTTATGTTTTTGTAATAATTTAAATAACAAGATTTTGGTTTCTGTAGTTTCATCGTTAAATAATTAAATACGAAACTATTTTTGTGTATTCATATCTAGTAGAGTAGAAATACACTACGTAATTTTAATAGAGATGTTCATAAAATGTCGTGCTAGAACCTATATCGATATTAGTAGTAGTTAATCACGGTTGACTCTATTATTTGCTTTATTCTCTAATAAAATAATAACGTCGTAAAAAGGAGCAACAAACCAAAAGAGATAAAGAGAGAACATAATAAAAACAGTGCAATTTTAGGGGTATTTTGTCGAGGTTATATCCATAAAACGAGTGGAGTGAGGGTGGGCGCCCCCACCGTCGACCCGACGTGGGTTGTAATGAATAAACTCAACCGGGAGGTTCTATCATTTTATTTAATTCCGCAATGGGAGCGATCATACCTTAAACACTTAACAAACTGATTTGGCAAATTGTTGTGCTTTTTTTATTACTTTATCCACTTCTATTTGTATTGAACTAACATCATGTGAAACGTTTTATGTATTTACTCTATGAATGTATTGAGTAACGCTGATATATTATGACACAGTAAAAGAGGTGAACTGCATAACATTCAAGAAAACTGGCAACGTCAAATTTTATTCAGGATTGAATTGTGCACATAGAATCTGCCAATAAATTAGAAATGCAATGAAAGGACCTCACAAAAAAAACCCTTAAAGTCGATGTCTTGAAAAAAAATTTGAAAAGAATATTTAAAAGGGGCGAAATGAAGTGGAGAATATTCGCACATAGGTAAAGTAAACCTGCGCTCGGAAAATATTTCTGCGAAACATGAGAGCTGTAAAGCCCTGTAGAACAAAGGTATTAAAGCGAATTTTCAAGCTCGCTCGTTGGAAATACCGGGAAAAGCGACTCTACGGCACCACTAACTCATTTTGTTTGCTCTCCGTATAAAAATGTAGTTTGTTTCTGAGCGTTTGTAAACGGCGCGCCGACAATTGTGGGTGGCTTGTGTTATCAAGTTTTTCGCAATCGTATTTTGTTTGCGTGCAAATCATTAAACGGATTTTATCTATTGATTTTTCAGTTTTGTTTATGTTCTTTTATTGTGTTGTTGAGGCATGCAATGCAGTCGTTGGTTTGCAAGTTCTACAAAACTTATGATTTACCTTCGATTGTCAGTATAAGGAATGCAACAATGATTTATAACAATTGCACTTCATGCCACTCTGCTATAAATGTAAACAAACATTTTATACGAAATAGGTTAAAATCACACACAAATATAATAATAATATATATAAACATTCGTTAGATAGGTACATATAATTCTTATAACGAATCATTTTTTTAAGATCTCAGCAGATACTTTTTACTTGTAGGCTATGCTCAATTTTTGGGAGGTTAGATAAGATGGTTTTAGTGCATCAAAGACTACTAATTAAAAAAAGTAGGTAGTTTTTATGATATTTTGAATGATCGAAAGATGGCTGACTGATACCCAATCCGTTTGTTATTTTAAAGACAATCATCCATTTAAATATTACATGTATGCTAAATCCTAACAAAATTACCATACCTATTAAGATTTGACCGTACCATGGCTGCAATGCATTGCATATTAATATATTGTTATAGTAGGTAAAGTCATGAAACAAAAGCATTACTTTGGCTAAAAACCAAAACAAAGGGAATATACCTAAACATAAATAAAACGCCACAACGTACATATAAGGATGTCGGCGCATCACTTGTTTTAAAATAAATTTACGTAGTAACGTGAGTTGAAAATAGAGAGGGGAAACTAAGCGAAACGCCGGAGAGCAATGAGGCGATGCAAGTCGCTTCGAGACGAAGTATAAAACAACAAAGTGGTCGACGCATCTCGCTCGCCGGCATAAACAGGGAAATAATCCGACACGACGAACACTAAAGCGTCGCAGAAAGGTACTTTAGAGTTCATAATATAATAATGATGTGTCTTACAAGTATATTTTATGATATGATGTAAAACAAAACCATGGAAATGCATAGTAAGAAGCTAATAATATTAATAAACATTAAAAGTCTACAAAAACAGCATGAATAAAAATAACCAAGTGTTGTATTAATGCTTTTGACGACAAATTACTATAAACGGTGGTCGTGATCGTAGGCGTGGGAGTCGAGTAAAAGTAAGATGGGGACGATAACGGCGTGTCGGCATCGATAAGGAAAATAATTTATGATCCGACGTGGGGTAAAATACAATATAAACACTATTTGGCACTTTGTAACAAGATAATCACGCTGTTTAGCATTTTTATGGGTTTAGAAGAATGAAATATTTACTTTTACTAGCAATAAATAATGAGCAGACTATTGCTTTTCTAAGAATTTCACTTTTAGACTTCTGAATCAGAAAATACTTACATTTAAATTATAATATTTAAATTTTTATTTTACCGTCAATAAGTTAATGACACTGAATCATATCAACATTATAAGACAAAATATATATGCTTGGATTAAGTATGGATACAAACCATAAAATAATGTATATTGTAATTGACAAGCTTTTACGGAGCTTTTATTGGCCCTTTTTCGTTTACGAGGATATAAATTCAGAATTGTTTTCGCAAGTTTTTTTAAATTCAATGCTGTGTCAGCTGTGTGCTAGGATAGTGCTAGGATATCGAAAGCAATGAACACAAAAATATTATCTTATAGTCATATCTATTCTGTATCTTCATGATTTACGAAAATAACAATAACAGAAAAAATATTCACGTTTGAATGCTTTATTAACTTCCCCAGGTTGTAAATTCTAAAATAAATAGTCAAGTACCGATCGTTCATCCTGACAGTTTATGTATCGCATATATAAACAGCTAATCAATCTAAATAAAATAAACATACAGCTATAATGTTAAACATTAACAAATCACGCTTGAGTTGGCAAATCCTCAAGGCAGACAATGCACCTAACCACTGAGATATGAAATGCATTCCGAGTCATACAAGTAATTAACGTAGCAAGTTCAGTAAGCTCGGGCGACAGCGCGCTGTGAGGACTCCGTCTTGGACGTAGTACTTACAATCTGTAAGCGGTGTGGGAAGCGTTGCGGTATATTTAAACACCTGTCATCCCCCTCGTCTCTCTATGGGTCGCCTAACTTAGATTACTTTATAATAATTCCTTGAAATTTCACTCCAGACGGAATGTATAAATTGGATGTTGTCGCAAAGTTAGCGAATTATTAATGGACGTGGAACGGTTAAAGTCAGGCGGAACGGTGTATACTACTGCTTTATCACATTGTCGCCGCGTAACATGTTTGTTTTCCCGGTTCCTCGGGCCCCTAACGACCTAGAGCTATTTACGACCAAAATAACGACTGCTGAGGCTTTAACCGTTAGGTGTTATCTTTTCGAAAGCTTTAAACGCTTGGTCTAGTATTTATTATTTTCAAAATACTGATGAGATTCAAAATACTTATTGTGAATGCTGTATAGAAATGGTATGTAGGAAATTGGTTAGTGGTATACCTACATAAAGGTTTTATTTCACGTGCAGTTTTAGTTTTTCACCCCCGGGACCTCGGCGTGGTGTGGTCAAAATCAAAAGTCATTTATTCAAACTAGGCTGAGAATCAGCACTTTTTGAAAGTCGTTTCTTGCCCGTTCTTCTCCATATAGATCTACGTTTTGGAATGGGCAACTAGCTTCAACTTTCTGAGTGACTCTTTGGTATTTGAGTGACTCTTTGGTATTTTGGACTATTTGGCCATCCAGGTATATTTGGAAAATTCACCCCGTAGGTGTATGTGTTTATGGTGGTTCATAGGTTTGCCGGGAAACAACTCAACTTTGAGTTAAACTCTCCTTTATATGGACTTTATTTATAACTATGTAAATTATTATATTTGGTGTATGTACAATAACCATCCAACTAAACCCGGAAGTATTAGTAATAGATCTTAAGCGGAACTTGATAAACTAAAGGCTGATTTGTGTATAAGGGAAGCATGTGAAAACGCCTTTCCAAACAAACGAAGTAACGTCACAAACGGGCAAACCTCATCGGTTCCAAGGGACTTGTATAATTTGCGTACGGCAGCGTGTATTGTGTTAGTCGCGTTCGTGTAACATTCCGACGAACTTTGCGGCCGGCTAATTACGGCCGGGCCGGGTCGTACACACGACTACGACGACGTGCAAATAGCCGGGCGGCTTATCTGCGTAACATGTCGTGCGCCGCGCCCGCAGTACCCTGCTCCGCTTGATATATTGTGGCTTGTGACACATTAAAATTAATTCAGCAATTCACCGTCAACTTTTTCACATAATTATTTGAGTTCCACCAACTTTGATATAAGTAGGTAAGGGATTTACTGATGGTTTATTAACGGGAAGAAAATAACTACAAGATTCTTAAATTATAGATCTTATATCATGTGAGACCAATAATTTCTAATTTTAAATATTTAATAAGTTTTTGGTAACCACTAACCAAGAACCTAAAGCCTAGTCAATGCTACCTGTAGGTATGGTAGCAAATACATTATGAGGAGCTTTAACACTGCGATATCACTAATAGTACTGAATTATACCGTACGCGGTAAGCTTCTATCCGGCTTCAGTGGTTAAATGCGCTTGGCATTCAAAGCACGTTGACATGCGTTTATCAGAGCGGGAGCTCAGACCGCAGTCGGGTGCAGTGACAAACGGAATCGCAGAGTGCATCCCGAGTGAGCTGCTGATCCGTCGAGAGATATCCCGACCTCGGCGTCGAGTGCTAACACTCGCCTGCCTTCGGATGATTACGGCCCTTTGACGACGCCTCTTTGTCCTACACGTTTCGAAAGTAGCAACAATGTTTTTCGCTTTCACTTGTAAGAATTATGTATTTCTAAATATAACAAGAGTTGATATTTATTTTAAATAGAGTCTATTGCGTGAGTTCTAATAATAGGAATACGTTGGCTCTATATTACTTGTTTACATAGCCAATCGATTGGAATAAGTCTACGTTTGGCATTTAACAGGTTTGAAATGTAGGTGATGTAAGAACGAGGGTTTAAGGTTCAGTTTACATCGTTGCAAGTTAGGTCTTATCTAAGTCAAGCCGGTTAGACTGGAGCGGAGTAATAGGAATCTCCGTAGAACTTTGCGAGCGGGTGAGCCTGCGGGCGACTGAAGGGTGGCGTGGCGGGGAACGGGCGACTCTTGTTATTACACCCTCTCACCTACGCAAGGGGTTTCTGTTCTGAGCCGTACTGTAGCGCAAGATTAAGACGCTCCTCGCTTTGCTGTTAACACTTTGGCTTCCGTTCTGCTTGTTCTGAATAGCTTTAAGTGTGCCCTACAGTTTCTTTCAGTCAACGTTAATATAGTTTTATCACATCCATGTGAGTGTATAAATGAGCAACCAATTTATTAGTATCAGTCAAGTATCAAGTATCCACTATCAAATGGTTAACAGATTTATTGGCTTAAGGAGGATTTGCAGTGGCAGCCCGCGAACAAATCTCTTATGGAATAAATCTAACTTAGAGAGTTATATGAATGATTGTAATGATTATAATTCGCGGGCTACCATTGCTTATCCACCTTAACCGCTGGATTCGGTAACAATAAATTAAAATACTACGTGTTCAACAATTAACGGTAAATGTAAAAAAAGTAGACGTGTATATAAACAATATGCCTAAATATAAATAACAAAGCAACACAAATAAACCTTTAACAAAAAACAAGATGTCAAAAAGCAAGCTGAAACCAAAATCGTTTACTTCACGTTGTTACATTTCACCACTTCGGTTATAAATAAAAGTGCCGAAGAAAAGCCAGATAAGACGGCAGAGAAATAAGTTTAACCGAACGGGAGAAAGCATTATCATTGGCTGCGAGCAAGGAACAAAAGAAAATGGTGGAGAGCGAGCGTACGAGAGTACTTTATAGGCGCGTAAATATGTTTTATATCCCTCTACTGTCTGTTATACACTGGCGCGCCGCCGAACCCATCCCCCTGAGCCAGCCCACCCTCGCCCCGAGGGTTGCCGCGCTCTCGGAAATGCCGAGCTTTAATAAAACATATATTTTTCCGAGCGAGGAAAATACTGGGGAAACTCGCAATTTGTTCTTTCACTTTATGCTCGTTTACAAGACAAAAGTAGAACATTCTAGAAACATTATGTTAATCACGCAGTTATGTAGTTTATTATAATTACAGTAGTATTCAATTAAAATAACACCGGTATGTGCCGAGGCCAACGTTGGTGGTTCGTTGATGGATAAAATGTTAGTAGGTGCGAGTAAGTCATAAAGCTTGTAGTGGGCGGAGAGGGGTTTATGTAGTTGATCGGCGGAACTGTGACATTGTAGTACTTAATGGTGTTGCGGTGACCCTTATCTCGCGTGCCGCAGCGCCGTCGCCGTGGGTGCGGCCGATTTATTGCGGTACATGTGGGTATACCACACTCGTCCTACTACTGCACTAAACATCTTCATGTTTTTCTTGTGTACACACATTTCACACTAATAGGTACGCGAGGTAATATAAAATATGAACAAAAGTTCATAAAAGGAAATATTCCCGGAATGAAATCCTAATCTACAGAAGCCCACATAATTCAAATCAAATTTTCACCATAATTGCTGATTTGAGAAACTCTTGAGAAAGGAAATGAAAGTAAAAAGAATTTTAAGAAATAAGAAAGATGATAAAAGAGAAGAAGCGATTAAGATAAGGTTGAAAACAAATTTATGTTTCGATTCTGTGGAGTAGATTCAATTATTTTCTTGTTGCTTCTAAAACGAGTTCTAAAAGGAGTCGTAAGCGGCCGCCCAAGGAGAGAGCACTAAAGAAAACTGGTGTGTCGGAGCGAAACCGTTTTGCTGTTACCGCAACGAAGCAGAGACTGTGCCGTAAAATATTACACCAAACGAAAGAAGCTCTTTCAATTAACCGAGGCAGCTTTGCGTAAGGTAAATTTTGCCAAGTGGCACCCCATGCAGCATAAAAGAAATGAATGCTTCCACCGAATACAAATGATAAAAGATTTTGCTATTTTATTTATGGGGTTTTAAAATCGTTTTTTTTTATCAACGGACACAAATATAAACGAGATTAATGTTAATAGCACTTAAGGCTGGTGGCAGCCGATCAGTATTCATGAGCTTATTAATGTGACAGCTCTAGGCAGCCTCCCCTTACGGCTGTAGCTGTACGCACAGATTACCCACCACCCGCTTAAATCGACCAGAAGTAATATGCTCACCTGATGAATGATGATGAGCCTGCGACACAGATTTATTTATATTATACTTGTCAAAGTCTATGGACAGCAATAGATATCTTATAAAATATGTAGGTTGAAATATGATAATGTGAAAATTATTCTGAATATTAAAATATCTGATCAACATTATGACAATATACACGGGTGTGGTGTTAGTTGCATTAACTTAAATGGCAAGTTAGGTACGATACGAGTGCGCAACTCGACGGATTGTGGTTATGCAGGGGCGGGCCGGTCCACCGCCTGCATCGCCAGTTGCCGGTTCCTGTTACTACTAAGCTAATAACAGAGTTTACCGAGCTCGGAGAGTTTGCCCAGATTGCTCATGTTCAAGCCATATTCATAACCTCTCCATTGTTGTCAGAGAACTTTAAGAAGGAAGTTCAATTTGCGTAACTTAAGCAAACTTAACTATAACAGACACTGAAGAATTAGTTTTTTAAGTAACCCTCTGACAAAGTCTAACATAATTATTAACATGACTACAACTAAGCGAGTTTAGAGAGTAACTTAAAAATAAAAAAAGGAATGATATAATATTTCATTTCTAGCAGTACGCACACGTCTATGTGACGAAGGTACAGTAAGTTGACGTTTGAAATGATGTTACGGAAGCATCTACGTAATTAGCCAAACGCGACCGGATTTGCATATCAAAGTGGAGGCATAATTGAACTCGGAGTGCAAATAGCCCAAGTGGAATCGGATCGAGTTAGTGGCGCTCTCTAGCTAAGTGTAGCGAGCAATGGCAGGCACGCGCTACTACGGCACCCGCTCTCTCCTACACATCGCGCCCAGCTTGCGATGCTCCGAGCGATGTGCTCAGCGCTGTCAACTTCACGAGATAATTTAATTAATCGACTACGGCACACAGACTCGAGTCTGATTTCCTCTTCAAATATCCATTTACTGCCATTATTGTGCCGTTCAACTTCATAATTTGATTATGTTTGACAACTACGGGATTACTTTTGTTTAAATTTGATTTCACTTGAATTGGCACTTCGGGATTTCTTGTTTGCTTTTTGATAAACTGAACTTAAATAAATAAGTAAGGAGAAGAACAGGTTTTAAATCCATTCGGCTTAGGTTTCATGGAATACGTTTAGCCTAACAAGCTTGTATTTATTTACATGAGAAAAAAGTTGATAAAGTGGCTGAAGGGGCGAAAGTTTCTGGAATGGCTACCGTGTGCTAGAAGGCACTGCGTGGGTAGGCCACACGAGGTGGACTCATGACATGGCGAATATCTTTGGATTCATCAGGTGGGTGCGAGAAGCAGTCGATGTAGCGATGCTTTGGGGAGTGCAATTTCCAGCACTGGACGTCTTTAGGTTACATGATGATGGCAAGGTAATATCATCAAACTACTGAACTGACGTATTTATTTGTAAAGACTTCTCGAAAGTATTAATTGCTTCAACAAGAAGCTTATACAAAACCGAGATTTCATTACACATCAAGGGATAGAATGTCTAATAAAACACTTATACTTAGTTCTCCTGAGAAAATTGAGAGAAATTGAGGGTGGGGTGTTTCGTCCGGAGCAGGCAGCGAAGCGGCCAGATAATTAGATTAAGGGGAACGGTCGAGTCGGGGTTGCGGTCGCTCGAACAATGGTATCAGTCTTTTAAAGCTTTCGGATTTGCACGACTGCTGTCACAGATTGTTCTACGAGGTTGTTTTTTTTTTTAGACCGGGCTGTATTAGAAGTGCACAAAGTCAGTGTTAAGACATTACCAGCTGCTGTTACGATCGATTTCAAGTTACTTTGCAGTATTGTGTTGTTTTGATACTAATTAATTAATCAAAATGACACGATTATTCAAATTATAAATCGAGAGTAAAGTTTACGATAAAATTTGAATAAATACATAATCAATACCAATTCAGAAACAGTGAATTTTTATAACGTAATAGTTTGACAACAGGTTTAGTATAAATAACATGAGATGTTATGGCGCAACTGCCAGTAGTTAGTACCGCTAAAGGCGGTGTAATGTATTTAATTACGGGCACTTCCAGACTGCGCCAATCTAGTAATTACTGAACAGAGCGACGGCGCGTAATCAGCGCCCTTTGCCACGTCGACACGCGTCGGAGAGCGCTCAACACTCAAACTCTGGCCGCTTTTGACTCGCATTTCACAACCTGTTGACGAGTTAGTCGAGCCCCTGGAGCATGTACACATGTACAGTCCGACTACAAAGCGGACTTCTTGCACTACCTACATTCGATTAGCACAACCGCCAGCGAACTGCCTACCTATATAACATAGTTAAGTTCAAGCTAGTTCTAAGTACAAACGTTAAGAAATCAGGTCCAATTCATTAACCACAATCCAACTAAACAATTTTGTAAACAGGTGCTTAGAACGTGGCGTACCGCCCCGCGAGATTAATCACGGTGTACTGGCAAGTCCGACCGGGTAATAAACCGGGAACGAGCAACTTCGCCACTTACATTACACGGACATTTATTTCCAACGCTCTGTTTCAACTTTTCCAACTCTCAAAGAGTCGAGGAGTTGAAGACTGGTTTAATTAATTTACGCGATTCGTAAATATCGTTTCGAAACATTAACTGCGAAGTTTGGGGAAGTGAATTAATATTAAAGTACTTGCCTTGTCATCGTCGCCTTCGCTATCACACTGCAAAAGGAGAAAAAAATATTTGAGTAAAAAATGTGGCGTTTGGAGGAAGTGGATTGGCTTTGCTCAATTCATGCATGTTGATTCAAATTAGATACATTTGTTACTACAATCCGCAGCTGAAGATTAAAGCCGCAATTATCTGAAAGCTGCCAGCATAATTCTTACCACAAAATCGAAATCATTTATTTATTTTCTAAGAATAGAACTCACACCTAAAACCAAGCGTGCAATTTATTCTAAACAGTATGTTAAAACAAATTGCTTAGAATTTTAAGTATGCGAATAGTCTGCTTAAAGTAATGAGGTGATTTTGAATGTAGTTTGTTTATTGCTGTTACAGAATGTATGATCGTACTGAAGTGTTTGGCAGTAGATGAACGTATTCTATACTTAATTACCATCAAACAATCTCGGAAAAGTCCAATTCATTCATTCATATTATCGTAACATAAATCGACGAATACGTTACGCGTTATTTATGAGGTAAGTTCACGCCGGGGGAAACAACAAGGGATCAGGCTGAGATATTACAATTTCAAATAAATACAGAACATGAAGTATTCAGGACGAGCGCAGGTAATGTTATGTAGTACGGAACGGCACCGCCTCGACAAATCTCGTGATTTAGCTGCGATACGCGCCGAATATCGAACAGGGTCTATGTGTGTTGCGTGATCTGGGTAAATTTGCACACAGTAATAGAGAATTATAGCCATTACATGTCTTTGCCAACAGCCAAGGGTTATTTCGACTTTAATTCATTCAATTTATTCATAGACCGTATTGATTTATGGGTTAGCGTCATGTTAGATATTCATAATGACAATAATTATGATATCTATTTAGCGTAACATGTTTCATATTCTGAAGAAAATACATCTACTCATTTCTACCTCAGCCTATCAATCATGCATGCAGCAAGGGTTCTACTGAGTCGTGCGTGGTGAAATAGAAGAAAAATAATAAAGAAAGTTCTACACAGCAAACGGACAACATTGATAATACTCACGATATAGCCTTTTCCGGAACTACAGCGGCTACTGGCCTGTAGGCAGGAGAGAGAAAGCGAACATATGAGTGGATTGGAGTGACTAGGGGTGGTGAAGTTTGTCCCGTCTCTCCTAACACTCGTCTTAGCCACAATGCTTTCAAAGTAACATAGCAAACAGAGAAAAAGCATTCTTCTAAAGATAGAATTGTATCTTCAATATTGCCAATTATAATAATAGGAGAGACGAGAAGATATGCAAAAAAATAGAAGACATTTAGGTATACTTTTATTTCACGATCTAACACGCATTACAATCACAACACTAACTGAATTCGTACATGCACCTCATTGAAAGTCAACGTATTCTTATTATTATAAAGCACGACACAGACAATATTTGTGGCGTAGAGAACGAACAGGATGTAAATGATTTCGGTAAGAATTTTCATACCTACGTGAATTTCTTAGATAGAGAAATAATATGAAAGGGCTTTGCAGAGAGTTCATTGCTGAAGGTTCTATGCACTAAGACACGACTTGCTTTTGGTAATGGGTACTAGGGCGTAAAGTGATGTAAGATTAAAATACTTACGTCACTAAGACGGTCACGGGAAGAATCGGGATCGCGAGGCGCCACAGAACTACCCGTTAGTCTTTCTGATGCCCGTCCACTGTCATCCGACGTACCAGCGTCTTGAAGCAGCGTAATACCCTGGATAAAACAAATGCAGGGTCAATTTAAATATCAAGCCCGCACTCAACGGGGCAAGAAAATCATAAGCTTTCTTACACACTTAAGTGATAGAGACTCGTGTACAGACAGATACCTTAAGATCAATTCTTTTGCAAAGAGGGGAGCAGAGGAAAAGCTTTTTATATATAAAGCTCACAAAATTGAGCGGTAACTAGGATATAAGAAAACTTGATAAGACGGGCCGGGAAAGCGAGGGTGCCGGCGGGATGAGTGGAGCCGACCCATAACGTAACGTGCCCCGGGCCCCGACAATAAAAAGAGTTTTCCATTTATCACATTTCGCGTCTATTTTACGGTAGGGTTCGAAAGGCGCTCGTTCAAGCGGGGGAAGCGACTGTGATGCTCAGCGACGAACACTGTACAGGACTGCTAAAAGAAAATAAAACGAGTAACTCTCCGTAAATGGATAACTTCGACGACCCTTTCGCAATGAACTTCCAAATCATTCTATAACTTTACGGATTGTTAACTTTCAATTTGATTTCTTATTCATAAAATATATAAATATTTTGCTTCAGTTGTTATGTGCTATTTCTGTTTTAAGCTTTGAGATTAATACAGATCATAATTATAATATTTTACCTGTTGCTTGATTACAAATTACTACCTTACTGACCCTTATAAACGTTACTTATAGTTAAGTAGGTACCGTTTAAGTTTGTCTTAACTTTAAGCAATGTTTATAAAGGGGTAAATAGCTAACAGGTACCACTTCCACTAAATTGTGTGTGCTATATCCGCGTAAATGACCGGATAGTTGATGTATCGCGCTTTAATTAGTCATTTTCAATTCCGAATATACTATAATGACATTAATGAGATTGGTGGAAGTGGGTGTAAAATCAAATAGAAGTGTTCATGCGAACAACGGCTTGTGACCAATTAATCTTGTTTTAGATACAATATGTATAATTTAGGTTTGAAACACAATATAATCATTCGTAAGCCTAAGCAAAAAACGGAAAGAATTACAATTCAAGTCGTATCTCTGAACCGTACAACTGTAGCGGCCATTACTCGCGGCCGGTTAAGGTTTATGTAAACGACAACATTTCCGGGAACGGTCGTCGACCGGAACAAAATCTTTATACATATTGGTGAAATTCGCATACTCAAAACAATATCTATTAAGAATGAATAAATAGATTTATATCAAGCAAATAAAATAGTAACACAATATTCACAAGACACATAAAAGCATGATTGTCAAAACACTAAGCAGATGTCATAAACAACCCTTCCTAAATAGCATCTCAAGTAGGTTATGAAAATGGGAAAAACAATAAAAGTTGAGACGTTCAGCTCCCATAATAGACAACAAAAAGACATACGCACAAGATTATGTCTCCACTTCTAATAAAAGGGATTGCTTTCCGACCCTTTACATAAAACGAGTTAAGCAGTGTCGCACATATCAATTTAATCCGTCGTAGGCGAGCGAGATCCCCTCTAATCCCCGAATGGCTCGTGTCTCTCGGAGATGTAACGGGGGATGTTGCCACATAATTACTTTCGCTCATTATCGTACGCCCCAATTATAGGAATAACACGGGGCTCACTCCTATTCATGAGGTGTGTTCAAGTGCAAAATGTTGAGTTTTGTTACTGTTTATTTAGAAGACCTTGATTTAATGCCAGCCACTTCAGTAAAAGCTTTTTGTTTATCTTAATTATGTCAATATGAAATTAAGATAAATTATAAGTGATCGATAGATATGTTAAGGGGCATGTAAATTATAGGACATATTACCCTTTCAAGGGTGTGATCGTGAAGGTAAATATGAAAAAAAGACGTTTTCCAAATCCTGGACTAATTACATATAAGAGGGAAGATAAAACAGGCACCCAAGGACACGTTTGCAGAGGAAACTGTAATTTCCACGGAAAAAACAAAACAAATTTTAATTTGATTTAAATTTCTATGAAGGATACGATATTCATTCGACAATAGTTTTGATTTCTGTGTAAGCTGTGTGTGGCGGGTGGCTGGCGGGAAGCAGTCGTGCCCGACCGACGACCGTCGACACAACCGCTAATTGAAACAACGACCGCAGCCCAACATTACTTATTCATGAGAAGTCCATATGGCGGCGAAACGTGACCAACGAGATAAATCATTCAATTACATTTTTCATGAACACACTCCAGTGGATATGCACTCTCGGGTTCAGCTTAATACTGGATGTCAGATGATAATTCATATGTAATGAAACCCCTCCGGCTGGAAGTATCATATTACTACCGATGCCGACCGGTTTGATTAATTTACGTTGTGTAATTTATTTTATGCCAAACAATTTGGTAGTAAACTGCTGTATTGAAATTTACTGTTTTAAAATTTATAGTTGAAAGCACTCCATAGTCTGGTTTAGTCGCTACTAAGCGAGGTATCTCTACCGAGGTGCAAGGGTGCGGTTCGTTAAGTGGCGTATTGCATAATTTATTTATGTGGTAGCACGTCACTCCTCTTGTTTCGGTGACACAACACTAGTACCGCGCTCTAATTATGCTGCGCCTAGGTGTGATTTTTTGTAGTGTTTGCACAAATTTTCGCAAATGTGTCGAGTTTTGTCCAGTTCACTTCACTCCTTTGTTTGTACGTTTTTTTTTATTCTGGGCTCTTAGGAGTTAGGATCGTAAGAATAAGTCAAATGTCTTAAACGCACTAGACTAGCTTTAATAGATACATAAAATATTTTGAATACTGGATTTGAATAGAAAGTTAAGCCTCGTGCAGACAGGCGCGACTAACAAAACAATTTCTATGTAATCTTTACGGTACAACAGTCAACAGCCAGTCTGCACGAGCCTTTAGAAAGCTTTAGTTTTGGGGGCCAAGAGCTACAAAGTCGCGAATTTTCGCGCTCAAATAGGTATGTCAAAACACGACTGAAGTTTAAGCTTCAAATAGGTATGGGGAGATGTCAGCAAAAACACGTGGATTAGGCGTTGCCTATCACAGCGAACCAATCAGATCTGACGCGGACATCAAGCGGCGTTACCCGTGGTATTTCCAAATGGAATTTTGCGACAGACCGTTCTAGAATTAATATAGTGCGGCAAGCCGGTTGAATGGATATGTGATTGAATTAAAATTTCCAGGGTGCCGAGGGCGTTAGTTACATCAGACATTTATATCGGTATTTTGAATAGTTGTATTTGGTTGCATAGGAATATCAATATATATTACAATTTAACAGGAATTCAGTTAAACTGAGTTGCTACCTACATCTGGATTAGCCGCTACTCGCCAAAAGCAATAACATTACCAGCTCGGTGCCAGAGTTTCTCTGAGAGATTTTTTCAAAGATATCGGTATCCTCACAGTGGCATCACAATTCATTTTCGCCAACATATTATATATTAGGCAAAATATACACTTATATACTAAAAACAGTGATATTCACAATGTTAACACTAGAAATAAGGACAAACTACGTACTCCCTTTCACCGGCTTCATAAGGTTCATAACTCATTTGTTGGGCTTGGTATAACCTTTTATAACAAGCTACCTTCTTCTTTGCTAGATTTGCCTTTTAATGCGTTCAAAACTAAAGTAAAATCCAACCTCTCTTCAAAGGCATACTATTCTATCAACGACTACTTAAATGATAAGAATAGTTGGTCGCTGTGATTAACTCAAGACAATGTTTAAATGTTCTTTCTCCAGAATTAGCTTACTTACTGACAGGTTATATGAGTTTATATAATTGTTTATAATTTTACTTTATTTATTGTTGACATAATCTACTCATTACAATGTTTTTTTTTATGAGTTGTATTGCAATATGTGGTTAGCTAGCGACCTCGATAATTTTTTACTTTACCTCAATGGTCCTAGTTTATCAATTATAGCTTCTAGTTACAGCTATATGTAAGCGGGCACGCCCTTTATGTCTGGAGGCTTTTATTTAGATATTGTTTTCGTTAAGTTATTTTTATTTCTGCTTGAGTATAGTTCTCGATGTTTTTGGTTGGTATATTGGCGTGTGCTAGCTGTCATATGGCTATTAATTTTATAATTTAAATTATGTTTTGTGTTGCGTAATGTAAATATCATTTTGCATACTATTATATAGAATCTTTTTTACTGAACAGACAGCTGTGCTGCTGGGGAGTTTGTTGCGCCACTTCTTCTTCCCAGCTAAAGCACTAGGAAGTGGTGAAGGGTGGGCGTTTTGGGGGACTGTCTTATGTAATTTTGACGTTCGAAAAGTGCTGATTCTCAGCCTAGTTTGAATAAATGACTTTTGAATTAAACTTGCCTGGGAATTAAACGCGATATCTGCGTGTCACTGATTAAATACGCACTAAATAGGATACACGTATTATCACACCCACTTTTACGTCCTGTGCGTGTTTCCAAACTTTTAAATACATATCATATTTATTTTAGTTTTTCAATCGTTTTAGTTAAGTTTGTGTATAATTTTGATATTTTTTTTAATTGATTTGTAAAATATGTTTTTGTCCCATTAAATTGAATATTTAGATTGTTGATTATTTGTGTACGTTGTCTAAAGTGCATTACGTTAGTCTTTTTTAAATTAACTATTAAATTATTATCATTTAACAAACTAAGTAAAAAAAAAAAAATTAAGTATTATATTTAATAATAAAAGTGAAAATTGGGATGGATTTTGAATTTTTACAAACGTCAAACGACCGACATTCTTTTTTACCTCGTCTAAGTCTTGCCAGTGATTGACATAATAAATATCGACTATTTGTTCAAGAAGTATTTAATACTCTTATTGAAAAAAAAATAACAATTTAATGTATTTATAATTATTATACTGACAACAATCGTGTTTTTCGGCAAAGATTTTCAAGATGCTGTTGGAGTTAAGCCTCGTGCAGACTAGCGCGACGCGACGACACGACGCGACTCGAACAATACAATTTAGAAAACTTCACGGTATAACAATAACCGGTGTCGCGACGCGCTAGTCTGCACGAAGCTTTAGCCTGTGGTTAAAGATGCGGTCTTTTTTTCCTTATTACAAAATATCTGAATTGAAACTACAATCATAACCGCTGCAAGTAACCTTAAATCCTCCGAGCTACAATATATCGTTACTTGTCGAAATGTTTCATTATAAAATGTTTTTGTCTTTGACATTCAACATGTCCGATAGAAGAACTACGAGCAGAGAATAAGAGCTACACCAAGGATCGCCAATAAGTATCATTGTGGGTCCATTAAAAAAAAAAAGACTGTCGCGGGTAGACGATTACGATATTTCAATGGAATTGTTTTTGATTTGAAAGTTACTCAATATAAAAAATACTGATGAAACTGTACAAAAAAAAATCGTAACATCGATAGCAGCAAAACTAAAAAATCATACTACCACATCACTAAACCATAGGCAATTTCGAGCGTTGTTTACATCTTTGGCAAATTTTGAAACCCCGGACCTTAGGTATGTTTCTTATTTTTGTTTACCTACACCGCAGTCCGCGTTTTTACACTTGGCAAATGTGTTAAAGATCACTAAGCTTCTTCCCTCTGCACGGATAGCAAAACAAAAAATAGCTGCATTAAACTACGAAATGACTCGTTCAACTGAACGAAACAAACTATTTAATTGCACATAAAATGTAATGGAGTGCAGAGAAGTACGTACTAATAATTTGAAGGTTTTACATAAAATGAACAGCGAACATAATAAAAGTGTAAATGTCAAAGACAGTTTTAGTTTACGAAACGTTTTCCGTGGTGTAGTCGTGTAGTGTAGCATTAATATGCTGTCAGGTTGCTAACATAATTTCCAGCTGTAGTCGTGTCGTTATGCATTAAATAAACTTGTTTGACATTTTATTTCGTCTGGGGCTCAAGTTCTCAGAACAAATCACACCGACTTCTCGGCAAACACAGCCAGAATACTTGTATATTGGAACTATACAGAAGTAAAATACATTCCAACAGAAAACCTTTCTAGACATGGTTCTCAGAGTTTTTGAGAAACAGTTTTAATATTAAGTCATTCTAAGGTGAGATTGTACTAATTTGGGCACATAATTCAATTACTCGGAAGCCTAATTTATCTCTCATATACACACGTAATGTGCAACATATTATAAACAGCTATGCAATGTTGAATTGTTGTGTTTCATAATTAATAAAATCAACTGGGTGGGCGAACAAATATTAACGTGCATCATACTCATATGACATTATTATAAAATTCTCTACGGTTCACTGTTACGAATTGTTAATTTGCGAACCATTGTGCTATTTCAATTAAAGTTTAATGAAGACATCATTTACCAATAAATCCATTAAATTTGCAAAGCGCTTTGTAAATAAACGTATCAATTCCATTGCTGTGTTTAATGAACGTGAGCGTGGCTTATTTCAATCGAAATCATTGTAATATTATTAGCATTCTTGATTCATTTTAAATACATACATTATATTTTAACTGTACCGTAATTGAGGTTAAATAACCGATCAGTGAGTATAATATATTATATACTCACTGGTCGTGTTTTTGCGATATGACCCGGCTTAGTAACCGCTAAACACATGGATGTAGCGCTCGCCGGGCACTACTAAGCACCGCTCGTTTCGCTCGCTCGGCTCGCGCGTTGTTACACACGTCACACTTCTAATCCAACCTAACCCATTTGATCAGGTTGCCCTAGCTTAGTTACAGCGATTAACTATATGAGAAAGTTATAAAGTTAAGAGGATCATTAAGCAAAAAGGCGATCATAATTAGAAAATCAACACGTTTTTAAAGGATAGATTAAATATTCCTCTATATATTACCCTGAAAAGTCATTGTTCATTGACAATAATTTATATGCATGTAGATGCTTTAGGTATGCAAAAATTCGGAAAAATTTAAACGTAAGCAGCTCTATTGAACCACCGTTTGTCGTTTAAGATAAGGCAAGTGAGGGCGACTTATGCAAACGGCAATATCGTCCAGAAAGGGGGAATAAAAAACATTTGGCATTGGCAGCGTGTCGCGTCCATGGCGATACGCCAGCTTTCCCGGAGACAACACAATAAGGACGCTCTTCTGTCGAAAGCAATCCATGTCCGCCGCAACCAATTTCATGTCAACTTACAAACACAGGTACATTTATTGGTATGTGTGTAATGTTAACTGTATGTTGGTCAGGTAAAAAATAAACACAGACTTGTGTTTTGAGAAACCATTTTCAAGTACCTAGGTGAACTAGTATTTATTTTATTGTGTTAGTATTTTTTGTATTTATTTGGGTACCATCCGGATCTTAAAACAGCCATTATGATGGCTATCGGGTAGTTTGAAATTCATTCACTATCCAAATTCACTGCCTATTTGTTGTATTTTCGTTTCATCGTAATAATTGATGATTATACAAAAATTTCTAAAAGAAATAGCAACCACTGAAAATCTTAGAACTCTTACGAGGTCACATTAAGTCAATTACTTGCTCAACTAATTAGGAAGCGAATTAAATTAAAGTTAGGAGCTAGTTGGCTTGAGTGGTAGGTGTTTGAAGCAAATTTTACTGGCTCGTCGTCGGAGACGAGAGCGTAACTTAATGATCGCGTAGTGCGCACCGGGAGGCTATATTCTATTCGACAGCAAATTGAATCTGCGAAGAGCTATTAGCCGACACCGCAGCGGCGCGTTCCCAGCTCGTGCCAAACGATCGTGCTCATTCCCCGCTCAACTCTAGATATTGTTCAAACCGTGATATAGTCGGTAAACTGCAACCGAGTGGACTCCTAATAAAACAACCACATTGCTGCACTGCACCATTCTGTATGGAGATGAGAGTTTGTAAATATTGGCTTGATTTTCTGTTAACATCCATCCATACGTTTAATAAATCTGCATTTAATTTCAGATAAGCATGTTTTATTAACGATTAGCTTTAAGCTTAACGTTTTATATGCGCCCTTCGCTTCCGACAGTTTCATATTGAAGCTGACATAATTTATTCCGTCGGCGCGGCGGCGCGCTGCGGAGCAAGATTTTCCGCTTTATTCGAGCAACAGCACGAGCGGCGGGAGGCAAATTGGATGGGATTGCGACATATCTTGGCGGCGTTGGCGAACTGTCGAAATTCACGGGGGAGCACACAGGGTAAACTGCTCACATTCCGCTCAGAGTGCTCCTTTCGAATCAGAAATGTGAACCTATTTAGAACTCAAGCACACGCGTCGTCGAATGAAGAAATAAATATTCGATTCTCGCAAACCGGAAAGGCATACCAAGCAGGTCGAATACTTTTGTTGTTTTTATTGGCAGTATTAAATGATATAAAAGCGATGAAGCCTAGTATAAACACTAGTGTTAATAATGAACGCCACCAGAGGCATCAGAAAGTGCAGTGAATCTAATAAAAATTTCATAAGAGCCAATTAAATACTTAGTCGAGAGCTAGTGCCGTCGCTGGACAGCCCCGCCATTGCCGACAGGCCCGATTAATAAATGATTTCGCATTCGACATGGATTTCGCAATGATTTTTGGCATGTCTATTTTCGGTTTAAACTTTTCAAGGAAATTCCATTATTCCTGCTGCCAATTTAATGTAATATGGTAATCATATAACAGTTTCTTAGTTCAAAAGGCTTTTTAATTTAAATACTGACAATTATTAATAATTGGAAACAGATCTCCAATCAGCATCAGAAATAAATTGGCTTTCAATTTTTTTGATAAGTTCTTTTCTGATATGATTCCACAACGTCAAAGAAGCTAATATTAAAAACAACAGTAAATTGAAACTATACCTACAGCATAATTAACCAACAGAATATCATCAAAAATAAATGCCTGGAGTATTTGAAAAAATGCAGGTGCAGTAAAGTTGGAAATTACGTTTGGTTAGGTTATCTTCAATCAGTATAAAATTAACTTAAGTTTACTCTTGCGGTCATTCGATGCTTAATGGTTTGGCACACTATTTAAAATACGAGTAAACAAAGTATGCATTTCGCAGAGGTTTAAAAGCCAACTTGACGATGAGTCGAGGCGCGTTGACAAGTCGATTGGCAGTTTGCATACGTTTTATGAGTTTGGCGAGAAAGCGGATCCCGGAAGAGGCACGCTCGATGGCTTACAGATTTAGATTAGCTGCATTTAGACGTGTGAGATCACCAGACACATTTAACTTAGGTGCGGATGTAAGAGCATGGACGATCACTGTTAACAAACCTCGACTTTGTTTTTGAGAGTGAAACTATTGCTTAGAAACAATTTGCCGCTATTCGCAGGAATCGCACTAAAATTGGAAGTGATGTACTGTTGCACAAATAGAGTGTACCTACCACCTACTGTGTTATGTCTACGGAACTATTCAAAACAAACACGGACAACACATGCATTAAACAGTTCTACAATAGTTCTAAATCGCGTTTGCACACCATTAATTCGGTAGTAGGATGACAGCAATCTACCACATTTGTTTGACATATACATCAAGTCTAAGACAAGATAATGGGTGTTACTTACATGAGAGTTGACGTTGTTGGGCGGATGATTTCGCCCAGGGTCGGCCGCCAGCGCCGCCAAAGGCAAGCGAGGCTTGGTCGACAGGGCATTTGTGCGAGGAGAAGAAGCGCATTTTACAGCAGCCTGTTAAGAAAAATACAAGTATTTTAATATTTGTTACAATGTTTAGAAATTCTGTAATATGAATTAACAACCAACTTGGGGTGTGCTGTCAAATAATATTAATACACGGACTGTATAATTAATAACTTAATCAAATAACTGTAACAAGTCAGGAGCTCGTTTGTGCTCAACGCGGAACTTACGTCGCATTGTTAGGACGTGGAAAGCCGTACTTAGTTAGCGTACAGATTTTCTCGTCTAGTTATATGGACCCACTTTATCATAGTCTCGTGTACGCCCGAGAGCAAGAATGTGCTGACTAAGTATTCCGCTTCTTAATAGTTACGACTTGAGAAAACTACGACTGCGAGTTTACGAGTATGATAGCTTTTATTATGTCGTTTAAGTAAATGTAGGTTAACATTATAATATGTTTGTAGCAAGATACGATCACTTTAGATGCTATGCGATGGAGCCAAATAAGTACCTATTCGTCTTCGTTAATTCATTGATATTTTTTATGCATCGCATTAAGGTAACCTGGGTGGTTAACAGCTCGAAAAAATTAACATAACGATGTATTTCGGGGTATTTGGAGCAATGTTTTAAGTTATATTCGGATTGAGTCAGAATATTACCGCGAGTACCCTGAAAGTTTTGTTAGTATATAGTGTATTATGTTGCAGGAATTATTCTGAAATGGCTAGGAAACCTTAAAATTATGGACGCTATTCCAATCGATTACCTTTACACCTCGACACGGCTGGTTGAGGTTCGCGTTGGATTCCCTTTGATCAAAAACATCCATCAAACGTGTCACAGAACGAAAATATTTGACACTTTCCGTGATTTCATTAAATCTTATATCCTCATTTCTTTGCGATATACATCAGACACAAATGCAGGTTTCAATTCAAGCAATAAAAAGCCATGGTTCGATATGTTGTTACTTGTTATCAAACTTATAAGGTGTGTTGTTTGGTTTTGACAAATTAAGCAAATAAAATTATATTATTTTTGTAACCTGATTTACTTTCACACGGTTTGTAGATTTTGTGATACTGCCAAAACCTTCATATCACACACAACACCTAAATTAGTTATCTATAAATGCAATGATAACAATAACATCACACCAACACTAAAAGAGATAAACGAAAATAACCTCGTGAGTATCAAACAAATGAAATACTTGTCGTAAACTCGGTGCAGATTTCTTATGTAAATACAGAAACTGAAATCTTTTTTTTATTCAAACAGAAATCACAAAGTGAAATGCGTGCGAGTAACACGTGCTACCGCGTTTAAACAATTTGTAGGGGAGATATGTTTGGCAGCGGTGACACAATAAGGGTCCCACTGACATATTTTTGAATGTACACGAAATATTCGATCGGCCGGTCAGGCGAGGGTGACGTAAAGCGTATCGCGTTGGGGTGCTGATTTGATGAGAAAAATATCAGAGGGATCATTCATCGTCACAACGGTAACAGTTGTGTTCAGTTTTAATCTCTGTTTATATAGTTTTGGTGGTCGATATTTAACTGTTTTAAAACGAAGAAGACCTGTCACATTTATTTACGTTAGATGCTGTAAGTAGGTACGTGAACAGGAGGTTCTTTTTCGTTCCTAATAACAAATTGTTCCATTCCTGATCAAAGTAGTACATAGTACAATTTAAGGAACAAAAGGTTTTTGAGTCCGTAGACTGCAAACCTCAAGTAGAAGTCGAATTGTCATAATAGCGTTAGGTTAGTTGTACGATTGTACCCAAACAAGACAAAGAGGATCTTTTTCGTTTCTAATAACATTTTTTCCAGTCCTGTACCCTAATTACGTAATACACGATCAATCGGAATTTGAATCGTTTTGAAACAAATTGCTAATCTATTGCTTCAAAAGTTCGAAAAACAAATCTGCTCCACAACACAAATAACGCAATGAATGTTGTTGAACTGTCAAAATGAAACAAATTTGTCGTAATCGTTTACGAAAATGTGTCGCGTAATTAGATAGCTGATCAAAGTAGTTGTTACAATATGGAGCAAAAGATTTTTGAATCCGTAGACTGAAAACGTCAACAAGAAATCGACTTGTCATAAAAGCCTTAGTTTAGTTGTAGGTACGGTTGAACCCAAACAATACAAAGGCTTAGCTCTTAGAGCGAATTAACAATAGTACACGCGTAACCCCTTTACCCTCGATTAAATAGCTCGAGGGTGTGTGGTAAATTGGTGTGAGAGTGTTTAGTCAGCTTCCAAGTACGGGAACAAGACGCGCGATACCGAGTACGAATTGACTACCAAGCTTTATCGTCTATGATTTAATTTAAAGTGGCTCGTGCACCGAACGACACGTGTTACCGTGACCGCCCAACGTGATTAAATAATAACAATAAACTACACGCTCCACACCCACAGCTGATAGCTTAAACCATTTGTATTAATAAAGACGTAATTAACATAATACGGTAGTAGTAGCTGCGTAAAAATACCAATAGAAACTAATAAAAACCGGCTAAGTGCGAGTCGGATTCGCACACGAAAGGTTCCGTACCGCATTAAGATCGAGCAAAAAAACGCCGAAACAACGAACACGTTTCTTTTATGGGGACCCCTTAAATGATTAACTTTATTTAATTTTTATTAGTTTTTGTTATAGTGGCAATAGAAATACACAATCTGTAAAATTTTCAACTGTCTACCTATTATGGTTCATGAGATACAGCCCGCTGACAGACAGACGGACGGACGGATATCAGAAGCATAGTAATACGGTTCCGTTTGGCACCCTTCGGGTACCGAACCCTAAAAAGGGTAATTTTGTTGACTCCGACAACATTATATGCCAGGTATATATACAGACAGCTGTTGGAGTTTGTTGCGCCACTTCTTCTTCCCAGCTAAAGCACTGGGAAGTGAAGGGTGGGCGTTTTGGGGACTGTCTTATATGTAACTTTGACGTTCGAAAAGTGGTGATTCTCAGCCTAGTTTGAATAAATGACGTTTGAATTTGAATTTTGGTATAGCTTTGTTGAGATTATTCATAGATATGACCTGTTCAATACTTGTAAAGTTGTTTAATTATTTATGCCTGCATTTAAATTGAGCAATGAATATGGATAAGATGTTAGAAAAAGAATACATAGAAAAGAAAACTCCTACACAAGCTAATAAAAAGGAAGAATAAATATCATTTTACAAGGAATACATTTCTTCAGAACCGCGACGGAAGCAAAATTCTCGAGAGAACTTTGTGACTTCCACAAAAGATTTTATACAATTCATTTTAGCCTCATAAAAAAAGTTATCACGAATTCACAGAAATCGAGCGAGCTATTTTTCTGCCGACGGCGTTGCTCCCCGTGGGAAAGGCAGCTCGATTCTCGATGCCCGCAAGCATAACATAGTTTCAATTTACTAGTCCGACCAATTTGTTTATAATGTTATCAATGTTACTTTATAAACGTTAAAATAACAAATTAGCTACATTAGCTTCGTGATTCAGTAATTAACATGTTAACACTGTGTAAACGTCACGTTCTGTGTTTACAAGACGCTGTCAAATAATTAGCATCGGTCAATAACTCAGTAGGCCGCCAGGTAATCGCCTGCCTACGCCACTACGCGGTCACACCTCGGCGAGCGGCTCGCCGACAACGGTCATTTGCTGTAATTGCCTCACCAACAACATATAAATCACTAATGTGACAGTACTGATAACACCATTATTAAGAAATAATAACATAATGGGCAGTTACAGTAATTTGTATCGTTCAGCTCATGAATATTATTGCATTAATTAAGCAACTCATATCGAATATACAACAAAAACTAGTCGTTCGTATTTAATCAGTTAATAAATTTACAATAATTAATGAGACAACGTCGTAGCGGCCGTTCAATAACTGCAGATTTAAAAATTAAATATAATTAAGCTTTTGATTTATTTGGAAATGTCTTTTAGACGTTCGGATAGCATAAGAAATGATAAACTAATAACAAGTATCCCTAACCACCAACTAACATCGTTTTAATATATTTTTACCTGACTACATAAATGGTTGATTTTATCTATAAGATTGAAAGCAAATTGCCAGATGCGCAGTATTTTATTAAGTTGTAATTTGTGTATTAAATAACGTTATTAAATTACGCTCGTTTGTGTTCACAAATAACCTGTCAACCGCACAGTAGAAATTACAGTTCAGAATTATTTTCCGTTGGATAAATTCGAAATTATATTCGGAGATGAGACTGGAAATGTGAAACTACATGCTCAATTACCTCGCTAAACAGGCAGCGCGAGCGGTCGCCATTGGTGTTTGCCATTTAATGGGCTTTACCGCTATAAGAATTCTTATTAGTAATTACAAATTCTGAATTTATGCAGGTATTTTCTGCTTTCAAACAAACTAGATTAACAAATCTGTGACAGCAATAAAGTGTAGATTAATTAATAATTAAATAAACCACCAATATCATCAGTCATACTCATAAGTATTCATAACATATCAACTGTAGGTCTATAACATTGGCCATAAATTATTTACGTGTAATTTACATGACAGGTCACTCGTGTATTAATTAATTATTTATACATGATGAAGTGTTATTGTTTCAATATTTTGACATATTTTAACGTAAGTACGTGACACCCACATTCAGATTAGTTAATGGAGTGAATAGAAAGGGAAATCTAAAAGAACGACTCCATGTCACATTGTTAAGCAAGTCCTTCACTGACGATATTTGCGGTCTTGTGCGGTAATCACACTCAGTCCGGATCGCGCGGTGCGCACCAAATTGCATTTTGTTTTTAATCTGGAGCAGCCGCGGGCACAGGCATGAGCTTCAATTTGCCTGAGCTGTTTAATTAACAGCGACACGGCGGGTCATTAATTAAGTCATCAGACAAGCCGGCGGCGTGGTAGCACGGCGCGGATTAGATACTGAGCTGCGTGATAATGAACGATTATACCACTTTTCTAATAGGTTGAACAAGATGTAATTTTATAGTTAACATGAACCGGGGTGGACTTGGAGTGGGAGGCATAGGCTGTTTAAAGCATAGTGCAGACTAGCGCGACGTGACAGCGGTTGTTTTAACGTGAAGTTTTCTTATGCTGGGGCCACACCAACGGAAAAAATCAATGCCCATCATCGCCATAAACAACGCGGTAATTATATTCCGATAATTATAGCGATATATTGAGTGGCCACACTTGAACGGTCAACGAAAATGCACATTTGCCGCCAACCGAGTTATCGCCTAACGTCAAACGCCAATGTGAATGCCATTGTCAAATTCTCGCGATAAGTTGATGGCTACACCTACGGTTAACGTCCATCATCGCGATAATCAACGGCGTTTCCCGTTGGTGTGGCCCCAGCATTAGAAATTGTATTGTTCGAGTCGCGTCGCGCTAGTCTGCACGAGGCTTAAACTTTAACACTGAATATAAGTCCTCCTTACTTAAAAAATTAATGTCGTCGAACATAATTTCCTGTGTTGACGTTTATATTCAAGTTATTTGTAGGTATGAATGTGAACTTGAATAAAACTGGGGTATTTATTACGACCTATAAAAATAGAGCCAGATAAACTACTGAATGGTTTAAATGTCGTAAAAGGTCAGCGGGTGGCAGAAACGCGTCCGCTGAGCCAACACGGTTATAGATAGTGAAATAATTAACTTGCCCCAGGTAACAGTATTTTCAGCAGCAAATTAATCTGTAGTAATAATTTAAATCATCCACAAGCAGCGCCGACCGCGCGTAATTAACTGCGAATAATCAGTTCAACAGTAATTAGGTACTGACGTTCAATTTATTATTCCTCTTTTATTTTAAGGGTTGGATACTCGTAATTGTTTTTGGTTCTATTCTAGAACACGTAATGAATGATGTATATACTTACTACACTATTTTGTAAAATTGCACATTGGCAAGGATTTAGAAAAAATAAAGCAAAAAAACGTGCTGTAATAATGGAACAAGTGGAGTATCAAAAGAAACCACACCGTACCTACCGGATATAAATGATGTTTAGAAAACAATTATTGTTGTAAGAATTACGCCGAAGCCACGAGAAAAAATTGTTTTTTGTTAAACAGGGAGCTTTACAAAAACTCTAGCAAAAACTTTCAACAAAAGAACTATTTCCACTGGATAGTCGTAGTCGACTATTGTGCAGGTAAACGAATCATGAGTATGTACAAGTTGACGGTTAAATAATCATTATTGTGCTGTAGAACAGCGGATATGTATTAGAATGAAATTCATGACTCGGGTAAAGCTCATCAGTCATCCTCATCACACATATTGAAGATAATATATATTATAGCACTCAAAAATCTAAAAATCCGGCAAAATACATATTATCTTCATTGTGTGTGGTGGTCCATTAAATTGTACGGTTAGCGATATATCGTAGATAATATATAATTTATATTATCTTCAAAGTGTGTGACGATCTTAAAGGTAAAAATACAGTGTGTAAGTATTAGTTTGATTAATAAAAACCAAAACCATTCTCAAAACGAAAAATAACAACAGAGCGAATGTTATGGGTAGTAAATAACATAAAATAAATGCACGTATGAATATTTCAATCGAGCCACGAGTGAAACAGAAAGCCCCAATAGCTGTATAATGGGGCGAAATAGTAGCGCGTGAAAACAAATATGAAGGGATGTAATCGAAATGTTTGTAAATGTACGTCGCGTGCCACGAACCGATTACCTGGCTTGTCAACTGCCACACGCTCAAATGTCCAGGGAATAAAGACTAGTTTTCATGTCAAGTAATATTGTGTGGCATTCTATCTAATAAGATCCATGGTTTATGACTCGCAATCGTATAATTAAAATCTTTGCTTCCTGTTCTAAATAGGAATCCCACTGTGTTTTAAATTGCAGTTGTAATAGATTTCTTACTTTATTATGTAGTGTTAATAGTTAAACAATATTAGTAAATTCCCATAGAAAGTTTCAAAATTCATTGTATTTAATGACTTGTTAATACTGAGAGAATACAGTTGTTTATGACTGTGGTTTCGGCTGTTACAGTTTTCAATGATCAGGTGAGAATTGTACCAAAAAGAGAAAAGGTATGATAAAATTCACCACGGCTATGCTTGATTATTTTCAATGTCATGCAATAGCGCAATAGAAACAATACACAATCGACAATACTTATTATACCAATAAGCGATATCTCTGACGTTTCACTATTTATCGGTCTGAATCAGACGGAGGGAGACACGTCCGCTCTCGACCGACACAGTCGCATAGCTAACAACTTCTCGGTAAACATTTGCTTTAGCTGACGTGTACTTAGCGATAATGTAGTAATATGTTACTAATGTTTATATTATGTCGCGCACTCAACGCTAATACACGGTTCACGGTAGATAATCAATAAATAACAGAATGAATAAATCTACTTCGCGAAGAGAAAATCATATTTCAGTTTAAATAACAGTTTATGAAATATACATTTATAATGAAGTTATCCGTTGTTATAATTAATTGATGTTGTGAGAGAGCGAACCCAATGAGCATATTAATATTAACGAGCTTTCAAAAGCCAAGCAAAGCTATGAACACAAAGCAATTTAGCATTCTATTGTTGGAATGATATAGGAAAGTCAAGTTAACGTAACCCAGCAGAATATTATGAAGTAAATAGAGAAACTATAGTTATACAATAAGTTATTGCTCATATACTAATCAAGTAAGTTACTTCAGTTCGATTGGTTCTACAGGTAAGAAATTGTAAAAATTTTACAAATTAGAAATAGCATGAAAGTTACGCATATAAAGCGCTAAATCCGATAAGGGAGCCCTGAGAGCGGTTCTCGGCGTAGTCAAGTATCATCACAAGTAGCTGCAGCCAGAGCGACATATTCACATTGGCTCTTGCGACTCTCTTCAGACTATTAGATCGCGATGGCCGAGAGGCTGCTCGGTCGATCGCGGGCAGATCGCCGAGATACGTCGCGACCGCCCCACAGCCGCCCGCCGCCGAATATCCCCTGACGTCGGCGCCACTCCACCGACATCGCGATTCTTACCACTTGGGGCACTTGGCACATCTTATAACGAGTCTCTCGAGTGGGTAATACATTTACCATTAAAATCTGGATTGAACGACGTTTTATTTCCTTTGATCTGTTATACTTAAAACCTTCCTCGTTTTATTGCCTTCAGTGTTTCTTGGAAAATAGGTACCACCTGACATTTAAATTAAATGTTAATTTGTTTGTAATATGTATGTGTTTTATGTTTCATAAAGTGAAAACAATGGACCGACATTTTTCACAGCACATTTTCATAGCAGAAAATACTGTGAATTGTGAATGCATTTTTGGATTTCGTATTCGTTATTTTAGTTTGCGTTTATTGTTGGACGTTGAGAGCAGAAAATATATTTTATAGTCTGTTTTCGTGCTCGCCAAAAATACCTGTAACCAAAATACAGATATAGGTTTCACAATATTATTAAATTGTTTTCTTCGTTGCATGGTTGTACCTCTTCTCTCTACAATGTGTGCGGTAATGGGTAATTAAAATCACAAACATTATTGATAAGCATTGTGTTGCACTAACTATTACATTATAATATTTAATAGTTTTGTATCCTGTTTTGTTTTGTGATTGTATCTCTCTTTGTCTACTTTTCTCTGGATGGCGAAGTGTAATTTGAGTATTGTCTATGTTTTGAGCTCTTTTATTTTGTGAATAGTTTTTGATAATAGTCGTAAATAAATATGAAATATAAATTGAAACAATATACACATGATGTTATGGTCAATATGGCTGTAATTCCAAAATAACCGCTTTAGATTGAAAGTTTATGGCCAAAATAGTAAATATCCATTTCAGTTTGTACATTAGACCTGAAACATTCAAAAGCGTGTACTTACGTTTTTATTTAGTACGAAATCTTGGATTAAACTTCATACCTAACCAATATTTTTATTCAATTACGTAGAGTAAAACTGTACACAAGCCAAACAACGTTCCGTAGTTATCAAAGGGACGTAGATTTGCTGCCGCAGTAGAGATCTTCCGCAAGTAAATATTGCTGACAGATGCACTGAAAGACTGAAACTACCCGTGGAGTGGGGAGCGAAGGAGGTAGAATATAAGAGGCAAGACAATAAATAAATATTAAGAACGCCAATAAACTGTTATATAGTGCAACTTGATGTTGAAAGGTTCATGCACATTACATAGCTTAGCTTATGCATTGTGTTGATTCAACCTCCAGACGATCAAAGGACTTACGTAGCTACTTTGTTTATGAATTGAATAGTAAATGAGGCATGACATTTATTGTAATTGTTCATGTAAATAATGATTAAAAATGTATATCGACTTCGTAAAAGGGAATATCATATTACATTAATTATAAACATACTGTTTTCCTGAAATGTATTTATGGTCAAAAATACGTCATTTTAAACACTAATAAAATAGTTTCTTCGTTTTCGAAAAGTATCATAATCTTGGCTACATGGTAATGGTATTGGAGCATGTTGTTACGCAAGCATTTTTTTTTACTTCACTTTAGTCTCAAGATTTTTCAAACTTATTGTCTTGCTTTTTGAAGCTTCCGTCTTGTTTTTTTGTAGAACGAAAATCAGTCAAGACTGTCGATTTTCAACTAGATTTGATTCGTAATCCATAAGTTATAAATCAACATGCAGTTTTTGACTGTCGCATACTAAATAAATATCATAGCTGACATTATACTATGGAATGATATTATTGCCTTCTCAATTACAGGTCAAGTATCTGGTAGCAATCAACGCATTAGCTGTTCAACTACGGTCAAGGTCGAGAATTCCCGCACCGTCCGTCGGGTCATCGTCGGTTCGGTTCAATTTGTATAATTTACTACCCACCTTCTGTCGCGTTAAGTAGCTACCCACGATAAGATCTGTAGTCTTCTGAATAGTCACGAAGTCAATATGTTATCTTAGAAAAGAATGTGTAAATTACAGTTTATTAAAGAAACTTTAATTTATTACATAGTTTGTTATTTCGACACATAGTTAACAGTGCGTGTTAGGTATAAAGTATGAATGGGCAGGCCGTGTTTACGAAACTAAGCAGGCTATTCATTGCCTACACAACATAGCTATTTGAGTGGTTACAAAGTACAAACATGACTAATAATCTTCCATCACCGTGCTGTGCACTCGAATCAGAAATCAAATTGGTCTAAATAAAAGCTAAAACGTGGTTTCATTGAGTAGCAATAAAAGCGAAACGATGTAGTTTAAAGTTTACTCAGGTAAGTATTTATGTCGCAACGTGCTAACATTGTGCTCAAGGGAATACCACAGGGGGATGGGTCAAAGGGGTGTCAGTGTCCCCGAGACATCGGTGCTCCCGGCCGTTGTGGGCTTGTGGCTTGTCTTGTAAGGCAAACGATATTGATTTTTTTAAAAATGTTGACTTATCAGAGTGAATTCAACACGATTCGTGCGTTTAACTTATTATCCTTTTATCGCATTTTATTGTGTCATACGTGGAGCTTAAGGACTTCTTAGAAATGCAGTCTATAAATAATAAACAATATTTGCGAAACAAGGCTATGGTAGAAAATAATTAAATTGAATACGTAGGTAGGTATGCCCCCATTTTGAATCAGAGTACTACTTTAGGAAAGCTTAAGAGATAACGATAAAGAAAACGAATTAGGTACTATACAAATTACGTAGGAAGGTTAATCCCTTTGTCAGCTCTGTAGCAAAATTTTTGCAGATTAGCAATATTAATGTTTATTACTCAGTGGTTTACTATGAGTTTGCAGTAATACCGTCGTGATTGCCACGTAGAAGCATTTTTCCCGAGTTTAAACGTGACTTGTTCATTTTGTAAACATCCTTTTGAATATTGAATTTGTGTAAAAAATACTCATAAACACGCATGATTTTAAGTCATTAACGTTTGTTTTGAACATGTAAAACTATCATAGATTATAACGTTACACGTAACTTATAGATTTTTATTAAATAACAAATTATGTTTTCAAACAGTTTAGAAGATTTTTCAATATAAAACTGCGAAGAAAATTAATTCCAAGCAGGCTTCCCTCGGTAAATCCAATGTCTACGATATTTCACGCCCGCTAACTTCTTCATGCCCCATCCAATATTTCTCGATCGCTTATCAGGTAGATGGATCTTGTCAAACTTTTCAAATGAGTTTTTTAGATTTTTTTTATTTAGATTATTAAGAATTATAAAAGGTTTATTTCTTTTGTGTTATGTTCGGCGATATATCAAGATAATGGCTGGATCTAGTTGGTATATTAGGTAAATTAAGATGTTACGTCTTGTTATCGCTTTGTCTTTCTTGTAAATTTCATTGTAGCCATAGTCGTGGGCGATAGTATTGTTTATGATATTTTACATGGGTACAACTACATTGAGTTTGAATTTGAATCAGTATTATTCAGATACTTCCAGAGCTATAGCATATTTCAAGAGAGTCCGAAAGACAAGGTTTTTAGAGAAGCTTAATTAAAACCTAGTTTTAACTTGGTCAATTTTATAAGTTAAAGGTTCAGTTCAAGAAACTAGCTTGTGTTAATCTTGCAAAAAATTACATTTTTAATATATTATCCTTTATTTTCAAAGGATGTGTTATTAAAATCCTATTAGTGACCCTTGTGGTCAAGTATAGCTTACTATTCAAACTTTATGTTGCTTTACTTTACATTACATTATGTTTACGAATATTATACGAAATGGGAATTCGATACATAAATCAATCTTATTACACTAAAATCCGTAGCAACTTGACATACCTATACCGTGGGAAAATAATAAGAAAGCCAAGGTAATTGTCGATATTCAAGAGTCGATCGTCTCTCAACAGGCGTCAGACGACATCGTCACGCTCGAATGTTTTTATACGATTTACGATTAACTGTACTTTAATCCACCATAACTAAGAATTTAAAGTTAAAAACGATAAATAGGTAGCATTTAAAGAGGCTACATAATGTAATATTGTTTTATGAGCAATTATTAGTTTTTTTTCTTTGTTGTTCAATTAAAACGCATTTTAACTACATCATATTTCATTAAGCTTCGCGATTGCAAATAACATTTCAAATTACTTACTATCAAAGTATCAACAGATGTCGTGTCGATAAGTTTTAATACGACAAATTAATTATTTCATTATTTATTATCTTGATGATAGGTATATCAATTCAAAACGATTTAGTACCGATAATCCATCAATAAAAATGTAAGGCTTATTAAATTCCTCAAATTTTACCAAGGACATACAATAATATAGTACGAAAAATCAAAAACAAATAATAGCTTTAATTAAACGCGTAATGCACCTTAGATTGAAATGCTACGCCACAGCGTCTAAAATTAACAAAACATGTAAGCGATAATGTTTCATTTCAACAATAACCTTTGTTTTTCCGTCAAGTCGTTCGGAATTAAGTTCAGTCCCAAGACATGGAATAACTTTGATATTGTTACTACAATATTGGTATCGTGAAATCGGTCTTATTTACATTTTACGACGACTTCAAACCTGAAAACGAATTAACTTTTACTTACCTTTCTACTATTCGTTTTCTGAGAAACGAAACGATAACGATAACGTCTTTACGTTATCGTGTGACTGTTGTATGAATTCGTAAGTAAATGAATTAGTTTTGCGGTTATAGTGCATAAACACGGTTTATAATCACATTTAAACATGCATAGGTGGAACCGTCGATATCATACCTACTTTGTTAAGTTTATTTACCTACGTTGTTAGTGTAGGTACCCACCTACTTCTTTCGTCATAGGTACTTGTAACATGTAGTTATACCTGTGTTACCTAATGTACATGAAATAAGTAAATGTCACAGAAAAGCACGTCTTAACATTGCGTTGTAGGTATAAATCGTGAGTAATAAAATAATACCCTATTAAATTGTCAATTACTGACGTACATAGAGCTACCTGAACGTATAAATGATGGATAGGTATTAGTTATCATATGAATTTACTTTTTTGCTGTTTATAAACCTTACGGCATTAACAAGGTTCATTATTTTGGGTAATTTCTTTTATCAGTATCAATCAGAAGATATGCAAGTATTTGAATTTTATGAAATAGCATTATTAAAGAGAAGTGCGTGCCTGTGCCAATATACCTACTCATGTTTAGTATCTAGATAATCTAAAGTTGGTGAATACCTATAGGTAGGTATCTAGCAGAAAATTAACTTACAGCCATTGTAAGTATAAATTGCATAAGCATTACACACCACATGTGGTGAATTAAATAGGAGCAAAGGAACCTGTTCGGGCCTATAATATACGCGCGCGCCGCTCCAACGAGCCACAAACGGCAAGCCTGTCGCCATAATTTAAAACGATAGCGGGGAATGTAGTTTTATTGTGCACATACGAGACTTCAACGTACACAACATATTGCCATTCGAGGACGGCGCGATAAATGAGCACAAACGAGCGAAAGCCACTTAGACCAAATTTACACTTTGTGGGAGACCGCGGCTGCACCTCGCTTGCCGAGCACGGTACTCTGCGATCCGACAGGCGCGCCCGTCGACAGTCAGCTGCTCACTACATAATACATAACCGCTAAATACTTGTATCTATAGATAATACAACACTCCATGAATACAGGTTTTATTTTTATCGAAGTATAAAAAGACCTACTTTCATTTACGTAAATAACAACTAAATTTCACTATCTACTTTTTACACGCAGGGTTCATTCGTTGGGTCAATGCACTTCCGAGGCGACGTCCAAAGCGATTACAGAGCGCCGTTTTTTATAATGGGATACAAGACTGAACATCCTAGTAGACTTATTTTGTTCTATGTTTCTTACATTTTTTGAAAGCTATCAATTTTGGTGGCAGCGATTGCATGACGACAATAGATGTCGTCATCACGTTACCAGATAATTATCCAATTTTTGATATAGTGAATAAAGACGATAATTGCAAGGTTGTAGGTTATTATGCAAATGTAAACAACCTTTAAAGGCTCTTCTGCAGTATATAATTGGTATATAAAGGCAAAACACAAGGCAATATCTTAAAATATACATTCTACTGCTTGTCACTTTGTTATCAAAGTTATAATGTTTCCAAAACAGGGTACAAAGCTTTTGCAGACCATTAAGTACTCACCTCGAGATCTTCATATGTGCGAAATGCCATTATGGCGAAACCATCGACGATGTCCTCTTCCCCCAGCGGCTCCCGCGACTTCTTCCTCCTGGCAGGAGGACGAGGCGGCTTCTCTCTCGTAGGAGACTCGTCCTCGCCGCTGTCTCCATCCTTAACTTTGCTCTCTCGCTGTGCTTGCATGCGCTGTGCCCGCTCCCTTCGCCTGTTTCTCTGATTGCGCTGCTTCACTTCGTTTTCCATCGTTCACACATTATTCGAAACACCCGACCACCGTGCTTCACTACACTAAAGTCCGCACTACACTTTTATCACACATGGTTATCCGTTGTTTCTACGCCGCGTTATTCAACGAAATACAAATCTTGCACTCAGAAAAAGACACTGGCCGTTTCCAATGGCGGATCGTACACCGTTGCCGCATTGCAAGTAAAATGGCCGCGTAGCACTCCACGGGCTGCTTTCTTTCACATTCACGTAAACGGAGGCATTATTCCACTTAAACTAACACATACTACTATATATTTTAACAAGAACTAAGACAATAATACGATAAATTAACTTTATACATTATTCTCTGTGTTCAGAATCAGTCAATAGTCAATACAATGAAAGGTGTTACACGACGCCAACGCTGCGTTGCGGTCGCGATGGTGAACTAAAAACAGAGCTGCCAACCTTATGCACGGACATTCCGCGATACTGGGCGTCATTGGCAATGTGGCGCTTGGTCATACTCTTCTAACTGGTAAGGTTGTCTCTCTTAACAAAACAAATATTAATTTTAAATCGTTGATATTTTACAAGTGTCCACATGAATCAATTAATGTCCTAATAATATACGAATGAAATAATACATATTTGTATCAGATGCACCACTTTTTCTTTACAAGATACTGCAATCCATAATAATGAGGATACGTCTAATTTTGATCCTTCATGTTGGCATTTCGTGAACGAATTTGTTTAGAGTAGAAGTTTTCCAACTATTAATACTCAGTGGTACACTGTGTTTCAATTTCTCATAGATTTTACTCTAATTTTACGGACACTGTGTTACAAAATGTCTCACAAAAACTGGTGTTTGAAAAGAGCTAATAAAATGAAGTTTGTGCATGTGTTGATTTTGACGTTTCAGGAAGAGTGCGTTCCACAGCTGCGTTCACAATGAAAAATCTTTGCTAACTGTGAATTTATATGTAGTTTTTTTTTATTTATTCTCATGGTTAGATAATAATGAATTTGGAATTTGGATATTATATGAAGTTTGAAAAGATTCATTAATATTATGAGATAATTTAAATTTCATGGGCCTTTAATAACCAGGGACAAGGCTGGTCTACGTGCTGTTTGCTGAAATTGTATAGACGCCAGCACGTCAACCTACTACAATCTGTCAAATTTCTTTAATAGATTTTCAACTTTACGACTATAGCATAAGGTTCAAAGTTGACTGGGTAAATTTGACAGTTTCGGGTAGGTTGATGTGCTGGCGTCTGTACATAGGTTTTATACCTATTTTATTCAGAATAATATTTGTTTTTCCAATACAAAAATCACGCATGTCACCTTTGTTAAGATCAAACTTGAATCATGACGATATCGGCAGTGGTGGGCTAGTGTAGGCCTGTGTAGGCTACAATACTATAAGGTAATTACGAGAACCTATTAAAAACTTGACCAACATAGCACGCAAAAGTTTTATCCAGTTTCAACAACACTGAATAAAACTTTTGGATAGAACCAAAGACGGGATAATTCCTATAATATTAAATATAATTTTACAAAATTAATCCGGCGGGATATGTTGTTGTCCTGCTCACTGAACTGATTATGTAATTTATGTGACATCGATGGTTATCGGCTTGACGTTATTAATAGGTAGGTACGATGTTTTTTAAATAGATCATATATAATATATTTATTCAATAAATATATGTACAGCTGTACAAGAATCTTTTGGTACGTAGCCAAAATCGGAATTAACGCCGCCATCTTGTTTTTTCACATACATAATTCACAAAAAAAATACATTAAATGCTTAGGTACCAATAGCGACACCCTGTCAACGTCATTGGGACGCCAAAAGATTCTTGTAACAGTGTACTTAATATATTTTAATAATAAAATTATAATAACATTTAAAAAAGGTTCATGCCCTTTGCATGAACCATTAGGTGGTAAAATTGATTGATGTAGGTACTTTTGAAGCTTCGAAAAATTTATTGAAATTATTTTTCACCTTGTTTGAAAGTGGTACTCAATAAAGCTAAGTACTATGATATTTTTAGAACCCCATCATTATGTATTTATATTAGGTATTTCAAAATGTCGTGGGTAATAATTCCGTAAATTCATTCTGTCCAATTTTAAATACTAAGTAATTACATTAATTAATAAGGAATATGGAATTAATTTAACCAACCACTCGTTATTGAACGAAACCAGTTTTTGGAATTAAGCCTCGTGCAGACTGTCGCGACGCGATACAGGTAATTGTTCTATCGTGAAGTTTTCTTAGAAATTGTTTTGTTAGGGTCGTGTCGCTCCTGTCTGCACGAGGCTTTAATCGGGGGGCACAGGAATTGCCTATAGTCTATAGTGCTTCAATCAAATCACCTTATCGCAGTCCACTGCTGGACATTGGCCTCTCCCAGACTGCACCACAACACCCTGTTCGCCGCCTTCCGCATCCAGTCTGACCCAGTCACCTTTTTAAGGTGCACACTACGCTTGCCGTTACGCGGTCTGCACTCCAGCACTCGTCTACTCCAGTGGCCATCGGTCTGCCACTTCAGCTTGCTTGCTCTGGAAGCTTTTTTCCTACGCCCGTCCTTCTGATGTGCCTTGCAGGTCGCATCTTAGAAACCTGCTTAAGTCCCCTCCCCACTCCACTGACTTCTACTCCTACTCCTGCACTGTGCACGCGGTGCGGTTGTGGAATTCACTTCCGCCCGACATTAGGGACTGCCAGACTGTTGCAGTATTTAAAAGAAGAGTGAAAGAACACTATCTTTCCACTTCGTCATAGTTGCGTTGGTATTTATTTTGTATTTTATTTATTTTAGTATGTACGATTGTATGTATTATGTAAGTATATTCTCATATAATTTGTTTTATTTTATTAAGTGAATTGTTTTGATTTTATGTATTTTACTTTCTCTCTACTCTTACACACGGTGTCTACATGTCTTATTACCCTCTGTCCTATCGCAGGTATGCTGGAAGAGATTTCTTTAGAAATAAGCATCACCTTTGTACGTATTTTTCTGTTCTTTTCTTCTTGTCTGTTTATATATGTGTGTACATAAATGGTTAAATAAATAAATAAATAAGCTTTGTCGGTAACTCCGGTTTCCGGATAATTAAGTCCTATCGTATAGTACTTATACCAGAAAAATGTATGAGAGTTAGGTTCAGGGGGCTGCCCCCCAACTGCCCCCCCATTCGGTACGCTCATGTCGTCATTCGTCTCAAGGTTTGGTATAGGAATCTGGTCATATCATAAGTCTATCAAAAATTTGAGTCCCAGTCCTAACCTTACTTTTGTTTTGAATTGTTGAATCAGCTTCGCTCCTTCACACTATGGAACAGAACCGTATGCCGATGACAATCATCGACGGAATGTGTGTGAGATAGTTAATTAGTAAGTATGTATCCGCCTGTGATGCGTGACGATTTAGCTATGTACTAAGTGCTCATAAATATAGTGAACTACTTACAATGAAACTGATCCTGTAATTTACTGTAATCAATGCAATCATCCATGTAACATCATCCTACCCGTGATTTTTTCAATTTTCAACCAAATTAAACTACAAGGTGGCTCTTGCTAGAAAATATCATAAAATCGCCAACTTGGATTATAACACCTGAACTTGAATTTCCTCTTGTTTATGAAGGAGTATAATATCAAGTCATTAACCACACCATACGGCCTATCCCATCCTTAGGATTATAGGATGAGTGGCCTTTCACATCACCCACGCGGGGAAAATTAGGCTATGGTTTACCGGGATCCTTACTTGGACCAACCAAGTTTCCCCTATTGATTACCTTTGTGAAGTACCGTATAGATATTTAAACTTGTGAACATTGTACATACTTACTACCTATAAATTTATTAAAAACTCTACAAATATCATAATTTTGTGTGGATTAAGTATACGTTTTCCAAATAATATTTTTTTCATAAGCATAAATTTTGAATGATAATTATCTTTTTAAAGTCAAATCTAAATTAATCTTCATGATACATCATTTTAAAACCAGTTTGCGTCGGTTCAAGTTCGTAGTACGTTTGAGGCGTGTGAATAAACTTAATATACCTAAGTACAAAATACCTACTTGACATAAGAAAACGGTGTTACAGATCCAGTTGAGCTTGAGATATTATGAAAGGAACTCGTGTGCTATCAATTAAAAACGTGATTTAGATTAATGTTGATATGACAGTATCTATGCAAACGTAAATTACCATTAATGTTGTACTTATTATGACCAGAATTATCTATTCGTAGCGTAACGTGGACATTGATTTTGTGAGTCTTATCGGTCTGCAGTTCAGGTATGTTGGTATTGATTAATTAACTTTTTGTGTTCATAATATTTTATGCACCTACAACGTGCCGGCCAGCTGTCAGTTCTTGAATGTAAAACGATGTTGCTAATTACATAATGATATCTTATAAAACAATATTATGTTAAAAACAGGTTTATAAGTTACCTTCAGTGCAAAGTTTGTATGTAAATGTTTCGCTATTATTTTAAGAACATTTTGTGGGCAGTTTTGCGAGTGCTAACACGATTAGTGTTTTATGCTTTAGTGGTTTTATGCAAATAAAACGTTAGACCTCCGGCGGGGCCTGCATTGTTTGTTTTCTTTTTAATTTTTATACCGTGCTGCTATAATGCCGTGTGTACACGAAAGGGTGGCGAAACGGACCTACGACTAAACGGCGGTGCTTTTTTAAAAAAAAATTTAACCGCTTCTGCTGTGTAGACTTTGCGGCCTCCCCTTTTAAAATAAAATTGATTTACATCGCTAAAAAACGTGTGAATGGATTTGGGTAATATTTGAATCATAATTTTATTTACATTGTTTTTTTTAACTTATTGAGTTAATTTATAAAGCGTTTGTGTTAATTTATTAATGAATACTTAATTTATTGTTATGATTCGTGTACACGATCTTATTAATAAAATATCGTAATTTTACGATCTATCTTTTAGTTATTTAATTATATAATTAATTAGAATATACCTCATTTTGGTTTGTCTTTACATAATATAAATCTTATACCTACAATATATAATCTAACACTAAATTAAACGACACTTTTAATTTAAAAAAAACCACGTATTTACGTGGATAAATTGAAATTCAGTCATCCTGAATATGTATGAACTTAAAATAAAATAGGAGAACTTTATCGATACCTATCGAATAAATTACTCACACTGAATGTATCGGTCGTTTAAATATACATGAATTATTAAAGAATTAAAATAAAATCATTAATATTCAAATCAATTATATGACTTCATTTTGTGTACTACTGCAATAATTATTTATCATGCTTCTACCAACTTAAATGAAGAGATAATTTGCAGCTGAAGGAAAATAGAAATTCGATCTGTGAATACCTTGTGATTTTATGATGTGAGCTGACTCGCCTTAAGTAGCATAGAGTAGCATGTGGCTAATATTTATTTAAGTAGATATATATTATACATTACATAATATTAATAGGTTGGTATTTGGTTCTCGTATTACACGACCGTACGGACGGCCTTCACTACTGACCTTTATATTATATGTATATGAGCGTTGTCTGGAAAGTCGAAGGAAATTACTAGAAACAAAAGCTTGCTGGACATAATTATTTGGACCTACGTGCATGTTGCATGTTAATACAACAAGATGTTGAGCCATAGGTAGATACTTACATAGAGAAACTCTTTCTACTGTAATTTCGGTATTGCACTCAAAATTAAAAAAAAAAACAAAATATTTTATTTCACATAAACCTACAAGGGCACTTATGAAACGTCAGAAGCTAGGTGCACGGTTCCAATTGGTCGTTTCCTATGGAGAAGAGCCGGCAAGAAACTCCACGGTTACTCTTTTAAAAGTAAATGGTATTTACAATGTTTTCAAATTACAGTGTTAATAGGTATGAGAGGACAGTGTAGGCCTATCAACAAGTACCAGGTACTTAGCAAGATAGAAAATGGTCGACAGATCTACAGTCTGTTAAGCCTACAACGTTCTCACATTCACAAAATCTAAAAGAAAAGAATCTATGTAATACAAAATCAAATAATAAAAATAAAAAGCTATTTAGACCAAATGACATGATTGCCAGTACAGCTGTAACAAATCTAATTTATTATAAAAAAACACTGACATAACAACAACGCAACTGCCTGGCTGCCTGGGGAGAGTCAAAGTCAGGGGATTCATATATTTTCTATGTAACCTTTTTATGTCAATAAATAAATATATTATATTATTATTATTAAAGTCCCTAAAATAAGGTGCCGTCGGGAGGTATTCAATGTGTAGCGTGGCACCCTTTGGTAGAAATAAGAGGAGACTAAGGTAATGGTGCCGATTCTCTTGTACACCGAACTAAACTAACTAAACTATCACTAAAATTCCTTACTTTTTACTATGAGAATCTTAACGCTATTCTGCAATAAAAAGTCTCTAAACTTAAAAATTATTTTGACACAACTAAATCGAATTTGACAATCGCGACTCCACGTGGTACACACTTGTTTGCCCTACCCCGTGAATTTTTTAGAGCTGGAGGTGCGCAGGGGGGGCAGCCTCGACGTGTTTTATATGGAATGTTTCGTTTTGCATGGAAAATAAAAAAAAATATTACCTACGTGTTGATAATTAGGGGTATAAGCGTTTCATAAAGGGGGTCGAAATTTTCATTATTTTTGCGATAGGACACACCATTTTCGAGATATAAGCAAAAGATAAGAAAAAAATATATATACAGTAGTGTTTTTGCATCTGAAGTCGAGGTGTTCGGGTGAATTTTAGTTCATGACAACTAATAGTATTCCACAACATATTTTATCGTGATTAAAAATGGTCAGATTTAGGTAGAGAATTAAAATTTTAGGTGAAAAACGTCAAATTCAGAATAGCAAAATTGTCATTTTCACTAAATTAAAATCTCAGTGCCATCTTAATGCTGTCAAACTAAAATATAGTTAAGTTGTTGTCACTTTAGTCTATTTCAGAATGGGAAATCATCGTTTGACAGGAATAAACTAAATTTTAGTGATTTTTAGTCTAGTTTAGAGGCATTTGTGACAAGAGAATCGGCTCCAATGTCGACTGAATCCGGAGTTCTTACTATACCTCCACACTAGTTGCGTAATACACGGTCAATCATAATCTGAATCATTTGGGGTGCTGGTTCCGTGAAAATATGAACAATATGGCAAGCCGACTTGTTCTATCTATATACCTAAAGAAAATAAATAAAATATAAGTCTAAGCTACTCCTTAAAACATAAGCTACCTGCCAGTGAAAGTCCCGTCAAAATCGGTCCAGCCCTTTCGGAGATTGGCCGGAACAAACAGACAGACAGAGAGACAAAATTAAAAAAAATATATAAGTACCGTATACTTTCATATGCATTTAGTAGAAAGCTGTTATTTTGACATTACAAACAGACGCTTCGATTTTATTTATTTGTATGTATGTATATATATATGTATTGTATAGATAAGGGGTGTTGCACTATTGAATAGTAGAGGTAACAACACGAACTGGAATTGTCAATAGAAAATCTAGACAAAATGATGATTATGATGACTGCTTGATTCCACTCAAAATACCTAATCATGTCTGCAGTATTTGATTTATCCCTATCAACATTATCGCTCAGTGCAACAGTCTACATTTACACACCATCTACAGTTTGGTATTTATTTCATGCAAAACTTTCTGGTTCAATTTCTGGCTACACCGTCCAGGAACTTTATAAAAGTAAAACTGTTTTAGTTTTATTTTTAATTGAACTCTTGGTTTCTTTGACAGGAAAATACGATCATATTCTGTGATAAATAAGCATGGCAAAGTTACTTATTTATCATAGAATATATTTTCCTGAAGTCCCTCCCTTCTCAAAATTTGTACCATATAAGTACTACTTATGTCTTTTTTATTTTTTAGATAATCATGGAGCTGAAATGCCTGAACCGTGTCATAGTGCTGGCCAGCATTCTTGGCATTCTGCTGTCCACTTACGCGTTATACGTGGAGATGTCTGTAGAGGCGAATCCAAGGTACGCGGCACTCTGTGACATCGCGGAGTATGCAAGCTGTTCTCGGGTTCTTTCTTCGGAGTAAGTTGAAATAAATACTATAGACTTATTGTAATTTGTATTTAGTTATCGAAATATAGGTATAAGATTCTTCATCAGAGAAAATTTACAAAAATAGCTTACATAAAAACGTATGTGTATCTGTAACTGTACTAGCCGTAGATACTGATAAAACTGTTACTATGTTGGATAAAATTGTGGGTTCCGTCTGTTATTGTACTAGTCAAGTAACTAGGGTCAGTCAAGTAATTTGGGAACAAGGAAAAATCCGTTAATGTTTCGAAGGTTACTTACATGTATATGATATAGTACTGTTTAGAGCGATAAGGTTGATAATTGATTTAGCAGGATTTTGAATTAAATAGACGTGTGTCCTTTACGAAGATTTATTTTCTACTAAATACGTTAGGTTAGTGGACTGTATAATAAAAGACTTACATAGCTATAGTTAGGTGTACTTAGAACATTCATTCGTACGTTTAAACATGCCGCCCTCCAAAGAACGGAGTTCTTTAATATGAAAATACAAAACACATAGCATTTACTGAATGTTGCACATCTGAAATAATATTTATAATAACAACAGCTTAGTAAGTATACTGAATGCTTCTAATAACTCATTAATAGTAAAGGGTAAGTAGCTCGACTAAACACTTTGTTGTAAGTTAATATAAAATACATATTTTCACGGTAAGTATACATTATAAATAAGTTTAAGTAGTTAGTTCATAAGACACGATTTTAGTTTACAACATTCTTTATGATTAATTTAAAGTAACAATGATTAATTCTAAGTAAGTACGTTACTTATATTAAGCTAATTAAGACACACACAATTTTTTTTTTTTCATTTAGTTAATACACAAATTTTATTTACAGGGCGTTTAAGAACATTGTTTTTACTTCTAATTGATACTACTCTAGTAAGCTTATCGGGACCAACATGTTTCTCAATTATTTTTCCTAATACCCATTTACTAGGTGGGATATTATCATCCTTTAAAATAACTATGTCATCGATTTCTGGCTCAAGCTTTTTTGTGTTCCATTTGTACATTTTATTAAGGTTTACCAGATATTCTTTATACCATCTGTTCCAGAAATCGTTGACCATTTTTTGCACTAACTTCCATCGTTCAAGGTTAGTGATATGTTTACACAATGTATAATTTTCATCTGTTAGATTTAATAAAGGTTCGCCGACCAGGAAGTGGCCTGGAGTCAGGGGAAGTGGGTCATTGGGGTCATCACTTAAAACTGAAATAGGACGCGAATTTAAACAAGCTTCTACCTGTGTTAACACCGTAGTAAGCTCCTCATAAGTAAGGGTACTATCCCCAATCACCTTTTTAAGATGCGTTTTTACGCTGCGTACTCCAGCCTCCCACAAGCCCCCGAAATTAGGCGCATGTGGTGGTATGAAGTGCCATGTAGTATGTTCTAAAGTTAACAACTCTGCTATTTCACTTGGAATAGAAGACTTGGCCTTATCAAACATGTCTCTGAGTTGCTTGTCTGCTCCCACAAAATTAGTGCCGTTGTCACTAAAAAGATCCTGACAACGTCCTCGTCTCGCTGTGAAGCGCCTGAAGGCTGCAATAAATCCCTTGGAAGTCAGATCTGTGACTGCTTCTAAGTGTACGGCACGTGTCGCCATGCAAATGAAGAGACAGATATAACCCTTGTAAGATTTAACTCCTCTGCCTGGAGAAAGCCTTATATTAATGGGCCCTGCATAATCTACACCAGCTGATCTAAAAGGTCTGCTGGGTTTTACTCGTACCTCTGGTAATTGGCCCATCAACTGTACCGAATTGTTCCTTGAATATCGGATACAAGTTACACACTCTCGATAATATTTTTTTGCTTGATCCTTAGCTCGTAGTATCCAGTACTTTGACCTCAAGTAATGAAGCATTACTTGTGGTCCACCGTGCATAGTCCTTTGGTGAGCATCTATAATTATTAGTCCACTAAGATGACTCTTAGCAGGTAAAATTATAGGATGCTGTGTGTCGTACCCAACTTGCGACTGTTGAATACGTCCGCCGACTCTTAGAATGCCATTATCGTCGATAATGGGACAAAGATTGCGTAGTTTGCTCTTTTTGAGAACACATCCATGAGCTTTTAACTGCTTTATTTCCTGATTAAATTCTAACTCTTGAGTTTGTTTAATGCAATTGTTTAAAGTCTCGTTAATTTCTTGTGTAGTTATAAATTTAGCATTACATTTACCAATATCCTTATTTAATTTTAATTTTAGCCATCTTCTACAGTATGAAATAACTCTTAACATTTTCGATAAATTAGAGAACTTAGTCCAAATGAATTCTTCTTCAGTTTTTAGTAAAGCAGTTAAAACTCTGGCCTTCTCCTCCTCTTGAGTATCTTCGACATCCACTGAACACATCTTTAGATTACGCGCAGATAACCAGGTTGGGCCATTCCACCATAATAGGTTGTTCACCAACTCCGGGGCCTGTAACCCTCTTGAGGCACAGTCGGCTGGATTAATATCCGTAGTTACATGACCCCATTGCTGATAATCTAAAATGTTTAATATTTCCGACACGCGGTTGCTTACGAAAGTATTCCATCGACTAGACCCACCCTTAAGCCAGGCTAGAACGATGGTAGAATCTGTCCATGCGTGTAAATTTTCTTTAGCTATGTTCATTACTTGGGATATTTCAAAAATAAGTTTGGCTGCTAGTGTCGCACCACACAGTTCTAGTCTTGGTATTGATATTTGTTTCTCGATCGGAGCGACCTTTGTTTTGGCTGATATTAAATTTACATAAACTCTATCCTCCTCAATTACTCGAATATATACTACCGCCCCATATGCTGCCTGCGAAGCGTCCGCGAAGACATGCAACTCTCTTGTAGATGCTTGACTACAGTGTAACCACCTTGGTATACTGACATTTTTTATGTAACACAAATTCTCTCTGAAATGTAACCATTCTAAAAGGAGCTCTTCATTTATGATTTCGTCCCATCCTAGTCCTACTTTCCATAACTTTTGTATCAACATTTTTGCAATGACAACGACAGGAGCTATCCACCCAAGTGGGTCATATAGTTTGGCCACATCAGAAAGAACTTGCCGTTTAGTTATAGGTTTTTTTGACTCTGTTAATGTTAGAGAATACACAAAGCTGTCCGTGTCTCGATTCCAATTGACTCCTAGTACTTTCACTAAACTATGAACTTTAAGAGGCAGTTCGTGATCATCTCGTTTATTTTTACCCATGTATTTCAATACAGTCTCATTATTAGTGCTCCATTTTTGTAACTCAAATCCACCTAAGTTCATTAATTTGTTCATGTCATTGTATATAGTAACAGCTTCATCTTCTGTCTCGCAGCCTGATAATAAATCGTCCATGTAGTAATCACTCTTTGTTATTCTCGCAGCAACTGGAAATGTCGATTCCTCATCATCTGCTAATCTCTGTAATGATTTTACTGCAAGGTAAGGTGCACAGGCTGTACCAAAGGTCAGTCTCACGAGTTTGAAATGTTTAATTTCTTCTGTCGGTGATGATCTCCATAATAACCTTTGATAGTTAGTATCTTCCTCTGCCACACATACCATTCTGTACATTTTTATAATATCTGCTGTAATGCAAATTTTATGAGTCCTCCATCTCATAAGTATATGACGTAAGTCTTGTTGAAGCTTGGGACCCACTAGCAAATTATCGTTTAAAGAAATGTGATTAACGCCTTTACACGAAGCGTCAAACACCACTCGAAGTTTCGTTGTATCTTTGTCTTCTCTTATTACACCGTGATGTGGAAGATATACCGCTTTAGGGTTGTTAATATCTGCTGACTGCACTGGAACCATATGATTAAGATTAATATACTCGTTCATAACCTTACTGTATTCTTCACGAAACTTTTCATTTTTCGCAAATTTCTTCTCTAAGAACTCAAATCTCTTTGCAGCTATTTCTCGTAATCCCACAGCTTGAGCTTTGGGGTTATCATTTTTAAATGGTAACTTCACTATATATATTCCTTCCTTGTCTCGTGTCGTTGTAGCATCGTAATAGTCTTCACATCTTTCTTCTTCCTTTGACAATCTCTTTTGTATTGTATTGGGTTCGTTCTCTAACTCCCAAAATAACCTTAGCATGTCGTCTTCTTTAAGTTGGACATGCAAGCTTGTGAAATTCTTCTCTGCTGAAGTAGATTCTCGTGACATCCTTCCTGACAAAACCCAACCTAAGATAGTGTTTTGCGCTAATAAATTACTCTCAGGATGCTTAATGACGCCGTCTATCAAGACGTCGCTGTACACCTCAGCTCCAAGGAGAATATCTATTTTCCCTGGTGTTGCGAAACTCGGATCAGCCAACTCCAAAACTCTTAAATCTGACCAATCAGGAATACCTAAACTAGTAGTGGGTAGCAGAGTTGTTAGTGAACGCAATACATATGCCTCGACTTGAACTGACGTATTGGGATTGTGACATGATTTAACACTAAGTGTAACCCTGTATTTTATTTTTGTTTGCTTATCCCCTACACCTGACACAAAACCACTTACTGATTTGCGTGTTAAGTTTAACAATTGTACTGTTGCCTCTGTAACAAAGGAGGCTTGCGATCCCTGGTCTAACAATGCTCTCATAACGTATTTACGACCATCTTTACTATCTATTAATACTTTAGCGGTAGCTAATAGGACACTGTTTGATTGAATATTATGTTTACTAGAAAAGTTAGATACAATTTGCTCATTATTTGATACAGAAATATTCGTACCTGTAGATAGCTCGTTAGCTATACCTGTGGGTGAAGTATCACCTTCGTTTGGTCTCTCGATCTTCTGTTCTCTCTCGAAGTGCAGAAGCGAATGATGCCGCCGACCGCACTTTTTACAACACGTGGATTGACGACACTTACTGACGGGATGTGTTGGCGATAGGCAATTGAAGCACAATCTGTTCGTTTGTACAAATTCTTGCCTTTCCTTGGCAGACTTATCTCCGAACTTCTTGCAGGAAAATATATAGTGGTCACCACTACATAAGGCACATTTCTTTTCGTCCCTTTTCTCATTGTTGCTGGTAACATTGGAATGGAATACTTTAGGTTTAGCCACGGATTTTGGTTGCACTGTTTTTATTTTAGTACTTTCAATCATTTCTAATGTTCTAAATCTTGCTTCTAAAAAGTCGCTTAATTCTGACCAAGTGGGTAGGCCATTATTGCACGTACTTATTTGTTGTTCCCATAACTTTATAGACTCAGGCTCTAATTTTGAGATAACCAAGTAGTTAATTATCATATCCCAAGTCTCAGTATTCACGCCAATGTTTTTCAACGCCTTCAAACAAGTCGACGTAGTATCTACTAGTTGCCTAATCAAAGTTGCCGATTCAGCCTGCACAGGTTTTTGAGTAAATAATATCTTCAAAATTGCGTTGCAGTTATATCTTTTGTTATTGTAACGTTTAATTAATTGACTCCACGCCTCGTCATAGTTAGCATCTGTCATGGAAAAGTTACGTAACAATATCTCCGGTTCTCCAGATAAATTGCTCTTTAGGTAATGTAGCTTCTGCACAGGTGATAGGTACTCATTGTCGTGAATTAGAGTACAAAACAAGTCGTAAAACGGTTGCCACTCCTCGTATTTTCCCGTAAACGTGGGTACCTTGATTGTAGGCAACTTAATTCCTCTATTCTTTAAATCTTGTACCTCGGCAATGGGTGATGACTGAGAACACCTTGAGGGTTGAAATTGTTGTTCTACTAAAAAGGGCTGGAGAGCTTCCTTCAATGTCGATTTGTAGCTTATGTATAATTCTTCAAAAACTTCGAAAATATCGTCTTCAAAATATGATTCTTTCCTGTCCAGTTCAGTACCACTCAAAATAATAGATTTATGACCTTCTTTAAATTCTTTCCATAATTCTTCTGATTGTTCTAACCTCGTTTCCAAATATGGCCTTTTTATTCTATCTTTCGGTGATTTCTTATAATTCTTTTCTGCCTTCTTTAGGTTTTCCAACAGCTCATTTTGATAAATAAGAAGATCTTCCATCGTAAATCTTAATATTGTCTCCGTAGTACAAGTAAATTACACTGCTTTTACACTCCGCGGGTATGTTGAAAAGTTCGAAAGTTCTAGTCGTTTTATTTTGTATGTTTTATCGTATTATAACCGATCACTAACTCAATATAATAATAAAACAACACGAAATTCGTAAAAGTCTCACAAGTAAAAGTGTCAATGCGTTTTTAAAGTTCACAACACGTTATAATTTCTATTTATTCCAATTCACTAATTAGTCACTTCACAGAAAAATCCTTATCGCTCAGGAATGTCTTTGTTCTCGCGGCGCTCGGACTGGGCCAGTCGATGACCCAAATCCGGTTCGATTTAGGACCATATGTTTAGAGCGATAAGGTTGATAATTGATTTAGCAGGATTTTGAATTAAATAGACGTGTGTCCTTTACGAAGATTTATTTTCTACTAAATACGTTAGGTTAGTGGACTGTATAATAAAAGACTTACATAGCTATAGTTAGGTGTACTTAGAACATTCATTCGTACGTTTAAACAGTACTATATACTATTTACAATTTTGTTCTCGAAGAATTACATTAATTATTTGGTTGAAAACTTGAAATACTAAATTAATAAGTAAGAAGTTCGTTTGGAGTAAAATTGCAATACTTAATTAAGAATTGGAGTCCGATATATGTAATGTTTATATATTTTATTCCAGGTACTCAAAAGGTTTTGGATTTATACCAAAAGAGTCGTCCCTGAGGATACCCAATCCCGTCTACGGAGTAATGTTCTACTGTCTCTTAATATTTTTAAGTACGTATAAAAACTTATAATTACGTTTATAGAGCTATCTGACCCGATTTTCGTTTCGCAGAATTTCACAATAAAACTGTACTAAAGTTAACGACGCTAACCCATTCTTTTAAACATCTGCGTGAGATATCTACGTAAAGCACATTAATGCAGTCGTTTTTCTTCAGATCTAACCGAAACCAATAAAAATTAAATGCTATCAACTTTTACGATGTTCAGATGGAATCGCCAGTAAAACTGTCATTTATACTCAAAAGAAGAAATCCATCAATTAATTAAATAAAGATGTCAACTTTATAAAGCTGTTTATAAGCTAAGTCTTAATATAGAGTCGCGAGGCGGCTGTGAATCGTAAAAGTCGCATAAAAACTGTTTCCACAGTTGGATTTATTGTATTAACGAGTGGTGAAGCTAGTAGTAATTACAATCGCGATGCCAATAAACGACATAGCATTACGATGCATCGTCGGCGTCGGTCGGCGGCGTGCAATTCGCACATCAATGCGGTTCGTGGTTGCCATACCGACTTCGTGACTTTACCACGAGAAAAATATTGCGAAATTCCGCGCTTGTGCTCACTCTAAGCTTATTTGGTAGCTCACGAGCCGTGAATAACTGTTATCGTAATAGGCTAACATTGGTACACACTCCTGGGAAGTGCGAAATGTTACGTGGCAATATGGTTTACACGTTTAGGGAAAATATACTCGCACCAATTAGAGCTAGTTAGTTCCATTTTATCATCGTTAGTAGTGTAGTGATAACCGAAAGTTATACGCAGCTTAATTAACGTTTCTGTTTAATCAGAATCTATCTGAATTTGTTATATTAGCCACCGTCCTCAGAGCGAATAAGAAAGTCGAATTTGAATTATTTAATATTCCCGATAGCATTAAAGTCTATAACAATAAAATGTTTCTCTATTTGAATATTTAGAGGGTTTGCGTGAGGTTTTATTGCTTCGCTAAAATGTTAATTCCGTGAAACACGCTCGTAAATGCTCGGAATTGTAGTGGCCATTGTGTTATTTCAGTCTGATATTGAAATAAGCCACGGCCGCTTTGTTTGATCTCTTTTGTTGTGTTGAGTGGTCATAATCTGTCATTGTAATTGCTCTATGCTTAATTTGATTTTATGACCCATAATTTTAGAGCTTAGAAACTAGTCATTGCGCTTTTCTAAGTTTAGGAACTGTGTTTAGCGCTATATTTATTAATTAACATTTGAATTGCATATTATTTATTTATCCCGTGGTTTCTTGCAAAGGGTCTGTTCTCGATGTTGGTAAGATCGTAAAAGCACAATCATGGGAATTAAGTACTTAGGTACTTCCTTTGATCTTCCAAGGGAAGGACTCGGATCGGGTCAAGAACAATAGATAATCAATTGCCTCATGCATGACTAGGGACTTGACGGGGTAAGGGATTATCCAGAATGAAAAAAATACCTGATTCACAATGGAAATTTATTACTTCTAGAAAATATTAGACAGGAAATTTACTATGCAATTATTTACAATTTTCAATATAAATATTTCGATTTCTGTAGATATTTGTACACCAAGACTCCCAACAAGCTATTACGTTGATGTATTTCTCACGACTTTCATCATCTAGAACAGATAACGGTACACTAACAACCAATCCTTGTTTATTTCAGCAACATTCGACCAGCTGCTGGTGGGCCGTATTCTATTTCTGATCGCTGCTTCTTCGATGCCAATGTGTTTCTACCTGGCATACCTTCTGGCCTTTGTTCTACACGACGTGTGTATTGTCTGTATTTCCACCTACATCGTAAACGGCACCCTTGCCGTTCTGACTTACAAGAAAATGAACGCTATGGCTGCCAAGAGAAAGTAAATGAAAAACGAATTGATTTGATGTTATAATCGTTAAAGTACAAGTTACCGTTGTTTTAATTTACCAAATACCTCATGACATATTTATTGAAGACTTGCCATTCCTGTAAAATGCATTTTTTTTGTTAATAAATATTGAACTGTTAAAGTGTAGCTATTTTATTTCAATGTTTATCTGCAGCTGATTCAACTTTCTACGTTCAACTACTCGTACGTCAGCGGGAAAAGCAAAATACAACTTAGGTAACAAAATGCACTCAACCGCGCGTTGAATACTTATCCGATGTGCGGAATAAACTGTTTATTTTACAACTTTAGTTTGTGATTTTACTCAACTACTGCTGAGAGGAAACTATATTGAGTTTTGATTATTGAAATGAAGGTATATGCATGTTCAAGTACCTAAGCAAAACGTCATTTTTTGAATTAGCTAATTACAGGCTCTGTATTATCATATTTTGTAATCGACACTCGGCACGAACGTTGCCAAACAGCTGAAAACCAGCTGTCTCTATTGTTATCTATCACTTATAATTTTTTCTAAAAATGCAATTTTTCAGACTTTTCAGTGCTAAAAAGTGTGTTTGTAGATACGTCATAAAAAGAAACTAAACCTTCGGTCGAGTCGCTTCTCTTGTAGCGCTTGTATTTATTTCCACGGCATTTTGTGCTCGTTCGTGGTCTGCATAACTTTAAACTCTGGCCAAATCTGCGGTCACATTTAACCGAGCGCCGTGCTCGGTCGTAGTGTGTCACTTCTGGATAAAAGTGGCCGAAATAGAAACTCATTTTCGAATTCAGTTGGTAAATAATAAATAAACTATTGCAATATTTCAGTTGTTGTATAAGAGATGTTGTATTGAAAGTAAGGGTTTTTTATGTTACTAGGAGAATTCTGGTTTTTGGAGCATGTTGTTAGATGTTTAAGTCCAGCAATGGAGGTGGAAAAAAAAACCTACGGTTATATTTCACAGGGGCCTCTAACTACAAACTGCTTTAAACTGTTTAGGATTTTATTTAGGTACTCTTGAGAATTGGGGGCCCAAGGTAGCCCGCCCTTTTTTTTTTTTTTTTTTTGTGGGAAATTATCAAATAACTTCTCCCGCTCTGGGTGGAGCGGGAGGGCGTGTCAGATTCTTACTGACTAAAACCCACCCGTGTTCCTTCCGTTGCCTGTACGTTGCCAGGGGCCACGGTATCCCTTTCGGACTTTCCCGCAACCCCGGCAGGCATCGGTCCTATCGGATCCCTTCACTTGCTGACATCTCTTTGAGGCGCGCGTGGAACACAACGCGCCGAGGTGGACCGCCCTTAGTCCGCCAGTTACATATGTTTAGAAATCACAACTACCTACCTACTTATGCATTTAATTAAAAGATTATACATTTTTATAGATTTATTTAAGATGTAAGTTCCTACATTCATTTACTGTATAATGGGCCCTTAAAACTGTAATAACTTTTTACCACATGAGGGCAATAAATATTTGAATTAGACGAAAAACTTGTCTTCCTCCTATAACCTAACCTGCCTCATCATTTCACTCTTAGCGATTTCCCCCATCGGGCTGCGAGCGCCAGGTACCTAGATACATAGGTTGGCTTGGTAGGTTTCTCCTACCAAGCTTCAGACATGCGAATGTTGGTCATACTTTCACTATTATTTATTTAGTACAACATGCGTTGATAATAAATAGCGAATGGTAAGTACAACCCTAGTTCCGGGTCATAATTATTATAAGCAGATGATAAGTTAGGTGTATGTGATACATCCTATACTATTAAATGAGCAATATTTGTTTATATATACATCTATCTAAATATGTATCACGTTCTCGAAAATGGCTCTAACGATTTCGATGAAAGTTGCTATATAGGGGTTTACGGGGGCGAAAAATCGATCTAGCTAGGTCTTACCTAGATCGATTTTTCGCCCCCGTGAACCGAATTTTCAGGGAAAATTCGTTTTCTCTATTTTCACCCGAACAGAGCTCGGTCGACCACGTACTTTACTTAAAGAAAGGTACCTACATTTTATTATTTAGCTTTAATATTGCAAAGATTTATAATGAGTTTTTTTTTGTTGCCTGTTCCAAGTTACTTAGCGCAGAATGTTTTTTCTCTGTTTCATTCTTGTCATCTCTCACACAATCCATTTTCTCTGGTCTCCTATGTCCCCCTTTTTTGTTTTATTTTGTTTGGGAAGTTATCAAATAACTTCTCTCGCTCTTCGTGTCAGACTCTTACTGACTAAAACCCACCCGTGTTCCTTCAGTTGCCTGTACGTTGCCAGGGGCCACGGTATCTCTTTCGGACTTTCCCGCAACCCCGGCAGGCATTGGTCTTATCGGACCCCTTCAGTTGTTGACATCTCTTCCTGTCCCTCTTCCATAATTCTTTTAGTGAATTACCTGGAACCTAGATACTTACATCTTTCCTATCACTACCTATAAAAGTAAACATGTTCATACTAAAGATAAACAATTCTCTTTCAACATTTCTATCACTGGCGCGACTTTCGAGCTTCCTCTATCAAACTAATTTCTTACTTTATACATTCTTTCACTCCGCGCATCTATTTCAGCATTCTCATCTCCGCTACATGCAATCTTCTTTCATTCTAAGTAATCATTAGTTGTGTAAGTAGTTAATTGATTGTAAGTGTGAAGTTTAATGAGACGTTTGTAAACGGCTAATTGCGGTAATTAAAAATCGCAGTAGATACTTATTTATTATTCTTCTAGCAAATTATAAACGGCAATTTCTGTAGTAGTGAGGTACCTATCCAGTATCTAATAAAAAATATACCTACCCAGCTGAAATAAAAATTTAAAACTTTAGTAACGTTTATCCTTTTTTTTTTTTTTTTTGGTTGGGAAATTATCAAATAACTTCTCCCGCTCTGGGTGGAGCGGGAGGGCGTGTCAGACTCTTACTGACTAAAACCCACCCGTGTTCCTTCCGTTGCCTTTACGTTGCCAGGGGCCACGGTGTCCCTTTCGGACTTTCCCGCAACCCCGGCAGGCATCGGTCCTATTGGACCCCTTCCGTTGTGCTAACATTTCTTTGAGGCGCGCGTGGAACACAACGCGCCGTCGACCCGGGCCTGGTCCTTATCGGACGGCGAGCTACCCATTGCTCACCGTCCGCAAGCCCGCGCCTACGGTGGCCGGGAATCGGCCTGCGATTCCCGACACCCAGGGCGTCTCCTGCGGCGGCTAGGGGCGTGAGGGCGCGAAATTTGCCTCTCCCTCACGCGTTCTGCCTCCTCCTTCGCGAGCATTACTGCTTCGCAGAAGGAGGTACGGCCTCCCATGCCCTCTCGCTCCGTACCATGGCCTGGACTAGGGCCGGACGCGAGAGATCCCCGCCGCCGATCGCCTCCACGAGGACACGGCGATGGTCTGCCCAAGCCGGACAGACCTCCACCGTATGCTCAACCGTGTCCTCCGGGCGATCAGTAACGTTTATCCTAAAAGTTTAATTTGTCAATATTAATGTATGGAAATTAGAGTTGGACCGATGACCTTGTAAAGACCGCAGGAGTCCGCTCGATGCGGGAGGCACAGAATCGGTCGAAGTGGCGGTGCTTGGGGGAGGCCTATGTCCAGCAGTGGACGTCTTTCGACTGAAATGATGATTACTAAATGGAAATAAGAAATGTGGCTAACTAGCGAACTAGAATATTAATCATGAATTGCAATTATAACATTGAATTTGATGTTGTACTGTTTTAGTTGTAAAAAAGACATTTGGAAAGTTTCCAAATACGATATTAATTATTGCATTTCATAATCAATATTCTAGTTCGCTAGTTAGCCACATTTCTTATTTCCATACATTGATATTGCTAATCAAAACAGCGAAATATTTGACATCTATTTGCGACGTGCCCATGTATCTTAAAAAGTCTGCGGCCCGTTATATTATAAGTTCCTGTCTGAAACAAAGCCTTCTACAAGCAAGAGTTCCGCGTCCCATGCGGTTTTTAAGGTTTTATTTTTGACTAGCCAACAGGTAAGCCACGGACGAGACACGAAAGTGATTTTTTTTGCTTTATTTACAGGTACTTTTAAAGATACTAAAGATTTCTTAACAAATATAAGCTATGTAAAATAATAGTCGTAGCGCCATCTATTGATGAATAGCTAAATCACTTAAACTTTTAACAGCGCCATCTGTTGTTGAGCGGATTTAACAAATTATTACGATAGATGGCGTTATTACAAACATTTGTTTCATTTGGATCCGGTGCTGACTTTACAAATTCAAAATATTTAATATTATAGAGCTTGTATAACTACAACATTAGCCCCATTAGGCGAACGGTCCCGATACTGAATATTGTATCGTCTTCATGCTTGATAAATCAGCAGTGGCAGGCAGCAGAGTAGCTACATAATAAACATTAGGTATGTGCGCATGCTCACCTTCTTACCATAGTGTGCTGTGTGTCTAACTAGATGTGATAAGAGATAACATACATCTCGTATTGTTCTTTTCTAATTTTGTATTGTTAAAGCGATCTTTAAAATATATAACGTGGTTATGGTATGTGGGAGTACTTTACCTACCTATTTACAATCCACCGACGACGACGTTGTTATTAAAAAATCAACACAAAAAAGTGAAAAAAAAGGCATTTATTTAGATTGTGTAAGTTTTATACTGCCTTGGTCAACCATAACGTCCGGTTAACGAAAGCGATTAAACGTCGGTCGGCAGTCTTAAAAGGAAGCACTATTATCCCTTTAGTGTCTGGGCAGACATTTCCTTGTTGAGCTTTACTGCGTACCTAAGTAGTACTTACATGCCCTGGTGACGTAATGACCGTAGCGATCACAGTAAAGTCCTTTTAGTGTCCTGCCAACTTTACTTCTATAGCTGGCGTGATCGTGGCGTTGTAGGGCCTAAAGAGACAACTTCCATAAAGTAGAGATAGTAGCTTCCTCCGTCAACTAATTTAGTAGGTCACTACCTTCTAAATTAGTTGACGGAGGAAGCTACGTAAAGTTAGATTTTGTGAGCGTTTTGTGGTTACGAATAATGTAAGTACTCTACCATTTTATGAAGACCCATAATAGCGCGCTGACGAAAGTTTAAATGTTCCACGTTTTCTGTACAACAGTACAAGTAGCATTGCAGACCACATAAACAGGGCGAGGTCTGGTCTCGTCATTTGGTAGGGAATTTAACAAGTTAAAATCCAATATATACCAGTTTATGTTACTTTTTTTGACTAGAACAAAATTAATCAAGTTTTTTTACCATAATTTTTTCTCCAACTCCCAGATAAACATTTGTTTCAGAGCTCATCATTTGTTAAGCAAATTGATTATTTTCTGCCTTTTGCAAAAACGACAATACAGTGACAAGACGTATGGTCCGTCAGTGGTAACGACCTTACATGAGGACGCACGCTTTGTTTGCAGACGATCAGATACAGCTGTCGCCTGGATGATGGCCATGATGGGCCATACGCTCCGATTAAAAGCCACTGATTACGCGCAAGTAGCGAACATGAGGTATTTGACATTGTTCAAGTATGGCGGAGTCAAGACCGCTGCGAGCTTTTGAACATTTCCCGACGAGATCATTTACCGTGTTTTTGCGGATACACGTTTTAGCCTCGTGCGTGATATTTCTTTTTTAATTTTTAATGAAGTGGATGTGGTGGCTGGATACGAGAAGCACAGAACCGGTCGACGTGGTGATGCTTGTGGAGGCCTATGTCCAGCAGTGGACGTCTTGCAGCTGAAATTATGATGAAGTGGAGAAGACTTTCGTTAAGTATAACTTAAGAATGCGTGGGAGTAATTCCGACAAAAAACAAGGTAAAGTTAAACATATCTTTTGTAAAAATATATCCATCTGTATACGAACAATTGGTAGCAAAGTACCAAGTAACTAATTGAGTATCACTGGTTCATTAATTTGTACATATAACAGTTCTTCGAAATCTTTAATAATAAGCTACTTAATGTTCATTGTTAGGTGTTAACACAGTATGAGAAGGCCTATTCCCCACAACATGCGATGAGGCTCTAAAACACAAACTGTAGAACGGAAGTACATGCACGCAAGCGGCGGACATGGGCAGTCCGATGCTCAATCAGATACAAGCTTGAATAGTTTTTGATTGTGTGCTTCAAAAATAAATAGTTTCTCTTATGTCTTCTATTCGTAGAGCATCAAATCAAAATCAAATCAAAATATTTTATTTCACATAAACCTGGGCACATATGCAACGTCAGAAGCTAGGTGCACGGTTCCAATTGGTCGTCCAACGCAAAACATGGGTCTGTCGATGACCGTTTGAATGAAGGGTCAAGTAAGAAATTGGTAGGTACCTACAAAAAATCATCATTTTTTTCAGAGAAGAATCAATATAGAAGAAATCAATACAGAATGTGTAGACAGAATGAGCAGACAGATTCAGCAGAAAGAAACAGCAGATGGAAGAAGTAGACAGGCACATGACTCTGACCGTGTAGCCCATTTTGTTTCAGGGACAGACCAACAAACCATATGATTGTGGCTGCTGAACCTTCTGCAACAATTTTGCAGCACATCGTAAACTTTCGGCCATAAACTTGGCAATGTGGGAGTGACGAAGAGAACAATAATACGCACTTAATTGTGAAGATAGCACCCGTCGTGTTGTCCCACGCTGTTTATGTAATTATGTTATGTTGCTACTTCACGCGGTCGTAAGCGCGCGAATAAACAGTCACATTTGTGAGGAGGGGAAAAATTTGTAGACGCGTTGAGTGGATATATGACTTTATTATCTAGTAGTAATATCAGAGTATTTAGCTAGACGAGGGTTGTATTCGTGGAATCCTGATAACAAAAATGAAGATTCAAGTTTTTTTTTACTGAAGTTTTTTTTTTTTTTGGCTTAAATAGGGTTTCGTATTAAGCAAGAATATACTCTAATTTCTATGTTGAGAGTCCGAGCTCGACTACTCGAGTATTTTCGTAACATTGTACTTTAGACTACTCTGTAGACGAGGCGCCTAGTCCAATCATCTACGTTTTTATTTAATTAATGTTAGTCGAATAAATCTACTTACTTCGCTATAAAATCATAACATTATTTCTAAATGTCACAAAACAATATGATAATTGAGTAGAACTACCGGTTGGAGTGACTAACGTTTATAATATTTTTCTGCCACAAGTTGTTCCCAATTTGCACACAAAGACTGCCCACGCGCATCGGACTAAGTTTTATCTTCTATGTGCTTTGTTTAAGTACGCTGCGACATTGAACAGCTATCAAACAGAATTTTAGGACATCACCAGACTGATTTCAGAGTGTTTGAATCTTCCTAGAGCTTTGATGCCCAATTGATGCACTTTGGCAGTCCTACATTTTGGCTCAGTTTATCGCGTTGCATGGATTGTAGTCAACTTCATCTAGCAGATGGGTTAGTAGTAGACCGATGTGATTGATAAGGTATCCCATATCTTAAGGTCGTGGAACTAAAACCAAGCGCAGGGTGTTTGCAGAAGAGTGGTGCGATTACAATTGAATTGACTGATTCTGTCGATTAACTTTATAGTTAAATATCTGCCGATTGATGTTCTTGACATAATATTAGCCAACAGTTCAACCTTGAAGCTTATTGTTCCATGCTTCCGGTAAGTCATATTTTAAAGACCAAAGTGGCGTTTCTGTCAAATGTCATTCATCTAAGTGGCCCTCACCATATTTGGCGCGCGGTATTGACCTTACACCGTCGTCGGCCTAGTGTAGATTGCACCATTTAAGGAACTCATGAAGTGCGACGTGTTTTTGGCATGACTACATTATCACAGCTTAGTTAAGGACTCCTGTTGTAGGCCATCGAAATCTGCTACAATAACTTGTTTAAGCATGTGGGAGTAATGAGATCATTGTCATACATTTATGAGGTGTTCAGGTTTGTATTTAGGTGGCTGTCAATTGTTTGAGGCGGTGTTATACATAATTTTTGCATTTGTTTTGAGCTTTTGCTAAGTCACTGCGGACAGTGTTAATGGTGCAACATGCAGTATGTATTGTGTTTCTTTCGTAGCCTACCTCATGCATATTATTATTTATTTCCTTTGGAAGACTTACAGCTAAACAAAACAGACTAAGAACTTGAAAATGTGATTGACAGCCAATTAAAAGTCTTCACTAATAATAAACAGAATAATAATAAAGAAATCTGTGAACGACACAGTACTGCCAACAAAAACAATAAACCGCCAAAGCCAAAACTAAACATATGAATACTATATACATACAATAATACAATAAAGGTGGTAAAGCTAGGCTATTCACGCTAATATAAACTGAGCAATATCAAGCATCAGGTGAAAAAGTTAAGGCTCAAGCACTTTATGGCCACAGACACACCTGTTGTAAAAGGATCGAAGTCATGCTGTTCACAGCCTATTAAAGTTTTTGCTTGCACGCACAAGGAATGAGTTCTGCCTGTAGTTAGTTGAAGCAAATGATACAAGGAGCGGGGGATTGGACCGCTTCAACTTTCCGGGTATGTTAAATTAAAATTTGAAAGAAATTCAGGGCTCGTAATATTAGTATTAAATGCAAACAATATTATGATTGTTACAAAATAGAAAAAAGTGTCCGTGGAGTTTCTTGCCCGTTCTTCTCCATAGATACCTAAGCTTTGGAATGGGCAACTAGCTTCATATTTCTGACTGACTGACCCCTTGACAATTCAAAAGTGCCTGTAAATGGTTTAATTGAAATAAATGCTTCGAGTTTGAGATTGAACAAAACACTCGAGATCTCACGACGATTAATTAGACACGGATTCCATATTTCAGACGCGTACTCCAAGTGGCTTCTGCTAAAAGTACAGTATAGAATTTTTCAAGTTTTGGCTTGAGTGAAGCACTTGGATAGCCGCATTATGAAACCCAGTGATTTCGATGCCTTAGCAACAATTGCATCTACATGTGAATCAAAAGCGATTTGGATGGAATTAGATCTTGATCACCTAAGGTGTAAGATGTGGTTGTGATAAGAATATGTTACAACCGAGCATTTAGTAGGATTCCGATCCAGTTTATTTCCTCGACAATATTCCTCCAAGCGGTGTAGATCATCCTGAAGTACTAATAGTAATTCAGGATGATCGTCCATTTGTGATGATATTGTGGCATACATTTTCATATCATCAGCGAAACACAACAGTTTGGATAAGGTCAGACAAGAGTCGATATCGTTGATGTAGATTATAAAAAGTAGTGGATTGAGCAATGAACCCTGAGGAACTCCACTTGGGACAAGAACCCAACTGGATATATAATTATTTAATACTATGGCTTAGGACCTGTTCTTTACATAAGAAGAAAACCATCTGAGTAAGTCCCCGTGTATTCCCAGGCCATATAGCTTTGATAACAAGATGCAATGGTCAATTCAATCAAAAGCCTTGCTATAGTCAGTATAAACGACATCGACCTGCTTACCATTAGCCATGGCGTCGGTGATAAATTCATTGAGAAGTACCAGGTTCATGACGGTTGACTTACCTTTCAAAAACCCATGTCGAGATGAATTAAATGATTTTTTGAGAGCAGCGTGTACCTGATTATAGATTATTCTTTCGAAGATCTTGGCTATAATGCAGAGTTTGGATATCGGTCTATAATTCTCTAAGTCAGTTTTAACTCATTTTTTATGTACGGGCGTTATAAACTCCGATTTCCAAAGGTCAGGAATAACACAAATGTTCAGGGATTTTCTGAATAGAACCGAGATAGGGTGGGCAATCGTAGGTGCACATCGTACAAGAAATTTTGAAGAGATATTATCCGGACCCGCTGCTTTAGTTATATCTAACTCGCGAAGTAAGTTAGTAACTTCTTCAACGTTGACCACGATGCCACAAATATCTGATGCTAGGTTAGAAGATTCAGTAAGAAGAAGGGTAGAAGAAGATGTTTGGCTATTGCTAGTATCGAGAAAAGTAGAATGAAAGTATGCGGAAAATGCCTTGCATATTGATACGCCAAGCTTCGCTATTATAATTTAGAGTGCTTGGGATTGCATTTGAGTTATGACGTTTTTTCACAAAGGTTCAAAATTATTTAGGGTTGTCTTTGATAGATTATTTCACATTTCAGCATTGACTTTTTTGGTGTGTAAGTGTTTTTTCAATGTATTCAAGTGATATATCGATTTGTACCAATAAAAGTAGTCAAGGCCTTTTGCTATATGATGTATTCTTACATCTAATGTTGTCATTAGTGATCGGTGGGTGGGCAAAGGTGGTTTCACTTTCCTTCCTGCGTACCTACCTTTACCCTCGGGCATTAGGCGTCGCATATGCAATGCAGTATAAAATAACTCGTTATATTCATTTAATCAAATAATTTACTATCAATAATTACAGCCTAACGTGAGCAGCGTAAGAAATAGATACAGAACGGCCGTTTATTGCCCCAAACGGATATTAGCAAACAGTTTAAATATTGCAAATACTGCAATATTTTGTACCAGCCTCATTAGTATTCACGTCCTACGTAACTAAGTACCAGCTTAACGATGTTTATTATAATTTATACGAAACTCGATCAACGATAAGAGTTTATAGGAATTTGTCTGAATGCCCTGAATTTTGCCTGTCCATAAAGCAGCCTGAGCGACGGCCCACGCAACTCCAGTCGGGGCACGGTGTAATGTTACTACAAGTTCCTAATTCACTGAAACGCTTCTAAAACTAAGTTATTATCCATTTAATCAGACGTTTGATTTGGTAATTGAATAATTAATAGCCGGGTAAAATGTTGGTAATGTCGGTTGCAGTCCGCTTCAAAATAATATTCGAAGCAAGAGTGTTTCAGTGAATTTAAATGCGGTGATATTGACAAGCACGGTTCTTGCACTCCACAATTTAAGTGTTTTGTTTATAATATTTTTTTTAGCTTTTCTTGTAGTTCTCTCATGAAATTCCAATGTCTTAATAGCCGTTGGTAATTGATTAAACCAACTCTTTTGTGCCACTGTAGGTTTATACAAGATTGTCGATTTTACTATTAAGACGATTTCCTAGTTCCATGTTAAGTGTTGGGCTTTCATAAGACTGTGTCATCAGTGTTAGCGCATAGTTACTTATCAGTCTAGAAATGGGACCAGCAGCTGATTTGTCAATAAATATTTTTATTTTATCTCTTTTCCTTGAAATGTTATTCTGCTGATGGATAAGCTAATTTCTCGTGTTACGCCATTGTCCATTGTTCATAATTTGTCGCTATCAAAAAACATTCCTGAGTGAATTGTCTGTCGTTTTTACGGCTCAGCACAAACGTGTGGAGTAAACGAAACGTAAATTAGAACGAGTTTATAATTGAAAATACTTCTTTGTATGGGTGCCATGAATATATATGTGCCAATACTTGTTGTGTTGGTCGCAAAAATTTAAACCAAAATGCTAAAGAATAAAGGTATTTTTTTACATTAAAAAATCGTTCGAATTTTGTTTACGTGTTATAGATTTTGATAAGTTTATACAGAAAACTTAAAGTAGTAGCCACGAAAAAAAAAATCTGGTTAGCTGATGAGTTTCGCTAGTCAATGAAAAAATGGGATTGACGATAATCCTTGTAGATGATTTTTAAAAGAAACTATCACTGAAAACGTGCAAAATTGCACGTATTAAGTGTTTTTTTTTTTGGATATTATTTTTAGTTTTCTATATAAACTTATCAAAACCCATAACATGTCTATAGCCAACCCTTAAGGCAGCGTTCATTTTCGGGCTTCAGGAGTCATATACACACTTTTTGCTGCTTCTTTTTGGTTTCTGCCATCAAGTAGCATCTGTTTTATGTGTTTACAAGGATCTGTTGGTGACATTACCGGCACAGGTCTTTTAGGTGACGCAAAGGTTACCTCTGTCATCATCACTGGCCATCTTCCTATCACTTACCTGCATAAAAAAAACATTTTAAATCAATCGCAAACCGAGAATTGCGTGAGTTATTTCAGTAACCCAGTTTCTTCATGTAGGTACATAGTGGCAAAATGAACGGTTATGAACGAATACAAGGCAGCAATTAGGCCTTAACAGGTTGCAACGGCCCTAAGGTTGGGAGCCAATCAAGCGATTATAAATTATGTATGCATATCGGTGTGGTATTAGTTAAAATTGACGATAGAAGTAGGGCAATGAATTTCGTCATTTGAATAGTTGGGATGTAAATCATTTGTAAATCAGTTGTAGAATGTTCAAAATGGGGAGTTTATTTCTTAAAGATATGTCTTCCAGCAGACATTTGTAGAGATGTCAGAAGTGGGTATGTAGGTATGTACATTTTTTTTTGTTGTTTGTTTAGATTGATTCACAAATTGTAAGAATACGTAAATAATAGGTCTTTACCTATGAAATTGCCGTTTTGTGTGAAAAAATTTAAACGAATTTTTTTCATGTATTTTTTATTTATATTAATCGAAGTAATCACCCATGCAATCAATGCATCTTTGCCAACGCAGTGGCAGTTTATTGATGCCCTTCTTAAAGAAATCAGCTGGACGGGAGGCAACAAATTCTTCAAAAGCATTTTGTACTGCCTCTCGAGTATTGAATTTTTTTCCCGCCAAGAAGTTATCCAAACTCTGGAAAAAGTAGTAGTCTGTAGGCGCAAGGTCTGGTGAGTAGGGCGGATGACGGAGAGCTTCCGGCCCCAGTTCTTGCAACTTGGAGACCGTCTGCTGTGCAGTATGAGGTCGCGCGTTGTCGTGCAGGAGTAGCGGAGACGAGCGATTGACCAATGCTGGTTGGAGATGTGCCAGCTTCTCCATCATTGTGTTCAGTTCTTCACAGTACACATCTGCAGTAATGCTCACCCCGTTTGGTAAGAAGCTGTGATGAATCACACCGGCGGCGGCGCTAGACCACCAAACAGTGACCATCACTTTTCTAGGGGTAAGTTTTCGTTTAGGGCATTGTTTAGGTGCTGAACCAGGATCCAACCAACTTGCTGAGCGCTTGCGGTTATCAAACAGAATCCATTTTTCATCGCAGGTAACAATGCGGTTCAAAATTCCTTCATTTGTGTGTGTTGAGCAGTGCAAGGCACGTCTCGACGCGTACTTCGCGCTGGCGATCATTGAGTTCGTGGGGCACCCATTTGTCAAGCTTTTTTACCTTGCCAATTTGACGCAAATGGACCAATATTGTTTTGACGCTAACGTCGAAAGCTGCTGCTAATTCAGCCGTAGATTGTGTATCATCAGCTTCCACAATCGCCTTTAATTCGTCATTGTCGACCAAAGTCTTCGGACGACCGCGAGGTTCATTTTTCAGGTCGAAATTTCCAGAACGGAAGCGAGCAAACCAATAACAGGTGGTGCGTTGGTTTGTAGTGTTAGCTCCGTAAACGTCGTTGATGTTGCGTGCCGCTTGTGCCGCGTTGCTGCCACGAAGGTATTCATATTCCATAATTACTCGAATTTTTAACGTATCCATGATGACGAAAAAGATTGAAATGCGATGAAAATGTAACAATAATCAATAAACAAATGACTACTTTTGGAAAAAAAATTCCATGTTTTTAAAATAAAATTAATTTGAAATTAGAATTCTTAGCCAAACAAAAATTATTTTGATTTGAAATGGCCAGTACTGCAGAACAGCAATTTCATAGGTAAAGACCTAATACTTATCCATACAGACACTTTTGGCAATTTGATTAGGAAAATAGTGAGTCTCAATGGCGAAAGAACATATAAAACGACTAATGAATACAATACGGTTTATTTGACACAAATTCAAAATCAACATAAACTCTTGTTATATTTTGGACCACATCAATTTTAGGACCAAAATAACAATAAATGCAATGAGTGGAAAGTCTCCTTGTCTCATAAGTTGTGGCAACAATCCAATCGTTATTATATTGAAAACCCCGAATAATATGTAGTGGGCGTCCCGCAAGGCTTTGCCAAATGAAGGTGGTCGATGGGCATTTTCGATGGCACTTTATATACAGGTATACGTAGCTCCAAATATAGACCTATACGCTTTCAATTTTATGCTAACTTATTTAGTTTCCAATTCTAATAAATATTATGGGAAATGAAACCTCGATTATAAGCCCGAGTCATTCTCCGTGTCCTAACTGGAAGCGACCGTCGCGCTACTACACGATCAATGCGATCGTTTGTATGAATTATGACGTATAAATATAAACGCGACATGATTGACCGCGCGAGTAGGTATATACGTCAGATTCTTAAAGTGCGGAACAATCACATACTCGGGCGACGATCGCTTTCGGTTAGGACGCGGTCATGGATTGTTCTTCTATGTAATTATTTATTAGCGGCTCATATTAGGCGGTTATACGCAATATGGGTTTATTTATTTAATATTTCAAGCACAGAAATGAATTTTCTAACAGTCAACCTTTGGGTGATGCAGAGACAAACAGCCGTTGGTGGGTTTCGGCAAATTATTGGCAAGGTAAATTAATTAATAAATAGCTCAAAAAGAAATAATGACTATGTTTTTATGCAATACCTATATACTTTGTTACAGAGTTTTAAAACACATGAAACACCTAATGAACAATTTAATGTTCAGTATGATTTCCCTTGAACCAACGAAATAAATCACAGGATTTAACTAATATCCTTAGGTTCTTCGATTATGCATAGTTTTTGCAACAACTCTGATTGATAGCTAAATTAGTTGCTTAGTATATGTTAATCGGTATCAATTTCCTCTTACTAAATAAATTCGGAATATGATTGAAGTCTCACGATTAGGCCACCAGTTCTATTAATAACAATCACTCGTTTTTGATATACGTCAAAACTTTATGGGTTTTTGCTTCATGAGAATCAATAAAAACTTAATGGAGCAAGGTTCTCGAAATAAAATGTTTTTGTGTCCCTCACTTCAATCTCGCTTTCCTGCACTCTGTGGGAGTGATTTCGTGAAAGGAACGGAAGTGTGTAACAAGAAGTCGGGGAAACGCGCGCTATTTGATTATAACTTCTCCCGCTCTGGGTGGAGCGGGAGGGCGGGTCAGACTCTTACTGACTAAAACCCACCCGCGTTCCTTCCGTTGCCTGTACGTGGCCACGGTATCCCTTTCGGACTTTCCCGCAAGTGGTGCTAGAGTTGGCCGTTAGATGGTACCAATTTCCGAGAGGTTGTAAAAAGGATGATGGAGATGATTATGACGATGACGATAACGATGACGACGATGACGATGACGATGATAACGATGACGATGACTGTAACGGTGATGGTGACGGTGATGTTGATGGTGACGGTAATGGTAATGGTAATGGTGATGGTGATGATGAATATTGTTTATATCATTATATCCCTACATCAGCCAAGATGTCAGATGTAACACATCTTAATTGACAACTGTAAGGTTCGTTTTTGTTTTTGTATTTTCGAGCAATTAGGTCATTAGATTCGTTCTCCTTTTCGCAGTATTTTTTCCAAGATTCACATCACGACCATTAGTTTTATCATTCGCGTAATTATCAGTTGTTTCTTTTTGCTTCCCACTTTCCTTCACATGAAGTCGTTATCTAGATTTTAGATCAGCTAAATAAATAATCTATACTTTTCATACTTTAACTGTCCACTGATTCATAATAAGTCAGTCATAGAAAAAAAAACATAATTATCAGACGGTTATTTTATTCAATTTTTTAACAGCGATATCATTTTGAATGTAAGTATTACATTAACAAACAGGAAAAATCTGATTATAGTCATTGTGGCAAAGCGTAGACTTAACGATAACGTCTACAACCGTTATTACAATATATTACCAGCTCAATATAATGGATGGTTTGCTCTAATCATTATGTCAAAGTAGCACAGAGTATTTGCTCAACGGATACGATGAAAGGTACCTGTTAGAGATTTGACAAGGCTGTAATTTTGTACGCGTTGTTGTCTTGCTTGGTATTGGTGTTGTCATTGTGACCAAGTGCTGTTGCTAAGTGGAGCGCCAGTGAAGGGTGGGCGTTTTTGAGGTGCTGCAGCAGTCTTAAACCATTACGAAATTAATTAATTAGTATTAGTACAGGATTCACAGAGGAACGACCTTCACGGATCTGTTTAATGGATGAAACGTAAATTTTGTATGTTAGAAAATATATAGCGAGTGGGTTGACTAAACAATTACTGGCAGGACTGTGATTAATAAAAAAATCAAAAATTACTATTTTTTAAACATTGTAAGGTACACCAATTGCTTTAATAACCTTTGCTACTAACTCAACTTTTGCCAATTGTTAGTCGATTCAGAGTTAATGACCTAAATAAGTGACTACTTGGCCACCTAAGTACCTATAGGAAGTTAGTTCTTTGCGCCCAATAACCATAAGTGATATATCGTAATGCATATTTAGAACAAACCAAGCTCTAAATTGGTTCTAATGACCTACTGACTAAAATGAACGTCACAGACGAACATTTTTCAGACAATTTATCTTCTCCTGTAAAATAACGTTTATTGCAATCACGAGGTTTAAACGCCACGGCGGCGGCGACGATGTCGAACCTAACGCCTCCATCGTCGCCAAGTCGTGTTTCGGCGACAGTTCCCCTTTACCTACTCTTACATTTAATATAGGGGTAATGGTTAACGTACCGAATAATTGTATACCTATTTAATATATTGCTCTAATTATTATGTTAAAGCAAATGTTTGCTTAGTGGTTTTGAAGTGTAACATTAGAGATTTGGTAAAAGTATATAATTACGAGCGTTGAAACCTATTAATTCACTAGGTAGTTTAGTTACGTATTTTGTATTATGTTTATCTAGTCTTACAACACTGGTTTTAGCGAATTAATTTGAATATTTTATCTGTGAACGTTTTATGAGTTGCTCCAATTGAAGTTTCGTGTTCAATCACTTTGTAAATGATTCCCTTCGGGGTGTAAAGGTTTTTGATTAGAATTTTCAGCATCTTGTATTAATTAGTGGTCTATGGATATCATGAAAATCCCGCCAACTACATTATCTTTCGTAATAATCTTTATTAAGTTCATTATATTTCGTAATAGCCTTTCCGAAAAGACAGAACTGCCAAATAACCAAAACTTGAATTGATAAACCCAAAATCTTCTTGTATTTAGTAAAGTCAACTAATAAGCATACACATAAATATAAATTAATGGATTATGTGAGCCAAAAGCCTTGCCAATTATTTTGATTACTTCAATATCCTTAGGTGGCAAGATTTCGTCCGTCTATCCAATTTTAACACCTCGTCTCTCTATTTGGTATCGCAAGGACGTGAGCAAATATAAAATTATGACATGGTCGTTAAAGTTGGTTCATTATTATCTGTTGTTAATATAATAATAGGCATGCGAACGAATGTCTTCTGGTTTTTAACGAGATCACAGAGGTCAAGTTCTTTGACACTAATATTTTTTCATTACATTCTAGGTAAGAATCATTACCAAAGTTACCTAGCTATTTCTATCGATTTAAATTGATATTTGTGTAGGTGTTAGAACTATCAGGTGTGAGATATACAGAAAGATATCAATTTGGTTCTACTAAATTTCTCTACACCTTACCATTTCGTTAAAGTAAATCAAAAAGATTTAATTCCAAATAAAATAAATAAAGACTGACATTTTTACAACACCACAAAATAACTCAATAACTGACAATACTCGCGAAAATAAATTCGCAAATATAACGATACAAGTGCACATCAAATAATAAAACTATGACACGTTACTAAAACAATACGAAATATACAAACAGTACTGTGCTTCTGACCTTTAGTCTGTCACCACCGTGTTGTCACACTCGTGCGCATCTCACTTTCGACAACTGATCAAACACTCGTACAATGAGCAATAAACTATCGTAACTTACATTTCTGAAGGCCATAGAGTAAGAGGGTTAAGTAAGGAGGTATACACACTGAGGAACAATTAGCACCCACTCTTAAACTGTTACCTAAGTCAAAAAGGACCAGTATCCATCCGTGTCTTGATCCGCACCTTTTTTAGCGTAAATGTTCTTGTTATAACAAAATTATATAATTTTGAAATTAATTTAACAATATTCTCCGCTTTGATCCCCAAGGAAGAAAGAAAGGCTACTTCCACAAGTATCCACATATTTCAACGAAAACTGTAGTACGAATTTTCGTTTAGGGCACAGGTTTAGGGTACATTTTACTAAGCAACCGCAATATTTTTTTCCGCCTGTTTTTCCTGCGTCGAAAATTTTAACGATTTTATTTAAAATTGATAATAGTCGTTTCGCACATGTTATTGATTTTATTAGAAGACTTTATTCATATTAAGGGTGATACAAATTTTGCTTGTCGCAAAAATTTTAACCAAAATTCTGTAGGATAGTTATATTTTCGATTCAATATAACATATCATCACGCCTGTATTCCCCGATCGGTTAGGCAGAGGTGTATACTATAGTACACCCACATTTCGCCAGTTATGTTTAAGTCTCATGTAATAGGGGGCGAGCCTATTGTCATCAACCGGGCATAAATACAGACTCCAGGATGCTACTGAGAAATTCTACTTACACTTTTCCACTAACACTTTGCTCGACCCGAGAAACGAACCCAGGATCTCATACGCAGCAGTAGCGCTTGGCGACCAATAGACCAACGAGGCAGTCAGTTTTCCATACAAAATCGCTCGAATTTACGTTACGCTTAGATACGTCGCGCGTTCGTGGTAGGGCCTCTATAATCTGTAGTCCTACCCACGTTGTTCTTCAATTAGTAGTTTATACAAAACTAACCTTCTATTTATTTTTGAAGTGTCTTATGAAACTGTGCCCGACGCTTGCGGTATCTGACCACTTGTTACTAACAGTAGCTGTTGCGATAGTGATGTGATAATGAATCGTTTTAGAACTTGACATAGTGTTGGTGCGTGTTGTGACAGATAATGGTGAATGTCAGTTGAACCATGAGATAAATTGTGATTGAGATAAGATACGCAGATTGATTTGCCAGGTGAGGAAATGTCTTAATGGGTAGCTCAAAATAGAAGAGATATACGTCACACGCGTTCCATTAAAAGATTTTTGCATGTTTATTGTATGTAGTAAAAAATTGAGGTTTGCAATGAAGAGATTCAAGCTTGTCGCAGTATGCCTTATTAAGGCGACGATAACCGACTTTTAATGATTTTATACTGAAGATCGCGTTTAAACGAGTAGAGTAGAGTAGAGTAGATTTCGAAAAAATATATGTTAAATAAGAGTATTTTTTTAATAACTTAATATAAGAATATTAAAGATTATGTTTATATTACATAGTGAAATTAATTTGTAAAGTTATGTCTAATGCGGATAAAAAACTGGGAATCATGCAAAATCAACCAAGCGTATTTTTCTGAAAACTATTTTAAAGATAATTTAATTATTGATCTTTTAGTATACGTGTTTTATTCAAATGTTTTGTTTTATGTATAATAAATTAATAATGTGTCTTATTTGGGACAGCGCTCCTTGATGGGCGAGTCCTATTACTTACTGGCTGGACGTACAACGCGTTGCGTGAGCTCAGTACAGGACACGCAAGCTAACCACTCAAGGTCATTGGCATATATCTGCGTCTTAATTGAGCTATTGGCTATGAGTTCGATTTTTTCTCTTATAATACCATGCATGAAAGCTGTATCAGGATTCAAAGTTATCTTGAAAATTGGACAGATGAGTGCATAAAATACTACTTAGGTACAAAACGGTGAAGGAAAACATCGTGCGGAAATCGGCATGTCCTAGAACCAAAAATTTGAAGACATTTACCAATCTGCACTGGGCCCGCGTGGTGGATTACGGCCCACCTCCACAGAGCTAGTGTGAGTGTCTGTGTTCCACCAGTTGGAACATTATAGACTGATTATGTGTGGCTACATGGGGTAGGTATAATAAGATGTGTATTTAGTAACTCATAATAAAGTTTTCAACGTAATGAATTTCACTAAACAATTTTAATCAGAAAAGTTATATTGTAAAGACATTATCATTGATCAAACTTGAATAACCGTTTTAACTTTAGCTTTGATTAATAGAAAAGTTTAATAAAGCAGGGAATTATAAGTTATTGCTTTCAATTGACTAGACTGGAGCCTCGGGCACTTTGTGGGCATTTAGATGAAGTTAACACAAAGATATATTTAAACAGATATGTTTTATTTTTGAGAATGTCTTATAATTATAGACATGGCTTCGAATGGAGGATGTGGGAGCATTGCAAAACGGTTTTATTAGTTAGGTACAAGTAGATTGTTGACAGATAAGAATAGAATAGTTAATAAACTTTGAATAATATCCCGTATTTCATGTGTTTAGATATTATCTAACTAATCTATTTATTTTATAAACATGTTATAAAAATTAAAGCTCAAAATTAAAAATTGAATTGTATTAGGTGAAGTAAACGTTTACATTTAAAGAGAATAAACTGCAATAAATATTGCAGTTTTAATAAAAACATAAATGATAATACGTATGTAACAATAATATGTACCTGCTACATAGAATCCACTTACAAGCAAGCCTGATATTATGTGAGATTAGATAAAAAAACGCGACCCACGTCCAATTAGTCGGCAGACGTCGTTACAAGCCCAAATTATATTTAAAATGGTCATACACCAGAAAAAATGTAGCTTAGTGCTTAAGTACTTTGTTTGTACACGGATATTTAGAAGAGACGGGATTACTCAGAAAGGGAAGGTCATCTTCATTCTCTCGTCCTTAACCCAATTCATTTAGGGTCGGCGTATTTTTTTTTTATTTTTCTTGCTTCTGTAAATGGAAGGTAACTTCGATAAAACGCTGTGGAGATATACACAACAGGAGGAGCAGGCTCAAGGGTTCCACCGATTTGAGCAACGCTGTCAGAAAATATTTATTTTCTTTCTCCCCTTATTTGAACACGATCTGTATGAAAATAATTCGTGAAAACAAAAAGAACAGCTTTTGGGAAAGGTTGATAGTGGATCTGCTGCCTATCATACGTTAGATGCACATGAACCAGGTAGCTAAAGTTAAATATTTTACCAAGGTTTAAACTCAAAAAATGTATTGCACTCGTGTAGTAAGTAGGTGTTAGGATGTTGCATTCTAGGGTCTAATCATGTCCACAAATGTAAATGAAAATGGCAAGAAAGGTGGAGAGAACTAAGATGAACCCGGCTGATGGAGATGTATGAACGAAGATATAAGATATGTATGTTGCGTCGACCCGAAATAATTTGGTGTAAGGGCCGCCCTGGGCGTCGGGAATCGCAGGCCGATTCCCGACCACCGTTGGCACGGGCTTGCGGACGGTGAGCAATGGGTAGCTCGCCGTCCGATAAGGACCAGGCCCGGGTCGACGGCGTGTTGTGTTCCACGCGCGCTGCAAAGAGATGTCAGCAATTGAAAGGGTCCAATAGGGCCGATGCCTGCCGGGGTTGCGGGAAAGTCCGAAAGGGATACCGTGGCCCCTGGCAACGTACAGGCAACTGAAGGAACACGCGTGGGGTTTAGTCAGTAAGAGTCTGACACGCCCTCCCGCTCCGCCCAGAGCGGGAGAAGTTATTTGATAATTTCCCACCCAAAAAAAAAAAAGGCGCTCTAGGTGATGAAATGTACAGTCACGGACTTTAATTGATGAGCCACTTTCAAACTTTCCAATTTTTCAGTTTTATACATTCACGAGATTACACGATTAAACACGAACTCAAACCTTTTAATCGGAAATAGTCGTTTCCATAGAGGTTGAAGGTTGATTTAATCCAATCTATTTGATACTGACCTCCTTTGAAATAAGAGCTCACTAATTACTCGTTATTTCAGAAAACCTATCCGAAGACAGGGACAGCAAAGAGTATATATCGGGTAATCTATGTTTATGTGAAACAGTTATAATAAATTGTCATGTTGGACGCTACGCGTTCGGATAAAATCGTGGGTCCGAGTTTTTCCGATGTCTAAATGATCAATCATAACTTCTCCGTACGCTTACGTCACTATCGCTACGCTAAAACAATTGTCGCTAGGTTACGGTTGCTAGACCTGCAATTGGTTGACTTTGGTTAGTCACTCTGCTGTCAAGTTTGTAGTTCTGGCTGTCAGGTTAGCCAACCGTTAATATTGCATGAAACTGTAATTATTACATATTATCAAGCGATCCTAACCCAAATGACGCGCCTGTCAAACACTCAATGACAAAGATATCAAATACATATAATTTTCTTCTTCTGTAATACGAAGACGTATGATTTACCGGACGGATGTACGAGTATAACCGACTAAACCCGATTTGCATTACACGGCTAAAATACAAACAGTGGCAAGTGGCTCATCAATTAAAGTCCGTGACTGTACTTACAATCTATTCAGAATTTTGATCGCAAGAGCAGCTGTCTTTACTAATAAAGGCCAATTGTTTAATGGTTCTAAAAGAGAAACGTCTTCTATTGGTGTCAATTAACAGAATAGTGAATACCTTCATAAGATTTATAGTAGCAGGAAGTCATTATGTCCTTTTAAAACTAAAGCAGTCATTAAAACTGTCGCATTATATGTTTCATGTACCGTATTTTGAACATGTTAGATTACGGATGTCGACATTAATATTCACAGACTAGAACATTGTACTAGCTGCTACTTTAATTTTATAAGTGTCGGAATTACATAGATTAGGTGATGGTATTTTTACGAGGAAATTTATTAGCATGAATTAAAATGAACACTGCGTTCTCAAAAGTCTTGTCTCGCAAATGTCTCGCGAGACATTTGATGAGTACCTACAAAACTATACTCCTAGGAGGTCCTAAAGATGATACAGATAAAAGTGACCGACTGCAAAGGAAGATGATTCACAGCCTCATCATATGAATAACTGCTATTTACAAGATCCCTAGCAAAGCAAGAAGAGATCTCTACGTTTAAAACCTTACAGTAGTTTATTACATAATTACACGATCAGTTTGGGGATTACAAATAAAACAAACCTTTTGTCTTTCAAAGCTTTCAGATTTACTTCATATATGGCTTCTAAGGCCTTGTGTTATTTATTTAAGCCTGCTTCATTATTCAACAATGGATATGTGCCCTCAATAACCGATTTGTGCGATGGTGCGCGTTCATTGCTCATTGATGCGTAAAGGATTATTATAATGTTCCTATTGTTTTATATTATTATATTTGTCATGCAAAGAGTTCATACAATACTTTTAGATGGGAAGAATATAAATAGTCTTTTGATCCGCATACCAGTATTGATTTTAATATTATATTTATGAAATATAAATAATACATTTTTTCGTCCACGTATTCAACCATTACTGTGTAAAAACGGTACGATATCCAAATTCCCTCAGTAAGACATCAAAATAAGTTAATGCAAATGTTTATTTGCTTATTTATTTATTTATATCTTCTCACAAAGTTAACAAACATTCAGCGTCGTCAGCATTTGTCGGCAGATTGCCATAATCTGTGAGGAAAATACAAAATACACGTGTGTGCCGAGACACACGCAAATGAAATGTTTTCTCAAGCTTATCGCTTAGCTACAGTCCATCAAGATATGCCTGATGTCCATTTGTAGGACCAGTAAAAGGACCACGGCAAAACAAAATGATCGCCGAGTCAGTTCACTGATTCTTTGCTGTTATAATGGATGTTTGTGGTAGGTCGTTTTGTCACTGGACGTTTTTCACTCTTTTGACTTACAATAGCAGCCACACACTCTATTGAGTGTGTTGTTGCTATCTTGAGTTGAAAATCCTACAATCAGGGGTATTTTCCTGCCCTTTGATTTCGACTGCTAAATGTAGCTACTGTAGACAATTTTCGAAAGAATCCTTATTTGAATATGAATTCCATTGAATATTGTCTTGAACATTGCGAAGTGAACAAGACACGTAATTGGGGTTGCCAGGTCCGATTTGTTTTAAATCGGGGCAGAAGGTAAAATAAATCGGAATTTAGGGTTGTAAATCAGGACAATAAAAAAAACAAGTAAAAAAACAATTAAGGTTGTGTTTATTGCGTTTCGCAATTAATATTACTGGTAAATCTGAATTTAATCTTATAGTTATAGTAAGACTTGCTGGACTAGTAGAAATTACAAAATATTACAATAAAATCGTAGTTTAAGTATAAATTATTGACGATGTTTAAAGTTTAAGTATTTAATTTATTTTTTGTTAGAATTACATATTTCGTTAGATTTTGCGTTTTTTTTAGGATCACATTCACTATTATTATAAAATAGGATAAAATTCACTACAATTCATGTTAAAGTTTGTTTTAATTTGAATTTCTGATCTGACATGCTCGAGTGTCAAACGGTTTCGCCTCTCAGACCAAACCTCGCTTTTTCGTTTCGGCTCTTAGCCTGGGAAAATGGAATACCCTTTCCGATGCCGCGTTTGATGCGGTATTGAAGCCATAAAAGAAAATAACTTTTGAATATTTGCAAAGTCTTGATTGTCTATAAAAATATTGTGCCATTTTTGGAGCGGTGTCAAGTTTTTGTTTTGCATGCTACTTTTTCGCACTCGACATAGTGATGTTATACTTACGTAATTAGTTTATCTTTGCTATTAATAATGGTTTTTAATAAATTTGTTGAATTATCGGGACATTTAGTATCCCGATCATGTGCAAATCGGGACGCGTCCCCCAGACCCCTGAACGCTACACGTAATAGAATTAATTCTCGTTTTTTTTTTTTCTCTTTGCGTCATATTTACCGCAAATAAACGTATTTTCTTTCTTTCTTCTTTCTTTAATAGTTAAGAAAAAACACGGAGGTGGAGGACCGGAAACGACATTAGGTGGTCAAGAATTATCTTGTATGTTAGTGGGCTGTAAAGGACCAACTTGATGTATACTGAAAAACGGTACCTAGAAATTTGATATTGCTATTTACCTCTAAGAAATTGCTTGACCCCGGAAGACGTTTACAAAATAAGCACACACTATAATTCAATACATAGAACAGTATTCGTATATATTGTAATTTTATGTTTTAGTGTGGGTGGACGCTAGACGCCAATATAGCAGACACCAAGTTCGAAATCCTCGGCGACTTTACAACATTATCATCAATAAATTCCATTACATTCCTCGAATAACTGAGTCCTTTTGGAAGTAATATTGTCGCTGCTGCATACAAAATTTCTATGATATGAATATGCTATTGGAAATACTGTTTATGATTTCACTATTATGAATTCATAAACAGTATATTATCCAATAGCAATACGGCGTGTTCGTCAATCGTAGCTGAAAATCAAATTCACAGGTAATGTTTATTGCGTATAACATACGAGTACATATACATATATAATCAGCCTATAATGTGCCTAATTGACGGCACGGTTGGCGCAGTGGTTAAGCGATTGACTGCTGCGCTGCGTGTCGCGGGTTCGATTCCCGCACGGAACAAATATTTGTATGACCTACAGTTAGTTGTTCCGGGTCTGGCTGTTTGTCTATGTGAGCTTAAATGTTTGTAAACGCACCCACGACACAGGAGAAATTCCTAGTGTGGGGCAACGTATTTATAAAAAAAAAAAAGAGCCGTAATCCACTACGCGGGCCCAGTGCGGGTTGGTAGATGTCGTGTCTTCGAATTTTCGGTTCTAGGACGCATCCGGTTTCTGCACGATGTTTTCCTTCACCGTTTTGAGCGCCTGTCTGAGTTCAAACACAATTCGTAGATTGCTCTCTATTGCGTATTGGAATTGACAAAATGAAAATATGATTATTTTACATTCACTATCATCATCATCCACAGCTCGACTTCGCCCACTGCTGAGCATAGGTCTCTCTTTTCCTATGCCCACGCTTCTGCGCCAGCCTCATCCAGTTTCAGCCCGTTACCATTTTACACTACTTTAAATTATTTGCATTTCCGCACTTACATTGCAAATGCAACAAATTTGGTCCTTGTGGTACCTAGTGTTTGCTACGATCTCACGGGTGATTTGTGACCGGGGGGGGGAGTAAGACATTAATTGGTATGTGGAGTATATTTTCAGTATGGAAAACTGGTGTCATCTGATAGAAATGTAGTTATTTAAATGAACTAGGATCAATATAAAAAATAAAATAAATACCTACTTTGTTTGAGAACTAGACGAAACAAAACCTTTTTACAGCACGCATTCCAGATAAAAACATAATCGTAACAAAGCTAAGTGTACGGCTATATTTAGACAAGTCGATTGAGCGAGGTATTACTACAGTGTTGGCGACTTGGATTATGACATAGTTGGTAATGTTTATGCAGAAGTGCGCCCACGCTTCATTGGCATGCATCTGGGGCCGCGGCGATAAACAAGCGCGGTGGGCAGCCGTCCCTCCCACCGGACCGTCTTAAAGCCAACCGCACATTACAGCCGCAACGGGCCGCAGCACAAAACATTTTCGTACAAAAAACTCGGATGCGGCCCGCCTGTAGTATGCGTTGGTTCATAGAAAATGTAAATGATAAAGGAGGATTTTTGCAATGCGTTGCGTTGCGGTGCGGCGGCCCGCCCCAATCTGCGCTAGCCTTTAATGTACCTCTTTTGCAAGTTTCCTACTCGATTATAAGTCGACTTAATAATGGTGGATATTACAAGGTAAGCTTTTGACAATGTTTGGCGTTAATATGAATAATAGTGGCTTAGTAGCGCCTTACCACTTAATGTTGTTGGCGAAATGTGGGTGTTGTAGAGAGTCCACTTTTGTCTCTAAACCTTTGACTTTACAGATTTTTGAGGTTTATGAAACAGATGTGATGAGTATTCAAAAGTATTAATAAATCTCAGGGATGCTATTTTAAACCTTGGGTCTTATATTGAACTTTAATTTCTTAGCTCTATGTTTTTCCCAGGAATCCAGGAGCTGTGTTTAGGAATTTCAGTATCAAACTGAGTACAGGTCTTTGCTGGGTCATGTTTCTCTTTTGGGGTCTTCTGTCTAGTCTTAGTCGGTCTCTGTCAATTGACGTCACAATAAGGGCCAAACATGGAATTATTGAGTGCTAGGTTGAACGTAGTGTTTACTAATTCCATGATTCTGCAAGAATTCCTACGTAATATGTTCAGAGATACAAGTTTGTATGTCATAGACACAATGATCACCGCTAATGTTAATATTAAAAGAATCAACATCCGTATTAGTAATGTTTATAGTTCTTATTAGCAGTTCTACCTCCCAGAAATCACAGTAAAACCTTACTGTAACTAATTCTGCTTCTATTAAATATTCCTGATTTATGCAGTTGTACCTAAAACCTGCTTTTTCGATATTTTACTATCTACTATGTAATATTATTTCTTAATCAGGTAGTTTAAATTCCTGCAATTGCTATTGCAAATAAATGTTATAAGTACCACTACAGACTGAACTTGCGTTCAAAAAGCGCATGTCATTTAAGGGCAAGACGTCCTTTTTTCTTAGTGCCTGATTGTAAGGTAAAACAACATTTTTGCTGAGTCAGTCGAGGGCGGCGCGGTAAACCAATTATTATTTTTTGCTACCGACAGAATTGTCGTGTGTGTGGGCCCAAATCTGTACTTTTGTTATGTCTCTTAATTATACATGAATAATAACCGATCTGATTCGCATATGTTTCGTCATCTTTGTATGACTATAAATGCTCGTGTACTAATAACAGACACTAAGCGATCATGCAAAACCAAATACGTTTGCGTATCAATAAAACTTTTCATACATGTGTTAAAATAAAGAAACTACCGATTTATTACGGAGATACTTAGGTATAAGTATTTTAAGAACGATGAGATAATCACCATATTGACGCTACTAATTCGAGCATCACAGGTAAAGCAGAAACCCATAAAGGTGTTTTTAAACAAAACCGGTTTTAAATGTAGAATAACCAGATTGTTCCCCATAGCAATACTTAATGCGAAACACCGTCGCCGTTTAATTTAAATAAGATATTAAAGTTGTAAACCAGGGCCGGATTTATAGATTAACAAAAGTTGATAAAACCGCTGGCAAATCCTTTTAGTCAGTTTTGGTCCTTTTAGTCGGGTAACAAAAGACGGATGAGACAGCTCGACGGTTATTATAGTAATTTATAATAGTTATTTTTGACAGATGTTGGTTTTGTTTTACCTGCACGTCGGGCATGCTTAATATGAACTATTATATAAACTTAATATTCGAGTCTTTAATCACCTACTTGTCCTTGGCTGTATTTTTTTTATTTAAAAAGTCAAACATACACATCGTATAAGGTTGAATAAAATTATTTTTTCTATAGTCTACGTTAATACAAGCATTGCCGCTGTTAACAAGAGAGACAATGTAGAAAATCCATTACAATTTGATACCCAATTTTCCGGGCTCGTAGCTAATACGATATGCTATATAGCACGGGCCGGGCGTTACCTTAAATCCGTCACTGTTAAGGCTGCGTCCACGCAGTTTTCCATGTTGGTCCTCGCGCCCCCACTCTTGCGCACTACACGAGGCGCGGTACCGCCGGTGTCATAGTGTAGTGTCTCCCTCTCGCTCGCCACCGCGTGTGCGATCGATCAACACCATCGATTTCCACCAATACGTTTCAAACAATTTTCTGAATGAAAAGTCCTTGTAAAACGTAAAACAATAACCTGTACGTGTCGGAATGTTAGTGCCATCGTTAACGTAATTTGTGTTACTCCATTTTAACTAATCTGTGAATATTTTTCATTGTTTTCAGTGTATAGTGACTGAAAGTTTATACAACAGTGCCGCGGTTTTTTTGTGTAAATTGTGAAGTTTACGTGTGGTTTTTTATATTGAACAGAGGTTTGTAACTACTTAATTATACATGCGATAGTATGCTACACTGTATTATGAGTCTTTACACATTTTTTGCGGTGTGAAGATGGTATCAATTACACATGTTGTGGTTGATAATTATATTAAATTGTGGCTTGGTACTCATTTATATGATGAAGCACAATTCGTAATAAGTCGTGGTGAATTATTTGGACATACACAATAGCTATGGATAAATAAATAAGGAATACTGACGTATTTTCACCTACGATTTTCCGGCTCCGTTTTCATTGTTAAACTTAGAAATGACATAATGACGTTGTGGATGGTATGTAAGACAGTGAGACAGAATGTTCAATGAGGTAGGTATCGCTAAGGCAGGTTAGGTGGAAATATTACCATAATGCCTTCATAAATTGTGTATGTGATTATGTTAATGTTTGTTTCCTGAATCGGAGAATTACTGCGAATTAATCAAAGTGTTTATTAGTGAGATGATCAAGTGGTTAAGTTTGTAAGTAGTAATAGTTTAGTAATTTAATAATGCTATTGAGAATTCGGAAAATGAAGTCTAATAAAATATTGCCGGGATCCTCAATTTAGTTATCTTTCAGGAGGATCCTTCAGAATATTTATAGAGATGAGACACTGAGTAATAACAGGTTGGTTGTAACATACCCGCAATCCGAGGTATTGCTGGTGTGTTCAGGGTCAGGTTGGCTCTTTCTGTTGATTGAGCTATCAGGCTACCAAAATAATGTTGAATAAAATATTGTGGCACTATTTTAGTTACTCTTTCATGATTTGTACATTTTAGGAATCATTGAAGAGGTTTATTTCAAGCAGTAATCGTCATTAGAATGATATGAGGATGTTGATCAAACATCTTCCAAGAACATCTCATCATTATGCAAACCTCTACGAGTACATTTTACTAATACGGTCTGCACATTACTTCATTTTCCTACTGATTACCATTCATACCGTTTAATATGCACATATAGACCGTCTTTATGTGCAAACTCATTTCAAACTGCCTAGCCTTTTCCCAACTTTATTGGGGTCGGCTTTAAGTCTAACAGGATGCAGCTGAATATCAGTATTTTACATGGAGCGACTGCCTATCTCACCTCCACAACCCAGTAACTGGGTAATACGATACGCATTGGTAAGACTGGTTGTCAGACTTTCGGGCTTCTGACGACCCGTAACGACTGTCAAAGATCCACGAACGACAGCCGGGACCAACGGCTTAACGTGCTTTCCGAGGCACGGAGGAGTCTCGGTATGTAAATATGGTCACCCATCCACAGACCAACCCCGGCAACCGTAGCTTAACCTGATGGATCGACCCGTGCTGCAGTTATTACTTAGCCACGTGCTCCTCAAATCTCAAACTCATTTACATGTATTAATTAGTCAATAAAATTTAGGTAGCTTTAGAGGCTTTGTATGAGGAGTGTTTCCTGACAAGGAAGAACTAATCTCTCTTTCATTGGGTATGTACATAAACAGTTTTAGGGCTTAAGTAGTAGACAGTGAATATATATATATATATATATATATTTTTTTTTTTCTTAAAACGTTTCCCCACACTAGTAATTTCTCCTGTATCGTGGGTGCGTTTACAAACATTTATACTCACATACACAAACAGCCAGACCCGGAACAACTACTTGTAGGTCATACAAATATTTGTTCCGTGCGGGAATCGAACCCGCGACACGCAGCGCAGCAGTCAATCGCTTAACAACTGCGCCAACCGTGTCGTCATATTGGGACTAATGTTTCAATTATCAAACTATCAAGAAACTTATAAGGCTCTACGGCTCTACTCGTTTGTTACAAAAAATAAACAAGCCCTCTTTTTGATGCATACGTTAAAAACGCTGCCTGCTAAGCTGTAATCAACAATTGTTCGGGTTTTAAATAGTGACGTGCCTCGTGAGATTCGTTTAAAAATATGTTGGATAATACAGAAAGTGTTTGCAGCAGTATTATTGGATTGACAATCATCATCGCCATCATTGGCAGAATGCTGAGTATAGGCCTCCTCCCTTTTATGCCATGCTTCTCTCATCAGTGCGAGTCTAATTCAGGTCTTCTCGGCGATCTTCTGTAGGTCGTCCACCCACCTGTCTATAGGTCTGCCAACGCTCCTTCTACCGTTCTTCGATTGACAAAAAAACCTACAAATGCGGCATTATTCTGTTATAACCGTACATTGTCACAATCTATTAGCAGGCCCATATACAGGCTGTTAATAATTACAAAGTCAATTAAAGCTTATGTGGCTTTCGTCAGTGCGTACGACGGAAGTCGCGGCCCTTCGTCGCGGGCGCAGGAAACATACCAAACTGATCGATCAGCTGTAACTAGGGATATTGGTATCGAATCAAAAGTATCGATACGGTAATGGTTATGAGTATCGATACATGATATTATTAAACTTCTATTTTACTAGTTGTAAGTTGTTTTGAAATATTTGGAATTTTCTTGGGGGTTTTGTCATATTAGATACCTACACTTTATGATAAAGAAAGTGTAATATTTATGGTAAAATTACAAAAAAGTCAACTTGCGAACCAATTGTATACATTTTATGTCTTAAGTCAATTAATTAAAAAGTGCATCTACTTGTCTGTACTGGAATCTCTAGAAAAGTATCGAGTATCGATACATTTTAGGGACTCCAGCGCATGCACAGGAAACATACCGAACCGACCGATCAGCTGTAACCGTTGCGTTATCCGTGTCGCCCATTGTCTCTGCGCATACTTTGTGCTAATACTGTTGAAAACTATTTGTAAACAATTGTGTAATTCCCTTAGGTAAATAATCCTCCAACTAATTGCTAATAGTCCAGTCAATTCTTGATCATTACTTCCAGAGGTCATTTAAAAATATCCACGAAAAACCTTTCAACTTTTCGCAATATATCATAAACCCCACATACATTAGATGCATAAATGATACATTACAGTAACATAATAATCACGAAGACACGCTATTATTATTACAGAACTATTATTTTTATTTCTCGACATAATTATTAGTAGTACTGACAAAAAAAGGGACACAAAACATTTGTGGAGGCGTTATTATATTAGATTGAAGTATAATAGCCGCGGTTTGTTTGCCAGAAGTGCGTAGGCGCATCTTTGTCGATCACTCTGATATGTATTGTTACACAGATAATAAAATAATGCTTATTTCAGATCATTGATCTTTGACATTAGGTGTGAAGTCAAGAGCGTGCATCGAGATCGTTTTGGTAATTAAATTTTTGTTTTCTTTCTGGTACCTGTATCTTGAGATAAATTAAAGTCATCGCGTTTTTTTACAATTAACGGGTTTGGGATCGTAATTATTTAAGTATAAAATTAAGCAGGACATTAAAAAAATCTATTAATAAGATGTATGAACGTAAACGAGGTAAAAGGATTATGTAAAGATCGAAGCAGGTGGCGTTCTGTAGTTTCTGCCTACCCCTATGGGGAGAAGGTGTGAGTTTTATGTATGTAATAAAATCCCAAAAATCATGCAGATAATCCTTATGAGTTAAAATAAAAACACAAGAAAAGCCAAACAGTTAATACTCTATCAAAATCCTAACTAGTGTTATAAATACGAAAGTGAGTTTGTTTGTTTGTTACGCTATCACGCTAAAACAACTAAACGCATTTGGATGAAATTTGGCACATGAGTATACCATGACCTGGGTTAAGATATAGGATACTTTTATCCCAATATCTTCACGGGATCGAGACTTATGCGGGTGAAACCACAGGGCGCAGCTTGTAATCCATAAAAGGAGAACATTTATTTACGTAGTTTCTTAGATGTCACCGAACAAACAGACAAAAATATGCGACATATTTGTAAAGGTAAATAGCTGTTCTTGAATGTTTAATTAGACTGTTCTGCTATTTGATTATTCTGATAATACCAAACGATCGAAGGTATATAGTTTTTCTTTATCTCGTAACTTCGATAACGAAGTCAACATCCTTAATCGAAGCGAATAGTTCAGACAACTATAATCTGTATATTCCACGAAATAATACCGATAGTCGTGTGCCAGGATTTAACACAAGACAACAACATGTGGTGGTGTGTACATAACTACGAAGTAAGACTAATAATCGTAAAAACTCGGACAGGATTTATGTTAGTCACATCCGTGCATGATAAGCAATCGTTTTCTAAGAAACTATGTCATACTGAGCTATGTTTCTTTACTTAGCTCGTTGGAGGAAATAAGTTCTTATAAACGCATTAAGTTGCCATGCTGTGTGTGCGACTGAGCTAAGTTATTAGAACTTGCAATGGATTTTGAATATGTGGCGCGAGATTATTTCGCAATTAGTGAAGTATAATAATAACATAACAGGTTAGTGGAATTAGACTGTTTATTTTGATAGGATATGTTGTAATTTTTATAGGATTATTAGGTTGGTTTTCCCTGTACTCGGAGAGCGGTAGCTGTTATTGCTTCATTCAAAAAACCCAATCAAGGGCAGAAATACTCTGAAAAGTGCCTCGATCGAAAATTCGCAATACAGCAACATTATTAGAGAATTAATAAAACTAAACTGATTTCTTAGTGTACTCAACTTGTAGCTCTATATTAACTCACACGACTAGCGTTTCAAAAAGCCACTCTACGAGTAAAGGTACCATTCCGAACCCGACCGCAGGAGGCAACTGCAGGCAACGAGTCGCCGCAACACGACGGTTTCCATGAATTTCTATGAAATACCTTCCGTAGCTAGCGACACGTCGTTGGCAGCTACGGGTGAACGACAGGTGACACGTGCAGCCCAACCGCAGACCAGAAGTGCCGCCAACGCTCGAGCGATAACACGTGTTTCTATCTTCTATCTACCGACTGGAATACGGGCTGCTGCCGCCTGCGGTCGGGTTCGGAATCATGGCTGCAGAGAAATAACGCCACGACGTGGCGCCGCGACATGATGCCGCGATACGTCGCGTGCAGTTGCTGCCTGCGGTCGGGTACGGAATGGTACCTTTATACGCCTCTCATATAAAAGGCGATTTTAACTTTGTAAGAAATGATAACAATCTGGCAATCTGTCTAAGACTCGAGACTCTAAGACATGTCATCGACATTCAAGGAATGTTTTCATTCATGACGCGTTTAGACGAAACACGCTAATGACTGGAATCACAATCATCACTTACTTTGTGTAAACAACTAGTAATTGCTTGTCCAACCACCGCTTATGATCAAAGATCTTTCTGCTGAAATGTAGAATTTTTAAATAATAAACGTAGATAGGTAAATAAAGCGATATCAACAAACTCATTATCATCTCCCTAGCCTTTTCTCAACTATGTTGGGGTCGGCTTCCAGTCTTACCGAATACCAGTATTCTTTTTTTTTTTTTTTTTTTAAAAACGTTACCCCACACTAGGAATTTCTCCTGTGTCGTGGGTGCGTTTACAAACATTTAAACTCACATACACAAACAGCCAGACCCAGAGTATTACATGGAGGGACTGCCCATCTGACCTCCACAACCCACTGTTACTGTGCAATGACCACTTGGTAAGATTGGTTTTTAGACTTTCGGGGTACTGATGACCCGTAAGAACTGTCAAAGATCTATGAATGACAGCTGGGCCTTTCGATATCAACAAAACATTTATTAAAAAAAAACGAATATTTCTCAATAACCTGAGCCAAGAAAATGCCAAAACAGGTGAAAAAAATATTGTACAAGAAGCCGTAAAGAAGAAAATGAAAGTACCTATCTATCATGTTAAAATACTTCATATACCTAAGCTGCTTTAGGTACATAAAAAATTTCGGCCATTTATTCAGTAAACGAGTGAATTGACCTGCTGATCATATCTGATTCTGAATCATAAATGAAAACTTTCTCCTAACATTGCAATTGACCGTGAATGAGTGTCTTTACTTAATCGAACTTTCCGATATATTGGTTTACACAGCAAAACAATTAGCATTTTTCCTCCGACTACCGCAAACTTAGAATTCCTAATATACCGTTCGCTCTGGCGGTATCTTTTAAAATGCTATGATCGGCCGGTCGTCCGGTGCTCGGGGCGTCGCGCGCGCATTTGAACACATTCCTGGCACGACTAGGCTAGGCTTCGAAATTTGAAAAGTCCTGACAAAAAGCTAAACATTTATAAAAAACCAAGACATATTAGTTTTATTCTTTCTTCTTTATTTATAATACTACTGATTTATTTCCTAAAAAAATCTCCCGATGTCAAGTAGTCCGGACAAATGACAAGGCCGGACAAAATCCGGACGCCCGGTAAAAATACCGGACATGTCCGGATGGATAGTAACTCTAGGCACTGTTGATGTTAGCAGCTAGTTGATTATTTACTACCACAACCTAGCATTGCTTGCAACGGCTCGATACTAAAGAGAGAATGTATTATCCCCTACCGAAGCACCGTGGATTTCATTAATTTGCCGGTGGTTCCGGTTCGCCTTGTGAGTTGTTGACTGTGCTGCTAGGAAACTGAGGTGTTGTTAGCTGTTGGAAATGTCGAAATGAAAGCTGCTACAAAGCTTCATAAATCCGGGAACGCTGATTACTAGGAGACCCTACAAGCTTATGCATCAGCAAAGTATCTTTCGAAAAGTGTTCGTATACAGGCGTGTGGCGATGTTCATTATTTGAACATATACTTAACAACAAAATTCAAATGATACGAGTCAATACATCGCGTACCTGCTATAAAATTATTAAACAAATTGCGTACCGGGTTCTTTGATTAATGATTCAAATGCGAATTAAATTTTAATTGCACAAACCGATGGTATTTTTAATCACCAGCAAAAAGTTCCGAAAATCGATGTTCCAACTGATTGTAATTAATTATGTATACATGTATAGTCTTGCATAATTTCGGCGCAGGTATAATAAGCTCCTAAACTATAAATACGGACTACGTGAGGTATCTATTTCAGAGAGATGACGGTTGACCGCAAGAATTTCCTTTAAAAATAATGTCTGGTCGTTTTTACTGGAACTGTCTGTTTTGTTTTAGTAATTACGGTGCTTAGCGGCAAAGTACACAAACATTATAATGACGTGCAAATATTAAAATATTTAGTATGGTTTAAGAAAGGATTTTTATGTTCGTGGGATATAATTTGACCTATTGATAAATTCGTCTTTTTTAACAACACAAAAATATCTGAGATATTTCTGTGTTGTACAAAAAGAAGCCCGTATTTGAGGTTTTTAGCGTGCGTATGTTCGATTCCCTAGGCGGCTAGGGCAATACAGTTTTTGTTGTTTATTGGAGTATTACGAAGCTTTGAATATAATTAAAAAAAAAAACAAACAATAGTAATCCTGCGACAAATTTTTCTTCAAAGTCGGTTTTCGTGTTTATCTGTGTGACCGCGTTGTTCTTCTAAACTGCAAAATGGATTTATTTTTATTTGTGGTTTTTACCATCATTTAGAGAATTTATTCTGGAAAGTTTATGTGTATAATACATTTATATTAAACTGAAATATTAAACACAAATCTCGATGTTTCGTTAAGTCGTGACAAACGTGCGAAACAGGGATGGATCGCTAGTAAAGCATAATATGAAACAGCAAGTGAAAAAACAGAAGAGGCCTGTCTTATATAGGGAAAATAAATTCTCTTCAATTCCTTCAAAATATGATTTTACAGCACATTTTATAAAGTTTCCTTTACCTACAAGTACTGAAACACTTCCGCTGAACATCCTGCGGAAGTTGGCGGAACGACTCGGGAATCTGTTCTGAAGTGGGTTTTCCTCGTAGGATAGGTGGAAAATAGTTAAGAATGACGATAGGTTAACTTGGAAGGTAAGTTTCTGGATTTTACTAGGAATGTATCTTAAAAGTAGAAAATGGTGACATTGGCTTAGTTAAGGAGGCAACATATTTGAAATTGGCCTTTTTTTGTTGGACGGCAATGTGGCTTTCCCCGCGTAAAAAAATAGAGCAAATATATGAACTTTGTAACGGTTCTCTACTCAATTAATCGAAATAGTCGAATAATACATCTAGTCGAATACTTTTTGGCCGATAAAGGCTAAATAATAATAAATGTCTAACTAGCTCATGGCGTTGCGGATGCAAATATCTATTATTTATTTTATGTCTAACAGAACGTATAAATTATCTTCCTTTTTACTCATCTTTATTGCCTACTACGTACTAGCACTAAGTTTTCCTGGTGACACAGAGACCTAAGCCGACCTTCAGAGGATGGTCGCGCAGTGACCGCGCTGACCTTGTCATTGTTTTTGCTGCTCACCCAATCATGCGCACCGACGATGATCAATGTGAGATGATTAAAATCTATTATCATATTTCACTTTTTTGTAACTTAAAATTAACTGGGAATAAAATAAATAGTAGTGCTGCACGCTTGAAAAAATGAATCTGAATCTTTATTGAAAAAATCTGTCAATGACGGTTAAATTACCGTAAGGGATCTTAAGATCTGCCGGGGTTGCGGGAAAGTCTGAAAGGGATACCGTGGCCCCTGGCAACGTACAGGCAACTGAAGGAACACGGGTGGGTTTTAGTCAGTAAAAGTCTGACACGCCGAGCTCCGCCCAGAGCGGGAGAAGTTATTTGATAATTTCCTACCTAAAAAATGGGATCTTAGGATTCAGTTCAATATGAATAATACATACATATATAACATATGACATATAATATAACATATGACATATATAACATTTGCAGCACAACGACACAGTGCTTTGCTGAAAACTATGGCTTAAACAAAATTAAACAAAAGCTCTAACACAAGTTTTGTTTTATGAAGCTCACATTTTTTGTAATAGATTTCATCAATGAAATTGAACTCGATCAGCACATCTGAACCGAGTTCAAGAGCTGTCAGTGTCAATATTCCAAAGAAAATAATGACATTGAAAGCACTTAAACGCTTTTGTGTGCTGATCGCGTTCGGTTTCGTTGGTGAAATTCGCTCTTAGTAGTTAACTAGGCTTGAACTAGATTATCTAATAGTTAGCAGTAACTAATTGCAAGTTTTAATAATAGGTACAAGCACGTATAAAAAAGTAAATGTTTTCCTTGACACATTAGTAGCTGTTACGAAGTCTAGAATTACCATAATTCTTAGGAATACCTGACTATAAGGCTGGTTATGCCATGTATCATACCGATATAACTAGGAATGTTTTCTCAAAAATACCTTATCGCAAATCAAGGAAAAATCTGCCATAGTTATTGTGCAAGACGTTTGCGTCATGCCAAATGTTGGCGAATTTCATGGTTTTTGTTCAAGGATTCGTGGGTGAATCAATCACATTAGTTATTGTTACTTCATCGGATTGGCTTTCATTTTATTTAAAAAATTACCTATGTCAGGATAGATTTCAAAGATCTTTTTCAGTGTGTAACTGAATAAAAGTTTTACATAAACTGTGTTACTTTGACAAAAGAAGGATTAAAAATTGTGTGCACATCAATGCCTATGTCTTGTCTGTCCTTTTGTCCCATTTTTTTATTCAGATAGACAAGGTGTTACAAAAAACCTGTCCGATCCGAAAAGGGCACCTAGGTACTGCAATAACATTACTAAAAAGTAATAAAAAAACTTATTATTACTGAAAATAAAAAATATATTGCTATTAAAAATTCACGTTTTTCCAATTCCATAAAAAATTGGTACATTTTCAACAGGGGTCATACATAAGTTATGACTTGTAGACACCCGCTAAACGACGACCCGCGCCCCATGTGAACAACCCGGTCGAAAACATTTTTTTTTTTTTCCATAATACAACCACATAAATTCTCAGTATGATTCTTGACAAAACCATCAAAATCGGGCAGGGTTTTGGTTTAACGCTTAAAATAGAAGTGTGGGGTTAAAACTAAAAATAGAAGAGAATAATAAGTATTGCCATAACAATACCTATTATTCTTCCATTTTCAGTTTTTCACTCGATTCTCTTCTCGTTAATTCAATACCTACTATCATGTTGTATTTTAAGTTTGTCATTCTTATTATGTCTGTAAAGTGTTGTGATACTATTCAAACCTTTGTAAGTGGGTAGACAAGTGTAATAACTACTAGAACTATACGAAAATCTCATTATTACACTCATGAAAGACAAACAATGAATGAAAATATTCTACGGGTAAATCCATACAATGGCATTGAACCGTAGTAAATTTGCTTTATGTCTATATTCGCGGCACGCGCGTACGTCGCGACAGTCCTCGGCATTCCTCGGCAATCCTCGGAAATCGTCGGCAATGTCGAGGTTGACATGACCCTATGAGTCGAATTAACCCACGTAATTCGCGAATTGTGAAGGTTTGGTGTTCTCAGTGTCAAACTACGGACGGAATACTAAATGAGGTTAAGGAGCTAATGTGGGTATTGGTTTCGGAGAATATATTTTATTGTATTGCATTTTAATTAATTAAAAAGCACCTATGTTTGTAATTGTAATGCTAAAATTATCCTTAATATGTTAATCAATACGTTTTCAGTTTATTTTTTTTAACTATGGCATCTCGCAGGTGACCACTAAGATCATGGCTGCTTAACCGGACTTTCCTGTGGTTCCCTTCTACACTAAGAGCATAAAAACTATTCTAAATTAAAACTAGGCGAGCGCTCGCTAAGGGCACCCCCTGTGGGGTATGAACCTTGGCCTAGGGCTCGCTGGCGGGAGGACAGCAAGACGGGACAGGCTGGATCAAGGATAGATCATTATTATTATTAACAGGGGAATTTAAAGCTACGCGCCAAGCTGCGGCACGGGCTGGCACTTCATCGCATTCAAGGGTTGGGGGGGAGTATTATTTACTCGGAAGGGTTGCGATCGCGGAGGACCTCTGCGGCGTGGTCGGAACGACAGGTGTCGGGTGTGTGTGTTCACGGTGCTAGTGGCCCCTGGAGGAGTGTGGTGGGGTCATCGGGGTCGGAGAGCTTTCATAATGCGTAGCGCTTGAATTTATCTCGTATACAGAATTAATTTTTGAGAAGGGGTAGTAAGGGCAAGTACCTTAACCGTTGTAGTTACAGGAATACGTTCTTAGAAGACTGTCCTTAATTTTTTAAATAATTGGTAACTCCTTTCCCAGTTTTTGAAAAATGGTAGTCAACAAGTTAAACGCAGTAATCTATGCAGTTTCATATTAAGATTAAAATACTCGTCTAGACTCAACTAAGGTTATAGTACAAAAAAGCCACTAATCGCAAAAAACATTTCCCACACATTTCGTAATGATCAATCATCTGCGATCTTTTACAACTTATGCTATTACTTATGAAAAGAAAATTATGTTATCGACAAAATTAATACGAGTAAACCCTTAATTTTTCAGTCAACTTTTTTTAAAGTTCCATCAAGATTTGTTAGATTGCGTTTTTGAGGTGGTCTAGTGTTCATGGAGTATCTAATATATTATTTTCTAATGGAAGTTAACTATGAAAAGTGTCAATTAAAACTACCTTTTGAATTTCACTTAATTTGAACACGTTAATTTCTTAGGAAAAAGTTCTTTTCGATTTGTGACTTTTCTACGGAGGATTAAAAGACTCTTAGAAATCAACTAAGGTTAAACTACCTCAGTTGGTTTCTAATAGTTTTATAATCCTTATATGGAACTATTGTTTGGCATCATAAAAATAAAAGGACTGACTTTTCTAAAATCTATGAATGCAGTTAGCAATAATTATTCTAAAGTTACGGACCGTCTCAGAACGTTTTCTAGCAGCTACAACGATTAAGGGACTTGCCCTTACTGCCCCGTCCAAAGAATCCAAACCGTTTAAAATTAAAATAAACTCATGTTATTTCGTATGCTCATTATAAGTTTAAACTTTAGCATGTGGCTACTAAACAATGCATTTTGTTTAATTTGTATTCTTTTCTGATCAATAACCAGTGGGGTATTTACAAAAAGAGACATTTAAGGACGTACGAATTGAACAAATGGTCTTATTGTTAACACGATTTTACTTTATTTATATGGGAACTTATCTTAATTGCATTGCAAAATAGGTTTTATTTTTATTAAAGGTTAAGTTTAACATAAATTTGCATAGTCCTCTCAAGCGTCGTCGTAACACCAATGGATAATAAGATTTAATGGCTCGAAATGTCAGCGTTACACCTTTGGATAATAACAACTTAACTAACTTAACAAGTACTTCCAAATGTGCCGACGTTTGTGGCACATGTGCGGTACAGAGGCCTGACGTCCGAGGGGTCATGTCTCCTCTCTGTGAGAGAGAATGGGTTGTAATCCACCACGCGGACCCAGTGCGGGTTGGTGGATGTCACATTACTGCCAATTTTTGATTCTAAGACATGCCCGAGCTCGTGGCTAAGTAATAACTGCCGCACGGGTCGATCCATCATGTTAAGCTACGCTTGCCGGGGTTGGTCTGTACATGGGTGACTGACTATCTTTACATACCGAGACTCTTTCGTGCCTCGGAAAGCACGTTAAGCCGTTGGTCCCAGCTGTCGTTCGTGGATCTTTGACAGTCGTTACTGAAAAGTAGGACAACCAGTCTTACCAAGGGGTATCGTATTACCCAGTTACTGGGTTGTGGAGGTCAGGTAGGCAGTCGCTCCATGTAAAATACTGATATTCAGCTGCATCCTGTTAGATTGGAAGCCGACCCCAATATAGTTGGGAAAAGGCTAGGCAGTTTGAAATAAGTTTGCACATAAAGACGGTCTATATGTGCATATTAAACGGTATGAATGGTAATCAGTAGGAAAATGAAGTAATGTGCAGACCGTATTAGTAAAATGTACTCGTAGAGGTTTGCATAATGATGAGATGTTCTTAGAAGATGTTTGATCAACATCCTCATATCATTCTAATGACGATTACTGCTTGAAATAAACCTCTTCAATGATTCCTAAAATGTACAAATCATGAAAAAGTAACTGAAATAGTGCCACAATATTTTATTCAACATTATTTTGGTAGCCTGATAGCTCAATCAACAGAAAGAGCCAACCTGACCCTGAACACACCAGCAATACCTCGGATTGCCGGTATGTTACAACCAACCTGTTATTATTCAGTTTCTCATCTCTATAAATATTCTGAAGGATCCTCCTCGAAGATAACTAAATTGAGGATCCCGGCAATATTTTATTAGACTTCATTTTCCGAATTCTCAATAAACAAGCATTATTAAATGACTAAACTATTACTACTTACAAACTTAACCACTTGATCATCTCACTAATAAACACTTTGATTAATTCGCAGTAATTCTCCGATTCAGGAAACAAACATTAACATAATCACATACACAATATGAAGGCGTTATGGTAATATTTCCACACAACCTGCCTAAGCGATACCTACCTCATTGAACATTATGTCTAGGCAAGCTACGCTTGCCGGGGTTGGTCTGTGGATGGGTGACCATCTTTACATACCGAGACTCGGAAAGCACGTTAAGCCGTTGGTCCCGGCTGTCATTCGTGGTTTGTCAGTCGTTACGGGTCGTCACAAGCCCGAAAGTATAACAAGCAGTCTTACCAAGGGGTATCGTATTACCTTGTTACTGGGTTGTGGAGGTCAGATAGGCAGTCGCTCCATGTAAAATACTGGTATTCAGCTGCATCCGGTTAGACTGGAAGTCGACTACAATATAGTTGGGAAAAGGCTAGGCAGATTGAGGACATGCCCGTTTCCTTACGATGTTTTCCTTCACTGATTTGAGAGCAGTGGTGATGAAATTATGTATTTACACAAAGTAAAGTACCTGCCTGGGTTCGAATCTACGACCTACAATCCGTAAGTCGTGGTCATTTCCACTGGGCCATCACTGTTCGTCAACATAAGTTAAGGCGACGCTAAGCGACTTTTAATGATTTTATACTGAAGATCACGTCTAAACGAGTAGTGCTAATGATTTGGGAAAACTATATGTTAAATAAGATAATTTTTTTAATAACTTAGTCTGTGAATATTTAAGATTATGTTCATGTAACATGGTGTAATTAATTTGTAAAGTTATGTCTAACGCGGATACAAAACTGAGAATCACGCAAAAACTATCAAGCGTATTTTTCTGAAACGTTCACCATTTTAAAGATAATTTAATTATTTATCTTTTAGTATTTTAAACGTTTTTTATTAAAATACCTGTTGATTTAGGTATGTATAGTAAATTAATAATGCGTCTAATTTGGGACCGAGCGCTCCTTGATGGGCGAGTCCTATTACGGGCTGGACCAGAGCTCAGCACAGAACACGCAAGCTAAACACTCAAGGCCGCTGGCATATATCGGCATCTTAAGCCTAACGACTTGCGTAGGTTTCCATCAACCGATACGTAACAAAATCTCGCTCGTTAGACGAAGCTTCAACCAATTATGAAATCTAATTGGAAAAACGTGTGTAGCCAACTAACCTGTATCTGTTATATCTACATAAAACATTGTCGAACTAGTTATACTAATGTCATATTTATGTTTTTCCCACGAATAGAGACCCATCTACCCCACTCAAAGACGACCTTAGATCGTGAAGAGACTGTTATTTACTTTTGAACCTTGCAGGGGTCGTGGTAGGCTGGTTTTAAATCTACATAATATATTAATAGATATGACACGACTAGGCTTGTCAAAACGTTTACATAACCGTGATGTAATGCTAACGACATGTGTGTATCTATGTGTTTTACTTGAGCGCAACAAAGCGCGGGATGCGCACGGCTCTGCGAATAGGAGATGGCTAATTAAGTACAAACTCGGAAACTGCTGTACCGATTTTAATGTAACTTTCACTGGAGTGTGGGTGGGCATCGTTTAGCAGCGCTTTTGTGGAGGACCTGCAGACTGTTGACTTCATTTCCGTGTTTTGTGCTCTCTACTCTAAGCACTTAAGTACTTATAGATTTATAACTTCGCCATACTTACACAGAGCAAAAATGTACACGTAGATAATTATATAATATATATAAATAGCTTTACAAACTTGCGGTTTATTAAGTCTAATAGGTTCCTAATTATTATTAATTTGAAAACATATTACACAGTTTAAAATTGTAATTATTAGTGTGATTTTTCAACATAATCGAAAAATCTGCCATTGATCAACTCAAACGAATTTATTTTCAATAAATCGTCGAAGAATCACAAATTACTAATCTAAATTCAATTGATTAATGTCAATACTTAATGACATTGCTATAAATTCATATTAATCTGGTTACATAAGTAATGGGAGGTTGTCAATATAGTTGAATGTTTATCATTTCAAATAATTGGGTCATTATTTAGTGAAGTTGTTACATAATAAAATATATGATTTATGTTGTCATACATAACACACTTATGTATGATTGATTACTATATGGATAAGAGCATTGCATATAATCCCTTTTGGTATAAGAAGTTGTTGTGAAACTTTTTCCATTTTTTTATTTTTTTGTTAGCCGGTTAGGTATTATGAAACGTAGGCATCTAGAAGAATAAGAAGAGCATAATCAGTCTATAATGCTACCACTGCTGGGACGCAGGCCTCCACTCTTCGAGAGGGAGTTGGCTGTAATCTACCACGCGGGCCCAGTGCGGGTTGGTAGACGTCACATGTCTTCGAATTTTTGGTTCTAGGACATGCCGGTTCCCTCACGATGTTTTCCTTCACCGTTTTGAGAGTAGTGGTGATGGGCAGTGGTAGCCCAGTGGTAACGGCCTCGACTTACGAGTTGTGGTCGTGGGTTCGAACTTGAAACCCAGGCAGGCGCTTTACTTTGTTTAAATAATTTCATAGCAACTAGAATACATTAATATTGATACTTTTGTAACTAATCATTTTAATTTGAAAGCTCCAAGAATAAATATAATGTAGCTTGAAAGATTTCAGATTAATCCAGCATTAAAATAAATCCTCTTTCTGTTTGCTCCGATGTTCATTTTTTCTGTTAGTGTTAAGAAAGTGTTGATTAGCCCAGAAAACCATTTTGTAAAAACATACATTTTCCTTTGACAGATATATTTCTTTTAAACCGTTTGGTTCCCATAAAGAAACAAAAACTTGCCTTATAAAAATAATAACCAATAAAACATCTGAATTATTAGTCACTTTCAATAAACATGTCTGCTATTTTTTTATCTAAAGCCTTAACAAGAAAAACACGACAAGTTTTTACATATTATAATGTCTAACGAACTATTGAGCTCTGAATATTCTTCAAAATAATTAGGTTTTGAGGTTCTTTTCGATGATCAGCCTCTAATTTGGTAAGAATGACCGCCGTTGAATATTTATTTCGACATTTTTTTCCCCATCAAAATCGATAAATACTGATTCTGCAAACCCTATTGTGCGATCGAGAACTCATGAATTATTTATCGATACCCAATGCGGTATCGAGTATCGAGTTTGGCGGGATTTCGTAAATCGATGAACTCTTACAAGTGTTCGGATACAGTATGAAAGCTTGGATGACAAATTGAACATTAGGATGACTGTTGCTTCTATTGTATGTGGGAGATGTTGAGATATAGATGCAAATATACATATTTGTCTATCGCTTTGAGACAGAACAGGTTGGCTATATGTGTCAGTGCTTTGATGCTATCAAAAACAATATAGACGCGTCATGGTGGTATTGCAACAAGCCTTGAATTACCAGCATATTGTTTTGAATGAAATGATTTCTTTATCTTAGCTTATGATTAATAAGCTTCAGATAAAGTCAAAACAATATCTAAACCTCTCATGGAGACGGATCTTTATTAACAGAATCCATTAAAGTCTAACAAAGCAGAATCCAACTAACAGAAAATACAGACGAAACATTGAAATCTATGTTTTAACGTTTGTTTATATAAGTCGGCGAACGCTCGCACAAATTCTCGGTATAAAATCGAAACAAACAATAAACAAAATCTGTTAGCCTTCACGCTTAATTAGTCTGTTGAATCGAATAATTAACATTGGTTATTACATGGGAGAGTACTGCACCGATCGGAGGAGTTTGTTGCGCAAACGCAGCTTTTGGTAGACTCCTACGCATGTCTGTGAGAACTGAGAACCAGTCATGGTTCGTAATAGGGACACGCCTGGACGGACGATTCTTAATACTTACGGCTCGCGTACACTTAAGTCGGAATCGGCCGAACTGTGCTTGTATGTCGTCGCCGACTCGTCCTCGGGACAAAAATCACCTTGTTATCGGAGGTCATGGGGCGATTTCGGTTGAAGCAGTGCATGCACTCGCTTTCTTAAACATATTTTTGGTTGGATCGATATGTTTGATCCGAGTTCGACCGATGACGTACGAGCATAGTTCGGCCAATGACGGATTAGATGTACGGCTCGCGTAAGATGCAACACCTGAACATTGTTATTGCGAAACGACTTGATAACCACTCGTAAGACGTACGTAATTGTACATGTTCCGTTAAATTGGTTAAATGCATGAGTTAGGTTTATTTAGAATCAAATTCTTGTTTGATACTGGTGAGTCGTGTTCGTTTTTCTTGTGTGTAACATCATCAATAATAAGTGGTTACCTAAATCGGTCGATGAAATTTCAATTATCACATAACTTCGCCAAATGTGAATCAGAATAGAAAATGTGTTACATTCGATTGAAATGTTTGTTAATTATGTTAAATTAGTGTAGGTATATGATCTAACGTGATTGATTGCTTCATATAATTGGTTTGCTTATGTCTGTGAAGGTAATTTATTTATTTATTAAATAGTTTACGTACACATATAAACAGATACGAAGAAAGGAACAGAAAAATACGTACAAAGGTCATGCTTATTTATAAAGAAATCCCTGCGATGGCAAAGTGGTTAAAGAGCTGTAGACAACGTGTGTAAGAGTAGAAGAGAAAACAAAATACTTAAAATTAAAACAAAAACTATTCACTAATTTAAATAGAAACATAGAATATGAGAATATACTTACATACATACTTCTAAAATAAATATCACTAACATATATATATACTCAATTTTCACGTAGTATAAAATAATAAATACATAATATACAACTATGATGAAGTGGAATTTGATAGTGTTCGTGTAGTATAGATTCTTGTAGTACCTCTGTAAGGACTGTAAGTATTACGGAGCGAGAGGGCATGGGAGGCCGTCACCTCCTTCTGCGAAGCAGTAATGCTCGCGAAGGAGGAGGCAGAACGCGTGAGGGAGAGGCAAACTTCGCGCCCTCACGCCCCTAGCCACCGCAGGAGACGCCCTGCCGTCGGGAATCGCAAGCAGATTCTCGGCCACCGTAGGCGCGGACTTGCGGACGGTGAGCAATGGGTAGCTCACTGTCCGATAAGGACCAGGCCCGGGTCGACGGCGCGTTGTGTTCCACGCGCACCTCAAACAGATGTCAGCAACTGAAGGGGGGGGGGGGGTGTTAGAAATAATAAAAGCGCACATCAATTTCCTATTTTTTATGATATTGTAATTGTTGATTTTTGTGATATTGTATTGGAGGAGCTTGTGGCTAAGTAATAATAGCCGCACGGGTCGATCCATCAAGTTAAGCTACGCTTGGCGGGGTTGGTCCGTGGATGGGAGACCATCTTTACATTCCGAGACTCCTCCGTGCCTCGGAAAGCACGTTAAACCGTTGGTGTCGGCTGTCACTCGTGGACCTTTGACAGTCGTTACGGGTCGTCAGAAGCCCGAAAGTCTGACAACCAGTCTTACTAAGGGGTATCGTATTACCAAGTTACTGGGTTGTGGAGGTCAGATAGGCAGTCGCTCCATGTAAAATACTGGTATTCAGCTGTATCCGGTTAGACTGGAAGCCGACCCCAACATAGTTGGGAAAAGGCTAGGCAGATTGATTGATTAATGAAAGCTATAAAATCCATTAAAATGAAGCTTATTCTCCTTAAATCCGCAAAACTATCATCAATACCCAGAGATTTATTTACTACTATTGTTACAAAAATATGTCCAAACAGTTACTTATAACCGTTAAATGGCTAAACACATAAGTATCATAGCACATAAATAAGGAAAGGAGGTCGTGTGTGTGACTCTATCGACGATTCCGAAATAGTAACGACATTGGCAGTTCTTCAATTGTTTAACCTAATTAAAAAGGCTGTCAAATGGCTGTCAATAAAGTTGCTGATAGTTGATTCTTATGCGTACTGCATGTTAGGGTTGACTTATTGAAGGCTGCAGCTGACAGGCGCGACGTGACGGTGCGATGTGATTCTGAACTTCTTATTTTACTAGAGTCGTGTCGCACTGTCGCGTCACGCTGTTCCATCGCGCCTGTCTGCGGGAGTCTAGAATATATTAGAGTAGTCGCAGACTACGTTTTAATATTGATTTTATTAAATTTATTGTCGGCATAAAAAATAGTAGTTTGGAATTTATGTTTGTTTCAATTTATTGTCGTCATAAAAAATAGTATATAATATAATAAATTTCGTATATTTACGTTTAATAAGTTTAACTGGCTTGTCACTTACCTACATATTGAGTTTGGTGGTCTTCTAGATACTACAAATATAATACAAAATAAAATTTTGTGACTATTTCGGTTTAAAACCATTTTTTTTTTCCTCAGCGAACAATCATAGATACTTCATATAATAAGAGATGAGAATACCAATAATTAAGGATCATTAACCAACGAATAAATCTTCCTTACGTCCACAAAGTTGAAGTGCAAGTAAGTAATAAAGTAGTATCGAAAACCAAAGAAAGTATCACTGAACAAGTTTCCTTTCCGGATCGAGTGAGGTCGAATGATTCATGATCAGCCCTTATATGGACTAAAAGGTTGCACAGCTTATTTCTTTATACCGATCGATAAATGAAGGAGATATCCAACGAATGAGAAACAAAGATGATAGCCTGTATTGATACTTGATAATGAAGTAGGTGTAAATATACTTTTATCCTATAACTACACTTTTAGGGTTTCCGTACCAGAAGAGTGCCAAACGGAACCCTATTACTAAACCTCCGCTGTCCGTCCGTCCGTCCATCTGTCTGTCAACGGTTTGTATCTCATGAACCGTAATAGGGAGACAGTTGAAATTTTCACAGTTCTATTGCCGCTATAACAAGAAATATTAAATATAAAATAAAGTTAGAAATTAAAGAGGTCCATACAATAAACGTCCTTTTTTCGGCGTTTTTTTTTATACAGTGATAAGGAACCCTTTGTGTGTGAGTTCAACTCGCACTTGGCCGGTTTTTTCTTCTCAAACTGAACTCAACCTATAATTTTCTTGTAGTATAGTGTCTACATGATACTTGAGAAAAATCAAGGTTAGAGAGAAGATAAAAAAAATACACTGGAAATTGTGGACACCATAGTATACAGATACACAATCTGACATGCACAAACACCCAGGCTCTGAACAATTACCGACTATACTCGCTACCTACCGGCGAGACCACTATTTGTTCTCTTATTCCCTACGGGGACCTAACTGACCCGAGATCTAAATTCGTACTACGGAACCCAATCAAGTCTGCTGCAATAAATCGTGCCAATAGTTCAAGATGTATAAGTAAATTCTCAGAGGACTGCTTGGCACTTAAGACCACCAGTTAGTCTACTGGTTTTAGGTGCGACTGGTAGGCGGGTTCTATCCCAAACTCGGGAAGTGTTATTGGCTTAACAGACTGTAGATCTGTCACCATTTTCTATCTTGCTAAGTACCTGGTACTTGTTGATGGCCTACACTGTCCTCTCATACCTATTAACACTGTAATTGAAAACATTGTAAATACCATTTACTTTTAAAAGAGTAACCGTGGAGTTTCTTGCCGGCTCTTCTCCATAGGAAACGACCAATTGGAACCGTGCACCTAGCTTCTGACGTTTCATAAGTGCCCTTGTAGGTTTATGTGAAATAAAATATATTGAATTTGAATTTGGGTTTTTACTATTAGAAATTTCCTGTATCAGCACCGTAATTGCGTGCACACAATCTCAATCATTTTGAAGGCTATTGCTAATTCATTGCTTTATATGTTCGAAAAAAAATTCTGCTCAACAACGTAAATAGCGCAATGAATGTTGTTGAACTGTCAAAATGAAACCCATTGCTACTGTTAGTGTGTTGCTCAATTACCCCGCAGGTTAATGGCGAAAAACACCTCTGTCCATTAGGTACATGGGAATTATTTTATAACAGGCCTACCGACATTACAGACGCTTTATTATGGTAAACTAGCTATTGATCGCAACTTTCTCTGCGATCCAAGATGAAAAGTAGTCTAGGTCCTTTTCCAGGTTTCAGGCTACCTATCTGTTAAATTTCATAACGATCGGTTCAATGGTTTAAGCGTGAAATGGTAACAGACATACCGAGTTATTTTCACGTTTATATTATTCCTAGCAACCCTCCCTGGCTTCGAACGAGTAGCAGACCATATATGTGCATAAAGTGCATATTATTAAAACTACATTTCTTTTTCCTGTCGTAGTTTCGAATCAGTCTTTTCGTCGAGCATGCAGCAGAAAAATGTGAATGTTCATCCTAATTGGAGTATTTTTAATGTATTTTATTTCCAATCCTGCATATATTTGGGAAAGTAAAGAATATATAGGTATATATTGTTTTCATATAACTCTATTGGTTCACGCACGCTAGTAAAGCTTCCAGTCGCCATGATTTTTTCCGACATCTTCAACAATCATCGTCATATTTCAGCCAATTTACAAAAAACCTTAATTAATTATATACCTAAATCTTCCTCATGAATCACTCCGTCCATTGGTGAAAACCGTATGAAAATCTGTTCGATAGTTTTTGAGTTTATCGTGTTCAGACAGACGCGGTGGGGGGAGTTTGTTTTATAATATGTAGTGGAGTCACATATGGGATGTTACCCCCGCTACCACCTCGCTTACTTCTTCTAATTTTTATCACGGTGGCAAAAGCTATTCTCATAATTCAGGCCGAAACGAGAGAAGACAGAGTAAATTCAAATCCAGTAGTTAGTATTTACATTGTTCATTCACAATTCAAGTCATTATTATGTCGTTGTATCGTGAGTGAGATACTAATGAGGAAGCGATGTTTGCAGAATGTTGATGCGAGATCTAAGATACTCTTGATGTCATGCCAGAGGTGAGCAGGTTCCCTTAAGGTGATGTAGCCTACTTGGACGGTAATCAAGGATGTTTTCGTAACTCGTGTATCTACTTACGTGTTTATTTTGAAGTAGATATTAATAAGGTAGGGCTGTATGGAATTCCTACTTTTGGATATGTTTTAGGTAAGTACTTTTGCTTGTCTTACTTGTACCCGATTGTTGGTAACGAGGTCGAGGTTACTAGACACTCGACGAAGGACATTGAAGCTAAATTCTCGTTTTTCAATTCTCTAAAAACGAATGAGAATCTTATTGATGTTTACTTAATTCAATACCACAGTTTCACTATAAGAAATCTCCTTAATATAACTGGCGTAATTTGGGTGTAGTATAGGTACACCTCTGCCATACATACCCTTTGGAGAATACAGGCGTTATGTTATATTAAATCTCCTTAACTCCTATGAAAGTTTGTTAAGTTTGAGACCGATATGTAGGTAGATGAGTGAGCCCCGTATTCCGAATGAAATTAATATTAATATGTTCCTAGAGTTTCCCATTGGCAGCTGCGGTTGCGACTTCTAGAGTTCTAGGTCAATGAGTTGGTTTTCTTTAGGTAATTTATTTAAAAACTAGAATATCTATTCCGTGATCAACCATTTCTCATTAATGATCAAAACAAAAAAAGATATCACCAACAAGTCATATGATATTCTCTGATTCTTCTTATTTATCTCATTTTGCATAGTTTATGTCCGATGTGTATCTATTAAATTATTTTATAAGGCAATGCACCGTTGGAGTCATCTAGTTTTAATTCCAATTGTTGAGTGGGTCAATTAAGACTTAGAAGCATGTGGGTTTATCACCCTGGGAAGTGCTATTCTGAATGCATCGTAAAAAAATCTTCGAATAATGTTCGAAGATTTTCGATGTTTCCTTTGAAATATTTCTCTAAGTCTTAGTTGGATTATTCGATGAATAAGTTGATTTAAAAGTAAAGATACTCCCATGGCAGTGCAGAATATTTCAATTCAGTAATCGTATGCGGCTTTTTAAAAGCTTCTATACTTGGAAAAAAATATGTGTTCCCTATGCTTAGGTATTATTATAATTTCGTTTTATTGTGATTGCTGTTGCGCTTGCTCAACCATGGAGCCGTTCTAGTGAAGAGTAAACGAGGCTTATGATCAGCAGTTATCCCACTTATTTCCATTTAAGGAATAGCACACTGATAGTTTACGCACTAACACGAACTGCGAATATTTTCAAAGGAATAAAACAATTCCCAACCCTTTATGCTTCGGTTATAGAATACAGTACACAATTTTATTTTTAGTTCGAATGACTTTATCGATCTCACGTCTCGCTGTTCACATGTCTATACCGTTCACATCAATTCGCTACAGGGGTGTATTGTCAAATCAGTCGATACATTCAGCCGTCCAGAAGGTAACGGATACCGATGCCGATGACCCCTCGTATCGTGTAGAATTTCATTATAATATATTTCAGATTATAATACACCATTTAATTGCATGTGTCGATCTTTCGGAGTCACTCGACAGGTTATTTGACAGTTGTCACATAAAATATTCAATGAGATATTATTTATGCTAAAATCTAAACTATTTTTAGTGTGGCGTTTTTTTGTTTAGCTTCACCACAGTTGCTTTTTCTTTAACGTATAAATAATTTATAACTACTGTGTTCGAGCACAGGATCATTTGCTAGAACCATACATTCTTGAGTTTCTGTTTGCTTCTATCACCTGTATGGTTATGCTTATTACTTTCATGGGTTTTCCAGAATAAATGAGGCAGGTGTTAGTTAATTTTTTTGTAAGGCAAGGACACTAGTGACAAACATATTTTGATACAGAGTTACATGATCTTAATGATGATGAAGAAATCGAATAAATTTAAATACATCTAAATAAAAATTGGTCGAATCATAGTAGATCGTTCGGAATGATAAGAATGCCGAAACAATGAAGCATTTGATGAATGTATTGAGGCCTTCGTATTCGGCCTTGAAACGGTCTGACTTAATCGATCATAGACAATTAGATCCACGCTAGAAATAGATGGAAATTGTACAAATACAGATTCATTACCGTTATACGTGTGGGGGGGTACTGAATTAATCGGACTTGTCTTGAAATTATTTCAAATAAGAATACTTAGTTTTCCAATAAGTAGGTAGGACAAGACGATACGACGATAATGCTGCGATTCTGCTTAAGGTCGCTTGGCATCAGAATCATTGCACTCCGGGTCAAAATATCATGAGAATTGGAGCCAAAACCTCCGAACTCTCTTACTCGATCTATAGTGTAATTTCCTTTGTTTGCCCATTACAGCTGAACAAATAGTAAGTAACATAACCATAACATGACATTAGAATACACCCCTGTTAATGTCAGTACACGCTTAGTCACGGTGTCTTCGAGTATGGAAATGTGTGTTTACATAGTCGTCACATCGACGCCACACTTGAGTCAAGGTCAAGAGCCATTGTGAACCAACACACCAACGTTTGATCAACAGCAACAGATATTCCGAATTTGCAATACGTTACATTGTTATTCTTATCTCATTGGCCGGCCAAGATTTATGAGCTGGAGTAGCAATGTATGCCAAACTATTGTTGGAAGTCTCTAAACATAAATTATTGGTACAAGATTGGATTGAACAAGTGTCGTTCTTACTGTCATTCTATTCTAAGTAGAATTAATGACTACAAATGGTGGTTTGTTTACTAATAGGTATTAATTGAATGCGTGAAATCCGGTTTTAAAGTTTAAAGGATCATTCAATTACGCGTAAAACTACAATGTATCGCAATTCTTAAGAGCGTAATCATGTTAAGTTGTCAGCAGCATTTCAAGATGTAGGATAAGTTTTTTCTACCTACTACTAATGACACAAAAAATAAAGAGAGGTGTTGAAATTTAAGATTATGTAGATTAGGTTAGACTTTAAAGGTACAATGTGTAACGTTAAATGCGCAAAACCTCAGACATCCCAACTGATTTTTAATTCAATTGACCCATATCAGAGACAAAAAAAATCATTAAAAAAAAATGTAAAGGTTTATGTGCTGTTTTAGTTTTAGAAGATTCGTATTTGCATTGAAATAAAAGCTATTATTATCCCGAGTATGAGAAAATTTAAATTGGTCGACAACAGTTTGTGTTTGTTTACCTATTTTGGCGGGTTTCTGCATGTGATGGCTTGACCTATTAATAAATAGACACGGCAACGTTATAATGAAGATTATTTTTTAAATGTCGTTTGTTGACCTGTATTTTAAAGTGGTTCAATTGATTCTGCTCGTTATTCTGATCAAACTATTTTCAAGTTTTGCGCATTTAATGTTACACGTTGTATTATTAGACACTTTAGTGTTCATGACTGAAAAATGCTGAAAAAAATTCTGTTCTTCATACCTTTTTCCCGCTGTCTTGTGTCTGAAGAATGATGCAGGAAAGGTGGTGATGAATGAATAGTTAACGAAATACTACGAATATCATATCTATTTACTTTGAAGTGCTGGAAATTCAAGGACTATAAAATATTCTTAATTTTAGAAGATGAGCATCACCATGATCTCGCTGTCGTGAAAAAATACTGAGGTCACAAAATCATTTGATGAGCAAAGTGTTACGCAGCAATATTTTATTCGCAACATCTTGTATTAAAATAATGCTCTTCTTTTGTCCACAGTTGTTCCCTAATGTGCTGACATGCCGATAACAGCTGTGTCTCGTGAGACGCCGCCCGCGTCGCCTCCGCTGCACGCCGCCACATATGAAGAGGCTTTAGCCACCGTATGTATTACTGTAGTCTTTACTGTGTACTGTATACTAACAGGTATTGTACATACGATGGAATGGAACGTTGGGTTCCGGTAGGAGGGCAGGTAACTGAAGTCTTGTGATTCTGGTTCAAATAATAATGGAACTGGAATCGTAACTAAAGAGGTTCAATAACTCGTCAAATAGAATCAGAAGAAACAGGATCGAGGTACATAAAGGACAGTAGAAGATACTTAAAAAAATATATCTCTTGGTAATATTTTGGAAGCTGTTCCCTAACTACATAATCTAATGTTACTGCCCCGTTGGTCTAGTGGTTGCAAGCGCGACTGCTGAGCGGGGGGGTCCTCGGTTCGATTCCCGGATCGGGCAGTGTTATTGGGTTTTACTATTAAGAATTTCTTAGTAACAGCCCGGAGTTTGGATGTTGGCGGTGTTAAGCCGTTGGTCCTGCGCCTGATCTCTCTCCGGTCGTGTCGGATTGCCGTCCCATCGGACTATGAGAGTGAGGGAAGAGAGAGTGCATCTCTGTGTCTGCGCACACACTGGTGCACTATAATATCTCCCGCGCCGAAGGCTAGTCTCCGTTGAGTTTGGCCGCCGTGGCCGAAATACGGTCTGGAGGACTATATCTAATGTTATAGTTAAGTGTTTCAAAAAACTCAAAATTTATAACTTATATACAGTTCAGTTAAACATTGCGAAGAAAACACACTATTGATTTTCTGCAAGTTCCGCACGCTATAGGTAGATGGCGCTGCTTGTCACAAAACGAAACAATAAAACTACTCACAATGATGAGGGTCAATTATGTATGTTTAAATGTCTTAGATTACTATCGCTGGCACCTTCATCTTAGTCATAGTAAATAATGTCTATTCAGTGAAAAACTAAACCTACGTTTGGTCACAATATTCACTCTTCGGTTTGGTGTTTGCAATGATCTATTAGCAATTTACTAAGGTTTTTCCCGAGCAAATCAATGACAACATAAATTCTTTACTGATTAGCTAATTCAAGCGTGTAAGAAACGACACGATGTCGTCCTAATCCAGAAAAAAATATGAACTGGCACATAATTATGATTTCTAGTACAAGAGCGGAATACCTTATTGCGATTAATATAATAAGTAATTAAATATTTATCTCACATAAAGATTAGGACATGTAGGACGGATATGAAGTGGTATGGAAATAATTGGGCTTTTATGATTAATCTATCGCCATTCGGAAGCCGACCCCAATATAGTTCAGAAAAGGTTAGTCAGATCTTTTAATCCTTCGATCAATATTTACGTAATCAAAAGATTACGGCAATACATCGATTAGACAATACGTTAAAATGTGGCATGACGTCACTCCCCGGTAGATTTTATACTGACTTGTGACGTAGCGAGCCCCCACTCCCCAACTTTAATGCGTTTTATCTAAACCATTTTTTATTAATATAATAAAGTAAAAAATACGTGTCTAATATTTTTTTAATTTTCTGACTGACGGTTTCGTTTATTTTTTCCCTAGTCAATATCCCTATTCAATATGGCAGTAATACTACGACCTACTACATATATCAATAACTGTTGATACGTATCATTAGATACTATGTCCATTTTCACTTTTAGCAATTTCCTTGAGATATCGTGATTACTTCATATTTGTATGACTTAGTATTGGCATTTCGTGCCAAACGTTAGGTTCCTTTTGTCGTAAGTACAAACCATTAGCCATGTTTGTGTTTATTATTTACGTACGAGTGGGTTTCCTCATCGTTTTATGTTGGTTGTCTTGTTTGAAATCATCACTTTGGATCATTGGTTTACAAGAGCGTCGACGTGGGAATCTGAAGGAACTGAAAATCTGTATTAAGTTAGTTAATACAGTTGAGCCAATTTATTTGAAAGAGATCTACGGACTGCAGTACTAAAAAACGAAGCAAACACAGCTTGTCATCCCTCGAAAAAGCAATAATAAATAAGATTTGATAACGAAAATCTTGAATGTCATAAGTAGGTTAAATGCATTGACAAATCAATTTTCAAGTGCAAACCAACTGTTAAGTATGTTGTGGAAATAGCGTAAAATCATGCATAACACGGAGTTTAAACATTGATTCGCTATGCTAATTCCTTATCACCTTGACATGCGATTTGCACAGACATTGGCGAAGTCACCGAAACGCTACTGTGCGGAGTGTGTAGCACACTGCGACACGTATCGAAGCCAAGCGAGCGGATTGCCCCACTGTGTGAATGGAAAATGGCAATAATAAGGCAAACGGACGTACTACAATCCACCTGCATACAATAGCTTAGTAGTTTAGTTGGTTCACAGCTTCCGACGCACGGCCTTCTCGCCGATGCGTTTGCCGCGTGTTATCACCGACAAATTAAAAATATATACCAATCAGTCACAAGTCATATATGTCGTAAATGACAGTTAACAGTGTGTGAGTCCGATCGTGACTGCATATGTGAAGTGATGATAGAATAAGTGGCGAATTTATGATGCGAACCTACTATCGTGATTTAAATATCGTTGGTTTTACGGGATCGTTAAAAATATTAATTTTTATTACAATTGAAAAGTTACCGTGAATCATTTACGTGTAGCGGTTTGTTGTGAAGGGACCTTGGCTTATATTTTTTATTGAGATCGATTTAATTTTATGTATAGTTAAGTTGTGCGATGTTTGGGTGCGATTTTCTCACGAGCATTGAAGTATTGGGTCGGTCACGACAGTGATTTACTCACGGAATTATTTTTTAGGCTGTGGGCTCGACTCCACGCTTGAGATTTTACGCTTAAGTTCTATAACGACATCACTTTATGTAACACAAATAGTAGTGAATTGATCACTCACAAAAAATATACCTAAACGGCTATAATTAGTGGGTCATATTGTGTGCGGATTATACAATGCTTATGTGATGAAAAGTTGTGCGGATATTGTTAATATACGACTGCAGGAAAATAAAACTGAAAATTGTTCACAGTACGGTCGTTGATTTTATTACGAGGATACGCAATTATCCAGACATAATTTTACTGAAAAATCCATTAATAATAAAAAAGAGTTTTTAAACGAATACCAATCGTAATAACGTAGCTATATAAATTACGTATTAATTACTTAAAGTAATTAAATAATATATTATAATGTAAACTGGCAAGCGGTAATTTACGGCTGAACTCGGAAGTTATCAAGTGTCCGTGTATTGTTTCAACAACTGGATATAATGAAACGGAAGCTTTATATTGAAACGCGGATTGTTTAAGGATTTATCTAACAAATCTTGAAGCAGGGCTATTAAACAAACACCTTTATTAATCTGAAGATAATAATAGACGAGATTGACTTGAACGTAGGTACATATTGTAAATGTTTAGTACATAAGTAAATACTAGAACGTGTTCTAGTGATACCATGACTACTTACTTGTTATAATAAGAGACAACACAAATTTTCATATAAATAAAATAAAAATGTGAGAGACTGTAATGTAGATCTTTACTTGCATCTGGTAACTGAATATCAACCCTTAATGCCATTACAATACAATTTTAGTTATCTATAAGTAAAAGAACATCACCAGATGGTTTTCTGCATAAAGATAAAAATATCTTTAGGAACCAACTACTCTGAGGTACATGATAATTATCACCGTTCACTCTACATAATTGTATCATACACGAATAGGTCATCAGTTCACGATCAGAGCCTTTCATAATCCTCCAATCTTAATACCAGAACCTGCACTATCAATGAAAAAACAACATTCTTTTGTAAAGCTGTGTTTGCACAATCATGTGTATTACGATAATCATTATCATCACTCTTCTGCCCTTATTCCAATTGATTTGGGGTCAGTGCAGCATGTCTTCATTTGATTCTGTAAGCCGTCATTTCAGTATTTACCCCCTTTCTAGTCATATCTTCTTTCACACAATCCATTCAGTTTCTTTGGTTCTCCCCCTACTCATAGCTGCGTTTGCACATGTTTATTACAATCATCAGCAACGACCTTCTGCCCGTATCCTTATTTATTTGGGGTCGTGGGGTCTTCTTTACTATTTTATTATATGTAGTTATTTATTATAGAGGATAAAAATATACAAACTGGATATACTACAACTAAATTAACAAACAAAAAACTATTAATAAACTAAAATATGGCGTCGAATAATTCCTTTGCATCCTTGTCGACCTTAGCCTCTGCACAAGCATAGGGGTCTTCTTGTTCCAAAATACTAACCACCTTTTTAGGCATAAACCAATAATTTCACACCAATCCCAACATTTGGCATTCTCCTAACCTTACAGCAATGTAGGTATGTGTATTACGATCGTTATATCAGAAATTACGTTCAGTGTAGCCTTGGTCGTAAATCCATCTCACTTAAAGGTTGGTTACTTAATAACTATAATGTATGGTATCATCATGCCACTTCAGATGTGTTATTATTGTAAAACACACATACATTATGGGTAATTTATGTTTGTGTATATGTTGTAATGTGTCCGTTAAGATTTCAAGAGGATGGTAGAAAACATTTTAAAAGAGTAACGGTGGAGTTTCTTGCCCATTCTTCTCCATACGAAAACTACCTTTTGGAAGGGGCAACTAGAATCAATTATTATTTAAATGTTGACGTTCAAAAGTGCCTTTTTGTGCCTAATTGAAATAAATTATTTGACTTTGACTTTGAAGTATCCTTTCATACGCCGTAAGTCCTGAGATGATTTAAAATATAAAACATGGAAAACATTATTCCTAAATAGCAGGGTACAAAAATATCTTTAGGATGACCTTATGTGCCACAAATGTCAGATATTCTGAGCGCGGTATTTTTGGCCGTGACCAAGGAGTCTTTTAGTGGTGTTGAGCTCTCCTGAAAATATGGTTAAGTTTATCCAAGATCGTTGTTTACTCTTCTTCTGCTTAGTGTTATGAATTACGAGAATTGACCAGACTGCTATCAATAGCAATAATAAAGGTCAATAGTTACCAAGGGATGGTGAAGGGATACCCCTTAACTACACCTTAATAGTCGTAAAGGTTAAAATTTTCACCCTGGTTACCAATCGGCGTGTCTAGTCTAGGACACAGGTACGGGAAAATCCAAAAAACAGGTAAAAAAATACTGATGAACTCCACTAGACTAAGAAAAGAATAACAATACCATACGATGGTGTGTATGTAGTATTACACAACACCATTCACGCACAACGGTCCCAACAGCGACAAATTAAGAATAGCCGGTTCACCTTGCGCCCGCGCCGCCCGCGTTGCCGTGGGAGCGCCGTTTTATGTAAATTCCAACGAGTTAACTACCGCATTTCTACATCACCTCGATTAAGTAAATTTGACTAGATGAAAGGTCGTTTGTAAGTTGAAAAGTCGTCAGTTTTCGTGAAAGATTTCACGCGGTTTTTATAGCTCAACGAGTAGTTTGGATTCATGAATTTTGGAGAGAGGAATCACGATTTTAGATGTAGCTTTGTTTCATTTTGTAATATTATCCCTTTTCTTCGTAATATTCGCCAGTGTTATTAGTTGTTGGTCTGAGAGTCAATCAATCAATCAATCAATAGTCTTTATTTGTAAACATAGGTTCCAACAGTGTGCAAGATGTTACAATATTGTTATAATTATAGTTTCTCTGTGTTTCGCCATTTGGCGTACAAATATACATTTATGGGAGGCTTTTGCCAATTAATTATCTTAATTTATAATAATTCAGTAGTATCAATGTCAATTTATATATATATTTTTTAAATAATATATTTAAAAAATATGTTTAATGTAATTTAATAAAAATGCAATATTATTACTAGTATTTGGTAATGTCAATATTTAATGAAATGCGATAATGTCAATGATGAATAATTATAATGTTAATAAGTAACTGATAAGAAAAATGTTTAAAATTGACATTGTCCACAGAATTACTATTAGAGTCGACATGCATAAATAGTCATGTTACGAAACAAATATTATTATATTGTCAAAGAGCTGTCATCAAAATATTCATTGATAGTATAGTAACATTTCTGTATTAATATAGTACGTAATTTACGCTTGAAATTTACTAAATTTTGACTTTTTATTGAGCAAGGTAACTTATTAAATATTCTTTGGGCCATACAAAAAAAGCTTTTCCTCATTAAAGCCGTGCCCGCATGTGGTACTTTAAGCTCTAACTTATTTTGATCACGTAGTTTCCTATAATGGCTTTTAAAAGCTATTTCATATAGGGTGATGTTTGTTTTAACAAAAACATTTACTTCATAAATATACAGAGAAGGCAAGGTTAAGATTTTGAGGCTTTTAAATAGAGGTTGACAGCTGTCAGTACTTAGTAAACCACACATAGCTCTGATGCATCTTTTTTGGGCTTTGAAAGCATATTCTTTATTTACTGAATTGCCCCAATATATTATACCATATCTTAGTGTGGATGCAACATAGCCATGGTAAGCCATTAAGAGTGATTCTAAGCTAACAATTTTAGCCAATTTATAGAGGGCATATGCAAATTTATTAACTTTTTTACAAATATCGTCCGTTTGCGGTTTCCAGGACAAGTTGTTGTCTATAATAACTCAAAGGAATCTAGTCATAGTTGCTGACTCTATTTTAGTACCCAAATAGTCAATGTCAAGGTTCATATTAGGAATCCTTTGATAAAAGTGCATTATTTTTGTCTTTTCTAGATTTATGACGAGATTATTATTATTTAGCCAAGTAATTATTTTATTCAATGTCAAATTTATCTCTGCTTCGTATGTATTAGGATCGTCACATTTTACTACTACCGTGCTGTCGTCAGCAAATAGTACCATAGGATGCTTTATTTGTCTAGGCAGATCATTTATATAAGTCAAGAATAGTAGAGGTCCTAACACACTGCCTTGTGGGACTCCGTATTTAATTATCTTACTACTAGATCTGTATTTTCTCTCGTTTCCAGTTCGGGGGCATATTCGTGTTATTTCTAAAATCTGCTTTCTGTTGTCTAAGTAAGATTCAATGAGATTCAAAATATTGCCTCTTATACCATATTTCTCTAATTTATTTAATAGTATCCTATAATCTACATAGTCAAAAGCTTTTGTTAGGTCCATATATATAGCACATACGGCATTTCTTTTATCCACATTCGATAAGATAGGGCATATCAGATCATGGATTGCCATGTTAATTGTCCTGTTCTTGCGAAATCCTTTCTGTTCATTAACTAGAATGTTTGATTTCTCCAAGTAAGCATAAAGTGCTTTATATATGACCCTTTCAAATATCTTTGCAAATATAGGTATCAAAGCAATAGGTCTGTAATTTTTCATGAGACATTTGTCTTGCTTTTTGTATAGTGGAGTAACTATGGAGGTTTTGAGCTTATCCGGGAAGATACCATTCTCAATACTTAGATTGATTATGTAACTAATATGAGGAGCTATGTATTGAGATACTGCTTTTATGGTTTTTGTGCATATTCCATCACTGCCTACACTGTTTGTATCCCTAAGAGACCCAATATGATTCAAGATATCAAGCGGCAAAGTTGGCTCCATAAATAAAGAATTCAAAGTGTTTGTATTAATGGAGATTTCTTGTGTTATGCTATGATTTGATTTAGATACTTCGTTAATATAATATTCGTTAAATGAGTTTGCTATTTCAGTAGGATTCGTAACCATCTTTGTGTCAGTTTTTATTTCAGTAATAGGTTCTTTAGGAAAATAGGTTTTATTCTTGTTGATAACCGTCCATGTCGCTTTAGATTTATTTTTGGATGTTTTGATAAAATAGTTATTTTGAGATTTTTGAGTTAAAGTTATAATTTTTTTAAGTCTATGTGAATATGCTTTGAACGCATTTTTGTTCTTGAGGTTGGGCTTAGTTCTGTATTGCCACAGAAGCACACGTTTCCTTTTACAGCATTTTTTTATTCCCTTTGAGATCCACTTAGATTTTTTAGTTAATGTTTTTGTGATAGTTTCGTAAGGGAAACAGAGATTGTAAACGCATTGAAATAGATGCAAAAAACAGCCATAGGCCTCATTAGGGTCCGCAGTATTGTAGACATCTGAGAATGAGAGACTTTTTATGCAATTTATAAATTTATCCAAATATTCCTGACAATAGTTTCTTCGTCTGATACGCCATGACTTAATAGCACACGTTTTTTTAACTGGGCATCTTAAAACCTGTGTAGTGTGATCTGACAGTCCAAATTCAATAATTTCCCCCCTGCAACCTCTGATATTGTGCGCGAAATTATCCAAACATGTCCCACTACTTATTCTAGTTGGTTGTGAGAATTGCAATTGTAAATTATAGCTTAAAAGTATATATTCAAAATCAAGGGTCTGTTTATTTCTTTTTAATGTATTTATGTTGAAGTCTCCACAAAGGATAACCTTTTTATTATGTTGAACGCATATTAAATGGAGAATATTTTCCAATTTGTCATAAAAAGTATTTAAGTCGGAATTTGGGACCCTATATACACACACAACAATAATACCATGTTCGGTTAATTCAATTGCGCAACATTCAATCAAATTTTTTATACAATAATTGCTTAAATTTACCACTTTATAGTTATGTCCAATTTTTGTTAATACACATGCACCACCTCTTTTACATTCTCTTGAGAAACTTATAGCTATGTTATAGTTAGGTATATTTAATTATTCTTCTTGCTCAGGCGTCATAAAATGTTCCGTAATACATACAACATCGATAGATTTTTTCTCACTTTGCAGCTCTTCCAAACAAACATTGAGGAGGTCACTTTTGTTTAGTAGTCCGGCAATATTTCGTTCACACGATTCGAGTTAATTAATTTCAGTCACCGCAAACAACCTACTGAAGGGATTCGAGTACATCATTATGTACCTACATTGCTTCTATGTGTTATCTTAACTGATCTTAGCTGTCTCACCAAAGTAATTGGGAACGTTTAGTTTAGAAATGTTATGTTTGTAATTAACAATAATTAAAATTTAAAAGTAATTAAAAACAGAACTGTTAGTAGTGCATGGGTTAAATTACACAGATTGCGTAATTTTTCAAAAAAAGTGTATTAAACATTAATTTTTCAATGTCTAATAAAGAAGTTCCCATGCTCGCTTTCACGACAAAAAAGGCATTCATAGTTGAATGTATTCTTTTCCACATCATACGTTTTACTCACACTACAAAAACCTACACACACTACTTACTACTGCAGCGTCTTCTTCCTTAAGGTTCCGAGTAATAAGGTTCGTTTTATGGCAAATTTATAAAGTAAAACTTTTTCTATAGGTACTGTAGTTAAAATGTTTACTTATCAAATGAGTTTTTCGACTTCTTTCGATTAGTTAGTGCTCATAGGTGTCCTGTCCAAGAAATTACATCCGGATTTTAAAGAGTCAGACAAACGTCATTTCCGGTATTTTTAAGAACGTTCGCATTTAAATATTAGTCTCATTCCTCAAAAATACCTTTAATATCCCTACATTTTTGTCAAATTTTAGGAATTGGTTGTCGTTGAGGAGAGATTGCGATTAGATTTTGAACGTATCTAATTACAGGAATCCGAGTAACCTATTTTAGATAATTAGTAAGACCCTTTCTTATGAATGTAGTAACGATATTAGAACTACGACCAATAATTCGCTTGCTTGTTGAGGCAACATTCCGTCACATAACGACTCTTGCAGTGGGTCAAGAACAAGGGTGTTTCAATTTTATTACCTTTGTAAAGCAATGGACGTTAATTGAATCATCAAAAGGTATCAGTCAGATAGTCAGAAAAGATCTATTCATAATCCTATACTATTAGATGAGCAATATTTGTATACATATATATTTGTAATCACGTTCTCGAAAACGGCTCTAACGATTTCGATGAAAGCCGCAATATCGGGGTTTACGGGGACGAAAAATCGATTTAGCTAGGTCTCATATCTGGGAAAATTCGTTTTCTCCGTGTTTTCACCCGAGCAGAGTTCGGTCTATTAATTAAGGTCGCTTTTCATGTCTGTCTGTGTGACCGCTTAGATCTTCTAAACTACTCAATGGATTTTGATATGGTTTTCACCATCATTTAGAGCATTAATTCCGGAGGAGAGTTTTTTTTTTTTCGAACTGTGACATCTCGCAGGTGACCTCTAAGGTCGTGGCTGCTTAACCGGGCTTTCCTGTGGCTGCCTTAAGCTTCTACACTCAAAGCATCAAAGCCAGGGGCATAAACTATTCTAATTAAAACTAGGCGAGCGCTCGCTACGGGCACCACCTGTGGGGTACAAACCTCGGCTTAGGGCGTCGCTGGGGGGAGGACAGCAAGATGGGACAGGCTGGATCAAGGCTATTTCTCTTGCGTAGCAGGTGCGAATCACTAGTCGATAATAAACAACAGATTCACGTTTGCTTTACCTCCAGCGGTAAGAACTCCTATATAATTATGTTAGTCTGTCAGTATCACGTGTAAGTCATAGATCACGACAAAAACCCGTCACGTGGAGTCACCAGCATTAATACGCGCTTGCATCATACGCGGTAATGTATCAGAACCGCTAATAAACTATACTTCATGTTTATATTTAGTTGTCTCGGAGAGTAAACAACTTTTTTAAGTACTAGAATATTCTGGTAAACAGAGATTAAAGTTATGTGCGATTATTCTGCTAAAGATCGATATAATCCGTCTATAATGTCTCCACTGCTGGGACCTCTCGGTGAGAGGGAGAGGGCGGGCGTCCACAACGCGGGCCCAGTGCGGGTTGGTAATATGATTACTCTGCAATATGAATCTGTATATTAACTGTAGTGGGAACGTTATGGGTATTACGAAATGCCTTTGATCCCCAAAACGGGGGAAAATGCCCATGGTATTCACACTGGGAGGCGGTGTAAGCTACGAGTATCTGTTGGTACTCCCCGTCACTTGTCCATAAGGGTTCATTAGAAAACCAGCGTCAGACAGCATTTGTCGGGCATTAATGCCGAAATGAACCTTTTTGGCGCAGCCGTGAGGCACACACTATTATTGATTTATAATTATTTTCACTTTTTATTTTTTTGATACTATGTGTTTCACGAACTATGTCCAAATAAATATTATTCTTTATTTCTTTCTTTATCACAATCCTGTTATCCTGGTATCCTGTCCTTGTCCCGTGTTACTTGGGGTCATCACAACACCTTTTTTTTTCTTTCATCGTCCCTTGTAAACCGTCACTAACTCTTTTTTACAAGCTTTGTTTCTTTTATATCATATATGCTACGAGTATACTAGCTGACAATATAGTCAAAATACTTCCTACCAGTCATTGGATTCTTTTCCTTTTACACAATAATATCTGCCCTTAAGTGTACCTTATATGTGTTGTGTGTAACCCAACGATGACCCATGATTGACGATCCGTCCGTACAAAAATCAGTATCTTGATGATAATTATGATACTCGATCATTTGTAGTTGACGGTTGAAGAAATTCGTGTTACGACAAAAAACGTGAACAAAAAGAAAATATCACGCTCCTTTATGCGCTATCGCATAAAAACTTTAAAAACTATCAATTTGTCACGTGTAATATACCGGATTCTGTGATGACGAATTGTTTTAGCTTCTAATGCTCAACGGATGTATGATCATATCCATAAGTCAGGCAAGTCATTACCCTCATTTTTACTACGCCATAGTCGGGTTAAACGTTTGTTTTATCAACTAATGACAACTATGTTCTAGAGGCACTTTAAAAGGTCGGTTGTCTTGAGCAATTAAGATTTTATAAAAGGTTGGCCTTTCGCATAACTTAGCAGATTCATCTTGACTTTGTGGCTCTTCCAATCTAGAGGTAGGTTAACAAAATACTTTGTTACAATTTAAGGTCAGGAAAGAACCTAAGAAAATAGTAGGTCGGGTCAAATACAGTTAAGTTTTTAAGACGTTAAGGCAGATTGTTCTTTCATGCTTTGGATATTTTGCAGGGTGTGTGCCTGTTTTTATTTAAAAAAAAATCGTTGTCAAGGAGATTTGAGTTAGCCGTTAAGTTCATATACACCATTTGCAATTTACAGTAAGCTCTTTTATTCCGAGTTTTCATTTGTCCTCTATGGATTCCGAATATATTCTACGACCACCGGTAGCATTCCAACCGGTGGTAATCCAGATTAGATCCTGACCTCTGTAACTCAGTTTAGATTTCTACAACACACAATTCGTGTCTATGGGCTAGGTACTTCGATTTATTTGGAGTTCACAATAGTGATAGCAATAAGGAGCCTGTCATAGTGTCATGAGGGCCAGGTGGAATCATCGGTCACTGTCCCATTAAGATATATACCAGTAACACTACTGAACACTCCCTTGCTTTTAAGGAAATATTAGATTACAATATTGAAATATAGTGTACATTTTGATCGTACAAACTTGGACCAGGTGATTATGTGCAACCCGAATTACTTACTTGTATCTACAATGATAAATCTATTATTTTGAGCGTCGAGGCCACTATCATTAGTTAACGGATCCATGTCATTCATTGGCTTTGGTCAATTATCCACCTTATGTAATTTACAAGTCGAAATTCGATAAATCTTAGATGAAAATTCTTAAAATGTTACTGTTTGCTATTCTTTTCAATAAAAGTAGAATTAAAAAGATGAAAAACACTCTCTCGAATCATTTTCCTTGAGTGAACTTAATACGGCACGGTTGGCGCAGTGGTTAAGCGATTGACTGCTGCGCTGCGTGTCGCGGGTTCGATTCCCGCATGGAACAAATATTTGTATGACCTACAATTTGTTGTTCCGGGTCTGGCTGTTTGTGTATGTGAGTTTAAATGTTTGTTAACGCACCCACAATACAGAAGAAATTTCTAGTGTGGGGCAACGTTTAAAAATAATAAAAAATGGTATTAATAAGAATATTTATTTATTTAAGACAACTTTGGTCTACAATGTGTATTAGTAGTGTTTATTATGTTATTTCATCAGTAAATTACATTTCGTGCCTCGGAAAGCACGTTGGTCCCGGCCCGGCTGTCATTCGTCGATCTTTGACAGTCGTTATGGGTAGCCAAAAAGTCTTACCAAGGGGTATCGTGTTACCCAGTAACTGGGTTGTGGAGGTCAGATAGGCAGTCATTCCATGTAAAATACTGTTATTCAGTAGCATGCGGTTAGATTTTAAGCCGACCCCAACATAGTTGGGACAATGCTAGGCAGATTGATTAATCAATAAATTACATAAAAATATACAAAAGTTCAAATACCACAAAAATAAAAATTCTTCAAAACTAAAATGTGACTTCAGTACTATTATTGTGGAGTGCTACGTGGGAAACCTATTTTGTAACAGCTAGTTAGTTGTCATTCGTCTAATCTAATCGTGTTACGATAGCAACACCCAACAGACATGCTCATTGAAGCATGAAGTCAAGACTCAAAAAAGTGTCATAATCATTCAAATTCATATGTTATTTAATACGAAATGTCTTTGAAAAGTTGAAGGTTTGTAATGTACCCGTATTAGGCAGTGCAGTCACCTTGCAACTGGGATCGCCTTGCGGTGACTCAGTGCGAAACTCGATACGTATGGCCACTCAAGCGCCGCTTGTGACCATATACGAATTGGTTTGCTTGATAGATGTATTGACATATTCTATTTTTGATTCTTTGCCTAATATGTATCAAGTGTGATTTGATTGGGCATTTTTTGTAAGAGTGAATGGTATTGCGGGATTCGTAACCAAATATGTATATAGTGCGAATAGAAGAGCTCTAGATGTATATTTTCAAAAAGGCGTTTTTGTATACTACAGTGCAGTCGCCCGCGTGAGCCCTAATTCTTTTTCTGAAGTAACTAAAGTAATATCAGCTAATTGCCAGTGAAAGTCCCGTCAAAATCAGTCCAGCCTTTTCGGAGATGAGCCGGAACAAACAGACAGACAGTCAGAGACACAATTTTTTTTATTTTATAATATAAATTCAAAATCTTCAAAATATTTTATTTCCCATAAACCTACATGGACGCTTATGAAACGTCCCAATTGATTTTTTCTTATGGAGAAGAGCCGGCAAGAAACTCCACGGTTACTCTTTTAAAAATGAGTGGATTTTACAATATTTTCAAATAAAAGTGTTATTAGGTATGGGAGGACAGTGTAGGTCTTTCAACAAGTACCAACTAATTACCGTATATACTTTCATATTGATTTGAAATGAACTGTTGTCAATTAAGAAAAACTATGTAACAAGATTGCATTATTAGGTCAGTTATACCTACTAGGTACATCATTCCATGCATAATAGATGCTTGTTGCTTTTCCTTATAGGTAAGGTTACATTTAAAAGAAAGAAAATACGTTTATTTGCGGGAAACCTGACGCAAAATAAAAGAACACAAAATTTAAAAAAAGAAACATATTTAGGGAAAATATGCGTCACATTCACGCAAAACGGCCATCGCTCAGCATGATGCTGCAACCCTATGCAAGACAGAGCTCCAGCGCTGGTTTCCAGCGACAGCCGGCGTTGACGTTATGACGTCGATTATGTATGCTTTGGTAGGCTTCCAGTTTGATGCAGCCATAACAGTATGATAGTGCGGCCTATATATTCCACGGCATTGTCTACCAACAATTATTCACACGCACACAAAAACTCGGAAAACACTAAATAAAAAATCTAACCCACATAGGTACGTCCATCAGGAAAAACAACGAAACAAAAGCATCGGTACTCGATAGAATCGAATGCATCATCGATGTTTGAATCGATTCATCGAGTTACGTAGAAGACAAAGCAAGTACATGCGGCTTGGTCACGTAATAGCGATCTATTAATATTGTTATGTGCAGGCGCACGGTGCATTGTCTCGAGCTGTTAGCTGTTAGCTGCACATTTGTATTCCGAACTGTTGGTGTTATTTTGATAGCTACGTCGATATGGCGCGGTTAGGGTGTTGTTTTGTTAAGTGGTTGTTAAATTCGATTTTGGTAGTCGATATCTGCTCGATAAATTTTGTTCAGTGAGTTGTGGTAGGTATGTATTTGTAACGGATAGTGGAATAGCATCAAAACGATATGACTTATAAATGTGAAATAGTTAAATAAGACTAACGAGTATCTCCTACAAAGTTCAAACTAAAACGCCCCAAGTGGGTATGTAGATCATCTCTTTCAGATAGGAAAATTTAGACTAAAAGCGAAAACCGGCCAAGTGCGAGTCGGATTCACACATGAAAATTCCGTACTTTATTAAGATCGAGAAAAAAAACATGTTTCTTGAATGGGGACCCCCTTAAATGATTAATTTTATTAAATTTTTATTATTTTTTGTCATAGCAGCAATAAAAATACACAATCAGTGAAAATTTCAACTGTCTACTTATAACAGTTCATGAGATACAGCCCGCTGACAGACGGACGGATAGTGGAGGCACACTTCAGATACGGAAGTCTAAAAAAGGCAGGTAAAACTACACGGCCCCGTTTAAACTGCTACTTGCAGATAATGGAACGCTCTGCAATAATCATGTTTTACCTATTATCGGCTTTTACAACTCCATTAAATGTTAGATTATTGTCATTTGAAATGAAATGAAATTGTTTATTCTGTAAATAGGATATTGGAATCAATTTTACACGTCATCTTAAAAAAATAAGTAATTAAAAATTAGCTAGATGAGTTCGGCGTTTCCTATCTGACTACTCTGAGAAGAAAGGCCGAAACAAACTCAGAGGTCATAGTCTCTTTTAAAGTCCAGACATAATCTTGGTCAGGCCATATGAGGACCATGTAGATTAGTGTCTGAAATGGTCTTTTGAGAAAAGAACCACACAGATTTGAGTGGACCTGTCCTGTCAGTGCAAGCATTTGTCAGTAATCGTGGAGCTCAACCCAGAACTTAAGGAGCTCAACTCGACGAACAATACCAAAGAAAGGACATTTGGGTAGGCCTCATAAACTACTCAAACTGCCAGACCATCATTAAAACTAAATAAGAAAGAAAAAATAATAATAATTAAAAAATCCACATAGTCCTCACATTCACAAAAATTTTAAAAATAAAAAAAAATACTTTACAAAGTAATAATGTCATTTTGTATGTAATTTTTATATAATACTGGTATTGATTTTATGATTTTAGCACATACAATAGGTTTTCAAAAATATATTGTGACGCTACAGTCAGAATATTTATTTCTTTGTCTACTTGACCTAAATATGTTGTTTATTCATAAATGTATGTAGCCCATGAAGAATTAATTCAAATAGTTGCATATCACACATTTTAAACAAGCAATAAAACAATATCCAATAGGTTTTCAAAAATATATTGTGACGCTACAGTCAGAATATTTATTTCTTTGTCTACTTGACCTAAATATGTTGTTTATTCATAAATGTATGTAGCCCATGAAGAATTAATTCAAATAGTTGCATATCACACATTTTAAACAAGCAATAAAACAATATCCTATAATATCAAGATTTAACACTAAGAACAAAGAACATCCAGATTTCTAGGAATAAAAATATTTTATACAGTTTCCTTCAAAGTAGAAATAGCAGCCTGTACTTCATTTGTTTTCAGTCAAAAGCTTCGATTTTACGGGTTAAATGAAATCGTAGCTCGAGTGCGTCTGTCACTGAGCGAATGACTGAACGGCCTTGCTTTGCCAAAGGGTCAGTTATTCGGTCAATGGGCTAGTTTGTTCACAATACACTCTCGGTTTCAAACCTGCTTAGAACTATTTACGAGGTAAACTGTTACATAAATGAATGATCAAACATTAAGAGCGTGCGTTCTGAAAGTGGGAAACGACGAAAATATGTAGCTGTCAAATATTTCGCTGTTTTGATTAATTTGGCAACATTACTGTATGAAAATATGGAATATGGCTAACTAGTGCACTAAAATATTGATTATGAAATGCAATAATTAATATCGTATAACACTGAATATTTCGCTTTAGATGTGAATAAAATATTTGGAAACTTTCCAAATGCCTTAAAACGGTTACAACATCAAATTCAGTGTTATAATTTTATTGCAATCTATTATTAATATTTTAGCGATATTTCATATTTCCATACAGTAATATTGCCAAATTAATCAAAACAGGTAAATATTGGACAGCTATTTGCGACGTTGCCAACTTTTAGAATGAAAGCTCATAGGTACCTACGGTCAGAGAAATTTTGTCAGTTAAGCAAATAAATAACCAATTTAAATTGCCAAATCACAACAATCACAAAAATCTATTTTTTTGACAGTCGTATGAAATGGCTATAACACGGAAAATTTACGTAGGGTGTCACTTTGATTAACAATTAATTTACCTGACTAATTTATTATGGTCGATGTTTAAATTAATCCGTTTTGACATTTATTAATTTAATGAGTTTTTATTCTTTAAGTTTCCGGTGACGCCAGGGTCATGCATATGAGTTGATTTGTAACTGTACTCGTAATTTGAATATAATTATGGAATAAGTTATGCATAATGAGCGTATTGTCGATGTTGGTGAACTTTACAATTTGTTAAAGACAGGAAATGGTTAGAATAGATACTTTTTGTAAGTGAAACAGTTTGCTTTTAAATAAGCTTTTTCTAAGTAACTAGGCGAACACGCGTTTAATTAGGTATTTAACTCTATTTGTATAAACAAATCCTTTGGAATCTCTTCTGATTATGTGAATAAGACCCGGACTCCACCAAAGCGGAGACGAGACGAGAGGAGTGGAGATGTATTTTAAACAACCAATAGAATTTCGTTAATCACTAATTCACACATCTCATCTCCACACTCAGATTCAGTGGATATCACTGAGCGGAGATGTATCATATTTGTATGGCGCGATCGAAGCGGAGATTTGAGCTGTGCCTCGCCAAGGTTGAGTTGACTGGCGGTAAAAAGCGATGTAAGCTGTGCCTCGCGACGCGCGACGGCCTGGAGAGAGCGGGCGGGCCCAAAAAAAAAAACAAAATATTTTATTTCACATAAATCTAAAAGGGCACTTATGAAACGTCAGAAGCAAGGTGCACGGTTCCAATTGGTCGTTTCCTATGGAGAAGAGCTGGCAAGAAACTCCACTCCACTCGGTTACTCTTTTATTTACACAGTTAATAGGTATGAGAGGACAGTGTAGGTCTTTCAACAAGTATCAGCTAGCTACCATAATTTCGTTAACATCCAACACTCGCCGCACGCAGCTCAATTCCGCTCAAGCCAGCACACATCTTCGCTCCAGTCTAGCCGGTACGCATCTCCGCACAGCTTCGGTGGATACACCCTAGCTGAAAAACATAATTCTTCTCGTCTCCGCTTCAGACCTCGCCGCACATCTCCGCTTTGGTGGAGTCTAGAGAGACGTTCAACTTCGTACATAGGATATACAAAGATTTGTTCAAACACGTGTGAGCCTTAAATACCGATATCTTTTAGTAATATTATTTACCCTTGAACCATAAATCTTTTTTAAGGAAACCTTTACAGTGCTATCTTCAATTATCTGAAAATGTTTACTTGAAACGTGTATTATTTTTGCGTTCATGGAAAATTTTATTGACCTATTTCGAGTTCAACGCTATAAGAATTTTCACTTGTATACAACTGGAAAATTTAGTTGTTAATAATAAATAGGGCTGGGAACTGAAGACCAACAAGATTTGTCTGAAATTGTTAATGTTTTCTGGAAATCAAGGTAGACATGACAAGTCAAAGATATAAAAGCTAATCAAATAACGACTTAGTCAAATAAAAGAAAATATTTTTCGTTTCGTAGACGATGCTACGGTTTCGTAGAATGAGAGTAGGTGACGTAGCGGTTTCTAGCAATTTACGTGGAATTATTTCTACCCTCACTGAAAGATTCAGCGAAGTCAGAAAATTCAGGGCACTAATATCTCAAACACTGCTTCGTTGGTCCAGTGGTCGCAAGCGCTACTGCTGAGCAAGATATCCTGGGTTCAATTCCCAGGTTGGGCAAAGTGATCTTGGGTTTTTCTATCTGGCATTTCTCCAGTAGGAACCTGGAGTCTGGATTTCTGCCTGGTTGATGGCTATAGGCTCACCCCCTAATACATGGGACTTAAACATAACTGGCTAAATGTGGGTGTTCTATAGGTACACCTCTGCTCAACCCTTCTGAGAAATGAGGCGTGATGTTATGTAATATCTCAAACAAAATACAAATTGCTTCAAGAATTATGGCCATTCTGCCATCAATTGGACGCAACACTAGATATCAGTCTACCATGTAAAGTTAATTTATGTTTGGATATGGGTGTTATTTACCTGAGAATAAATGAATATATATATAAAGTTCTTTTATAACCTAACAGAACCATCGACCTTTTACCAAGAGTTAAGGAACCATGATATCTACTTTGTTCTACCAGTATCATTTTGGCAATACTTGCCTATATTTGGGGTGACCTTTTGGGCATGTTTCATAAATGAACTCGTACCAGACAATGAAGGTTTGTAAAGAAAAATTGTTCATCAATGCTTTATTTATTCATTGACTTCTTTGTGTAGATTGATGGGGGCATAATGAATATTTATACGTTCTCTATCTTTCCACCTACAATTTTAAATAGTTCCTTGTATAAATCTGAGAATATATTGCTCATTACATTATCAATTAAACTGATCTACAGACAAACAATACACATTAAATAAAAACAGTAATCGTAACACTAAGCTTATAATAGCTTTTATAAACGTTGCATAAAGTTTTTAAAACCAACTTCGTCATAATTTTCGTTTGTCATTCCTGAACAATAAATTCTTACAGATTGACAGATATCGCGAAATATTTGGTCTAAACAAAAACCTTAACGCACTATCTGATTAATATCAAACTGACACAAAAAAAAAACTTAAGCACAAACTATTTTTAAATCCACGTAGAACACTGATAAGAATCAACGAAAAACAAAAAGCTTGCAGTGAAACTAAAACAATTTCGAAATTCTTTTGTTTATATTGCGTTGTTCAAGTACCTGTAATACCTTGATTGATTACTTTGAAAAGAGAGCTATGTAAGTAGGTAGATAGTGGGGGACCTTGAGTACGTCTCCTGTCAATGTTTATGATCTGTTACACCGCCCCCGTTCCATTACATCGGGTGGAACGTCGAGATTGCTCGGCGATAGCTGCCATTGTGTGCGGCCCGTGCCTGGGTGTAGGGCTGCCGAGAGGTCGGGCTTGTGTGGTCTCTTTGTGATGGAAAATGAAGGCAGGAATTGTGCAAAATATGGGAAATGTGGATTGTTTTTTTTTTAAATTTGGGATGAATATGTAAAAGCTTACAGTAGCTGTAGTTTCCAGAAATGTATAGTACTTAGGTGGGTTTACGTATCATTGGTTTTAGCTAACACATATTAAGTTATTGGGATTTTCCATTTAGAATTTCTCAGTAGCAGCCCGGAGTCAGGATTGGTGCCCGGTTGATGGCAATAGGCTCGCCCCCAATTACATGGGACTTAAACATAACTGTCGAAATGTGGGTGTACTATAAGTACACCTGAAGTGTAAGAATATTATGTATGCTCCTTTAGTTTAGTAAGTAAGTACGCTACTTTATGACCGTATGTATGCTGAGTTTGCACTATACCTTATATGCATTATTTTAGATTATTACCAGTGCCCTGGTAATAATTAAATAGTACGTAACTGATGTGGTCGTTTCCTTGATAACACGCATTAGGAACCCCAACATTACATGGCGACCCTGCCACGGGACTCTGCCAAGGGTATTGTTAGTAGTATAGTTTACATAACTAATTAAATAGTATATAGTTTGTCGTTCAACTATGGAAAAAGAAGAGGTTTTCCTCAGCCAAAACGCGGCTGGAGGCAACAATGACGCCACGTTGAAAGAAATCGGAGGCCATGTGGAGCGGCTTAGCATTGTGAACTATATTGTTCTGGCCATTATTGGAGTCCTAGCAGTTTATGTGGGCCTGCGGATGTACAGGAGCTGCCACCGCACACGGATCCAGCAGGAAATTGGGATGAGTACCATGCAGAGAATTAGATCATCCATCAGAGGGCGCACAGACGGTACCTAGAATCAGTAAATAAAAGTGAATGAATAATGAAAGTGAAAAATAAAAGTGTTGTGGACTGTTCATCTTTTCGTAAAAATATAATAAATATCAGTGAGTGAGCTAGTTACGCGGTATCATATTTCATAACGCTATAAATCTAAAGGTGCTAAAACCATGCGCGGACATTCAGCAATAAGCCTAACCTTTCGGGAAATACAGGCGGTATTTTATATATGTATGTATTATAAAAATAATGTAGACATATAGATAGACTATCTTATTGCAAAATTTATTGAAACCAAATTAAAACTTACCTACCTACGAAGGCAAAACAAAATAAAACAAAATAAATTTAAATTCAATCACCATTTTCCAAAGCTGCCAGCCCTATATACAAGGCGATACCCACCATTAGCGGCAGTCTAAATATTGTATTGTACGCAGAGTCCTAAACACCACATTGTTTCTGAGAGGCGTATGTCCGAATTGATGGCCGGGCGCGATACAAGCGATAGCCCCAAGCAGAACTCGAGAGAATCATGGGCCGGTTATTGTACCTCTCACCCTGTTACCAAGTCACTAGGACAACGGGGAAAACAATTTTGTGGTGCCAAGTATGGTTGTTAGGGTTATGTGTGGGAGGTACCAGCAGCGAAATCTGCCAATCATTGCTCAAAATCAGTTTTCCTGCAACAGTCCGTAAATAGTGTACTGCAAGACATGGTTAGCCTCCTTATGTAAAGACAGTTATTTGAATGGTGGTCGTGACGTCCGTGGACTATTGATTGATTAACACCATCATTATCAATACACTTTTCAAACTCACGGACTGTAGTGATCACAGTGAATATTGTTTTTAGGAAATTAGAGATGCCTGTTACCTGTTGCCATGCCGCATTTTTTGTGCTATCATCTTTGACGACGAAAAGTTGTCCGCAGGGATTTACACAGCTCTTCTTCTTTTCATAGAAATCGTGTTCCAAGAGATTTGGCTTGTTTAAACAGTCTCCTATTTATATGCTAATGGATCTTCGACAGCAGTCTTTTGCTTCATTAAACTCTAGTTGCTAACATGGTTGAAAGACAAATGCACTGTGTTTGTAATATTTCACACCGAGCAATTTGTCTACCGAACTTGTAATCTTAAGAATATCGTGACGATAAATCAAGGTGTGCTACATGCTTTAGGTACCGACCGATAGGTACCTACTGTAGGTAGGTCATTCCACTGCAACATTGAGGTTATTAAATTTATTAATTGAACAAGTTGAACGAACTCGTTTCCGATAAATATAATAAACTTTGAAAGGTTAAAGGCGTGCATTATAGAAGAAAACAGGATTTATATTTAATTAGGAACCTTGGATTGAACTCGCAATTGCTCCAACGCTTAGCAGGAGGTCATAGCTCATGTTATTATATCGTTTAAGCTGGGAATAACTAGGCACCTAATATTTCTTACTTGGTTTGTACCCACGGCTACACATCTAGCTGTATTTCCAGTATAAGCTGACCTCGCATAGTACGGAAATCCTATACAATGCGAGATCAGCATAAACTGGAAATGTCTAACTTGATGTGTAGCCGTGTAAGCTTTTGAACATCATTTATCAAGGGAAGGGTTTCCCATTTAATATTTGAATACGACTCGTATTTAGATCCACATTGCAAGCGTGTTTACACCTGCACCAATTATTGACGAGCTCATCCTGCTACCTAGTATATAAATCAGATATTACCTATGTTATTTCTTTTGGCAGATACTTACATACACACGCATACATATTACATAAATTTCTAAAATCCGTGCTGTTTTTATACCGACTGATCCGGATTTATCGACGAAACCCATTCCGCTGTAGACAATAAATTTGGGCAATACCACAGATTACTGAATTATGGAGGTATTTGCCTATTTCGATATCATTAGAGGAGCTATCTAAATGATAAATAGACAGGTTTCTTACAGAAACTTGTTCGGAAGGCAGAGGTGCTAAAACTACGCAATAGTTTTCGAAATCATGATCATAAATTCCTTAATTTCGTGGCTTAATAATATTATAATTTTATTTATAAAAATAATATTTTATTAACTCAAATCTCGTATTTAATACAACGATGAATTGGAGGGTCCACGACCAGGGGGATAAAACCTCCTAATCCTGAATATTTGATAAGACCGCTGAAGGTATCGTTTGCAAAAAAAAAAAAGTAAAACACTGGACAAAAAATCAAACTCCATTAACAAAACACCCATATCAATTTCTAACACAATTATCTTACAAAAGCGGGTGCAAAGGCCATGACCGAATTAAGTCAACACCGAACAATACGGTGCAGGCACACAGAGGCGCGGGCGCATCACAATGTGCGCAGGATTGCACCGACCTCGCTCGTTTCGCTGCGGTGGGCACAAGGGCGCGGCCTCCGCAGTGACACCTACTAATGTGTTAATTTGTTAACGTTCTGATTGGACACTGATAAGGGGCTAATTAATTGAGACATTGGTGTTAAATAGCGGGCAGGAGTTATTGGATGACAAAAAAAAAACATGTATGAGGGGACAAGTAGCGCGTGGCTACACGGTATTAATTATTGGGTTACACGCTATATTTGAATAGCAGACGTGATTACATAATCGCTTCATGTAAAATACTGGTATTCAGCTGCATCCGGTTAGACTGGAAGCCGACCCCAACGTAGTTAGGAAAAGGCTAGGCAGATGATGATGACTTGGTTGCATATTAAAAGTACTTTGAGGATTATACTGAAAGAGTTTGTAATCACAACTGTCAGTTGTGTCCTAAAGAGAGAAAATAAAACTTTTTACAATAAAAAGGAACCGACGTAAAAAAAAAAACACTAAAAGGTGCAAAATAATTTTAAATTTCGGAAGTCGGTGTCTTTGGTTCTATATTTTCGTTTTTTGCCACCGACTACTTCCGAAATTATAGTTATTTTGCACTTTTTTGTGTTTTTTTTTAGTCAGTTATTTTTTTTTCGATTAACGTTATATTTTTCACTTTTTAATTATGGTACCTACCCCACAAAAAATTCGATCTGCCATGTAAATAACAGTGACAGGAACTTATCATATCATCCATATACACTAAGTGGAAAAATACGTATTATTGAAGCTAACTCAAAAACTACCCAGGTAAAGTAAAAAAGGGCAGTCTAATTTTGAAATTTTATTTTTATTATATTTCTTCCCACACATCAGTACGAACATTACGAAATGCTCGTACTGAGGTTATTGTTTCGCCCTAATTACTTAATGACCTTTTCAGTTTTTCACGACGTATCATGGGGATGTGACACTTACGAATGTGTTAATTTGTTTATATGTCGATGGGTCGGTGATAAGAGGTGAATTAATTGGCTGTTAGATTAGTGTTGAGTAGCGGGTTTTTAAGTTGTAGGGTCAGTAGGTGTGTCTGAATTTATGACGGGTTTTTTGACGCGTGGCTAAGGTGTGTTCATTAACTATTTATTTATTGTTCATTAAAACGGTACAACACCAATTACATTAATTAACATAGAAACATTAATATTGACAATTTGTAATGGCTTAAATGTTAATAATGCCAGTAAAAAAATATATAAGAAGGAAGGAAGGCTTTTTTTTGGGTGGGAAATTATCAAATAACTTCTCCCGCTGGTAGCAGGAGGGCGTGTCAGACTCTTACTGACTAAAACCCACCCGTGTTCCTTCAGTTGCCTGTACCTTGCCAGGGCCACGGTATCCCTATCGGACTTTCCCGTGACCCCGGCAGGCATCGGTCCTAGCGGACCCCGTCAGTTGTGCTGACATCTGTTTGAGGCGCGCGTGGAACACAACGCGCCGTCGACCCGTCCGCAAGCCCGCACCTATGGTGGCCGGGAATCGGCCTGCGACTCCCGACGCCCAGGGCGTCTCCTGCGGTGGCTAGTACCATGGCCTGGACCAGGGCAGGACGCGAGAGATCACCACTACCGATAGCCTCCACAATAAAAAAATATCACAAAAGAAATGCGAGATTTTCGAATGTAGGTAACTTAACAGACATACAAACATAACATCACGCCTGTATTCCCCGAAGGGCTAGGCAGAGGTACAAAAGGCCACACTGAGTGTGGCCTTTATTAATAACAATATTTATATACACTCATACATTTGAATGATATACTATTTTAAATTCTTAACAGAAAAGAACCTAAAAAAAATCTGTGATTAATTAAATTTAAATATTCAAAAACTCATTAAAAAAAATATATATAAAAATGTCAGAATCGTATTAAATATAAAATTGTCAAATTGTAAAACGATATAAAATTTGCTATTGTAAAATTAAAATTATATATTGCAAACAAAAAATAATGGTAATCTTTTTGCGATGTCATTCTGCCCCAATAACCTTATCCCGACAAATTGGCTCAGTATTGATCACTTTACCAAACATATTTGGAAGTCGCTGCTGATGTATGTTACCACGTAATTATTATGTTTCCATCAATGGCGAGGTCAGCTCAGGTGCTTAACCTGATGTCAGAGCTCATGACGATTGATTGGCAATCGACAGGCACACGTCAGATACTACCTACCTACCTGCCATACAATGAGTAGTTGTCATGAGTCAGACACAATGGGACATACCCCGCTTGACAAATGACAATCATCGTTCTTAGAAGGTTAAGCACATTTAGGTTTCTGATACCCTTTGACGTATTACTCAGGTACTTTGGACTGTACTGAATGGTCCATTAGTCCCATTCATAAATGGTGATCTGCTCATTTTCCCCTTTTTTTTCCGTAGGTAAATTCTCATGTATACCCTACCGACTAAAAGCCCACTGTTCCTACTACTACCATGTGTCGGGGGCCCGGGAGATACTTGTACATACATTCGCCGTACCCCCGCCTGGTATCAGCCCGCCAAGCCTAGCTGGCCCCATCACCCAGTGCGGCAGATCCCACGACCGCACGTCCTCCCATAAAGGCTCGCATGGAACACTGCGTGCCCCCTCTTTGGGCCTGACTGTTCGGGCGACGACACAGCCCCAATGCTCACCTACCCTAAATTAAGAACAGATCATTATAAATTTGCATCCCCAAAGAGTTCTAGGAAGTACCTAGATCAAAAGTTGAGTTCAGAAAAGAGTTACTTTACTAAAATATTAAGTACACATACCTAATTGCTGTATTATAGGTACCTAGGTAGGTTCTACGTAGCCGGATTTATGTTTGTCTACTAAAAATTATTTTAACCAATTTAGATTTAATATAATTATAGATATAAATACTACCTATTAATAAATTCTACCTATTAACAATTGACTTGTCGCCGCGCGATTATGAACGTAATACTCAAAGTATTACGTTCGTTTCGTACGGCTTACCAAAGCGAGCAAGCGCCCTCTAAAATTTGCTAACCCTAGGACGCACATTCGCAAATCCAGCTGGTTCTACGTAGATAGATGGTGATGATATCATCAAATAAAATTCTAACTTAAAATAAAGACCCTACCTGAGTCTATGTGACAGCCCTGTACAACACTCCAGTCCAATAATATTAGCGCCAAATAACACTATTGACAACAAAAGATAAACATGTTGTCATAAAAACCAACACAAACGCCTGTGTAGTCATCTAAGAGCACATCTATCCATTATCCTTAATAGAGTAGTGGAGACGCGATACCGTCGACACGTGTACCCTTGGCCAATAAATCATGACATTTGACAGCGGCGCTGCTTACAGCGGCTAAAGTTAACTATCCGTCAAAATCAGTACATTTAAATTATAGTTCCAAATTCGGCCGTATGTCAAGTTATACTGGCTACATGTAAGTGGCAACAGTGGCCATTTATCATATTGTGCCGTAACAATTTGTCAATCAGGACCGTTTTGCACTGAACTCGGGTCAATAGTACGAGAGATCTTTTCGATGTTATCAGATGAATATGTAATTGGATTTGAGTGACATGTTTTGGGAGTAAGGAAGGTGTCGTGTTGAAAGGAATGATCAGTTATGATTTGTGTTGCGACTAGATGTGGTATACCTATTTGTTTATACTTACTTATCTACCGATCTCTAATCAGTTGATATTATAATATCAAATCTGTCAAAGCTCAAGTCTAAATAAAAACCGGCTAAGTGCGTGTCGGACCACGTACAATGAAGGGTTCGGTCAGTGCGTTGTCTTAGGGGTAGTTTGCGGCTTCTGTGTTTGGGGGTTAGTGGGAAACGGATAGGCAGCATTAGAAATGCGTCAAAACATAATTATTTTATGTGCTACTATTGTGCATCGCAATCTTGTAAGCCAATAGAAAAAATAAACAATGTTTTTAGCTACCTATGTTACTAACTACCTAGTAACTACCTATTTTTATATTTTCCTGACGACAGTCGCGTTTGGCGAGCTAATAAGTTTTGCAGTCACGTGCAATATTTTCTACTTCCCCCAGTGGAACAGAAATGGAAAAACTTTCCGTGTCGTTAATAATCAATGTGATTCATAGACTATGTAACTTTGTATAGACCGTGCTTCACAGACCATTATTAATGTAGAAAAGCTCTTGAAAAATAGACCTTCCGTGAAATGCAAATAGGGATTAGGGTCTCAAGTACTTGAATGGGATGTTGATGAGAGGTTCTATGATTTTGTTAGACACGCCTTGTTGGCCTTTAGGGAACCGGTGAGCAGAAAATGTTAAGTGGAAAACTGAAATCAATTTCTTTCACGGAAATGAAAAGTTTGCTGAGTATTTTAGATCGTTATTTGCAAATAGTGAATCCCCTACGTGTAGTTAAAGGGAACTTTATTTCGAGTGAATTTCCACGGAAAATCCGCTTTATTCCTTTTTAATTAATTTATTGTATGAAGAGTTCAATATAACGCTTGGTCCCAACGGAAGCAGAGGCGTATGGACGGAATACTCATCATGTTACTATAGCATTGTGTGCCAAAAGAAAATGTTAATCCACGGCTCATTAATTAAATTACAGCTAAGCCTTGATTTTCCTTCAGTCGATTATTAACACGGCGCTAGAATACACGGTATTCGCTACTTCAGTTATTACACGTAAAAAGTTAATAGATCATTTTAATTCAGTGTATTTGTTTGTATACAAGTAAATCGTAATGTTTTCCAAACATTACTTATTTATAAGTGAAAATTGTGTGGATAGTTAAATATGGTGAATAAACATTAAAAGTGAACTGTGACTGAATTTGTGCAGTGCAATTTTCCGCGGATAGCGCAAAATTTTATGAATTTTAATGGTGACAGTCTTTACGTTAAGCGATCATGGCGCCATCAAGCGACGGCCGCGAGTACTATTACAGTTCATGGCTGACCAACCTACTAACTACGATTTATATAAGTTCAGCTACTCGGTAAGAGATGGCGCTGAACGCAACGATAACAAACTACCATTCGGATTTCCAATTTCCATCAATTTGTTTATTTTATATTTATCGAATTGTTTTTCTTTGTTACAGGCCGAGCCGGGGGATACAATAGCAACAACCAAAGAAGGTTATTTTGCTACCTTTATTTTCCTTGAATTAATAATTGTACTACCTAATTGAAATAAATTATGTTTTATCTGAGTTATATTTTGTTTTTTTGAATAATAATGTTTTGCTTGTCTTTGCAGAAGAATGGGTGACGAAGAAAAAAAGCGAAGTGACAACGACCCGTCAGATCGCAACCCGAGTCAAGCGCGAGCTGATATTGGAAGATGGACGCATTCTGAGGGACTCGGGACCCAAGATATCTACTTCCGTTAATGAAGACACGCATACCACCAATTATCAACAGACTGAGGTAGATCGATTATTCTATTTATTTTGGGTATATTTCAAGAAAGAAAAGTTTTCATTCATCGCTTTCCATGTTTCCAGGCAAGACCGAGGTCAATATGTATGTATAATGGAACTTTTAGATAAAAAAGTTCAATTAAAAGCGATTGTAGAATAGATATAGTAAGATTAAGAAAGAAAAGGTTTAACATACCTATTCACAAATATATTTTTTGCAGCATCGGGTACCTGACGAGCAGATTGACGAGGAAGTGGAGGATAATGAAGGTGGAGGAGCGATCAGAGCGCCACTTGATGGTAAATATCAAATCGATAATTAATTTCCCGTATTATTTTATCAATTTATATAAATTATGCAACTCCCGCACAAAAAACCTTCAAATCAGCATTCTTTATTACTACTTTGATAGTTTGAAAACATTAGTGATTATTCAAATAGAAATATTGTACATATTAGTAGGAAAATAAAGTACACGTTTCAAAAAGGGTTGGCCGCATAGCATGAATGGTTTTATAGTCAACAATTCTCTGCTTTAAATAAAAATTTCTATCTCCTTAGAAGTGGACGGCCCCCTCATCGGCGGGGTGGTAGCTCCCGCCGGCGCCACGGTGAACGTGACGTCACTGGTTGTTGCCAACCCCGACGGCAAGGTGCGCGAGAGTCATGACAAGAGAGTGCTGACCAGGAATATCACCGAACGTGTGCAGGAGATGGAGGAGCGGATTCATAAGGGGGATACTACTCATGACGTGAGTACTTGTGCCTTTTCATATGTTTTTTAGGTTATTGTACAGCGTACGAGATACAAGTAATAATACCTTTTTTGTTCGGTATACGAAAACGTATATCGAGCATATGAGGCTGACAACATCTTAAGCGCGGTCGCTGTCGGACTGCATAGAAAAGAATGAGAAGCGCAATGATACAACGGTGGTAATTTATTGCAAAATATGAAGCCATTATCTATTTACAAAAAATCTATTGATTGGACTAAAAAAATAATACACTATTACTTTAATATGATGCTTGTGGAATAATCTGACAAAAAATCTGAATAGTTGCATGTTTAAAAATATGGTTTTTAATCGTTAAAAGAAATTTTTTGAGGTATATTCGTTATTTTTGTCTATCGTATCATGCTAGCAAATATCATGAAGAAAATCATATATTTTTCTGATTTTTTTACTGCAGTGGTTCTTATTACGTACATTTGGGCATTATAAAACTTGCGTTTAGCTCCTCCTCTTAAGAAAAATACATGACGACGATCTAGAATACGAGTATATCCATATTTGAAACGAAAACTTGTTAAGGCGCACTTTGCGCTCTTTCTGAACAGTGAACGAAACTGAACCGCCACGCTCGGGTCGGTGACGCTCATTCGATGAATTTGTAAGATTTTACTATCGTGTTCTCGTAAAAAACGCTTAAACTAATTTCAATTATTGACATGAAATGACTTGCCTTGGATAACCTGGAAGTCTTTAAACAGACCCCGGCCCCAGGTTCATAGACGACTCCGCCTTGGAGTGTAAATGTGGTGCTGTACCACAAACGATGGGACACTTGATGTCGTGTCCTGCGTGACCTGTCAGCTGCACGTTTCAGAAACTGATGGACAATAGTGAGTCGAGTCTATTTAGATTGCCATCGACATGCTCAGAAGATATGCGAATAACCCTCCTTTTCGCCTTAGTCGGGTAAAAATTAAGTACCTACTTACTCAACATTATTCAACCTGTACCACCATAAAATATGCCCACAGATAACCCTAAAATGATAGACACAAGAACTCTCCGTTCCCAAGCTTAGGACACACATGCAAATTCCATAACCCACGTCAAACTCTTGATTGCCGCAATTTACTAGCACTCTTAGCTTTTGGATGACGTGCCTTATCTCGCACCGTAAGATGCTGGGGACATGTCGAGGTGTCGATACAGGCAGGCCGGGGGTTCGATACCAGCTGATACACGCTAATGGAGTCATGGGAAGCAGTACTCGTCTTATTATGCTGAAGTATTTCTGTGATAAGACCTATTTTTAGTTTGCCTTACGTTCACTATTCGTCTAATCGTGGATGGGATTTATGCTACTGAAGTTGGAAGTGGATGTGTGGTTTGTTTTGAAAAAGGAAACGCTTACCTAGGTAGGTACATTAAAATCTTGTGCAGTCTTCTTGAGAGAAGATTCGCTTTTATGTAAAAGTTAGGAAAGTCTTCCTTTCCGGGAAAGCTACGCATTGTGGACTTCGTCGACCGTCACGCTATTACTTGCAAAAACAAGAATAGGTACACTAGTTCGTCCTACATAACTTAAATGTTCGGAAAAAAGAAAAGGAATATCAATTTACATCAATAAAACAAGAACCTAAAAAAAAAATTGTCTTATCAAGATAATTTCTTCTGCAATACCTACTGACTGCAATCCAATCCAATTATAGATCACATAAATGTTACTATAATTGCATTCTGTTAAACGTAATAAATGCTTCAAACGTTATGACTGTGATGAGAATGACATCATTAATGTTATACCAATTTATGTAATTCTGTGTTCGTAATTGGAATGCGTTAGGTGCGGCTTGGCTGACAATAATAATAACGTCTTGGCGTAGCCTGTAAGCCAATAATAAATCAATTACATTTGATAGCTCCTAAAATCATTTTGTATTTTAGATGACATAAAACGTCCTATTTCATGTTGTTAAATGCCTGAATAGTTATTAAAAAGTCAACACTCAGTAAAACCACAATTACTAAAATGAAATACGCATATTTGAAATTATTTTGACCGCATTAAGCAGATAGATGATTGGCATATTACATTTTTATTACGACGAATACATAACCAATGAATTAGGTCAAATCATTAAATTGCAAATAGATAGGAAGTGTAAGCTCGAGTCTCAGAAAGTTTTTACAACTAATCAATTATAATGCATTGTCTTTTCGTGTGGTTAGTGTAACCTGGTGTCTAGAGTTTTAAAGCCACCCATGGGCCTCTGACTTGGCTTCACATGCCGTCGAGAAATATCTCTCAGGCATGCCGTTTCCTCACGATGTTTTCCTTCACCGTTTTTGAAGCAAGTGATAATTATACAATACGCACATGAATCCGAAAAGTCAGAGCTTCGAACTAGACTTTTGCGCGCCTTGGGTTCGAACTCGAGACCTATGACTTGGCAGTCTGACCGGATTCATTGTAAGTAGCTCTGTAGTTGCTAACATAATAATTTCAAAGTTCATTAATTATTATGTTATAATAATGCGAAGTTGATAGCTTTGACAGGTAATTAACAAAGCGAAATGTTAGCATAGCTTTAAAGAAATAATAGTGCTATTGTGATGGTTTTACAAATTAGAATGGTGCTATAAAATGGGATGTTTATTGTTCTAAGCTTCATCATGCCTTAAAAAAGAATACCTGGAATAAAAGAAAACCTAAATAGTTAAAGTACTAATAATAAAACTTCACAGTGCAAATTAAGACATTATCGAAATTTGCAGTTCAGCTTCACCAAATTGAATTTGGTGTTCAGCAACACAGCTATATAACTACAGACATTAATTGACTTAATAGCACTTTTTAATGGTCCTCCATTCTCTTAATTTAGGTATAGCTTTTAGTGGTAGCTTTACATACGACTCTTAGACAAAACTAATTACCTGAAAAAAGTCCCAATCAATACAATATAAACTTTCGAGAGCTTATAAGTGTTAAGTAACAAGTTTGCCTTTATGAAGCTCACGACCTCGTACTACGGAAATCACGTAACAGCCACATACCTATATACGGGTGTTAATTAATCACTAGTTCACTTACACGAAGGAATGAGCACAGGGCGGACACAATCAGTGATTGGCACACTTTGATTGGTGATTAGAGACGATAAATCGGATTCAATAAATGATAGTTGAATCTTTAAATGGGATACTTAATGGCACGAGAAAGTGGAAACTTTATTTGATTGTTAGTTTAGAGAACCGTTTATTGGGGCATAATGTTAAAACTGCTCAGATTCATAGACAGCCCGCTGCCTCTAACCGAGAAGAGGCCTCTGTCCTAGCAGAGGGCTATAGGTTAATTAAGTATAATTAATTATACTTTATAATGCAGTGACTCTTCAATTTATTTTTTTAAAGAGAAATCTTATGAGTAATTTGTAATTAGCTAGTGTAAAAATAAAAATAAAGGCTGCAAGATGTAATTACAAATTATTTGTAGCCTGAATTCAATCGCCAATGTGTTGTAATTTCTTTCAAATTCGCTTTTTAAATTAGTCTCTTTTAAACCAGCCAGTTGTCGATGGTTTCGAATAACAGCAGTCGGTTCATGCGAGTGATTCACGGCCCGAGTACAACACTAGCTTATTTTACAAAGGGATTTTTGTTGTTCGTGTAATGAGAAAGTCTGAACACCTATTATTTACGTGTTACATAAACTTTGTTCTAAATGCTTCGTACCAATGGTTTTGTTGTGTTTTGTTTTTGTTTTATTGAGGTGGTTTTGGATAAGTGGAGCGTATGTAGGTAGGGTTTAATTTAAAAAAAAAAGTTTTTTATCATAATTGAAAATGTATTTTTTAGTTAAAGCATGATGGCGTTTTATAAAAACAAAAACAATTAAATTAATTAATTATGAGGTGTGACTTGATTCATAATGGTAGTGTCTTTATTTTAGCTATATGACTTTTAAGGGATTGGATCTTTCTTCGAGATGGCAGCCCGACATTTTTTTTTTTAAGCTGTATTGAATTTATTTCATGTATTATTAATACATCAATGAAATCCAGTTTGTTCAATAAACGGCTCCAAAAGCACCACATATCAATCTAAAAACGTGCGCTACGTAAAAATTACACACGACGAATAAATTGGAGTTTTAGGTAAACGCAGATCAATGAAAGATTACAGTATATTGCATGCTTCGATCGTAAATAGACCTCATTACAAAAGCTGAGTCTTTGGCATAATACGTGCTTTGAAAAGACAAATACTGGCACGAAGTAATTTGAATTAGAAGACAGGTTGAATTTAACCTCTTTACGCCTAAAATGGTCTTTAAGAAGCTATTAACAATACCACATAATGGTGTGCGGTCTCAGGATAACAGGCCACCCAGTTCGCTGCCGTAGTTGATGTAATAATCAGGCACCATCAAAGTGTAATTAAGGTTCACCACGCCATGGTTTATGATGTTGGTCGATGCCTTATGTTCTCTATGATAAAGTGACCAATAATTATCGAAAAGGTGATGGGGTTGAATGGAAGAATAAATAAAAAAACTGTGTACAAAATCAGAGAATAAATTAAATGATTAAAAAAACGAGCGAGCCTTACAGTAGTCTCATATGATGTCCAACCTCTCGTAAAATAGGTTGGTACCATCTGACAGACAACTCTTGCACCGCGCGCGCTCATTGGTCAAATCAAATAGCGCGCGCTTCCCCGGCTTCCTGTTACACACTTCCGTCCCATTTCACGAAATCAATTCCACAGAGTGCAGGAAAGCGAGAGGAAAGATGTTACACATCAAAAAACAAACCATTCTACGTACTATTGGAAAGTAAAACTATCCATTTTTAGACACAGGACAATGAGTAAAATATGTCTTTAGCATTTCAAAACAAAAATCGTTTGCTATGCTTTCAATGCGTGTACGCTATCTCCGAACGCCACAGGACACAAATATTCATATAAAATATTGTCCGAACATACCCACACAATATAATCTACCTAACATAATTCCGCGCAATTTTATTACACCTTAGCGACATTGTTAATCCTAGATAGAACTTGTCAGTAATACTTTTTTCTTTTCGAAATGAAAAACAATAGTAAGATACTGAGTGTAAAATAGAGCACCGGTTTCTTCAGATGAGCATCCACATAAATCGATGGGGATTTTGAAATTATAATTTGTTCATGGAGATAGGTCGCCCGGGGCGCCGCGCCCACGCAGCGCGTCTGCGCATCGGAAAGCGCTTTGTTCTGCGTTTGTTAGATGATTTTCTTATGGTGGCTTTGTTTTAAGGATTTGTTGTAGATGTTATTAAATGTTTTTTTTTTATTGGAACGTCGATAAGAGTTATGGAACGACATTAGAGAAGTTTTCTGTGAACTTTGTAAAAGCTCTGCCGTTGTAATGCGATGCAGATGAAGCTTACCTGGCGGGCCCACGTATTTAAAATTATTTTATTTTGAATACTAAAACGCCTGCATTAAAGAATCTTCACTTTTGTTGTCATTCTCTGCACCACATTTACAAATAAAAGAGACGTTTTATCACTTTCTAAAACCCCGTTGTTTTGGGTTCGCACAATAAACCTCAACTCATTGAAGGAGCAGGTAAGGTTCGGCACACGCTCGTAAAGACAAATTTGGCACCCACAACATCCAAATCGACCAAAAGCTTTTTTATAGCCTGTTATTTCCATGTCCCAAATTAGCACTCTTAACAATAAGTTTGATAGCTAGAAATGTTAATTTTGTGACTCAATATCACTAAGCAGCTTCACAGCTTTAAAGCCGCTTCATTCACAAGCCGGTGTTTTGCTCCGTGACCCATACATGTTGCAATCGCTGAGTAAACTGCACTTGCTGCAGCGGTGTGCCCGCTAAAATGATCTAATTATTTGTTTATTAGCAAAATGCGTCTATTGCTGTAATCCCAATGTCTTGACATTTTCTCGGCTTTAGTGTAGGTGAGAACTGAGAAGATTTTAAAATAAAAACTGGTTAGTTTGGTTATAAAAACAATAATGTATTTCAAATTATGTATGAATATGAATAATAAAGTAGCTGGTATTCGAATGTCTTAATAGTCTACGCAAGCTTGAAGCTGCAATATGTGCGAAATGCCTTACTAACCCATGAACACACTAATCTAGAAACGATCACTGATGAGATAATAGCGGACTGAATAAAAAAAACACTTATTGTATCTTAATTTCAATAAGTAGGCAAGTAAGCGCATTGTATGCAGTAAAAATTAAGAGCACAAACCAAATTACAAAACTGCTAAATCAGTATTACAATGCAGCTAAACCCATCAATGCAACCGCGCAATAAGGATTCGGACATTCTCGGAATTACAATTCGGTTTTTATTCTGCACATTCGACCTAGATAATGTCCGTATATAGGAGGCTATTGCCACATCGAAAGTGATGTTCCAACGAAAGTGATCGCCCATTTGCGGCCGGCCTCTTTGCGTGTCGCCCGAAGCAAACGGCCAATAACTCCACACTTTTAACGACTCATCTCGAACACTAAACCCTTATTCGTATTCGGAATTTCGGTATTCGGTATTAGGCAGAGTTTTTCACACGAGAATGAAGTCACTGCCTGTAACGAAGCCTTGATACAAATCATTCATCATCCAGAAATTATTTACTGTTTGATACATTGCTGCAACAACCTCAAGAAAGATTGCTAGCCTTTTTACTATCTGACTGATATTAATGTCTATCGAATCTAATTAGAATAAAGCTATGCACTAATGGTAATCACGATTTCACGAATATGAGTTTTCTTCAATTACAATACGAATCAGAAAAAAAGATTAAAACTATATTCCGATTGAATACGGCTCGTTCGAGTTCCCAACGTAAAAGTCAATTGGAAACGCTTGCAATCTCACTAAACCTATTTTTTTATTCGACGCAATTTGAACAGTGCCTATCTAAGCACTCGGCTTTGCAACGTCGGCTAGTAATTTGACCTTACGCCGAGCATTAGTAGGAGTGCCCGCCGTGCTTTCAACGCGAATAGCAATAAAACCACAAAATATGTGCTTCACATTTACAAAATGCTGCGAAACTTCTTGGATGTGGCCGTTTTTGTACATGAGAGGCTGTGATTGAGACGGCATGATGTCACCCGTTGTGTATCTCGTAATGAGAGCTATTTTTGGCAACACGCATGTCTTAAATTCTGGAATAAGTATGCGTCGTTTAACATCTCTATCTGAGCTCAAAATTACGTTGAAAATCTTTACAGTTCCGTGCATTCCGAAATAGTGCAGTGAATGCGCTTTAAACATGTTTGCGAAGCAACGACTATCGTGCATGCTAATCAAATGTTCCAGATACATTGAAAAGATGTTTGCTATTTGACGTTTTATACTATCGAACATGCATCGATTGCCTCATCCAACTTTAGGTTCAGGTGAATTTTCTAGTCAACTCCGCGATTATAACGCTAGATGAGAGCCGAGTAGCTGCTCTCAGGACAATAATTTAAGATGTTTAGATAACATCTACAAGCCCTGTGCGGTGTGCCCAAGAATTCATGTGATCACCTCCAAGATCCAATCTTAGATATAGCCTCTACGAGGTGATGTTACGAAAAATTATCTCCGACTATGGGACCTGTTCTTTGTCAAAGATTATGAATCCCTGCAGCCCGCGTTGCGTGTAGCCGCCGATGTGTTCAGCATTCATATTTATATGGACGATTTGCACGCTAAGCATATTTAGAATGGACTTTTGAATTAATGGATTTTAAAGTAAGGCTGTTTTTATTTTGCTTCGTGAATGACGTGTCAATTCCGTAAGAATATATGATGTTTTATTCCTAGTAACCAACCTTGTATTGTTCTCATAATTAAACCTACAGCCTTTTTGTTGCATTTCCATTAATTATTTCGGTGAAATTAAAAGCATACTCCATCAAAGCTCATTGCATCACAAGATTTATGATATCCTGTGTTAATACACTGTTGTGCTGACCGTAGTGCTCGTTTGCAGATCTTTGTTCTCCGCGATTGTTTTGTTTTCAATCGTCAATGAATAATATTTTCATAGTGTATATTATCGACCTTGACCTTCTCGAACAAAAGGGACTGGTCAGCCATTTTATAGATAAATCAAAAATGTGGTGATAGTGCCTTACAATGTAGAGTTCAAGTTAATTACGAAAGCCTTTTGGTTTAACATTAAACAGCAATTGTGGTTTAAGTTGTACCGACTGTTATTCGAGTATCAAACCGCATTCACACTCGATTAGATAGAAGAAATATCGTAGGATTTGGTACTTTGTAACTTTAAATGGCTCACGTTTATGTAACAAAGTAAATGAAAACGAGAATTTTATTCTATTTCTTTGTAGCAAGTCGCCATCGTACCTCGAGATAATAAATAGTTTATTAGTCACATCTTATTAAATGTAGATATCGACTCTAATTGAATCAATGCACATTACTTCGATACAGTTACGCATAGATATCGAGTGAATTGTTTTATCGATTTTACCGTTAATCGAATGAGTTCTAGCAACTGTAATGCCAGTGGAATATTTATGGGTTCCATGGTTGTTCCGCAGTCGACAGTACGAATAGCGTTCGTTCTTGACATTTACTGCATCACTGACGTACCCCACAGGTTCAGTTAGCGGATAATAATAATGTTTTATTTTGACATTTTGATTCAGTGTAGTTTGTTTGAGCGCATTCCGAACAGGTTCATTTGGTAGTGAATGTTGGGAGCGTGTGTACTAGCTGGGCAGTGCATTGTATAGTGCAGGGGCGCGGCGCGGTTTAGAGCTTAAATATGCGTAAATTTGTACTGCACTGAACAATCTGCAGTGATATTCTGTAACCATCTCACCGTGAAAACCTAGGTGAAGTGAGCTCGGAGTGCGCTGTCAGTCCCTAGCACCGGATGGAATGACAGCTCACTTTAAGCTCACTTCACCTAGGTTTTCACCATGAGATTAGTACAGAATAGACCGGCTGTTTACATCTGCATTGTGTTGCTTTTTTCGTGTTCGTTTTATTGTTCGGAAACTTGTTCCTGTAAACTGTATAGAATTTATAGAATCATTGACACTTATTGGACCAGCTAGGACAGAGCTTTAGCCTTACTCTGCTTTATTAAAGTTTCCATAACATGCAGCGTGACTTACTTATCTATTCTATGATTGACTTGTGGATTGCAATAGTTTCAACTAGTACAAATCGAGTTCATGACTTGACTTAAACTATTACATTATGTGATACTGTTTACACTGCTCTTGCCTAAGAAACAGGTCAATTGGTATTTGTTTACATTTCAATAAATTCTATGTTTAATAGATATTCTGTTTATTGTCCTATTGACCTATATGACTGGTGGAGTATCGGTTTAGCCGCTTTACGCAAATGTGATTTGGATATATCCAAAATATAATTTTCATTTGTTGTAGATATTTGTTGTTTAGGGGTGACGATATTGCAAAATATCTCTAAATATTATAAAACAAAGTCGCTTTTCGCGTGCGTCTGTATGTCCACGTTGTTCTTCTAAAATACGCAAAAGATTTTGATGTAGTTTTCAACATCATTTGCTTTTAGACCCCACATTTAGAAAATGTATTATAGATAAAAACAGTTCTCGATAAGTCGTCACAAAACATGAAAATATACTTATTCCTAGAATCTGACTATAAGTAACAACATAAGTACAATAAGTCGCGTTACATTGTGACAACACACTAATATATAAGTAACGTCAATAAAATAGAAACAGTTATTCGAAGATACAAAAGCAACAATACAGATACAAAGTAGCATTTAGAGTCAATTGCGTAGCAGTTTATAAAGAACTTTTTACTCGTTTGGTCCAATGTCTCGAACTCTCGATAAACTAATTCATTCCCATCGAGAATTTTATCGAGAACAAAGTAAAAAATACATTAATCGATGATTCGCGTGTGTCGAACAATTTAGTTAGTTATTCAAATGGTGGGATGATGAATGTATCGCCCTGCTTGAGGTGTGAGAATTTCTTTAGATTTCGTTGTTGAAGTCTGAATTGGAATGTATTGATGGATTATTGGTGACTAGCACGAATTTACTCGCCCGAATTCGGGCAAATCGACCATTTTAATTAATATTAGTTTTTCGTGAGGCGATTCGCACGAATTCAATTTGTTTGTGGACGAATCGAAAACTCCAGTACGTAGTCATACGTAGTAGTAAAGAAGTATACTGGCACGCAGAAGTGATTTGAGTAAAATATTTTGAAATAAAATGAAACACGTGAATAATATTGGGTATTTATATTGTTAAGTATTTACCCTAATGATACTAGATGTTTGGTATGCGCCCGAAATGTGACTACATTGTTAAGTTAAATAACGATATATGTGATTATTATTATTGTAACAATTTGAATATAATGTTGTTGTTATACACGCAAACAAAATCAAAGACTGCTTGTAAATACCTACAGTAATGATTATTTTACAACCTATCTAGGTAATTGAAATGCTAATTTAAGTAAACTTTCATTACGAAATCCTTTTATGACCTCTACATTAATAAAAACTTATTATCTCTCTTCTATTTAAGTTTACAATTTGTCCAGGATTTTATTCCTAAGCACATTACCTACATTAGTAGATACTATTTACTACTATAAAGGAGTAGGAGCCTCTCCTTAATGGTAGTGAGCCCTGCTGGGGTCATTAGTCGATATTAAAATTAAACGAAGTACCAACGCCTATGAATGAGTATCGAGAAATTATGTAAGATTTCCCGCTCCCAGCTCGCATGCAACTAATGTTTATTTGATGCGTTTGGCGTAAAGTGCCGACCAATAGAGGATAGGAGCTTTAAGGCTTTAACAGCCCTATAAAACGGCGAAATCAGTCGAGTTGCAAAAACACGTAAGCAATTAGAGTTAAGCACTGGGTTGAATCCTTGTTGGCAGGGCAGGGGGCGGGAGTGAGGTCCTATTCGTAATAGAAGAGCCGGCCGGACCCCGCGTTATTATCCATTCAGACCCGACAGATTGCAAGATATGGTCTATTTAATAATATAGGCACCGACTTACAGCCACAGGACCGCATTACACACGATACGTTTTACATTTTTATTAGCCACGTACCCGTTAACTATTTAATAAAAAAGATAAGCATTTAAATACGCAAATTACCACCACAGTTTTTTATTGTAGTGTAAAGCAATTTTCTGCATGTAATTTAATAACTACAGTTTTAGATAAACTGATTAACTTGTTGAGGATTTATTTAATTAAAATTAAAATTATGTTTTGTAATAAAGATTTCAGTTTCAACGCAAATCGAGTTGGCTTTTAATATTATTTGCCATTCTACTATATAGATTTAGGTCTTATCAGAATAATCTATGAATAATGTATTATTAAAATTAGCATAGTTCCATTACCTCATATGTTGGTAGCCATTTTGGATTGTCATTTGAAGGTCAGAGGTCTCAAGTCCGGTCCCGTGTTAATGTCAACTGTGCATGTTTTTAATGTTCGGGATATTCCATAATGTGAGGGTCCATTTTAAAATATGAATATGAATAAAATAAGAATGCTTTGTTACAAGGTCTGTTTACTTTGTGTGATGTGAAAAAAGCTCTTGATAATCCGACCTTCGTTTGTTAAACTCCTTATGTTGCTGACATTAATATTACAAATACAATTTGGTATGAATTGAAGAGCGAGAGTACACATTGTTAGTTATTACCTATTCACAACAAGATATTGTCTGGTTAATGCCTAGATTAAGATTTTCATTCTGCATTAACATTATTTTGTAAGATGCTTCAGACTCCCAATTTTCTCTCCTTCTTCAATCATATACTGCTTATAGTCTTTTTGATGATCGCCCAGCATTCGCCAACGATTTCTTTGTTCCAACTAAATCTGTTTTTCTAAATTCCTAATTCAAATCCAGTCCTGTGCAGCGAGAACTAGCTACCACGCCTATTCGTAAGCGTGCTGCGGCAATATATTCCGTGAGGATGTACAATACTTTGTGCGTTAAATCCCGCTCCTTTGTGCGCCGCGGCGGCGTACGCGCATCGCTAGCGTTTCCGAGGTGTCAGGGCTGCCTGCGGTTAGAAAAAAAAATGCATTTTTCTTTTAAATCCTGAGAATGAGATTAGGTTTAAACGAATTTAATTTAATAAAGAAGACTTCTTTTGGGATTTTACATTGAGAAAACCTTTCGCCTTTCCCTAGTGTGAACATATCTTTGAGTACTTATGTACTTTTACTCGCGAAACAAGGTTTGAACTGATTCAAAGTAAAAATAAATTTAAAAGTAATAAATCCAATTAGTTCCATGTTAAAATTCATACACTTAAAAAAAGTTTTGCCATCCACAGAAATGTTTTTTTACATAGTTTGCCTAAACAAATATTTTCAAAGAAGTGTTACCTTTAACATCCTTGTCTAACAAGGCAATATCGCTTGAAGCATGTAAGTTGTATCACACAGTTTCTTAGGCCGAGATCTATAAACGTTGCGCACGTACTTTGGCTAAGCATTATTCCTGTAAGTGTCGTACAACTGTCCAAATACATGCGCAAGGTGTAAACGGGGACGTGTCTAAGTCATAGCACGTGCTAAGTATTGTTTATGGATCTCGGCCTTAGTAACGAAAATATCTAGTTGCCTGTAAATTAGAAGTGCAATGGTAGGAGGACGCTCTATTAGTGAAGTAATGAAGTATACGATCCTTAAGAGTGGGCTGCGAGGAATTTCAAAAATATGTGTTTGAAGAAACTATTGCCGTCGTCTTACCTCAAGTCTGCCTCCATAAAGTGCGATAGGGACAGCTGCAGCTCAGACAAATTATATCACAAAAAAAATGACGAGATCGACGATTCGTATTCTCCTTTTTTCTCCTCGAAAACAGAGCCGATTCAATTATTTTTTACATAATTTATTAAGAAAGAGTATGTCTAGGTTCCTATCATTTTCTTTTATGTTAAAAACTTTTCGAATTTGTCTGGTAGTCCTCTAATCACGGCGGTAAAAATGGGGCATTTTTTGTAATCTTTGGAGGGTCACATTTTCTTTACCAATAAGTTGCTGAAAAAATGGAAATAACAGGGACGTGTCTACAGCAGAACTTGATTTTAGGAAACAAAATGAATGCTCTAGAGGCATTATTCAGAAAGAAAAAAGGGGAATACATTTGTATGGAGATTCGCAGGCCCTGTTCCCTCTTAAGATGAAATAACATTTCAATGTAACAATCAGGATAATCTGAATATCGTCGAGGCATTCCTGCTTAATCTAAAACAATGTTGTGGAAAAAAGGTTACATTTTTAGGGAATCACGTGGTTGAAACAACCCGGTTCTTTTCGATGCATTAAAATCAATTTTAATCGTAGCTTCAAGATAAAGCTAAATATGGTTTAAGAATTAGTTTATGAAAGTCTTTTGTGGCTGTCTTTATATCAAAGGACCAGCCCGCCCCTGCTTGGCGCGGTTGTTACGACTTTACAAAACATGGAGATTCTTTATTATATATTAGTTAAATATTAATGTATTAAACACTTGATCCTTCCGGAATACATTCTGTAAGTGACGATGAAAACTGCATCATAATCCGTTAAGTAGTTTAGAAGAACAAGGGACTCGAAGAGCCAGTTTATTTTAACAATCATTATGTAGATACACATTTGTATTTCCAAATCGTAACTAATATCATAAATGCGAAAATGAGTTTCTTTGTGTGTTACGCTTTCACGCTTAAACGGCTGAACAGATTTGGATGAAATTAGTAGAAAGTAGACTATGACTTGGATTAGGATATAGGATACTTGTTATCCCGATATTCCCACGGGATCGAGACTTCCCACGGGTGAAACCGCGGGACGCAGCGGGTGTTCAATAATTTTCCCCTTCTTTTAACAAATCACCCTGATCCAACACCCACATAAGGTTGCAACATCAATATTAACAAACACAACAAACAATAAATCGGTTGCCGATCGATACTTCGAGATAACGATCATTAGCTCAAATGTTACCCGTCTATCCATTGATCTGTGTCAGTCACTGACTAATACCTAAATAATCTTGGGAACGTTCATACGATGTTATTGTATGAATAACATAATCTAACGCTAGTATTTCACGGGATGGGCAGAAATGTTTAGTTTAATTCGTCAGTTTTGTTTAAGTCCCATGCACCTAATATGGGTGAGCTGCCTTTAACCAGGCAGAAATAAAGACTAGGCTAGCACAAAAAATTTTGTCATAGAAAAACCATACACACACACTTCCGACCTAGCCATCGAACCCAGAACACCTTCATCAGTAGTTGCGCTTGTGACCATTATACGTAGACCAACGAGTAATCCTAATTAATATTATAATTGTTTCACGCTAAAACGGCTGCACGGATTTGAATGAAATTGGCACATGGGTAGACCGTGAACCTGGGTTAGGATAAAATATACTTTTTATCCTGGTAGTAGATTTCGCGGGCGATGCTGCGGGCAAAAGCTAGTTCGAAATAAATAAAACTAAGTACTGGTAATAATAGAGTTTGGTTAGCAGGTAAGAATGAGCATCTTTGCATTTATCACAGTGTTCTCAGACAAAAGTTTTTTAAAACCTATAGCTACCTGCAACTCATCAAACATCAAATGAGGATAGATCGATGCCTGCGATGCTCTTTGTTGTCTGTACATACGATGTTATTGTTTCAATTAAATATACAATTTATTCAAACAGTGTATCCTTTTATTAGAATGCTGAGTTTTATGACGTCAGAACTACGTGAGAGTATTTTTGTCCGATTCCAGTTATAAATACATATGAATGTAAGAACGCAAATGAAGTTATGAATAACTTTATGGACAACTTGAATGGTCCTAAGTTATATATATATATATATATTTTTAATATTATTTAGGTACTTATCACCCGTAATTACTTTGGATTGCTGCCGCTGCGGTTTGGTCGTATTCGTTTTCCACATATTAACTAACTATTAACACAATAAAATATACAAACAATAAAAATATCACGCTAGTATTCTTCGAAGTGTTAGGCAGAGATGCAGCCAAATTGCTCTAGTTATGTTTAAGTCCCATGTAATGGGGGCGAGCCTATTCACATCAACTGGGCACAAATCCAGACTCCGGACTGCTACTGAGAAATTCCAGATGAAAAACTTAATAGCACTTCGAACCCTGGACCTCACGCACAGTAGTAGCGCTTGTGACCCCTGGATCAACGAGGTAGGCCAAATAATATACCCAAATAATAATCGATACTTCTTCTTACATATCAGAAAGATTTATAGGAAAACTAGCGGTGCCTCGCGTTCACCCGCACAAGTCTCAATCCCGTGAGAATATCAGGATAAAAAGTATCTTTTGTCCTAAACCAGGTCATGGTCTACCCATGTGCCAAATTTTATCCAAATCCGTTAAGCCGTTTTAGCGTGAAAGCGTAACAAACAAACTCACTTTCGCATTTATAATATTAATAGTTAGGATTATAGTTAGGATTATAGCTAGGATTATAGTTAGGATTATAGTTAGGATTATAGTTAGGATTATAGCTAGGATTATAGTTAGGAATATAGTTAGGATTACAGTTAGGATTATAGTTAGGATTATAGTTAGGATTATAGTTAGGATTATAGTTAGGATTATAGTTAGGATTACAGTTACGATTATAGTTAGGATTACAGTTAGGATTATAGTTAGGATTATAGTTAGGATAGCTCATGCGCTGCAATAATATGAGAAAGTCAGCAAGATGATGGCGGGACTGAATAATTATGCTGTGCTAGACAGACACAGTGGAAGTACTTGTTATAACCGCTTGATAAAATTAAATAAAGAACAATAAAGAACGAGGAACATTATGAAATAAAAGATTCCCTGGCAATCATAACTTCAATTACCTATTGATTAAATGAATTAAAGAAAAATAAAGAACAAAGAATATTATGATATAAAAAATCCTCGACATTCATAACTATATAACAACCACCTATTGGTGCAATTAAACAGAAACGTAGACAATAACCGTTCCACAATGGGCGACCCCGATGTGTGGCGTGGAAACTGTCACGGCTTTCTATTGGAATCGCTTTACTTAGTCTCATCTATTCTTTGATGGCACTCGAGTGCGCCCATTGTGGATGTGTCATGTGTGTGTATTGTCTGATGATGATGTGTTTTCATAATTATTATTGATATTAAATTCGAATTCAAATCATTTTATTCCAGTAACATAGACTCATAATAGAATAGGCATACTCGTATACATTTTCAAATAAAAATGAAACACAATTAAAATTATTATTTTATTTTATTTTTTAATTATAATTTTTTTTTTCTATGTTAGTACTTCTGTGATCTGGCTCAGGTTAGGAAATAGGAAGTTCTCGGGAGATGAGTTATGGCTTATGAGGTAACTAGCAACGATAGCAGCTAGAGTAGACTGGTTGCAGATAGTAAATCGAACTAGTCAGTGGGTTGTTTCATAGAATTTACACATGTACCTTATGGTTTTGTTACGAATATTTATGGTTCTTAAAGTATAAATATCTAAAAAAAATCTCAATAAAAAATATACTAGAATTACTCTGCTTTGGTTACGTTTTTTACTCCCCTATGCTTTCAAACATACTCGTATTCTGATGATCGTATTTTTTCTTACAACAATTTAAGTAAAAACGAATCAGTTTCACAAAAAGGGTGAAAGAGTTGTATCAGTCAGGTAGTTCTATGGGACATAGGGTCCTAAAAAGGGGAAATTAAAGATATAATGACGACAAACGTTTTCCTTTTCCTACCAGTCGAGTATTTGCTTACTTTGTAGCATGAAGCAATTAAAATACGAATAAGCGTTAAACATGTACTTCAAAGTTATGAGGCGCGATCGTCCTCATTACAAGGTTGATGACACCGCGTATCTCAGATTAGATAGATAAGGGTGAAGTGGAAATTTGTTAAGATTTAAGCACACGCCACGTCCAGAATGTTGGTGTGTGCCACAAAGTATAAGAAAAACCGGCCAAGTTCGAGTCGGACTCGGACACAAAGAACACGAAAAAAACGCTTCTTGTATTGCCCTTTAATTATTTACTTTATTTAATTGTTATAGCGGCTATAGAAATACACAATCTGTGAAAATTTCAATTGTCTACGCATCGTGGTTAATGACGGTCGGACGGACAGCCGAGGCTTAGTAATAGGGTTCCGTTTGGCACCGATCTGGTACGGAAACCCTAAAAACGATTCAGCCAATACTTTTAATCGCAATAAAAAGTGCAAGTCCGATAAAAAAAAACCCAGTAATACAACGAGTCTTAACTTAAAATAATGTAACCTCAAAATATCTTGAGAAATTCAATAGAAATTGTGGGAGTCTTGGAGTGGACCTTATGGCTGTCTCACTAGAACCTGACATCTTTGAGTATGTACTCAATTTAATTAGATTACCTGAAAAAATATTTTAAAGTTACGATAGGCTCCATAATCGTTGGTGTACAACCATGTAAGCCGTGATGTACCATCGAAGAAGTTCATATCTATACACCGTAAGGACTATTTCTGCTTGCAGCGCTCTGATGCTATAGAACCGGGGCGGTAACAGATTTGCTAATCGTGTTCACGGGATTTTGTTTTCAAATTGCTTAGATATGAAGTCCTTCGATAGTACACGGCTAAACACCACAAGTGTATCAAACCGCTTCATCCTCTCGCTTGTTCCACACGCTACAATATTTCCTCAGTTTCATTAGCTACGTTCGCGATAACGGTAACGGGCCGTGGGACCATACGCGCATTACGCTCTTTTTAATTATGGCTCCTTCCCCCGTCTCCCCCACTCGTCACCCCCCCGATACTCCCCTGTTCCCGTCTGTTGTCAACTACTTTTATTTAATTGTAATGGATCTATCGTTTGTCTGCATGCCAGTTAAGCACTTTTATTTCAACGTTATGCATGCTAGCACTTACTTTTAATTAAAATTGTAAAATGCGTGCTTCTTTTTCATAATTTATTTTCTTGATTGACCATAAAAGTTGCAAACAGTTCATGTGAAGCAAATAACGATGAAAATGATGGTCATAAATGACATAACATTTAACAAGTCATAATGATGATGAATACAAACAACGATTAATTTTATTTATGAACGTAATTTGTTATTTTTAACAATCCTGATTTTATCTCCATTTAAAACTACAACGTTGAAAAATGCGACATTATCTGAACAGGCGCAGTAAAACATCATATTAATTATAAACTCCGCAAATAAAAACTTGTAGGCATTATTAATAAATAAAATTAATTACCATTTTTTAGTACTAAGTCGGCGGGATAAGGTACAGACAGATACCATCGACCACAGTTTCTCGGTAAAACTTCTCTCGGTGCACGATAAACGCACTATAGCTTTAATTATAAAATTGTCCCTTTAAAAAAATACAAAATGTAATAAAAAATAGAGATGGTGGCAAAAAAGCTTTACGCGTAGGCTCGCACCTGCCAATGGCGCGTCCAGATACGCCGTTTATATTTAGAAACCACTTTATTTAACTCACCGCCGAGCTTAAAGCTCCCGATAAAAAGGTTAACTTAGTGCACTTGCGGTGCATCGTTTATTAAGAACCATTTACTTTTCGCCCATGATTGTATCAATCGGAGGCGGCGACCGCACTAGTGCTGCGTAAATACTGTACCTATAGTAATTCTGAAAAAAAAGTTTAAATTCTCAATTCAAATATCAGTGTGGATAAATAGAAAAAAAACCTTTTTTTTTTAAATACGAAGGCAAAGTATCAAGATGGTTGTTAGGTATGCGTTATCAGGTACGTTAAGTTGTACGAGGAGATAGTGTACGGCCTCGCGAGCGGGTTCAGTATACGACGGGCCTGCTTAGAGAGAGCTCGCGCGTTGAACTCTTTTGCACTTCGGAGTGCTACGAAATCTACCATTTTCAACCGTATTGAAGTTTCTTTTGTTGAAAGAATATTTACTTTTCAGTCTGTAGTGGAACTGGAATTTTAATATGTGAATAGTGTTGTGTCTGTCTGGATTTTTATAAATTGTGACATTTGTAAATATATATTTTTGGTGCAGTCGAAATTAATTCGAAAAGGTGAGTGACATTTTAACTGTATTGTAACGAGTTTTAAACTAATTATAATTTTTCTGGTTTTATAAACGTATTTAAGTATATACACTGCTGTAGGTAATCCCTCAGTAGTCCTATAATATTGACATTAGCTGTTGCGTGATGGGAGGCAGTTAATAAGTATAATTTGCGAGGATAAGAATACATCAGGTAGATAACCGGATGCCTGGCTATCCTGTTTTGTCAATTATCCTTCAGGTTTCTAGGAAGTTGTGAAGGATGTCCGTGTCTTGTGTTATTATGGCGTAGATGTGAATATAAAATGACTTCTTAATGTATTTTGTAACGAATGAATATTCAAATCAATTTGATTATATAAATGGTGCGGTTTAGGAAAACCTTTTATTTGCTCTAAAATTTATTTTATGTAAGCTGACATTTATTTTAAGTATCAATTTGGTACGATGATTTGAGCTTTTTAAAGTTCAGCTCTATTGAGTTTCCCCGGTATCAGGGACATACTAAGGTAATTGTACTACTTACTATATGAACTTTAATTATATAACTATGTGTATACATATTGGTATTTAAAGTTGTGTATCATTGTTATTCATTTTTTAAACTTAAACCAGTAAACAATATCGTCGTTCGTTAATTTAAAATTAAGAGGGTAAAACTTGTTTGTCACCGCCTATAAAAACGAGTGTTCCGACCGGCTTTACTCACTTTTGATCCAGTCGTTGAACGGTGCGGAGCTCTCTGAGATTATTATAAGATAAGTATCTTGTGATTGTTATTGCTATGTAGAAGTTTATTAAAAAGTTGTTATTATGAATATTTAAAATATGCTATTATATTGTGTGTTACATATTAAATTATGTATTTTGTAGATATAGAATATTAAATTATGTAAGTCTGTTTAAATTGTGTAATTTATAGATCATTATTATTAAATGATGGTATAAATCAAGTAAATATATATATAATATTGTTTTTATTCAATAAATATTGCCCCATCATATACTTCTTTCTTTTTGTTTTAAAATATCATAATCTTAACTAATAATTAGAAGTTTTAAAAAAATGAGCTTTTCATTACATATCTATTATCAGAAGTGGGATCGGAACCTAATTTCTTTTTACATTTCTCATTTTTTTTTCTGTTAACTTTTAAGATGGATCCTGCCGTAATAGAAAACCTGCTGAAATCCGTGATGCTGTTACTGGTAACCGCGGTGAAGATGATGTGGTGCTGCCACCGTTTGATCCAGAGAAAAACGACAACGGTGCTGAAAGCTGGTGCAACAACATCAACACCATAGCCAAGGACCGTGGATGGAGCGGCGTTACTACTGTCAGCAAAGCCGGTAAGGCCCTTAAGGGCTCTGCTCTGTTATGGTTTGAAACCTGGGACCCAGATGAGGGTAGAACATGGGAGAACTTTAAAAAATGTATCAAAGATCTGTACCCGGAGAAAAAGAACTTGTCGGAAAAACTTTCAAAAGCTGTACTTTACACCTCAGACGCAGCAGAAACTTATTGTGAATACGCTAGGGAAAAGCTAAGGTTATTAAGAAATACTAAAGTTACATTTTCTAAAGGACAGTTAGTCGAGCTTGTTTGTGGAAGTATATCAGATATTAATATTAGGATGGCATCGTTTAACAGCCGTGTTAACAGTACATCGGAACTAATATCTCTTTTTACAAGCTATAGTAAAACCCCTAGAAAACGCCCATCCGAAACTAGTAACGTACCCTTGGCTACTAAGCGTCTTAAGCCTGAAAATCCAAACTCTTCTAAACCCATTTGTTTTCTGTGTAATAAAACTGGTCATGTTAAATCTCAGTGCTTCAGAAATAAAAACCAAGATACCCCAAATTCTGAAACGCCTAAGATTCAATGTTCTTACTGCAAAAAGGCTGGTCATGATGAATCAGTTTGCTTCTTTAAAAAAGGAGACACAAAATCTTTTGGATAAGATGGTTTTACCAAATACTGCATACTCAAACCACTTACTCTTAACGGTCAATAATTAGTCCCAATTCTGTGATAGTAACTGATAGAGGCACTAATTTCACTTCTGATCACGTACGATCACTTCTTAGAGATATGCAAATAAATCACCATATGATAGCCACGGGTACTCCTAGAAGCAATGGCCAAGCCGAAAAATATGTTGGTACTATAATTAATATGCTAACCACTACTGTTAACGATTCTTCAGAATGGCCAAGCGTTTTGTGGAAATATACCTCCATTACAGGCTCGCCTAGACGAAATACAGGATAATGATTCCGTTCAAAACATTGATGCTGAAGCTGATAGGGACTTGGCTAAGCAAAATCTTAGAGGCTGCAGAAAAATATAAAAAACGATTTGATAGATTATTATTATTCCTTTGTTATTCATACTAATTATTGTATAAGTTGCTAGATTTTACTTTATGCAATTATTTGTTTTTCTTTTACCTTTTGTAAATTAATTATATCATTGTTATTAATTATGTTTGTTAATTTAGTAAAATATTCGAGCTAATTAAATTTTTCAGTATCTAATTTGTGTTCAATTATCATGAGATGTTCAAAATGGCATAAACAAAACAATATTTACATTAGATACTGCTGGTCAGTCACTGCCCTGATATCTTTCTGAAATTCACGCGCAGCAGGTGATAGGACTGATATGTCAAGGCCAGAGGCTATTGTATGAAGTGTGAGACTTTTTGAAAAAGATTATAATTAGCTTGGTACTTCGAGAGCGAAGTACAGGTCAGTCTGGCCGTGATAGATTATTTAAATAATTTCAGTTTGAATAAATCACTTCTCTTTTTAATTGAACACAAATAGAGACACACCTATGTTAACTATAACCTTGTTTACATTTGACACACAATTCCTCATCAGAATATTATCAGTAATTGTTAAAAATACTGTTCTTTTGTGTATATGACATGTTTAAGTTGTTATTTACAAGATAATGTGACCTATTTACTGATTAATTACATAAGAAAAAGAAAAAGTAATAATAATTGTTTGGTGATTATGTTTTCATCAGTATGTGTACCGCTGGTCGGCCTTCTATTTGGTGTCAGCTATCTCACCGGCAGCGGGTGAATGTGGCTGGCATGTCTATGTAGTTGGCAATTAAATCCGCTGGTCGGCCTTCTATTTGGTGTCAGCTATCTCACCGGCAGCGGGTGAATGTGGCTGGCATGTCTATGTAGTTGGCAATTAAATCCGCTGGTCGGCCTTCTATTTGGTGTCAGCTATCTCACCGGCAGCGGGTGAATGTGGCTGGCATGTCTATGTAGTTGGCAAATATTCGCTGTTACCTATTTGTTTGGTGGTGGTCTATCTCAATGACAGCGAATTGAAGGGGACCACCATGTCTATGCAAGTAGATGAGAATAACAAAATTATTACTTATTGATGAAAACATAGTCAAATTTTAGTGGTATATCCATGTGCAATGAGAATAGAACTTGATTTATAAAACGTGTAACAAATAATATCTAATGCTTCGAGGACGAAGCACTGTCAGTATGGCCGTGTTAGCATAATTAGTATATAACTATGTGTATACATATTGGTATTTAAAGTTGTGTATCATTGTTATTCATTTTTTAAACTTAAACCAGTAAACAATATCGTCGTTCGTTAATTTAAAATTAAGAGGGTAAAACTTGTTTGTCACCGCCTATAAAAACGAGTGTTCCGACCGGCTTTACTCACTTTTGATCCAGTCGTTGAACGGTGCGGAGCTCTCTGAGATTATTATAAGATAAGTATCTTGTGATTGTTATTGCTATGTAGAAGTTTATTAAAAAGTTGTTATTATGAATATTTAAAATATGCTATTATATTGTGTGTTACATATTAAATTATGTATTTTGTAGATATAGAATATTAAATTATGTAAGTCTGTTTAAATTGTGTAATTTATAGATCATTATTATTAAATGATGGTATAAATCAAGTAAATATATATATAATATTGTTTTTATTCAATAAATATTGCCCCATCATATACTTCTTTCTTTTTGTTTTAAAATATCATAATCTTAACTAATAATTAGAAGTTTTAAAAAAATGAGCTTTTCATTACATATCTATTACGCGCATTACGCTCTTTTTAATTATGGCTCCTTCCCCCGTCTCCCCCACTCGTCACCCCCCCGATACTCCCCTGTTCCCGTCTGTTGTCAACTACTTTTATTTAATTGTAATGGATCTATCGTTTGTCTGCATGCCAGTTAAGCACTTTTATTTCAACGTTATGCATGCTAGCACTTACTTTTAATTAAAATTGTAAAATGCGTGCTTCTTTTTCATAATTTATTTTCTTGATTGACCATAAAAGTTGCAAACAGTTCATGTGAAGCAAATAACGATGAAAATGATGGTCATAAATGACATAACATTTAACAAGTCATAATGATGATGAATACAAACAACGATTAATTTTATTTATGAACGTAATTTGTTATTTTTAACAATCCTGATTTTATCTCCATTTAAAACTACAACGTTGAAAAATGCGACATTATCTGAACAGGCGCAGTAAAACATCATATTAATTATAAACTCCGCAAATAAAAACTTGTAGGCATTATTAATAAATAAAATTAATTACCATTTTTTAGTACTAAGTCGGCGGGATAAGGTACAGACAGATACCATCGACCACAGTTTCTCGGTAAAACTTCTCTCGGTGCACGATAAACGCACTATAGCTTTAATTATAAAATTGTCCCTTTAAAAAAATACAAAATGTAATAAAAAATAGAGATGGTGGCAAAAAAGCTTTACGCGTAGGCTCGCACCTGCCAATGGCGCGTCCAGATACGCCGTTTATATTTAGAAACCACTTTATTTAACTCACCGCCGAGCTTAAAGCTCCCGATAAAAAGGTTAACTTAGTGCACTTGCGGTGCATCGTTTATTAAGAACCATTTACTTTTCGCCCATGATTGTATCAATCGGAGGCGGCGACCGCACTAGTGCTGCGTAAATACTGTACCTATAGTAATTCTGAAAAAAAAGTTTAAATTCTCAATTCAAATATCAGTGTGGATAAATAGAAAAAAAACCTTTTTTTTTTAAATACGAAGGCAAAGTATCAAGATGGTTGTTAGGTATGCGTTATCAGGTACGTTAAGTTGTACGAGGAGATAGTGTACGGCCTCGCGAGCGGGTTCAGTATACGACGGGCCTGCTTAGAGAGAGCTCGCGCGTTGAACTCTTTTGCACTTCGGAGTGCTACGAAATCTACCATTTTCAACCGTATTGAAGTTTCTTTTGTTGAAAGAATATTTACTTTTCAGTCTGTAGTGGAACTGGAATTTTAATATGTGAATAGTGTTGTGTCTGTCTGGATTTTTATAAATTGTGACATTTGTAAATATATATTTTTGGTGCAGTCGAAATTAATTCGAAAAGGTGAGTGACATTTTAACTGTATTGTAACGAGTTTTAAACTAATTATAATTTTTCTGGTTTTATAAACGTATTTAAGTATATACACTGCTGTAGGTAATCCCTCAGTAGTCCTATAATATTGACATTAGCTGTTGCGTGATGGGAGGCAGTTAATAAGTATAATTTGCGAGGATAAGAATACATCAGGTAGATAACCGGATGCCTGGCTATCCTGTTTTGTCAATTATCCTTCAGGTTTCTAGGAAGTTGTGAAGGATGTCCGTGTCTTGTGTTATTATGGCGTAGATGTGAATATAAAATGACTTCTTAATGTATTTTGTAACGAATGAATATTCAAATCAATTTGATTATATAAATGGTGCGGTTTAGGAAAACCTTTTATTTGCTCTAAAATTTATTTTATGTAAGCTGACATTTATTTTAAGTATCAATTTGGTACGATGATTTGAGCTTTTTAAAGTTCAGCTCTATTGAGTTTCCCCGGTATCAGGGACATACTAAGGTAATTGTACTACTTACTATATGAACTTTAATTTCAGTGATAAATTACTTCGCTTTGTTAAATAATAATAATAACAAAACCGTTACCTATTTAAATTGGAATGCGTATTGGCCTTCGATGCAAACAGTTTGATCAAATAGGAAACAATAGTATCGAAGGAACGTGATAACATTCGAATTTTAATTTCAAAACGAATGAATACGTATCGAAAAACTAAACTAAAAATCTGAAATCAATTTATTAAAAGCTACTAAAGTTAATGAAATGGAATATACCTTTGGACAACAGTGTTTGTTTCTAGCATACATTTTGATGTGCTTAGAATTTTCTTGATAATTTCAATATGAAAAACTTTAATTTTTGTTCACTGTTACAGAAATAACTTAACTTGAAATGATCAAAAAAAATGTTTTTATAAACACCCATTCATTCATTTGTGTAAACCCGAACAACATTCAAACTTACCTAATGTTACGACTAAAAACTCAATGTACCTAACAGCGAATTACTTTTACAAACAATATAAACTAAAGTAGTGTTTACAAAAATTACGCGACTTTAACATCCAACATGAAAGAAATGTTAGCGAGTGGCGAGTTATTTCGAAAGCGAAGCACTGGCGTGGACCTGCATTCTTGCATCTTGGATCTTGTCGGACCGGCGGGCGAGGAGTGCGGGGAGGGGGAGGGCGAGACGTCCTTAAGGGCCATCTCTTGTATTGACAAAAGAGAATATTAGGATTGCAAGCTCCTATGTCTGTCTCTGAAGTCGCCTCCTAAGTTTGGGGCTCATGAATCAATCCTGATGCAAGTGGTTGCAATTAGTTGAAACTTGAAAGAAAACTTGTTAAAAGACCTTATCCCAAGGTCTTATAAATTAAACCCACGTTTATTCGTTCGATATAATTTTATTTTCGGATCAAACTAGACAAAAAAAAGATGTTTGGGAAAAGCTTGCGGTAATGCGGGGTCGAACCTAATATCATTGCTACATTTTTCGTCGAGTTTCAAAATAGGTTCTGTAAGTTTTTTTAGAATACTAAACAATGTTTAAAACATTTCAGATTGTTCTGTGAAAAACCATGTTCACAGATAATTGTTTCATACCAATAAGAAGGTAATTTTCCGATTCCCATTTCATGTCATGGGTCCACTTATCGACTTTCACAAGACACATACTTACTAATAGAGAAATAAATTTCAGAAAGTAGTTTGCAGACGTTATAATAATTTACAATTGCACAAATTATACGACACCAGGTTGTAAAACTTTAGAACCTCTGATTTGGTGCTAAAAGAAATTAACATGAATGAGCGCAGTTGCGTTCGAGCAAGTTTTGATTCAATTATTTGTTATATAATTCTGTATTTTATGAGATAAATGGGCGTATCGATCCAAGATGTCTTATGTAGGCATTATAAATAAAATATTCTCTGTGAAAGTAAATAAAATATTATAGAAAATACACAGTATATAATAATAATAATACGAGCCTGAAATTGTCCCACAGCAGGGCAGAAGCCTCTTCTCATTCAAAGAAGACACGAGCATTGATAACCACGCTTGCTCGGGTTGGTAATTTCAGACTTATATTGACTATAAGTCCACGTTTCCTCACCTTGTTTGTATATTATGTTTCCTTTGTATCGACTACATTCAAACCAAGAAAGTAACTAAGTGCTTGACTCTAGATAACTCGTGAACTGAATTAAATGTGAACAGATGTTCTAACCTGGATATCTAAATGCCATGAAGAGACAAAGCTTGTTGTAGTTAATAACAAAATTGCACATGGATGACACAAAGGAGGTTTCGGCCGCATTTGTTAGTAGGTTCTTCGTTTTATCTGGAAAACTGCGGATTTGTTTTAGTCTTTACGGAATCGAAGTTCTGTTTTGCAGTCTGCGAATAGCAATCACCATAAAAAATTGAAACTGGAACAGATTTTGTTTCCTTTAAGCCGTCAGATAAGTTAACTGGGACGAAGTGATGAAACAGGCCATAGTTCCCTTAAAAAAAATTACTTGTTGTGTCGACGCTTGTGTGTAAATAATTACTTAATTAAATTAACGAGCTAACAGTACAGGCTGTGCCTTAAGTGAATCTCCTTTGTGCTGATTTACCAAAGGGCAGTTACGCTGAAGTTCTGCGATATTTTCGGTTAAATGCTTGCTTAGGTACTAGAGTAAAATAAATATTAAATCCATCAACTATTAAATCAATTGTGTTTTTTAATAAAATGGTGGTTGTAACGTTCATACGGTATTATAGTGCCCATGCCTATGTGTCCTATTCAATGTCATTGATGTAAAAAATAACTTTTGGAAAAAGGGTCCAAAATCTAACACACAACATAGCATTTGATTCGTTTTCAATCTTCGTAAGTATGACCATGTATCCGCGCATCGATTGCTTTTAAAATGGTTACCCATTCGTCAGCGCAGAGAGTTGAGGGCTCTGTCTATGTTGTTTACTATACTCGACAAACCCACTGAACAACTCCTTCTTACCTGACTTCCCATGTTCAATACTTATGCTCTGCCCATAATAAAAATCTTCGTTCCACCAACAATCGTCTTCTACGATGTCCTTCTCACCGCTCTGGTTTCATTCACTCTTCTTTCTTCGTCCAGGCTGTCTTTCTTTGGAATGCGCTCCCTCTGAACATCAAGACAGCAACCAGTCGGTTATCTTTTAAAGTGAAGGCACGTGAACATATTCATAAGAAGTTGGCAGAATCATCCCAGCGCTGATTTGCAGGATTCGTTTTCTCGTTTACCTATAGTTATTTCTCCTGACTAAGTTAATTTTGTTTATATGTATGTATGTATTAGCATTTATTCCTTTTCGAGTTATCAATCAATTATGTTGCATCTGCCATATTTTGTCTCTGGATCACCTTAAGGTTGACTGGTAGAAAATGCCTCAGGTATTAAATCCGCCTTTGTACAGTATTTTTTTACTTGTGCATAAAGTTATAATGAATAAATAAATAATCCCCGAATAGTTAGGCAGAGGTACCTATAGTTCACCCATATTACGGCAGTTATGTCTAAGTCCAGCCTATTGTTGTCCCATTGCAGGGTAAATGCCTCTAGTCATAGGCAAAAGGCACGATCATTGGTTACCACACTTGTTCAAGACGGGTTGGCGATATAAGTCCAGATTTCCTCGCAATGTTTTCTTTCACCGATGTCAATAATGTCCAAAATAATCTGAGAAAGAATTGAAAAGTCACATTGGTACTTGTCCGGATTTGAACTCACAATCTCACGCATGAGAGTCGAGGCCTTAACCAATAGTATGTCTAAATTCTAAAATTGCCAAGATGGATTAATGGCCCTTCCTTCTCTTTATGGACACGCACCGCCATTCGCCTTTACACCGCCGCGAAATTAATGACTACGCTGTTTATCAAATTCGCCAATGATTTTATATCATCACACCTTAGAGAGAAACTATAAAATAGCGATGAAAATGACACCTTTTATCTTTAAAATTATCTAACAATGACATCAGTAAGTAACAATATGATTTTATGTACATGCGCAAAACTAAAGAAATCTCAGAATAGTGAATAGTGCATGCAGTTTCACAACTTTCTTTAGGAACAGTGGAAACTCGTAAAACTATAACTCTGCGGTGACTCTATGGTTCTTGAAAGTTAGGCGTTTGAGCACGTAGGTCTTAACTCTTATGTAATTTCTTGTTGCCTGCTGAAACAGGTGATATGTGCCATGACAGTGCGACAGTGAAATAAATGTCTACATAACTTCTGTTGAGGAATTATTCATGATGAAGATAAACCTTCTGCTTGTTCTTTCATAGAAGCAATTGCTGTTCGAGAATAGCCAGTCATTTTTTAATGAGGCTGAATGCCAAAGGCTGCAGCGGGCTTTTTAATGCAACCTAAGAAAAGATAGAAAGAAAATACGTTTATTTGCGGTAAATATGACGCAAAGAAAAAACAAAACACGAGAATAACAAATTGGAGGAAAATTTGCGTCACATCCACGCAAAACGGCCATCACTCAGCATAATGCTGCGACCCTATGCGAGACAGAGCCCCAGCGCTGTTGATGACATCAACCCCTTCTGAAGTTGTTATAAATAAAGCCTAATAACAAAGCTTGATGTCATGATTGTGAGGGACGCTAAAATGCTGATCAAACAGTAATGTTGTATATTATTTTAATGAAACAAATCATTAATCACAGTTTGAAAACACAAAGCACTTGTATGACACATGTCCACAATGTACCTAAAAAACGTAAAATGAAAGCCAATAAAATTGTCAGTAACAGTCTGTACAACATCTCGCCGACGATGTGATAATGACCGTTGACGCGGCATGACGTTGCTTGACAGCGGATTACGTAACCATAGACAAAAACGAACGAATTGCTTGCCTCGCGACTCGCACCCGCTCTAGAGATAGAAGAAAGTTACACAATAAACTTTATTTGCTTTTAAACCTCTTTGATAGCTCAATGATCGATTGCGTTTTGTTTCGTTGACATAGAAAGTCTTGAAGACTTATTTTGAGTATCTATATTCGTTTCAAACAAGTGTTCTGTTTTTAAACATAACATAACATCACGTAATCCATCCATCCAGAAATCTCCAAAGGGTTAGGCAGAGGTGTACCTATTAGTACACCTACATTTCGCCGGTTATGTTTAAGTCCCATATTACAGCAGGCGAGCCTATTCCCATCACCGGGCACGAATCCAGACTACTGACTGCTACTGAGAAAATCTAGACAGAATAACCCAATAAAACCTTGCCCGACCTGGGAATCAAACCCAGGACCTGTTGCTCTACTAGACTAACGTCAGTTTTTTAATTAAGTTGTAATATTTTGAAGAGCCCCCTATTACATGGGACTTAAACATAACTGGCGTAATGTAGGTGTACGAGAGGTACTTACACCCCTGCCTAACTCTTCTGGGAATACAGGCTTGATGTTATTTAGAAGAGTTAGATAAAACATAATATACATTATGGTGTATTAAGTTTTCTATACATGTTATATTACGTATTAGAAAACGTTGGCATAATTAACAATAACCATTGTTGTCAAACTTCCTACCGTGTGATGTTTCAAATTAAAACTCGGGTTTGCAAAATAATATGGTCTGTACCTCCTTAAGTAGTTTGAATCAGTCTTCTTATTCTTTCTGTGTGGTTAGTGACTAGCCTGGTGTCAAAGTTTAAAAGCCGTCCATGGGCCTCTGACTTGGCTTCACATGCCGTCGAGAAATATCTCTCAGGCCGGTTTCTTCACGATGTTTTCCTTCCTTTTAAAGCAAGTGATAATGATACAAAAAAAGCACATAATAAGAAAAAAAAGTCTGAGGTTTGGATCGGTAGTATGTTCTATAAGTATCATCGGTTATTTTGAGGTTCATGGCCATGTAAAAATAATGGTAATAGGCAATTTGTCTACTGTCTATTCTGATGAATCATAGATTTTGGCCAATTTAATATGGTGTATAATCTCACAGAAAATAAAGAAGCCATAGTGATTTGTCTATGTTAGAGATACTTGTCTATTTTTTTTTCAGTCGTTATGTTTAATAATTGCTGTTTAGTTTTATGACTTCATCAGAATTATAACAGCAGTTCGATCATAGATAATAAATATCAAACAGTGTGACGTAACATTTTAATCACATTTATTTCACCTAATAGAAATCGATTTGAGAATTTCAATCTTAAGTTATGGATAGCCATATTTATTAGAATCGGCAAAATTAATTTGATGAAAGGCTTAACGTCTATAATTATAGGATAAAGGTTTTATTTAAATGAATAAAACATTTTATGTAATAGTGTTTCCATGTTATGATTAATTAAAATTAAAATAGACATAACTTTTCTTTATGCTGGTCGTGGCAGGAATACTAATGTTGTCATTTTGATTAATATCAACGAAACGTGGTATGAATATTATTTTAGAGAAATTTAAAAAAGCGGAAACTATTTAATTTCTTTGTTATATTATGTAGTGTTAATCCTTCATGAACTCTATGAATTTTTATTTACATAATTGTGTTAAAAGACAGAAATAAAAGAGTTTAGATCACTGCGTAGGCATTGAGTAGAAACCTTTTTGGCAAAATCTTGGTATACAAACTTTATTAAGGTTTCAGAGACTAGATAGTCCTTGAAATTGTTGCATAACCAATTATACGGCACTTTTTAAGTACTTTAATTTTGCGATGTAGTATATTTTCGGGCATTTTATAAACTTAACATAAATAGGGTAGGAGGTACTCCTTTGATCTCCTTCATTAAGCTCCAGAACTCACAGAAAGATAGTCATCTAAATATAATTCAAGCACGAAGTTACACAGCAAAAAACGCGTAATAAGCGTAAATTATATTAAAAACGCTTATAATTGGCCGTCACCTGGCCTTGAATGGACGGCGGTCAACGAACGGAGAAAGGTACATGGCTGATGATGTTACGTAAAAGTAAACAAGTTAGAAAATAACTTCGGTTACGATTAAGCTTCGTGCAGACTAGCGCGACGCGACAGCGCGACGCGACACCGGTTATTGTTATACCGTGAAGTTTTTTTAGAAATTGTATTGTTCGAGTCGCGTCGCGCCGTCGCGTCGCGCTGGTCTGTACGAGCCTTTTTTGTGTTAGGCAGTCATATTTTGAGGGCACATTGCTTTTGAATGAACGATAAAACGGAGAAAGCAAAATTGCGGGGGAGTATGTAAATGTACCTAGGTACTCGTAAGATTTTTAGAGATACCTACGCATTAGCGTTTCAAGTTGTAATTATGAAATTATAGCGTTTAATTTTTTTATTGCTTCGAATATATTTTATAAATTCGGTCTCACTACAGGCGTTGCCAAAAGTATAGTGATTGTTTTAGCAAAATATTTGATCATAGTTAAATCAATTTTATTGATCGAGCTGTTTCATAATTTTATTTTGAAATATTTATTAGAGACTAGCTGTTGCCCGCGATTTCGTGTGCGGTCCAGGATGAAAAGTAGTCTAGGTCCTTCTTCAGGTTCCAAGCTACCTATTTGTCAAATTTCATCCAAATTCGTTCAGCTGTTTTAGCGTGTAAGCGTAACAAACAGACAAACTCACTTTCGCATTTATATTATTAGTTAGGATAGTCTTTGCCATAATGCGTTTCGCCGGTACAGACTACAGAACAGTCATTTCCGTTCTTTTTTTTGTGCATTCTTAAACTTCGTAAACAATCTCGCAATTTCTACATATTAAACTAAATAGGCATGTCAATAAAAAAGTTTCTTCTCTGTAGACGAGGTCCATTACAGCAGTCATTTCGTTCGTACGTGTCTAATAAAGAAATACAATTTGTAACACAATAAGTAACGTTCGGCCTCCATGTCAATATGAGTCAGTAAATAAAAGAAAGGTTGATAATATTTTAGCGGGTATATTGCGTATCCAATTGAATGGCAGACGTAGGTACGAACACATTGTTTCGTTATTGTAACATTATTTTTTTTTCAACAAAAAAAAATGTTTCTTGTTATGTTTTTAATACTTTTATTTCAGTTTGTATCAAAAAACATTTTTTTTTTATACAAACAACTAAAACTATTAAAAAAAAAAAAACTTTTTCGATTTTAATATATCATTAATAAGCCTACCCTGAAATCAAGACTATTTTGGGATGAAGGTCTCTGTGAAATACGGAGAACACTAGACACATTGAAACATTTTTTTATTATTTTAATAGTTTTAGTTCAGCTTGTATAAAATAAGTTGTTAAAAAAAAAATGTTTTTAAAATATATCGTAAATAAGCCTACCCTGAAATCAAGACTATTTTGGGATGAAGGTCTCTGTGAAATACGGAGAACACTAGACACATTGTAACATTTTTTTATTTTTTTAATAGTTTTAGTTCAGCTTGTATAAAATAAGTTGTTAAAAAAAAAAAGTTTTTAAAATATATCGTGAATAAGCCTACCCTGAAATCAAGACTATTTTGGGATGAAGGTCTCTGTGAAATACGGAGAACATTAGACACATAAAAACATTTCACCTGAGCTTAACGAAAAAAAAAACATCTAAGCTCTTTCAGGGCTCATTACATAACCAAACCTTAATATATCCCACGTCAGGCGCGAAAGGCACTGTGATATCGTTACAAACGTATATTATCACGTAATTGCAGAGTTTAGTTCGAGCGATATAGGGTTAGATCGTATCTCCCTGATGTATAGGGATGCGATGCCCCCAAGCCGACGCTTATCGATAATACTGCCTCCGACTTCGCTGATTACGTATGAGAATAACGCATTATCGATATTCACAATGCTGTCTCTCGTTACGAAGCTAGTAGTTACCCCTGAGATAAGCAGCCACCATTCATCTGTAATAACGTTTACGCTTAGCGAATGTGTCAATTAAATCCTTAGCAAGATTTAGACTCCCGCGCCGTTGTTATCTTGATATTGTAGATAGAAATACGTAACTTTCGATTTAACTCGAGAAATTGTTCGGTGGAGAGTATAGTGATGTCTGTTGATTAGCCTCGGTTGTCTAAGTTTTGCTATCTAGTCTAAAACTTCGAAAATACTGTCTCAAATACATCAATAAGTAATTATGTGGCTGATGGACGATGGTATAAAATGATTAAGTTATTTATTGAGAAGCTGACAGTGGTGGTGCATAAAATACGGGCGGTATTCTGTGCACTAAAAGGCCAACATCGGGGCCAGTTTTTTTTTAAAGTAACTTTTAAACACAAACTGATTTCTAAACCGTCTGCAGCAAAATGAAGTCGTTTTCTATTTTTGAAAACAATCTCCCTGTGTTTTTGTAACTTAAGACATCGTTAAAATAGTTTTAAAACCGAAAAAGTAAAAAAAGCGGTCGCAGACGAGAGCTGGCTTCGAGATTCGGATAATAGTTATATTAAACTTGATTCCCCCAGTTTCCGCGGCACGTTTCCCATAACAAATCGCGGTTCACACGTATTAACAGCTTTTTGTTGAACTTTGGGGGTACCTACATGTTTTTTTCTATGTCTATGGTCAATGTATCGTATAAGCTAGCTGTACAAGAATTTCTTGGCGCTTGGCCAAAATTTGGAACCAACGCCGCCATCTTGTTTCTTTGGTACATTTCACAGAAAAAATGCATAAATGTTTACCAACAGCACCGTTAACTTCATTCGAACGCTAAATATCCTTATAGTAGTGTTTATCTACTCGTATGTAGCTTTCAGCATATTTCTGATTACAGTTACTTCTATCTGAATATACGAAAGCCTAGACGTCCTCCACACTATGGCAGTTTTTTCTATCGGAGCTGTTTCGTTTTATACCTATGTTTTATATCATCTTGTGTCTGGTCTGTCTTCACACCGTCATCTTATCTTACGGCAAGACAAGCCCCTCTCTACTTTAACCTAATGATCCGAACAATTTCAACTTTGCCATCCATATCATCGAATCTTTTCTATTCGAAATTCAAAGTTTCGAATGTATTGCAAACAAACAAAAAAGCGTTGCCCAAACATTTAGTAGGCGTGCGAGAAAGTTACTCGTGTAAGAGATTGCTATCTCGGTGGGTGTCATAGGTAAGTGCCTCAGATACTATCGTCCGTTGCGTTGCACGTTGCGTTGCCATCATCGATCAAGTTGCATAACAAAGCGATAACGTTTAGCTTAATGTGTCTATTATTAATTTTGGTTTATATAATACGGCTATTGAAGACACAAAGGGGATTCGAATTGGATTCGTTGATTTATTGCGATAATTACTGGTCTATTATGTCATGTATAAATTCGTGAAGTTTGTCACGTTTAATTGATTTAGCACTGTATTGCAAATTTTAATAAAGCATATTGATTAGAACAGCAAACAGGAGAACAGTACTTTTGTAATCTCAAAAGTCTGATGTTCACTATCGAAAACATAAACTAACTTCTCAATAACACATTGTACTATCGAGACAAAACAAAAGACGATCAATTTCTAACCAACCAATACTCGTTACAATTAGATGTTAGAGAAAACACGATCGCTCCACAAGTCGTCGGCTCGAAAAACAAAAGGCATGGAAGCGTTCGCCACGGTTGATTAGCCCCCGGAGCGAGCGATGTTACCACAGGGACGCGACTTATTGCGTTTGTAACTCAACCTAAGCAGCGCACGGGTTGAAAGAAACGCCTATGAGTGTGAAGTGAGGGTTGGATAGTGTAATCGTTGGTAATCCAATGAGATGTTTTGCGGCGTCGGAGTTGAGAATATGTGGTTGGTCCGACTAATAGAGGGTCCTGAAAATCTGATATTGAAGCTACAGATTTCATAAACGTTTCAAAAACTTGTCGCATAAATACTTAAATCAGCCTTTCTTTCATAAATTGATCACTCATTATCGGTATGACGGAAAAGTGCTGGGCGCATAAATATCTATTATAGTCATTTTATTTGTACCAATTGAGATTTATTGGGATCGGCCTAGCCAGAAAAGAGAGCATTTCCTCATTGTAAGCAATATTATTGTTCACAAAATATTAGCTTAGCTTTTCTCATAGCTACGTCGTACGCTAACGATACTTTCCTCCGCTATCATAACTCCCAATTGAGGGGCTCAGTGGGCGTCACGTCACGCCAAGTGCCATTCTGCGTATTGAAGCAGCGCCGGTAGTTCATGCCATGACACAGCATTCTCGATCACGTTCCAAATTCGATTTGATTTAGTTTTTTATCAGCCAGTAACTTGCGAAGAATCTTGGCTGCTTCGTAATTTGTCAAATTTCGAATGTATACGGACTTTATGATGATTTTTTATGTTACGTTTTTTGGCTGTGATGGCCAGTGACAGTAAGTTTATGTATTGTTCCTGATTCTTTGAAGATCAGATTTAAAGCTTATGTGAGCCAGGCTTTGTGTCTGATTTACTGTTTCCTCTTAAATGCAAATAAGAAAATAACTGGATATTTCTTCGATTTTATACATCTCCCCTCTATCATTGTTTCGGGGTCAATTGCAAGACTGTTAAGGCTTGTGCAGACCAGCGCGACGCGACGGCGCGACGCGACACGAACAATACAATTTCTAAAAAAACTTCACGGTATAACAATAACCGGTGTCGCGTCGCGCTGTCGCGTCGCACTAGTCTGCACGAAGCTTTATGTTATGGCCTTGCATAATATGCCTTGATTGTAGGTGTAGCCCGGATTGTATCATAAAATAATTCTACGTAAATCATCTTTAAAACGGCCTCACTTTGAGAATCTTAAACAATGGGTTGTTTTCTAATTAATAGGTAGAGAATTGAAGTGGAACATATTTTCATTGAATTATATAATAAAAGCGAAACCCAAAACTATTGTGAAACGTACCTTTAAGGTACCAGTCCACTATTGGTTTCTAGTATTTTTTATGAAATACCGTGTCGCTAACCATGGAAGGTATTTCATAGAAATACATAGAAACCAGTAGTGTCGCGACGACACGTCGCCTGCTGCTGCTGCTGCTTGCAGTCGGCTACGGACTTGTACCTTCAGGTAGTTTTTACTTAGCTAAGCGGGCTTATAAGGGCTTATTTCGGAAGGCATTTTTAGGAAATAAGACCGATCATAGGAGTTTCAGTAAAGAATACGTTTAGACTTTAAACTGATTTTTTCTTAACTTTCTGAGCCTTCTTAAATGTCAAGAAAAGTGTGAAAAACGACAGTCTCATTTATGTATATACTATATATTTGATTATTTTAAAAGAACCACTAATTTAAATAAATAAAACAGGAAGTTATGTCCTTAATCATAATTATATTAGTATTTTTTCTAAACAGTTTTTTTGATGCAGTGAGAATGTTCCATCTTCAAATTCCAATCCAATGCCAAGAGTTCGAGGTTCGTCTCGTGACCCTGTCCACTCACCGCGTACATTATTTTAATTAACCGCAATCAAGTCCAACATATTATGAGTTTAATGTGCTCTTCATAGTTCAAAGGTTAAAAACATTACAAGCTTTATTTACAAATGGTTATTCATTCATTTATGCTGGTTATTCGTGCTAACTTCCTCGCATGGCTTTTTTCAGCATTATAAAAACTTAACCTAGGTATACCTATTTAAAATACGCCATACTATTAAGCTCAGTAGCATAAACCACAGTTTTTAGGACAATTATATCAGACTGTAAAAAAATGCATTGTATATTCTTGTACCTACAGTCATCGAAATACCGTGAACTTTATTAGTATCTTATTTGAACCTCCCTGATCGTATGTATCTTGATATCTAGAAACTGGGTGTCAGTTAGGTAGTAGCTCCATCTTTACTGTTATTTATTTATTATTATAATATAATCTTTATTTATATAAAACAGATTGTAGTACATGTAACAGTTTTCACAATGTGGGTAGTGTAATATCTCTGGCAATCAAGTGGGTGACATGCTGATCTCCTTGCTAGGCTATGAAATAGCCTGTATTAAGGAGTAACAGTGCCGATCCCCTCTAATTGTATTACTACAATTTTATATTTATAAGTTTTTTTTTATACAGAAAATAGTGCGCGAGCGCTTTTGTGTGTGTGTGCGTGATTATAAAGAGGTTTTGTAAGTTTGTATGTAGGGGTAATCTCCGGAACTACCAGTTGGATTTGAAATAATATTTTTGCATTGGATAACCCAATTCTTGAGGAAGGCTATAGAAGGCTCGCGGAAGAAGACGCGGGCAGAAGCTAGTATAAAATATTGGTTTTCAGCTGATTCCGGTTAAACTGGAAGCCTACCCCAACATAGTTGGGAAAAGGCTAGGCAGATTGATTGATATTCTTGTACTGACGGTCACCGAAATAGTAACTTATTTGTACCTCCTTGACATCGCAACGCCCAGTTCGCCACGTTTCGCTAACCGACACCAATAAAGACAAATTAAACCGTGCAACAGTCGAGAGAGCGGTCATCTATCGGAACGAACTTCGTGTTCATTAGCAAGAGAGCTTTGTATCAGTGAATGGCTATCATTTTTTATAACCCCTTCTTTCGATATGGCCCGCTATAATGATAGCCGGCCATATCGAATCACCGAGTTCTCGATTAACTATATTAAGTTTCTCGCGATAATAACGGGCTTTTGTTTGAACTGCTAGCAATTATTGATGTGTTGAATTATTTTTGCGTTAGATTTAGAAGTGATAGTAGAGATCGAATTTATTATAAAGTAGTTTGTGTAATCGTTTGTGTTGTGAAAATATTTCAAATAATTTGAAATTTTATAGGAGGGATTGGTCCATTTTGGCTCAGGATCGAGTTGAGTGCAAAAAGGGAAAGGGAGGCCTATGCCCTTCAGTGGCACAGTGGGCTATGGTATGGTATGGTAATGGTATGTTTTTCCAATCTACCAGGTTAGCTTAGAGTTAAGGACTGTACGTAATAAGTTTAAGAAAAGTCGATTGACGTTAGAATCATCAAAATCGGCCCACGCGTTTGGCCTCTCGGGTTCCACAAAGGAACAAACATGCATACATTATATAGGCTGACAAACAATAGTATGTTTTTCCAATCTACCAGGTTAGCTAAGATTTAAGCACTGAACGTAATAAGTTTAAGAAAAATCGTTTGACGTTAGAATCATCAAAATCGGCCCAAGCGCGCTTGGGCCGATTTTTTTTGATTTTTTTTTCGGTTGGCCTCTAGAGTGCCACCAAGGAACAAACATGCATACATTATATAGGCTGACAAACACATTACCCTCTTTTGCGTCGCGCATTCGGGTAAAAAAGCAATAAAAGATAAATGATACACTAAAACATCGAAAGTGTAACAAATGTACCCTTAGAACAATACAATAATTTCTCCCGTAAAACTGTGACCCCGTTTCCGAGAACACGCAAGTTATAAAAAATATGTAGGAAACGCTCTGAAACCATGAAATTAATTTCACATGTAACTAAACAGAACTCTGAACGAGACTGGCCAATCAGCGAGACGTATTTGCCCGACTATTGACGAAAACTGACGTAAGAAACCGAGTTTTGAAAATAGCATACATAGTGCTACTTTTTTGATGCTAATTGGAATGAGCTAATAGAAGAATGGTGTTGCCAGTGAAAGCGAATTACATAATGTTAATTTGTACACACACTGACTAATCATTAAAAAAAAGGTATTTGGTCGTATTATAAAAATAATTAAAAACTGTATTGAAATTATCAGTGCCGTTGATCAAATACCGGATAAGTTTTTAAATTTGTTAACACATTTTTTGCATAATTAAAACACATTTGAATGAAAGTGGTCATACCGTAGATTGAAACATGTTTTACTTTGGACGTTTCAGAATATGGAACATGGAATACAAACTTCTGCTCGCGCCTTCATTCGCGTGTCTTGTTATAACATAAAATAATTATATCCTATGACATTCGCCAATACTTGTAGTTTGCCATTAGTGAAAGAATTTTCGAAATCGGAACAGTAGTTCCGAAGATTTTTCTACACACATTTTACTTCTTTGTATAATAAAGCTAAGATCGTAGCGACATTTTAAAGTTCTGGAATATTCAGTTATTGTATCATTATTATACAGCCTGAATCTATGTATTGCTTTTGTATTTCGAATTTAATTTTATATATTTATGTAATAGGATTATTAATTGACTAATGATCGGTTGCTTTAGCCATAAAACGAATCGTTTTGCTTACTAATGGTAATTTTTTTTATTGCCAAACTGGGCCTATAAATAGATTTGTAAGCTAATTTTACCTGTGATAGCTACTTCCATATGGAAGGGTCCACTATGCAAAGCTATGAGGTCTTTGCTTCATTATTGGTAAAGATACAAGAGTCTTAAATTTTAACCAGTAACGGTCCGTAAATTATAGGAATGGGCCATAAGGCCATGGGCGAAAATTTTCTTCGAGAAACGTATTAAAATGGACTGCTTCGAGTATCTTTAGTTGATGAAGAAATAATAAACCAAACATGGTTATTAAACTTAATAATACCTGGTTTACAACTTACTACTGTAAAATAATCATAAATAACGGTAGATAGGTGTATCAGCGCATGTTCATGATAAAATAATCACACACTGATTAAAATTGAATGACGGTAAATTATAAATGTTTATATAATAGGACATTGGTTTACCAACTTGAAAGAAAGAAAGAAATAAATCATTTATTTGCTGATAATATAAGTTCGGTTATTTGTTCATTGTCCCGATACATTTTGCCTTACGGCATGCAAAATATTAGATTTGAATTTAATAATATAGTTACAATTATTATTAATACTAGTCAGAATTCAATAGGAAGGTACAGAACAGTTTTAAAAAATAATGAATAAAATATAAATCTCTCGCGTACAATGAAGAAAATAAATCTCGTAATGTGTATTGTCAAAATGTTTTATGTCAAAATATTCCAAAACATTAACAACAATCACAATTATTATTATAGAATATAGATAATGTGTAGGTAATGTCAATATCTGTAATGTCAAATTATGTTTAATGTCGAAATAGTTTTTCTAATATAACAACAATCATAAAAATTCACTAATAGGTATAACAATGTTAAATTATAATCATAAACATTCGAAATTGCAAAGATAACGTATTTTTATTTTAGTTAAAAGATTTAGTTAAAAGTATACAGGGTGAATCCTGAATCAGGTGATATTGAGTTGGTCCCATAGAGTTTATTGAAAAAAAGGGATCGATTGGCATAAAAAAAAGTCTTTGTGAAAATTGGCTTTTTTTGCTGAATGTAATTTTTTTTCAATACCGTTGAATTAAGCTCAAAATTACTCAAAAAGTTAAGGACAGTCTCTTGAGACCGTTTTCCTGTAGCTACAACGGTAAGGGTACCTGCCCTCACTGCCCCATCTCAAAAATCCATCCTGTATTTTATTAAAAGTTAATATATATATTAATATTGAATGTTGTTCAAAAACGAAGGCAGAGGTATACCTGTAGTACACTAACAGTTATGTTTAAGTCCCATGTAATAGAGGGCAAGCCTACTGCCATCAACCAAAGCCTAATAACATTTTGCCCGACCTGGGATCGAACCCAGGACATGCTCAGCAGTAGCGCTTGCAACCACTAGACCAACACGGCTATGATTATTGCCACAACAAACACGATGAATTAGATTATCATTATCGTAATCTCTTGAAATTATTCCTATGTTACACTTAAACAAGACCCTCGGGAAGTGGCCTAGTCTTGGTTTGAAACTTCTACCGGCAACGGTCTCTGTTTTTCTTACACATATGCAAATCATAATGCAAACAGGACCATGTGTTGTCAATATTGCCCTTTAGTTTGCACTGAAATGTGTCTAGTTCGTACTGTGTAATGTACCTCACTAAACAAAACCGTTACTCGGTGCCATTGGCCTTTAATCTACTGTAAAGTTAACTGTAATCAAATATTTAATTTGAACAATCGTTCGTTTTCCACGTACGAAATTGACCTGCCGTGTAAATTTACTAATTTAAGAAATTAAATGTATTGTTGATTTAATACCAGAAAATTGCTGTAAGACGTGTTAATTGTTCAAGAACGAGTTTTTGCCGTTTTCAGCCATATTTCTTTAGGTATTCGTCGGTGTCCACGTATGGCTAAAGATTTAATAGGCTGTGTGTGACGAAAATAGATTTTATAGGTAGTAAAACCTAAACGTTGAGGAGTTAATTGAAGTTGTGAAATTTTATCCGCATCTGTGTGGTCTGAACACTGCGCAATCATCGGTATGTATAAAACTTTTAAAATTGACTTAAAGTCTCGATTCATTTCTTCGACTCAGTGAATGAACTACCGCATTTGTATGGACGATTGATTACTTAAGCATTCAATTTCGAACAAAATACCGACAACCCTGAGAAATGAACTTGACGATTGCGCGGCTCGGTTGCGCAGGCGCAATAACCGCCGGCAGAGCAATGAGGAAGCGGCGGGTTGTCGCCCGCAACCCGCGAGCGCTCGGGCCCTTCGCCGCTCGGTTAATCACAAACCCACGTAGATCCGCTTTAATCGCTTCATATAAATAATAGTTCTCGATTAAAACTCGATTCTGTTTTGAATGATGGAACAGGAGTGGCGTTTGTTATTCGATAAATATTCGTATTGCTGCTGGTGGTCGTTTGGGGAGTATTTATATTATTCTCCATGTGTCCTGCTGCCGTATTTGAGGGGCTTGTGGCTAAGAAATGGTCAATCGATCACGTTAAGCTACGCTTGCTGCGGTTGGTCCGTGGATGGGTGATCATCTTTACATACCAAGACCCCTCGGTCCTCAGAAAGCACGTTAAGCCGTTGGTTCCAGCTGTCATTTGTAGATATATGACAGATGTTACGGGTAGTCAGAAGCCCGAAAGTTTGATAACCAGTCTTACCAAGGGGTATCATATTACCCAGTAACTGGGGTGTGGAGGTCAGATAGGCAGTCGCTCCATGTAAAATACTGGTATTCAGCTGTGGTTAGACTGGAAGTCGAACCCAACATACAAGAAGGTAAGCAGATGATGACGATGCCCTGCCGTCGTATTTGCTTGATCTACATGAATACCTATTTTATTTTAAGAACCACTAAGTGTATGAAACGTGGAGGCGCGTTAAAATATGTTTAGGTTTATCGTTTCAAATCGGCTTACTTAATAGCGCGAAACATTTTTTCGTGATAACATTTAATTACTAAACAATAAGAAAACTAGCAAACAGCTCCATTCAACGATCTCACAGTACATACAATCGATGGGTTGTGTAGTCTGTCTATTGAAAACAAATAAGGGAATGCATTGTTATGTTTTTCCTCGAGAACCGATACTACAGAGGTTTAAATAGGTGTTATGCCAGAGCGAATCATCCGCAATGAAGCGGATATTATTACGTCTTTGAGAAAAGATTCCACATCTACAAACTGTACTGTAGGGGTTTAAGCCGGCGTGGCTTCACCATGCAACCTCCTCAAGTAGTTTATAAGTTGATAGAATGTATTATGAGATAAATACAATTTCGTACCTGCCGCGGTTTTATCCGCATAAGTCTCGATCCAGTAAGAATACCAGGATAAAAAGTATCCTATGTCCTATCCATGTCATGTGCCAAATTTGATTCAAATCCGTTCAGTCGTTTTAGCGTGTAAGCGTAACAAACAAACAAACTCACTTTCGCATTTACATTATTAATTAGGAAATTAGGATTTAGAAGCTTAGAAAATAATATAGGATCAGCTTACAGCGCGCCTCATAATGCAAAATGGGTAGTTTTACTCGTAATTATTCTAGGAATAATTATGAGATTAATATAAAATACGCCTTTTACTTATTCATCCCGTTAAGTACCTGCGCAGGAAATGTTACAAACAAAAAAGGATAAATAAATACCTTTCTCGCAGGTTTTGTGGGATGTGCTACGGTTTGTCGGTACTTACTTGTATGAGAGATTTGACAAACCCGTTAATGTCTATATCTTGTCGCGATCGGTAATGTATACAAGTTAATGTATTCTCTGTATGATTATGTAATTATTCTATGACGTACTTAGTGTAGGTGCTACCTCTGAAAACTGAAAGAATTATGAAAACATTAACAAGTTGTGTGTAAAGAAGTAAAAATGCACCGTGCACATATCTTTCACCCCGGTAAAAAAAGAAAAACAATATTAGAAACATATTTCCACGAATCTGTAATTGGTCCGAAAATCGTTAAGGCGACGATAACCTACTTTTAATGATTTTATACTGATCATTAACACTACTCGTTTATACGTGATCACGTATAAACGAGTAGTGTTAATGATTTGGAAAAAATGTTAAATTAGAGCATTTTCTTAATATATGAATATTTTAAATTATGTTTATTTATAATAATACAATTACATAGTGCAATTAATTTGTAAAGTTATGTCTAACGCGGATAAAAAACGGAGAATCTCGTAAAATCTATCAAGCGTATTTTTCTGAAACCTTCACCATTTTAAAGATAATTCAATTATTATAATTTTTTTTTTTAGTATACGTGTTTTATTAAAATACCTTTTGTTTTATGTATAATAAATTAATAATGCGTCTAATTTGGGTCAGCGCTCCTTGAGGGGCGGGTCCTATTACAGGCTGGACGTACGATGCGTTGCGTGAGCTCAGTACAGAACACGCAAGCTAACCACTCAAGGTCACTGCTGGTCGTATATTTGCGTCTTAAGACAGATAGACAGGAGCGACTTCTCGCACAACGACGTGTCGCATTGCGACTCCGTTCTCATAGAGATTGTTCTACGGATATATATCGCAGAATCGCGTCGCACTGTCGCGTCGTGTCTGCCTGCGGAAGCCTTATTTAGACGTCCCATTATGTGTTATAATATAAAGTAATAATTTATTGCTCCACGATAATTTCAATCATTGAAGAAGTGATAAAATTTTACTGCTCTTTCCATTGATTTGACAATAAACCTCGTTGTTTTACAGTAAAATTATAAGAAATAGATACTAATACTAACTTTTCTAATAGCAAAACTATTAGAAAAGTTAGTATTTCTTATAATTTAGAGGTTTAGGTAATAAAATATTATAATTAAACGTGATTAGAAACTTATTGAAGATCTGCAGGATTGCTTTAGAACTAGGTAATAAATACTCAAGTGCTAAGAGCTAAAAGCTGCTAGTGCGAGTTGGACTCGCACGCGAAGGGTTCCGTACCACCATAAAATATTTAACACTATGTATATTTTTAAATACTTTAGTAAAAGACGCTGAAAAAAACACTGACCCAATGGGGACCCCCTTTCATTTTTATTTAATTAAATTTATATTATTTATTGTTATAGCGGCCATTGTAGTCACAGTCACATTTTCACACAGTCTGTGAAAATTTCAAGTGTCTACCTATAAATTATGGTTCAAAAGATACAGCCCCGCGATAGGCAGATAGACCGACGGACGGACAACGGAGCCATAGTAAGAGGGTCCGGTTGGCACTCTTTGGGAACGGAACACTTTTCTTGAATGGGGACCCCCTTTCATTTTTATTTTATTTATATTATTTGTTGTTATAGCGGCCATTGTAGTCACAGTCACATTTTCACACAGTCTGTGAGAATTTCAAGTGTCTACCTATAAATTATGGTTCAAAAGATACAGCCCCGCGACAGACGGATAGACCGACGGACGGACAGCGGAGCCACCAGTAAGAGGGTCCGGTTGGCACCCTTTGGGTACGGAACCCTAAAAATAGTAAAGTGTTTTTCTTTAATAGTATTTTTCTATTTACAATTACTTTTTATGATTTAATTGATATTGGGTCTTACGGACACGTTTATTGAAAGCAGTAAAACTAAGTTAATTCCATGTTATTTTCTTGTTTTGTTGGTAACTGGCGCCTAATGTCGGCTAGCTTTTATTGAAATCTAGGCTATCTCTAAAATGTGTCGTGCTATTGAAGTAGGGTTAATCTTACAACTAGAATATTATGAAGTTAATTTATAATTTTTTACTTAGATACCTACCAATGTTTTATTTTAATACGACGTTGAATTTTAAATGTACGAGTACTTAATGCTCACATTAAATAATTAAATCAAGTTATGAAATAAGTGAGTGATTTCAATTGAATAAAAGTAATAAAAAATAGTGGTCTAGTGGCTAAGCATGAGCTCCTGGGTTCGATTTCCAGGTTGGATAAAATGTTATTGGGTCTTCCATTAGGATTTTCTCAATAGCAGCCCGGAGTCTGGATTTGTGCCCGGTTGATGGCAGTAGGCTCGGCCCCTATTACATGGGACATAAACATAACTGGCGAAATGTGTGTGTACTATAGGTACACCTCTGCCTAACCCTTCTGGGATTACAGGCGTGATGTTATATTAAAATAAAGCACTAGTTAGAATAATTACGGTCAAATTTATGAAAGGGTTACTTATTGATTACCCGGGTCGTAGTTAATAATAATAAACAAGAACATTGCAACCGGCCATGCCTGAGAGATATTTCTCGACGGCATGTGAAGCCAAGTTAGAGGCCCATGGGCAACTCTGACAACAGGATAGTCACTAACCACACGAAAAGAAGGACAACAGGAACATTCGTAATAAGCTTCATCGTAACTTTTAAAGGAAATATCGCAAAGCCACCGAACTTTCTACAGAGTTCAATTTGCTAATAACTCCAGTTTATAGTTTCAAACAGTTCTCAATGGTACAGCTTTCAAACAACTACATTTAATTTCATGTTGAAAGTTAGCACGTTTGAGCAACAAGTTAATAACGAACATAGAGGCTCGGTTTGTGTTTACCACAGTATACACTCAATCTGCTTTACCTTTTCCCAACTATGCTGGGGTCGGCTTCCAGTCTAACAGGATGCAGCTGAATACCAGTATTTGACATGGAGCGATTGCCTATCTGACCACCAAAGTTCATTTATTGGGTAACACGATACCCTTTAAAAAAAAAAAAATTAAAATCATTTATTTGCATAAAACATGGTATAAAATGGTGTTAAAATATAATTATAATGGCACAAACATGTTTAGCTGAGATAAAACATAGCATGCAAAATTTGAACATGTTACAACATAGGTAGGTCCTTTGGTAGGACTGGTTGACAGACTTGGCCTTCTGACTACCCGTAACGACTGTCAAAGATCTATGAATGACAGCCGGGACCAACGGCTTAACGTGCAAAATTCAAAATTCAAAATTCAAAAGTCATTTATTCAAACTAGGCTGAGAATCAGCACTTTTCGAACGTCAAAATTACATAAGACAGTCCCCCAAAACGCCCACCCTTCACCACTTCCTAGTGCTTTAGCTGGGAAGAAGAAGTGGCGCAACAAACTCCCCAGCAGCACAGCTGTCTGTTCAGTAAAAAAGATTCTATATAATAGTATGCAAAATGATATTTACATTACGCAACACAAAACATAATTTAAATTATAAAATTAATAGCCATATGACAGCTAGCACACGCCAATATACCAATCAAAAACATCGAGAACTATACTCAATCAGAAATAAAAATAACTTAACGAAAACAATATCTAAATAAACTTTCCCAGGCCCGGCCGGGGTCTCGATTTGTAATGGACCCATCCCCGAACCAACCGAGGCAAGTATAGCTTAACCTTCGATTGACAGGTGCGGCTGTTATTATTTAGCCACGAGCCCCACACACCACAGTATAACTATAATATAGTTAAGTGCGGTTCAAACCGCCGTTAAAAAACAATTTAAATTAACCGTCGAACCGCCGTTAACTGTAAACATAAACCACGATTTAGGAACGGGCGAAGCTAGAAAAGTTGCGGGTGTGAAACAATGTAATCGCAGTTTCAGTTCTCGGCTAAGTTAGGCTAGTAATTTTGTATGTTTTGTGGTTTAAGTTTATATTTTACGATGTTATTTTGAATACGAAGGGCCAACGTATTTATGTGTAATAAACAAAACGAATCCATCGTTTAAATTAAACTACGTCTAGGTACGTTCTTCGATCAATAAAACATAGTTTTGGGTTTGTTAACTTAAACTTCCGTTACGTCTAAGGATCCGATTAAATAAAAAAGATCAAAAAGTTTTTCTAAAATAAACTTATTACTGTGGGGAAAACAACGGGTCAATTTAATTAATTCGTAATTATTGTTTCAAATTCCAATAGAAAACTAAAATCAATTTACGTACAAGTCGTGGGAAACCTCAAACCCAGGATCGTAAAGTCTTCAAACATGCTTTCTCCAGACTAATGAGCAACAATACACCTTAGCTTCAAGTCAGGTCGGTTCGCAAACTGCATATTTTAGTTGAAACAATCAATTGAATGGTGGTACGGTAATTTACGGTAATTTTAATAGGCTGTGGTGGCGAAAGTACGGACTACGAAGGCTGTAGCATTTGACACAGTCATTGTTTACCAACAATTAACCGTTGGCGAGAAATGTTGGGAACCGATGGATTTGATGTAATACCTACTGTTATAGAGAGGCTTTTGTTTCTTGAGGGAGGAAGACAATTAGATGCTACGTTACGACTAGAGTTTTAATGTCGTTTTCTATCCTCAAAGTAGACCTCGAGCCCAAAGATCCGTATAATCTTTTTTTTTAAACCCAACGGGTATGCTCCTGCCCTGCATCACCGGATAGTAAGTGATGATCAGGCTGAAGGTGGAACCGAGCTGTACCGGAATCCTCAACCACAGACGAACTGGCTATCTTACCTCTAACTGTCGAAACACAACAATGCTGTTAACATTTTTGTTATGGCGACAGACTTATGTAAGATGGTGGTAGCTAGCCAGGCGGACTTAGAACAAGCCGTACTACCAACCATACCGAGCAGAAAATTTTGCCTCCACTGGAAATCCAGCCCGGTACCTCTGGGTCTGACACAGGTGGTCTAACCAGTAGATCACAGAGCGATTAAGCTTTAAAACTGTAAATAAAACGCAAATTATTCCAAATCGATTCTTATTTTCTGCAATTGAGACCGACCGAGTAACGAAGCAGGTCTATGCAAACAGGTTTTAATAGATAATTTAGTAATTCTCCATTTATTAAATTACAAAAAAAAGATTTCAATATCCTGCCAACCAACGTCTTAGGACTCGTTTATATTTCGTCAGTAAAGTTAGCGGAATAACTAAAACAGGTAGGTATAGTCACACACCCTTCGTTTTTTAAATCTTCATTATTGAGCTACTCAACCTGCCTAGCTTTTTGCCAACTTTATTGAGGTCGGCTTCCAGTCTAACTGGATGCAGCTGTTTACCAGTATTTTACAAAAGCGAGTACTTACTGACCTCTATAACCCAGTTTACTGAACTGTACGATACCCCTCGGTAAGACTGGCTTCTGACTACCCGTAACAATTGTAATATTGAGCTACAATATTTAATTAAAATCAGAACAGAAGTAAAATTAAAAGAATATTAACTCTTAGCTATTATATGAAATGCTGAATTGAAATACAATGTATCGAATGCTTGTATCAATTTAGATGATGTGTAAAAGTAGCAGCTTTAATCGATTTTAGTCGCTAATCGTACCAGCATAAAAATCACATTCCCTGACTCTGAGAAGAGATGATGAGGGTTATTACCCTTCAGGTGGCGGTGTTTAGTACCACTTGCATAAAATAACCATGCATGAGATTTTTAATGGAACCATCATGGATGCAACATTGTCTGGAAAAGAAATATCGAGTAGTATTAGAAGTCTGGTGAAGCTACATAATAAAGAGAATTATAAGCTTACAATTCTAATTAACCACATTTTTATGTCCATGCAATCACTGTCCATTTCAAGGTTGCCTGGAAGAGATTGCAGAAAGCGATTAAGCCGCCCATTGTATATTTTGTAGTGTTACATTTATTTTTTGCTATGTATTTTCTCGTGTACAAAAAAGAAAATAAATAATAAAATAAGCTTTCATATTAGGCTAGTAATATTGATATCCAGTCGCATCTAGTCAGGCCGGTCGCCTAACCCAACCTTGTTGGGAAAAAGGCTAGGCGTTATTGCGCTAGCAATTCATAATCTACCGTCGTCCTAGACAATTTACTTGCCCAATGTATCCCGGCCTTTAGTATCGATACTTCGATATGCTTGCATTTATTCATATCGTATTTAACTTCCATTATCCGTTGTGAATGGTCCCATTTACATAATACGAGAGGTATTAAATCTACTATGTATATTGTGTAGTCGCTATCTGTAGATTGTATTGAAGATAGCTAACGGATTTAAGCTATGAATATCATGGCAGAAGGTTATGTTATGTTTGTATTGTTAAGCGTTTAGTTGACATTATTGTCAAAAGCCATTGATACTGGCCTTTTTCGTAGGTATAGAAGAAAATGATAGATATGAAATGGGAAAAAAAAGAATTAATGAATTAATGATGGAATAATGAGGAATGATGATAAATGAGAAAGAGCCATTGCACGTGATTGTGATGGCAATTTTTCGAAACAAAACCCTAACAGTTTTGAGAAAACATAAACTAATAGCAGACATTGTGGCAGGGCTGACTGTCCAGAGACGCCCGGGGTGTGTTGGTTAATATTAAGACTGTTGTATCTTTACCAATAATGAAGCAACAGCCTCATAGCTTGACATAGTAGACCCTCCCATATGGAAGTAGCTACCACAGATAAAATTAGCTTACGAATCTATTTATACGCCCAGTTTAGCAACAAAAATGCTACCATTGGTAAGCAAAACGATTCGTTTACTCGAAATAATACGAACCGAGGATATTATTATTTATTTTTATTTATCATGAACAAAGTTTATAAGAACTATGCCCCGCAAAACCGTTTCCACGGTTTGTCTGTGGTGTGTTGTATATTATGTCTTTCATTATCTCCATGTGGTGAATTAAAAGAGTCTCGCTTCCATTACCCGCTTTGAATGGTCTCATTTACATAATACGCTACGAAAGCACTCAATCTATAAGTATGCCAGGAACATCATCAGCAGATCGTATTAAGATAGCTTCCGAATTTAAACAGGCCAATAATGTAAGTTAAGAAATATTAATATATGCATGATCTGTGATCTACATTTTAAACAGTAATTAATACTCTTGTTAATATTCATAATTGCATGTGTTATATTAGAAGTTTGGACAGACTGTTTATGAATTATTTATTTAGAACAAGAGTTAACCATCCTGTAGATTAGCGGCCAGATGGTTGGATGATGTAATAAATGTAATTTAGAGCCGTATAGACTTGTTTAGGAACTTAAGGTTCTTGTAGTCTGTCAACTAGCTCTAATAATGGTCTTTATCTTATTTAATTAAATATAAAAAATACTAAGCGGCTTTCATAATCGCATTTTATTATAGCCGACAACCTCCTTGAGGTTGGAAGCCCGCCGCGTTCATTTTGGTTGCCAATCCAACAGAGCACGTTTTTATTAGTCAATATATTTAGGTGCCGCGTAGTGTTCGTGAAAACGGACTGTAGTCACCTACACAAATTTTGGGTAATTACTAGATTCTTAGGTAGGTATACATTTTTGATAAGTATCACAGACTAAATTAGTTAATTTATGTAAATATCTGTTATCCTTATTGATATTTTCAAACACTATTATATAATATCGGCTGCGGTTTCATAACAGGTCGACAACCTGTCAAGTAATGTTATCTTTTTTGCTAAATTAACCACAAACTGCGCCGATGCCCACTTTGTGGTCGTATTGGAAGTTAGCCCTTCGTAGTTGAGGGTTCAGTGTACTCATAGTTAGGTTGTTACTTGTTATATCATCACGCCTGTAATTCCCAAAGGGTTAGGCAGAGGTGTACTTATAGTACACCCACAATTCGCCAGATATGATACTTGTAATATCTTACACTCTAATGGGACTTTCCGGGATTAGAAGTGCTACACACTTGTTCGGGTCGGTCATATTCGGCTTTCATTCGGCTCGGTATTTAATGATTACAAAATATTTAGTGTAGGTACCTATGCAGATTACCTAACCTTCGTAAAACAGGTCAGTCACAGGATGATGTCATGTCCATAAAGGTTTTTAACTGCTTAAATACTGACCGTATTTAAATGAAAATGTTTCAAAATCGTGAGACCTTTGTTTACACGACTGTACAATAGGAAAATGAAGAATACCTTTTCATGTATGATTAGAAGTTTTCTCTCTCTTTACATTACAATAAAAAAACTAGCCAGTAAAAATACTACTTTTACTTGTAATTTTTCACGCTAAAACGCGTGAAATATATTACATCGGATTTGCTTTGCGTGTTCACTGAACAACTCAACACGCTAATAATCTTCTAACACTACATAATTTAAAAACAAAACAGGTGTTTACGTCACACTCGAAATAATAAACCCACTCATCATAAAACACGTGTACAAGTTAATAATGGGGTGGAAACGTCACGGCATGTGGCGACGAGAGTGAATGAACGCGGTCAGCCTCCGGAAAATCGTTCACTCGTTCATGAACTATCGTTCAACGTTGATGAACAGATTAGAGTATTATTTACACGCATTAGTAACGCTGTTTACGTTACGCATACACCTGTTTCTGTGATGAATAAAATACACATTTGCATTTCTATTGATATCGGAGTGTTTATTTTGAATTTGTATGGTATCTTAACTCTAAAATATTTGGCTGCTTTTGAAATTTTTCCACTCTTGAGAATATTAGCTTTTATAGATGAATATATAGACAATGAAATTGACCGTCGCGTGGAAAATGCCTGGAGAAGCTATTGGTCCATGAAGGCGTTAATGAAGAGTGACCTCCCAACTTCTCTAAAGTGTAAGCTCGTCGACGTTTGTATTCTGCCTATCCTAACCTATGTTGCTCAGACTTGGTCTTTAACCGAGGCTCAAGAGTCCAAACTTAAGGTTTGCCAAAGAGTGATGGCGAGTAGCATTTTAAACATAAAAATAACGGATCGGATTCGCAACACAGTATCACGCTCAAAGTCAGTTATCGCCGATGTTGGCGATAAGACCGCAAGGCTGAAATGGGACTGGGCGGTCCATACGTACAGTATGCATCAGGATGGCCAGGGTAGTCACACAGTGGATGCCTGAAGACGGGCGTCGTCACCGAAACCTAAGAAACGCTGGCGCGACGAACTAGATTCTATCTTGACTTATTGGCCGGAAAATATAAGTTATGTCGTTAGCTAACAACTTGGGAATATTGATAAAAGCCTTCATATTTGATGTAGATTGTTATTTAATCAAATTAACCATGAGAGTTCAATAAAGGTCTAAACTTAATGAATCGAAATTGACCGTTTTTAAAGCTCAATCATTCCAAAGCCAGTTTGAGATTTTTTTCGTAAAATTAATCGTGGGAATCTCGAATAAAGTGCTAAGTGATATTTCGATCAATTCTCGCTCTAACGGCTACTGAATAGTAATAAACTATTTAACAAGATAGGTATATACTTAGTTGACAACTTAATTTATGTGGTCCAGATGTTTACACGTCGTCTAGTGGTTTGTAAACAGTAGATATGTACATGACACGCCCTGGTTGCCAGCATTCCGATATTTGCGTTCAGTTGGAATGTTGCGTTACGTACTCCAGATTTGGAACACCGCCCGCTATTAATATGATTAGGACTATGAATTTATTAATAGTAGAAGGTGTGCCGTGTACACCGATCAATAACGCCACCACCTTGCCTTGAGGTTGTCACGGATTCAATGTTTCTAAAAAGTTTTAACTAGCAGTCGTAAATGGTGGATCATGTTTTGAAGACGGATTGTTTATTCTCCAGTCACAGAAAACAGCAATGCCCAACTGTTAATTAGTTTATTTATCAATTTTTCTCAACACCTAGACTCTGATCAAAATCCCCACAGGCCATAGAACAACCATTTGTTAAGACGCAGATATATGCCAGTGACCGTAAGTGGTTACGTGTTCTGTACTGAGCTCAGGCAACGCGTCATACGTCCATCCAGTAATAGGACTCGCCCATCAAAGAGCATTGTCCCAAATTAGACGCATTATTAATTTATTATACATAAAACAAAAGGTATTTTAATAAATCACGTATACTAAAAGATCAAATTGTCTTTAAAATGGTGAAGGTTTCAGAAAAATACGCTTGATAGATTTTGCGTGATTCTCAGTTTTTTATCCGCGTTAGACAGGGAAATTAATTTGTAAAGATTAATTTCACTATGTAATATAAACATAATCTAAAATGTTCATATATTAAGTTATGAAGAAAACGTTCTATTTTAACATATATTGTTTCCAAATCATTAACACTACTCGTTTAGACGTGATCTTCAATATAAAAATCGGTTATCGTCGCCTTAGGAGTACTTTAGAGCAGTGATCGAAACTGTGAAATGTACCACAGAAAGTCCAACACTTAACTGCAGTGCCTGCCGGGTCGTCTATTGTTCAGCAGCGAACATGCACCGCCTCAACGTTCATTGTATAACGTAGGACAGCAAAATGTCCGTATTTATCATCAATTAAAAACACCTTATACACTGAAACAATAACCCGTTAAGCCAATTAACGAGTAAATAAAACTTCTTTAACAATAAAATAAATAATAGACAATTTGTCATCGTCCACAAAAACCATGTGACTATACTATCACTATAATAGTTCAATTAACATAATGCATAATACTATAGAAATGTTAAGTTGTCAATTAGTTGTCACATGATCACGCTGACGAACCCATGTACTTTATAGACGACATGCAATATCGTCGAGTACAATCGGTTCTAATTATGCGACGTCACAGTATTAGATAGTTGCGGTGTACGAAGCCAGTACAATTGAGGTGAGCAACCTCGCCATCCCATTGTCACCCGTTGACATGTGGGAATGTAAAGTGAAGCGCATATTTGTGGAGAGTGACTACACTAGTCTAGTGTAATGTTCAAGAAACTTAATTAGTTTGTAAACAGGATCGTATTAAACAGAGCTTGGGCTTACGATTTCTGCGGTGATGGTAGACTTATTATTTTTATAGCATAACATACTTATCAAATAAACTTGTTATATTGCATGATCTACAAAAGTTTGAATGTATGTTTGTTATTCAATCACCGTAACAGAACAACGAATTTAGATGAAATTTGGCCTAGACGAAAGAGGTAGAATTTCACGCCGACGGATTTTATAGTTACTACTAAAATAGATATGTCAAAATATTGCTCGAATTACGCTTTCAAGCGTCGGTGAAAGCTGTATCTAAATTCAGCCAGGAGACAATTTATAAGATTGGGCTTAGATAAGACAAACAGACAGATAGTCTCAGAAGGAAATGTAGGAATGTACATAGTTCGTTTATATAATATTCCGCAACAGTCAAGAATTAACGTTTCATAACTGATGATAAACTCCTCAGTTCCGTTACTCAGTAAGTTGCTAACGAAAATCAATTAAAGAGCTCCAAATGAAAACAGAGTAATAAAGTAACGATAAATGATTATACGTTTATGTTCGTGAACGCAGGCCCAACCTCAGCGTTAGAACACAGTTCAATAGCTGAGATCGTAATCGCAAAGGCCATTCAATACGTAATTGATACTCGAGTTATGTTGTCAATAGACATTGTAGTCAAGTGTATCGTGACAGCTAAGGAGAACTGCTGCATTAATTATTATTATAGAAAGCGCTGTGCATAAACTAAAGCGATCGCCATGACGTGTAAGAAAATCCGATTTTAATGCAAATTGAATTGTAAGCCGCTGAAGATTCTGAGCTAATAATTAAATGCATAACTCGCATTATTCTTGTAGAAAGAAAATAAACGAATCTCTTTGCTAGTCACGGCGCATAATTTTATAACTGGCAACTTTGTTTGAATAGGGTCTTGTTCGGTATGCTCGGTACCTACATTGTTACCTTTTTGTTTAGTAAAATTGTTAAATTACGAGTTATTAAATGTTTTGTCGAGTTCCTCTGGAAGTTTCATTCGGAAGTGCTTCGAGCGTTTCCCTGTGAATAGTTTCTTTACAAATTGATTTACATACTCGTGTGCGGTGCGTTTAACTAACTGTGTTACGTACACTTTTAAGACAATGGGGAAGTAATTTTTGTAGCTCCTATAGAAAGGTGGATTTTCTCAAATTATGAACTATGTTTTTAGTTCTGATTCGTGTTTAATCTCAGTTAAATGGGTGTTATGTGGTGATAAAGGGTTTTTAAGAAGTTATTAATAGCGAAGCCATCTTGAGCGCATTAAAATGTACTCAAAGAGGTATATTTTTTGTTAAATATTGTAATAAATCTACTGCATTTCGGCTGGAATCCAACACACCAATAACTCGATTGATAAATCAAGAATCCAAGTACCGAATATCCAATTCCCCCTGCCAACAACCCTGATTCGTATGCAAAGGGACTGCAAACACATGTTCTCAGAGGCAAGTAATTCAAATCATTTGTATGACAATATCGCCATTGTATAGACTTGGTGAAGTTATCACATATTATCGTGTCCGCACCGGGAGCTTGCGACACAAATAACTAATAGTTTGGACTCCGAGCCTTCTGCTTGAATGTAAATGTTTAATGCTAACTCGCGAATTTATGAAAGAGGGTATGTAAATTGCGTTAAGGTCTGATATTCTCATCTTTAATAAGGATTTTGGTGTTTTTATACACGGGATCATTTTGGTTCAAAGTTTTAGGAAACTTTGATCAAGCTCGATTTAAAAACTGCGAAAAACAGGATCGGTTGGGCTTAAAGTTTTAAGGAGCTTTAAGCTTGCTTAATTTAATAACTACAAAAACGGGATCATTTTGGTTTAGTTTGGTAAGTTTTAGGGAGCTTTAAGCTCGATTTAAATAAAGCGAAATGTGTTGAAATACTGCGAAAAGTGTTTAAAGACTGCGAAATATAAAAACTCGGTGTAAGGGCTGATATTTTCCTTGAAATCGTGTCAAGAACCTATTAGTCCGCATCCATCCGCAGTTGAGATTAGCTCAAAGTGACAAGATTTCTTTTTTTTTTTACTTTAAAATAAAATGCAGTTTTATGTTAGCCAGCTGCTTTTATAGAGCCTCTAGTATTTTCATTACTTACCAATTTAACATTTCTACTTAAATAAGACTATAAAGTGTTCTATAAACTAGCTTTCACATCGAGCTTTGTGTCTTTTCATACACTCAATGACCAAAACCAGACGTGTGTACCAAAACCAGATGTGTGAATCAAATCGCTCCCAGGAACTCACCATTGCAGATATTAGTCTCGCAAAACATGTATTGGAATACGCATGAATGTGTTCTGAATATAGCCTGCAATAGTTAACGGGATTGTTAACGCAGTTGTACTTCCTATAGCACAGTTATGATGAGCGTGCGCACACAAAGAGATTCTCACTTGGCATTGTTTATTAATACGTGTGATATCCATGTGAAATAGCACTGTGCACCGTGTAATTAGAAGAAATTAATTCGAGTTTGTGTGTTTAAAAGGACTGGGACAATGCTTTGATAGGTAATCTTTGGGTATTGTTATCACAGAGAAATTCCTTTTGAAAGAAAATGGGAATTTCATATTTTAACTACTAACATCTAATTTTCAATTTCAAGTCACGCCTTTTGGTTACGTTTGTCTCAAGAACCACTGAATTGATTTTTCTCGTGGGTTGCTAGAAGTACCTGAGTTAAAATCTATTCCCACAAAATGAAATGTACCCCAAGTGTCAGCAGACTAGTCATTCATTGGTAGCTAACCCTCGTTCAGCCGGCATCCTGTGCCATTCCTTTTATTGTACAGTCTGAGTATGTTATGTACATTCGCGTAATTCAAGAGAATCGTTTAATCTAATTACGGTGGCGCCTACAGCCTACCTCGGGTCCTCAGCACACTCAATGAACGTGCAACTATTCCAAAATGCCCGCTCTGTGGCTTCGAAGTAATCTGGGCACGGGAGTCAGAGCGGATACAATCAAATGAAATAAAATTGATTGACTTCGATCCGTGGTTTTTAGCATCAATGACGTTATTGAAACGTTGTATAAAGTTGAAGCTACTATGTTCGTTTAATTAACTTAATGATAGTTAATTGTTTAGTTTTGAAGCAGATAAGGATATTGATTTGCTTCAGTTAGGTAACCATTTTTTTTTTCACTTTGCCAGGGTCTAATTTAGTGGTTTGTTTGAAACCGACTTGAGTTTAATGACTGTATCAGATTAAATGTTTTTTTCTTTTGATTTCATCTTATCTGAACATAAACTGTTAAATAAATAAACTCCCACTGAAGTTAACATAAATTGAAGAACTGACCAAGAAAATATGTTCTCTAATTGTATTTTCATAGATTTCAAACTTTATTTACTATTTGCGCAACTCTTTCTACACAAAATGTATTGTTGATGACATATTAGAATGTCGCAATATCGTTTCAAAACTACTAGTTTCGTTGACTTTAATGCTGTTTACATCAAAATTTATATCTGTTTTGTATATTCCAGCTTTGGAACGATCGTAAAATACTGCGTTCCCAATAGTACTATCAATGGTGAATACAAATGATATTGTGTGTCGAGTGGCGACTCTATCGATGTAGGTCCTATGTAACACATTGCATTTGCAATTTTTCGAGGAACATACATAGGTACGCGATCTAAAAGGACGGCCAATGAATACTGATTTGATTATGAATGATTCGAATTCGATTCCACCTGCACAGACCTTTGACCATGAATTTTATGAACTTCACGAACACGGTAACAAAGCTTTTGTATATCATAATGTAGGTTAATGTTCAATTCAATATAAATCTTAAGAATTTAACAAAGAATGAGACTATTCGTGTCACTTTGCGGTTGTCATTAAAACTCAAGTGAATGCATTTTTGAAACGCAATGTTGATAATAATGCCGCATGTTTACAAGCATAAATGAAGAAATACAAAAAACATAGCGAACGTTGTATAGCAGATAAGGAGACACAATATTCGAAAACCATTTATTAGGAGAAAGAAAAGACATATTGTTGCATAAAACATAATAATAGCGACTTACCTATTTGTCGGAATGAGTTAGAGGACACTTATCTATTTGCTTGTCTATTTAAGTGGTTAAATAAATAAATTGGATCCCTTTGCCTGCTAGGGCATAAAAAATCAATCGCGTTTACATCGGGCGCCGTCAATGTGATTGTCAAGGACTTGTGATTACGCTGTGAATGTTTTTGTCGCGGCGTTTTGTCGTCCGTGGGAAGTTGTCCGGTAGACAATGGAGACATACCGGCGCGTTGTCTAATACGAGGCACGGAATCATGCGAGAAATTGATCTTAATGTGGATTCATTTATCTTTGTCTTGCGGCTTCTGTTTGTTTAAAGAAGTGGTTTGCTATTGTCAGTAACATAATTTGCTTAAACGTATTGGCTTAGCGACAAAAAGTAACACTTCTATTTGGTCAATTTGTTAATTTCACTTCAAATTGTTTGTTCAATACATCTACGACAAGCTGTCGACATTATCTAGTTTAAGCTCGGCCTTCACTTTCATGTTTTGTATCAGTTCATAATCATTTTCATAATATCACGTGCACACATACAAAAAGTTGCTCAATTAAATGTTTAGGACTGCGTTAGCGAACCGGCCGCGATGCCGGGCGCAAACACTTGTCCATCGCACAAGTAATAACTTTCTCAGACCATACCGGTGACTGGCTCACCTTGCAGACTCCCCGAACGAGTAATTTCTCCTCCAACTTATTGAACAAGGTCCCGGCAATTTCTTTTCTTCACAACTTATGTAGGCTACCAGTAATGAGCGGTTTCTCCCTATTCAAGTTTGATAAAATTGCATGCTGCGAAAGGGAGCAGTTGACTTATGGCTTGTCTAGGGACCGATCGAGCCGCTGAGCCGCTGTGACTGGACCAGTCGAGGCGGTTTCGAGTTTCATAAACTGAGGTCGCTAACGACTCCTGCATTTTATTTCTACAAATATTGCTAGAGGTTTAGACACTCGACTTTAGTTCCTTGTTTCATGTCTTTCAAGTTCATCTAATAAATCATGTGCCCGCCAATATGGGACCCAATAAATAACGTTCTGTTGTTGATAAAACGACAAAGCTGCCACGAGCGGTACAAAGTTTAAAGTTGATAGTGGATCTTGAGAAGCCCGGACAAGTCTAAGGCCCAGCGGGAAAAGGCAACTATGTTTTCCGAGATTTTGCAACACGGTATATACAGTATGGCGAAATTGATATAATAAATTGTAACTGTACCTGCCAATTAAGTACCTATAGGGAATGTAAATAAAGATGTGGAGAAACTTAGATCGGTTTAGTGCCGGTTTAAACGTTCACGAAATTGTTGTTTACATTTCCACGGCTTTCAATGCGCTCTACGTTAGTGACTGTAGCGTTTACGAAGATGCTTTTAAGAGTATATTTATTTTCATTTCAAAGACTGCTCCAGTTATGGATCACCTTTAAGACTCAGTACTTCACACAGGGGCAGACTGCTAACACAGAATAAATCAAAGCCAACAATAAGTATAAATCAATATTACGAGTGGCTATGACTGCGCGTCGCCGCGGTTGTCATCGAGCGCTACCAAAGCAGCGCCGCGAAACAATTCGTTACTCATTTCGTCGAAGACAACACGGATGTACACGGCACAGATGCTGCGGATTTATCACGCGTTCGATAGCAATAAATAACCACGCTGGGCGGAGAGGAGCGGAAAGGTCAGCGCGCGGAGCGAGCGGCAGCAAGCGGCGGCTTTCTCAAGGCCGATGCACAACTTAGATATCTCGAGAATCGTGGCGAGCTCGACCCCACCTGTATACCTGTCGATTCTACAACGGAAAATGTTCATTTTTATACTGCTATTATTCATTTCTATAGCTGTATAGCAGAGGAATGCAAGGCTTTTTAGTTCCTTTTTTGCAGATTTTTTGCTGATGCTAAAGGCGCCTAAGAAAATACATTCAAATAAGTAAAAATATAGGCTTTAATTTTGCGCGACCACCCTGCGCAAACCAGTTTCAACCGTCGTTTTATTATAAATTGCTATTTCAATATACATTGATGTAATAAATTATTCGTACAACATTGTGCGAAGAGAAAAAAGTCTGTCTGTCGGTGACTTCCAGCTGAATACGAAGGAAGAGCCACATATTCATGATACTATGTTGAAGCTTACACCGCGTAGCACTAAGCTTAAGTTGATATATTAAGCGGGAAAAGTGAAGCAGTTTTGTATTGGAACAGAATATTAAGTATATAACGAGTTCGAATTCTGAAAGCAATTGATTTAAATTCAAAAGGAGGGATCGGCGCAAATAATACCTTGTATGCATGCCAATAAGATGACTCACCGAACAAAAATTAACTACTCTGATATTTGTTTAACTAAAAATAAAAAATCATAATGAAACTAAAAATAAATCTGCGAGGTTAGAATGAAGAATTTCCTCAGTGACATCATTTAACCGTGTGTCTGCCGCACTATCTAGCTAGATTTTATCTGCTTTATGGACGGGACAAAAAGGCAGACGCTAGTTGAATGATTGTGAAATTATTTCTAAGTATTTTACGCTCGGTATCGCGTGTTCAATCAGGAGGCTCGGCAGATGTCTCGAGAAAGTCTCGGCGATTCATAAGATAAACTTACATATAGACTAGGCTCCCATTAAGAGGCGTGAGCTCGTGAGTATGACGGAACATCAAACACGCTACCGATTAGAAAAAGTGAAACTGTTTTGTTACTTCAGGGTACATACTAAAATGTATTAGCAGTAGTAATAACGTAGATGAATAATCAATTCATTGAATGAGAATAATCGGAGACTCATTTCGGTGCTACAGTCGTAGCGCACAGAGTTATAAATTAATTAAACAGTGAATGGCCTAGATCCATACATTTGGGAAACTGCAAATCTAGGATTTTTTTAAATATAATAGGGGCACATTGTAACAGGGTTTCTTATTAGCTTTCGGTCACTGATCTGCAAAGATTCATAGCAAAGTTTTTTAGCTCCTACTCAAATTCAATTCTCATTTAAAAATATATTATAATAAAACTGTGATGAGGGAAGGAAAACCTTTTCCCTACAAATTATGATGGAATATCTAAACTCTGTAGTATAAATTCCAGGTATCCATTCCAGCCCACCTGCAGGAATTGAAAGCCAGATATCCCACACAATGACGCTGTAACATATATACAATTAATTTATTCAATTGCAATAGAATATAGGCGAGAATCAAGATTAAATGCAAGTAATAATCCTAAGATTTAGATATACCTTACGTTTAGTGGACAGTTTAATCGCTTGATGTTATAGCTGATAGAATGAGGACTTAGACTCAGGCGGAGCTTGACAATCAGTTAGGATTTAATATAATTGAGAACGAAGTTATTTTAAGACACCTCTGACTTAGGTACGGTGAAGGAAAGCATTGTAAGTGAACTTGGGTTTTGTGTTCTAAAATCGCCAATACGGTTTGTATGCGTAAATCAACAACACGAGAATGAGCGAACGTAGTGATTGGTAATAGAATAGAATACTCTTCAGCCAATGCTGGTCCGTAATCTGAACGAAAAGAAGCCTTTTCCTTGCAGGCTCCAGGGAGACTACTATCTCACGACAAAGGCTCATCAGATTTCAGGTTGCTCATTTTCAAACTATATTTGCCATCGAAAAGCTAAGAAAAATAATGTATGCAAATTAATTACATTCAACACAATTTTCACTATCGTTTACACATTTAAAAGAGAATGACATGACTTGGAATTAATGATTGACCTGAAAATCAACATGAATAAAATTGCATATTGACAAAATGAACGTCATCAAAGCAGACGCAATGCGTCAATTATGTTAATATATTGAATATATTTTAAATAAGATTCGCAAATATTTAGTTATGCAAGTATGACGTTAGCTTTTTCGCAATTTAAAATGATGAGTTAGCCAATATAAAACTTATAATTAAATAAACAAAATGAAAGCCTTATTTTGAAGATATTGCTTACTTGCTGGCAATAATAACTTAGAAATTATAAATCTTTAGTTTATGTTCATAATGTGATTAATAGGTACATATTTTTTTTTTTTTGGGTGGGAAATTATCAAATAACTTCTCTCGCTCTGGGCGGAGCGGGAAGGCGTGTCAGACTTACTGACTAAAACCCACCCGTGTTCCTTCAGTTGCCTGTATTTTGCCAGGGGCCACGTTATTCCTTTCGGACTTTCCCGCGACCCGGGCAGGCATCGACCCCAACCCCATCAGTTGTGCTGCCATCTCTTTGAGGCGCGCGTGAAATACAACGCGTCCTTATCAGACGGCGAGCTACCCATTGCTCACCGTCCGCAGGCCCGCGCCTACGGTGGCCTGGAATCGGCCTGGGATTCCCGACGCCCAGGTCGTCTATTGCGGAGGCTAGGGGCGTGAGGGCTAGAAATTTACCTCTCCTTCACGCGAGCATTACTGCTTCGCAGAAGGAGGTGACGGTATCCCATGCCCTCTCACTCCAGACCATGGCCTGGACCAGGGCCGGACGTGAGAGATCATTGCCGCCGATTGCCTCCACACGTCAACGAAATAAAGTCAACGAAAAATTTCAGATAAAATTAATAAAAATGTAAGGATTTTTTTAGCTTCTAAATCATGTATAGTTTAGTTAAAAGGCATTTTTGACAAGCACTTTTAAACAGACCTACCTATATTGATTTACATCTTTCACCCCTGTCTTATTATTTATTACTGTTATGACTTTATGTTGATTGAAAGTACCTACTTTACTAATCCTAATAAAACGTTTGCTCAAGCCTATAAAATAATATTACTAATATTAACCATAGAACCTATATCCGTTACTGGACTTATATTTAACGGCTGTCATAAAAATAGTTGGTTATAGTTAGATGTTCGATTAAATTATAGAGATATTTCTTGATATTTCGAAACTCCTCGATACTCACTTTATAGTCTGTATCCAGCTTTATTTATAGGTTCCTTAGATTCGTAGAGGCTGGATATGAATGAGTTACACGGTGGAGGTAGTGTGCGTGGGTTTTCTGTGAGATAAATACAAGGTACTCATTAGTGACTATCTTGTTTTATTTTATTATAGTTATAAGCTTTTATGGTATGCGATAGTTATAGTAGATATTAGATAGTTCGCAAAGCGGTCCTAGTTCTGAATGGGGCGGTTGTGACTGTAATCTAGAATAGTGTAATAATAATAATATCATTTTTATTATGATTATTTGTAGTTTGTTAGCCGTATGTAATATACCTAGATTTTGGTTAAATTTAAGACGATTGACACGAACGTATGCTTCTGTAACTCCTAGAGACAGTTTTTATTTATGATTTTTTTTTACGGATCCGTGAATTATTTTAATATTTACAAAACAAACTCAGCTTTACTAAATGTCGGCGTTTAATTTATTAAAGTTAGCCACAACATCATGGACAAACAAAAAAATAATTACGTTATGATTTATGATTACAAAATTATTCTAGAAAGAAGTATCAAGAGCTAGCATCATCCTAGTGTTTATTTTTGTCCTAACGAGCTTTGAAAAGTAGAAAAAGCAGTTTGTAAAAAAATCATTTCTTAGGAAAATGATACTGTTGCAGTTGTGGAGTTCTGAAAAACTAGCGGATAGCGGGCTACTAGCGGCTTTTTAAGTTAAGAATTTGAAATACCGAAAACTTCCTCGAACCTGGTGAAAACCGTTTTAAAATCTACCAAACAGTTACCAAGTTACGGCTAAATATGCACCCGGTTGCGGTCGGCTTGTTTCCAAAAAAATGTATATCGTGACATTCATTTGTTTTTTTGGTAAGTTCTTTAGTTGCTAATTTTTAAGATTACCATCTCTCTCCTCATTACATGATAATAAATTGTCAAAATAATAAGAGAACACAGCAAAATTACGGTAATATAAAACACCATATTAGGATGTAATCTTGCCTTCCCAGAAGTCGAAACAAAAACTTATCAGCCTGTCAAATCTGTTGCCCGTTTAGTTGTCAAAAAACGGAACACTTTTGGTCATTTTAACAATAGACGCCGTAATTTCTTTTTATTAACTAACTTGACGGTTAAGTTAGGAGGTAGGTCTTGTTGTTAAGGGGCAGGCTTAAGGTTAATTCGATGTATACAAAACATACATTTGTGGCTTTAGATACCTACAAGGTGTGTTTGAAATAACTGAAACCTCTTAAGGGATCATTGTATTTATAATTATGAAAAACTTTTACAATGGCAATACGAAAAAAAAATACTCCATTATGTTGGCGTAACTCGAAAAAAAAGCAGATTTTTTGCCCCGATTTCAGTGTTGGTCTCATAGAAAAAGTTAATGAAGGCAATGACATTTCACTTATTTCAGTAACACCTTGTAGTCACATCTTCTAGCAGTAGGGATATATCCCCAGGCTTTTAATTTAGCTCGTTATGAATTACAGCTTTGATTTTATATTCAGAAATGTGGCTAGTAATGTCTGTAAACAGCACGTCAAACCCGTAGATAGCTGATCAAAATGTTATAACATAAAAATATTTCAAATGCCACTGGCGAAATGTGAACGGCGCGGCGGTGGCAAGTGTAGGTACCTACTAATTAAATAACTTATACAATTATACATGTCGTTAAACATATCACTTTGAAATAAAAAGTGAAAAAAACACGTGTTGCTTTATGTAATTACTCCAACTTTTTTATAATTTAATTGCCGTCCACTAATGTGTTGGACAACTATCGCGTGACAATCTCCGGACAGCTGACACATACATATATCACTCTCTCATATCCTCTGCTCAACGGAAATAATCTTTACACTCCTACGCTAACAAGCTCACTAAAAGAAACTGTTATTTAATACTTTTTACTTTATTCAGCTTGATTTCTATAATTATGCAAATCGCATAAAATTGGTCAATTATTTTGGCCGAAAGTGCACAAATTTTTATAGCGGTCATCTTCATTATATCAACCCATATAGGTACACTGCGGGATCGTTTGATAGACCACTACAATAACAAGGAAATGTTGCCCCACTAAAGAATGCAGCTTGCCAATGGGATAATTGTTATGAACTTTGAACAGAACAAGCGAAGTCTCTTTTTAGGACACCTACAATTTAATTTGCCGAACTTGAAAACAAAACTATGCTGTTGTGTGGTTTACATGTTACACTTTGAGTATTTTCTCTTGATTGTTATAATTTAATGGTAACATGAGAATGAAAAAAATGTCTTGTTCATTCTCGTAATTGTATCTTAGACGAGTGTATTGAGGATAGTAGGACATGGTAGGTAGCACTTGTAGGCAATGCAAAGGTACAACTTTAAGAAATTATGGTTAGCAATAAGTTATGCTGGGAATATATAAAATGCTTAGTGTTTCTGTCATAAAGTTAAGCACGTAGTTACTTACATCAACTAAGTAATGATCGCTAATGTAACTTAAGATATGACGTTTTGTTTCATGTTGTTGGTTATAATAGAATACCTACGTTACCTAATATTCTAGTTCACTAATTTTAATGCACGTTAAAAAAAAATAGAATTGATTAAAGGCTTCGCCAAATAGAACGCGTACTTAGCGCGCGTTAGAGCGCTAAGTACAGCGCAGCACTTAACGCTATTGTTGCGGCGTTGTTATCGCCGGCGCTCTTTTTGACAGTAAACGTACAGTACCAATATTTTCTTAATGTCCCTCGGAAAACTTCGTGTTTCGTGAGTTATCAGTTGCCCTTTGCACTTAATGCAGATGCTCTCAATTGACTTGGAAGTTTAAAGAGTTGTTAATACTCTTTTAACTTAATGTAATTTATTTTAATAATGGGAGGAAAGCTGTTAGTTTTCGGAAATGCGATGATTCCCGAGGGACATTAAGAAAATAATTGTACTGTACGTTATAGTGCAACACATTTCGGCGCAATAGCGCGGCGTCAGGCTAGCGCTCTAACGCGCGCTAAGTACGCGTCCTATTTGGCGAAGCTTTAAGACAGATAAGTATAGGTTTGTTAAGAACGACAGAAAAAATAATTGATTTAGACATAAATCAGTTAACTTACATCAAAGTGGAAGCAACTCATCACACAGCTCACAAAAAGTACAATCGCATCGCAGACAGCTGCGAAATAAAAAACAACACCTGTTCTTTCAGATAAATTGCACTTAATTAAACATTGATCTTTTTACTACAAAGTTGAGTAGTTTGTAGTTAAGATACAGTTCGCACGATACCATCTTAATTCAGGGTAAGTTGTCACTAGCGGGTAGCAACTAAGTGGATTGTCGTGTCCTCTCCCACTGGCCAAGGTAATTTAATGTTACTCTTATTTTGTAATGAGAAGCGGCACAATATTCAATTAAATCAATGTCATGGGATGTTCACATGTAAGATATATCTTCGGCGCGGTACTGCGGATAAATCACGATTGGAAACAAGTAGCCTATGACGGGGAGAGCTAAGTGTCGTTTTGAACTCAGACGCCATTGTGCTTAACAATGGCGTCTCAGTTCAGCGTTTTATGAGGTGAAATAATGCGAAGATTATAATTATTATTGAGTGGGAAATTAGATCAACTTACATTATAAACGAATATAATAATTTTATGTTTTTATGGTTGATTATTAAAATAGAAAACTACACGTTATCATATTTTTTTCTAAGATTATATTTACATCCTAACTAATATAATAAATGCGAAAGTTTTTACGCTTTCACGCTAAAACGACTGAACGGATTTGGATAAAATTTGACACATGGGTAGACCATGACCTGGGTTAAGACATAGGATACTTTTTATCCCGGTATTGCGGGTTAAGACATGTGTAAAAGCTAGTAATATATAAGCTAACACTCACAATATAATAATATGTAAAAGTATATAAAAAAGGAGGGGAACGAAATGATTGAGTTAATTTTTAGTATAGATTTCGATGATTTTATATTGGCGTGTGCTAGGTGACAAATAGGAAAAAAATATTGATGTTTTGTGTTGTGTAATGTAAATTATTTTGCATAAGTACTATTATTGTATAGAATCAAGCTTTTCTAACTGAACAGACAGCCGTGCTGCTAGGGAGTTTGTTGCGCCACTTCTTCTCAACAAAAGTTCTAGAAAGTGGTGAAGGGCGGTCGTTTTTGGGGGACTATCTTATGTAATTTTGACGTTCGAAAAGTGCTCATTCTCAGCCTAGTTTGAATTAATGACTGAATTTTTAATTGTTTTGATTTTAATGTGAAAGATTAATAGACGGTAAGAGATGTTTGTATATTCAGTCATGTTGTCAAATCATTAATTCTGTCACATAGGCTTTTGAGACGAATAAACGCGATGAACATTGGACATGGTCACTTCTTCCCCAACATATTATAAACTTCAGAACGGATATTATTACGGAGTAAAAGAGTTTTAACCAAGGGAAGTAATATTTTACAACGCACTTTTATTTTTGTCGTCTTGGGTAACGTTTTAGAAATTACGCAATTTCACAAATTTATGACGTTTCTTGCATGCTTTTAAAGCTTACACATTATGCAAATTAATTGATTATAAACACCAGCAGAAATATTTCATGTATTTATATTATATTTATGCAACATTGATGAATACATATTCATCTACTCCAAATGTTGCATGCCGGTGGTCCCGGCTGTCATTCGTCGATCTTTGACAGTCGTTACGGGTTGTCAGAAGCCCGAAAGTCTGACAACCAGTCTTACCAAGGGGTATCGTATTACCCAGTTACTGGGTTGTGGAGGTCAGATAGGCAGTCGCTCCATGTAAAATACTGGTATTCAGCTGCATCCGGTTAGACTGGAAGCCGACCTCAACATAGTTGGGAAAAGGCTAGGCAGATTGATTGAATATACATACGACGATTTTTCAATAGAGATAAGTCAGTTGTATGTAAACTTGTAACTATTACAAGAATTATTTACAGGTGGCGATCGATTTCCGGTTCCTTGCATGCTAAGTGTCACTTTCCTTTGAAATATTTGACGTGAATGTAACTAGACTACATGTTGGTATCAGAATTAATATTTTATTAAGACATTATTTATTATAGAAAGAATATTATTATGTTTATTGGCGAGCTGGACCCATATGGACTGTGTTTCCTCCAATGTTCCCGCTATTTTACTAGATCCCACATAAACTGTGAATACTTGTGTAGAATAACGAACATAATTCATAATAAGGTCTCAGTTCACGTGTAGCCATGCAGCTGCGTTGGTTTTTATTGAAAACCTCATCACTTCAGACGAAAGACGTCCACTGCTGGACATAGGCCTCCCAAGCACTTCGACCGATTCTGTACCTCCCGCATCCAGCGGATTCCTGTGGCCTTTACAAGGTCATTGGTCCACCTTGTGGGCCTTCAAGCGTTGAAACCTACCGTAAAAATATTCATCGGAGTATAAATTCCGTATACCAACCCTTTTTCAAAAACAAAGTTGTTTTTGTGATAAATGCATTCCAGCTACGGAACTCTTCATTGTGCGTGGTCCGACACGCACTTGCTCGGTTTTTTTTTAAATTATTTTGCATTATTTATTTTAGTTTTAGATAAATTATGTAGGTATATATTCTTCACGGTGGGGATCGCGGCTAAATGATTAATAACCGCACGGGTCGATCGAAGTTTAAGCCATTACATATCGAGACCTCTCCATGCCTCGGAAAGCACGTTAAGCCGTTGGTCTCGGCTGTCATTCGTAGATCTTTGACAGTCGTTATCTTGGTCAGAAGCCCAAAAAGTCTGACAACCAGTCCTATCAAGGGGTACCGTGATATCCAGTGACTGGGTAGTGGAGGTCAGATAGGCAGTTGTAAAATACTGGTATTCAGCTGAAGCCGACCCTAACATAGTTGGGAAAAGGTTTCGCCGATTGATTGATTTCATACTTACTCATGTACATAAGTTGTCTGTTTTATTTTAACATAGAGATATATATCCGTTCTCATAAGCATTATTAATTATGTTATCTCACGATATAATAAGAAATCGGCAGGATGTTAAGGCGTGAAATCCGTATTTATTTTTTCAGTAATTTATAGTTCTGATTATGAGCGTGATTATTTATTTAGATAATTATTATTGGTAATAAGGATTATCTAACTTTAAATAAACGCAGGTGATCGAACGTTTCCTTTATATCACGTGAGAAGGATAATATATTTTAATTATTATATTCGTAGAAACAATATTTTCTGAAGAATCTATAATTTTAACTAATTGGATACTTTCTTAAAATTAAGCTCTGTGAATCAATAATCATCTTTTTATAGTCAGTAAGTGGTTTTTTTGTTGCCAAGTCAACAAAGCAATTTAATTTAAAACTGCTACGAAAAACATTCTGAAAAACTAGACAATCTTTTCATCAAACATTCTCAAATGAAGCCGTGGAAGGAACTACTTTCACGAAATATTCTCACATAATAAAGTGCCAGATTATAATGTTCGCGGGTATTAAGATTTCAATCAATGTCACACAGCAGATGTGCTCAACATTTTTCAGTTATTTCTCATCATTCCCGTAGACGAGTCTGTCATTGCCTGCTGTAAGCAGTCGTCATTGTAAAATATCCTTTGTAGACGTACCTTCACTGTCAAGTTAGGTTACGTTAGCCACTCCTGAGAACATATCTACTTGTAACCTATAGCCGTTAGTAACAGAAACAGTTACCGTAGCCGAAATCGGCGTGGAATCTATTATTATTATAAAATATCTACTGATAACTATAGTTATTTTGACTTTACGTTTATCTACATAAACCAATTCAAGCACTTAGTTTTCTCATTCACAGGCAGCAAACTCATGGGCAAAGATATATTTAAAAAAAATGTGTCACAAGTAGGATTAATATTTCGAAATTTAAAAATTCAAACATTTAACTTTTTATTCTTTCTTTTTCAGTACTCATTAGTCTTATTTGATTTTAAAAAAAGGACAGTTTTGTCTAAAAGTCCAAACAAATGACAAGGTCGGACAAAGTCGGACGGGGGGGGGGGGGAGTGCAACAAGCCGGACATAGCCCTAGTCACAAGGTACAAGAACATTTTCAGTTCGCCTCTTTTGCAGCAGGTTGAGAACCTCTGTTCTAAAAAATGTGTGGAATAATATGCGCGGACGCAAAGTAACATTGTCGACCAGTCGACGTCGACATACTTTTTTCCTTGTTACTTTTACTTATTAGCTTGATTGGAGATAATGCATAGTAAATAATTATGTACTTTAATTAATCGTGCGTGAGCATCTACCTGTAATTACGTTATGTTCCTAGAAGGCTCCGGTAACTAGTATTTTGATTGATGCTACATAAATTGGTCGTTTATATCTGTGTAATCAATACTTTAATTGCCCTGGCAATGGTTGAATAGAGACGACTTGAGAACCTCACTTTTTCAAGTTGTTTAAAGATTAGGTTCAAGTGGCTTCATATATTTTTAGGAGGGTCAGAAAAATACGCCTTTTAAGACCACGATATCTCACAAAACGTTTTGAGTTATCATCAGTATCTTGCGTTTAAATTCCAAATCATTGGGGATGGTCACAGCATTGTTTCGTTCCGTAAAATTCTATTGGCATTTTCTATCAACCATCACCTTAGCCGTGTTAATAAATCGTCAGTGTCATGCATAGAGCAGTGGCCAGTTTTAATGGCCACTGCTCTTCGACTTTCGATTTGTAGGTCGCAGGTTGGAACCCCGACAGGCGCTTTACGTTGTGTAAATTATTTCATAGCCACTGCTCGCAAAACGGTGAAGGAAAACATCGTGAGGAAACCGGCATTTTCTAGAATTAAAAATTCGAAGACATGTGACATCTAGCAACCCGCAGTGGGCCCTCGTGGTGGATTAAGGCCCACACCCTCTTATCGAGTGAAGGCATGTGACCTAGCAGTGGGAACATTGTAGGTTGATTATGTGTTGTATCATGCATGCATTCAATTGTAGACTTTCAAAGTAGCAAACAAGCTTATTTGCGGTAAAATTTCCCGTGACCCACTCTGAACCCCACGTGATTTTACTTACAGTAGCGTAAATACCAAAAGTGGGATTCTTGCCGTCATGCGTGATCTTGCAGGTTTGCCAGCCAACTGACGCTCTCTTACGTCTCAAGTCACGTTGCAGCTTCGCTTATCTCTAAAACGCTTAGCAACCATTTTTTTTGCGCGACACAACGGAAATGACAACCTGTTTTCGTTGCATTATGTTAGAGGATTATTTACTTTAACGATTATCACGTTTTCTGTGTTTCTATTGGCTAGGTTGAATGTCATGGCTACATTAAGTTATTTTTATTAAAATATAACATCGTCGGCTGAAAGTAAATGAAAAAAAAAATGGTAGCTTTTTAACACATATAGTTTGAATACCTACAAATATCTAGTCCATGTTTTCTTGTGTATGTGGTTGTTTCTAGGCAACTTTTATTAATACTCTTCTCAGTTTATTTTTTTATTTTAATTAGCAAAACAAGTACCACGGCAATAAAATGTATCACAGTAATTTAATCTAAGTTACGAACGCAGAGGCACTAAACGCTAATTACGTTTTTAATAAGTTTAGCCTGACCTCGACTCAACTTTAGCAAAAAGACATCTATTCCGAGATTACACTGGGCAACGACCGCACCATGAGAATTCATATTATCTAAACACGAAGTAGAATACCAAAATGTTCGCTTAGGTATAAGTTCAGCAATTACAGTAGTATGCGTACCTATCTTTTTTATATACAATACATCAATAAATTTACAGCTAGTCGTGACTCGTAGATTGCTACTCTTATACGTAAAGTAACGTTACATTTTAACCGAAGTACGTGAAAAGAAATTGTAAACACATCTTGAGTTACAATCTTTGGGAAGCGATACGCGGGTCATGTTTGGTCATCGACAGAAATATCGTTACCGTCACTCGTGACATTTACAATTTCGTCTACATTTACCTTTTGCTGCGACTGAGGTCGTACTTTACAATTTTGTATCAAGGCGAGCTTAATGCTGATTAAAACGTTACCTAGGAAGTAAAACGCAACTAGTTTCGCACGTGGAAACCGTATATCAAACCTACGGCCTGAACATTCCCCCGTTTCGGAATATAACTGTAACATCAAATTGCTGGCCAAGGTTCGATACCACGCTGTAGAGATTGACGCGGCCCTAATAATAGAGCGCTGTGCGATATTCATCGCTAACTGTTCTCTGATTGAACATCATCGCTCGTTCAACGGCTAATTATCAGAGATACGCCATCATTGCACGGATCTTACCTCAATTGAAATTCCTTGCTTACAGGTCATAGTAAGCTATGATATTTGCCGCTTGCGGATGCAGGGACTCCATTGCTTCTTTTTAAAGGCCAAAGACTAAATCACTTTTAGAATGACCTAAATAATACGATTGTTACTGAAAAGTATTAGGTATCAGCACAAAGCCTTGTAGCTAAGAGATCAAATTCCGAAGTCCTTGCGGCTTCTGACGCAAGTATTTTGTAACTTAACACCAAAACGGTGAATGCACTTGCGAGAAGGTTGCGAAGCTGCGAAGCCGCGGCACGCCCGGGATCCTACTTTATTAAACGACACAATCACGAATTCGGGCCACGATTCACCACTTTAACAAAGATAAACTCACTTGTATTAAGACGTGAATAAATATCCAACTAAAGTCGTAAATGAAACCTGTTAGCAATAGATTCTGTCACTCAATAATGAAGTACTTAAGTAATAAGCTATTTATTACTCTCCAGCAGTTAAAGCAAACGAGTGTGCTAGATAAATCTCATCTGGAAATCCTTTTTGAATGACCATCTTTACAGTTTTCAGTTTGGCTTGTTTGAATAGTGTTTCCAGTATTCGAACAAGCCAACCCTTATCACATTCTAATACTTCAGATGTTGCTATATTATCTTTTATTTAGTCACGCCGTGCTTGTTCAGAAATCAATCAATCCATTAAATGTCCGATTACCCACACAACAACATACGGAAGAAACACTTATTAGGCGTTTTCCAATAATCAAAAAGCATAAGATAACAACTTAGAAGTAACAGCCCCATTTTTTTGTTGCAGGCTCTAATAGCGGCTGTGAATGAGACTCCCGAGGAAGATATCCGCGATGCTCTGAAGTCACAGACGGAGCATCAGCTGGCGCTCGTACCGCGCGGCCCTAAGCTTGTGAAGGACACCATCGCATACAACACTACCATCACTACTGATGACACTGTGAGTTCTTTATCTCTTAACATTAAAGTTAAAGAAATCTCCAAGAAAAACATCGGTGATGATCTGAAGAATGATGATTAACAAGCTGGCCCACGAATCCGGATAACGTTAAATATACTTAGTTAACAATGTTTTATAACGTTATCACGGATGGAAATCTAAAGTCGTTTTCATTTATTTCCATAAATTTTACTTCTCTGTATTATCGTGATGCCGTGAACGTCTACGATAATATCGTCACGTTAGAAATTATAAAAACGTACAATGGCTACTGCAAAAATATTCACCTCGTTAGATTTTTGGATCCGATTGAAATTTCAGAAATCTCTTTCGCAAGCTGTGTGTGTATGTATATTAACAAATTAGCTACAGGTACATATCTACTACCTATAATATGAGAAAAATTTATCTCATACCACATATTACTACGTATACTGGGATTTCGGTTAGTTACTTACCAAAGCACAAAGAAAAAAATCATTCATTATCGACTGTCTAGAGTATAGACGTACAAAGTGTACATTAGTCTGGAGCTGGACTATGCATATTGTTCGTCAAAATACTTTGAGTGTTTGTAGGTCAGGGATGACTGGAACTAGAAGGCATTTATCGATACAAAAGCAAAAAGCACAAAAAGTGTATATTTGAAGAGCAACGGTCCATTTTTCAACATATTTACGTTATTTACATAACGCTTGACACATACTAACCGAAATTCAAATTGTAGTTTGAACGAAGCCTCTAAATATATAAACATAGACACTTATTTATCTAGATTTTACATACTCATACCAGGTATCGCTCATTTGATATATTGACATCTTAAACCATATATTAAAGTAACATGATAGATTGGATTGAACTTTTAAATAAATTAAGTATCCATTTCAGTCCGTCTGGTTTCGATTTTGTGCGAATTCAACAGTACACATTGTTAACTATATTTACTTCGCAAATGCTTATTACATTATTTTTATTTCGATTTCAAAATGTGAAGGTTAGAGCCACAGGTTAAGTGTTGTTGTGTTGTTGTTGAGATGAAAAGAGTTTACAGGAATGTCAGAGTCTACTGCTAAACTAAGATCTCGTCGTGAAGACTAGACAAGTTAAACAAGTTAAACGTGGTTATAGCCACATGATTGTGTATGTGTGCCTAGTTGTTGTACTAACATAGATTTCAAGTAATTTGTAATACTAATACGCTATGGGTCTTCGAAGTATGATAATATTTTTTTAAATATTTTTAATACATTTTTAAGAAAATTGATGATAACTAATTAGCCATCACACTGCAACTACACTGGGCAACTAGAATCAATTATTATTTAAATGTTGACGTTCAAAAGTGCCTTTTTTGTGCCTAATTGAAATAAATTATTTGACTTTGACTTTGACTGTAAAAGACACACTCCTGCTTTTAAAATTTTGCCTGTTTTTAGAGCCCCTAGAAGCCTATAAAATACTAGATAATAAATCACAAGAACAACAGTCACATTGATCTTAAGGCCTTACACGTTGTATATCGCGGCATTACTCGTTTCCTGGTCAATAATAATATCTACTTGGGTGCAGTCAAAGATCGTGATGTTGCATAAATAAATTGAGTAAGTAGGCCTTTCTATTATAAGTTGTGCATAGCTAACCGTATTCGCTTGTCGCAGGAAGAGCTGCGGGCGCTGCGGCCAGATGGCACGATTGTGACAGAGACGCGCCACACCAAGGAACAGGAACGGGTCTGCGACGAAGAACTGTCGAAAGACGAGGTAAAGTCGAGGTGTTGTTGTTATACTTGGTGAGATTGTGAAAACAATAAAATTGTATTAAGCATAATAAGAGCGAGAGCGATGAGTGTTATGGTTTGGGCTGTAATTGTATAGGAGACAGAAAAATTTAAACACGCAAGGTGCCTCGTTTGCCCTGAAGTGGGACACGACAGGCTCATTACAATACCTTATTGAAGTTTTTGAGCTTTAAAACAGTGCCAGGAATTGCGTAACACATTTTCGGACTAATCTGTTTCATTTGACAGTTCAATAATTGCGTTATGTAATTGTTGAGTAGATTTTTTTTCGAACTTTTGAATTAATTGATTTGCCCTTTCTCTCAAAACTTTTATCATGATTGATCGTATATAACGCAATTAGGGTACTGGATAGCCCGGATGACAAAAATATTGAAACTAATCTACTCGAGGTTGAAGTTGAAACGACTTTTTTTGGTACGAAGTCCACAATTTAAAGATAAATTAAAAATTTCGCTATCAATCCAAGCTTTCTAGATATATTTACTGAAATCATAAAGATGCATCGTTAAAGATTTTGTAAACCAATCCATCAATCAATGAAAATATCAATATGACTTGCTTTCTTAGGCACCTACTCACAAATGGCAGACTCATCATTTATCATTTTATCTGGGTAAGATTTCTACCTAAAAGACAATGAATTGATGAATGATTTTGCAAAATACTAAGTGGAAATATTGCCCAAATGCGTCGAATTCGCTTACATAAACCTATGTTTCTAGACATGTTATTGGTAACCAACTGAATTGTCAGTCTGGCACAGATTTATCTTAGTTGATTTTTAGGCCATACCACATGCGACTGCTTATAATTTAATTTAGGTTAACCTAGGCTAATAAAATCTTCGCTTTTCATAATTATGTAAAAATTTGTGTTAAGGTCGGCTTACCATGTAGAAGTGTATCTTCTAAGCAGTCGTTATTCGATATTGACTCACTCATTTTTATTTGCCAGGCAAAATCCCTGCCCAGTGACAAAAGTGTGGTAGAAGAGACAGGTGGCACTGAGAGGAGGAAGCGAGTAGACCTCGAGCAGAGTACTGATCTGATGGCGGGCGGCTTGAGGGTCGCTACGCATATCAACTCACGATCCCGCACAGAAGAAGGTCTGTATAAAAAATATAAACTCTGGTTTTTGCTTAGGTCATGATTGAAGGTGTAATGAGGTATGTTATTTAAGTGCATGTTTCCAGTGAAGCAAACAAAACACCTTCCGTTTGAACTTTGTAAAATTTCATGAAAACATGAAAGTGCACCTTTTTGGTGAATCTACAGGTGAATGATCTGCCTGTTTGCAAAAATTATGGGTAGGTTATACGCTTCAGAATTTTTTTCTGAGTTTCTTTGATATCTAGAAATCCCTTTGTTGTATGACTGAAGTTATGTGGCATATTTTTGTTACAGTGGAGAGAGAGGGGCAACCAAACATGGATGACGACTGGGACAGTCTATCAGTAAGAATGCGACGCCAGCGCCGCCTTCGTCAAGTCGGTAAGAATTGTAACTAATTAGTTCGTTGTTTTGCCACTAGGTGGCTTTGAATTATAGTTGAGCTACTCGTTGATAGATGGCGCTTTATTGCGTCATTTAGTTAAGTTGTTAGCTTAATAGTGGGAAAGAATTTCAACAGATGGCGCTAAAATAAAACATTGAAGTGCAGGTTAAATAAAATATTAACATGTTTTTATTAACTTACGATACTGTTTTTTTTTTTATAAAAACGAATTGATAATTCTTTCCCTTTAAGTAGTTACATCGATTTATGCCTAGTTTATTTTTCAATTTTATCTCCATGAAGATTTATAGACATAAATCGTTAATCCATCATTTGCTAAATTGATTAAATATATAAGTAAACCTACAACACCCTTTTTAAGAATCATAACAAATTATGAGTTACATAATACATTAAGGCGTTTTATATAATTATTGAGTTGACGTTCGTCATTCATTAATTACTAAGTAAATAAGTTCATTCATTCATTCATGATAATCAACCTGTGTCTTCAATGCGATCGATATGTTTGGGTCGATGGTCGAACTGTCGCCATTTTTAGTGGCAAGTTGGCCTTGGTGGTCAAATAGTTCCGTGTGGCAAAGAAAAACAAGCCCTGGCTATGGTTCTTTAAATAGTATTTTTGAAAGTTGTGCTTTTGGATATTGTAGGTTTTTTATGATAAGCCTACCACCTGTATCGCCTTAAAATTGGATATTGTGTAGTAGGTATCGTAAGGCCAATATACCTACGAATTGATGAGCTTGCCTATCTCAGATAGATATCCTGGCCTTCAAAGTAAAATAGGCACTAGCTTATGTATGACAGGTAGGTACCTACTTACAAGTTACAAGATCAAAAGTTACCCACATAGTAGACAAATAAATGCGCAATTTACTTCTTATACGCATACCTCATTCAAAATAGAATCATACTTAATTAGTCCGAACATTTAAATCAGTGATGAATAAAATGATACAACCATTCTTATTGGTTCAATTAAATAAAGATAATCGTAACAACCAATAGGATTAGTCGAACCACGCAGCGTCACGGTAGTTACAAGCTTTATTCGCAATAACTAGTTGCCTTAAATGTTCATAGAATATATTATGGGCAGGCGCCGTGGGCAGATACCTGTCGCAGTGAGCCGCAATGAAATAATTATACCTTCTATAAGCAGTTTAATAACAACGCCAATATAAGGGTGGGAACAGATAGTCGCGGGATTCCCGTAGCTCGTGTCATAACCATACGGCGAAGGGTTAGTTGTGTTTGCCGAGGAATCGATTGTTGTTAGACCAGGCGAGTCCTTAAATGGAGGCCGTGAAAATGTTAATGAGAAAAACGTATCTAATGATACCCAAATCACTCGAAATGTATGTAAGTAGGCCGAAGTCCTGAAGAAGGTGGCAAAGACAGACTGAATGGAAATGGAAAGGCCAGGGACCGCATGTAGTAGCGCAACCTGGTAATGTCTACAGGCATTTTTTTTTTAATTAGCGCTTCCTCTTTAGTAACACTGCTGACCGCTGTGGCCAGTATCACCTACCTACCGCCCGGCATCGCATCTATCTGAATTCGGCCTAGCGCAAGTCAAGCTTGGGTACTTCTTGCAAATTGGATGGTTTATAAGCTATTAAAATTGATCATATTATTAGTTCGCAATAGAGTTATCAAGATTTATTTTCCAATTTTCATTGACGTTGATTGGAATATTATGTGATAGGGTTATTTATTGTTTCGCTGCGTAGTTGATTAGATTTTTTTACTGTCTTGCCATGATCGATAGTGAGTTTTGTAAATTAGCTCTTTAGGCCAGGAGGCCCCTTTAGTAATGTATTGTGCCTACTGGGATTGGCGACGCAAAAACTGCTGGGGAGTTTGTTTGCGCCACGTCTTCCCAGCTAAAGCATTAGGAAGTGGTGAAGGGTGGGCGTTTTGGGGGACTGTCTTATGTCATTTTAACGTTCTAAAACTGCTAATGCTCGGCCTAATTTGAATAAATGACTTTTTATTTTGAAACCCTAAACAATCAGCTAGCTTCGTCAACTATACATAGGTACTTACTAATCTATTTACCAAAACGGCAAGATGATTTACCGCAACTAAACACTGATTACTTCAATCTCAATGTGCCTAGCCTTTCCCCAACTACAATTGGGGTCGGCTTCCAGTCCAACCAGATGCAGCTAAATACCAGTATTATACATGGAGCGACTGCCTATCTGACCTCCACAACTCAGTAACTGGGTAATACGATATCCCTTGGTAAGACTGGTTGTCAGACTCTCGGGCTTCTGACGACCCGTAACGACTATCAAAGATCCACGAATGACAGCCGGGACCAACGCCTTAACGTGATTTCTGAGGCACGGGGGAGTCTCGACTATAAAGATGGTCCCCCATCCAGGGACCAACCCCGGCAAGCGTAGCATAACCTGATGGATCGACCCGTGCGGCAGTTATTAATTAGCCACGAGCTCCTCTAAACACTGAATACTTATTTCACTTTATTAGTGGGGGCAATCAATAATAGTTTTATTAGGGTAGTGAAAGGTTTCTCGGGGCAACCGAGATTACGCGTGCACTAGTATAATAATATAATCCTCGTGTTCACAATAACCAATTACTGATAGTGATAACCGAAATGCAAAACTATCCAACCTCAAACGGGATGACGGTAGACCGCGTACATAATAATTTTGCAATATAAATAACACAACGTCTCTTGTTCGAAGTAGGTTTCACTAAGATTTTCAATAAAATTATTGGGTACCTACCTATCCACCGCTAGTTTATCATAATATTTTTCTAGTATCCGTATAATAACATTCTTTGAGTAGAATATCGTGTCATTAAAATTAACTTCTGCTAATGACGACCATTTTGGGCGTTTTTTAGACAGAAGGTTAAAATAACATGTTAAATCTATAATTATTTTGATTACAGAAATCATTCTAAATCATTCTAAATATCAATCTGTCCGTTGCAAAACTAGGCGCAATAAATAACTCAATTTCCGACAGTCCATCATATACATTTGCAACGTATCATATATTCATAGTTCTGACAAAATACTCAAGTCTAGTGAGCCATTGAGAAGTGGTACACATACCGACCTTGTCGCCAGTTAACCTGCCTCGGCTACTCGACCATTGTTTATGTTCAAGTTGATCGATCGAGTTACTCGACTACTCGGTCCGTGATATACGAGCGTGTGAATGCTCTTCCTACTTGCAAAGGACGTACGTCGCATGTACTGCTCAGGTTTGGACGCTTGTAATGACAAATTGAGGAAAAAAGGCACTAATGTTGAGGACGGATTACGCTTCGACGGTCGGTCGTACGCTTTTTAGGTATGTTCGTGCATTTACCATCAATGATAGCGTTTGTTAGTTGATTATGACGATTTAAGAGATTACCTGTCATTAGGTTTAATGCTTTTCCTTTGATGATTATACAGGGTTAAAATAAATTAGCTAGTGAAACTCCGTGACGTGATGTGTATCAATATATATCAATAATAAACAAGACAAAATAATTATATTAAATGTTTTTTAAACCCCGACACCAACATGTCCTTATTTCTCTTTCCTATTCCATCACCAGACCCTGTTCATCATCTATCTATAACCTATTCATTGAGACCATTCCAATGAGCTCAAATATGATACCAGTGCTGTACGTTGATAAGGGTGTTGAGTATCCAGCAAATTCCAGGTGATGCAGCATCAGTTCAAGGTTACTATGTTCTTCTAATATCAATAACGTAAGAATACGAAATTTCAAATTGATCAGAACTGTGGAACGGCTGAACCGATTTTGATGAAACATGTCTAAGAACCAGCGCTAGAAAACCTGCTTTCAAATAATAAAAAACGCATTGAAATCGGTTCACGCGTTTATCTAAGAGCTACGGTGTCACAGACACACACACATAGCGGTCAATCTTATAACATCCCCCTCTATTTGCGTCGGGGGTTTAAAACCGGGGTCAATGACCGCTGGTAGTGTTGTTACTTGAAGTGTGAGTTGGTAAAATCTGTTTGATCGTGTTGAGATATCGATACCCATTACGTCTGTGAATGAAAATCAATTTGCCTAGCTATTTTGAGGTCGGCTTCCATTCTAACTGGATGCAGCAAAATATCGGTATTCTAGGTAATACAATGTAACTGTACGGTAACTGGGTAATACGATATCCCTTGGTAAGACTGGTTGTCATACTTTCGGGCTTCTGACGACCCGTAACGACTATAAAAGATCCAAGAATGACAGCCGGGACCAACGGCTTAACGTGATTTCCGAGGCACGGAAGAGTCTCGACTGTAAAGATGGTCTCCCAACCAGGGACCAACCCCGGCAAGCATAGCTTAACCTGATGGATCGACTCGTGTGGCTGTTATTACTTAGCCACGAGCTCGTCCCATCACGTCTGTGAAGTTTACACAAAAAAAAGCTGATTTTTAAACTGATATTTTAAGTGGCTACACTACGGTTATTGACCTCAAAAAAAAACATCATCAAATTACTTTATTTTTTGTTTTATCATGTTTCGATACCCATCACATCCGCGGAGTTTCACTAGCTAGTTTAAATTGACCCTGTATAGGCAATTGATTCGAATGCAGACCAGAATATCCATAACACCCTTCCAACTTCAAAGTTAACATAAAGGTACAGTTTTCTGAAAATAGGCACTACAATAATAAGAAACGTAGACTCAAAATAACGCTAAAATAATTTACATTGCGTTATGCAGCCATAGACACAAATACCATTATTCTTATGCAGTACCTCTCGGATTGCGTCTTCCTGCAACCTTTAAGGAAATGAATTGCCAGGACAGTTAGAATCCCACGCACTACGTAGGATGCCCGTAAAAGGAGCGAAGGACACTTCCTGGCACATCCATGAATGCCAACCAAGCCTTCGCACTTTTCTGCCTTGTAAGTCTTCAATTGTTTTCGAGAGCCGTATTAACTGCCTCCTTTGACCTAGTGCAAGTATATGTACATTTTTTAGATACATTTGTGTCTTTTCAATGATAGAATTGATTCATGTTCTCCTTAAACTGTTGTTGCAGTCGATGTAAAGCATTGTACCTCGTTTCTTTACATTAGTCTGCTGATGCCCTTAAAAACCCTATTAAAAATCCTTCAGATTTGGTTATTAGATATGGTCTCAACAATCCCAAAATAAATAGATAGGTACTTGGCTTTCGTGATTTCATTTCTGTCAAAGACATCGGTTCAATCTCAATGACGCAGTATCCTATTCACTTTCCCTAACGAATCTGGTAGGTAAATCGTTTTGCGAACAATTAAGGAGTTAGTAAACACACGTGCCACGTTTAAACGAGAGTTTAAGTGGCCAATTTAATGCTACATGCCCATCAGCTGGCCACATATGGCAGTCATTGGGCCTACGCTCAGAGGTCGGTTGTGACATGGCTAAGGCCCGTTTACCGTAATATGTCTGATGATTTGAAAAATCCCGGGAAATCGGATTGTTGTTTGAAAGTCGCATTTTTATTAATACTCATTCGCATATACACTAAAATTAAAGAAAAAAGAAAATACATTTATTTAGAATAGACTAAAAGGCACATAAGTAAAAAGAAATCAAGTGAAAGAAAGAATACAAAATAAAAAGTGTAAAGTGCGTTGTAAGATACTACTAGCAGGAATGTGTGCCTCGCGACTGCGCCAAATAGGCCCAGTTCAGCCAAAATGCCAGACAACTAGTGCCTGACGCTGGTTTTCAACTGGACCTGAAGTGTTAGGTGAAATTATGTTTCCCGCTCTCATAAAATATTGCAAATGCATTGAAATAATAGTGGGCTTAGATTTGATGGGCTCTGAAGGTCTGTTGGGATAGAGCTATAAAATTAGGGCAATTTAACCCGAGAGATTGACGAAAATCGAGGAGGTATAATTTCCAAACCGAATATTTAATATTGTGTAAATTATACTGGAGACATTTTTGCTGTAAAAACAAGAAAGTTTATTCACCTCTTCAGACATTGTGCTGTTATTATTTTGTCTTATTTGTGTGATTTTGTTGCATTTAATACGTCACGTAAATAATGTTAGCAGTGTTACAGACTTTCATGTTTGTTCAGCTGAAATAGTATGACCATAGTATGACTCATGCGGTTTGTTTGGCGTTTTACAGAGTTTTTAAAGTTTAACGTTCTTAAGGAAATGCGATCTGTAGTGTCGATAAAAAAAAAGAATAAATGAGCAAGTCTTACAGTAGTCGTATATGATGTGTAACATCTGACATTGCACCTTGGTAATAAGCAAAATTAAGGTAATAAGCGATATTAAAGGGGCGGGGCCTCGTCAAGGTCGTCCCTGAAGGCCAACTCTAGCACAGCGCGCGCTCATTGGTCAAATCAAATAGCGCGCGCTTCCCCGGCTTCCTGTGACACACTTCCGTCCCTTTTCACAAAATCACTCCTGAAGATTTGATTATATTAATCTATTTTATTATACTAATCAAATTTTTTAGGTTTTTTATTTCAGGAAAGGGAGAGGAAAGGTGTTACACATCAAAGATCATTTGCGAATGCATTAAACGATTATGGCCACTGTAGAGTTTTCTGTGAGCTTTCTCCTCACCTGACATGAAGCCCATAGTTATACATCACCATGTCATATCAACATAGCATTTTGTCATCAAATTCCCAAGGAATTCAAAGTAAACACAAAAGCTGCAAATCGTGCTTCGTATTAGTATCAATAATCAGAATGTACTGTGACATCATTTACAACGCATTACAGTGAACGGCGCGTGTTCTCGTAAAATAACAGACCTGCAGAACAATAAGATTTTAGCATTGAATGCTGTGATAAAACATTAAAGTTCAGAAAGCATAACTTTATGGCTTTACCTAATATAATGTGATTCATACAGCGTTTTGTTTAATGTGTCATTATAGTATTTACATACATGTGCTGAGAATTTTATGGGGACGTGATGTGTTGTCTTGGTTGTAAATAGGTCCGTAATTATTTAGATGTTAAAAAATTAACATGTTTTGTTGTACTTTTCTTCCCACCTGGGATTTGCGCTACGAGTAGGCACATGATATAAAATATCTGTTAACGTAATGACTGGCGAAACACATAGCTTAGGCTGTCCGAATAATCAAACTATATGTGGATAGATTCCACCCAAGTAAAATTAAATATACTGACTTATTACGATGCATTACAATTTTTTTTTTTAATTTAAAATTTTTCTTTTAATTATATATCTATATATCTGCAGTTTGAGTATTTTATGCAGCCTCCCCAAATGTTTTTTTAATATTGTTCGTCGAGTCTGAGCTCCTTGAGTTCAGTTGACCTACACGACTGGACAGGTCCACTCAAATCTGTATGGTTCTTTCCTCAAAAGACCATCTCTGTATGGTCCTTATATGGCATAACCAAGATTATGTCTGGACTTTAAAAGAGACTGTGAACTCTGAGTTTGTTACGGTCTTTCTTAGGAAACACCCAACTCATCTTATTTTAAAACATATGTGTTTTTTTTAATCAATTTACAGCAATGAATATTATCATTAATCATTTAAATCCAATATTTTAATGGTTAAAGGGAAATAATTAAAAATCTAATAGACATCACTAGGCCATACTAACTTGGTTAATGTTACTTGGAAATCTATTTTATTTTAATGTGAGTCATTTCTAACGACTAATATTAAACGTAAATCCTCCATTTTAATAGCTACCTGCATCCGTTAACTGACTGTATCATTTCCTAGCCTACTATTCAAACTGGATGAGTTAGCTAACCCGTAGTTTGTCCTACCTTAGTAATAGTTACGAGTTTTACTCCTCTATACCGGCCATGTCGATGCTGCCGCTCTTTATTAAGTGCTTTTACTGCTCTTACCCAGCCCCATACTATTATATTTATAGCCGGATAATTTTATATCCTTGGCTGCAGACAAACACGAAAAAATCACGTGCATGTCAAGGAATTATGACCGTCTAGGGAACCCATTCAAATTCAAATTCAAAATATTTTATTTCACATAAACCTACATGGGCACTTATGAAACGTCCGAAACTAGGTGCCCGGTTCCAATTGGTTGTTTCCTATACAGAAGACCGGCAAGACCAGTTACTCTTTTAAAAATAATGGGCTTTTACAATATTTTCAAATAACAGTGTTATTAAGTATGGGAGGACAGTGTAGGTCTTTCAAGAAGTACCAGGTACTTAACAGAATAATGATGGTCAATAAATCTACAGTCCACTTAGCCTACAGCGTTCTCACATTCACAAAATAGAAAATAATCTATATAAAGATAAATAAATTAATAAAAATAAAAACGTATTTTAAACGAAATGACGTGATTGCTATTACAGCTGTAACAAATCTGAATAATTATCATGTCCTCAAAAGCCATTAATTAGGAGGACATTAGGACTTTCCAACCGAATTCGGTCGTAAAGCTGAGACTGCAGTCCCTGGAGGCTGGAGGTCTGTTTAGAACTACTGCTTACTTTACCAATGAAGCAACCTCGGGCTCTAGATATCGTGAGTCGTGACTTTCAGTCTTCAAACGCAGTCAATCTTATGATGATTAGATCCAATTAGCGTATATTTTGATGGACTATCCTAGTTTTCAAGTTTGACCAATACCTGGTTCTCCACATATCCCATGTAATTTGTTGACCAGCCGCCCTTAGGTAGACAGTCTATCTGGCTGATGAACGTTAAATGAAACCATCTGTGAATGGTTTATAGCAGGATGTCAGCAGCAGTGATAGCCTAGTGGTGTGACCGTCAGACTGTCAAGTCCTATGACTTGACAGTCTGACATGTAGAAAATGCAGACCATTTTCTCCAGATTCGCAAGTTTGCCGCAGAGGTGACGAATCTCAAAACGATAAAAGCATGAGAGCAGTGATAGCCTAGCGGTGTGACCGTCAGACTGTCAAGTCCTATGACTTGACAGTCTGACATGTAGAAAATGCAGACCATTTTCTCCAGATTCGCAAGTTTGCCGCAGAGGTGACGAATCTCAAAACGATAAAAGCATGAGAGCAGTGATAGCCTAGCGGTGTGACCGTCAGACTGTCAAGTCCTATGACTTGACAGTCTGACATGTAGAAAATGCAGACCATTTTCTCCAGATTCGCAAGTTTGCCGCAGAGGTGACGAATCTCAAAACGATAAAAGCATGAGAGCAGTGATAGCCTAGCGGTGTGACCGTCAGACTGTCAAGTCCTATGACTTGACAGTCTGACATGTAGAAAATGCAGACCATTTTCTCCAGATTCGCAAGTTTGCCGCAGAGGTGACGAATCTCAAAACGATAAAAGCATGAGAGCAGTGATAGCCTAGCGGTGTGACCGTCAGACTGTCAAGTCCTATGACTTGACAGCCTGACATGTAGAAAATGCAGACCATTTTCTCCAGATTCGCAAGTTTGCCGCAGAGGTGACGAATCTCAAAACGATAAAAGCATGAGAGCAGTGATAGCCTAGTGGTGTGACTGTCAGACTACCAAGTCATAGGTCTCAAGTTCGAACCCAAGGCACGCATCTCTGACTTTTCGGATTCATGTGCGTATTGTATAATTATCACTTGCTTCAAAAACGGTGAAGGAAAACATCGTGAGGAAAGGATGCCTGAGCGAAATTTCTCGACGACATGTGAAGCCAAGTCAGAGGCCCATGGGCAGCATAAAAACTCTGACACCAGGTCAGTCACTAGCCACACGGAAAATAAAGAAGAAGCAGGATTTCAAATAACAAGCTATATTGCGAAAATGCTACGTAACTTCTGTAAATTATATTTTTGACACTGTTAAAATCTTCTTGTCAAAATCCACAGCAAATCGACATGCTGTGAATTTACAAGTAGGTTGCTCAGTATCTTGTGTAATTAGACTTGCAAGTTGGCATCCTAATTTAGGTCTCCGTGATTTTCGATAACGTGGATCCCATAGGAATTAACAGCGTCCACCTTTAAGATTATGTTGGATAAGATCTAGAGTAGCTGAAACTAATCGAACTCCCTTTGATTTTGCTCATTCTACGAGAAAAGAAAAATGTCTTTTATTCCATTACAAAATCTAAAGCAATTTTCTCAATAGGAAACTAGAAAAAGGGTTTTAAACATGGTGTTAGTTTCTTAATAAGTAATTGTAGTTGTTCCAACCGGCTAAGAGTTGCAGGAACGACGCATAAATCAGAGAAATTTCCTCATAAATGTGTATTTAATCACAGTTTTCGAAATCACGTGAAGCTTATAGGGCGTGTAAACTTGATTGCGAAGATCGCCCGGTTCCGTACATAATGTCGTAATGTCAGCGACGTATCAATCTTGCTGTAACAGCGTTATATATAGACACAACTCATTCGGACGGTGCCCTTTTAAACTTTTTAAGACCGGATTTAAAAGGGCGGATTATTCTTAATGATCAACAGTTAGCCATAGGTACATGTATTATTTATGAACTAAATAACATTTACTGCGTGTAGGACCATATTCAGTATTTTATTGGAAATCTATTTGTCTATTCATAATAATTGCCAGTACCCACAATTTCTATCCCTCAGATATTACCTAAAATGGCCAGTACGCTAAGAATACAGATCTAAATACAATAGTTGTATTACCATCTAAGTTAAATGACCACCAAAGCTGACAATAATTACATAACACCATAAACATAACGTGAAGCAATGCTGACCTAGAAATTATACCTAGAATAATATTCACGGTAATGTCTCGTAGCGGTTAAGTAAAGTTGTCTCGAGTATACGTCGCATTGACCTTCGATAGTTTGGCAAACTTATTGACTGAATGATTACGCCATAGCGTGTGGCAGAGGATGCGCCGCGGCGCCACTCCACCGTGAGCCGCAGCGCGTGCGCCCGCGCCGCAGTGTGCCAGTGTTGCTCCGCGCTCATAGTTCACTCTGCTTTCAGAACACGACAAGGATTACAAACGTCCCCTCGACTTCGACGTCGAGGAAGAAACACGCAAGAAAGAAACATCAAAGTGGCTCGAGAATCATTTCGGCAGTGAATCCCGCTCTTCACACGACTCGATCGCTGAAGAAATAGGACGAAGACCTGACCCCGTCTTCTACAAAAAGGCCGAAGACGAGGGATACTACGGGAAGACATCATCTGTACCGCCACCACCCGTATATGGAGATCGAATTCTTCGCAAAACGAAATCGTCGACGCCCTCAGACGAACGACCGGCAGCACCAGTGAACAGGACCGGTGGCTACTTCAAGGGGGTTGGGGACTGGTCGCAGCGACGCGCTAGCAAGCCCAGGATGCCTGAGCCACGTAGTTCATCACCGTCACCACCCACAGTGCGTTCACCATATGCCAGCGACGATCGGTTAAATGGCTCCTCCCCGAGACATGTGTACGGGAAGCGTGACTCGCCTCCGGGGAGGTCATCACCTATCGGCCGCCGCCACCCGCCCTCGCGCGACGACTCCGCCTACGTGTCGTCGTCAACTATGCACAGTCCGCCGCGCGGCTCGCCTTTCCGGCCGCTAGAAGCCGAGCGCTCGTTCCGCGAGCCCTCGGTCGAGGACGACTACCGGCCGATCGCGCCGGAACGAAAACGACCAACGAAACAAAGATTGTCTGAAGAGCACCGTTACGACAGTGGCTACAGAAGCTCTTCCAGGAATGAAAATTCGGGAAGGTCGCGTGACAGTCACGAAGAGGCAGCCGTGGAGCCTCCGCCAGATTACTCTCCTCCCAGGGAGAGGCGTGAAAGTTCGGATAGGGATCGTACGCCTCCAAGGCGACGGGATCGGGATGAGCGCAAGCAGAATCAGAAGACGCGTTTTGCTGAAAATGGGCGGCGTCCGTCACCAGCGCGAAAGTCTGTGGGGTCTGCGATCGGGAATTCGATTCGGAAGTTGGTAGGGAAGATTCGTTCGGCGTCTGCGGAGCGGCGTGCTAAGTGGCGCAACTCTCGGACGCCGTCGCCGGAGCACTCGTCGCGCACGTACAAGCAGTACGGCGGCGAGCTGGCGCCCCCCGTCGCGCCGCCGCACCGCTACTACCTCGGGGAGGACCCCTTCGCGCCCAGCATCTACGGCCGAGAGCACAAGTACGAGGGCAGTTCGAGACGCGCAGCCGCCGCCGACGCCCGCGACCACCGCGAAAGGTGAGCAATCAACCACTTGCTATTGTCATCAAAACATCAATAAAATTAATTAGCCATTGTAATAAAATATGTGTCGCTACATATTTGGCTGTGATCAAAACAGCCTCGAGCGTGTTTATCTCTTTTGGTAGTCGAGTACATTTAGCCATGATCTTAGATGATAGATATTCAATTTTCATAAAAAAATGTAATTCAATGAGCCTTAAATAGAAGCTTGTCTTACTACCAGCCGCGTCCACCTACATTAATATCTACCGAACCTTTAATTAATGCTTTGTGTTTATATTATCATAAAGTTACGGCGTTTTGATAGGAGTCGATAATAATAATGATAGAGTTTGCTTTAAGTTGGAGCATGTGGGCTGAACAAGGTTTTCGTGATAAAACGTAAACGTAACTTAAACGTATTTTCCAAAGAATATGTATTTGAGTTATGTATGAGTTGTTTCGCCACACAGAGTCTGTGTGTTCTATTGTTTACATGGTCAGTACATAAGGTAGCTTGGTGAACCTTGCAGTCACATTCTTGGTCTTAGTGTAGATTACAATGAACAGTTGAACTCATTAGTGCCATTTTCATGCAGCTATTGTGAGGTAACAATAAGTTCAGAGATTTTTTTAATTATTTGAGTACTTCAGTTTCTTCAGTTTGTTATGATATTCTATAACTTAAAGTTACAACGTTGTGTAATTGCATTGCAGAGATATCAATACTTCCTGATATCTGTTTACATGTTCTATTTAAATTATATAGGTACGAATTTTATACAGGGTGTTAGGCAGACTGTTCAACATACGAAAATGGCGGATTCGTGGGGCTGTCTGCTACGTGTTCAGGCCCATTATCAAGACCCAGGCCATATGGATTTAATTGTTTTCGTCGTTGCTCAAACTTCAAACGTCAAACATTTAAAAATAACAAAACTGGCAAGATTTTTTTTATATTTTCATCTAGAATAACTGTAGAATCTTATAAAATTCCTATTCACCGCAAATTATTGCTAAAAAAATTAATACGATCCCTTAAACTACAAACAAATTAAAAATAAATACCGAAAGCCCGACATGAACTGCGTTAAAAAAAACTGAGAGTGATAGAGCAGTTCTAATTCAAAGAAAACATCTTTGTGTCACGCCCGTTCTTACGGTATGCAATATGCACAATTTATTTTAAAACAACTAGAATAATTTGTAAATTTTGACTGGCTTAGCCTTTTTTCACGGAACTGTACATTTGCGAAAAGTGAGCTTAATTACTTACAAGCAAAATTGTTTTTTACATGTTAGATTTTACAATTAAACAAGAAAAAAAAAAAAAAAAATGCCAGTTTTGTTATTTTTAAATGAAATATTGACATTTGAAGTTAGTAAGCAACGATGAATTTCGAATAAAATTTGAAAAAAGTCATTAAAAAAATCCGTGTGGCCTGGTTCTTGTTAATGGATCTAAACACATAGCAGACGGCACCACGGATCCGCCATCGCATATGTTCTACCATCTGCCTAACACCCTGTATATTGTACGCCAGAAATCTAATATCGCTAGATATTATATTGATAAAGTTTATATATAAGGGTCCAGTGGTAGGCCTTTTTTTTTTTTTGGGTGGGTAGTTATCAAATAACTTCTCCCGCTCTGGGCGGAGCAGGAGGGCGTGTCAGACTCTTACTGAGTAAAAACCACCCGTGTTCCTTCCGTTGCCTGTACGTTGCCAGGGGCCACGGTATCCCATTCGGACTTTCCCGCAACCCCGGCAGGCATTGGTCCTATCGGACCCCTTCACTTGCTGACATCTCTTTGAGGCGCGCGTGGAACTCAAAGCGCCGTCGACCCGGGCCTGGTCCTTATCGGACGGCGAGCTACCCATTGCTCACCGTCCGCAAGCCCGCGCCTACGGTGGCCGGGAATCGGCCTGTGATTCCCGACGCTCAGGGCGTTTCCTGCGGCGGCTAGGGGCGTGAGGGCGCGAAATTTGCCTCTCCCTCACGCGTTCTGCCTCCTCCTTCGGGAGCATTACTGCTTTGCAGAAGGAGGTGACGGCCTCCCATGCCCTCTCGCTCCGTACCATGGCCTGAACTAGGGCCGAAAGCGAAAAATCCCCACCGCCAATCGCCTCCACGAGGACACGGCGATGCTCTGCCCAAGCCGGACAGACCTCCACCGTATGCTCAACCGTGTCCTCCGGGCGGTCCACGCAGTGATGACACCCGGGCGTTTCCTCCCGCCTGATACGAAATAGGAACCTCCCGAAACAACCATGTCCGGTGAGGACCAGCGTCAGGCGGAAGGTGAGGACGCCGTGGCGCCTCTCTAGCCACTCCTCAAAGAGGGGACTTATCGCCGCAGTAGTGGCGTACCCAGCACTGGGTTGCGACAATCGCACTCTCCATGACGCCATGAGATCCCGCCGGAGCTCTGTCCGCTGTGTCGCGATTTCTCGCGGAAACGGAGTTACGCCCCGGCGGCGTTTCGACTCCACGCGCCACTCCCAGATATGCGCGAGGACCCCAGATATGCGCGAGGACTCCAGTGGTAGGCCTTAAACAACTCGCAATCACTTCTAAAAACAATTTTAGAAGTGATTGCGAATTGTCTAAAAAAACTTATGTTTATGATTAAAATGGATACGTACAAGGTATAGACGACAATAAATAAGACTTCGTAATTTCTATATCTAATGACGTTCCCAGTCTACATACAAAAATTCAACCATGTAAATACTTATATGGAAAAGTGACTAACTGTTGGATATATATTTAACACTAAGCTACAATCTTCTAATTTTCGGTTCTTTCGGAAAAAGTGTGGACTCCAATTTCGGAGTATGTAGGAACAAAAAATGCGTCATTTTCGAAAAAATAAAAACCACCTCATGCCTTGTACTATTAGTTTGTTTCGGGAACTAGCTACGAAAACGCCATTTCGACAGTTGCCTTCCCCATTGCCAGTGTTTTAATTTGTTCTCGTATTGTCGTCTCCACATTGTAGAGTACAACCTTTTTCGTCATAAACTTGAGAAAAATCCGTCTGAAATATCATGATACAAAACAACAATTTCGAAAAGGAGTTGATAGGTGTAGTTCCACACAACATACATGTTGTTATACATGTTTACATATTCTTTACTTTTCATATTTAATAATATGAAAAGTATGTAAATATGTTTGGGTGATAAATAGTGATAATTCACTATTTATCATCCAAACATATTTGAGACGAATATTCTTAACACTATGTACTGCAGCTAACACGAAACTAAATACGAGTATTATTCATGCAGAAACATTTAGAAATTGCGGAAACTTTGCCTATTCACATTATGCAAACCATGTCGACCGACCACAAACAAAATACCAAAATAGGGAATGCTAAGACTCGAAGGACCAAGAGAGTGTCATAGATTTGTGACATAGAGCTCCTACAATACCCGTGCCACATCCCTCGTCACAGTAACTTAGAACTGCAAAGTTACGCAAGGTAACTTATTATGCATGCAAATTCCTTAGGTATTTCTTAGGTTTCAACTTATAAGGAATTATGTGCGTTAATTGAGCTAGAGTTAATGTATTTTAATTTAAATACATTATTATAATATCAACGACATCCCACTGTACCTAACATGATGCTTTATACAAGAATGCAATGATTTTTCAAAGGCTTGCCGAGGTCAGATGTAAATAATATAACAATAAGGCAGCTGTGGGTAATTGTCCAACTGCATGGAAAATGAACTGCTTATCACACAAGCACATCGCCATTGAAGTCTGCGCTTGTAAAGCGGTGATGATGATTTTAGACTAATAAGCCTAGAACACGACAGATGGCATACACTCGATCAATTTCGAATTTCTGTCGATGTCAGAATCTGTCGTGTAAAGTGTGTGTTAATAACTTCGATATTTAAAACTTTTTTTTTTATGGTCCTAAAACTGGAGCTTTGGCCGAGAAAACACTTGATAAAGAAATGTTTCCGCGGCCCAATAATAGAGCAAACCTAGAAAATACTAGATTTATTTACGTTTCATCACTTAAATCACAGATAAGGATCAATCAGGCAATCTTCGCAAGTGTTACAATGACACAAAACCACGTCCAATTAAACAACATTACGAGACAAAGACAATTATTTCATTCACTATTAATAGACACGACAATAGTTTCTCCAATCAATCTCGGCAATCATGCTCTTTCAATTAAAGCAACGTTCCGGCATATCTTGCCTTTTTCATTCGTCGCCGTCCGTGGGTATTGCCTATTAAGGGTAAATATGCCTTTTATTCGCAAAGAAACCCTTATTTAGTGTATGAGTCACTTCTGTTTGTCAAGTGAAACAGTGTCTTTATTGAGAAGTATGTGCCGATCCGCAATGACAAACGACAAATGACTCATGCCAAGGAAATGTTCTTAATAAACACCTGCTGTATGTTAGGTGGAGGTTGGTGTATGCAAATTAGTTTGTTATAATTATTTTTGCAAATTACAATAGACATACTTCTGCTTCCGCTGTTTTATATAACAAACATGCGTTTTAATGACGCCTCCAGATCTCTGTTAGACACTAAGGAAACTAAACCATTAATTATTTTTTTTAGTTTTAAATTATATTATATACCATTTGTTCAGGCCTTAACAAAGACGTTTTAAACGTACGAAAACAAAGCATGGTCGTTAGGCGTGTGGGAGGAGATTTCCCATTGAATCCAATTACCAGAACACCAACAAGATTACGAGTTTTTGCGTCTTACCTACAACATAATATTTGTACGTGGGCCCGGCTCATTGCACCATCACGAAACGCCAATAAATCTTATAAGCGGATTGTATAAAAAAAATATTCAATTGTTTCTTTAATGATTTCAGGGGTCAATTCTCGAGCACGCTGGGTCGGTTCAGTCACTCGACAAGTCGACTGAATCCGAACATCGAGCCCGACGAGGAGTACACTCGCAGTGCGCAGACGCTGCCGAGGAAACTACACGACAAGAAAGAAAAAACCACCGAACCCCAGAAACCCAGTTCCAATAAATATTGGCACAAACTCACACCCAACAAGCGGTCCAGTAGCGCCGTCAACATCTCAAACAACGTTACAACTGCACCTGACGGTAAAATCAACGGATACCCACCGGGACCCGCGAAACCAGCGCGGTCCTACAAGGCTCTCAACAGGAGCAAGAGTTTTGCTATGGGAGCTCCTGAACAGGAGACTCACCCACGTTACGTATCTACAATGAATCGCAATAACTCAACTATGTATAAATCTAACCCCCACCTGAGCCGGCTTGATGAGACTCCAGAACAGCTTAAAAGCCCTGGAATCGTGTCTATTATTAATCGTAGCCAGCGCGACCTGGCTGATGCCGTGTCTCGTGAAACAGAGCGCAGACGCGATGGCCTTTTCGGAGCAAGATATGGAAAAACAACCCCAGTGACCAACGGACATACAAATGGCTACAGCAAATCTTATGATGAAACTGATAAGAAAAAGATATTCCTGAAAGGGCTTCGTGAAAGAGCGCCAGAATTATATCAAACGCTTCACGCGGACGACGAATCGGACGGCAGCAGGTTATCGTCTCGATACAACACACCGTCGCCACATTACAAAGACCGTATCTCAGAAGAACGGAAAACGCCTTTGTATAAGACAGAATCGCTCAATAGGGAAACGAGTCCCTTCGTATCCCGCCTAGATTCGAGGATAAAATCGCCGGCGATACGGCGAGGAAGCAACAGTAGCGATAACTATTCAGAGACGTACCGGTACACCACTCGCTCCATTGATCCCGAACGTCCCAGCGTCACAGACACCGTAGAAACCGTTAGTAAGAAGATCGTGCCATCCAGAGACGGCCGCTCAAAAGAGATTATCGAGTCAAGGGAAATAAACTCAGTGACGAAAAGCAGGGGGTACAAAGGCGAACCAATAGCGAGTCCCAAGTATATAGAAAACGGTATCCGCCCCGCTCCGCACGGATATGAGTCCAAGAATGGTCCATTGTACTCGGAACGAAGGAGTAGTAACTATAAAGTAATCGAGAAAATAAGAGATTATTAGTAACACGTATAACATTGAGAAAAGTTAATTTTAAATGTTTATTCTGCCATATTTTTTTCGAATGTACTAAATGAATCAAAGTCATACACAGACTGAATCTTTGAAACGCTTTAGTTAGTAAGTTATCTAACTTTATTTTCACACACCGTAACTGTTGTTAATGTTCGTTTAAGGAGCTTCGTGTTTTCATGTAAAAAGTCATAGAGTTTTACTAATTTAACTATAATATTGGTTTGATTCCGTCCAGTGTACTCTTAACGAATTTAAAACATTTCGGGTACGTAAGTTTTTACAATCGAAAGCGTTAACTTTGTGAATAGCTTTATATTTTTTAATAACATTTATTGATACTGTTTAAGAAAATAATAAGTAAAAGTAATAATAATAAATTAGATAAGATTTTATAATAAAAAATGTATCAATAAAATTATAATGTGTTAATACGCACTAAGTTCTTTAGTTTTATTTTAAAACCACTTACAGTTCGTTTTTTAATCCGAGAGTTTAATTTGACAGGTGCAAATGTCAAACTTCAAATTGAAAAAAACAAACAACAATCACTTGAAATGTCAAATTTGTTTCTTGGATTAAAAAGCGAACGTTAATATCGTACATAAGGCCCTGTATCATCCTGTTTGGACTAATACTGATTACCGATAGGCTTATAGGCTGCCATTGGAAAATTTTAAAAACGACATCGTTTAAAAGCATAAATTCTTTATCCACTACTACTATCTACTATTCGACTATATAACTAACTAACTATATATCTACTATTTATAACACTAGGTACTGGACAAAATAAAAAGTATTAACCCTTTAATGTATCCTTATCAAATTAAAACAGTCCTTCAATTAACAAACAGTTTTGCAGAATGTTGAAAATAGTCTACTTTGGATTATTTATATCTAATATTTATAGGGTTTCTCGAAGCAGTGAATATAGTGAATATATATCTCAATATATATAATATGTACTCAGAATAGTTGTTGCATTAAAATAGTGTCTGAAGTTAGCTCGTAGAGGATACAACGTCAACGTCATCACAGTTCACAGAGAATATGATCATTCTCGGACGTTTTATCAGTCGATCTAAGCTGTAAAAATCTAACTGTGAAAATGTAGGTGAAGTCAACTGTCATTCCACGTGCTGCTATAGCCTGGCTTGTTATGATGACAACCTTTGAGATGTAAAGTAAGTATCAAGACCAGAATAGGTAAGTATGGATATCAACATTATAGTTTAGGTGAATCCGCAGTTAAGCCCGCGAAATTCAAATTTTCTTACGTTTTTTGCAATTTGCAGGTCAGTGTCAGGTTGTATCTTTATCAAAATATGATTCGCGACTATAACAGGTATGTATTTACATAATTATAATCTTATGTGCATTCTGAAAGTGGGTAACGTCGCAAATAGAAGTCAAATACTTTGCTGTTTTTATTAATTTGGCAATATTACTGTATGAAAAAATTTAATATAGCTAACTAGTGAACTAAAATATTGAATATGAAATGCAATAATTAATATCGTAACAGCGAATATTTAGTTTTAGATGTAAAAAAAGTGTTTGGAAACTTTCCAAATGCCTTTTTTACACCTCAAACGGTTACAACATCAAAGTCAGTGTTATAATTGCAATTAGCTCACAGAATAAGAAAGCTGAAGTGGCAATGGACCGGCCATATTAGCCGTAGAACCGATAACCGTTGAGGTAGACGTGTTCTTGAGTGGAGACCGCGAATCGAGAAACGTAAGGTAGGACACTCTCAGGCTAGGTGGAGCGACGATCTTCGCAGGGTAGCTGGTAGCAGCTAGATGAGAGTTGCCGAGAATCGAGCTGAATGGCGTGCAGTTGGAGAGGTCTATGTCCAGCAGTAGACTGCTATGGGCTAATGATGATGGGGGTAATTACAGAAACAATTAAAAAGCCATTGTGTCTGGCGTGGATCCACGTTCGAACGCAGAGTAATGCGACTCAAAGAGTGGTTAACTGCCATTAAAGCTTGAAAGTGCTTAAATAGTACGTTTTTACCGATTGTTTTTGTAACTCATAAAAGTGAATATGTGTATTCTTTTTGAGTGACATAAAGTATCTTAAAGCGTAAACCGTAATGTGACCTTTAATTCGATTCTTCGATGCTCGTGCTCCGAGTTACCTGATGACAAAAGGATGCAATTACTAATGTGTTCAATCGTCTAAACAGTACCTACTTTTAATAAGAGACAGTAAGTTTAACAACAGGCAATGTGTTGTTAGGAAATGGATAACACTAAACGAAATAAAGTATAGTAGTTTATATTAATTAGCAATAATCCCAATTCTAAGGATTGCTCTTATAAATTCAAGAGGAAAATAAAATGTACTGTCTCTACAGACAAAAATATGCCAAACAGTACCTATAAGTACTTAGTGTTTTTTTTTGGTATTTTTTTTCTTTAGTTCGTCTACAGGTACCTACAGAACGTTATCTTTTTACGTCTATATATTTATTTATTTGTAATAATACTTATTTTAATTTTAGCACATCCTTAGAGCAAAGTGTTTTTGTCGGATAGAAGCATTATCTAGAAGCTTAACCTATAAGCTATTTATATTAACAAACTATAAGATATTTTTCATGGCGTTCCAATCATTTGCAAACCAGTTTACGGCGATTAGTACAAGCAAAGAAGTACAAGAATTTGAATAATATCGAAGAAACTGTCAACAGAAAAACCAGATAATTCAAAGATATTAAAGAGAAAAATCTTAATAGGCGTCTTAATTAAATGTATAGAGCCAAATAATGTTCACGCAAGTTAAAGATAGGCCATGAAGGCCTTAGATACAAAAGACTTACGGCTTATCTTTATGGTTGACGTCCAACTAAACATCACTCTGATGATGTTCATGGTTAATAATTCATGGCCTTCAGTTAGTCCATCCACATGATGGGAAATTACTGGAGGCCACAGGTGCTGACCCAGATAAGTCAATAGACTATACCTCTATTGTCAAATTGAAGCAACGGTTATTAAAAGTAACAATATGTTATGTTTATTACCACAGCTATTTACATCAAAATTAGGCAATTACTCGAAATAAATATCAATTTACATAATAATCTTCAAAGACGCAATCGATTTTCTTTTGTCGATATATAAAACCGACAACGTAGCTTGTCCACAACATTTTTGTACGCAAGATTTACCAAAATGGTGGAGAAGAAAAGTCTCATTGAAAAAATCAGCACATATTGGGATTCGTCGAATATTTTGTACGTGATCCCCTACTCAGAGAAGTCGCACTACATAATGCAGAGGCCGCTGGGTGTGTAGTTAGCTCGTAAAGGACACAACTTCACCGTCATCACAGCTCACACAGAACATGATCATCCACCGACGTACCACCAGGTTATGGTGGGCAATCAGACCATCTGGGTCGTTTTCAGTGACTTTTGGCACCTATCTAACATTGGAAAAGCGAGTCCTCAAAAATGAAGGTAGGTATGATTACTTTATATATACTTTCAACCATGCCTGAAATCCTCAACACGTCGTCGTGAGCAAGCATGGTCATCAACTATGTCCCTTCTGTATATGAGAAGAGTTTTTTGCCCTGCATTATTTTATGTAAAATATTTTTGTAGCTTTTACATTTTCCAAGTTACGAAAACAATAACTAAGACTATCTAACAGTAAATTAAAAGCTATAGGTACCTTGAAAATCAATGGCTACATGAACTAATTTTATTTAAAAAAACTGTCACATGTACAAAAGACAAAGAATAGGTTTATATTTTATGAAATTCGTAGAATTAATTAACTGTTTGCACAAATGAGTTGATGGATGACAAGTTCACATTAATTAACATTATTGTAGAATAATTACGTCAATAATGAATTGATGTATTGTAAAAAGATGTTGAATGTAAATAGTGGATTCGATACCAACAAGTGTGGTAGCATATGAACTTTTCAGAAGTAAAACCGCCTTCTAAAAGGTCATAACAATGTCATGTGTGAAATGTTAAATAATTTCGGAAGTTGGTGCCATTTTTTAATAAATCAAAGGCATCTTTCTCGTCGTGAAACCATGCGTAGATAGACAGACTTCCTGGCGTTCATTGAGATCTGTACATATACATGAAGATATTCACGACTGAAAGTCTTAAACTGGTCTTCACCTCAAAGGAGAAGGCTCAATAATGCCCCACGTCTGCCATCAAAGACAAGTATCTCAAAAAAATCGCTAAGGATGAGTCAAAAAAAAATTACAAACTTCCGATTTTAATCCTTACTGGCTAACATACGAAAAAATTGCTCTGAAGTATTATTTCAAGGGTAATATATAATTTAGTAAAATCTGAAACATGTTCCAGCAAAGAGAAGTATCTCAAAAAATCACAAAAAATGAATTTAAAAAAATACATACTTCCGGTTTTAATCCTTACTGGCTAAAAAATGAAAATAATGCTCTGAATATTAATTCAAGGGTAGTGTATAATTTAGTACAGATCCCCTGAATTAATATTCAGAGCAAATTTTTCGTATTGAAAACCGAAACTATGTTTTTATTGCTCATATAGGACACTCTTTTAAACCAACAATATCTAAATCGGCGCATATGAAAGGCCAATTTAAATTAGGTGGCGAAACTTCAAAGACTTGATGGGTATCGATCAACAGAAAAAGATTTTCTAAACTCACGATTTCGCTGACAGTTCTTTTTTTTAGCCGTCCGCCGTATAGTATCGATACTCATAAAATCTGCGAAGTTTCTCCATGAATATTTCCCCATGTGCATTTTGCATCATTTTAATTGGTTCAAAAGTTCTTGGAACATATCGTCAAATCGCTTAAATATTCGATTTAAGACGCTGACAACAGCTAAACCGCGGTCACTGTCGGACTGCATAGAAAAGAAAGAGAAGCGCGATGACACAACGCTTGTAATTTATTGCAAAATCAATTACAATTATCGATTTATTCAAAAATGAGTTGAGTAATCGGTAATGAAAAACAACCAAGTTCTGCATTCAAATAAGACGTTCTTGTTATTAATTATAATACCAACGTACGTTGCTATTTAATACAGATATTTTGGATTAGAATTCAAGGAAAAGGGTTAGTTTAACGTTAATTTGTATCGAGTATTTTTTTCAAAACGTGTTTTGGTAACAATCAAGTTCTGAGAAATATGTACGAGATTCAGATATATTTTTTACGCTACCACAAACTATATAGATTTGGCAATTTTTTTGTTTAAGTCAAGCCTACTTATACCGTTTGCCTGTTGTCAGCGCCTTAAGCTTTGTAAACTGTTGTTCGTCTGGTAGGTATTTTTTTTTCTTACAGATATTATGTGTATTGTGTTTATGTAATTCAATCAATCAATCATGGTAGTCCACTGCTGAACATAGGCCTTCCCCAAGCTGCGTCACAGCACCCTGTGCTCCATCTTCCGGATCCAGTCTGACCCAGCCACCTTTTTAAGGACGTCGGTCCATCTACCTGGGGGGCGGTCCACACTACCTACGCTTGCCGATACGCGGTTTCCATTCCAAGACTCGTATGCTCCACCGGCCATCGGTCCTTCGACAAACATGGCCAGCCGACTGTTACTTTAGCTTGCTTCCTCTGCAAGCTATATACGGTAACTCTGGTTTTTTTCCGGATAATTTAATTTCTGATTTTATTCTTCAAAGAAACTTCGAGCATAGTCCACTCTATAGCACGCTGAACGACCGTGAATTTGTGGACAAGCACGCGTACCATGACCACTTCTATCTGTAGTCTACGAAGACAAAGTGATATTTTTTTCTTCGTTTTTGACATCACACCGTAGACATCGTTCTACAATCTGTCATCTTGTTTTTAATTGTTTCTGTTTTTATGGTGGTCATGCTAGGCATGCAGCCCGACTGTCAGTGTCCATGTCCATGCTTTGGCACCGTATATCAATTTGTAGTGCGACTGATTTTTTTTTTTTTTTTTTTTTTTTAATCATCCTCACACTAGGAATTTCTCCTGTGTCGTGGGTGGGTTTACAAAAATTTAAACTCACATACACAAACAGCCACTGCTGCACTGCGTGCGGTTGTGTCCTCGACGAGCTAACTGCCCAGTTAGCTCGTCGAGGACACAACGTCACCGTTATCACAGCTCACAGGGAACACAATCATCCGCCGACGTCTCACCTGGGTATGGTGGGTAATGCAACCTTTTGGGATGTACTTGGTAAGAATCATCTACTTTTTTCGAAGGCGTCCCTCGTTCATATCCGCATTACTCAACTATAGTTTTCTTTAAAGTCGAGGGTTTTGTGGAAATCTGTTTGTACCTACTCACATTTTTTGTTTCCTTTGAGAATTTCCAGAGAAGCGTAAGAAAGTGACATTATAAAGAGAATTCTAACCAAACACTAGAGTGTTCTTGGTATGTTAGTGCTTGGGTAGATTTCTCTGAATACTAAATGTGTCTTTGTCCATAGAAATATATAGGATTTTATTTCCAATTATTTCTATAAATGTATAATTATTTTTAGGAAGGGAACGTCCAAATCTTTTTACTATGGCCAAATATTCCGAGGATTCTCATAAGAAGCTTTATGGAAAGGTGGATTAGGTGTCACTCAAGGATCTTTGAAAACCCCTGCAGTTCAGTCACTTTCAGCAGAAAACCGTTCCTTTGATTGGATCATCAGTGAATTGTTTTTTCAGAACCACATACGTTTTGGCACACAAATATAATGCTCCATTAGTGCTATGATGAATTGTGCGAAGCATCACCTGATAACTGGAAATCATTTACAATTGGCCACGGCAAGCTTCGAGTTTTTGGATGTGAATAATCCCACCAGATTTTGCGGAAGACTGAGCAACTTGTACTTGAAAGTTTACGTAATCGTAAACTTTCAAGTTAATTTAAACATCATATTAGCTAAAATTCTGTGCCAAAAACATAACGATTGTGTCAAAAAACTGGAATTGATAAAACTCGACTAACATTTTGTTGAGTGTGGTAGTCACTAGTACAATATTGGTCGCTTCGGAACTCACTTCACTTCGCAAGTGACTGGGTGATGCTTACAGAATGCAAAATCAAGGTAATTTTGAATGCGAAGTGAGAGTGAATAGCGATGTGAGATGCGAGTTGTTGTTTGAATTTTAGGTACAGAATCGACGTGCTGCTGGCGATTCTGGTTTTTGCCGAAACATAATATATTCCTAATCTCCCGCAGCCGTTGCATAGCTTGTATGAACTACAGAAAAATGCGTCATTGTTGTTACTGAATGGTCACTCCTCCTTCCAATCTCCCGTAGCATTTCTTCCAAATATTGTGGAAATTGGTGAATTGCATTTGTCAGAGTGATTCTCAACTACCGGCCGTGAGTAATAAGTTATTATTTATAATTATATAAATTGTTGCCTTTATGTACTAAGTTTTAATCGAAAGCTTCAATGAATTGGACAAACATTATGAATTTCCACGAAATGTGTATGAATGAAGTATTTTTATTTCGTGTTTCGTTTTATTCTTTTTTTCTGGATCTGCAAAAAGTCTTAGATGAAGCTACTCAAGGAGTGGTTTAGGTTAGCTTTGGATCCAATGTTCGAAGCTTATAGTATCTACATACTACAGACACTACATCATATACTTACACTATGCATTCATTAATATTATTGTATTATACTCGTTTATTGATTTTGCATTATTGTTTTGCGAATTGTTCTAAAACGATTAGTTTTCTTTAATTTTCATATTTTTCAATGTTATGACACTTACGTCAGGCTGTCAAGCTGTGGGCACGCCACTATTGCGGCGATAAGTCCCCTCTTTGAGGAGTGGCTAGAGAGGCGCCACGGCGTCCTCACCTTCCGCCTGACGCAGGTCCTCACCGGACATGGTTGTTTCGGGAGGTTCCTGTTTCGTATCAGGCGGGAGGAAACGCCCGGGTGTCATCACTGCGTGGATCGCCCGGAGGACACGGTTGAGCATACGGTGGAGGTCTGTCCGGCTTGGGCAGAGCATCGCCGTGTCCTCGTGGAGGCGATCGGCGGCGGGGATCTCTCGCGTCCGGCCCTAGTCCAGGCCATGGTACGGAGCGAGAGGGCATGGGAGGCCGTCACCTCCTTCTGCGAAGCAGTAATGCTCGCGAAGGAGGAGGCAGAACGCGTGAGGGAGAGGCAAATTTCGCGCCCTCACGCCCCTAGCCGCCGCAGGAGACGCCCTGGGCGTCGGGAATCGCAGGCCGATTCCCGGCCACCGTAGGCGCGGGCTTGCGGACGGTGAGCAATGGGTAGCTCGCCGTCCGATAAGGACCAGGCCCGGGTCGACGGCGCGTTGTGTTCCACGCGCGCCTCAAAGAGATGTCAGCAGAAGTGAAGGGGTCCGTTAGGACCGATGCCTGCCGGGGTTGCGGGAAAGTCCGAAAGGGATACCGTGGCCCCTGGCAACGTACAGGCAACGGAAGGAACACGGGTGGGTTTTAGTCAGTAAGAGTCTGACACGCCCTCCCGCTCCACCCAGAGCGGGAGAAGTTATTTGATAATTTCCCGCCCAAAAAAAAAAAAAAAAAAAAAAAAGGCTGTCAAGCTGTCATTATTTTTTCTTCTAATTTTCTCTCTAGTACTTACTGGCTTAGTCCATGAAGGTTACTTTTGATTTATATAATTTAAATTATTTTTATCAATATGTTTAGCTCAAATATGGTATTTTATAGGCAATTATAATTGTTTTCTGTAAAATATTTGTATCCTAACTTACATTTTATAATAATAATTGAAACGCTCTCAGAATTCATCAAAGAGGTTTTTTTTTGGTACGAATATGTCTGGCCCTTTTCGATCTTTGAATTTGAAATTAAATTCTGTAAAGAACAAGAAAAAGATGATTTCAAAAATAAACCTCAGAGGGACTACGGACCCATTCGTCAGAGCTGATCTGGAAGCGCTCAAGGAAACATCTCCTCAAGAAAAGTCTTGCAAATTGGTCTACATACATTTCACCCTGAAATCATACTCTGTCTTCACGGTACTACGTTTCTTGCCAGGAGGACCTTCCACTACTAAGTCCTGACTGGACTGTCTGAGAGACTGGGAAGCGGATCTTCAGGCCTCAGAGCTAACGAGGCCTGACGTCTTCTACATTGCCTGTGAATCAATCAAGATATCTGGGAAACGAATCTGGATGTTTCAGAACTGACGGACGTCTTGAACCTGAAAGCCGTAACATACTTCCTTTGTAAATATTTTCTTTTCTGAGAGCGCTAGGTAGGATAGGTTATTTTTTTTATTATTTTTCTGTGTTATTTTTTAATTTTATCTCAAATTATATATTTTTAACTTGTCTGCTTTCCTTTTTATTTTAATAAATAGTAGATATGTTACAGTTTGGCGCCCAATGTAAAATCAAAGCTAGCTCTATCCAATCCTATTTTTCAGAATTCTAAAACAAACTATCACTAGTACTATTTCCTTTTGGACTCTTATTTGGCTTAGTCTCTTTTTTATAACTTGTTTTTGGTTTCAGATACGTCTAATACTAACTTACTTTTCCTCTTCAGCTCTCCTCTTGAAGACTTCTTTACTCAACACATCCACATACTCAACAAACTTATTCTGCACCCCACACACTTGCACACTAATACGTTTACCCACTGGTAATCGTATCCATTCTTCGCCTGTGAGTGTTCTTAAAACCATTCGTGGTCACTTACAAGTTGGGGTTTGGATTACTCTACGACGTATTATAGGAGAATATCCTATAATCGTTACCACCCACACATAACTCTTTACTTATACCTCACTACCCTGCACCCCACACACTTGCACACCACTACGTTTACCCACTGGTAAACGTATCCATTCTTCGCTTGTGAGTGTTTTTAAAACCATTCGTGGTCACTTACAAGTTGGGGTTTGGCTTACTCTACGACGTATTATAGGAGAATATCCTATAATCGTTTATACAAACCTAAACATCTTTATAACACCTATTTCAAATACTTCACTACCCTACACATTTTTTTTTTATAGTTGCATGATTTAATCTGATCATATTGAGTCCTCTTTAACACTCACTCTCTCGAGTTTTCATTAACCCTCATTTACCTCACTTTCCTCCTTTCACACATTTTTATCATCTTTGAATTAATTTTAAATAATGGATAGAATTATTTTCTTTGAGCTTTTAAACAAAGCTGAGCTAGAATATGAAATCAAAATAAGATTAGAGGAACCAAAAGATACAGTAATACAGCTTAAAAAACAAATTCTTCAACTCGCACCTCAAACTCCCTCTGAAGATATTTTAGACTCGATATTGGATGTTAAAACTGATTTGGACGAACTTACCAATTCACTAAATTATATCGAATCAAAAATACTATCGTTAGAACAGGGTAACCATAGATTCAACAAAAAAATTAAAACTTTTATTAATCATCTATTTCATCGACTAGAGAGGATCGATACTGATTCAGATCCCTCAGAGGTAAATCGTTTAACTCAAACTAAAGAGAGATTTTTCACCTTAGAATCAAAATTTATTTCTTTAACAACTGTTTCCAACGACATCAATCCTCAACCTATAGCAGTCAACCGTCCCTCTTCTACTCCTAATAGTCCCAATGAGACGATGTTTCATACTATACTCCCCGACATTCAGTCTCAACCTCTAAACTCTATTCCCAATAATTCCCTTAACGAATTAAAACGAATAATATACGACGGAAACTCTTGTCCTCGTTCATTTATCCAGAAAATACAGGAATTTAGTATTTCTAGGAGTATTTCTTCAAACAAATTATTTGATCATGCGTTCGAATTACTTACCGATAACGCTTTACACTGGTACCGTTTTAAACGTGACTCTTTGTTATCATGGGACGAACTTTGCGAAGCTTTGATTACAGACTTTGGCGGTTTTGACTATGATCATAAATTATTAGAAGCCATTAATAGTCGAACTCAAGGAAAGGATGAATCTATTGTTATTTTTATTTCCATACTGTCTGGCATGTTTTCCAGACTTTCAGTAAAACTATCGGATACTAAAAAACTCCAAATCATTATTCGTAACATCCGTCCTTGTTACTCACCTTATATCGCAAATAATAATATTAACTCTATTTTTGCGCTTATTTCATGTTGTCAAAAATATGAAGAATTCCTAGACAAAGAGAAACGTTTCAGCGAACCTCAAACTACAAATAATCCTTTAACTGTTGAATTTAATTATAAACCTTCTAATCTAACGTCAAAACCCTCAACCTCTAACGCGTTTTCCTCTAGAACAAATTTTAATCGTTTTAACAGTAAACCTCAAGTTAATACAATTAACAAAACTAATAATAATGCTTTTTGTGTACGCTGCCGCATTAATGGTCATACACTAACTAATTGCTCGCAACCTCGTACATTAATTGTTTGTTTCAAATGTGGTTTAAAAGATGTTAAATCTACTGATTGCCCTAATTGTAATAAAACTAAGAACTCAAAAAACTAAACAATGACTTGGGTAATAAAAACTTTAATCAATCAGACTGGCATGATTGGTTACAAACCATAAAAAATTTCTTTCATTGTTATAAAATAACTTCAATTTATGATAATGAAAAAGATTTTAATCGTCCTTTTATTGATATTTCTATCAATAACAAAATATTTTCCGGCTTACTAGATAGCGGTAGTTCTATTACAATACTTGGTAATAACTCCCATCTAGATATTTTAAAATTAGGCTTCACGTTATCCAAGTCATCTTCAATGACGATTACTACTGCCAGTAATCATAAAAGTGAATCCGTTGGTTTAATTGACATTCCGATTAGATACAATAATCAAACTCATCTGATCCAAGCCTTCGTGTTTCCAAATATATCTCCTTCAATTATTTTAGGTGTCGACTTTTGAAAAAAGTTTAATCTTATTCCACATATTCTTTCTTCGGCTTTTAAAGCAATTAAATGTTCAGTGGTTACTGAAACTACTAAACAAGTACTCCCATATAATCATCTCTCTTTAGAGCAAAAAACTATCGCTGATGACTTGATTAAACGATTTAAAGCTATATCCTTCGAAAGTAGAGGAGTACTGGGCCGCACTCATCTTATTAGTCACCATATCGATACTGGTGATACACCTCCTATTAAACAACGTTGTTACCGTCTTTCTCCTGAAAAACAAAAAGCTCTCATTATAGAAGTTGATAAAATGTTAGAATTGGGTGTTATTGAAAAATGCGAAAGTCCTTGGCTTTCTCCGGTTATCATTACTCCTAAAAAGAATGGCGAATGGCGTTTCTGCGTTGATAGTCGTAAATTAAATTCAGTTACTCGTAGAGACGCTTACAGTCTTCCATTTGTTAATGAAATTTTAGATAATCTAAAAAACGCTAAATTTCTTTCTAGCATTGATATTGCCAAAGCATTTTGGGAGATTCCTTTGAAAGAACAAGCAGATAAAGATAAAACAGCTTTTTATGTTCCTGGTCGAGGCATGTATCGCTTTGTTATCATGCCCTTTGGTTTAACTAATGCTCCGGCTACTCAACAAAGACTTATGGACATGCTCTTTACTCCTGAGTTTGACAATAAAGTCTTTTGTTATTTAGATGATATAATAATCATTTCTGAATCATTTGAAGAGCATATCTCTTATCTAGTTAAAGTTCTTGAGAAATTTACGTTTGCTAATTTGACTATTAACTTCGATAAAAGTCAATTCTTTAAAAATGAACTAAAATACTTAGGATACATTGTGGATGAAAACGGTTTACGCTCAGATACGGCTAAAATTAAAGCAATACTCGAATTTCCTACTCCTACTACTCGTAAAGAAGTGAGAAAATTTATTGGGACTTGTAGCTGGTTTCGTCGTTTTATTCCTAACTTCAGCACAATTGCAAATCCACTTAATAAATTAACTTCTTCCGGTAAAAACGCCCCTAAATTCATTTGGGATAAAGATGCTACTCTAGCTTTTAATAAACTAAAAGAAGCTCTTGTTACTACTCCTATACTAGCTTGTCCTGACTATGATCTCCCTTTCTCTGTACATTGCGATGCTTCTAACTTTGGCATCGGTGGTATGTTAACACAACTAAAGGACGATAAAGAAGTAGTTATTGCTTATATGAGCAAATCTCTTAATAAAAACGAGCGTAATTACTCAACAACAGAAAGAGAAACTCTTGCGGTAATTTCAGCTTTAGAACATTGGCGTTGTTATATCGATAATGGGAAACAATTCACTGTTTATACAGATCACGCATCACTTAAATGGTTTCTAAATTTGTCCAATCCATCCGGTAGGCTCGCGCGGTGGGCTCTTAGGTTATCGTCTTTTAATTTTATTCTTAAACACAAAAGAGGTAAAGACAATTTAGTTCCTGATTTACTCTCTCGTAATTCTACATTTCCACTTGGCGTTAATCCTATCTCACTTAATCCTCAACCCGTATCTCCAGCTTTGGAACACTATAACAAACTAGTTTTAGAATGTCGTAACAATCCTGATCAATTTCCCAATTATACTATTCGCGATAATAAATTATTCCGCTATACTCAATCTCCCTACGCGTTAACTGAAGATTTCTCGTGGAAAGAAGTTCCTCATCCTAATCTACGGGAAACCCTTATCAAAGATAACCATGGATCCCCAGATCAGCCTCATTTAGGAATTTTTAAAACTTATAAAAAATTATCACTTCTATATTACTGGCCAGCTATGTTTAAGGATATTGCTAAAATGATTTCTATCTGTGATAATTGCTTAACTTACAAACACGCAAATCACTCTCCTTTTGGCCTTATGGGTAAACCAAAAATTTGTTCTAGGCTCTTTCAAACAATTTCTTTGGATCTAATGGGTCCTCTACCTATGACTAGACGTAGAAATCAATTTATCTTAGTAGTTAACTGTTGTTTCACTAAATATTCCCTGATCTTTCCACTAAAACGAGCTACTAGTGCTAACATCATCTCTAACTTAGAAAATTTTGTTTTTCTAGTTCATGGAGTACCACAGACTATTATTATGGATAATGGTTCGCAATTCCAATCACATGAATTTCGTAACTTTCTGGGCAGATATAACATACCATTCATATGTTTCTCTCCTAACTATTGCCCTCAAGTTAATCCCACTGAAAGATACAATCGTAATATAATCACAGCTTTGTCATCTTTGGTTGGTGAAGACCACAGATCTTGGGATACTCACCTTCCTAAAATCCAATACGCTATGAATAGTACAACTAATACTACAACTGGTTTCTCTCCTAATTTTTTGCTCTTTGGCCGTGAAACAGTTAATTCTGGCTCACTTTATACGCCAACTAATAATCTTGATGAAATCGTGTTTTTACCTAGGGACATCTATGCTACTAACATAGGTTTATTGTCTGCAATTTTCGATAACGTCCAAATAGCCCTCCATATTGCTCATGCTCGTAACTCTTCTCGTTACAACGAAAGTCATTCCTTTAAAGAATATAACATAGGAGATACAGTCTGGCGAAAAAATTATGTAAATAGTCAGGCTGGGACTTATTTCAGCGCAAAATTAGCGCCAAAATATGTGAAGTCCACTGTGTTGCAGAAACTATCTCCATTAGTTTATATACTAGAGGATATTAATGGCAACCAAGCTAAATGGCATATTAAAGATTTTAAAATATAATGTATATAATTATGAAAATAATTTCATTCATCACATTACTCATGATTCATCTCCATCTTCTTTTCGTCTTCTAACTTTAGAGTTCTTTTTTTCTTCCTCTTATTAGACTCATCGGTTGTTAAACCATTAAGAAGATTATTTTAATCTCTCTTACTTTTTAGATACTTTATGTGCTTTTAGGAATAGGTTACCTAACCTTTCTTATTGGTCACCATCAACTTCTGCAGTTGATTGGATCAATTCTTAAAGTTGATTTGGAGCGGCTAACAACTCCATAAAAATAAGCCCTTGTTATATATCAACTAAAATTGATTCGGAGCGGCTAACAACTCCTTATAAATAAGCCCTTGTTAAATCTAAAAGTTGATTCGGAGCGGCTAACAACTCCTTATAAATAAGCCCTTGTTAAATATCAACTAAAGTTTATTTGGAGCGGCTAACAACTCCATAAAAATAAGCCCTTGTTAAACTAAAAAATTTTTTTTTTTTTCATCTCATTAGTGGTTTTAGACGTGAGCGGATTACAACTCCAAAAAAAAGCCTACTGTTATTGATTTATCAGGTCGTGTAGTGATCATTGAATGTGAATCCTACCTGACCTAACTACGTAAGATGTCGGTGTGAGAATGAAGTATGTACGTCTTGTGAATGCTGTAATACTTTAACCTTTACAAAATTTTTGTTCTAGACCAAACATTTTCTCGGGGTCATTGGGGAAATATAGTATCTACATACTACAGACACTACATCATATACTTACACTATGCATTCATTAATATTATTGTATTATACTCGTTTATTGATTTTGCATTATTGTTTTGCAAATTGTTCTAAAACGATTAGTTTTCTTTAATTTTCATATTTTTCAATGTTATGACACTTACGTCAGGCTGTCAAGCTGTCATTATTTTTTCTTCTAATTTTCTCTCTAGTTTTCTTACTGGCTTAGTCCATGAAGGTTACTTTTGATTTATATAATTTAAATTATTTTTATCAATATGTTTAGCTCAAATATGGTATTTTATAGGCAATTATAATTGTTTACTGTAAAATATTTGTATCCTAACTTACATTTTATAATAATAATTGAAACGCTCTCAGAATTCATCAAAGAGGTTTTTTTTTGGTACGAATATGTCTGGCCCTTTTCGATCTTTGAATTTGAAATTAAATTCTGTAAAGAACAAGAAAAAGATGATTTCAAAAATAAACCTCGGAGGGACTACGGACCCATTCGTCAGAGCTGATCTGGAAGCGCTCAAGGAAACATCTCCTCAAGAAAAGTCTTGCAAATTGGTCTACATACATTTCACCCTGAAATCATACTCTGTCTTCACGGTACTACGTTTCTTGCCAGGAGGACCTTCCACTACTAAGTCCTGACTGGACTGTCTGAGAGACTGGGAAGCGGATCTTCAGGCCTCAGAGCTAACGAGGCCTGACGTCTTCTACATTGCCTGTGAATCAATCAAGATATCTGGGAAACGAATCTGGATGTTTCAGAACTGACGGACGTCTTGAACCTGAAAGCCGTAACATACTTCCTTTGTCAATATTTTCTTTTCTGAGAGCGCTAGGTAGGATAGGTTATTTTTTTTATTATTTTTCTGTGTTATTTTTTAATTTTATCTCAAATTATATATTTTTAACTTGTCTGCTTTCCTTTTTATTTTAATAAATAGTAGATATGTTACAAGCTCCGAGCTACCAATTGAAAAAAAAGACACTTTAATAAATGTTTTCAAATGATTGAACCAAACGGTTCTTTGGAAATGGGAAGCTGAGAACTTAAACCAAAAGCCGGCCAATGTTGTTGTTAGAAAGTGTTTACTTCAAAAGGAAATATTGTGTAAGTACTTCCTTCTTAAGTACCTCCTACTTAGTTTCGTTCAGATAATATTATATTATTTTAAATTTTTTAGGCATTCACGAAATTTAATTACAAAAACACAACCATGCATAACACACAAATTGTAACTCATCTCATACTATGACGATGGTATGTTTTTGCTTGCATCAAAGCTAAAATTATTCAAAAGCTGATACAATAGACGTCGCATGACGTTAGTACTGAATGGCATATTTATTTCAACAAGTACATCCAAACGTCAAAGTGTTACTGTCTCACGAAGGTCTAATCGGTACCGTTAAACTGCCCTAACTTTGCCTGGCGTCCTAACTTTGCCTATAATGAAAATGATGTAATATCTTTTTAATTTTACTTGTATGGCAATCGAAACTTAAAGCTGTCTATAAAATCTCAAAGTTTCCTTTGCCATACAAGTAAAATGAAAAAGATATTACATCATTTTCATTATAGGCAAACTTAGGATGCCAGGCAAAGTTAGGGCAGTTTACGGTACGCTGGAAGCTGTATTCCATGGCGTTCCAATCATAAGGATACCAGTTTACGGCAACCAGTATAAGAATTTGCAAAAAGCAGAAGAGGCTGGCACTGTAACTACCTTATTGTACCACGATATCAATGAAGAAATACCATACCATACTTATTCAAATAGGGCTAAGGACTTATCTCGTAGGTTCAAAGATAGGCCGATGAAGCCTTTAGACCTAGCTATGTTTTGGATCGAATACGGTACGTCATCCGAAATAAGGATCCTGATCATATGAAAAGTCCGGCCAGTAAACAAAGTTGGAATACTTATAACATGATTGATGTCTACGCTTTCATTTTTGTCTTACTTGTAGGTATCGCTTGTCTACATAATCTTTAAAACCGGTAAAATGTTTAAGGGCGCGTTTTCAAATCGGACAAAATTCTGCTGTTTTTCGGTTCATTTTGTGACAAAACTAAACCGAATTTTATATAACTAATAACTACCACATATAGATTGGTTCTTCATCTTCAAATGCAAGTAACTTTTGTGTTAAAAATTATAGTTTTTTATATTGTAAAAACGATCTTCCGATGCCATTTTCCACAAAATTAACGATACTGGGTCGAGTTTCAGTACAGTTTTTATTCTATTATCAACATATTTTGAGATTTAAAAAATACTTTAAGTAGGCAAACATACTTATTTCTAAAATCTAGAAAAAAAAATGTTTCAAAATGTCACAAATAGTCGCAAAAAAAATAAAAACCAAAACTATTTTTTTCACATATTTTGCTATTACGGATGAATCTTAATGGATTGCGTTAAGGGTTATTTTATTTTTGGTTCCTGTTTTGATTATTGCACAAACATTTCGAAAGAAACCTCAGTCCGCGCTAGACCGCTGTCGTGAGTGGACTCTGTGTTGCCTGTTTGCAGCGGTTCGTGTGGAAAAGATCGCTGTACAAATACAAAATATTCTGTAAACCTTGATACTTGATATTGTGGTAAGATAATTTTATAATTACACATTTTTATTTCGGTAAAAGTAAGTAGTTTATAAATGCCTATTCGTCTGGGACTTGATGGAGTGACCTGAAGGTGTACTTCGGTGACTGCTACTGGTACTCCTCGACTAGTACAACTAGGTCTGCCGAGTTTGAGCTCGTTTTGTTAGTTATGATGAGACCTTACCACCGGACTTGATGGAGTGACCTGAAGGTGTACTTTGGTGACTGCTACTGGTACTCCTCGACTAGTAGAATTAAATCTGCCGAGTTTGGGCTCGTTTTGTTAGTTATGATGAGACCTTACCACCGGACTTGATGGAGTGACCTGAAGGTGTACTTTGGTGACTGCTACTGGTACTCCTCGACTAGTAGAATTAAATCTGCCGAGTTTGGGCTCGTTTTGTTAGTTATGATGAGACCTCACCACCGGACTTGATGGAGTGACCTGAAGGTGTACTTTGGTGACTGCTACTGGTACTCCTCGACGAGTACAACTAGGTCTGCCGAGTTTGGGCTCGTTTTGTTAGTTATGATGAGACCTCACCACTGGACTTGATGGAGTGACCTGAAGGTGTACTTTGGTGACTGCTACTGGTACTCCTCGACTAGTAGAATTAAATCTGCCGAGTTTGGGCTCGTTTTGTTAGTTATGATGAGACCTTACCACCGGACTTGATGGAGTGACCTGAAGGTGTACTTTGGTGACTGCTTCTGGTACTCCTCGACGAGTACAACTAGGTCTGCCGAGTTTGGGCTTGTTTTGTAAGTTATGACGAGACCTTACCTCCGGACTTGAAGGAGTGACCTGAAGGTGTACTTCGGTGACTGCTACTGGTTCTCCTTGACGAGTAGACCTAGGTGGTCACTCCATTGAGTTCGGTGGTGAGGTCTCATCATAACTAACAAAACGAGCCCAAACTCGGCAGACCTAGTTCTACTCGTCGAGGAGTACCAGTAGCAGTCACCAAAGTATACCTTCAGGTTACTCCATTGAGTTCGGTGGTGAGGTCTCATTATAACTAACAAAACGAGCCCAAACTCGGCACACTTAGTTCTACTCGTCGAGGATTACCAATAGCAGTGTCTGAAGTACACCTTCAGGTCACTCCATCAAGTCCGGAGGTACGGTCTCGTCATACCTTACAAAACGAACCCAAACTCGGCAGACCTAGTTGTACTCGTCGAGGAGTACCAGTAGCAGTCACCAAAGTACACCTTCAGGTCACTCCATCAAGTCCGGAGGTAAGGTCTCATCATAACTAACAAAACGAGCCCAAACTCGGCAGATCTAGTTCTACTCGTCGAGGAGTACCAGTAGCAGTCACCAAAGTACACCTTCAGGTCACTCCATCAAGTCCGGAGGTAAGGTCTCATCATAACTAACAAAACGAGCCCAAACTCGGCAGACCTAGTTGTACTCGTCGAGGAGTACCAGTAGCAGTCACCAAAGTACACCTTCAGGTCACTCCATCAAGTCCGGTGGTGAGGTCTCATCATAACTAACAAAACGAGCCCAAACTCGGCAGACCTAGTTGTACTCGTCGAGGAGTACCAGTAGCAGTCACCAAAGTACACCTTCAGGTCACTCCATCAAGTTCGGTGGTGAGGTCTCATCATAACAAACAAAACGAGCCCAAACTCGGCAGACCTAGTTGTACTCGTCGAGGAGTACCAGTAGCAGTCACCAAAGTACACCTTCAGGTCACTCCATCAAGTCCGGTGGTGAGGTCTCATCATAACTAACAAAACCAGCCCACACTCGGCAGACCTAGTTGTACTCGTCGAGGAGTACCAGTAGCAGTCACCAAAGTACACCTTCAGGTCACTCCATCAAGTCTGGTGGTAAGGTCTCGTCATAACTTACAAAACAAGCCCAAACTCGGCACATCTAATTCTAATAGTCGAGGAGTACAAGTAGCAGTCACTGAAGTACACCTTCAGGTCATTCCATCTAGTCCGGAGGTAAGGTCTCGTCATAACTTACAAAACAAGCCCAAACTCGGCACATCTAATTCTACTAGTCGAGGAGTACCAGTAGCAGTCACCGAATTACACCTTCAGGTCACTCCATCAAGTCCGGAGGTAAAGTCTCATCATAACTAGTAAAACTAGCCCAAAATCCACAGCCCACATCTTTCTACTAGAAGAGGGCTTCCAGTGCCTCCTAGCAGTCACTGAAGTAAGCATTTGTATCTAAGTATTATTTAGTAAAAATACAAACTACAATACGAAATATTTTTTGTAGATGCCTATGTATTATAAAGAATATAGAGAAAAAAAAAATTCAAAGTACCAAAATTAGTTCACTTGACTACTATTCCCGCAATTAACCGTGCGTACACTTGTGTGTGTGACCTTTGTCAATGTAGTAGTTCGATTCTATACCTATCTTTGAAAACGCGTCCTTAATGAATCCCAATTTCTCGTTAGGATTTAGATTGGCAAAAGAAAACAGAAATGACTGTGCGATGTAGATACAGTTTTAACATAAATCTAGCAATATTTACATCATAACTGGTAAACATCGAATACCTAACTAACGCTACAGTGCTCACAAGATAAATCTGCGCGCGGCTGAAATCCGAACTAATCGTATGCGGCGCCGTGCGCCGTCGTTTTGTCGTTTATGTAAGGTCGAATTAAGTATAGTATTATATAATTAATTAATATAAGGTTAATACTATTAAGGTTAATTGTTAATATAGTTTTAATATTATATTTTGGACGCGCATAATTTATCTTGCGTGAAATCTACCTACATAAATGCATTTTTCATTACCTATCAAAAATATTTTCTAAAGAACACTGAAATAAACGGTTAATTTAGCTACCTATTTGTTTTTTTCATGTGAATCACTTTCATGCGCACACATCTTCACCTACCTATGTGAATCATTGGTACGACGAAGAACAATCATGAAGCTCTTGATAAAGCCAAACATCTAGGAAGGAAGCGTTGTCCCCTACAATGTCGTTTCTGAAATCCGAAACAAAAGCATGTAAATTAAATATAAGTGAAACATCATGAGCACATCACTGCACAAGTCTGTACTCATTTTGTAAAATCTTTAGAAGCCAGCTTTTTAAGAATGAAGTCTCTTCGTAGTTCGTCAATGCTATTGTAGATGGCGTTGTTACAAAAAGTATCCGCAATTAGTGTATTCAAGAATATAATTATGAAAACAAAAAAGTAATATTAACAAAAGCGTGTGGCGGACGGACTCCCGTCGCCACCACAACACTAGCGCAAGCTACGCGCATCCCTACGCTGAACCGGCCCAGGCACGCTTGTCGCATTCTTCTTACGTTTCCATTTGCATTAGTAATAGCATTTAATCATAATCTCATACTCGGCTTGTTAACTTTTATAAATATCGCGTTGGTTTATATTGTGACTGGCATCAAAACTTTGGGCTTACGTTCGCACCGAACCAATAAACGAATTGTGTGAAGCTATACAATAACTGTGTTCATATTGAAGAGACCCCGCAGCTTAGCATCCATATTGGTGACCCGCCTGTGTGTTATAAGAACACGATTTGGAGCGACGATAGCAAGATGCCGACAGATGGAAATACGATGCCGGCGTCCGGAGCGCAGCCGAAGGACGATAACACTCGCGACGCCGCCATTTCCGGTTACGTCGACCGCGTGGCCGTACGGTTGCCGCCATTTTGGGCAGAGGACCCGGACGTGTGGTTCGCCCAGGTAGAGGCACAGTTTGCTGTGTCTGGAATTAAGGATGATTCAACAAAATTCAACCAAGTCGTTTCCCAACTAGATCAAAGGTATGTAAAGGAAGTGAAAGACCTTATTAAAAACCCGCCGCGCGCAGACAAATACACGAAATTAAAGCAAGAGCTAACGAAACGGCTCTCAATTTCTAGAGAGTTCCAAATAAGCCAGCTGCTGTCTCACGAAGAATTAGGTGATCGTAAGCCATCACAATTCTTACGTCACCTCAAAACTTTAGCTGACGGGGGGATTTCGGATGAATTTTTACGCAACATGTGGTCGAGCCGACTCCCGCAGCACGTGCAAGCCATCATTATGTCTCAGGCTTCTGCTAGCCTTGATGATGTGGCGGAGCTCGCGGATAAAATTTGTGAGGTATCCCCATCGTCAAACCAGGTAGCCAGTACCTCATTTAGTGTTGACAGTTTATTGCAGCGCATGGACCAGTTGATTACGTCACGCATCCAGTCAGAGCTGTCACGGCAGATTTCTCAGCTTACCATGAATTGTGGCCGTAGCCGTGGACGCTCATCCAGCCGTTCTTCAGGACGATCGAGGAGCAGAGGTCAGAGCCAGAACCGGACACCAGGTATGTGCTGGTACCATAATAATTTTGGTGACAAGGCTCGTAAATGTACAGCTCCGTGCAATTTCAAGTCGGGAAACTCCCGCGGCAGTCAGTAGAAGCGGCCGAAGATTGCCGGGCTACCAGCCGCCTATTCGTCACAGACAGAAAAACCAAGGTGCAATACCTAATTGATACCGGTTCCGACCTTTGTGTACTGCCACGTCGGTTTCTACGTCAAGCTAGAAATCCAACCGACTACAGTCTCACAGCAGCAAATGGCACCATTATACATACATATGGCACTCTGAATTTACACCTTGATCTGGGACTGCGGCGAGATTTTACTTGGAATTTTGTGGTAGCGAACGTGGACAAGCCTATCCTTGGTGCTGACTTTATCTCACATTATGGCCTCCTTGTTGATTGCAGAAACAGCCGGTTACTAGACAGCCTGACCACATTAACAACAGCAGGATCGCTCAGAAAATGCCACGTGTCAAGCATCAAGGCGATTTCCGGTAACAGTGAGTACCATAAACTATTGGGTCAATATCCAACTTTAACAAAGCCATCCGGTGTACATCGAGAGATCAAACACTCTACTGTACACTACATCCGTACCACGCCAGGCCAACCAGTTTTCTGCAGACCAAGACGGCTTGCACCGGATCGTTTAAAGATAGCCAAGGAACAGTTTGATGACATGGTTCGTGATGGCACTGCTCGCCCTTCAGACTCACCTTGGGCATCTGCACTGCACCTGGCACCCAAAAAGGATGGTTGGAGACCCTGTGGAGACTATCGTGCCCTCAATGCACGCACGATTCCAGATAGATACCCCATCAGGCATATTGAGGATTATTCCCACAGGCTAGCAGGGTGCAAATTGTACTCCAAAATCGATTTGGTGAAGGCATATAATCAGATACCGGTCTTCCCAGAGGACATTCCAAAAACGGCTATCACAACACCGTTTGGAATGTTCGAATTTCCATCGATGTCATTCGGTCTAAGGAATGCAGCACAGACTTTCCAGAGATTCCTTGACGAAGTGCTTAGAGGCCTGGATTTCTGTTATTCATATATCGATGACATTCTAATATTTTCCAGAAGCGAGAGAGAGCACCTGGACCATCTCCAGCAGGTTTTTGAGCGACTACACAACCATGGTTTACTTATCAATGAGGGCAAGTGCAGTTTTGGCCAAAAAGAGGTAACATTTCTTGGTTATACCATTTCTGAAGGTGGCACACGCCCCATGGAAGACAAGGTGCAGGTCATACAGGACTACCCACCTCCAAAAACCGTCAATGGTTTACGCAGATTTATAGGGATGCTGAATTTTTATAGACGTTTCATCCCTCACGCTGCTGAAGATCAAGCTCCTCTACACGACATGCTCGCTGGACCAAAGGTGAAAGGCTCGCAACCACTCACCTGGACGACAGAGACCCTTCAAGCTTTTGACACCTGTAAGGCTAGTATAGTCAAATGTACACTTCTGTCTCATCCTGTTCATAACGCACCACTTGCTCTAGTCACTGACGCCTCATCAACTACGGTAGCATCAGTTCTCCAACAGCTGGCAGACGAGGAGTGGCAGCCACTCGCTTTCTATTCCAAAAAGATGAATAAGGCCCAACAAAAGTACAGTGCTTACGACAGGGAGCTGTTAGCAATTTACGAAAGCGTGAAACACTTCCGTCACATGGTTGAAGGTAGGCATTTTGTGATTTATACTGACCACAAACCTATCACATTTGCTTTTGATCAGAAGGATCGTCACTGTTCGCCGAGGCAGTTCAACCACTTAGACTACATCTCACAATTCACGACAGACATCAGACACATCCCTGGTAAGGACAACATCCCAGCTGACACTCTCTCGAGGATCGAAGCCATTTCTTCTCCTCCCGACACAGCTACACTGGCACACATACAGCAGGATGACGCAGAATTGCAGGAACTCATTTCCTCAAGTTCTTCTTCCCTGAAAATAGAGAAAGTCCCAGTGCCAGGTACCAGTTATTCACTTTATTGTGACGTCTCTCTGTCGAGGCCTCGTCCTTTTGTTCCTAAGGAGTTGCGTCGACAGATCTTCAACTCTCTTCACTCCATGAGCCATCCTGGAACCAAATCCAGCATCAAACTCATCACAGAAAGGTTCGTCTGGCCCTCCGTACGGAAGGATTGTCGTGCCTGGGTCAGAGCCTGCGAAGCATGCCAAAGAAGTAAGGTACAACGTCACACTTCTTCTCCTCTGAGCAACTTCCAACTTCCAGGAGAACGATTTGGTCACGTCCATATAGACTTGATTGGCCCACTCCCTTCTTCAGACGACTACAAATATTGTCTCACAGCAATTGATCGGTATACCCGGTGGCCAGAAGTCCTCCCTCTCAAGGACATCACAGCAGAGACAGTAGCAAAAGGTTTTTGTGACACCTGGATCTCACGTTTTGGTTGTCCACAGATTTTGACAGCAGACAGAGGCCGCCAGTTTACCTCGCACCTTTTCAAGGCACTGACAGATCTCTGTGGAGTCCAGCTGCGCCACACGACTTCATACCACCCTGCTGCGAACGGCATGGTCGAAAGGTTGCATCGCACCCTGAAGGCCGCGATCATGGCGCATGGCGAGAAGAGATGGACGGACATTCTCCCCGTGGTTCTTCTCGGCATCAGAACAGCATGGAAAGAAGATCTCAAATGCTCAGCAGCCGAGATGGTATATGGTGAGCCACTGAGGATCCCTGGTGAGTTCATTCACCCTACTAAAACTCAAGCAGTTTCACAACCAGATTTCGTTTCTCAACTACGAACCCACATGTCTGAGCTCAGACCTCAACCTGCTGCTAGACATTCAAATAAATCAGCCTTTGTTCATGAAGACCTTCAAAAATGTACCCACATTTTTCTACGTAAAGATGCCTTGCGTGGAGCACTACAAGCACCATATACAGGACCACACAAAGTTGTTTCTAGAACAGACAAGACCGTCACTATTGAATTTAATAGAGGACCAGTGACCGTCTCGATTGATAGATGTAAACCAGCTTACATCCAAGCCAATAACGATGTTGTCATTCCTGACAACCCCGACCCTCCTACCTATCCTAATCAAAGTCCTTCGCCTAGAACCACTCGTTCTGGACGCATTGTCAGGTTTCCTGATTTCTATTCCGCAGGACTTTAAATCTCCAAAGGGGGTGATGTGGCGGACGGACTCCCGTCGCCACCACAACACTAGCGCAAGCTACGCGCATCCCTACGCTGAACCGGCCCAGGCGCCGGCGGGTGAATCCGCGGCGCGCGGGGACAGAGGCGAGGGACCTGCGCCCAGTCGCCGAGCGCCCGCGCCAGTGCGCAGCCAACCTTCCCAGCGCACACCCACGTCGCTTCACGCTTTGCACCCGGCACGCTTGTCGCATTCTTCTTACGTTTCCATTTGCATTAGTAATAGCATTTAATCATAATCTCATACTCGGCTTGTTAACTTTTATAAATATCGCGTTGGTTTATATTGTGACTGGCATCAAAACTTTGGGCTTACGTTCGCACCGAACCAATAAACGAATTGTGTGAAGCTATACAATAACTGTGTTCATATTGAAGAGACCCCGCAGCTTAGCATCCATAAGCGGTTTTAGCCAAACCTTAATGTTAACAATTTGCTAGTGAAATTTAACTTCATTAACATAAATATACTGAAAACAAAGAACAAATAGGGACATTAGGACGGTGTTTTGCATGGACAAGGGCCAAGGGAGTTAAATACGAATATTTCTTACCCAAACCGCCCCTAATCTTATTATCATCTTTAGGCAACAAATTGTTTCAACTAAATAGAGCTACCATTGTTTGATTACAATAATCCGGATATGAGAGTGGATAACAATTAAAGGGTATAATAACGGGTATCTCGGACTATTCAATGAGGCAAACTTTACCCTAAAATTTGGGATTATCTTGTAGAATGTGTTAATAGATAATTTATATTATAAGATAGTGATTAGGGTCTGTTATTTGAAGAAGCAAGTTTTTTGGTATAACTTAGAAAAATTGCCTAGAATTGAACTTGAACTTTTATCTAAGTAATGTAGCTGATGAACTGAGAAGACGTCGAAATGAAAAAATGATAAATGAGCTTGTGTTATGTTATGTAATGTCATGTTATGTGACCTATATATTCCGGTGATGTCAATAAATTTGGGCATTAATTTAAGTACCTACATAGACAGCACAGTCAAGAGATTAATTCTTATATAAAATACACTCCAAATGTTGACATATATCATGACTCCCTAAAAAACTTTAAAACCCAAATTTTAAGGTCCCAAAGCATGCAAGCCGCACAACCTAACGATTCGTTGTATTCGTATGTAAGTATTTCTTGCAACCTTTGTAACTTTTAACTTATATCATTTTATATTGCTGTTTACATAGTTTGTTACTACTTAATTTTTATTTAAAAAAATATACATTTCGTTTTTACCTTAGGTTTTCACTGTATTTGAGAATGTTGGTTCACCTGTTATTGGCAACTATTTAAGCACATAACTGTTAACTACTGTTATTTTATATTTTGTATACAGAAGCTGTTAGTGTACCTTTATAAATTAAAAAAAAGACATAAAAACAAAAACACACATACACAGATTCACACAAACACACACATCATTCACACATTCTCTAAAAACTAACCTGACCTAATGATATACGCTTTTTAAACTATTCGTTCTGCGAACAGTAGACCTCGCGAGCACAAACTTTTTTGCGTTTTAATTAACTTTAGTAGAGAAAATAACCATGTCAGTTTAAAATCCTATAATTAATATACCTATTATATTAATTCCGCAGTTATTAGTGAAAATAACCATGTCAGTTTAAAATCCTATAATTAATATACCTATTATATTAATTATAGGATTTTAAACTGACATGGTTATTTTCACTACTAAAGTTAATTAAAACGCAAAAAAGTTTGTGCTCGCGAGGTCTACTGTTCGCAGAACTAATAGTACCAACTTTAATTACCACCCCATTGCGACTGGATGTTACCAAAAAAGCATATGGTGCCATGACGATAATTAAACAGAAATAAACTAACCCACAACTAACCAACTACTAGCTATCTGTTAAACACGAGACTACTTTTGAAGCTACTTTACACCTACCTAACAAAACTCAGTCACACAAAATGTTCCACGAGACCTAATTTTCAGAGTTCTCTAGTTTTGTGGTGGTTCCAAGTGCTCCATCAATCCCTACCTAGTAGTTAAAAGGACCGATTTCACTGGTAGAAACCTAAAAATAAGCAATTTACTGCAATTTGAGGAGCTATTCTGCTCATTACGCCGAAAATCCTCATCAGGTCTTCACCAAATTTTTATGACGCCTTTCAAATAAAAAAAGAACCATCAAAATCGGATCACATAAGGCGGAGATATCCAGTAGCCCCCTTTTTGCCTCTTTTTGGAGGAAGTACCCCTTCAATCAAATTCCCCGACGATAAAAAAAAACTATAAAGTCGTGAAACCGTTATACCAAGTTTCGTCCAGATTGGTAGTAAAATACGACCTGTAGAAGAGTACCAACAAACTGACCCACGAAATCAAAATTTTGCCAGACTTGAAGCAGAGACGATTCGCTTGCTCGGTCAATTAATGAACCTCTAAAAACTTATTGGGCTTCTAATGATGCCTGTTTTAAACATTCTGGCAAAGGCCAGAATGTGAGTAAAGACTCACAGTTGGTCGCAGTCACTAAGCTAGTGGACCCCGACCAAACGGGTTAGATTAGGTTAGAACTTATACCAACCGCGCGCGAGCCGAGCAAGCGAAGCGAATAGTGCCGCGGCAGCGGCCGGCAAGCTCTACATCCGCAGTTATTAGGGTAATTAGTATTTTTAAGATTCCAAAATAGGAATTATTTGTTGTTCACAAAAAGAGGCGCAGTCATTATATTAGGGTGTTCGATAATATTTTTAGGAAAGAAAATGGGAATCATTTGAGATTCGATTAAAGTCATGAACGTAGTAAATGTAGTTTAAGCGCTTACTTACATATAGTTTTATTCTAAAATGATGTAACTATTTTTATTCTTAAAGAATAATATTCATTTGGGCACAGTTCGTGAAATACATAATAACAAAATAAAAAGTGAAAATAATCTTGTAGCAATAATAGTGTGTGCCTCACGGCTGCGCCAAAAAGGTTCATTTCAGCTTTAATGCCAGACAACTGCTGTCTGACGCTGGTTTTCTAACCAACAGCTTCAACATACCTCATACATAATTTTATACCTGTAAATAAATAAATAAACTAGTAATCAAATACGTATTACAAAAACAAAAACAATCCAATAACAACAGGAACTGTTCAAGCAAAAACCTGTTCTTAGCGATGAGCTAAATACGCACGGTCGCCTATATGCAAACTACCTAGGATATCTGTAGATTAACTATGTTTTAAATAAAAACATTTAATCTGTGGGTTTCCTTGGTTAACGAGGATCACAGAAATCTTCACAACAAAATTAGGTACCTACTTCGAAGGTATTTTTACCTACGTCACAATTTAAAGGCACATTATTAAAATCAGGAAATGGCATTTAAATAGATGAGGAACTGGCGAAGGGCTGCTAACGAGCATACGGCTAGATTCTATAAGCATCACGGAAGCAAAAATAGGACATGGATATGAAAAGATGCTGCGGAAAATAGCAAGTTTTAACTATCCAAAGAGGTATTTTAAATTAGTTTTAGATTTAGATTCAATTTTGTAGATCCAACATCCATAGAATGACAAAAATGTGTTAAATATTCCAAGGAAAAGAGCATAAAATAAAAAATGTCTACTAGATTACTTTTGGAAAGGTTTTCTATTTAAATACCTTTTTAAATTATCAATAAAATGGTTTGCATCTAATTATTCATCGTTTATAAAAATAAATAACATAAAAAGTAGAATTTATTAAAACGTAGTAGTTCAAACTTGATCTGTGACACTACGAGACAAATCTAATACGGACATCACGATAACTCATGTACCTTTGCACAATCTAAACTTCTAAAGCATTATCGTCAGTAAGTTAGTTTAGTATAATGATTCTAAGCAGCGGGTAGTGTCCATTGAGAACAATTTAAAAACAAACCGCTTAAATTTTGAACAAAAAACTTCTCATTTTAAAATGGTGCGTGTTTTTTTTAAACTACTTCATTTAACTTTTTTAAATTCGTGTAAAAAGTTTTTAAATGAAGTCTTTTTTTTCAGGATACCTTAAAATTTGTTTTGTTTTTCTTGACTGTGGCAAAATATTGTGAGTCGGCGAATATTTTGTATGTGGTGCCTTTTACGTCGAAATCTCATTATATTATGTTAAAACCTATCGGATTGGAGCTGGCTCGAAGGGGGCATAATGTAACTGTAATTACTGGTAACAGAGTAACCAGCCCTCCGCCGAACTATCATCAATACATGGTGGATGAAAAGGAGATTTGGGATGTTATAGGTTGGTAAGTCTAGTTATATTTTTACGATAACGTTTTATTTGAGTGTGTGGAAAAGGAAGATGCAGGCCCTTGTCCAGCTGTGGGCAGCACAGGCTACATAGTCAATTAGTTTTACTTATGCTAGTTCCGATAAAAGTCTTTTTCGCGGATTCTTGTTTTTATTAGGAATGATCTTAGTATTTGTTTACCGTTAACGAGTGAGGTATGAGGAAAACTGTTTATTTATATGGAGGAAAATTACTTCAAGTTAGGAAGAGTTAAATAAAGTACGGTATCCGCAAACAAGTCTGGCATAGAAATGTTTGCAGGCTTGATAAATTTTAATTTTAATTAAAAAAATGTAGGTTTTAATTAACATTCTATTTTTTGTATTACTAACTATCTAAATTCTTTTTTTTTATGTGCTTGCATTGTTTCCCATTGTTTAAAAAAAAATATATAATTATAAGCACACACAATAAATTATACCATTTCTCCTTTCTTATTCTAAATTAATTATTTTTATTCCTAGCAATGTCCGTTACATTTCTAGTATTCCTGTTGATATCTTTATGTAAGCTAAATATGATGAGACTTTGAAACATCATTTTACGATTGCCGTAAAAGTGTGAAGCACGAAGCTACGATTTAAAATGCAAGCAATAAAACGACATTATTTCTCTTTCTAGGAGGTGACAGACCAAATGTCTTCGACATGGTAGACGCATCTGCGGAGCAATTCCATCACAACGTTTTATGGAAAGGTGGCATAGCTTTCACAGAACTTGTACTAAACTCAACTGAATTCAAAACCCTTCTGAAAGAAGACACAAAGTTTGACTTGATTATCAGTGAACAGTTCTACCAAGAAGCGCTGAATGTTCTAGCCTACAAGTACAAAGCTCCATTGGTCTTAGTTACGACATTCGGGAATTGCATGAGACATAATATTGTATCTAGGAACCCACTACAGTTGGCCACGGTTGTCTCAGAATTTCTGGATGTCAGGGAGCCGACATCATTTTGGGCTAGGCTGAGGAATTTATATTTCACAGTATACGAATACGTATATTGGCGATACTGGTTTCTAGAAGAACAAGAAAAACTTGTGAGGAAGTACTTGCCAGACTTACCGAAACCGGTCCCCAGTTTGTACGACTTGCAAAAAAATGCCTCCCTGATTTTGATGAATGGACATTTCAGTTTTGATACCTCAGCGGCTTACCTTCCGAATGTAGTGGAAATTGGAGGAGTACATTTGACCGAGAGTGACACAAAATTACCTGCGGTATGTAGCTTGATATTTTCCATACAAACCTAATTTTTAACACCAATTACATACCTCTAAGATTCTAGCACAAAAAACAAATATATTATTAGATGAATAACTATTAGATAATAGGGATGAAGACTGGGTAAAAAAAAAGGAATTCTATTTAGTCCGTCAGTCAGATAATAAAAAACTATTAGACACGCATTTTTTCTTTTATCATATTAATAAAACATGACTTAGATAAAACGCATTAAAGTTGGGGAGTGGGGGTTGCTACGTCACAAGTAAGTATAAAATCTACATACTCGTGACGTCATGACACATTTTAACGCAATGTATCGCCGTAATCTTTTGATAAAGTAAAAAAAGAATAAATACGTGTCCAATTTTTTTTAATAATACCACTGACGGACAAAAAAAATTTTTTTGGTCCCCTATTATTAGCTACGAAATAAGGCATAAAGACCTTGGTATTTTTTATTGGATAACATCTATTCAAAAACTTGTTCTATGTTTATAATTATATGACCTTATGCTAACTAAATGCATACTAACAGCAAACGTTTTCATAAAAAAGTTGATCGAATGCCAAGGACACATACAAGTCGATGGAGTTTGCAATAAAAAACTAGAAATAACATTATAATGTTGCTTCGCTTTTTAGTAGTAATCTGTTTCAATTTCAAGATAATTATTATGCATATTTTGTCTGAGGCACAACTATGTAATTTCCAACATTTTAGGCATGGTTCCAAGCCACATGTAGTAAGTACTTCGTATTTCCTAACTTATTGGGCTTAAGACTCCTATGTGCGTTTGCAAAGCAAAATATAAACTATTTTGTACTTAAAACAATTTCCATGATTTGGAATAAATTGACCTAAAATTTGGCCTAATAATGACATAGATGCGGAAAATTGTATTATTGTACCTGCTATTATTTTCCGGCAAGACGAATAAAAGTCAAGTAGGTCATGCTCAGGGATACTTGTATATATATAGATAGAATATGCTTTATAGTACAAATATCCATGATTTATTTGTGAACTATTATATCTTCGGTCGATCGTCATCTCTAATCGTAGTGATCGGATAGGTAAACAACTTCCTCACGTGCAATGTTGATATACTTCGGTCGGTCTATGAACTTATCATCGGTAGCCGCATGAGCGATACACGATTATACATACCTACTCTTACACTACTTATATTAGTTCTATATCATTACTTCTATGTAAGTGGGTGTCTTTATCTCAACGTACATAATAACTTAGGAAAACTACCTAATCATATAGAATTGTACAAATTGACATCTTATTATGTTGTCTGTAATGTTTAATTCTACAGTTCGTTCATTGTCATTCATAATGTTCAATTTGGGCTCGTTATTACCATGGGGTATAACGCATTGTTTTCTAGTATTCGAGTTGTATACAGCTTACATTATTTACGAACTAATAGTGGTCGATGGTACATTATTATTTTGAGCTGGTATTACAATAGATGCTTCTAAATTATGGGCCGAATTGTCTGATATTATGATACATGGTTTATGAAAATCTGTTACATCATCTTAATACTGCGTGTTGCCTTCCATCAGCTGCATACCTGTGGTTATTGATTTTAGTCACTTTTACTAGCGGTCCAGTACCAATTCTTATTGAGTTATTTGATACAATTTGACTACATCCACGAAGTGCTTTACTCAAACTCAATCCAGTTTTTTCGTGTTTCATTCAAAAACACAATTATAATTATTAATTCCATATTGAAGCTCTTTATTATGCCTACGATTAGTTGCAAATGGATTTTTTCGTTTCTGTTCATTGTTTGTGTTATTTTTCCTTTTAGGTACTGTTAAACTACATTTGTAGTTCAATGTTGAACAGTTTATTTAAAGTCTGTGTTGACATATTTACTATATATACATTTATCATTTTGATATTTTGATAGGATCTCCAAAAAATATTAGATAATGCCAAACATGGAGCCGTGTACATGAACTTCGGATCGAATGTACGCAGTTCAGAGTTGCCAGCTGAAAAAAGAAACGCAGTCCTCAACGTGTTCAGGAAACTTAAACAAACTGTCCTTTGGAAATGGGAAGACGACAAATTGGAGAACAAACCAGATAATCTTATCGTAAGAAATTGGCTGCCGCAAAAAGAAATCTTGGGTGAGTATTGGTTTTAAATCATTGATTATATAAAAAAAAGCAGGATCAGAGATAGATATTGCGCATTATTTGAACACGAGACTGTATGTATATGGCCCAAAACTAATATATTCTGTTGATCATGTGATCATTAAACATTTTAACATAACGAATACGAATGACTAGAATAAATTACACTAAGTCATATTTCATTTTACATTCTAACTATGTTTCTTGCAGCTCATCCAAACATCAGAGTATTCATATCACACGGCGGGCTAATAGGAACACAAGAGGCTACGTTCCATGGAGTTCCAATCATAGGCATACCAATCTACGCAGACCAGTATAACAACTTATTACAAGCCCAGTCCCTAGGCTATGGCAAAATATTGGAATACCCGCACATCAATGAAGAAACGTTATCTAAAACGTTGAATGAAGTTCTTACAAATGATTCGTACAGGATAAAGGCTAAAGAATTGTCGGTTAGATTCAAGGATAGACCGATGAACGCTTTGGATACCGCTATGTTTTGGATCGAATATGTTTTGAGAAATAATGGAGCACATTACATGAAGAACCCAGCCTTGGAATTAAGTTGGGTTGCGTATACCATGATTGATGTTTACGCTTTTATTTTAATATTACTACTGGTGGCTGTGTACGCGATTTTGAAAGTGGTAGAGATTATAATAAGCTTATTAAACTCGAAACCATCAAAAAAGCTAAAGAAGAAGCGAACATAAGAGGCATTGTGTTATTTTTTAAATTATAGTATTAGTAAAATGGTAAAATGGTTGTGCAAAGTTATCTGGTTTTAATTTTATTTTATAGCAGCGGTGTAATAGTTGTTTGTTAATAGGAACGACGTGCCTCCTCTACCGATTATGCCAAAGCGTAAGCGAGGCTGGCCTCGTCATGTTTAACCTGTTTCTGTCCTTCTTGAGCGGGTTCTTGAGCGAGGCCGCTTTCATGAACCCGAGGGGGGATGTATAGCAGCTGTGTACGAATCCCTCCGTCCAAGCAGACCTCTGTGGTGGCTGTCACTAAGTGACTCTCTGTAGCAGCCTGATAGGAATGACAGGAACTTGCCAAGAGGCCGCGATATGGGCACGTATTGTTGTTAAATGTGTGGTAAATATAGAGTATGACCCTCAAAGGAAGCACTTTTCTTCAACCTGACCCACCCCGACCACATTCTGGCACCCAACGTGTGTTTTCGACATAAAACCACCTCCTGCGTCCACCGTACTACGTCCACCTACTACTTTCTTTTGCTTTGGAGTCGTATTTTGTTTTTTTTTCTTCAGTGTGACCGATAGAGGTATTCTGTTTTGCGTTTTCTTTGTTGATTTTGACTATGCCGCGAGGACGCAAGTTGCTGCAGAAGGAGGAAAATGACTCCAATGTCAGAGAGAATCAGCGTGAGCAGCCCACTTCAATTGCGATGAGTCAGGAGGCGCTCAAATCAGCGTCGAGTCAAAGATGAAGTACTTAGGACTCGTCCTCGACAGCCGGTGGAACTTCGTGGAGCATTTCCGACGTTTGGCTCCCAGACTGGAGAGGGCTGGGGCTACCTAGAAGCGACTCCTGCACAATCTAGGGCTTCCAAACGCCTCCTCCCGGAGGCTCTACGTGGGGGTCGTGCGGTTTATGGCCCTTTACGGGGCACTGGTGTGGGCGCGTTTATTCAGGTGGTGGCCGGCCAGCTGGTTGAACGCGTCCCAGAGGGTCATGGCCATCCAGCTGGTCCAGGGATACCGCACAATCTCCGGTGAGGCAGCGAGCCTCCTTGCCGGATTGCCGCCATGGGATTTGGAGGCAAAAGTCCTCGCGCACATTTGGGAGTGGCACGAGGAGGCGAAACGTCGGGGCGTAACTCCGCTGCCGCGAGAAATCACGGCACAGCGGACAGAGCTCCGGCGGGATGTCATGGAGTCATGGAGAGTGCAATTGTCGCAACCCAGTGCTGGGAACGCCACAATTAGGGTGATAAGTCCTCTCTTTGAGGAGTGGCTGGAGAGGCGCCACAGCGTCCTCGGCTTCCGCCTGACGCAGGTTCTTACCGGACACGGTTGTTTTGGGAGGTTCCTGTTCAGTATAAGGCGGGAGGAAATGCCCGGGTGTCATCACTGGGGACATGGTGGAGCATACGGTGGAGGTCTGCCCGGCTTGGGCAGAGCATCGCCGTGTCCTCGTGGAGGCGATCGGTGGCGGGGTCTCTTGCGTTCGGCCCTAGTCCAGGCCATGGTACGGAACCAGAAGGCATGGGAGGCCATCACCTCCTTCTGCGAAGGAGTAATGTTCGCGAAGGAGGATGCGGAACGCGTGAAGGTGAAACTTTGCGCCCTCACGCTCCTAGCCGCCGCAGGAGAAGCCCTGGGCATCAGGAATCGCAGGCCGATTCCCAGCCACCGTAGGCGTGGGATTACGGACGGTGAGCAATGGGTAGCTCGCGTCCGATAAGGACCAGGCCCGGGTCGATGGCGCGAGGTGTTCCACGCGATCCTCAAAGAGATGTCAGCAGAACTGAAGGGGTCTTAGTCTTAGTCTTTATCAACTAGGCCTCCATTAGGCCCATGGCTGGACAAAAGCAATCAGCCTAGTCATTGCTGCTGGTTGTATAATTTCTTCTTTATTTAGGGGCTGATTTTTCAGTCTCCAGATATTTTGTAAACATTAGTTAGGTATACATAAAATATAATTATGATGAAGAAAGTTCGGCCAAGGAAATACATTCATAATTTTATTATTAAGTGAGTCGCTACGCTTGATTCGTAATTATGTGTCAAAAAGCATACCTTCAATGATTAATAAAGAAGACTGGTTATCCAATCTATGTTTGCCACTTAGCCAACTAACTTATTTGTTAGGAAATTGACAAGATTGATGTTGGGTAGAGTTCCATTCTTGTATTTTCAGCTCTAGCACCGTCTGTAAAAATATTATGAATATGTTTTGTAGTTAGTTGTTATTTGGTTAGTGGTTACTGTAGTTTATTTCAGCATCTACTTACGAGTATGTACAAAAATATCAATTAACAATTTCAGTTAGAATGTGAAGTTGACGGACATAGTAACCTCACGTAAGATGCTTGTCTACGAAACAAAGCAATGATTGTCCGTATGTAGACCCACCAATAATGTACCTACAGGACAGCTACAATAATCTAATGAGATACGAAGGTACTCTCTTACACACGTTATTCCTATTTATATTGGCTTACTTACTTGTAGTGATAATATCGACTTAGGTACTTTTCGCTATTGAGAAAAACAGCCTAAGTAAGCCATGTTTCTGTATGAGAATAGTAAATATAATTTTGTATGTTGAAAACATAAAACATTCAAGGCAAAACAATGCTTAAACGAGAATATTACCGAAATCAACAAGATCAAAATGTAAACAAAATCTTGATAGCGTATTCTCAACAGACTTCAAAGAATGATGATTCCGGCTTATTGTCAGATGTTTAACATGTGATGTTATATGCCTTTCCTGTTCTTTTCCTTATACTCTGATGTAGTTAGAGGAGCAAAGGTATACTTTAGACACGTCGTGCAATGATAGTTCCAGAGGTTATTTCAACTTTTATTCAGTGTTGCCAATTTTTTTCCCTAAGTCCACTATAGGACATGCGTCAGATACATAAAAACGAATTTAAAATCCGATTTCAGTCAGAAATCGAATCGTATTGATAATCCGAACTAGACAAACTGATTTCACAAAACCACGGTCAGAGCAGCTTTGCGTAAGCCAGTATTTGTTTATGTTTGAATAGTTTTGATCAATGTACTTACAACCGAATAATATTACTAGAGATGATCAAAACTGCGAGCCGGAGCCTCTCCTGAAATCGATATATAAAAATGGATTTTGAAAACGATTTAATAATCTGAAATAGGATATTTAACCGTTTGTGTAAAAATTCAAAAAAGCCCATGTCTACTCCAGTAGCAGCGATTCTTCAAACCACCAGAAATAAACTATACTCCATTAATTAAATAAGATGAGACATTTTTTACAGGCCGTTCAACCGATTTTGATTTCTATTGCGATTTTATATATAAGTCAAAATCGGTTGAACGGACTGTAAAACGGTTTATTTAAATGTCTAATCTTATTTCAAATGGATTACTCACAATTTTTTAATTTTATTTTTCTGTTACCGACATTCGGTCGCTGTTTTGGAGGTCCATTTGAAGATTTGAGAATGAGAATAAAACATAGCATAGGTAATCAAAGTATTTTTTTAAACATCATCACACAATGATTAATGAAAAAGTTAAGAAAGCATTCTTTCCAAATCAGCGTTCGAATCTGCAGTGGTTTCGGCATTTTAAAGAAATAAAACGAAAAATCACTGACACAGGTTTTAAACAAACAAAAAAACATGCCATTATCTTGTTATTTTAATATTTTCTCGAGTCAAAGTTTTAGTAAATGATTGTTTTGTTTTCTAAAAATTGAATTAAACTAACCACTAGACAACATGACACTACGAGAGCCATCGTTGCGAAGGGATGCCCGCAAGGGGGAGTCCTCTCGCCTCTCCTATGGAACCTGGTAGTAGACAGCCTCATCAAAATACTCAACGACAAAGGTTATTTCACCGTAGGCTACGCTGACGACATAACCATAATAATTAACGGGACCCACGAAAACACTATGCAACCTCATACGTCATGCCCTGAAAATAGTAGAGGAATGGTGCAACAAGCACCAACTCTCAGTGAACCCTACAAAAACCGAAATGGTTCTCTTTACGAAGAAGAGGAAACTGACAACACTACAACTGCCACGATTCTCCGGAACAACCCTAAGCCTCTCAACTGAAACCAAATACCTGGGTATCTATCTGGACAAACACCTGAACTGGGCAAAACACACGAACTATATCACTACAAAAGCCAGCATATCCCTGTGGCAGTGCAAACGACTGCTTGGCCGGAATTGGGGAATCAGCCCCAAGGTCACCCACTGGTTATACACCACAGTCATCCGACCGATTATCACATACGGCTCACTGGTCTGGTGGCCCAGGACAGACCGGTGCACAGCCCAAAAAGATCTCGAAAAACTACAGCGGTTTGCTTGCGTCGCAATCACTGGTAGTATGAGAACTGCACCCACCGCCGCCTTATAGGCAATGCTGGGACTGCCACCTCTGCACCTCATCGTGCGGGAGGAGGCGGCCCTGGCCACCTTTAGGCTCTATTTAACAGGAACCCTATGCAATGACTCCAGAGTTAAGCACACACGCATTAAGGAGGATGCGATCAAACGTGAGCCAATGATGGCATCACCCTGCGACAAAGCCCCGAAAACACACCACTTTCAAAGGCACTACAATATAACACTTACAGAAGAACAGTGTGACTACTTAGGCCCAAAAGAGATGAGAGTTTACACCGACGGATCAAAGACCGACTCAGGTACCGGAGTCGGAGTTTTCTCACATGACCTCAACATAAATATATCCAGACCGCTGGGAATGTTCAACACCGTCTATCAGGCGGAGTGTGTGGGCATCATACAAGCGGTCCACGCCCTAGAAGCCAGGAGGGTTACGGAAACCCACATACGCATACTCTCCGACAGCGCCTCAGTTCTCCAATCCTTACGGAAGAAATATACTACCTCGAAGCTAACACTAGAATGTCACGATGCACTAGAACAAATAACGGTATCTAGCCGCAACACGGTGATACTGCAATGGATAAAAGGACACAGCGGATCGCTAGGTAACGACGCGGTTGACGAACTTGCTAGACGTGGATCCAGCACGGCAGTCTGCGGACCCGAGCCTATCGTACAGGTGGCTGCAGAAGTTCACCCACACACAAGCGGAACGCTGGTGGACCTCGACACCAGGTTGCAGGCAGTCAAAGGAGGCTATGCCATCTTTGGACAGCAGGCTGACCAGGCGTTTGCTACGCCTGGACAGGAACGGCCTGCGCCTGGTGACGGGGACCATCACGGGACACTGTTCGCTAAACAAGCACTTCCACACAATAGGCATAACGGACAGTCCTCTGTGCAGGGCGTGCATGGAGGCTGAGGAGACCGTTGCGCACGTGGTCTTCGAATGTACGGGCGGCACCCAGATTAGAACAGAAACCCTCGGGTCACCCAGATCATACACAGACGTTCTAAACAGACCAGGAGACTTAATCAACTTCTGGAGGGAGGTGGGCTGGTTGGAATAACCACCAAACGGCCGCTATGGCCCACGCACAATGGTCCACCTGACGGACTAAGTGCGGAAACCAAACCCCCTAACATAGAACATAGAACCACTAGACAAAATCACCAGCCACTAAAAGCAAAATTTCTTCGCCAGTAGGGGTGTCCAAACCCCCAGGTTTAATGGAAATTCCACTAAGTTGACAACACTGCTTTTCTACGATTTTGTCATTGACCACAGATAACAAAAACGTGAAAAGAAAAACGTTTTGTTACGTATTTCAATTATGGTAGTTTTTGATAGAAAGTGTTTTAAAAATTGGTTTTTCATTTTTCGGCAATTATTGTACATTTTCATTTATAAGCACTAGTAGAGCATCAGTTGTAATTAGAACAAAATTAAATTATAGCACAATAATATGAAAAGTTATCATGCCTATATGGTTGAAAAAAAAAAAAAAAAATACAAAAATATTTATTTCATCTCAAAACATTGTGTCATACATAAATTGAGGCAGCCCCAGTAAGTTACAAAAGTACTTGTGTCGGAGCTGTCTCGCTCTTCCCTTAGGTGCTGTTGTGAACAAAACATGTCTTTTAAATAAATTATAGCCAAATTATTCGTACAACCCTATTCAATTTTTGTAGATTGGTAAAAAATGTTTATCGTAATTCCAATTATGGCATGCAATATATATTGGACTTGGTTTCAAAATGTGTTGCGTAATTAGGCTGCTGGTTATCATTCGTATGATATCTCAATAAAATCTAGTCATCCTGTAAAAACTATAATAAAAAAATGGATACGTTTTATTTTCGGTATTACAAAACCACTTTTTAAGTTATTTGCCAAACAGGCATAGTTATGAATCAAAAAATTATATTCAGTATCCTATTCATGATTGTATCCGTTTTGACCATCATTTGCATTAATTACTTGTCACTAGAATGAAATCGGGACGTGACATAGATCAACATACCCACGGTTAAACCCCATTTTTTTCGCATCTCGATAGTTTTTACACGAGTAGGTAATTATATATATAGTAGAAAAAGTAGTATTTGAGTTATTGCTTTTTAATTGGATTGCATGACAAAAAACTGCTGATTTGGGTTTGACGTTTTTCAGTCATGGTGTCATAATTATTTTTCGTTTATTTATATTACCAGTTATTCGTTCTAACTTCATAGGCCCACAAAATGAAAAATAAAAAAGAAAAGGAATAAATAAATATATTTTCTTTCTTTTCAAACACAATATAAAAAAAAACAAAGAATAATCTTAAATCTAAAATAAAATATAAATATTGTGTGCCTCACGGCTGCGCCGAATAGACACAGTTCACCAAAATGATAACCAGTACATGACCCTGGTTTTCAACTGGACCTTAAAAAGGTATCCTTCCAAGAAAATTATATAAAAAAACTCAACCTACCATTTTCTAATCTGAAAAACCCCTAAACATAGCCACATCACGCCGTAACACCGTACCTGAAACTACGTAGTTCATAATTAGACAAATATTTGAACGGAACATTGGTGTTTGAACAAGGCACAGGTTGGGGCGAGTCTTTTGTCCAGTGCCGTGAGAGAGTATGCTGTGGGCGAGTGCTCTGACTGACTTATGAATTTCGAATGCGACAGACTGAGATTGCGAACCTCTTTCATGTGTACTCAAACTTTCATTAGTACGCACTTTTTTTTTCTTTTTTCTCTATATGTACTTTGATACTGTAGTTTATAGGTGTTTCTTTAATATCTCGTTGCTTGGCTATCTTGTTTATATCCGTTACATAATTTCAGATAGATAGTGTAATAAATAACCTTTGAGCTTTGGCATTTGACAAGTACGGACCAAGAATGAATCGTATATTTTGTTATCACGAATTATTATTTATTGATATTTCTCACTCAGCTCATAAACCAGATCACATGAGGAACTTCTGCATTGTCATGCTGAATTCTATTCAAGTATTGTAGATACTTAGAAATAAAAACAGAATGACGTGACTCTAGACAACCGTAACCTGCGTCTTATGAGCTATAGTTATCTAATTAAATGTCTTTACTGAACGTGACCCTTTGACCCCTTGTCACATATTATTATATATATATTATTATTTTTGTATTTTGAATTTTATATATTTTAAATTTTATAAATGATTAGTAACATAGTTTTAGGACCTTTACCGACCTACCGTCTAAATTAAATGAATATAATATTATATATAATATATTATATATAATATAATATTACTCCATCAATCGTCACCCAGTTTGACTCTCGTATAGGCAAATGACATTCAGTTTATCCACACAGCAATGATTACTGAGATTGACATGTGATAAAGTCAGGGACATTAATTATTTCTGAAATGGACTTGCAACTTAAATTGTCTACAATTGTTTGCTAAATTGTATGTCTGTCTTTGTCTTGTATGTCTTTGTTTGTTGATGTGATATTGCAATGGTGCGGTTTAAAAGCAGATATACACTAGTGACAAAAAATTAAGAGTTTGCTTAGATAGTCTGGTCATGTTGAGAGAATGAGTGAAAGGCGATTAACAAAAACAAGGCAGATGTGAATGGAAACGCTGTGAGGACATAATAGTGACCTTATTGGTGAAGTTCTTCAGTCAGATCAGGTGCGTAGTACTCCGAACTGGCGTGCGTGTAAGCCCAGATTTATGAAAGTAAACGAAGCAAATGGAGTTGGTAAGGATCGCAGCAGATGGCGTTATGTAATTTCTGTCTGTGTATGTGTAAATTATAAAATTAAATTATAAATAAAAATTAAATTGTTTCAATTTTATATAAACAATCAATGTCCTTGTACAGATGGCAAAAATAAATACTCATACAGTGCAAACAATTCTTTGTAATGATTTTTTAGGTACTTACAAGATACGCTTATTACGCTGTAAAAAAAAAAAAAATTCAAATCGTTCAGAAACTTAGTAGTTCTTTTCCGATTGCTGGCATTAGAGTTTGTTTATGAATCCATGATGTGGCTTTTTTAGTGTTCCGTACGTTCAAATGAAAAAAAAAAGAACCCTTATACGATCCCTCATGTGTCCGTCTGTCTGTCCGTCTGTCACAGCCGATTTGCTCCGAATCAACTGGACCGATTAAGTTGAAATTTGGGACACTTACGAATTTCTGTGACCCAAACACGAACCTGTAACGTAAATAAATGAATTTTGAATATGGGGTTCGCTTTTGGGGGTTTTTTTTTTAAGTTTTGCTAATGTAGGTATAACGGCTACACATTAAGCTATACATTTCCAGTTTATGTAGATCTCGCATTGTATAGGATTTCCGTACAATGCGAGGTCAGCTTATACTGGAATTGTGTAGCTTGATGTGTAGCCGTGTGTACAAATGAAACGGCTTGTTATGAGACTTTCACATATATTTATTAATAATAAAAACAAAATACACGAATACAAAATTCGCATACAAATTATGCGAATTATAAAACGATAAAACCTTGGCTACTCAGGTGACTTTTAAATATTTGTGTACCTTAAACAAAATTTAAAACTCACTTGCCAATTAAGTGGAAGCTATTTTTGTTTAAATATGTACGTATTTAAACAAAAATATGGTTTTATTTAGTGCTGCAGTGTTGGGATAAAGGTACCTTTATCCTAACACTGCAGGACGAAATAAAACCATTCAATGAATGGCACAGAAAACTTCCAAGCTCGTCGTGAAGTCCGTTCATTACACATTGATTTTCGTACACTCCAGGTAAAAGTACACTATGCATTCACACACACGTATCACTAATTTATCAGTCGTCTGTCTGGAACCCTGAAAGGTAAATGTAAAACTAACAGAGTTGGGACAGGACGCAAATTAAAATCAACATACCGGCGACGGCCGTCGACCATCCGTCGGTTTTCGCATCCGTTTTTTGTCTAATCTCCTGTTGATACCTGCTGTAGGTACTTCTACTCGTAGATTTTCACGCCTACATTTTAAATGGGTTTACGATTGAGTTTCTCGTATATATATTTTCTTTGTGCAGAATCGGAATGAATTATGGAGTACCGGGCCAGGCATTTGTGTAGATAAGGAGTTATAGGTATCGATGTGTGAGAAGATAAAAATAAACTATTTAATTAAACTATGTTAAACCACGGTTATACGAAAGTTGTCTGTTATTATAAAAGTCGTATTTATATTGTTAAATTAGTATATAATTCTTTGTAATTTTGCTTATCTATATCTACAGGTCATTTAATTATTTGTAAATTTGTGTAGACATAATATCGACTTGGACGAGTCCGTAAAGGTGTTATAACTGTGATTTAAATAAATAATAATAATAAATAATGTTTTTCAGATATACTTAATTCAAACATAAACTCTCCAAAGGTTCCAATCAAAAATGGTAAGGATTATAACGAATGCAGCATGGTACGAGTATATCACTAATGTTAGCCTTACATCGGGACTTTTATGTCGTGGTTGGCATATTTCTTATCTGATCCGCATCTTAAAAATGCTCAAGGTAAAAGAAGAAATCACACAAAGATTCAGTGCCTACAAGAATAGGATTACGACCCATCCTAATAATCTAGCAACAAACCTTATGAAAACCAAGCAATTCAGGAGGCTTCAAAGATTGGCCCCACGAGACTTGATATGAAGACCGACAAACTAATTATATAGATTCATGTGGATGAGCCAGTGGGCGCATACCAAGAATGACTAAACACAAAAGATGCTTAATGTCAATATATGGACAGATTGCGTCAGAATAAAGAAAAATAAAAAAAGTACCTACGCACAAAATAAGTAGGTAGTAGCACTGACTAGTACAGATAGGTCAGTCCGCAAAATCATTTAAATAAAAAGCGACTCTTGCTACGACAAAATAAAGTGCACAATTCAGGTCGCACAGTGCTAATTACCTACATTTATATTCATATAGCAGTTGCCAAGTTGCCTCTCTTTCTATCGCGTAACTCATATAATATCTTCTGACTACGTTACGCCTACTGAATTCGACAAGTCGAGCTTGCCGCTTACCTACTTGTAGCTTTATACCTAAAATGCGGACACATCTGTATAAAAATAAACAAAATAAACTATAAGTAAGTAGTTATTTTTTACTGTCACTGATTTCGTTGTTCTGGCACACTTATGTTTTAGGTGTCGATTTCGGTTTTCGAGACTTTTTAATCGACTTCCAAAAGTAATAGTCTTCAATTTGACTCGTAAAGTTAATTTTATCTATGAATGTACACCGAATTCTTGGAGATGTCTCGACTAATTGATTGATAACTTTCAATCAACTTGAGTGAGTTGATTGGCCTATGCAATCAATCACGTTCCACTTCCGGAAGTATTTCAGTTACACCATACATTTTTTTTTTTTTTTTTGGGTATCAGACTCTTACTGAACTAAAACCCACCCATGTTCCTTCCGTTGCCTTTACGTTGCCAGGGGCCACGGTATCCCTTTCGGACTTTCCCGCAACCCCGGCAGGCATCGGTCCTATCGGACCCCTTCCGTTGTGCTGACATCTCTTTGAGGCGCGCGTGGAACACAACGCGCCACCACTTCATTCTCCGCCATCCAATCTCTGCATGAAAACCTTACTAAGACAATATTACTTAACAGTTTCTGCCCGCGACTTCGCCCGCGAGCCTATAACCTTCCTCAAGAATTGGGTTAACCAAATCAAAAAAGAATTTTTCAAATCCGACTGGTAGTTCCGGAGATTATCCCCTACATATAAACTTACAAACAAACAAATTTTACCTCTTTATAATATTATTATAATTATATTATATAATAATTATATATTGGTGTATACTAGCTTCTGTCCGCAACTTCATCTGCATGAAATTTCTTGTTTTAAAATAAAATATGTATACTCTACGACACTCAACAATACTGTAGCTTCTCAGTTAGTGAAAGAATTTTCGGAATCGGATCAGTAGTTACGGAGATTACCCCCTATATACAAACTCACAAATATTTCCTCTTTAAAATATTAATATAGAGTCCTTTATCCCGTTTTGATAAGTTCAATATACTACAATTATGTTCTCAATTACGCAATGTGCAAGCCTGGAGGCTTCTCCGACGGAGGCTATGTTCCGGGCCACTAAGCTTACGCCCCCCATTACACATCTTAGATTCGCTCTAGGTCTAGACGGTTATAACATAATAGCACTGTGGTTGCACCATTTGGCCGCATGCATCGCCATATTGTGCCCTATGCCTATTGGCTACAACGATCATTCGACTTTATCGCGAGCGTGATTTTTAACGACACCAGTTTTCAACAATAACAATCACCAACAACAATGACCAATACAACAATTTCACAATTTACCTAACTCATATTATAAAGAACTTCCCATCTCCATATTCAAGAAAAAGCTGACATGTTGGTTATTGAATAAATGTTTTTGACATTGGTGAATTAATGGAATATTGTAACAATCCAACATAATATACTCGTGTAATCCAATTATAATAATATGAATTGTTATTGGACTTATTACTTAAGAATGCCATTTTATATTTGTACATTATTTTGTGCTAGAATATACAGAACTTATACAGTTTTAACAATAAATTCTGATTCTTCGTTAATTACATAAAATAGGCCTGTCAATACCTACGGTATTTGCCACAACAAAAGGTAAAACAAAAAAAAAATCTCTTTTATCAGTCCATTTTAATTCATTCCTTAATCTACCTAACAGTTGATGCTACTACCTAATTAACAAATCCGAACCACACACACTAGCTTCACTTAACACCGTCCTCCCAAAATTATTCAAAGGAAAGACCCAACCTAATTAGTATCAATTTTAACTGCAGACGACATAAAAGCAATTATTCGCCGCAGTGCATTTAGCGCAGACTACAGATACGAGACTTTGGCACAGAATAATACTAAATGACTTTTGATTTTGACTTACAGCGAATGCAAGCGCAGTCTTGACTACAGTATTTTTATCTCACGAAGGGATGCGCGCTTTACTTGTGGTAATCAAGGGTGAATATGTAGTGTAGTGGTAAAACGCTGTGAATATGTACGTGAAGACGAGTAGTGTCAGCACCATACGCACACACACACACTTCCGACTTCGCCATTGTCTCGAACGGTACCGAGAGATATAGGTACACATTTACGGCATGTTTGTACACTTGGTAACCATAAGTAAAGCGCGCGTCGCTTCATGAGATAAAAATACTATAGCATTCGGCTGAGATCGCCAAACGTACGCATTAATGTCTGCGTACGCATCTTTTCACACGTTGTTAGGACTGAGCCTTCTGTACCTACTATACTAATATTCTGTGATTTAATGGAGACTACGGATACGCGACATTGGTCTATTTCGAGGCCAGGCCTATCTCATTAAGAGTTTGCAATTAAAACTTTGCAATCTGGCCGCCGTTCTGAAGGGAATTAACGCCAATGCCAACGCCTGGGAAATGAAAATCAGTCTTGAACGTCATAGAGATTTTGCTGGATTGGGACTCGTTAGTGACGATTTGTAAGTTATTTTAGTTTTGAACTATAAAATTGTGGTAGAAATTTAAGTGACGTTGCCGTTTACAAAACCACGGGCTACCTTTAGAGCATCATTAAGTCTGAAATGTTCACAGATTTGTATTGAAAAACTAACGTACTATAACATTAAGTGCTTGTCTGTCTTCAAGTCGCATATCCTAGACATTGTCGTGACATTTATTGAAATGTGCAAGGACTCTTGTCAGTCTTTCCTTCCTACCCATCAAATTCAGCTACAAAGCCTTCAACTTTCAATATTTTTTCCCCATTCAAAGCTTCGTATTCAGTTTCCTTTTTCCTTCCATATAGAAGGCATATCACAGCCTCCTTCATAAAAGCCTGAAAAATAACAAGCTTTTATTATATTGCGTAGGTACATTACATATATAATTGTACATATAGCATCCGCATACGCTTTTTATGCCAGCCGTCTATGTCCTAGCTCTGCATGCAACTTTTTGCTTGGCGAGCGCGAACAAAAACGATATTTATACCCGTCACAATACCGTGATGTACTGTGTGGAATTGAATGCGGAATGTGAGAGCCTTTTGTGATATAATATCAGTTCTAGCGAGGATGTTTCGTTTGTGGAGTTGCTAGGAAATGTATAGAACATGTCCTCTATGAAATGTGAGGAAAACATGTTTTTTCTGTACTACGTTGGTGTACAAATCCATAAAGGATTTTGGCCTTGCAATTCAGATAAAAAGACAGAACCCCTTTTAAAAAGGCTGGATATAGTTTTGTTTTCCCCTTATGCACAATTGGTTCGCCCCTTATTATACGGGACTAAACATATACGAGTGCCCTCGTAACTAACACTAAAAGTTTTTAGAAACAATTCCGATGAAAAATTTACTTAAATTTAGAATTTAGAACTCTTTGGTAACCTGATGATGTATGATGTATTCTTCTGTCATTTATAAATTGGCGGCAATTTGAAAAGTGCGTGTAGCGCGTCAAAATGAATTTAACGCGAGAAAATTTTCACTCTAAGATTTATTACGACCTTCGTTGTAGTCTTAATCAACACCAAAGTTATGACAGACTTCGATTAGCCTTTCGTGATAAAGCCCCATCAATTGCCACTGTTTACAACTGGTTCAATGAGTTTATGACCTGCGTGAGGGACGTCCTGCAACGGCAACAACTGACGGTAACATCATTACTGTGCGGCGTATGATAGAGGCTGATAAGAGAGTGACCTACCAGCAGATTAGGGCAAGCTTAGGCATTGGTATGAGTCAGGTACAAAAATCTTACATGAAAATTTAAGCGTCAGGAAGCTATGTACTAGATGGATACTGCATAGGTAATTTGACCGAAGACTAAAAACGTTGTGAAACAGCGTGAACGTTTGGTCCGTAACTCAGTTGTTCTATCGAATGCGACGTTCCTTAGAAAGGAATGGAGAATATTTCGAAAAACAGTAAACGTGTTAGTAACTTAATGCTTCTTTCAGTTTTTTATTTTCTAAGAACTTTGAGCCACACGTAATTGGTGAAAATGTGCGTGTACTATAGGTACACCTCTGCATAATCCTTTGTCAATTACAGGCGTGATGTTAAGATATAAACCATTTGAGACTTAAAATTGGACTCTAATAAAGTATTACGTAATGTTATTTAATGTTTTTTTCCTCAGGCAGGATCTTCAATTTATTTGTTTTTGCTAACGACTATTCATAATTTATGAGGCACTCGAAAACGTCTGAAAACTTTGTTTGAAACATTATCGTTAACCGAACCGTTTTGAACCAAGTTTTCAATTCTGTAATTGATTTTGAGAAGCTGTTTGTTTTAGATTTTCTATTAATATGTATATCGAATTACTAACAACTAGTAAAGAAGTCTTATAATTTTAATTTATCATTTACCGAGCGGTAGGTATCTAATTGGAATTTGGTACTACAAGTATTCCGATTGAATTGCAAATTAAACTGTGATACTTTTTCATGGTTCTGATTTTACTTTTCATTTTTTACGTAGGAACTTCTACAGGCTAGAGGCATTTTTCAGGAAGAAAAAAGGGGAATACATTTGTATGGAGAATCGCAGGCCCTGTTCCCTCTTAAAGAAGTGTCATGGTTAGAATACGTGGTTAGATAGCCTGCACACACACTCACACACAGCCCACACACCAAACACAACAGCCAGCACGAAACAGCCTGTAAAGCTGATGCCAGGATAAAAGAAGATACTGTTTTTACCAGAGTTAAAAAAAATGCTTGCGAGCGTGTAATTGAAATAAATAACTTTAGTTCGGCACATGTTTAAACCAGTAGATACCAGTCAGCCTCAAAAAGATGTATATATCGACCACAACTCATTTAATTGTCTACAATTTTTGTTCTATAATATTACATCAATGTGTAGCCAACATATTACACATTGTGTACCTACTTAAGCGTTGCTATATATTTTGATACAGTATTATGGAACACAAATTGTAGACAATGAAATGTATTATTGTCAATGTGTACCTACATCTTTTTGAGGCTGACTGTACCAACCCCAAAACCCGTGGGCGTGGGAAAGCTCATCCCTTCATAAAGTGGGTTCAACCAAACTTATATTAAAGCACGACTCTAGTAGAAAAGTTTCTATGAAAACTTCATGGGAATTGTTCTATCAGAATCACGTCGCACTTGTCTGCTGGGAACCTTAAAATGTAGAAAGATACACATTTACCTGATACATTAATATACATAACATTGAATAAACCGCGCTAAATACACAATGTATCATATTTATAAAGAATATTTAATGTCAAACGGCTCATTGTTGAAGTTTGCTCGTAACAAAATTTGACATTAAATTACAAACTTACGAACTTCAAAGTAATGGTTTTAATTGAAATTTGTTTTAACATTAATTTGTTCAGAGTTCAGAGTTCGGGAGCCGAAAATTACGATGTTAGAAGAAAGGGCGTACTGAAACAAACTCCTGTCCCTTTTATAATAGAACGTTGTTAATATAGGCATTAATACCACTGAATTTATTGTTTTTCGTTTCGTTGACAGTTTGTTTTGAATTGTTTCAGAAGTTTTGATTGGAACGTAGATTAGTGATTGCTACTGAATCAGGGCTTGAAATACCGGTATTTTTCGCTTCGTTTTATAGGTATGTTTCGCAATGATGATTAATAAGTCTCAGGGTCAGTCACTGAAAATAGCGGAAATTGATCTTAGAGGGGACTGCTTCTCGCACGGCCAGTTTTACGTGGCTCGCTCGAGAGTGAGCTCATCTAGCAGCCTGATAGCACCAGAAGGCAGAACCTCTAATGTAGTATGAGTACTAAAGAGGTACTTTAAGTATAATCTAAAAAAATAAATAGTCTAAGCCCCTTGTGTCCGACATCCACGCGGGCAAAAACTAGCGTAAATATAAATAAAATAAATATTTATGTCAAACACAAGTGATCCACCGGTTATTAGTTAGTTATGTACAAAAAACTTAAAACACACAAACACAATTAGATAACAAAAACTGTACTAAGACTTATAAGTACCGGTTTTTAAATTAGTTTTATTTTATTTTCTTTTGTTTTGTTTTAATTTATTTTAATGTCATTTAATTATTATTATTATTTTTGATATAAATAAATAATAAATAAATATAATACATAATTTTGATTAAATTTTAATTTGATTTAATTTAAAGTTTAATTTTTATTCTGATTTGATTTTGATTTAATTTTGTTTTGATTGTAATGTAATTTAATTCTATTTTTAATATTGATCTTAATTTAAATTTTGGTTTTGATTGTAATATTGTTTTTAATTTTAATGCTACTAACATATTTTTCTAAGTTGTAACACTAATACAATATGGATATGTTCCGAAATAAATGATTGATTGATTGATACTGTTTCATTATGTGTACCATAATATCAATTTAGTATTTTTTATTTATTTTTCAACCAACGACCCCCTCCTGCTTCGCACGGTTTTTACGACTTGACAAAACATCGAGATTTCTTAGGTAAATGTAACTTTAATACTGACGTATAATATACTTTAACTGCCCCGTATATATTTAAACTGCACCGTTGATCTCGTGGTCGCAAGCGCGACTGCTGAGCGTGGGGTCCTGGGTTCGATTCCCGGGTCGGGCAAAGTGTTATTGGGTTTTTCCACTAGGAATTTCTTAGTAACAGCCCGGAGTTTGGAAGTTGGCGGTGTGATACCCCCGTGCCTCGGAAAGCACGTTAAGCCGTTGGTCCTGCGCCTGATCTCTCTTCGGTCGTGTTGGATTGCTGTCCCATCGGACTATGAGAGTCAGGGAAGAGAGAGTGCACGAGAACGCACACACTTGTGCACTATAATATCTCCCGCGCCGAAGGCTAGTCTCCGTTGAGATTGGCCACCGTGGCCGAAATACGGTCTGGATGACTATATATATACACATAAACCTTCCGGAATAAATTCTCTACACGATGGAGGAAACCTCATCAAAATCTGTTGCGTGGTTTAGAAGAACAACGCGGACATACAGACAAACGCGAAAAGCGACTTTGTTTTATAATATGTTTAATTATAGATAGTCAGCTGCTTCATCATGCGTGACTGACATTAGGTGTGTTAAGCATCCGGGGTCAATAGGGTTACAGATAATTACGTTCATCGCTAGAATTAATGTTGTTACTGTAGAAACCTGATGGAATATTTTTCCCCGAATTTTTGTTATTGAACAGAAAATTGTAAGTCAAATAATGACTAAACTTAGTCATAGCGTAGGTATACAAAATATTGATAACCTTTGTGACTGAAAGAATAGGTTAATTCTAGGCAAGCGTGCACTGTACTAATAAATTAGTAGGTAGGTACTTATAACAGTTGACCGCATCATCGCTTAACATCATGGGCCTACCGACAGGTGGCAAGAGATAACCTGACAATCCAACAATTTTGTAACTAAAGAAGAAAACTATGAGAGTTTTCTTCTTGATTAGCTCTTGAACCTTCAACATCCCTATGGAGGAAGATAACATGTTCAACGCCTGTTTTCCCCGAAGAGTTAAGCAGAGGTGTATCCATAGTTCACTCACAAGGCGAGCCTATTGCTATCAACCGGGCACAAATCCAGACTCCCGGTTGCTACTGAAAAATTCCCGATAGAAAAACCCATTAAAAACCATTGGTCTACCGAAACTTTTTAATCTAAGTAATATAAGCTTTTACAAATTACAAAATTATCTTTACGAGCCTAAAATAAACACAATAACCTGATTTCCTCCTAAAATCAGTACACGGTGAACAGGGAGGTACTTCGGATCTTTTCATAGCAAATTAATCAATTAGGGCCTTGGCTCCAGGGAGGCAATCGCTGGGTGAAGCCTAATTATAACAGATTACATTAATCTCTTACGATATAACGAATCCGACGGGGCGTGGTCGCGATTTTCGCGTTTGTATTAATTGGTGATAAATTGCAGAGAGGTATCGCTTCGAACTTGCATCACGGTGACGGGGATAAATTAATTTGGTACTTTTTGATTTTTTGTAGGTTTCAGAACACAAAGTCATTTCCATTGAAAGTTTAGACAAAGTTATTTAACTTTAAGGAAGGAAGGAATGATTACTTTATCAGTGATTATGTTTAATATCGGGATCATTCGTTTATTTACATCATCGGATCATAAGATAACAGAACATAACACAAGCTCATTTATCTATCGCGATTTATTGCAATCGACGTCTTCTCTGTTCATCGACCACATGTACCTACATCGGTCTTGACTAAATAGTATATTTATAATCCATAGTCGAAACCGAATAACTTGGCTATTGGTTTAAATTTATGCCTTGTGCCGCTAATGCACATGCTATTGGCTAGGATTATTGAGATGATAATTCTTGATCATAGACAACTCATCACTACGCTCATAGGCCTATTCCAGTGGTCAGTCGACTGTCGGTTGCTCCAAGAAGTTTTACGAAGGTAGACAGTGATCAGTGATTATTGCTTAGCCCAGGAGATCACACTACATTTTTGGTGACATTGATAGGAACTACGTATGTTAAATTTGAGGTCACTGTTTGAATGGTTATTCCACGAAAGTGTCTTCATTATACGACAAAATGATAACAAAATGTAAATTAAATATAAAAACAATGTAAGCTTTTATTATACTTGAAGATTACATTTTCTACTTTTCCATCTTAGAATTTTCAATTTTCTCAACGATACGTAGTATTCTAGGATTGTAACTATATATATATATATATAATATTATAAATGTGAATGTAAGTTTGTTTGTTACGCTTTCACGCTAAAGCGGCTAAAGGGATTTGGATGAAATTTTGCACATGGGTAGACCATGAGGAGCTCGTGGCTAAGTAATGACTGCCACACGGGTCAATCCATCAGGTTAAGCTACGCTTACCGGGGTTGGTCTGTGGATGGGTCTTTATTCTTCTTTATGGTTATGGTTCTTTATTGGTCTTTACATACCGTGCTTTTAAAAGCACGTTAAGCAGTTGGTCTCGGCTGTCATTCGTGGATCTTTGACAGTCGTTACGGGTCGTCAGAAGCCCGAAAGTCTGACAACCAGTCTTACCAATGGGTATCGTATTACCCAGTTATTGGGTTGTGGAGGTCAGATAGGCAGTCGCTCTATGTAAAATACTGGTATTTAGCTGCTTCCGGTTAGACTGGAAGCCGACCCCAATATAGTTGGGACAAGGCTAGGCAGATTGTTTTTTTTTTAAGTAGATTGATTGGGTAGACCATGACCTGGTTTAGGACATAGGATACTTGTTATCCCGATATTCCCATGGGATCGATACTTATGCGGGTGAAATCGCGGGGCGCAGCTAGTAATTAATACTTTTTCATCTGTTATTGGGTCAAAACAAAAGTAATTATAACTACGCCCATTTACTAACAAAACTATTGAACTTCCGAAAAGGGTTATAAATGGGGGCGAATACAATTTGATGACAGTTTGATGATTTTATACGAAAATTATGAAGACCTATTATTTAGCTATATTTATAAACAAGAAATCTTAATTAATATACAGGGTGTTTGGTGCATCGTGTGCCAAATTGAAATGGTCGACTGAAGGGGTCATCTGCTATCGTTTCAGACCCCTTAAAAAAAGACACAAATAAAAAAAATAAAAAAAAACAACAAAAAGTCGGATTTTTTTATTGATTAAAAAAAAAGACACAAATTTAAAAAAAATATATAAAATTTGGGTCTTTTTAAAATAAAACAATAAAAAGTCGATTAAAAAAAATCCACAGATGAGAGGTGTTAAGGAGTCTGAAAGTATAACAGATGACCCCTTCAGTCGACCATTTCAATTTGGCACACGCACCAAGTACCCTGTAGTATCATCCTACAGGGTATTTGGCAGCGCATTGAATGAATTGAATGATGTTAAAGGGAGGACGATGAAAATGATGAAGATTATTTTTTTCAGAAGGTAAACAACAAAAAATTATTTGTTATGAAGAAAGCAAGGAAAATTCGTCGTTACCTTGTGTTGCAAAAATAAAAGAATTTTGACAATTACACAATATTGGATTTGCTCAAATAGTTTCTACAAGACATTCACATTTCACAAGCCTGGCAAGCAAGCTCTGTTCCATAGCATCACAAAAATAAAATGTTGGTACTAAGCATGTTAACTACAACGTACGAACCACAAATATATCCATATACAGCTCAAAACTATTTCCCGCCTGAGAACTCCTTTGATATTTCAGCTTTTCTATTTTTAAATCGCTTTACGCCAACAGTGAAACCAATTTCATACTACGACTTAGATGGTACCTTTCGAGATTATCTCGTATTTCTAGGCTCTCGAACTACACGACTATCCCATTTATGTTTGTGCGGATATTCCTGGGACTCTAATTTTGGAATGTCACTTCAGTTGGCACTTTATAGGTAGTATGCAGTTGTCGAAGACATTGTCAGCGATATCATTTATTATTTGAAAGCTTCTAAAATGTATTGTTAAAATGTACCGTCGCTTTCACTTATCAGATTTATCTTTTCCTTTATCTAATTTTATGGCTTGTTTTGGTTACTAAAGTAGGTAAACGATTTAAATAACTAAATAGCTTCATTAAAACGTCAAGATTACTCAGTCCGGTCCGCTTTAAATTAGAAGCGCCAACACAAAAGCCTGTAACAATAACCATCAAGACGAAAATTTGCGTTTTTAATATTATCAACGTTTTCGTCTGCTGAAATAGGAGCGCCGAATAAAATGTATGCTAATCTGACATTTGCATATGACTGGGAAAAATCACTGGCCCATTAAAGAGTGTCCCTAGAAGTGTGAAGGGATGAAGTGGTTAAAATACAGTTAACAAGGGCCGAAGAGGTGCCATTAAAGGTCTAAGACCTTCCTTGCTCTCCCGTCGTTTGTCATGCAAATAGAGAGTGAATAATTTATAGAAGATTCATCCCCCTGCTTTACGAGCATCCCCATTGTTGAGGAAATCGGATGATATAAGGCAACCGGTGTATTTCGATAAATACCTTTTACATTGTTATGATGATACTCTTTGTTTGGTGTTGCGGCCGTCAATGTATTTCAGAGCACTATTATATTTCATTTCGTTTTCTATTTGAATAGAAAAGCAGTTTTCTTACTTAAACGTTTTTCGTGTGTTACACGCATTACACCCGGAATATGACGTTGATCTTATTCTTCAAAATAAGCATTGTGTTGCGCTGGCTAGATGTCGTTGACATGATTATTAATGACCGAGACGAGGCGACGAGGTGGGTACCATCATGGATGGCGTTATCTATGTAGATATAAAATAGTGTAAAACAAAGTCGCATTTTGTACTGTCTGTCTGTCCTCTTAGTTCTACTAAATTACACAATGGATTTTGATTCGGTTTTCACGTTCATTTAGAGAATTTATTCCAGGTGGTTTATTTGTATAATCCTATCTAATATTATAAATGCGAAAGTGAGTTTATTTCGCTTTCATGCTAAATCGACTGAACCGATTTGGATGATAAATAATAGACCATAACCTGGGTTAGGACATAGGATACTTTTTATCTCGATATTACCACGGGAATCGAGACTTATACGGGTGAAACCAAGGGCGCATCTAGTAAATTCGGTTCCCTATCCATTTGCATAAAATTTTAAGACCTAATATAACTTAGCATAATGTTGTTTGGCATAATTATATTTTCGCATAATATAATTACGCATAACAGCTTACGCATAATTTTTTTAAGCATAATTTCTCTAACCATAATAATGATTAAGCATAATATTCTAAAGCATACATTTCTTAAGCATAAAGTTAAAGCATAAATTTATTAAGCATAAAGTTAAAGCATGCAAGCAAGCATGCAGCATGCAAGCAAGCATGCAGCATTCAAGCGAGCATGCAACATGCAGCAGGCAGGGTTTCTGTCACGGCTCCGGCGCTGCGGGCCTCCGGCGGCCCCACGCGTGCTAATCGTCGCAGACGGCTTTCGCTCACCACCGCAGCTTCGGCTTGTTGGCCGGCTACGCCGGCCAGCCTCAGCCGCGGCGGCTCGCTCGCAGCAGCCTGCTCCTCAGCCCGCGGGCCACCTCGCCCCTACGCGCCTACGCGATTTTAAATTACACTCTAGGGGTAGGACAAACAAGACTACGTGGAGTCGGTTTTGCAGCAATTCGGTTCTTAGGCCTACTAACGTTATGCGAATCAAATTTATGCCAAAACAAATTAGTCTTTAAGATGATTATGCCAACATAAAATGTATGCCTAAAAAAATTATGCCGAAGTATTATTATGCCAAAACAAATTGTGCCAAAATCGTTATGCCGAAGTATATTAGGGCAAAGAACATTATGCGAAAAGAAGGTATCCCAGTAAATTCATATTTAACTTTGATAGCACAGAGCAGAAACATCAATGTTTTGACATGTCGACATTGCAAAGCGTTTTGCGTGCGAAACGGGGGCGGGTCGTTAAAATATATCACAAAATACACTATGCATATTGTTTATTACAGTTATGTTACGCTGTGGTGCTGCCAGCACCAAAAATGTTTTACCCAAAAATGGCACAATACCCGAACAACAACAAAAGTAATGCAATAAATTACGTGGCTCGTCTGTAAGCTAGTTAAAATTAAATATTTTACTCGTCTACGTAAAGAAACTTAAAAAAACAATGTGGTTTGTGTGCTGCAACGTTTTTCGCATTCATAACACTGTGCTTTTTGTCCTAGGGCGTGAACAAATGGACACACTGTCCGCGTACGGCTCCCCTGTGTGTTGTTGCTAATTTTTGTACATTTTTTTAATGAAGAACAGCTGTGTGATTACTTTGGTTAGATTTATCTGTTGGATTGCTTCACAAAGAGCACGACATGAAAGATAATATGCTTTGCGGAATTCTTTTTTTGTGTTAGTTACCTGTTTTTTATTTTGCAGGGATACTATGTAACGATACCTACAGACTGTTTTTGCTTTTGCAAGATGCGCAGTAGCGGTTGCGGCTCGCAAGCGTTACGGCTGAACATGAGGTATGGTTTTGATTCTCGGGATGGGCAAAGTGTTATTGGGGTTTTTCCATCAGGAAGTAAGTATGCCCGGTTGATGACAATAGGCTCGCCCTCTATTAAGTACATAACTAATATTATGAATGTTAAAGTGAGTTTGTTTGTTATTTACGCTAAAACGACTGAACGGATTTGGATGAAATTTGGCACATGGGTAGACCATGCATAACTGGCGAAATGTTGGTGTATATTATATTTATACTTAGGTACCTACACCTCCTAGGCAGCCTAACCCTTTGAGAAATACGGTCGTGATGTTATGTTGTTGTTGTAGTACAATTACCTCCGTCAATCTGTGTTTCTATAACATCATTTATCATTCTAACATAAATACATGTTCCGGCTGTTTCCGCTGTGAATAGGCTTCGAAAATTATAGACTTTAGTTGTAGGTCTTTATGGCTTATTCTTGTACTTAAATAACGTTTACATCCAAGTCGCAATCTGTCAAATTTATAAAAATGTTGGTAAATATATTGTATTTTTGACAGATTACGAATGAGATGCGAATGCGAAAGTTCATAAGAATTACGGGAATTGCCCCTCTGGTATTAAATCTATTTTATTTTCTGAAATAATCCAAAAAGACGTCCGCCATACGATCTGAATTAAAGTATTTTTCTTTTTCAAAACTCGCGGCGCCCCTGACGGCGCGAAGTGCACTGGCTGGAGCAGCGGCATGGCTACAATAAGTCCCGCCATGCGCCACCTAGCGGCGGCGGGGCCGTAACAGTACCTAATAAAGAAATGCTCACAGTGAAATTTTCAACTGATCATAAAACTACGTCAATAGCTGTCTAAATTATTTAAAAAAAATCATATATAAATTGGACTCTAAAAAACAAAACCTACCTTTCGAATTACCGTAACAGTCCCAAACAAAAGTAATCAATTTGAAACAATAAGACCTCGTCGATAGGGAGGTCGTGGGCTCAGATCCGACCCCGTTGATCAATTGTGGCGAACCCAATGCTAAAACAAGCACATTTAGATTAGTTCGAGGGATTAACAGGGATGTTGGCAAAGTACATTGTGTATAGACATTAGGTAGGTACGTGCATGTACTTGTCATATAGTTTTAATACCTTTAGTGAGATACCTAGGGTTAACTTTAAATAGCTAGGTAAAGAAAGGTTGGTATATTCAGTCAAATTAATTGTCGGGCAAATTGATACCCTACGTCAATTAACCGATTAATATTAAATTATTATAGCCATTTCATACAACTGTCAAAAAATTACAGTTGTGATTTGAATTCACACAGATAAAAAATTGACTACCAACCTAAACAGTAGGTTGGTAGTAAATTTTTTTAACAATCAATTTCCTTAGCATAACGTATGTGTAGGCAATAGACGAATAATCTGGAAAGATATCTACGCGGTGATATTTAATTCACTGTTAAACTTTGAGGGCGTGAAAGTACTCATGATTATGAGCAACTTGACTATGAGATCAACACTGAAATATCGAAAAAAAATACATATAAACAGATGTATTTTTTTTGCTATTTCGTGGTCTTCTCTTCTTTTCATGTGGTTAGTGACTAACCTGGTGTCAGAGTTTTTATGCCGCCCATGGGCCTCTGACTTGGCTTCATACGTCGACGAGAAATATCTCTCAGGCATTTTCTCTCAGGCGGTTTCCTCATGATGTTTTCCTTCATCGTTTTTGAAGCAAGTGATAATTATGCTATGTGTGATGTGTGTGCTATGTGTGTGTGTGTGTATGCGTGTGTGTGTGTATGCGTGTGTGTGTGTTATTGTGTTTATTTTTTTGTGTTATTTGTAATTTGCGTTATTATTTCCTGTTTTCTCCAATAGTGAAAGTTGTTTATAATCTTAAGTACTTATACGTCCTGAAAGGTTAATAGAGAATTAAAAATTACCGTGTATATAATTGGAAGATATAAAAAAGTACTAGTTATTATGGTAGGTATAATATATTAACGCCTATCATTATAGTCGATGATAGTATCAGAATGACAAAACATTGCTATGCTGTTTTAAGATGTACTTGTGATATTAGCTGGTTTTTTTTTTCATTGTAGCCTCGCGGGATCGCTAATAGATTTTTTGCTTCCGCTCAAACAGGAGTTGGAGTTTCCTGCCCGTTCTTCTCCATAGAGATCTACGTTTTAAAATGGGCAACAGCTTCAACTTTCTGACTAACTGACCGACTCTTAGACAATTCAAAAGTGTTGCTTGCCTCGTTGGTCTAGTGGTCGCAAGCACTACTGCTGAGCATGAGGTCTTGGGTTCGATTCCCAGGTCGGGCAAAGTATTATTGGGTTGTTCCAACAGGAATTTCTCAGTAGTAGCCCGGTGTCTGGAGTTGTGTCTGGTTAATGGCAATAGGCTCGCCCCCTATTACATGGGACTTAAACATAACTGGCGAAATGTGGGTGTACTATGGATACACCTCTGCTCGACCCTTCGGAGAAACAAGGCGTGATGTTAGTTATGTTATATAAATAAATATTTGATACGGCCCCGAATCATATTTAGATTAACATATACAACCTAATACTAACCTAAAAATTGCAAGAAAATTTAAATTTTGCGGGCTTCCCTGACGTTTTGCCTGAAGTACGATGTAATAGGGGGCGAAAATATAATAACACAGAACAAAATACTCTCCTTTAAGGGCCTAATTAGTTGCTAAGATGTACAATTACGTAATTCCCACCGCCAAGTTTTCCTCGCTAGCTCTTTGAGAACGCACCTAAGTACGTAATAACTGCGCCCTACTGGAATGTTAGTTGTTTAAACTATGCTTCTGCCTAGGGGAAGTTACTTTGTGTTTTTGCTGGAAATTAAACTTTTACTAAGATTGCCTCATTGGTCTAGTGGGAGCAAGCAGCTGGGCAACACGTTATTGCCCAGTCGCGAATCTGTAAATGACCTAGGATATCTGTTGGTTCTCGGGTCGGCCAATGTGTTATTGGGCTTTTCCATCAGGAATTTCTCAGCAGCTCGGAGTCTGGATTTGTGTCCGGTTGATGGCAATAGGCTTACTCCCTATTACATGGGACTTAAACATAACTGGCGGAATATGGGTGTGCACAGACGCCAGCAGGTCAACCTACCCGAAACTGTCAAATTTTCCCAATCAACTTTGAACCTTATACTTTGGTGATAAGATTGAGAAAATCTATTAAAGAAATTTGACAGATTGTAGTAGGTTGATGTGCTGGCGTCTGTACTATAGGTACACTTCTCTCTAAGCCTTCGGGAAATACAGGATCACGACTATTATATATATTAAACTTTTACTTAGGCACTCAACATTTTGTCTAAAGTAGAGACATTTGCGTCCATTATAGCGCGTCCGCTGTTAGCCAAAAACAAATGACAACCGAATTCAGTACACACTAAATTCATTTAATTCATTCAATGTGTCAAGACCCAAGATATATCGGTGATTGTGTAGTTTGAACAATTGTGTGCTAAAAGGTCGTAATAGTCATGAAACGGTGCTTGGGAAAATGAGTTTTATAATATTTGCAATAGACTTCTTTTTGGAACACAGCGCTCCCTACAATTGTCATAGGACATGTTCATTATACAGTGCTGGTTCATGAAAAATGGTTTTATATTGTTTTTATAAAACTTCTAGTGAACTAAATCAAAAAGTAAAAGTTCATTATCATTGTTAATTAAGTATTCGAACGATAAAGACGTTGTAGAAGAATAGTAATAAAATACCTAGGTTCGTTTGATTTGACCTTCTACGTTATTTATCTAGCGAATATGATAATTTGCACGTTAGCTGTACTTTTATCATCAAACAGACCTTATCATTATGTTTTTACTAGATAAAAATTAAGACAAATAACAAATCAAAGTGAAATAATATTTATCCTTCTTTGTTATACCAGCTAAAACCAATCTTATTACATCCATTATAAGGTCTTGAATGACATAGACACGCCCACAAAATTAGATAACTGACTCACACATGCGCGTGAGTTACGCAGAGCACAAACAGAGTGACGTAAAGTTCAACGATATGAAGATAGTAGCGGAACGCTATTTTAACAATTCGTTGCCTCTAGGTCACTGGCTGGAGAGGTTATGAGTTGGACAAATTAAATAAAAAGCGATTATAAGTGTAAATGTGTGAAAGTTATTCTCGTTTATAAATAAAACTATAGTGATACACATTTCTAATAAAATAACACGTAGTACAAAGCGTCAGTGTTCTAGATTTGTGATAAACGAGAAACAGTAAACAACTGATTGTGAGTGTCACGCCACTGTATTTGTGTCGAGCAGTGAAACCGTTCGCAATGGCTGTGTCAGTGTCCAATAAATTGTTGTCTCTGTGTAAAAACAGTGTAAACATAAGAGCATTGTCCACCACAAACTCAAAAAACGCAAAAGTTACGTTCAACTGGGAGGATCCCCTGAATTTAGATGGACAATTACATGACGACGAAAAGGCGATAAGGGACTCGTTCAGAGCTTATTGCAACGAGAAACTATTGCCGAGAATAATCGAAGCGAACAGAAATGAAGTCTTTGATAGAACAATTTACAAGGAGCTGGGAGAATTGGGAGCACTTGGATGCACTATTAAAGGGTACGGCTGTGCCGGTGTTTCTTCGGTGACATATGGATTGATGACAAGAGAATTGGATGGAGTTGACTCAGCGTACAGGTCAGCAATGAGTGTGCAAAGCAGCTTGGCTATGGGGTCGATATACATGTATGGAACAGAAGAACAGAAACAAAAGTACTTACCAAGAATGGCGACAGGAGAATTAGTAGGATGTTTCGGCTTGACGGAGCCCGATTTCGGCAGTGATGCTGGTGGTTTAGTAACAAGGGCTAAATACGACGCTAAGAATAAGACCTACGTTCTCTCAGGCTCGAAGACATGGATCACGAACTCGCCCATTGCAGACATTCTGGTCGTGTGGGCTAAAAATGACGAACAGAAAGTCAGAGGCTTTATCGTCGAACGGTCGCAAGTCAAAAAGGGCCTCGATACTCCTAAAATCAATGGCAAATTTTCTTTGCGAGCGTCGGCAACGGGCATGATATTGCTCGACGAAGTGGCTATACCGGAGGACAATTTATTGCCCAACGTAGTGGGCCTGAAGGGGCCGTTCGGATGTCTCAATAACGCGCGATATGGGATCGCTTGGGGCGCTCTCGGTGCTGCTGAAACATGTTTGCGGATCGCCCGTCAGTACACATTAGATAGGAAACAATTTGGGAGACCTCTCGCAGCCAACCAGATTATACAGAAGAAAATGGCTGACATGATTACGGAGATAGCCCTCGGTTTCCAGGGTTGTCTGAGCGTAGGTCGCCTAAAAGATGAAGATAAGGCAACTCCTGAAATGATTTCTTTATTGAAAAGGAATAATTGTGGAAAAGCTTTGGAAATAGCTAGAAATGCTAGGGACATGCTTGGAGGAAACGGAGTGTCTGATGAGTATCATGTTATAAGGCACTTAATGAATCTAGAGGCAGTCAATACTTACGAAGGAACACATGATATTCACGCACTTATATTGGGCAGAGGTATCACTGGGATACCTGCATTTTTTTAATAATATTTTCTTGTTTTTATTTGTATATTTTGTACAGAAAGTTATAATGTTATCGTTATTAAAATTAAGTTTATTAATTTATCTTATAATTTTCTTTGTACCTGAAAATGGCCTTAAATTGCCTTACAAACATGGCTGCCGTGTTTTGGTGGTTGGTCTTTATTTTTTAACTTTATTTGGTACTTTCTAGACTCCAAATAAAAAGGTATTTAGAAATATTATTTTAACAAAAAGTTGATCTTGGAGGCGCCGGGTATCGATCCCGGTACCTCTCGCATGCTAAGCGAGCGCTCTACCATCTGAGCTACGCCCCCGATGAAAAGGTAGCCAAAATAAACGATTCGTACCTATCTGTTTTTACTTTGGAATACAAGGTTAAATAAATAATGACATTCATTTGGTAAATTCCGTTACAAATAAATCACAGTATGCAATATCTCAAGACAAACAACTTTTATCTATGATTGTTCGAAGAACAACAAACTATGAAAAAAAAAATTCTACTTAAAGAAAAGGAATAAAAGTGAATAGGAGTCAAAAGTCAAATGCGTTCTCTTTTTAAAACTTGAAACAGTTGCAAGTTCGACGTCACACTATGCCAAGTCACACGTCGACTTCACAGTATAACAAAATATATTATTACCCTTGCCTATGTGTGAAATGTAAAACTTCTCTAATGAAGAAAAGTTTCTTTGGTGTTGCTCCACAGGTGTATAATAAGATACCTGATGAAATAAAATGTATGCCATTGCAGAAGTTTAAGAAAACACTTAACGGGTTACTGATTGAAAAATGTTATTATACTCTAGATGAATTTCTCAATGACAAATTTCTATAATTATAATGCTGACAAAAAATTCTTTAATAATATACAATAATACAATTTCTTTTTTTTTTTCTTTTGACTTGAATTATTGACATTAAATTTTGACATGAAATGAAATTGACACTGAATGTAATAAAATTTAATTTGCTTGCATGCATTAATATAACAATTAGGTATCTACTCAAATACTTATTTAATTCAATTGTAATAAGTGTTCATTGTAATTTAATAATCTGATTGAATAGCTTTTGACAATATTAATCATTTGTATGTCGATATTGGCAAAACATAGCGCACTGTCTAATATTTTAAGATCTTTGTATATTATCACCTATGTTTGACAAATAAATTATTCTATTCTATTCTATTCTATACCCACTTCTTCTTCGAATATAAGATAACATAGCAACCTACCTATTTCAGTCTGGTCTGACCTTTAACGGATACCTCAGTCACATCTTAGGGCTTCCTTTTCACATTTACTTTCCAAGACTTCATTTCATTATTTTCAGATATTGGAAGGAAAATCTATTTTTAGTCAATTCAATTCAAAAGTCATTTATTCAAACTAGGCTGAAAATCAACACTTTTCGAACGTCAAAATTACATAAGACAGTCCCCCAAAAACGCCGGCCCTTCACCACTTCCTAGTGCTTTAGCTGGGAAGAAGAAGTGGCGCAACAAACTCCCCAGCAGCACAGCTGTCTGAAAAGTTAGAAAAACATGATTCTATACAATAGTACTTATGCAAAATAATTTACTTTACGCAACACAAAATATTAAATTAAATTATTTTCTATAGTCATTGATTTAATTAGTTTATTTTTAATTCTCTCGTCTTATCTGTGTGGGTGATGCTACGTTTTCAATTACATAATTATTTGAACCCACGAGTTAGGTACTTAGTGAGATTGCCATTTCTTATTTACTGTAAGTCTTAGAGAGGAAAATATACATTATGAGACGTAAAAAACCCACGCAATTGGCAAAAGTAAATAATTGAAATCTTGTCAGTTTCCTTATCAATTAACATAACGTTACATCACGGCTGTTTTTCCCAAAGGGATAGACAGAGGTGTATTATATAGGTATAAAATAAAATAAAAAAACACATAAACCTACATGGGCATTTATGAAACGTCACAAGCTAGGTGGACATTTTTAATTGGTCGTTTCCTATGGAGAAGAGCCGGCAAGAAACTCCACGGTTACTCTTTTAAAAATAAGGGGCTTTTACAATATTTTCAAATAACAGTGTTATTAGGTATGGGAGGACAGTGTAGGTCTTTCAACAAGTACCAGGTATTTAACAAAATGGAAGATGGTCAACAAATCTACAGTCCACTAAGCCTACAGCGTTCTCACATTCATAAAATGGAAAAGAATCTATATAAAAGATAAATAAATTAATAAAAATAAAAACCTATTTTAAACGAAATACAAATAACACAAATCTGAATAATTATCATGTCCACAAAAGCCACTAATAAAGAGTTGAAATTAAATTGTAGGTATATTATGTCACTCCTACATTTCACGAGTCAATTTATTCATTGAAGTATTATTGTCATGAATTAAAATGGTTTTATAAATTTTTGCCTTCCACTTCTACTGTTCAATTTTCTTGACCCCTTCGCCCCTTTAACGTTTATATGAGAAAATGTGGGATGTGAAACTATACGGTACATTAAAAAATACTGGTGCCTAACTATAAAAATACTTTAAAAAATGTAATCAGCTGCCATGTACAATGCCACAGTAATAAACGGCTGCAATGATCATTTAGAATAACATTTAAAATGACAGCCGCACAGGTCGATTGATCAGGTTAAGCTACGCTTGCCGCGGTTGGTCCGTGGATGGGTCTTTATATACCGAGACCGCTCCGTGCCTCGGAAAGCACGTTAAGCCATTGGTCCCAACTGCCATTCTTGGATCTTTGAAAGTTGTTACTGATGGTCAGAATCCCGAAAGTCTGACAACTAGTCTTACCAAGGGGTATTGTGTTTATCCAGTAACTGGGTTGTGGAGGTAAGAAAGGCAGTCGCTCCATTTAAAATACTGGTATTCAGCTACATCTGGTTAGACTGGAAGCCGACTCCAACACTGGGGAAAGGCAGGCAGATGAAGTTCGTTTTCCTTTTGTAACACTATTCAGTGATATGAATCCTCCCCAGCAAGGATTTAGCGATGAGCTATAATATCACTCCGTCTCTGAATATTTTTTTTAATAAGACGATAAGAGAATAGGGCGATAAAGGGGGAAATTTTGATTCCGCGAAAGATTTAGTATGCATGCTCTAAAATAATATGTATGTTTTCGGTTTTTGTCTAAGCTTTTAATTAAATATCGTTGTCAAAGTCGGTATACAATCATTTACTAGGTACTTAGGTAGGTTATAGTTTCTACTACATGTGGAGAAGTAGTTTTTTTTAAATAAAAAAAAAAAAAGAATAATCATGAGAGGCCAGTACCTACTATTCAAGCCTTTGAATAATAAGATGTTTATAAATAGAGAGTATCTAAGTTTGTTTAACATTAAATAACATTTTCCCCTTTATTTATAAACGTTGTTTAAAGTTAAAATACCTACGTTTAAAAGCCAGTAAGTCGCTAATAATTATTTAACTTTAAACAGCGTTTGTAAAAAAAACACAGGTTTAATTACTAAAAAACACGTGCCTTCCGCGGCGTAGGCGTAGGCGGAATTTGTGGCAGATACAGAAAAACAGATCCTACTTTTAGGTAAATTTCCTTCAAATCCTTGTGTTACAGGGGAGGTATTTAACATTTTTTTTATTTTTCAAGATAAATCAAATGAAATCCAAAATTAATTTATTCTAATTAGGCCAAGAATGATCACTTTTTGAAAATTACATAAGACGGTCCCCCAAAAGGCCTAACCGCCCGCCCTAAACCACTTTGTACTAAGAAGTAGCGCAACAAACGCCCCAGTAGCACAACTGTCAGAAAAAAATCATCCTTTATCGAAAATCGTTGAAGTTTTACATCGCACCCTTACTATCCTATCGTGGGTACAGTCAAATAGAGAAGTCTACAACAAAACACATATACAGACAGTTGCGTGAAAACGAGCACTTTTGTCACTCAGTACACCTACTAGGATATCACTTTATGTTCGTGATGATGACTATTATTGTTTATCACGGATATAATAAGGCTGACGGCGTCACTGCATACGAATATTCTCTAATAAGGGAAATAGAGAATACGGATGTCTTCCTTATAATATGTAACTATGTTTGATAAGGCGCCTGCTTTCGCGTTTGGGCAGGATATTGCTTTTTGTATTAGATGTGTTAATTGGAATATTGTATTAACACGTCTCTTTTATAAGGATTATAATACATTTTCTTACTATTTCGGTAGAAGAATATAGTCATAAACATAAAAGTCGTTCTATAGAGATTAGAATTTTGAATTACTGGCAGTCGTTTTCCAATTATTTTCGTATAATGGTAATATTCCTTTAGGTCATAATTATAAAATATTAATTGTTTTGTCTAAAATATTTGCTACCAAAATGTTTTAATTCCCAAAGAAGGTAGTTTTAAGTAAACAGGATACGGTAAAAAAAAACAAGCCATTCGTCGTGCTTGCGCCCCCTTTTTTTTGGGTGGGAATTTATCAATACATCTACCGCTCTGGGCGGAGCAGGAGGGCGTGTCAGACTCTTACTGATTAAAACCCACCCGTTTTCCTTCAGTTACCTGTACGTTGCCAGGGGCCACGGTATCCCTTTCGGACTTTCCCACGACCCCGGCAGGCATCGGTCCTAGCGGACTCCGCTAGTTCTGCTGACATCTCTTTAAGGCGCGCGTGGAACACAACGCGCCGTCGACCCGGGCCTGGTCCTTTTCGGACGGCGAGCTACCCATTGCTCACCGTTCGCAAGCCCGCTGTTTTGCGCCCCTAAGCTCTTGTTTAACTTTCCTGGTAGTTTTAAAATATTTACCTTCATAATATCAAAACAATATTATAATATCGTTACACAATGGGTGCCCGACGGGCATCGTCACCGAGGCAGGCCCGAGAAACACTGGCGTGACGATTCGGACTCGTTCCTGACCGATTGGCTGGAGAAGGCACAATATAAGGACAATTGGAAGAGTATGGCGGAGATCTTTGCCTTTAGACAACATAGGGTAACTAAAACAAAACGAAATAGAGACTTGTTATATCGAAGGTTCAAATCTGCAATAACTGTTTCCTTTTTTTTTTGTTTTATCTGCAACTTTGGGATAGTTTTAGTGCAGCCACTGAAATAATCAAGACCAATACCTACGTTTAAATCATGTAAATAAAGTTATTGTTTGGGGGAGGCCCAAAGCAGTGGTGGCCCAGTGGTAATGGCCCCGACTGACGAGTTGTGGGTTCGATGCCAGGCAGGTGCTTTACTTTGTGTAAATAATTTCGTCGCCACTGCTCTCAAAAACGCTGAAGAAAAACGTCGTGAGGAAAAAAGTCGGCTTGTCCTAGAACAAAAAAATCGAAGACATGTGACATCTACCAAACCACACCGGGCTCGCGTGGTAGATTACAGCCCATTCCCTCCTGTGTCCCAGCAGTGGGAAGATTAGAGGCTGATTATGCTATATCCAGCAGAGGACGTCCTTCGGCTGAAATAATGTTGATGTAAAGTTATATAAGTTATTATCATATAACTGGCTGTCGTGTTCTTCCCGAGTCATTCTTCTTTTTTCGTGCAACTCGTAGTCACAATATCTGTAAACAAAGGGAATAGTAATGATTTAATTATTTGTGGATCTATTACTAGATAATGGTTATAATACATATGCTTATTTACCTATAATTATTTATTTCAAACACATTTTAATCCATTTAATTCGATTATTTTATTCACACCTATGCCACTATTATCATAATTAGATTAATCATTTATACAATATACATTTATCTATTTAAATAATCAAGTAATCAAATACACAATAATCTTCTAACAGGAAAATTTCCAAATGCTAAAATTTTACTGTAGAATACAATATTTAAATTGCGGGTATACTTACATTTCACTCCGCACATTTCACTTTTTCACAACACCAATAACTCGTATATATATGTCATCTACTCGACGTCCGTATGTCACTGCAGGGATTCAGCAGAATATCAGCGTCAGGTGTATTTGCCTGGCACATGCTGAGCTGGACTCCCATTTGGTGCAACCTTGAGACGCACACCGCACTTTTTTATGTTCGTTGTCATTCCATTATTTTAAAGTGTGTCATAGCCAATAGTGTCATCACAATGTCTTGTTTTCTTCCTTTTTTATTTGTTTTTATATTGGCACCTTGCAGCTATTTCCTAATAGCTAATTAGTAATTATTTAATCGTCATTTTGTATGTTGTGCTGTTTTTTGTGTGCACTAAATAAATGATTTATCTATCTATCTTTATCTATCTATCTATCTAATACCACATTTCATACAACTATCTTATATTTAAGTAAGTATATACCTACCTGCCTACAAGTCTCCAGCAACGTTTTATCAAAGTTATCTTCGGTGGAAACATAAAGCAAGATAAGGAAAAATGTAAACGTATTGTTCTAGGAATGATATGATGTTCATGCCTATTCGTTTTGCTAAATTAATCTTTAGGTAATTTTTTGTAGGTTTTTTTCCACGGTGATATGGTTACACTGTAATGCTGCGGTCGCATCTGCGTCTATCGTGACAAAGCAATGCGTGCCACAGCTTCGTTTGTTTTGCTCGCTAAAAAGTTATCGCGCTAATGCGGTGGTCACATTAGCGGCTTCACATGTTTAATATATACCGCCACCCGGGCGATAAGTGTTACGCAGCCCGAACTATCGCGACGATAACCGATAATGGTCGGTCACATCTGCGAGTACCGTATCACTGTGCGAAGCTTCGTCACGATAGACGCAAATGCGGCCCCAGCAATACGATAACATGGGAAAACCGGCGGACTCTCACACTAAGAGTTCCGTACCACCGTACAATATTTAACATTACATTTTTATTATTTGTTGTTATAGCGGCCATAGTAGTACATACTCTGTGAAAATTTCAAGTGTCTACCTATTACGGTTCAAAAGATAGGTCCCAGTGACAGACGGGCGGACGGACGGACAGCAGAGTAGCGTGTCGATGGCAATTTATATAAAGTCAGTCCAGATTTTGGCTACGAGTTTGGTACCTTTAGTAGCGTCCATCAGCTCCTGCAACTTGCAGGCAACAGAACATTCTGGACACAATATTAAGTTTGGCACCTTTAGTAGCGTCCATCAGCTCCTGCATCGTGCAGGCCACAGGACATTCTGGACACAATATTAAGTTTGGCACCTTTAGTAGCGTCCATCAGCTCCTGCATCGTGCAGGCCACAGGACATTCTGGACACAATATTAAGTTTGGCACCTTTAGTAGCGTCCATCAGCTCCTGCATCGTGCAGGCCACAGGACATTCTGGACACAATATTAAGTTTGGCACCTTTAGTAGCGTCCATCAGCTCCTGCATCGTGCAGGCCACAGGACATTCTGGACACAATATTAAGTTTGGCACCTTTAGTAGCGTCCATCAGCTCCTGCATCGTGCAGGCCACAGGACATTCTGGACACAATATTAAGTTTGGCACCTTTAGTAGCGTCCATCAGCTCCTGCATCGTGCAGGCCACAGGACATTCTGGACACAATATTAAGTTTGGCACCTTTAGTAGCGTCCATCAGCTCCTGCATCGTGCAGGCAACAGGACATTCTGGACACAATATTAAGTTTGGCACCTTTAGTAGCGTCCATCAGCTCCTGCATCGTGCAGGCAAAAGGACATTCTAGACACAATATTAAGTTTGGCACCTTTAGTAGCGTCCATCAGCTCCTGCATCGTGCAGGCAACAGGACATTCTGGACACAATATTAAGAGTCAGAGTTTAGTTGCACACTGACTCATTGTATTACTTTTTAAAATTTTAGGAATGTCGTATAATTTTAGAATGTTTGTAAATATGTAAGCACCATGTATCTATCACATAATTAATTTATCTGTCATTGCTTCATTTTTCATTATTTTTACCTATCGTGGTATAGTAATCTTATTCCAGGTGCATCGTCTTCACATATAATTATATAATTAATCTATACAAAATATTGTGAAATCATTTTAAAAGAGTTACTGTGGAGTTTTTTGCCCATTCTGCTCCATACGAAAACTGCCTTTTGGAAGGGGCGACTAGAGTCAATTAATTTTTTGTAAAATTTGACGTTCAAAAGTGCCTTTTATGTGCCTAATTGAAATAAATTATTTGACTTTGACTTTACGAGTCTTAGTAATGAGGTCCCGTTGGCACCCTTCGGGCACCGAACCCTAAACATAGTCATTTTAGTAGTTTCATTGATCATAACAGAAACAGTAACCTAAAGGGTGATTTGATTAACTCTCAGTTCGTAGTAGCGAGGTTTCATTTCAATTAGAAGTTTGCAGCTAATTATAACTTTGTCGTTATGGATGATAGTTTCTGATTAAATCGTTACCATAGTGATCAATTCGTTGATAAGGGTTTTGTATCGGGATATAACGAAGCCAATGAATAGCTAAGTAAATGGTAGTACTAAATATCTAGCAAAAAATGGAAACTATGTTATTAATTTCTGTTATTGTAAGGGCCTGCGATTCTCCATACAAATGTACTCCCCTATTTTCTTCCTGACTATTGCCTCTAGAGCAATCATATTTTATCATAAAATCGAGGTCTGCTGTACACATGTCACTGTTATTTCCGTTTTTTTTGTAACTTATTGGTAAAGAAAATATGACCCTCCAAAAATTACAAATATGCCCCATTTTTACCGACGTGATTAGAGGACTACCAGACAAATTATAAAAGTTTTTAACATAAAAGAAAATGATAAGAACCTAAATATAATTATTCTTTCTTAAAATTTTAATGTAAAAAATAAATGAGTCGGCTCGGTTTTCGAGGAGAAAAAAGGGGAATACGAAACGACGATCTCGTCATTTTATTGTAATATAATCAGTCTGAGCTGCAGCTGTCCCTATCGCACTCTACGGAGGCAGATTTGAGGTTAGACGAAGGCAATAGTTTCTGCAAATACCTATTTTTCAAATTCCTCGCAGGCCCTGTTCCCTCTCAACATAGGAACCGGACAGCAGTAAAAAAAATATCAACGGTTTTCATCAAATGAGTTTTACAAAGAAAAAAAATAAACAAGGGTTAATTTTGTCACAGTCATAGTCATAGTCATTTATTCATGAACAAGTAATTTGTATCTGAATTTGAACACAAAAATTACACAATTACAGTTGACACATCAAGATAAATTACATTTGTACTTCATAGTTTCAAACAAAAATTATAATAAATACACATTTTATCAATACCAATATGTCGACATTTAAATAAAACAAAACAATATGGGCAACATAATATGTTCGTGTGTCCATGGGTTTATGGCAATAAGAATGACCTACGTCAAACCCCTTGTGGATTATATCCCTGACATTTAGATGGTAATGCAAGTCAGATGCAAGAGGGGTGACGGTTGTAACTGGTGAGACGGAAACGTTTTAGTGTTCTTGCATTATTAATGTACTCACCTACTACTCGTACCTATAATGTTTTATTTATGAATGTGATTGGAAGTGGTACAAGTGCTTAGGTATATAGATGTGCTCGAATTTATCCGAGATCTATGCTATTTTGAGTTTTGTAAATCGTGACTGACATTAAGCTTTAACTGTTTAGAGTAGAAAACTTTCTTAGGAAAACTTAAAACAAAAACTTTATTAGGTTGTGTCTTAGTCTGATCCTTGATTATGAAATCTTTACCTTCAGTGATTTAATGCAATAGGCGGAATAACTTGTACCTAAAATATTTATTGCGTGCAGTAATCAAACAAGTGATCCACTGTTCAGAAGCAAGTTGCTAAGCCTCATCTACTATCAATCGTTCTACTATTGAGGTTTAAAATTACCTTTAAATGCCTACTTGAAATAAATTATTTTATTTTGACTTTGAACCAGTAAGTACGAATTTTATGCCAGGCTGCAGCTTTCCAAAACAATCAGCACACCGCAGATAATTTTTTTTACAGATTTGAACAAGGCGGCATATGATTACTCGGATCAAGCGACGCACTTAATCCCTCATGTGAAACAAAAACATTTCCTTCACGACAAACGTATCCAAAGAAGCAGCCAAGGCCCGATCTCACTGCTCGTTATTTTAAAATATTTATTTTAATAATGCGATATAACGGGGTCTTGGAGATAAGATAAGGTATAGAGTGCCAACTGATGTAATGTACCTATCGTACAAAAAAAGCATGCAGTCTTTTCGTTTTCCACACAATGTATGTAAACAAAAATTATAGATATAAGTTAAATTAATCAGTGGCAATTGATGAAATGTTAGTTGCAAGGTATTTTTGTTAAATGTTTTTATATCTTGTTTGGAAAATGAGCACAAATACATATGAAAAAAAAAATATGCATCCTTATTTTAGTGATAGCTATGTATTTAAGATTTGTCAAAATCATATTGCTTTAATAAAGTCTAATAGATAACATCATTAATCTTATAAAAAAATCAATTCGTAGTGGGAGCGTCGAAAAGTAAGCAGGTAGTGACCGCAGGCGAACCAAAAGAAACATTAGCACTCTACAGATTATTATCATACCCAAAAAGAAAAATTTGTTTCCTTGAAACCTCGTGGCAGCTTTGTGGTCCCAGCAGTACTTATTTAAACATGATGGCGAAAAATACAAAGTATACGAGTTTCGACAGACTAATACATTTTGCTAATGAGGAATGTGAAGGCGTTTCTAAATAAGTGATACGTAAAATGTTTTACTGTAGACTTGAAAGGAAAAACGTTTCTATTTTTATAGGTTAACTAGCTGCGCCCCGCAGTTCACCCGCATAAGTCTCGATCCTGTGGGAATATCGGGATTAAAAGTTTATTTTAATTTTAAAAGGATTAAAAATTATCCTATGTCCTAACCCAGGTCATGGTCTACCCATGTACCAAATTTCATCCAAATCTGTTAAGCCATTTTAGCGTTTAAGCGTAACAAAGAAACAAACTCACTTTCGCATTTGTAATATTAGTTAGGATTAACCGCCGGTCTGGCCGCGCAGATATGTAAGGCGCGGTACAGCGGTCTCTGTCAAACTATAGTCCATGATATATATGATATGTAAACCTTAGCATAATTAGTCTATAATAGTTTCCACTGCTGGGACACAGACCTTCTCTGTAAGGGGGAGTACACACTACCTATTCACTTCTAAATGCAATAATAATCATGATCATTAAATATTCTAACAAAATTGTGATTGGTTTTATCAAGCCATCTTATCTAATATAGGCTACTATTTCCTCTCCGGTAAAGGAGATTGAATTTCACTTCAGCATTATAAATCCAAACGAAATATTTGAGCACATGGTAGGTTACTAAGTCGCTTATCACCCGGTGGTCTTATTTTTAATTAATAGATCAAAACCATGCTATTTCTCACATTGCATTATGAGGAAAGTGCTGCAAGAAATTGAGTGAATGTTAAGATCCAGCAGAACTAGAAAAACACTTGGTTTAACTTCTGAAAGTTGACTGTAGGAAAGTTCTAACAAATCACGCGCGGTTAAGTAGGTATCCAGAGCAGTGACCATAAATAAATGAACGCTGTGGCTATGACATTAACACTCCATTTAACCAGTTCATGAAGAAATAAAATAAACAGCTGAATCAATAACACAATAGCTTAACATGTACCTATTAATTATAATTAAAAAAGAAATGTAAATATTGTAACTGAATAAAATAATTGTAAGTAACACATCCACCGAATCCGTATAAACAGACGTCACTTTAACCCAAGACAGCAACTGCAATAACATAATTTATTCACATCGACAGCATTATAAAAATTAACCCGACTGAACGGCGAATACTTTAATAATTTGAAAAATTAACCTCCAATTAAAAAGAGAAAGATATTGGAAATGTAATTTACGTTATGGTACGCGTTTTGTTCAACAAGGAGTTAATTAGTAAAATGCAATGGTGAGCAAACGGGAACGCGATTGGTTTTCTGCCATGTCAGCCGTTTCCATGCGTACACCGGGCTAATGAGAACGTAAATATTTCAATATGACGGCCAATATTTTATTGATAACTGCATCGGTTGCACGGTGTATGGTGTACTGTGAATTGTACGGCATGATGCGGAAATAATTGGTAGATTTTGGGAATCTGATGGCGTTCGAAGTTGACAGGTGATGGTGTCAGTTGTTTGTTATGTTCATTTAAGTTGAGGTTAGGGATTTGTAGAAATGCGGACTGTTATTCACACGCTTAAAAGAAAGTAAGAGGTAGCTAAAATACAAATAAATAAATTTAATTAAGTACTGTAGAGATCTTTACTAATTTAGTAATATACTCGTACAACCTTTTCTAATTATTATAATAACTATGGCATAAAATTATAAGATAAACGTTGATACAAATAAAGATTAATAGAAGAAAAGTTCAGACAGTCGGCCCCCCGGAGTTGTCAAGTGAATGTCATGAGAATATATTAATGTAAAAACCAAACTAAAAGATTCTCATTAAGTATTCGAGTTATTATATCCCACACGTGTTTTATTTATCGTGGTACCGCCGGCGCCGAGCGTTGACAGTACCTACCTTTGTCAATTCAGGAAAAAACGTACAATATATTTATGGAAACAAAACACAAATAGCGGCACTTTATATCTATCGGGTAAAGTGCCGCTATTTGTGGCATAATAGTGCCGCTGCCCCGACCCGGAGCTAAAGTGCCGTAAAGCATTGCAATGTCATTGTCACTGTCACTTGTTATTTTGTTTGATTGTTGAGGATAATCAGGATAATCGCCGCCCTTTGTTAGTTTCTGATCGTATTTGTTTTAGATAATTATATCAAAAGACACTACAATGACTGAATTTGCGTAAAATGAAGTAGCAAATGAAAATGGCCGAAAGGTAGCTTAGATTAGGTTAGAACTGTGACCACCAGGGTCGCCAGGGTCTGTTTAGGCGCAAGAGAATGTTATGTTTTGGGAATGTGGTGTTTTACAGCGAAGTAACCTCAACAATCAAACAAAATAACAAGTGACAGTGATTCAGTGACAGTGACAATAACAATGCAATGCTTACGGCACTTTGACCGGGCCAAAGCAGCGCCACTATTATGCCGCTAGCACTTTATCCGAAAAGGATAGAGTACCGCTAGCGACACTCTATACACTGCCTATATTTTTATGTACAAGTAAATATTCATGAAAGCTTCGATAAGGCGGCTTAAATAGATAAAACCAATCATAATTTGATTAGGATAATTTAATGATCATGATTATTATTGAATAGGTCGTATGTAATGATTCAACTTCGCCATAACAGCTGGTTTGTAACACAAATGGCCAGCTCTGGGTTCTATAATGAGATACATTCAAATATAGAAAGATAAATGGATGAATTTGGATCAAGTATGCGTGGATTAGATATAGTTTATGAACATTTAGTACAAGTAAACAAGTGCTTAGGTATATTTCAATGAAATAAAGCAATATCTGTTTATTTTCTGAATAAAATAGACTATTACGGGTTAACAGATAATTCAGTAAAATTAGATGCATAAAAAACTATTAGAGAGGCTCTATAAGCCCAGGAACTAAAATGTCATTATCGATTAAGGTACCAGTTATTGCATACTAGTTGTTGCCCACGACTTTGTCTTCGATCCAGGATGAAAAGAAGCCTATGTCCTGCTCCAGGTCATGGTCTACCTATGTGCCAATCGAATCAGCCATTTAAGCGTGAAAGCGTTACAAACAAACAAACTCACTTTCGCATTTATAATATTAGTTAGGGTGTTTGTTTTGCTACGATATCAAAGCACGCATTTGTTAACGTTCCAGACTAAAAATCGCTTCCTTAAAAAAAGTTATACAATAACCTCCAACAAATTGTTTAACCCAAAACAGAACGAATGAAAAACGCAAACGCTTTTTGTAAACTGAAGATAGACTTTTCTATTCAGCAGGCGTTGTTGTTCATGAAAGTTTTCACATTTACGTTAGAAAAGTGGGGCAGTTGCAAAGTTTAGCGTAATTTGCATCTCACTTCCACAGATCTGACTAACAATGAGCCACGAAAAGCAATTAATACTTGAAGTGGCCCGATTCCGGTTTAAAACTAAGTGGTCTTTTGAATTTTCATTCTAATTTACATCTATAGGAGGATCAGATTCGATGAATGCGTCTAAAGGTTGTGTGAATCGTGGTTACACAATGGACCAGCTCTATTAGTCCGTACGGAATGTTTTTAACTTCTGTGACAGTTTTCTTTTCGATTGAAGTTGGAATGGTTCTTACCTTCTTACAATGTACTTCTTCTTACAATAGCACTGGCAGGTAGACCAATTTTTAATATTGGATTATAAGTCCTTGGAGCGATGCCGATGGGATACACAGCGTTTGACAACCTTTATCAAACAACACACATATTACTAGTCAAGTGAAAAGCGAAATAGCTAAAAAGGTACTGAATAAGTATTACCGAAATAGGTTCCGAAATTGTATTACTTAGGTCTAAGCCCTAGTTTTCCGAGACGACCTCAGATAACGATTCTGTTGATAACATCCCGATACGGAACCTTATCTATAACTTCAATCGAATAAAAAACGATAACCTAAAGTGGATAAAGGCCATATTTTCGAAGCAGCTCATAAACCGATTCCATTAACATTTACATTGCAAATTACTATAAATCCAGATTCTAATCATTGTTTAAACTTGGTACATTTGGAGGCAATAGCCCATTTTCACGGAACGCCATCGAGTCGGCCCCCGTTCGGTACACAATGAGATTGCTTGTTTAATTTTAACAATTACCATATTTTTTAACTTAACATCTGTTGGTTTACCCCTTTTAAGGAGTTTAATTATGATTTTTTTAGGGTTTTTTTTTGTAAAGGAGACTGACCGCGAAATCAGTGCAGTATAGCTTGGAGGTTTCATGAAGTTTTGGGAATATTGTTGGATTTGTTGCTACTTAGAGAAAAGAGAGTGTATTGCAATGCACTTTATGATTTTAATCAATTATTTTATTTCTGTTTGTTCAAGACGCCTTGTTGGCATGCGTTTTATAAAAATATAGCAGAAATAACGTAGTTAGTAGTAGTAAATAACTCGTTTAATATAAGACTCAGTTAGTTAGGTAGGTATAACTTGTATCGAGATTCAGTTTCTACAAATTTTCACTAGCAATTACTTACTCCTATTACATAAGATTTGATATGTTCTCCAGCAACAGTTACATAAAGTAAATTATGCCTGTACTACACTAAACAAATATGCTTAAAATAATTGTCTCGTATTACCTCTTTAACTACTAAATCCCCTTCAACGATCCAAATCTCTGTCCTGATAGTTCTACTACCTACTAGCTAGACAAGACAAGTACGCACTTCTCAGACCACATCAAACTGAGCCGGGTAAGGAGCGCCGCGACTGTAAAGTTGGAAGCGCTCGGTGCGCCCGTGACAAATTGTTGCAGTAATGAGCGCCTTGCTTCCGAACTGTTAGGACCCGCGTACACAGTTCGACCACAAAAACTAGCTGTCTACTGGGCACGGTAGTCAAAAATGCATTTGTAATTTATAATGGTGTATAATAAAGAGATTTCTATCAATCTATCTACGGTTCCGAGTGGCTCGGTTAGCCTTTTACCTATTTGAAAAAAAGCTTCCGCAAAAATTTGAGCGATTTTTTTAAACCAAGCCTGCTTTAAAAAATCTCTCAAAGATTAATCGATTTCAAAAACATATTATGATGGAATAGTACGTACAGAAGCCTATATGTAGTTACTAAGAGCGAACAGTCAAGTATCAAGTAATACCCTCTTGAGATTAAAGCTATTCAAATTTTCTTAAGGTTTACAATTACACTAAGTAATGTGAGCAGAAACTGAAGAGGTCTACTGTGTTCATTGAGTTTATTTGGCTAAAGTACTTATGGAGCAGATGATTATTTAATTAGGTTTTAAAATTTCGTATACAAAATGGAATGATTGCAGAAAAAAACAAGTACCTCATCTTCTAAATTACTTTCAGGCTAAAAAGTATTTGCGTGTGGTGTTAAAACGCACTAATATTTTAAAATTAGTCATTCATCTACGCACCTTAATGGAAATGCTGGACTCCTGGACTATAACGTTTCGGGTATAAACTCTGCACCGGCCTAAACTAACTTTTCAAACGTGGTTCGCGTATCAACCACGACAGACCACACTGCACCGTGTATTGACTCCTTTACACCAGCGTGTAGGTATGCGTACTTTTATTGTTTGTGAATGGGTGTTGCCAGCTCTGTCTTGTTGTAACGCGGTTTTATTCCCAGTCGAGTTGTTAATGTTTTAGGTTTTTATAGTACTCGCTTATTGCACGATACGTTCGGTTTCTAGCCTGATAGCGTATGTGTACTGAGTAAAACGTTATTGCATTGTGTTCCTGTTTAACTTTGTGTATGTAACAAATGAAATTGGCTTCTGTGTTTCAATTTCAAGAAATGTTCATTTGTTTTCCTTTTGTTTACCTTTGAATTCGTGTATAAAATTGTAGTGAGTTCTCGTTTTACGTGGGATTGGAAGTAATTGTTTAATTTAATTAGTAATACGGGCCAGTTTTGTACGGCTAATGCTTTGTACACAACTTGTTCGGAATTTAGCGCTTATAACTAATAGCTACGGATTCCAAAATGGGAATTGAATCGATAAGTAATTGTGATTTTAGAACAATTTAATGTTCGGTCGCTTTGTATCTATTTTATGTGGCTTTGTTCTGTATTTATTCGGTCAGAGTCACATCAGGCACACATCATACCTACATATGCGATGCTTGCTGCGAAAATATATTTTGTTTTTATGTGCGATTTTTTAACTGTGTATAATTTCAAGTAATAGACTGTATAGTCTATATACAATAGGTTACCTATTGAATATTACCACATACTGGTACCTTTCCCACCTTCACCCCAGCCTTCAGGTTTCTATCAGAGTATTTAAATTATTAATTTAACTGCCCTCAATTTGGGATTGCCTCCATATTTTCACCAAAATACCAAAAACTTGTCACCAAAAAAAGTCGATTAAAACTACAGTTTTTTAAATCTTAATTAAGTAGCAAAATAGTTATTAAATTAAAATGGGAAAAAAGTAAAATTTAAACAATATTAACTTTCATATGAAAAGCTTAAAAGTAGTTTATTGAATAATTTTGTGTCAATTTTGATGATTAAAAGTGACAGATGGACCTTTGTTGCCAACCGTACCTATCAAAAGTTATAAAACAAAAAAAAGCATATTTTGCCTCAACCGTAGTTTATACTATAACCTAGTAGTAACTTCTGTGACTCAACAACGAGTCTAGTTGAAAAACTTTTTCGTAAAAACATTAGTTTGGGCTGTTGCCAGGAGGACGCGCGAGGCGACGCTAGCGTCCGGCACAAGATTTACAACGAGTTTTCAATAGTACAGTCATTCTCAAAAAGACGTATAGGTACATCGACAAGAAAATAGTTTCAATCAATCTGCTTAGCCTTTTCCCTACTACGAGTATGTTGGGGTCGGCTTCCAGTCTAACCGAATGCCGCTGATTACCAGTATTTTACATAGAGCGACTGCCTATCTGACCTCTACAACCCAGTAACTGGGTAATGCCATACCCCTTGGTAAGACTGGTTGTCAGATTTTCGGGCTTCTGACGATCCGTAATAAAGATCCACGAATGACAGCCGGGACCAATGATTTAACGTGGTTTCCGAGGCACGGAGGAGTCTCGGTATGTAAAGATGGTCACCCGTCCACGGACCAACCCCCATTTTGTGTTCTGTAAAAGTGGTAAGTAAAGCGTTAACGAGGTCGACTACACAGATCCTTTTGGAAAAAAAAACAATCTGCCTATCCCCTTTCCCAACCATATTGGGGTCTGCTGCCAGTCTAACCGGATGCAGCTGATTTCCAGTATTTAACATGGAACGACTGCCTATCTGACCTCCACTATCCAGTTACCGTTTAATACGATACTCATCGGTAACACTGGTACTTTATCAATTGTACCTACATACATACCTACATCCAATGTGTAATATGTTTTGTGGCAATTAAATTAAATTAATTCTTGTCGATGTATACATGTTTTTGAGGCTGACAGTACCAAGTACCAATGGCCTCAATGTGACAGGATTGCTGACTTAGTCTTCCTGTACGCGAGACAGCTTGTGATAGAGGTTTTTATTGTACGAATAAAACATTCTGGGAAGATTCTTTGTCTATGTCTAATGCCCCGGCCGCATCTGCGTCTATCGTGACAGAGCAATGCGTGCCGAAGATTCGTATGTTATGCTCGCTAATAGTTATCGCGCTAATGCGGTGGTAGTGGTTTTATAATTTTAACGAATTATCATAATAATCCAAGATGGCTCTTCATTATTTCGCCAGAGCATTTAAAAAAAACAGGAAAATAACAGTCAAAATGACCAACGCTAGTCCGACCACGCGCCACGCTTATTATGTACCGCCACCCGGACGATAGGTCCGAACTATCGCGACCGATAATGGTTGGTCACATCTGCGTGTATCGTATCACTGTGCGAAGCCGCTGCACTGGAAATAAAGAAATTGTCTGTGTAAGAAAGAATTGCCTTCTTTCTTACACACACAACTTCTTTATTTGGTGTTGGTGAAGACTGTGTTGAGCTCATATTGATCTAAAATTATTAATATTAATTGGAGGGCTTATCTAATGTGCACATATTATGGCGGATCCACATCAGCGCACGCGCATGAACCGTGCATGTTAGGCATCTCGAATGGCTATGGACGCATCACATTCTCACGCGGGCGCATGTTGCGAACGATTCGCGTACAAGGATCCACACCTGCGCAATTGAAGCTCACGCGCACGAACCGTGAAGTGAAGGTGTCCATCCATAGTATGGACACCTAAGATGCACACGGATCGTTCTGTTCGTGTCCGCGAGAGGAAATTAAAGCCCCACCGTGCCCATTTGGACACGCAAAATGGGCACATTGGGAATATAACGGTTGCACGCGAGCTACTCGCTAACCGCTCGCGAACACGTCGAAAGGTGTCCATACTATTCCCGAATCGCTTTAGCGTGGCAATAGTGGTCATTGACTCACCTATATTTTTTAGAATTCTTTATTTCAAAAACTGAAATGAAGTCCGTTAACGTCCTGAATCAATATCTATCGTGAACTTCAATATGTTCCAATAATGAAAAACCATACATAGTTCATTGTTTGGGTTCGATTGGTTCGATCGAGATATAATAGAGAAAGGGCAATGACCGATATTGCCACGCTGAAGCCATTCGGGTATAGCATAAATCATTCCTTACTACTAAGAATTATACAATACTGATGTTGTAAAATATTTGTAACGTTGTTGTGTATAGCTTTTTTACCGGTTGGTATGTGGTATGGTAGGTCAATAAAGTCATTTTTTTGAAAAATCTTACCTTGATAATCATCTGACGACCTGCACGACGAACATGACGTCACAGATGACTTGCAAACTTTCCTAACACGAGATAGACATACCACTCATTCAATCAAAACTTTTTTTATTGTTCTATTCTCTCACTTTTGTCACTTTTGCGTTGAGTACACTTTACTTTTAATAATAAGTTTTCATATACGCAAAATTATATTTTTCTCAAGCACCTACTGACGCGACGCCCTAGAACGCAAATGACAAAAGAATGAAGCGCGACGTGCAAGCAACATACCCTAATAAAAATAACTAATTACAATCTGAACAAATCAAATTTTCCTAGCCTTTTCCCAACTATGTTGGGGTCAGCTTTCAGTCTAAGCTAAATACCATTATTTTACATGGAGCGACTGCCTATCTGATCTCTTCTCTTTATCAACCCAGTTGCTAGGTAACACGATATCCTTTGGTAAGACTGGTTGTCAGACTGTTTGGCTTTACGATTGTCAAAGATCTACGAATGACAGCCGGGACCAACGGCTTAACGAGCTTTCCGAGGCACGGCGGGTTGTCGATATGTTATGGATGATCACCCATGCACGAACCGACTGTGGCAACCTCCAATCGACTCGTGCGGCTGTTATTGTTTAGCCACAAGCCAGGAAAACAAAATACAAATAAAATTGTAAAATTATAATGACAAGTAAAGTATTACCAAAACATTATGCTTGAAACCGATGAGATACATCCAAATAAACCCACAAAATCCCCACAAGCGCCCTTTCCTAGAACACTTCCCGAAAAAGCAAGAAAAATAATAACACGCGTAAAATATAGCTACATGTTAAAAATTAATCCCCGAAATGGTAGCAACGCTCGTCGGGTGTCAAGTGCGAGCCGGTACATCGTTAGTCGAAGAGTTTTCTTTTGTCTCAAGGGTTGAGCCCTGCTTGTTATGCCAGCTTTTGTTGGTGACCCCGCCCGCGCCCGTGGCCTTCTTCTTACTTATTCATTACATGCTTTTTCAAGGAGCTAAGAAATACTGAGATGCAAATAAACTATGGCGCGAGAATAGACGCCTTGGTGGATGAGGGATTTGAATTTGAGATGTGCCTGTTGAATGTAGTGTTCGCTACATGATGTATGTGCAGAATATGCTTGCAGAATCTCATAGTTTCTGTTAGCGAACTTATGGAGGTTGTAATATAATTTGACGGAACTTTTTGTGTGAGCCGACTTTAAGGATCGTCAAAATTCATGCCAAATGCTAGTCTAACTCTGAATCTGATCCTCCTATTTATGTGGATGCTAAAGTAAAAGCGTGTGAATTTTCTTGACATGGTTGTAATACTTATTGGAATAAACACAACGCTTGACGGACGAATTGGTGATGCCAGAAGTTAATTGATGCCACCTTCATTTATCAATATGGTCGTAGATGAGACAACTCATTCATTCCCTTTGTGAGACCTAAGGTTAATGCCTAACTTAACAATAATAAAAAATATAAGATCTTATCTACAGATTATCCTAACTAATATTATAATTGCGAAAGTGAGTTTGTTTCTTTGTTACGCTTTCACGGTAAAACGGCTGAATGGATATGAATGAAATTTGGCACATAGGTAGACCATGACCTAGGTTAGGACATAGTATAATTTTTATCCAGATATTCCCACGGTATCAAGACTTATGTGCGGGGCGCAGCTAGTTATTAATAAATCAATTTCAATTTAAGATACAACGAATTAGGGATTCGTCGTATCTTAAATTGAAATTGACAAAGTAGATATAAACCACTCCCCAGAATCCATTCCTCTATGTAGGACTTTGTCTCCTCTCATATCTATTTTGCGATCGCATCTAGGATTTATTTTAAGTCGCTTGAGAATATATACGCTGTTAGCATAAGCCGAAAATTCAATCTATTTTGTAGCGCTTAATGCGAATCTGACATTGTACCAGTATATCAATTGTCGACATGTTATTCTTGAAATCCGTCTAGAATTTCTACTAGTTGCAGGCTTTGAGTCGTCTAAAAGGTTTCTGTGATAGTGTAGTGAGAAGGACTCAATTTCACGTTGAGCTGCTCATCTCTATCAATCTAATTCATTATTATTTCAGGGGATTACATTAAGTCTATTTCGGGCAGTATTAAGTCGAGTTTGACTAATGTTGCCGGACGGATTGTTACGGGAGCCAAGTTTCCCTATCTAAGCGGATGAGCTGATCGAACCGGCTGTGTAAAATTAGAGTTCCGTGTTCCCTTCGGTATCCATTTGGTGATTACTTTTAGGAGATTATCTTTATTTAGGAAGACTTAATACTGTTGGTAACTTTACTTTACTTTGGGTCTTTAATTTAAGTTGTTTTGTTAAGAAAAAGCGAAACGTTGTAATGGTGTTTTCGGTGTTAACAGTTCGGCAGATGTTTAGGAGAAACACCATTAACAATACTGTATCTGCACTGCAGTCAAATAGTATGACTGAGGACGCAAAGCATTGGCGACGAAGGGCCAAAAAAATGTGCACATGTTTTTATTTGAGTTTAGTCCTAGCTGCATACGCTAGTAGGCATATCCATAGCTTTTTTCTTGAAATAAATTGGCGCAAGCAATGATCTTCAACAACCTTTCTCACAGCATAGGAAAAAATATGTTTTATTGTTGTGAGTCAGCCTCATGCACCACGACACTTGTATCCGTCATCGGCGGGGGTACCGATCCTAATCTTAACTAATATTATATGTAAATGCGAAAGTCAAAGCGAGTGCGAAGTTTTGGTGGTTTGTTACGCTTTTCCGCTAAAACGGCTTAGCGAATTTGGGTGAAATTTGACACATGGGTAGACCATGACCTGGAATAGGACATAGGATACTTTTTATCCCGGTAGTACGTTCCCGTGGAATAGTTTCCGTCATGCACGCGGGCGAAGCCGCTGACAAAAGCTAGTAATATTATAAATGCGAAAGTATTTTGCTTGTTTTTTACGCTTTTCCGCTAAAACGGCTGAACGGATTTGGATTTTTGTCATTGATCTGTGGTTTGATCTCTTTTATATCATATGAGACCTTTCGTCTGTATCTACTTAAGAAAGAATAACTCACTGAGTTTGCAGGCGCGCGAGTCGATTGCCGACTTAACGGAATGTTTCCATTTTTAAATATTATAGTTTATGTAGAATTAATTATTGTATATTTATTTTATTTTGATATCATAATTATATTTTATTGTATGGTGCACCGGTCGACGTCATAACGACAACGCCGGCTGTCGCTGAAAACCAGCGCTGGGGCTGTCTTGCATAGGGTCGCAGCATTATGCTGAGCGATGGCCGTTTTGTTTGTTTCCTTTTTTTTTGCGTCATGTTTACCCCAAATAAACGTATTTTCTTTCTTTCTTTTTATCCCAGTAGTACGATCCCGTGGAATAATTTCCGTCATGCACGCTAGCGAAGTCGTGGGCAAAATCTAGTTTATCTAGTTATAACAAGTAGGTAGGTACTTCAAAATGTTCAGCAACACTTTATTAGAAAACTTGTAACACAAACAAATAACTAACCATCAAAGCTGACCAAACATTAGGCGGCACAATAAGTAAGTATGTGACAATGCCGATAGTAGAACCCGTTACTGCCGAAAATCCTTTGAAACTCAATGTGGGCTATCCACTGAGTGCCGTGGGCTTACCATAAATAACGTTTAGTGCTGCCGAGAGGTGTTCAAATTGCTTCCACGTGATATATCCCACAGTCCAAGTACGTTTAGCCATATTGAATTTTTAAGCAAAGATGCTCCGTTGGCCTGGTTACGCGGCGGTCGCTTTTTGTCGGGGCAGTAAAGCAAGCAGCTTTCTAAATTGAGATAGGTTGGGTCCTCAGGTGTTTCTGAAATTTCATCTTCATAACTGGTGTGGAGTTGTTGTTGGTATGCGTTTTGGGGACAAGGTTGCTATTTTTGTGGAATCATCCATGTAATTTGTTCTTGGAAACAGGTTTTTATGAGAATCACAGTTTTTGAATATCAGATGAGCAACCAATCGAACAGGATTACAAACCTGACCAGAGTAGCTGAATCTTTTATTTGATTTCGATATTTAAGTACTCTCAAGAACGCGAGAAGCACAGGACGATGTGGTGAAGTCTTTCAATTGAAATAATGATGATGATTTTGTAAGTACTCTCAGCAGTCGTTCATTTAGCATAAATCAATACTGAAAGTTACCTACTTCAAATGTCTGTAAGTCAATAAACAATACAAATAAATTCACGCAAGAGACACACCAATAACAAATCCTACAGTTAATTTAAATTCCATGAATTCTCAGCTTTAATTAAATTAAATAAAACAAAAACAACTAGACTGAAATAAATTCTAGTTTTATTGTATTCAATTATTTGCGTACCTTAAATTTAGGGCGGCTCAAATTTATAATTGCAAATTAAATTCTGACTGACATGAAAGATATTCTGGAGTTAAAAGAACTCGGGAACAGCCCTTTATTTTGATTTGTCCCTTTGTTCTCGTAAATGAAAAGCCATTCTGTAGATGACTATCTTACACCCGGTATAATGGCGCGGCTCTCCTGAAATGATAACTCGTTATCATTTTTGGAATGTTTTAATAAAAAGCCGTGGCTTAATTAGTGAGAAAATTTTAGCTGTGTCGCGGATGTCTGCGGTTTTGTAAAGGAAAGATATGCGAACGTGAAAAGCAAGCGTTTTGGATGTGTTTCGATTATGCACAAATCAAATCATCATTAGGTATTCGTTTTAAATGTTGTTTGTGCTTACCTTTCAGAATGAGTAGGTATCTGTTTAAAGTAAGTATTAGTCTCGAATAGTACAGCCAATCGCACATCAGCCACTTGCGCTACGAAAGTCTCCCTTACTACTACAACATAAAAGTACTGTTAATGTCAAATTGTTACCCACCTAGTAGATTGTGTATGATTGAAATGTAATGTGTGTTTTTTTGTTTTTTATTATTTTTCACTTATAAACACGTCTTCTCTTCCCATGGGGGTAGGCAGAAACTACAGAGCACCACCTACTACGATCCTCACATACTCTTTTTACCTAGTTCACGTTAATTACATCTGGTCATACACACACGCCGGTTTCGGGTAATACACACCATACCTTTCTGAAGAACATCACCAATAAGGTCACTATATATACTTTTAGATTCCGGCGTTTCCATTCACATCTGCTTTGTAAATACCTTTTGTTAATACCCCCCTAATAATAAATCAATCAACTCAGCCTATCGCAGTCCACTGCTGGACATAGGCCTCCCAGGCTGCGCCACTACACTCTGTCCTCCGCCTTCCGCATCCAGTCTGTTCCAGCCACCATTTTAAGTTTGTCAGTCCATCTAGCCGGGGGGCGTCCCACACTTCGATTGCCGATACGCAGTATCCACTCCAAGACTCGTCTGGTCCACCGGACATCTTTCTTTCGACAAACATGGCCAGCCTACTGCCACTCAGCTTGCTTACTCGGCAAGCAATGATAATTTCATTCCTGATCCCGTCCTCCCGTCCTGCCTGATTCTTGACCCCTAAACTAGACACCAAATCCAATAAAAGCTATTAATTCGACTTTCTACTACTTACCCATGTCTGAATATATCGGGGGCGTCTCATATCATATAAATTTATTTGGTATATTGTCATTCCAATAACGTTCACAAGATGTAATAAACGTGAGAAATACCAACTGTTGATATAATTTCTTTACATATAACATTCATATACTCTAAAACTTATTTCGTATAACGTTATTGGTTATAACGTTTATTTAATCGAAAATCATTAGGTCTATCGTTTAAAATATATATTGATACCATCATTGTAGTTAACACCCCGAGATTCAGAGCAATCCGACTCGGATAGGTTAGGTTAGAAGGCTAAGGCCAAAGGCCGGCCGCCGAGTGCTAGATCCTCTCTATTGTTGGTGAATCATTTGGGTTAGGTTAGAAAAGTGACCATTAACGTGCGAAGGCGAGCAAGCGGAGCGAGCGTGCGAGGCCGCCGAGCGCCAGATCCCCTGTATTGTTGCAATTTTGCTTTTTGTTTTTAACTAGGCGTTTTTATCATATAAGACTAAATAGGTTTTAGTCTTTTAATTGTTATTTTAAAATTATATCAATCGGTCATTATATTAACTGATCATATCAAATAAAATTATAGATTCAGTTGTTATGTATCTTGTAAATATTAGAGATTTTGTAATTATATCATATATTACTTACCCTAATATATCTGTACGTAACATTCAAACCTTTAAGACCTCACAGCGCGAAACATTGTTTCTTTGAAACACGCACTTAAAACCTTCGAAGCAAGTATATATATTTACATTCATCAAAATTCACACATTCGTACCCACAGTTCCACATTTCAATTCTGCTTAAGGCCCCTGTCCTACCGCCAGAGCAGCGAGTGCTCGACAGTGACGAGCGAGTATTCGCTGATATGTGTATGTAGGTACCAAGGTTATGGTACCAAGCGCGAGTCTCTCAGCGAGTGTTCTGCGCGCCAAGCGAGCGTTGCTGAGCGAGAACTCTCTTTGATAGCTCTTATCGCTGCAACAAACGAATACTCACCGGCGATGTGAACAGTCAGCCATCAACTATTAATTACGTATATCTTTTACTTACACGGGACCTAAAGTCTCTTGTACGGTGCTTGAACGAGGAAATCGTAATAGCTCGTTGCTTTCTCGTCGCGGTGGGGTAGTTGCCTAAGAGCTATTGATACAAGCAATTTTTCTAATGCACCTACATGTCGACATTATCGTGATTAAAGTCTCTCTATATCAGAGCTCGTATGTATTTGCCAAACGTTTTAGAGATTTATTTCACCCACATTTACTTACAAGTACGGTTAGAATTTTGGCTACGATTATTCCTTAACATAACTTTTCAGTGGTGCAATTCTTTTTGGGAATTTATTAGGGTGCATACTTAAATAATATATGAAGATACCGCTCAAGTTGTTCAGTTCTAGAGCATCTTAGTTCATATTTGTGTTTTTGTATTTAAGCATTTTTGGTGATTCCTTACCGACTCAAATAAAGAATAATTGACTAGTACAACATGATTATAGCTGATTGCCTTTCTATGCCCATTTAGAAAGATTTGAAAAATCAAATCAATATGAGAAAAATCGATTTGAAATGTACTTTTACAGAGAACAATCTCTGATGTAGAAATATCTAGGCTACACACTCGTAGCACTATGCGAGCTACGCCGTAGCACGTCTCGTAGCAGCACGTAGAGTCGATAACAAAAAGTACTGTACAACAACAAACATAATTACGGTTTTTGCGACTTGATAAAACATCGAAATTTCTTTGTTATTTATTTATTTTTATTATTTATACACATAAATCTTCCGGGATAAATTCTCAAAATGATGGTGAAAAAACCACATTAAAATCTATTGCGTATAGTTTAGAAGAACAACGCGGTCTCCAAGACAGACACGAGAAGCGACTTTAATTTATAATAATTATGTATAGATATAGATGTACGCCTGGAATTTTATACTTCAATTTTATTTATTTGTATAGCTGCCAGTGAAAGTCCCGTCAAAATCGGACCCACCGTTTCGGAGATTAGCTGGAACAAACAGCCAGAGAGACAAAAATAAATAAAAAATATTTATATGTCTCGTATATACTTTTATATGCATTTAATAAAAAATGCTTTTTTGGACATTACAAGCAGAAATTTCAATTTTATTTGTTTGTATAGATGTATAGATACAGATTTCATGTAAGTAAGTAATCATTTATTTACATGGGTTTAATTTTTTTGCGCTTAACCCTACTTAATTATTTTTCTGAAATAAAAGTATCCTTAGTTACTCCTTATAACATCAGCTATCTCCGTCAAAATCGAGCCAGCCGTTTCGGATATTAGCCGGAATAAACAGACAGACAATTTTTTTTATTGTTTGATTTTTTACATGTACCGTATATACTTTCATATGCATTTAGTATTTAGCTGGTATTTTGACATTACAAACAGACACTTCAATTTTATTTATTTGTATAGAAGATTTATAGATAACGATGTATAGATTAAATAGGTATAGGTACATAATTATGTTTATGGTTATTTTGCAAGCACATTTATTCGTTAAAACTCTACGTATGCACAATAATAATACTGAAACATAATTTTCACTAATGATAATGTAACAATGTAATGGTATAGTTTACCAAAACACGCGTTGAGAGTTGTACCAACTAGGGTGATATTAAAAGGTCATTACCTGTGAAATTGTAACTTTAAATGTACTCCCACGAGCGTCATTTGTAAATTATATGGAAACTAACTATTCGTTTAGCAGGAATTTGGAAATACAACTAATGTAATAATCAGTAGGTTTGGCAGTAGGCTATAAGGGAATAAGGTTCAATTTGGTCGATTATTAGGAAGCTCTTTTGTGATCTTCAGTATTTTAATAGTAGTAAGATTAGAACACTTTTACAATAGATTTCACTTTTTAACAAATAAACTCTTTATCGCATTTCGAACCCCAGAATAGAGCATTTATTATTTTTTAACACACTCGTAAACTGGCACTTATTGAACCGCTTTTAGGATCATATTGCAGTATATAGAAACATTTAATTTAAATATTTTCGATAGCCTAGTTGGCCTAGTGAGTGGTCGCAGCGCTACTGCTGAGCATGAGGACCTGGGTTCGATTCTCGGGTCGGGCAAAGTGTTATTGAATTTTTCTATCAGGTATGTCTCAGTAGCAGCCCGGAGTCTAGATTTCTTAGATAGTTGACGGCAATAGGCCCGTCCCCTATTACATGGACCTTAAACAAGACTGTGTGTGTGTTAAGATACACCTCTACCTAAGCCTTCGGAAAATTACAGGCATGATGTTGTAGTGGTTACACCGCCACATACAAACAACGTATCAAAGTCATGGCGTTACACAAATCCTGCATCGCGCAATTAGAGTTTACCGCGCGAACGACATATATAACACTATCCGACATCAATCGTCGGGCAGTTGCCCGCCTGATACAACACCCGTCTGGTCGGAGGATCCTCCCTTTTCTATTGAGGATGAGTGAACTTTACACCCGGTTCCTCATACCTCTAAAATGTTATGTAATATTTTAGATGTTTTTTTCGTGAAGATGTACTTCAGAACGCAACTCGTCATGGTTCTTATACAATATACATCTCTTCCACTTTTCCATATTCATGGTTTTATGGAGCGCGCCGTAACAAGGACCACGCACCTGACCTTTAGAAGTGACGTCATCAATATGGTGAGGGCATGTCCTTCTGAAACGTACCCTTCAGACACTTCCTCTCACATTGGCGCTTTGATTCTTTTAAAATTATGAAATGCCTGCCTATACTTCTGAAATTACAAAGAATATCAAAATTTGTGTGCTCTTACCCATAGGTGTTAGGATGCTACAGATCAGGTAAAATAGTAAAACAATTTATTTATTCATAAGATACTTATCTGAAAAGTAACTATGGGGTTTTTAGTCAGAAGAAAAATTAATGTGGTCTTTTATAGCACCAAATTATTTTTACCGTTTGGTATGAACCAATATTGATCAAAGAAATGGGTAGGACAGATAAAAGTAATCAAACTATATCTTTTGAAACTACAACCAGGACAAAGCTAAAAGCAAAGAAAAATCTAGTTTGGATTTATTTATTCTAGACTTGATTAGACTTTCCGAGTTCAATTCCCAGGAAAGGTGAAATGTACTCGTAATAAAAGGTATTATTATTTCAGGTCAGTTTGAACCGGGGATTCTAGTTGTGGGCGATCAAAAGTATTTATTTTGTCGTACGAAAATAGGTCCTGCTGTTTTACTCAATTATGAATGAAAACTTATTTTTCCTATAAATATTGAGTAAAGTAAGAGTTTTTATAAACATTTCACAGACAGACTGACAAATTCTTGTGTCATCAATAACAGAATGAAATCTCTAAAGATAATTTAATGCTTGTAAAAGTAACCCTTAACAACATAATTCACATACTTTATCTAGACAGAAGAACATACTTTTTAGGGTTTCGCAGTCAACAAAGAACCTTTATTGTTTCAACATGTTCATCTATATGTCTGTCTGTCTGTCCGCGGCTTAGCTGAGTGACTGTAAGTTCTAGAAAGCTTTGATTTAGCAAGGGTGTACATATTAATCATGCCGACAAAGTGGTAAAATAAAATCAAGAAAAAACTTTTTAGGTTACCTTCCTTAAAACTCCCTACCCTACCCTAAAGTGGCGGTAACCCTTCATTGTGCGTGATCTGACACGCACTTGGCCGGTTTCTAGATTCGTATAATTAATTGATTTTAAATTATAAGTAACGTTTCTTACTGAAAAAAAAACTTAATTTATTCACACACTCAAGCGTATCAAACCAAATAAACATTTTTTAATAAATTTTCCATTGGTAACACTGTCTGCTCTCATCAAAGTAGTCGATAAATTGCACGCTCTGCGAATAACAAGCAGGGCCGCCTGACGTCACGGTTCACATAAATTAAATTTATAATCAACCCAACTCCCCCAAATTAAATTAAATTATACCTGCCACTGCTTCGGCAAAACATTTACGTCTCGCTCCTTGAAAAAGGCAGCAGCGCCTGTAACTCATCGGCTTCATTTTACGGTGTTAGATAATTTGTCATTGCAGAGGGTTTCATGATTTTAATGGTTGTTGTTATTACGAATTATAATAAATGGCTGTGATTTTAAGAATTTATTTTGAAAAATTATATTTATTATTACTTGATATTAGCCGTCATTTATTTGGTAGGTCAGTCAATCATTAAGCGAATTGACACCCTACGTTAATTTGTCGTGTTATAGCTATTTCATATAACTGTCAAATAATGACAGTTGCGATTTGAATATATGGACAATTTAAGTTGGTAGTCAATTTGCTCATATCATTTATTTTCCGTGACTTTTAATGGCATTGAAACAAAACTGGTCAAGTGTAAGTGCACGTCTGCCTATCTCTTTGGAGAATACAGTTGTGATGTAATTGATATTAGTTTCGTTCAAAAACATAATTATGTGTGTTAACTTTCAAATAATCGCTAAATCGCAAGCTTACTGTCTCCCATTGTAGAGTTAGTGTAGACTACTCTGACTCTACAATGGGCGTAGTCATCATCATCTCCCTGCAAGAGCAGGGAGACTAATGTGGTGCGCCGACCTCACGTAACATGAGACAAGGGTCTCGTTACGTGGGGTTGGCGCACCACATTTTCTTTTTCCACTCTCCCCTGTCAACCGACACGTTATCATTCACTCCCTTCTCTTTCATATCATTCCTCGCACAATCCATCCACCTTTTCTTTGGCCTTCCTCTCCCACTCTATCCATCAGTTCACTCTGCAATCGGCATTTTGTTTTTGTTATGTTTTTGTTGTCATTTGCCAATGTCGCAACCACAGAGTACGTAATGTTGTAACAGTATTTACGCAATATTGTCTTTGGTCCGTGGCCTTGACATCAACCGATGAAAAACATTGTATAGCGTTTATTTTTTGGATAAATACGAGTCTCTTGTCTACTTTTGTATTTGTGTATTTTGTTTTTTATTTAAATCTGCGTTTTGTTTGTGCAGAATAAACGTATTTCTTTCTTTCTTTTTTTCTTTCATCAACATTTACATTCATCACTCTTTTAGTCATATGCGTTACCTCTCTCCTCATCACATGCCCATACCAACGATTTCCTTTCAACTTTTCTGTCACTGGCGCCACTTTTAAACTTCCCCTTATATACTCATTTATTACATCCATTTTCGTCACATCCATCCTTCTCAACATTCTCATCTCCGCTACGTGCAATCTTTTTTTATCCGTCTTCTTCACGGCCCAATATTCCAATCCATACAGTACGACAGGCACTATCACGGACTTGTAGATTACAACTACGACAATGGCCGTAGTGGTGGTGAATTAATCGTCTCAGTTTATGACAGTTCACTGCTGGATATAGGGCTATCTTCTCTCAAGTTCTATCGTGACGTTATAACGTTGACTTTCCAACTCAATATATTTCTCGGACCGTAATATGTACTACGAGAATAATATCCCATAGCTCTCACTAAATAAATAAAGACCCTTTAGGTCGCAAAGTTGCTCGCAGTCACAAGATTGTATCTACTTAATTAAAACTCTGATATTTAAAGTAACTTTTAAAACATTTAAGGAATTAAAATAATGTGTTACAGTATCACAAAACGTAATTAGGCCGCGCGGTCCTGTTTATACGTAAACAAAGTTTGTTTTACGAGTTCCTATAATACCGTAAAGCAACATTTTATGATGAGTACCATTATCGTCAGTTAAAAGGATCGTAATTCATTCGGGAAATTGTTAAGTAGTAAAAATTATGGGCGTGCTAACCAGGGGAAACCAGGGAAATCCGGCTTTATCATAAATTCGTAATGCGTAATAAGCGAGGCTAAAACACACTGCTAATTTGTATTATGACGGCGTTTTATAGGCTAAACTGTTCAGTTAATGTGCCGGAACTGCGCTGCACATAAATATTAAAACTTAATAGCCATAGTAAACGCCAACGCCTTTGTCATTGACGAAATCACAAGACGCATTGTTTTCTTCTCAATCTTTATATCCCTTTTCTATATACCAATTTAGAGGTATGAGAAACAGGATGTTCACTCATCATCTATAGAAAATGGAGGATCCTCCGACCAGATGGGTTTCGTGTCAGGCGGGCAACTGCCCAACGATTGATGTCGGGGAAGTTATATATGCGTCAGGATTTTGTATGACGTCAGGTCTTTGATGCGTCGTTCGCATGTGGCGATGTAGAGGCCGCCGCACCATCTGCCATCCGCCGTCAATTATAGGTAGGTTGCGTGGAAACTCCAACAGCATCCTATAAATAATGAATTTAGGATGTTGATGGGGCTTCCGCGCTTCTGCAGCGCTTCGCAGATGTTCGCGGAAGCCCGTGTTGACGATTTTCATGCCATTATCAGGAAGAGCTTCAATAATGGGTAGGTTGCGCGGAAGCTCCAACAGCATCCTAAAAAGATTATCAGACAAAATAGACAGTCCCTTTATAAGGCACTGGGTACGGAGGCACGTGCCAACGTGTGTTGGGCCACGTCAGTTTTAGTTGTTTCGTTTGTAAAAGTTTACTAACATAGTTTTTAAGTCGTTGTTACTATACTACATAGATTGTGTGTATTTTTATCTGTGATCCGCAATAAGTGAGAATATATAATACATATATATATATAATGTCGTGATGGCCCAGTGGTTAAGGCCTCACCAAGGTCGGTTCCGCGTAAGTACCAATGTGAGCTTTCAATTTATATGTGCTTTCTGAGTTTATCTTGGATATTACTGACATTGGTGAAGGAAAAACATCGTGAGGAATCCTGGACTTATAATTAATATAAGTCTGAAATCACCAACCCATCTTGAGCAAGTGTGGTGATCAATGCTCGTGCCTTCTCTGTATCAGAAGAGACCTTTTGCCCTGCATTGGTACAATAATAGGATGGCATTACTAGGTCTTATTTCACTAAAACGCTGAAATATGAGTCAAATAAATTTATGACTTTTCTATAGTAAACGTTTAAATTTTATTCCTAAAACAATTTTCAATAAACAGACAAGCACAATAAGCAACTCATTCATTACAAAATTCGTTGTTCGTGCAACTTCATTTTTATGATAATTGCCCCTCAGAACAGTTGTGTATTCTTTTCAGTTGAGTAAGTAATTGCTTACCAACTAATAGTGAAAGTTGGTAAAGTTGAAACCCTGATAAGAGTGACGCCCAAGCCACTAGACTAAATACTCAAATAGTTTCTACAATAATAAATCAAGAAGTTGTTTGAGATTTGCTCGTTTCTACGCTGAAATGTCTTCTGCATTTTACGTGGGTAGTTAACTATCTGCAAGTCTGCAATGTCTGGAAAGATTGCAGTACTTGTGCAAGTGCTTACATGGTAGTTTTTGTTTGAACGTCAATCATTGGAGCTGTGAAAAAGTAAAATGTTGACTTGCAGATAGCTTTATACATACAGATTAACTCTTGATATACTGGGCTATTTTGTTGAAAACTGGAGAGAATAAAGATATAAAAAAAAAAAAAAACTATCACGTAGGTACAGCCGACCGCATGTCGGTGGTAAAACTTTGTCCTTGAACTGGCTTAGCATAGTACAGAGTTTCAGTAGAATGCGAGACCAGCTTATACTGGGTTTGATACCACTGACGTACGGCCTGCTGTACGTGGTATATCGTAGCACTTTTAATATTGATGATACTTTCTTCTTTTTTTACTTCATATTTTCTTGCTTACTTACCCTAATTATTTACATCACAAAAAGTTCCTTAGGTACACTTATTTCACTGATAACATTTATGAAAATGTTTGTACATATCTTTAGTAAAATTCACACATTTTACATAATCTTGCATAGATATAATATTCCCTTGCCATTAACAAAAGGAGACACATTCCATTCAAATCCCCTTATAATAAAATAAAAACGCTTAATTAACTTGCCCAGTAAAGCCCACTTTATCCAGACATAGAAAAACCCAAAGAATTATTCATAAAGAAAAAAATTCCTTGCGGAAGTTACAGCAATACCGTTGGATACCGAGCCATCATACTCTTTTTAAACATGAAGAGTTAAAATTTTAATTAAAAGACTCTTTGCGTGCTTCGAAACGACTCCAATTAAAACTATATCTTCGTTAGCAAGAACATAAAAGACTCGAGAGGGTAAAAAGGCTATGTATAATAACTCTTCTAGTACTGTGTAATTATTGTGGTCTGTCTATTTAAATATTTAATTGCGACAGTTATGCTGGATGCAAGTTATCGATGGTAAAACGTAAGTCGTTAAGGGAAGAATAACTGTCGTGGAATATGCACGTACTGTAAATGATATCCATTGGTGTATGCAATGTGGAGACGACAATCGTAATCCTAACTAATATTATAAATGCGAAAGTGAGTTTGTTTGTTGATTTGTTTTTTGTTTGTTATGCTTTCGCGCTAAAACGGCTGAACGGATTTGAATGAAATTTGGCACATGAATAGACCATAACCTGGAAAAGGACATAGATTACTTTTCAACCTGGATCACAGATGAAGTCACGTGCAACAACTAGTACGACAATAAATTAAAACACTGGTAATACAAATGCATAGGAGTATTTAGGAACTATCAAATAAATCCTAAAATAATCCTACAACATTTGCTTAAGACCACCACGAACTAATTACGGAAGAAAAAATATACTATACGAAGGAGCAGAGTTGTATAATAAATTACCCAATGATATAAAAGAGATACAGTCCTTTACTTTATATAAAAAAAACCATAAAACACCACATCCTAAAAGATTTGTCTAGGTTTTAAATTTAACCCACCACACCTCATTTAATTTGCATCTGTATCAATTGTTATTACATAATTTACTAATTTGCTAAGTACAAAGATAACTAGAATACCTGCTCTGTATTTCCGAAACATTACAGTACGAGTACATATAAATAGTTCAATGTGTAATTGCTATCGACTTGCATTCAAGAATTGATATGTAATAGTACACTCACTTTTTTCCTTTTACCCACAACACTGTAAAACTGTTTGTCTACTAAATAACTTATTTATTTAAGGGTACCTACCTTCTTCATAAGTAATTCTTATATTTAGTTTTAAGATCACCTTGTATTTCTCATATTAAGTGAATTGTATTCTTTTTGAGAAATAAATGTCTTAAACCTTATAATTAAAATTAAAAAGTGTTTTTTCTAAGAAATTAACCAGTAGTCATGGGTTGACTATGGGTTTTGCCAATATTTAACTAGTTGTAGTGACTAAACTATTTAAACTATTGTATATAATTATTTGATTGAATTTCCGTATGCAGACTGGGAACGTCATTAGAAATACGCTGTTTTATGGTCGTATTGCTCTCCACCTTGTGTATATCGAAACGTGCGTTTTCAAAGCCATACTTCTAAAGTATGGCTTTGAAAACGTGTTTCTGCTTGACATGTTTTTAATTTAGTCATATTTCCTCTATTCATTGAGTGATTCGAAAATATAAGTACCTATGATGTAGATTGAATCTTTTAAAAATAAATATCTACCTAAATATGAAAACTCATATGAAATTAATTAGAACTTGTACAATAGGTACACGTGTAACCCAAAACGGAACGAAAAAAAAAAGAAAGCAAATTCGTTTACTTTGCAAAACAAACAATAATACGTAATCCAAAAAAAAATCCTGTTAAAATTTTACCTTAACATCTACTCATCAACCCACGCCTCAATTTTTCACAAAGACTTGACAATTTTGCTCTAAACAAAAGGTCGGACATCTGTTTTGGAACCGGCTTTTCATTAAGCGCCGGGAGTTGGTACTTGAACTCAAAGCGAGGCTGCCAACTATTACGTTCTGCGAGCAACATTCAATCATTGCGGTCCTGACACCTTCTGTTTCCTGGAAGGCAGTATCGATGGTATGGATGGATACTTTAATCATTTATTATGTTTCTGAATTTAATTTTAATATTATTTTACCCATTGTAACTATACAATTTTTACGCTGCTGACAAAACATGAGAGTCAACTGAAGACCAAATCATTAATTCATGGTACACGATATTTTGCTCTATTTTAAGTTAAAACCTTTTCTAATGAATTAAACTGTGTAATTGATAACTTTGAATATAAGTTTTAATAAGAAATTAACACATAGGATAATACTAAATTACTTCGACGCTGGAAAGCGTATCAGCGAGTGTATGTGAGTCGTACCTCGAAAAAATTAACTTTACACTTATTGGAAAGTCACCCAAAATAAAAATTCAATAAAACATTTGACGATCAACATTTAAAACAAAAATTAATACCTCAAACTTACCGATCCCTATCTCCCTGACAATAACGATAACGCCAAGTCTTTAATATAGCGTTCACAAATTATGCAAATCGTCCGCAAACGAAACAGGACACAAAAAACTTAAAACTTAGCATTTATGTAGGTGACGTTATCTGGTGAAATTTTGCACCGAGCGCCATGAAAATGTTACGTGCTTCCGCGAAGATTTTGTAACTACCTGTACCTGTCGTTCCGTATATTATGAAATTTTGTTATTACATTCAGTGAGCGTCTACGCTCTCGAATAGCGTTTTGGGTGACAAATTTCAAAATGGACGTTTCTATTCGATTTTCTTCGTTGTTGATAGAATAACGTTGAACTTGTTTGAGTGTTTAAGTATTTTCGTCTTTACTTTGTACGAAATAGAATATTTGTTAAAGAAAAAGTACTTTCTACCTACTAGCGATCCACCCTTGCTTCGCACGGTTTTTAAGACTTGACAAAACATCGAATTTTCTTTATTTTATTTAAGTTAAATAATAATTTATTTTACACATAAACCTTCCGGAATAAACTCTCTAAATAATACTGAAAAGCGCATCAAAATCTATTGCGGAGTTTAGAATAACAATCCGTACCCTAATTACGTATTACACGATCAATCGCAATTTGAACCGTTTTGAAACAAATTGCTAATCTCTTCATAAGTTCGAAAAAAAAATCTGCTCATCAACGTAAATAACGCAATGAATGTTGTAGAACTGTCAAAACGAAACAAATTTGTCGTAATCGTTTACGAAAATGTGTTGTGTAATTAGATAGCGGGTCACACACAGCGACTTGCATTTATAATATGTATAGATATTGTTTAAGTTATGCATTTAAATCATTTGCTTAGTTAGATTCAAAGCTAATTCATGTATTTCAGTGAAGTTTTAATTGGTACTCTTGTATCTGACTAGCGAGTTGCGACTTATTAGAAACATGTTTAGAATAGTTAGTTGTACTAGGACTGTAGACGTACAGGGATTCCACAAATACCGGGAATTTCTGTTCCAGTATACAAGTACATGTCTAGAGGGTGCTTAGAGAAACATTCACGTTAGAACGAGTAAGTAATAGTAAATTATTCAGCTTTAAGTTCGATTCGAACCCAGACCGGACGCTTTACTTTGTGCAAATAATTTCATCACCACTGCTCTCAAAACGGTGAAGGGAATCGTGAGGAAACCAGCATGTTCTAGAATTAAAAATTCTAACACATGCGATATCTACCAACCCGCACTGGCCGCGCGTGCTTGATTACAGCCCACTCCCTCTCGAAGAGTGGAGGCCAGTGTCCAGTGTGGAGGATATTATAGGCTGATTATTCTATGCTTATGCCAAGTTATATTTTAATAATAATACCAGCCTGTTTCTGTATCACTGGAAAAGGCCTCTCATACAAAGTAGGTACGAGCATTGATCACCCCACTTGCTCAAGGAGGATTGGCGATTTCAGACTTATATTAATTACTAGCTTCCGCCAGTGGTTTCACCCGTGTGATCTCTTTATAAATTATAGCTTTTATTAGTCAGTGATAATATAACATTCACTAGTGGTGAAAGTTTTTTTTTATAATCTTTGCAGTAGTTTTTGAGTTTATGCGTCACAAACAAAAATACAAACCTTTTCTCTTTATAATAATAGGGGTTTAACGAAATTCCCGTCGTAACGAACTGGCCACTTTGAATTCAAATTAAACCTGCATGGTGTGAGATTCCAGAGTGAATTTTTTTTTCCAAGATATCAAATATTAGTGAATATATCGTAAAATTGTTAGATTATCCACCGGTAGAGGCGTTGATGTCGCTTTGTTTTTGTTGTGCATCATGGCGGCGGCATAAAATAAATGAAATAAAGTAGGTACCACGCAAAAAAAGTCGATGGACTTTTATTGGGTTTCTAATATGATATTATGGAAAGCGATCAACTTGGAAGCAGCGCTAGACGGCCGCTAACGCGGCGTGAAATGCAACAAAGCACTTAAAAATTAGTTTAAAAAAATGAAAAATTAACGCCGCTCATGTGGCACCTTGACCAAATGGGTTAGGTTAGAACTGTGACCAACCGCGCGCGAGCCGAGCGAGCGTAGCGAGCGGTGCCGCGGCAGCGGCCGGCGAGCGCTACTTCTAAGTTGGCCGCAGTTACTTGGCTATTTTTACTACACCTTAAATAAACCATGGAAACCCTATATTAATTTTATGAGCAAACGTTGACTGACATATCATGAAACGTTGACGTTTAAACGATATGGCCAATTATAGCGGGCCATTTCATGAAATGGTCAATTCTAAGATCTGGCCACGACAGATACATTGAAAATTAAAGTAATTTTTGAATACGAGTTCCGACGTGGAACTAACGTAGTAGAAACAGCTCGCAATATCAATGCTGTGTTAGGAGAGGATACAGCTAATGGACGCACCGTGCGTTTTTGGTTTAATCGCTTTCGTAGAGGAAACTTTGACTTCAATAATGAACTCTGAGGAAGACCAGCCACTAAGGTAAATAACGATAAATTGAATGCGATGGTGGAAGCCGATCTATATCAAACTACCAAGGAATTAGCGGCATGGCTTGATGTTAGCATACCCACAATATTGACACAGTGGGTCACTGATTGGTAACTGATTGGTGAGTGAGTGTTCACCATGAAGTGACCCTTCATGGTGTAATTCACTACAGTTTCCTCAAATCCGGTCAAGTAATATCAGCAGATGTCTACTGAATAGAACTTCGAACAATGATGGCGAAACTCACAGCCCGATCTACACCGATCTTCACCACTATTGCTCCATGATAACGCAAGACCTCACACTGCTCGGGAAACAGTTTTAACAGTACAGGACTTACAGTTAGAAACCATCCGTCATCCTCTGTACTCGCCAGACCTGGCCTGGCCACTGACTACCATTTTTTCCGCGATTTGGTCAATTTTACATGGTAAAAATTTTCTTCCCAGAAATGAATACAAAATACCTTCACAAAGTTTGTTGAGTCCTGCAGGCCTAACATGACGCACGCGACAATTACTCGTTCTCGCGTGAGTAATTTTTGTCTATTTCGTCTCTTTTCTCGTTTTCTGACAGCGCCTCCATACAAAATAGTCGACTCCTTCTGTCAAACTTTATGTTTTGTCGACAAACCCTAACATGGCACCTTAGTTATCTCGATTTTTGACAATTCAACACGAGATAATCTCCGATTCTTCTGTCATTAAGTCGTATTTACTCGTCCTCGATTTTGACGACGAGAACGACGAGAAGAGTAGACAAAATTATTATACAAAATATATCTCCAAAATAACATGGCAGTTTCATAATTGTAATTATTTTAGTCATCATTTTATTTTACAATATATGAATAATGAAAATACTTAGTTTTAAACTACTATTGATATTGGAACGACGTGTTTTATATGGATTTTTTCGTTTTTTGTATTGAAAATATGAAAAATTATTACCTACATGTTGGGTATTGGGGGTCTATGGGTATCATAAAGGGGGTTCAAATTATCATTATTTTTGCGATAGGACACACCATTTTCGAGATATAAGCAAAAGAAAAGAAAAAAAAGTCGAGGTGTTGGTGTGAATTTTAGTTCATGAAAATTAATTTCCACACCTTTTTAATCGCGATTAAATACTTGGACAATCAGAATTTTAGATTTATACGATTTTAGAAATTAATAACTACTAAAATATAGTTAAGTTGTGTCACTTTAGTCTATTTCAGAATGGGAAATCGTCGGTTGACAGGAATAATCTAAATTTTGGTAATTTTTAATCTAGTTTAGAGGTATTTGTGACAAGGAAATCGGCACCATTGAATGAATGAAACGGAATCACAAGCCGATGTTGCTATCATAAAAATAATTTGTTTTTAATAACTTGCAACATCGGTTTCTCGTCGCGAGATATAGAAGTGTCAAAATGCTTTTTTCGAGTTTACTCGTCGTTTACGGTCATGTTAGGGATTAGAATGACGTCAGAATCGTAGACAAATTTCGACAAAACGAGAAAAAGAGCGTTCTCGCGCTTGTCATGTTAGCCCTGCAGGTCCCCAAAGTTCTAATGCAAAGGCATAAATGGCCTTCCCATGAGATGGCAGAAATTTATTTATTATATATTAAAATTTAGAAATAATAAAATTGTAAATAAGTCTAGGTTTCCTCATGATGTTTCTCATTCACCGATGTCAATGATGTCTAAGATAAACTAAGAAACTACATCTTAAGTTGTTTTATTCTTCTAAAAATAATAAATAATCTATTGAAAATGTTTCTGACCTCCTTTAAAACTGATACACAGGAAAAAAACGCTAAGATTTTCTCGGTTCTATTCAACATTTCTCTACATTTGTTAAGAGGACTACCTGCTGAGAAACGTAGATACTACCGCTGCCAAATCAGATGCTAACTACTAAAATGCAAGATTGCTGGCTGATAGGACGGACTCTCGAGCTTGCAACTTTTCCAAGAGGGGTAAAATATAAAACTTATAAAATATTTGCAACCCCTGGACTTAATGAAGTTGGTTTTAAAAGTCACCCGTTGGCGGTGAACACACTACCTTTCATAATTAAATTAGTAGGTAAATGCTTCGTTTCAGGGACTTAGGAAATCTCGATAAAAATACAATAAAATAAAATAAAATTTATTCTAGTATAAAGTAAAATTATGATTTAGATTAATTACAATCGAGTAATTCAACTAACTGTAATGTAGACCTGTCTGATCTAGGTTTATGAAAACCTGACGCGATGTTTTGTTGTTATCTTGATTTTGCGTAGCTAATTACTTCTTTGTTATTTGCAACTATTTTGCAGTAGTAGAGAGTAGTGGTGGCCCAGTGGTAACGGCCCCCCGACTTACGAATTGTAGGTCGTGGGTTCGAACCCAGACAGGTTCTCAAAACAGTGGAGGAAAACATTGTGAGGAAACTGGCATGTCCTAGAACCAAAAATTCGAAGACATGACATCTACCAACCCGCACTGGGCCCGCGTGGTAGATTACAGCCAACTCCCCCTCGAAGAGAGGAGGCTTGGTTCAGCAGTGGGAACATTATAGGCTGATTATGCAATATCGCCATAATCATTGGTAATATAAAAATCTAAAGGAATCCCGTACTTGACAATATCGGCATAGTAGGTATGTCGTTGTTGATTTTGTTTAATTTTATAATTAAGAACTTAAGTTTGTTTTAATTGTCTAAATTATGTGGTCGATGATTTTGGTGCACGGTAAAATTCTAATGAGTTTATGTTTGCTCCAACTTAATATGTATAAAGATGTATGTATACTACTAAATGAATAAAAAAAATGCGTACCTCCAGCATGGGCGGCATGGGACTCACAAAACAAATGAAAGGGGTCATCCAACCCTCGACTTACCCAAATGTTTATGAATATGTCAACTGCATCCTATCTCAGTCATTAACTCTGTCAGTCTCATTACGAAGCGGTTACAGCACATTTAAATATTCCCCTAAACCCCTGCACAATTTTATGACAATATGAGCAAAAAAAAAACTCGTCGTTTTGACGTAAGCACAAAGAAAGCACGTATGTTTTATGGCTTCTCTTATCTCTTGCAGCTTTAACTTTGTTGGTCATACGGGATCACAGAGTGGGGCAAACATGGAGTATTCATATGAATGTGTTATATATTTCAATTTTTAGCACTATGTTTTTGTTTACCCACATTAATTATTTAAGTAAAATTGAATTTGCTTGATTCCGGAAGTTGTTTCGGTTGTGATTCAAATCATAAAATTATTGTTAAAACTACTTTTATACCATTTAATTATTATGATATTTATAATTATAGTTTTTGATACAGTTATATCGCTTTAGTTAAGTAAATTAAGTAAAGAATGGATCGGATGATCAATTTTGAACACGTGTTCTTTGTACCGACGGCTCGATGACGCCACTTGTTTGTCACTGAGTATAAAAGCTAGAGCCCAACCGCTTGGGGGGCATTCTTTGTCAACCGCTTGGGGGGCATTCTTTGTCGAGCCTTCGGACCGAGCAGATCACCGGTTAAGTATATTCTTTCCTGATTCTTATTGTTGTATATGTATGACTATAAATATAATATTGCTATGTTGTATTTCTCCTAAAATATGTGTGAAATAATTGAATAATGGTATCAGTTATATACTTCTGATATCGTTATATATGTGTTAATTAAATTGTACTGGTTTATTTAAAGTTAATACTGGCCATTAATTAATAATTTGTCTAAAATAAATATTTGCTATTATTTAATCCTTATTTTTTATTTAAAATGGTTTATTTAAAATACTTTCCATTTATTAATCTTTATAAATCATAAGAAAATAATTGTCATAAATGAATCTTAATTATACTTTGATACATCTTTATTAAACTGAAATGGTATATTTAAAAAGAAATACTTGTCATAAATTGCTTGAATATTATTTTCTTAGTATTAACCGTCCTATTCCTAACAAATGGTATATTTAAAAATAAATACTTGTCATAAATTGCTTGAATATTATTTTCTTAGTATTAACCTGCCTTATTTCTAACAAATGCTATGCTTTCACAATCCATTTCACGACGTGCAGCTGCCGACTGTTCTGTACTCGTGATTACATCTATTTTGTTTTTTCTTCGAGTTATCTTATGTTTTTGTATGCACGTGCTTTTGTGTCAAATAAACCTATTTTGTTTTCTTTCTGTTATAATTTGTACCAATTAGTGTACCGTACATGCGCTATTGTATGATATCCAGCGTCAATGTTCCTATTATAGACATTTGTGTGTGCCCTTTTTAATTTAATTGCCAAAACATTACAGATCTGGTGAGTACTTGTATGTGTGCAGTGTGATTACTCTTTCATTCTGATTTATAATGTAAGGTACAGGAACGATACACTATCGAAACTGATTGACATAGTTTGTTAAGGCATAATTCAGGTAAGCATCTGCCACTGGTTATCTGTCCCTTCTTTGCCTGTATTTACTCCATTTCTTACCTACTCTGTGAACGCGCTTTTGAGAATGGGGGTCCTTATCTAAATATTAGCAGTTGTTTATCCGCATGTCCTTTTGCATTCCACGTACGTAGTTCATATCTCTGAAATGTCCAGTCTTTTGGCTGGATCGGTCATGCATACGAAATGCTCTGAATCGCTATTTGTTTTGATATATTACAGGTACATCTCGGTTATCTTAGAAAATGTCTAGTTTTATTGTGAGTTGTATCGATTAAATGTGGTTGTTTGTTTGGAAATGTTTGAGGATTCTATTCCAGTCTTTATTTGGGATTGGTTTTCGAGGTTTGTGGTTTACTACTGTCTCGGTTGATTTGTAAAGGTGTTTATTTTTATTTATTTATTTATTTAAAGATAACCAACTTCTATTAACAGTTTGCACCAGACATACAAGTTATAGGTTAATTAATACATACTAAACATAAAGAAAAACATAAAAATATAAAATTTGAAAAATTGCACAGTAAACAAAATAAAAAATAAAAAAATAAAACAAAATTATAACATCATTAAAAGCAAAATAACAAAATAAATTCTTAAGTTTAATTTGAGATAGTGCTGGGAGTGGCAATAGACTCCAAGTATCGATAAGCAGCACTTAGGAGCCTCAGTTCGGTACTTGCAAAGACATCTAAAGTATCGTCATGTAGCAAAATGTTATTAATAAGGGAAAGGGCTAGGTATAGTGGATTGGTCTTAAGGGCTACGGTACTACCTTGCGGTATAGCAAATAGAGGACGTGGTTGGCGAGGGCGAAGTGCGTGTCTGATCGGTAGCGGGATTCGAAAAGAGACATATAACAGTAATGAGGAATTGGTGTGAGAAGCGCGAATCAGACGGATGACATATTTGACCAGAGCAAAATTTCTCCTAACTTCCAAACTTTGGTAAGCCACTATACCTAGCACAAATGGAGTTGGGTACATGTAAGGGTAGTATCCATATAACTTGAGATAGAGGTAGCGGATAAAACATTTCTGGACCTGTTCAATAAGCAGGGTGTAGGCCTTTTCATGGGGGTTCCAGATTGAGCTGTTCGTTTCAAGTAAACTGCGGATATATGCATTGTAGAGTATGGTTATGGCTTGTCGATTATTGAATATTTTGGCCTGACGTAGCACAAAACCAAGGTTCTTTCGAGATTTGTTGCAGGTCTGTATAATATGCTGGTTAAAGGTAAGGTGTGGATCAAAATTAGTTCCTAGATCACGCACAGTGAAAACACGCCTTAGGGGCACATTGTTTAGTGCGTAGATGTTGTGTACGGGCTGTGTGGCCTTTGAGAAGGTCATGATCGCGCATTTACTTATATTCAAGCTAAGGTTATGTTTGGTGCTCCAATTGTGAATGTTATCGATGTCGAGTTGGAGCGCGGCTATATCGTTCGAGTTAGCTATGGGAAGAGCAACCTTGACATCATCAGCATACATCAAGACTGTGGAGTGTTTTACACATGTAGGTAGGTCATTTACAACTATTAGGAAAAGAAGGGGTCCGAGGTTAGTGCCCTGCCCAATGCCAGAAGTGACTGAGTAGCGCTCCGAATAGGCATCTTTATATGTAACATATTGCTTGCGGCCGTGTAAATAGTTCGCAAAGAATTTTAGCAATGTCACAGAGAAACCTGCCACTGCCAATTTACTCAAAAGAATGTCATTATCAACACGGTCAAAGGCTTTCTGAAAATCAAAATAGGCCACATCAGTCTGCCTTTTGTCATTAATATTTGTTGCTAGAAGTGTAGTAATGTTAAGCAAGTTAGAAGTGGTTGAGCGATTTGGAAGGAAACCGTGTTGCTCTTCCGCGAACCACCGTTGCAATTGGCTATATATTTTTTTATATAAAACCGATTCAAATACTTTGCCGAATATTGATAAAACTGCTATTGGCCTATAATTTTTGATATCGCTCTTTAGACCACTTTTATGCACCGGAAGTACTTTAGATGCCTTCCATTCCGTTGGATATATATGCGTAGCAACAGAGAGGTTGAAGATAAATTGCAAGGGTAGCTTAAAAATATCACAGCCGTCCTTAACCAAATATTGTGGTATTCCATCTGGTCCTTGTGTAGACTTTGGAGGAAGTCGAGCTAATGCGCCACGTACATCAGATTCGTGTATGTAATCAATGTTTACCAGAGGAGAAATGATATTAGGAAACGCGTTCAGATTTTCAATAGCACGATCGGGATCTAATGAAGGCACATTTGGCAGGAAGACGCTACTGAAATACTTTGAAAACGCGTCAGCCACTTGCTTTGGAGACATATCTCCAAACGTAGCCTGTTCATTATTTTGCCTGTTACTTTTCACAAAAGTCCAGAAAGTCTTGGGGTCACGTTTGATATTAGATTGGATATGGCTAGTGTAAGTCGCAATATCCGCTTCAGTACTCTTCTTTTCTAGGCGCCTATAGTACGTAAAGAAAGCATAATGCAGCTGATTATTATTATATTATATTATATGTGCTACTTATCCACTTAATTTATTTATATGGCACATAAATTATATCAGCTTCTAAAATGGCTACATGTTCTCGATGAAACTGATCTTTTCGATTATCAATCGTGAGTTAATGTGGAAATTATAAAAGGGCTAAAATATGCAAACAATAATTTAGCTAAGAAAAGGCTTTGCAAATGATTAGCCTCTAGCGAGAATCTCTTCAATAGATCGTTTATCCATATCATTGTATATCGTTTATCCACAAATACCATCATTTTCGATTCCAATAATTTCACAGCGCGTGATCATTACACCTACCAGCCAAACCTGATAGTTTACGTTCGGATGAATTTCGCCTAGTTGCGTGGCCCGGATGCAATGCAAATGGAATATCCGTGTATTTGGCGATTAGATGTGGCCCAGATCTGACCGGATCTTGTAACCCGGATAAGCTGAGTTCTGCTTCACTCGCTCGATGTTCGCTCGGTTTGTTACAACAGCACGCTAGATTTCCTGATGGGGTAGGCAGATGGATGTAATTACACTTTGAGACTGTATTAGTTGTCTCTAACTGGCAGAGTTCTTTGGCTTCCATTCTGTTCCGTAATAAATATTTGTATAATGTAAAAATATTTCGTGTCTGGGCATTTTTTTGTTTTCATTTGAGGTGTTCGTATTGATTTGAGTTTGTAAACGCACCCACAATAAAAACCCAAAACACTGGTAGGCATATTTCAATTTTTACCAAACACAAAAAAAAAGTTGGGCAACGGTAGCGAGCCTATTTCCATTTTACGGGGCTTAATTCCTTACATCGGATCGAAGCTGAAAACTTTCTAACTGAAAAAAACCTAATAACACGGGCTGACCTAGAAATCGAACCCAGTTTAGGTCTGCTGGTAACCGGGGTTGGTCCGTTCGCTTGATTCACTAAAATTTTGTTATTACATAAGTTCGACATTCCAGAATGTATTGAGTTTGGCTTCAGAATGGCGAGATTGACCCCTCTTGTTAAACAATAGAGGAATTTGTAAGACAAGATGAGTTTGTTATTGAACTTAGGTTAGCGAGTGACTAAGTTCTGAAGTACCTTAATACTGTTACGTAACATTTACATGGTTTTAATTGCTTGTTCACGTTGTAGAAACCTGAAGATGTTTTAAACTGAACTTTAAGTTCTTTAGGTTCTTCGTAAACATAACTGGCGAAATGTGGATATACTATAGGTACACCTCTGCCTTACCCTTTGAGGAAATACAGCCGTGATATTACGTTAAAGCATAACCAGCCTATATAATGTACCCACTGCTGGGACTCAGGCCTCCTCCCGATGAGAGGGAACGGGCCGTAATCCACCACGTGGGCCCTGGCGGGTTGGTAGATGTCACATGTCGTCGAATATTTGGCCCGTTTTCTCACGATGTTTTCCTTAACCGTTTTGAGAGCAGGCGTGATGAAATAATTTACACAAAGTAAAGCTCCTGTCAGAGTTTGAACCTGCCCACAACTTGTAAGTCGTGAGTTACCAGTGAGCTACCACTGCTCGCTCTATATTATGTTACTAGCTGCGCCCAGCGGTTTCACCCGCATACGTTTCAATCCCGTAAAAATATCGGGATAAAAAATATTCTATGTCCTAACCCAAGTTATGGTCTATCTATGTGCCAAATTTCATCCAAATTTATTCAGCCGTTTTAGCGTGAAAGCGTAACTAACAAACAAACAAACTCACTTTCGCATTTATAATAATTTAGTTAGGATGTTAAGTGCTATTTAAGTAGCAAAGATATTATTTTTTAGAGAACTATGTTATGTTCAAAAAGCTATTATGGAAAAACTTGGCTTTATATGTAAAAGATTAAACATAATTCATATTGGTTTCGATTTTATACTATTTGAAATCTTTCTCTACGAAAAATTTAATGCATATTTTTTTACTCTTAAAATATTTAATTTAATGCAGACTAGGATTAATCATGCATAACATTACTGTACGATGTACAAAGTAACATGTTTTTTTAATACTTAACTTGATATCAAAGACAAACATACAACGTATGCATAATAAATAAGCTCTAGTTTTATTTTTCAATGAATTATAAACTAAAAATACCTCTTTCATTATAAAACATGATACGTCAAATAATTATTCTGAGATGAAAACTAATGGATGTTAGTAACAAGTACTTTAACATTTATTCAAGTAATGAAAATACATTCTTAGGCACTAAATTGTAATAGAGTTTAAACGAACACTGTTATTAAATTACAACTATTCAAGCAAAAACTAATTGTAAAGATTTATTAATTACTAAAGTTTCTCCTCTAACTTTAACCCATAACTCGTGGAAGGTGTTCCACCGTCCAATATTTTGCTCAAACTCAAGGAAAAATCTAATTTAGTTTTAAGTGTTCATAAAATATTGAAGGCACGACCTTTTGAGAGCAAGAGTTTCGCCTGTCTTGAGGATATTAAAAATTTCATATTCGCGTATATTTACGTATCTAGTCTTGGATAAAAAAAAAACGAGACACAAGGACTTGGAAAAATGGAAATGAAAAGTAATGATTGGATATGTTTAAGAGAAAATATTTTCACACCACCTGCTCGCTAATGTCTAACTATATATTATGCAAACTTAACCTAAAGTAAGTCATTAGCCCTAGGCTCTAGCCAGGCAATCATATTGTACTAAATTTCATCCCGTTGGTCAATAATGTGATTTGAATTTGGAACCTCAACTAAAATATTCGCATAAAAACTTTTACAATGAAAAAAGAAAATTATGTCTTTATTAGACATAATTTTCTATTTTTATTTTTATTTTTTTTTTCGCAGTGTAGCACTTAGATGTAGCATGCATTTTGTGCATCGGCAAAATCAGTAAAACCGATCACCATCCGAACTGAGTGCGCCTTCAAAATCACTAATATTTATTACTGCTTTAGGTGGAAATGATCTTTACGCAAACGCAATAAATTATGAAGTCATATAACCAAATACATTCGTAAAATTGAGATTAATTAATGCAAATTTTCAGATTAATGCTACATTTAAGTTGTGTCGTACTGTACCTACAGCTCGACCAAAGAGTTCTCACTTCATAGGTTTTAGTTACCGTCTTCCTCTCGTGCATGCTTGAATCCCTAGCTTCGCTCAGGAGTTAACTCAGAGCTCCCTCAATGCGCTCGGGAGCCCTAGAATTCTTCGGTACGTTTGGAATTCAATATATTAGCGCCCGTGAAATAAGACAATGCTTTTCCCCTTAGTGAATAATCTACTATTCTTTGCACGTGGTCTCCTTTTTTGGACTGTCCGATTAGTTTCGAACTCAACCGGATCTCATACGGCATACCTAATCAAGAGCCGGCTAAAAAGTAAAGTTGCAAAGCAAACTTGTCATGCAATCTCGAAAAAAAATTAAGAAAAACCGGAAACTTTCCTAAGCAAGAATTTCATTAAGGAAAGTTCTTACAAGTCCACATTTTAATTATGAGATTCTAAAATAAAATGTAAGTTCTACATACTTGGTTAGATAGTAAGCAACACATGGGGTTCATTAACGGTTTCTTTGTCCATGTTTTATTTTATGTTGCAAAAGGTTTCACATGGTTTTGATACACGTATGCAGCGTTCAAAGGAACATCGTTGTATCTCAGGATTCAATCCGCCCGTACTTTGTGGATTTGCAAAAATTGTGGTGGGAATTACGTCGCTCCTCACCTGTGCGATGAAAGGGGAGCGTTATTTTATCGTGCGCTGTACTGCGGTCGTTTACTCGTATTAAGGGGCACAATGAAAATGTTATTGCTAGGATTTTACGTGTTTTAAAGTGTGATTTTTCCTTAACAATTTTTTATTATGATAACATAACATCACGCCTTGGAGGGAGAGATGCACCTGTACTACACCCACATTTCACCAGTTATGTTTGAGTCCCATTATAATAGGGAGCCTATTGCCATCAACTGGGCGCAAATCCAGACTCCGGGCTGCTACTTACTGAGAAATTGTAGATGAGAAAACCTAATAACGCTCATGATCTGACCAACGAGGCAGGCATTTGTAAATGTTTTGTCAAAATAAATGTCTGATGTCTGGTTAAGTCAAAGGCAATGTCTTGTAGGGGACATGTTAGTTAGAGTATAGTTGTGTGTTGTGTGTGTGTGTGTGTGTGTTTGTGTGTTTATTTTAGCCTAAACTTAAACAAGAACGAGAAATCTGCTTTGACCGTGGATAGAGACATGAAGCTGGAGTTTCGTATTTGGATAGTTCTCTGAGAAAGGCTATTCTGAAATATTAACTTCAGAATAAGTTAATATTTAGTTAAGTTTGTGTTTAATTTTGCTATTTTTATTAATTGATTTGTAACTCAGCAACGTAAATAACGCAATGAATGTTGTTCAACTTCAGAATAGCTTTTCACTTATTTATTTTACAGATCGCCAGCTTATGTATTAACATAAACTGGCGATCTGTAAAATATGTTAAATATGCTCATAGGGCCGTGTAATTAAACATTTAATTTGGTGTCAGAAAAGAAATAAAAAAACAGAATTATCAAACCAACACTGAAATATCTTGTATAATTCGTAGACAGTTTCAATCGATCAGACTTGCTATTATTTAGTTTATGAACTTTGATCTTTACGAAACGTTTGGGTCGTATAAATTATTAAGTAGAGTTTAAATAATAATGTAGTGAGGAAAATTACGTCGTCTTACATTCAAAATGTTCCAAGTATTTTGTGAAATAAATAGATAGTAAACTATGAAAATTTCATCCCAGTCATCATCTGCTAAGCCTTTTCCCAACTATTTTGGGGTCGGCTACCAGTCTAACCGGATGCAACTGAATATCAGTATTTTACATGGAGCGACTGCCTATCTAACCTCCACAACCCAGTTACTGGGTCACAAGATACCCCTTGGTAAGACTGGTTGTCAGACTTCAGGCTTCTGACAACCCATAGCAACTGTCAAAGATCTACAAATGACAGTCTGCACCAACGGCTTCACGTGCTTTCCGTGGCACGGAGGTGTCTTGGTATGTAAATATGGGCACTCATTCACAAGCAAGAAAAATCCTGCAAGTATTTGAGATAAAGGTTACACGTCAATAAAACTGCAGTGTTAAACTGGAGAATGACATCAATTAGAATACTAGGATCTTAATAAGAAAACGCGAACCACTCAATACAAATTGTTATCCTTAAATTGTAACAACAAGTGCTACATATCGGCCGGCCGCGTAATTCCATTAATGTTGCGAATACATCACTAGAGCCACTTCCCTCTCTTCCCTCCATCTTGGATTTACGGCCAGAGCCAGATGAAAGGGCTAGGTCATCGTTCTACCTCGTTTATTAGCACAGTTATATAACTACAAAGATTTATTGTGTTTCCAACAAGTTTTTCCTTATTTCTTTGAGATGTCGGCTTTATCAAATTTCTTGTTTACGTTATTTGTATTGTCGTCAGGTAATGTAGTTTGTTCGTAAAATATCTTCAATTTCTTGGGGGTTTTTGCTAGAAAAATATTCGTCTAACTACCTAGTCGCCAATATTAGTCATTTCTCTAGCGTTTTCGGCTTCCAGTACCCAATTATTAGTAGGTGCCAAGTGTTTTTGGTTATAACCAAAAATCCTTGTTAGTTAGTTTACCTACGAAAGACAGACAAAGTTTTTATCATGTTGAAATAGCTACGTAAAGGAGTCTTTATTAATGGATATGAAGTTAATATTACATTGCTGTCGCGGCCTACAACTGTGGGCATTGACGGACGATCGTGAAAATGTGGGCTGTGAGCGAAGCCGAGGCACATTTATGTGATTCCATCAATGCCTGGTTGCGGCCTAGGCTTGTATAGTACTTTTCTCAAATAATGCTCGGAAATACAAACTAAGTAAATTAATTATAAATTCCAGAATTAATGACAATCGAAGATAATTTTTCACTCGCCAATAGGTTCATTTATTTCTTCTTTACTTTGAACAACTCTATTTGCAACCCAAATAGAAATTTTAATAAAATCTTTGATATGTTACCTCCTTGGTTGCCAAGTGTTGAAATAACTAGTTCGTTCCATTTTTTTAAATAATACGACAGATATGAGTAATTTATTTGGCCGCTAAACACGACAGTTATGGATTTTTATACAAACGTTGCCGGCCGGGCGCTCGCATGTATTCGACCAGTACCGCAATTTCGATTTATCTCAAAGAAGGTTGTTGAAATAGTTCGAATTTTCAAGCATGTTTGAGAAAAAGGATTTTATTCTAAGTTTGTGCTCAAAATTGCTCACGAATTAAAATCGTTCTCCAGACAAGTCTAGGTACTGTTTGTATAAACTATTCAGCATTTGAGTCCACGTTGAGCCTTTGAGAAATAACAGAAAATAAAATAGTTTTTATTGCCACATAATTCACCTCAATGTTTTCTTCACATAGTTCATTAAACTTAAACCTATCTTTGAATAACAATAACAAAATTAATGAAGTGAGCATAATTAGGTAAGTTAATGTTCATGAAAATTTATGCCATTGGCCTGTTTCGAAAATTAAGTAGGTATCTCTTTCTATCTATCTATCTTTATATGAATAATATAAAAACCAATAGCCGTGGGTTAGACTGGTAAAAACTCGAAAAGGGCTCGACTGATTGTGATGAAACTTTGGTAAGTTGTTGAGGGCGCCAGAGAAGGTTACTAACATAAAAATACCGGCCAATTGCGTGTCGTACTACGCATAATGAAGGGTTCTGTTTTTTCCTTTTGAGGTACGGAACCCTAAGAAATGAAAAACGCATTGCAACGCAAAGCCAGCTAGTATCTTATAAAAACTAAAGTTCCCTTATTTTAAATTCATATCAAATTAAATTTTCGTGAAGCTGTTTGTCAAACAAGTTGCGAGCCTCAATTGTTTTATTTTGAAATAATTTGCTCACTTTTACATTTTCGCTGAAGCAAGAATATGTTATCATTGTAATCATCGAACGCGAATGGCAATTTAAAACATATTTAGCATGAAAATAGACGTTACAGAGCGCACGAAGACGACATAACGAGCAGGGGCTCTCGCCCCATTCTTGAGAACCCCTCACATAAAAATGGAATTATTTTTGACAGGTGCCAACCTTATTTTCGAAATCGATGACGCGGTTCCAAAGATCTATTCAAATTCAATAGAATGATAATCTTGAAAATGTAAATTTATTTAGCGTTGTTTTTCTATTGAGTCGTTCGTTCAATATTGACAACAAACAAAGAAAAAACGTTATATTTTTCTATTTCATTTTTCAACTAAGCGACGGCACTATAATCTTCTTATTCAACCTTTTCTTTGTTTTGAAGTGTTCTAGGGTTCGTGTTCGATAAAGGCTTTGTACGAATAAGGGCCAGGGGTTGATAATCTATATCAGTTTGTGTGCGACCAAAGGGATCGTTAACATATAGGTATTACATCTATACGTATAATAAAAAAAATGTTGTCTTTTTAAGATATTTCTGAAAAAAAGTATTTGGTACGAGGAGAAAGAACGTGTCCGATACGGAAAATATAGTTTTTAGAATTTTTGTCCGTTTATCTGTTTGTCTGGATGTATGTTTTGGGTTGGCGCAAAAATGGCTGAACGGATTTGGATGAAATTAGCACACAGATAGTTTATAATCTATATTAACACTTATTTGTATTTTTACTTTTAATTCCGGTAGTACGTTCATGTGGGATATTTTACGACAACCACGCGGGCAATGCTGTAGGCAAAAGCTATTAGTACAATATATTAACGTGCATGTTTGTGTGTCTGCTCCCGGCTGTCATTCGTGGATCCTTGTCAGTCGTCACGTCGTCAAAAGCCCGAAAGTCTGACAACCAGTCTTACCAAGGGGTATCGTACTACCCAGTTACTGGGTTGCGGAGGTCAGATAGGCAGGCGCTCCATGTAAAATACTGGTATTCAGCTGCATCCGATAGCCAACCCGTACTGGAAGCTGACCCCAATATAGTTGGGAAAAGGCTAGGCAGATTGATTGTTTGTGTGTTTGCGTGTTCATCGAACAAGGAAAATGTAACGGTATCCATTTTGAAACATGATAATAATATACATTTTTAAGGTGTTCTTTAAAGGAAACGTTTACCTCTTAACTTTACCGAAAAGGGAATATTTCATAATTTATTAGACGCCACGCATTGAATTTAATGATTTCTTTTTTAACGATGTACGACGGCTATGAAAACAAGCGGGTTGTTTGATTTTAATCTTGTGTCTTGAAGAAGGGAGTCGTTTTTATTTGAAGTATGGAAACAACAGCTAATAAGATACAGGTACAAAATTTGGAAAAAAGTCTACCTTTTCATTACATCTACATTTTTTTAAATATTTCAGTAAGTAACACAATAGAGACATGAACACAGCAAAAAATAAATGCGTACTAATTAATGAAAAAAAAAAAAACCGCGAGACACGTTTCAGTCTCGCGGTGCGGAAATAGATTTTTAAACAGCAGAACTCCCGGTGCCTTGTCGAATGAATCATACTGCAATGATACCCCATCTCGTGATTTCCCTCCAGAGAAGCCATCAAGTTTGAAGTAAATCTGCGATATCTCTCGTAATGTCTCCCTTGGCGTACCAACCGAACTCGCTGACCGTAAAATTGTAAAAACTACCATAAATCTTTGCCTTTTACTTCGTTTTTTAGCAAAGGGAAATCAAGTGGAGGTGGCCACACAAAATAGATGTATATCGTTTTACAGTTGGTTTTGGTCCGGGACTCATGGTGACCCGGGGTTGCCCGGGATATATAAATTGTTGGCAGTGAAATATTTGCTGCAGGTACGACCCTCATCTTGGGACAAAGACTTTGGTCAATTTCTTTGAGTTTTCTGAATAAAACCAAATCTATTGGTATACTTACATAATTAAGATCTGAATCCTTAATGCATAATAGAGTTGATTATCTTTATGGAATGAAAAAAAAAACATCTAGGTTCTAATTTTAAATTAAGTTGTAAAATAAATAAAGCCTTATTTACATGCCTTAAATTTTAAGTGGAGTGCGTGCTTTAATCATATTATCAGTGTTGCCATTAGGGCTTAGTTAAATTGAAAACTAAAATCTATAAACAGACGTTTTTAACTTGAAAATGCCGTCAAATAATAAATTACGATTTCGGGCGTTCATTTCAAGTCGTGAATTTTAATTGAATTTAGACTAGATTAAGCTTGATTACAATTCGCAAAAACTGAATGATTAAGATTCCAATAGATATTTAATGAATTACTGGTATTATATTGTAATTTCTCTTACCTCGGATATTACTGAGTCTGACAGGTTCAGTCAGCTTATTAAAGCACTAGACTTTCTTGGAAGTTTACAACAAAGCTAAAAGTCAAGGATTTTATTCAAAGCTGTCACCTCAATTATTCATGTTTTGGTAATGTTTTGATACATAGCACGTTTTTTTTTTAAATAACCACGTGTTGGTTTTTAAATAGTTCCAAAAATTGCGATTCTTAGATACTTTAAGTCAACCGCAACCTGGGGAGTCGGCACCGCAACCATAATTAATTTTGGCCAATATTGCCAACATTACCGCCACGTCATGAGTTTCTTAAAGTGATCGTGTTTTAGAGGCATGAGGAACAGGGTGTAAAGTTCACTCATCCCCTATTGAAAAGGGAGGATCCTCCGACCAGATGGGTGTCGTGTCTGGCGGGCAACTGCCCAACGATTGATGTCGGGCAAGTTATATGTATGCTGTTCGCGCGGTAAACTGCGCGATGCAAGATTTGTGTGACGTCAGGTCTTTGATGCGTAGTTCGCATGAGGCGATGTAGATGCTACCACAGTATTATTGACGTATCATGATAATTATGATGATGTACATCATCATAGTACCTTTATTTAGTTTTGTTATCACTATGATTTTGTAAGAATAAATAATATCTATGTAAAGAACTTCAAAGTTAATTTTACACAATTTTCCAATAAACTAAATAATACAGGTGTGAAGGAATCAAAGTGCGAAACTTGGCCTTTGTTGCCTGTGTCGGGCTAAATTAGCAGTTCGATGCCTCAGGCTAAGTTAATTACAGTTTTCGCACTTCTCTTTTATTATTTTCTGCAGATTTTTAATTGTTTTCCTTCAGAATCGCTAATGGGTAACTTTACCGTCCTATTGATCAGGTCGTTGCTCTTTTTACGTTACTATGTTTATGATACATGGTGGTATTATTGTTTCGGAAAAATATCTAGAAAGTAAATGATAAATAAACATTTTATTTCTGTTCCACAAAAGCGCCTTAAAAATATAAAGATTATAATATCTGATAAATCCTTTGTGGGAGACTGGTATCTCCACTAGGAAAGCCTGTTACGCAGATTATTTAAATTTTCAGGAATTCAGGTACCAGGAATCAAGGTATATTAATGTATTAGTGAATCATTTGCTACAAGTTTTAATACAATTTATTTATATTGTTTAGTGCTTCAAAGCAATACAATGTAATACCTAAACCCTGGTTCCGAAATTCGGGACATCTGCGGCCACGTTAACTTCGCAGTTGACTTTACTATTTGTATTAGTCTACGGCCACACGCCCGCACCGTACTAACTTACTGTTAGCTGACTAGCTCACTGACTTATCTACTTACGAGTTAGCTAAGTCTAAATTAGCTTACAGCGTAGCCACAGAGTACAGATAGGTAGTCGTTGTGAAATTACTTATGGATGTACTGTGGATTCTGTGATTATTTAATCACTTACAAATCCTGTAACTCACCTACGCTGTGTCTTGAGGTAAGTATGAAAGCACTTACTGGGTCACATTTGATTAATGATCGTATAATTATAGGCCTTTATAGGTACAATACCGGCGTAAATTCACCATCTACGGAACCATTTTCAAGTTGCATAGAAACCAGTAGTGTCGCTGCGGTCTGTCATTGCGATTGGGCGGGCGGCTTTGCAGCTGCGGTTTGCGGTCTGCCTTTGTAACTTTAAGGTGTTTGCGATTACGAAATGTTGTCTAGTTAATACCTTGATCGCCTCGTTCATAGAAGATTAACGGGAAAGAAAAACAATGATTCATATTTTTCATCGAGTTTAAAAAATATATAATTGTTTCATTTGATTATCCAGATGCATAAATATGCTAAAAGAGAAACCGAATACAATATTTAATGTATATTACACATACTTTTATAGTTCCAAGACTTAATTGTAGAGATGAAAATGTAACCTGAAATCATACATGTATTGGTACTTGAAGCAGAATACAATGGCCCATTAATAATGGGTCTTATAATTATGGTATTAAATTGATTCCACCAAATAGGACGTTGATAAATTGAAGACTTGAGACATTTAATGACAACCAGATAGGTTGTCATTAATCAAATCTTCAATTATCAACTATTTTTACATCTATTCATCATCATCTATCATTACATCTAGTTTAATTAAAACTTGTAGCCTATTTTGGCTTTCTTAAATCTAATTCAAACCAAATTATTGAGACCGACCCCAGCCTAGCAAAAAGCGCTACACAGATTACTAATAACTATGACGACAAAAGCGGTTTACAGACGTCGCAATCGAAAGTTGCTCAATCACTTCGAATATTAGTTGTGAGGGCAACTTTTTAATGAAACCAAGGCTCAACCGAAAAATACTTCAAACCTCAAACACGCAAAGCAGAACTACGAGACCGGAATAATGTTTGGGACAGAAAAAGTTTACGCTTTGAACTCTACCGAGGGTAAGTGTTTTGCATTTCGACCCACGCAGCCTGCATACCAATGCGTAAAAGGATTGATGTTTGCAAAGCTACAGAAAAAAAAAATTCAATCTTTACCTAAATAGTGGCTGTGAGTGACTCTGACATGTTTGTGTTGAGGCACTTTAGTTTTTATACCGGGACTTTTACGAGTAGTAATTTCTAGGTGTACGATTACGCAATGTGAGGTAATGTCACGTATGTATGTATTGTATAATACAGTGTGTCCCTGGATAAAGTGCACAAACGAAAATGGGTGAAACTAGACCACTATTCATCGACAAAAAAATAGAAAAAAAAACAAAAACAATTGTTATAATTATTAGAAATTTGTTAATGCCTATTATTTCCCCTGTATTGAAAACATAATAACTATGTATTAATTGAGTGAATTTCGTTAAAATAAAAATAATAATGATGGCTGATAATTGATGTTGCATGGCAAATACAAAAAAAACCCTTTATAAACAGTCATCAAACAGCCAGTCAGTCGTTTTGTTGACGAAATTTTTGTCAGTTTTTTTTTTAATAAATTTCTTTTTATATTTTTTTTCTATTTTTTTTGTCGATGAATAATGGTCTAGTTTCACCCATTTTCGTTTGTGCACTTTATCCAGGGACACACTGTAAATTGTAACTATTCTTCTTAGCGTGTCGATGGCAATCTATAAAGAGTCAGCCCTGAATTTGGCTACGAGTTTGTCACCTTCAGTAGCGTCCATCAGCTCCTGCATCTTGCAGGCAACAGGACACGCTAGTCACGACATCAAGTGCCCAATTGCTTATGTGACAGCACCATGTTTACACTAAATGCTCAAACAAGAATTGTAACTATAAAAACGATGTCGTTTATAGGAAAAAAATCAAAATGCATGACTTTCAAGTTCGAACAGAACCAGCTGCTGAAGTAAAATAAAATGAATCTCACTTAGTAGATGCATGCTTTTGTCATCGTACCTATAACTCATCTACGGCCTCGTTTACACGAGGACGATTCGTGTTTTTTGACGAATCATCTTTTTTCACGATTCGTTTTTATTTTACCGCGGCAATAGTTTTTAAGTGCCCGTGTTCACACGCATCACGAATCGTGAAAAAATACGGACAGGTCTTAAGCCACGTATCGTCTTTTAAAAATCACTTTCGTCAAAAAACATGAATCGTGATTCTGATATTTTCACGAATCCATCATGACGTATCGTTTTTTTTTAACGAATCGTCAATGACTGCTCCTGTGTGAATGAGCTGTAAGTTGAAGAAGACAAAAATATGGGCTGTATTACAAACTCTGATTTAATCTCCACCGCTTTTTCACCACCACACTATTAAAAGATGGCACACAGATTCTTTATGACGATACGGAAAGAAAAAGTAGTAGGTATTATTAAAGCAGCAGGAAACGAAAGTTTGGGGCAACTTTTAAAGGGAGATCCGAAGCTTTAGATATCTTTGAAAAAAACTTTCTTGCTACGTCCGATAAAATGTTTCGTACGCATGTAATCCCTGAAAATTCTGCGTGATTTGTCTCTACCGCGATAAAGAAAAGGTTGCAAGAAACTTTTCGGATGCACTTAAGTCTTATCTGTTTTCAAGATTATACAAGGAAATTCGGTTTGTCCCTATATCGGCTTTCGCTGTTATGTGATTAGCAGTCAAAATGCAAACTGTGCAACATGAAACTGAAGAATATGGTATGAAGCGAAACGGTTAAATTACTGTGGATCGGTTGTCAAAACCGATAACTAATATTGCCCTATCCTTATGGGTTTACATTATATCTGAAAGACGGGCTTTCAATTCAAATTCTCCACTTTTGCTAACCTACATATTCTTTTTTCGACATATTTTACGTTTGTACAAACTAATCGGGGCCCGAGATTTCGACAGAATGTAAAACAATGGCTGAAAATTATTCCTCGTTGAGGACGTCTTAAAACTCATTTTGAAAGACAGTCTTTTAAATTACGTCATAAAATATTAGAGGGACTTTGCGCTTGAATAAAGCCTGTGAAATAATTAAGGAAGTGTAATAAGGCTTTTCCATTTGCATAACAAATTTTAAAAGGTGCTTTTGGAAAAAATATCTCAGTAAATCCTTTGACAAATCAACAGATTTCTAGGGGATTATTATTTTTTACCCGACTACGGCGAAGCAAAAAGGAGGGTTATGATTTTGACTGATATGTATGTATGTATTTATGTTCATCTGTTACCTCATAATAGAAGTTATGAGGTAACAGATGAACATGCTAACATGCAAGCTTGTCATCATAATTTGACAAACGAGGTATCGTTGGAAGCGTCTTGATTGTCCGCTGGTTATATAAGCTTTGTGCCGTCACATTAAATTTGAATATGAAAAGTATGAAATTGAAGCGCGCCCTCTAGAGGACGTAAAGTTTTTTTTTTTTTATGATGCCATGTCGAATCAAATGAAAGGGCTTAATTAGCACATGTAAAAAAAATATTGTAACCACAAAATAATTTAAATAAAAATAAAAGTTATAAAACTAAAACTCAACTATGACAAAAAGGTAATCTCTCCTTATTTTCGAGTGGTTAGTGACTAACCTGGTGTCAGAGTTTTAAGGCCGCCCATGGGCCTCTGACTTGACTTCACATGCCGTCGAGAAATATCTCTGAGGCATGCCGGTTTCCTCACAATGTTTTCCTTCAACGTTTTTGAAGCAAGTGATAATTAATTATTCAATACGCACATGAATCCGAAAACTCAGAGGGGCGTGCCTTGAGTTCGAACTCGAGACCTATGACTTGGCAGTCTGAGGCTATCACTCCTATAAAGGTAAGGTTATGACATTATATACCTAAAATTTAATTTCAACTCTTTATTAGTTTAATTTCAATTCTTTATTAGGCTTTTGTGAACGTGATAATTATTCAGATTTGATACAGCTGTAATAGCAATCACGTCATTTCGTTTAAAATACGTTTTTATTTTTATTAATTTATTTATCTTTATATAGATTCTTTGCAATTTTGTGAATGTGAGAATGCTGTAGGCCTAGTGGACTGTAGATTTGTTGACCATCATTATTCTGTTAAGTCCCTGGTACTTGTTGAAAGACCTACACTGTCCTCCCATACCTAATAACACTGTTATTTGAAAATATTGTAAAAGCCCCTTATTTTTAAAAGAGTATCCGTGGAGTTTCTTGCCGGCTCTTCTCCATAGGAAACGACCAATTGGAACCGTGCACCTAGCTTCTGACGTTTCATAAGTGCCCTTGTAGGTTTATGTGAAATAAAATATTTTGAATTTGAATTTGAAAGCTCATCTAAAAAGGTATAAACAAGACATCATAGACAGACAAATTATAAACCCTTCAAACCACACGTGTTAAATAATAAATCAAACAGATTACATGTAACTCCGGATTTTTAATTTGTCCGTCTTTCATGTCTTGTTTTAGTTTTATAAATTCTATTTTTAACCTTTCTTCCTGAGAGGAAATGGAATATTGGTATTCCGTAAATTGGTACACAGTTATATAGATACATAAAATATGCTTTTATTGTACACCAAAATAAAAAGTAAAATGTTACGCAGTAGAACAGTTACATAGGTACATAAGGAAAGTGTAGACGTAACTGCGATGTTATCCATTTTGGCGGAACTGAATAATAATATAGGAAGTCGTTTAATAATGTCGGATATCATTTTGTCATAGTTATGTCCAATAAAAATCTGAAAATATCGACCTTTTTCATCGTTAACCCGTCTGGAAAAAATAAACGTTATCACTTTCAACCCTTCAAACGCTATGATATTTTTCTTACGAAACAACGTTAAAAATATACAATGTTTTTCGCTACCAAGGCGATGCACTTTACCCATCATTATTTTAAAAGCAGCCTGGCTTTGGAGGAGGCGCGAGTGTTTCGGACTCCCCCTATACACGTGTCGGTTGATTGATTCGGTGCTCGAGATACCGTCCTTTAGATACAGGATGCTCTATTGTAACCTTGAAGTATTAATGTGGCTATAGACCGCGCATTCGGAAGTCCGTGTCAGTAAGATAAGGGATTGAATAATGGCTGTATTTCACCGGTGGCGGCTCACCGAATTTTATGCAACATTAAAATATACTTGTATAGTACTAGTGACTCGCCCCTCGCCCTCCGCATGGTTTTTACGATTTGAACAAACATTGAAATTCCTATATTGTTTGTTAGTTTAATAAAAAAAAAATATACTTATGAACCATCCGGAATTTACTCTAAATAATGGTGAAAACTGCATCAAAATCCGTTGCGTCCCTATTACATGAGCGAAATGGGCGAAATGTGGATGTACTATAGGTATATCTCTGTCAAACCCTTTGGTGATTACAGGCGTGAAGTTATGTTATGATGAGTTAAACTTGTCCACTGAAAACATTAGACCACAAACAATATGCTTTGTTTAAATAAAAACCGTATGCAGTCAGGGGACCCCCGTCAGGAAGGAAGTTCCTGATCACGTATGATTTAAAACAAAAAAGTTGTTTTTGCAGCCGCCATCTTGGATTTACATTTTGACCTCAGCACCATCGAAATCTATGAAAATTTTGAAATGTTTCGTCATGGGTATCATCATGTCGAAACATTTGAAAATTTTCTCAGCCGCCATCCTGGATTTACATTTTAACCTCACTATTAGCTTTAGCACCCTCGAAAATAATGAAAACGACAACCATGATAAAAAAAAAATCGTGGCCGCCATCTTGGATTTTCTATTTGACCGGCATGCAGTGTAATCGGGCCAATGCTGCAAAGTGTGCAATTTTATCCCACGAAACTGTAATACTTTACACTTTACTCTATTCTTTTGTTTTTTCTGCCGGCGTTCACTGTCTCTCTCTTTCTTTCTCTTTGAATTAGAAGAAGACAGTCACAAGTATTAACACTTTACAAGCCGTGTTAAAGAACTTCGTTCCAACAAAGTTAGTTAGATTGACATTAATTTTTTTGCAATTCATCATGACACCGGAAGATATTATCTTTTACAAGCTCTCTTATTTTAAATGGTTTTCGGAATGCGTCATAGACGGCACATGAGCTCGGAATAAAAGCATAGAGTAAGGAATGAAGTAGGTAGCTTGATTTTGTTTGATTGAGGATGACTTTCATGATGGTTGTTGGTTTATTCACCTTTTACGGCAAAAGAGAGCTAGCTTGTCCTATTAATACCCCAAAGCCACGATAATGTTGCAGTGTCGTGTTGTCCGAAGAGCCCTGTGTACCACGAGTGTCTTGTCCGTGAAGTTGACAAATGCCGTTGGCACGCTAGGTGTTTGCCGACGCCCCTTGATGTAAGGACGCGACGCCGACGCTATCAGATATATACCCCGAGAGTAAGATGCTGGGGCACTGGTTAAAGATTGTTTTTAAGAGTAAGAAAGGAAAGTCTTTTTATATATTGACACAAAACAAGATTTAGAACGATTTGAGGATTTTTTTATTATTTTTTGCCATTTTAATTCTAATTAAGAAAACAAATAAATATATGTTATAGGTCGTAATTTTATAACAGCTATGTGAAAATAATCACCTTATTTAGTTTCTTCGCTTATTACCAAGAGAGAATCATTAACTAAAAAGCAAAAATAAGCAGTACCTTTGTACTCATAATTATGATTATGTCTTATCTGTATCTATTTTTCTGTGTGTACATAAATAATAAAATAAATAAATAAATAAAATAAAACTAAAAGAGCCTACCCTTTCCAACCTAACTATAAAATCTTTTAAGTCAATATAGATCTTAGATTCAAGTTTAAAACTTTAATAATAAACATGGATGTTTAAGAAACCCTCAGTGGAATTAATCTTTTTTCGTTCGAAAAAAAAGCTTAAAAACTGATCAAGCAGCAATTACAGTGATTGATTTACGAGGTACCCTGAAAGGAAATAAATTATTACCAGAGAGTTTTCCTAAGATAAAAGATTTTAAATTATAGAAAGTAATGCTATCAAGTCGAGCTTAAGATTGGTGTGCCTACGGTCTTTTCTTGACAAATTAATGATCGTAGGATATACTTACCTATTCTTCATTTTCTTTTGTATATCAATTGCTGTTTTTTTTTTACTTTAGTTGAAATCGTTATAGATTATAATTTATTTTCGGGTTGCTGGTCAGTTTTGCAATTTTATCTTCCAGCTCAAACACGCTTTTGAAACGTTTGCCCTTAAAAAAATGCTTAGCATAAGCACAATCAGCCTATAATGTTCTTGTAACTGCTGGGACACAGGCCTCTTCTTGGGAGAGAATGTGCCATAATCCACCACGCGGGCCATTGCGGGTTGGTGGATGTCACATGTCTTCGACTTCCTAGTTGAAGGTTTCCTCACGATGTTTTCCTTCACTGTTTTGAAAAAAATGCTTGTTCTCTGTTTATAAATTTGGCAAGCTTTTTCCTAACTATGTTGGGGTCGGCGTCCAGCTTAACCGGATGCTACTGAATACTAGTATTTTATATTGAGCGACTGACTATCTGACCTCCACAACCCAGTTTTAAGTAAGACTGGCTGTCAGACTTTTGGGCTTCTGATTGTCCAACGATTGTTAAAGATCTACGAATGACAACCAGGGCCCTATTACGAACTTAAAAAAAAAAACCAGGCACGTTCCAGGCAATTCATATCCCTGGCTGGTTAAATTTCTTATTATGACATCCGTAATTCTGACCGACTACACGCTGGCCAGTTTGTCTATGGCTGGCTTGTAATTCCCTGCAGTAACATTCAGAAACACAAATAAATATTTATCGGTAAGTTACGGTTTAATTTAAACCACGTATTTTATGATAAAAATAATAAATATATACTAATATAGTTACTAAAAGTAGGTGAAAATATGAACACAATGTATATTGTGGTAAATCATTATTTTTTATTTTATTTTTCCGTGTTTGTAAATTATAACGCGAGATTCTCTTAACGATAACGTAACCGAACATATTCCTCTTGAAGTTCAACGGAGAATTTGACAAAAATTTCAAAAAAAAAATTCAAAAATTCAAAAGTCATTTATTCAAACTAGGCTGAGAATCAGCACTTTTCGAACGTCAAAATTACATAAGACAGTCCCCCAAAACGCCCACCCTTCACCACTTCCTAGTGCTTTAGCTGGGAAGAAGAAGTGGCGCAACAAACTCCCCAGCAGCACAGCTGTCTGTTCATTAAAAAAGATTCTATATAATAGTATGCAAAATGATATTTACATTACGCAACACAAACCATAATTTAAATTATAAAATTAATAGCCATATGACAGCTAGCACACGCCAATATACCAACCAAAAACATCGAGAACTATACTCAAGCAGAAATAAAAATAACTTAACGAAAACAATATCTAAATAAAAGCCTCCAGACATAAAGGGCGTGCCCGCTTACATATAGCTGTAACTAGAAGTTATAATTGATAAACTAGGACCATTGAGGTAAAGTAAAAAATTATCGAGGTCGCTAGTTAACCACATATTGCAATACAACTCATAAAAAAAAACATTGTAATGAGTAGATTATGTCAACAATAAATAAAGTAAAATTAGTAAAATTATAAACAATTATATAAACTCATATAACCTGTCAGTAAGTAAGCTAATTCTGGAGAAAGAACATTTAAACATTGTCTTGAGTTAATCACAGCGACCAACCATTCTTATCATTCAAGTAGTCGTTGATAGAATAGTAAGCCTTTGAACAGAGGTTGGATTTTACTTTAGTTTTGAACGCATTAAAAGGCAAATCTAGCAAAGAAGAAGGTAGCTTGTTATAAAAGGTTATACCAAGCCCAACAAATGAGTTATGAACCTTATGAAGCCGGTGAAAGGGAGTACGTAGTTTGTCCTTATTTCTAGTGTTAACATTGTGAATATCACTGTTTTCAACAACTTCATTCATGGACAATGCGTATTGTTGCAACTAATAAAATAATACTATCGTATTGTTTGTATATTAATACTCTCTGTAAAAAGTACCGCGAAAGTTATGCTGATAGTTTTCTTAGATTACCGCGGTGTAGTGCACTACGAATTTCTTCCAGAGGGACAAACAGTGATTATAGAGTATTATTTAGGCGTCATGAGGCATATGCGAGAGAATATCCGCTGAAAACGGCCCAGATTTGTGGAACGACAATTCATAGATTTTGCACCATCGCACAAAGCTGTCATTTTGCAAGAGTTCTTAGCCAAAAACTCAGCGAATGTCATCGACCAAGCGCCGTACTCACCTGAAATGGCTCCGTCTGACTTTTTCCTGTTCCTGTTTGAATGGATTGTGAGGTTACTTATTATCAGTTTTAGTATGTCAAGAAATGTCAAGCGGACATTCATAATACGGTATTTCCAGCCAATAGTCGGGCAGAAGCCGGCCAGGGTGTCACGTGACCACTGACTGGCTTGTTTGACGAGTCCATAATACGAAATTGCAAGGCAGTTCTGTTTACGCCGTAAACTGCCAGGAAATAAGAGTTCATAATAGGGCCCCTGGACCAACGGCTGAACCTGCTTCATGAGACACGGAGGGGTCTTGATATGTAATGGATGGTCACACATCCACCAACCGCGTTGAAGACAAGGAAGTTTGGCAATAATTCCTTCTGCACATGTGGCTTCCCTGGTATCTCATTAACGGCATAACTATGTAAATTTCTATTAACGGCTCCCAAATTAAGATGATTATTTTATTTTACCTTTTTCTTTTCTTTTACATACTACCTTGACATAATCTCTTCGTTATTTGACATTATTTATCTAAAATATTATATATTTTTTTATAATAAATTAGATTTGTTACATACAGCTGTAGTGGCAATCATGTCATTTGGTCTAAATAGCTTTTTATTTTTATTATTTGATTTTGCTTTTATATAGATTCTTTTCTTTTAGATTTTGTGAATGTGAGAACGTTGTAGGCTTAACATACTGTAGATCTGTCGACCATTTTCTATCTTGCTAAGTACCTGGTACTTGTTGATAGGCCTACACTGTCCTCTCATATCTATTAACTCTGTAATTTGAAAACATTGTAAATACCATTTACTTTTAAAAGAGTAACCATGGAGTTTCTTGCCGGCTCTTCTCCATAGGAAACGACCAATTGGAACCGTGCGCCTAGCTTCTGACGTTTCATAAGTGCCCTTGTAGGTTTATGTGAAATAAATTATTTTGAATATTGAAAAAAAACCGACCGCGGCAAGAGTACCTTCGCCGCGGTCCACCACCTTCGATCGACCCGCTTCTTTTTATATTTAGTTTTAGCCCATCCGCAACCTTAATACTCAGTCATATTTTGAAAGAATTTTTGATTTTAATCTTAAAAACTTTAGAAAAGAAAGAGTTTAGAGATAGAGCCTAGCGTACCTACAGAAAAGTGAAATTATTATACATTCAATAATAATCATAAAAATATTCCATAAAGCGACTAAAGTGTTTGCAAATATCTGAACAAGTACAATTTTCTATTTGTAGAAATAAAATTCTATATAAGTTGTAGCGCCTTTCATCCATCTGCCAAAGGAAATCATGTCTGATGCAATATATTGAATATCTGTATCTTACATATCTCAACCGAGATTTGATATAAAAATCTTAAATTGGGTAGACAGTACCTATATCAAAGCTTTGACATCGAATCTAGTATTGTTTACTTTGCCACATATAAGACCTTAAAAATGTCAGTATCAAAATATGCAGCAGAAAATCTAGTATTAATATAGCGGTGGAACTTCGCGTGTAGTTTTAATGAGAACTTTTTATAATTATTATGACTCGACTATAAATCAATTCCTCTTTATACATTCTCATTGCTTTGCATTATAACCATTTCAGCCAAAATACGTCCATTGTTGGACATAAGCATTGCCACAAAGGTTGGTCCTGTGCTGCCCGTGACCAACGTATTCCTTCAGCCTTCACGGTCGGCGGCCCACTGCTACTTTAAATGATTTTCATATTTTTTTATAAAAAACTATATCACAATAATTTCAGAATAACAACAGAACAAAGTATTTCCCACCAAGCTATTGTGATAAAAAAAACTAGTTAAAACCCGGATAAACAAAATATCTATTGCTTACCATTTAGTAGCGAACCAATAGTTCAATACTATTACATGACTGCGGTTTTTGCTTCAAATATTTGAACAAGTGTAGCTGCAAACAATAAAACTCTATCCAATTATTATTTTGAATTGTGTAAGCTTTTCTATAGGTTGCTGTTCAGTTTCAGCCGCATAAGTGGCAACATACCTGATATAAATGTATGTCTATGTTGGTGAATGAATTATCTTTTGTCTACTTTCCAAGAATGTAAACAAAAGTGCTGTGGAGACGCGCTACGTTCTCTCAATGCAAGTATACATACGTTTCTCGAACAAGTGGCAACATTATTTATGTAATAGGAATTAATACCAATTAGATTACCCTAACTATGTTATGTTACATTATTTTCTCGACATAAGTAAGTTTTGCAGTTAGGGAGGAAACCATATTGCAGTATATATCCTACATAAACTGCATAAACTTCAAAGGATGATATGTTTTTTTTTTTTAAGTAACTTAGAGTACGTATTGCGATCTTAAACCTTGCATAACTAAATAAAATTCAAAGACCATATACGATAGAATACAGTACCAACAATATTTTTCATGAGCAGCCACCAATTTAGATTCCACTTCTGTTTACAGTCTCGTGCAACACAAAAGTACATAGTATACGAGTACCTATGTTCATATCACATACTCTGTAGTGACGAGTGGCAGCGCAGAAAACAAAGAAGAGGTGTCATGTTAAAACTCAAGTGAAATGTATTATTCAGTTCCTGCTTTACAAAGACAATTCGGCTTTTGTTTGACAGTGACACGAAACTGAGATCATGCGAGACGGGCTCACATATTACTTACTTTATATGCGGCATACGGAACTTGATAAAATATGCTATGTATCTACGTATGGCGTTTCAACCCTTTCTTTGGAGATTCAAGTGTTTTCTACTAAAGTTTTAGGTTTAAAGATTTTCAAAAAAGACACAAAGTCGCTTACATGAGAACACTGCTTCAATTTTTTTCATAAGTATAAATTTTGTCGCAATCGTCACAGTCAAAGTCAAATAATTTATTTCAATTAGGCACATAAAAGGCACTTTTGAACGTCAAAATTTACAAAAAATATAATTGATTCTAGTTGCCCCTACCAAAAGGTAGTTTTCGTATAAAGAAGAATGGGCAAGAAACTCCACCGTTACTCTTTTAAAATGTTTTCACAACATTTTGTATACATTAATTATATGTGAAGACGATGCACCTAGAATAAGAATACTATACCACGATAGGTAAAAATAATGAAAAAATGAGCCAATGACAGATAAATTAATTATGTGTGTGTACATGTTGCTCGCATATCAATTATGATACACTCATCCAATACATTTAGTTTTTAGGAAGAATAGAATTTGCGACTAAATATTCAGCTAATTGAGTCTTGAATGCATTGAATAAGTGATTATACTTGTTGTATACTTGTGCTCTTCAAAAGTTTTTTTTTTGCCAATTTTAGTTCTCATCTTTGGTACAATCAGATAACTATAGGGTCCATAGCCCAACTTAATAGGTCATTACATCTCGTATCTCTGAGCTTAATTTCATAATCCTTGTCCTTAAATACATATTACGAGTATAAAACAAAGTACCCCGCCCGTCTGTCTGTCTGAGTCATTTTCAAACGGTTTTCATCAGTAGACGGAGTGATTCATGCAGAAGGTTTTTGTGTATAATTCATTAAGGTTTTGTGTAATTTGGCTGAAATATGACGATTATTGTAGGAGATGTCGGAAAAAATGATGTAGACTGGGAGCTTTACTGGCGTGCGCTGGGTAAGCCGTAAGAGATATATCAAATTTATGCTGCACAGAATTGTAGATCTTAAAAAGTTCAAAACAAAAAAGTCCGCGATAGCATATAATAATATGTCTATCTTCTAAGGATGACCTACAATAACCCTATTTATCTTTCAGAATTCGATATTTCCTTATCCAATAAAATATGTTATTTAAATTGGGCATTTAATTTAGATTCAAATATGCCTTGACATCATATCATTTTAAAATTAATAATTTAAAAGATATCACAGATTCAAAATTACGCGTAACAAAATAATTATGGTTAACGACAACGCGGGCGCAGCGGTAGGAGTCAATGACTTTTCCTCGGCTATTAGGTGTCTAATCCCGGTAGTACTTGCCCGTGGGATATTTCCCGACATCCACGCGAGGGAAGCCGCGGGCAAAAGCTAGTCATTTTATGAAATAAAAACTGCTGGGACAAAAGATTCCTCTCTGAGAATGCCGTGTAATCGGACCAAGTGCGGATTGGTAGATGTCACATGTCTTCGATTTTTAGGGTTCTGTACATCCAAAGGAAAAAACGGAACTCTTATAGGATCACTTTGTTGTCCGTCTGTCCATCTGGCTGTCTGTCAGTCTGTTAAGAGTCTAGACCCGTTTGCTCAGGAACGCGTGGAGGTATCAAGTTGAAAATAATATCAAATTTCCCTACGGCCACGGTCGGTCTACGGTACCTTGGAGAACTAAAAAATCAAACTTCTAAGTCAACGCAATAATAAAATACGGCTATTTCTGTGAAATATTTTGATACTCGCAAATAAATAAAAACCTACAGCCTACAGTGTACTTCCCGTTGACCTAGAATCATGAAATTTACACAAGTAAAGGAAAAAGTCCGAAAATCGTAAATTTGTAGTTTTATCACAAAAAAATTGCGATTACTAACTTACATTTGCATTTGGAGAATTGACAGTGACCTATATCGATGTATGGGAGAACATGTTTTGCGACTGCAAAGTTAAGTTTGTTTTTGGGATAAATTCATCCCAACTTCGGAACCCTTCTTTGTGCGTGGTCCAACACGCACTTGGCCGGTTTTTTAGGTCTAGGACATGCCAGTTTCCTCACGGTACTTAATGTTGATTGTTGAAATAGAAACTTGCATTTAGCATGCAGACGTCTGCGCAGACTGATACCGACAATTTTGGCAGGAAACACCAAATATCCTTGTAGTTCTTTTTATCCTATAATCATAAAAATCATTATAAAATGTCATATTATATTATGTAAAGCAACAATACATATTGCTCATATCTAATTTGTTTGAAATCGGCTTTGGTGTAATTCACTAAACCCAAAATTTGCTTCGTACCAACAATAACATTAGTTTATTAAGCATCTGTTTCTAGGAATAACATTAGATATTATTAATATGCAAACAGCCTATGGTTAATTCTAAGACTTCATTAGTCTTAGCAGATTGAAACATTATTTTAATATTCATAGCTTGCTTTAGGATCTCACTGCTATTAATGCGTGAAGCCTCACTTGATTTTAAAAAGGACTAATGTATGCTTGTTTATATACAAGGAGTACGCGAAGCGGTCCCCGTCACATTATTGAGTTTTTAGGCGATCTATGCAAAGCAAAACTGTGACAGCCTCGTTGATCATGCATGCGCTGACACGCTGGGTGTCCTGAGTAATGTGTGAGTGAGTGGTAAAAGTAAATAAATAAATAAACAAATAAATACAATCCTTTTCTTACTTTTAAAGATTTAATTGGATTTATTATTTGTAATAATTATTTTAACATTAACAAACTCTTTGTATATACATTTTTCAGTAGCAGCCCACAGTATGGGTGCTGTTGAGGTTGCCCCGGTTTTGCAGCGCGTCTGGGATGTTTGCTGTAGGGCGAACTGATGACTTTTATGCCATTATGAGGAAAAGGCCGCATCTTTAATAAGCAGAATGAGGACTAGCAGCAACAGCACTCTTGAAAACCGTAGCTGAACAGCACGATGCACCACTGTTAAGGCACTCTGTCCGGTTGCTCGTGCGGCAGGGATGTTGTTGATAGTTGATAAGTTTGTTGTTGTACTAACCATTGGATCAATGTTGTCAAATTAAATAAATATATGTATAATATAATATAAAAGTATGGATTTGTGTCCGGTTGAAAACAAAGGAATAGGCTCGCCTCCTATTGCAGCTGACTTAAACATAATTGGTGAAATGTGGGTGTACTACACTTCTGCGTAACCCTTGGGGGCTTAGGTGTGATGTTATGTTATGAGTAACAAAATGGGTCGTTGACCGAAATCATACTGCATTTCCGTTAGTCAAATATTATAAAATATGTATATATTATTTGTAATTCTGTTATTTGGCAATTTTTATAGAACGTCGTAAAAGAACGAGGTAATATTTTACGTTCTATAAAAATTGCTTGTTTAAAACAAGACAGAAAGCTTATACAAATCTTGTTCTGAAAAAAAAAACCATTAATGAATTCTTGTCACTGCGCCAAACATCAAAGCTAGAGTGGAGCGAAGTTTTTACCTCAGTACGTTTTGATTTTGTTAAAGCACTACTTAATTTGGATAATTGGATACTTTTTAATAGTCTGCATTGCGTGATTTGTCGTTCGGTTATATTGCAGTAGATAACTTAATAACTAGCAGCACTGCCTGGCACTACTTAGTACTGATCGATAAATCCCACTAGGTATACGAAAAGATAAATGAAAAACGGTGACTTATTTGAATTTGAAGAAGATTTGCTAATGCAAACGATTCCTAGTATATTAGTAATGATTATAGCTCATGCCTCATTGCTAAGACTGCACAAGCATTCCCCAGCCAGAGGTAGTGAAAGAACAGCGTGTGGTTTTAGTCAGTAAGTCTCGACAGACCACTCCCCCTGCTGCGGGCCAGTGACAGGTCGGCCCGAGTCAACTCAACCTTACCTGATAATTAACTGCCGAACACGGTGATTTGTGCGGTCAGGTAGAAAATCAATATTTTAAAATAAAGCATGTCGATTTAAATTTTGTTGTCCAAAGATTTTGGTTTTTTATTAACATACAAAGCAGGAAAACAACACCTATATTTCAATTATGATACCTATATAAGTAGCCTAAGTTAATTAGTTTTTTAAATTGTCTAGATTAAAAAAGACAAACGTCCCTTTACTAAGAAAATGACACACATCGGATCTGATGACAATACAAAAATTTTCTATCTCATTCTTGCACATTAAATTTACAATAGTTTAAACATAAAAGACAAGAAGGCAAGTTCTGCGAAAAATTTACCGGGCCCTTTCGACGGTACACACCACTTTTTTCGGCGTTCGACGCTGGTATTATTATTCGGGTTGAACTGACTCGGGCAGAGCTGTCACTGGCCCACTCTTTTGCCCCCTGGGCTGAAGACATCAATGAGTATTATTACCATAAGCCAAAAAATAGTACCTTAAAACAAAAAACCGGCCAAGTGCGTGTCGGATCACGCACAATATAGGGTTCCGTATTTGGGATGAATTTATCTCAAATACAAACTTAACATTGTAGTTGAAAAACATGTTCTCCGATACATTCCAACTGCAAATGTAAGTTTATACGCACAATATTGAGATTATTTACCATGTTATTTTAAGGCCATAGACTTCTTATAAGTTTTCCTGTAATCTATGAGTAAAGAACCATACTCTTTTTTTTTTTCAAAATTTTAGGCTCTCTAGTTTCGCGATAAGAGGGGTCAATATTCATCTATTTTCTTGAATTGAATGGTCAATATTCATCGATTTACTTAAATATCTTTAAACATATTTATTTTGAAATTATAAAAAAAACACGCAGCAAGCCCTTTTATTTGATATGTCACACGGTACAGTCTGCAAAACTTTTTTTTAAATTTTTTATTTGCCCCCAAAAGTGACCCCCATATTCAAAATTCATTAATTAACGTTATACGTACGTATTTGGGTTACAGAAATACATATGTGTACCAAATTTTAACTTAATCGATTCATTAAATGGAGAAAATTGGCTGTGACAGACGGACAGACAGACAGACGCACGAGTAATCCTATAAGGGTTTCGTTTTTCCCTTTTGAGGTACGGAACCCTAAAAAATACCTAAACTTGTATATATCACGTGATCATAAACCCTCATTACCAGCCTAATAAACCTTACATACCGTCCTTTACAACAAACATAACTGCTTTAATAACTCCGTAATTTAATGAAGCACTTATCATGAACCGAACTCGAACGAAACGGAAGGACGAATAATGATACCTTCCTACTTTATGTTGGTAAAAATTTCAAACAACTCCGAACTTTGACATTAGCTGGTAAATTATCGTGGCCTCCTTGGTGTCATTTGTGAAGTTTCGTCTGAACTCGGTATCCAGGGAACGGATTCTTTCCGTTCCCAGTTCGCTCTGGGCGGTGGCCAACTAGCTTGCACACTCAATTTGTTCAGAATGTTTATTCTGTATTCGCTGAGCAAATATTGGAACGTAACAACTATTGTTAATGCATGGAATTTACTATCTAGTTTTCTTTCTAAAAAATTACACATTTTGTTCAAAGTAATTCAAATCCCGGCAAGTACCAATGTGACTTTTTTCAATGCATATGCACTTTCTGAGTTCATTTTGAATATTAGTGACATCGTTAAGAAAACATCATGAAGAAACCCGTACTTATAGTTAACAACAAAGGCGAGCAGAGGAGAATTTTACAACCGAATTCGTCAATCATATTTCACTCTCATGTTCATATTTGGAAAACAGCCTATTGCCATCTCAATCAATCTGCCTAGCCTTTTCTCAACTATGTTGGGGTCGGCTTCCACAGACTAAAACGGATGCAGCTGAATACCAGTATGTTACATGGAGTGACTGCCTATCTGACCTCCACAACCCAGTAACTCGGTAACCTCCATCACTCATATATGTAACCGAGCTATAGCTACAGGGGTCTTCCCTGAAGCCTTCAAAAATGCAGTCATTCACCCTATCTTCAAGACCGGGGACCGAGACTGTGTCAATAATTATCGCCCCATAGCAGTGCTCTCTACCCTATCAAAAATATTAGAAAAAATACTCAATTACTCTCTTAAAAAGTTTCTGGACAAATTTCATGTTCTAGCCGATAATCAGTATGGTTTCCGATCAGGCCTCTCCACCGAGGACGCAGTAATGGATTTGAGTAATCTCGTGGTACAAACATTAGACGCTAAAAATAATTGCTTATGTATCTACCTCGATCTATCAAAAGCGTTTGACACAGTCTCTGTTCCTATACTTCTATCCAAGCTTGAGACGTTGGGGGTGCGTGGCATAAGCTACGAAATCTTTAAAGACTACCTCACGAACAGAAAGCAACGTGTTATAATTGGGGATTACATGAGTGATGAGGAGACCGTCTCCTACGGCGTTCCACAAGGAAGCGTCTTAGGTCCCACCCTCTTCCAGCTTTATATCAATGACCTCTGCACAATGTCCCTCCCCTACACTCGCATTTTCACGTATGCAGACGACACCGCCATATTTGTATGGGGTCCAAACTGGCACACTGTTAAAGAGAGAGCAGAATTCGCTCTATCCAAAGTGAAAAATTGGCTGACTCACAACCTACTAACCCTAAACCTATCCAAAACGCAATATGTTCCCTTCTCCATCAACAAAACTAAGACTCCACCGATAGAATTTTCCTTACAAGCACACACTTGCATCTCACAGACCAACTGTAATTGCCAAGAAATCACTCGCGCGGAATGTGTGAAATATTTAGGAGTACACATGGACAGTGGCTTGAGGTGGGATAAACACATAAGTACAGTAAATTCCAGAGTAAGACGACTCATTCATGTATTTAAAACGCTTAGAGACAGTGCTACTATGAAACAACTCAGACTCGTATACTTGGCCCTTTGTCAATCCGTAGTACAATACTGCATCACAGTATGGGGAGGAGCCGCAAAGACGCTTCTACTGAGCTTAGAAAGAGCGCAAAGAGGGGTGTTGAAAGTGATGGCAAGAAAGCCCTACAGATATCCAACATCTCAACTATACTCGGAATGGAAGGTCTTAACAGTTCGCCAACTCTTTGTGCTCAGAGCTATTCTCAGGAAGCATCAAAGCGTACCATTACCCAACCCCAATAGACGCAGCAAAATGCCTGTGTGTCCTAATGTTCAATGCAAGACCTCCTTCGCAAGGAGACAGTACAAGGTCATAAGTTGTAAGCTATACAACACCATAAACAAACATCTCAACATTATTTCTCGTAGCAGACACGAACTTAAAGGTAAAGTCTCTGAATGGCTTCAACTATTAGACTATCAGAAGACGGAAGACCTACTGGCATATATTGCGTAACATACATCACACAAGCTTCTAAACAAACACTCACATACGCACACACAAATACACACACACACACACACACACATACACACACATCTGTTAAACTTAAATAAAATTTAAAATTAGATAATAGAATAATATGGAAAACTATACTAAGAATATATAAATCTACTGCAGCGACATTAAAACCAATGTACTCGTATTTTATTATGTGATACTTCCTCCGGCTGAACACTGTTTCCCATAATACAAGCTCAAGCTTAGCTTGGGAATCAGTAGCAGTACTTTTTGTGAAATACATTAATACGATGCATATGTTAGATTACTCTAAGATAAGACGAGTGTATTAACTGGCGACAATAAAACTTTTTTATTTTTTTTTTTTTTTTTATACGATAACCCTTGGTAAGACTGATTGTCAGACTTTCGGCCTTCTGGCGACCCGTAGTAATTGTCAAGGATCCACGAATGACAGCCGGGACCAACGGCTTAACGTGCTTTCCGAGGCGCGGAGGAGTCTCCGTATGTAAAGATGGTCACCCATCCACGGACTAACCCCGGTTAGCGTATTTTAACCTGATAGGATCGACCCATGCGGCTGTTATTGCTTAGCTGCGAGCCTATTGCCATCTGCCGGGCACATTTTACCGACCTTAGGATAGAGCCTAGATCCCTATGGTCAGCATTCACGGTTGCGACCACCGAGACCTAAGAGGTAAACAATTTTATCAGCCTGTTATTGTTCCACTAACGACAAAGGTTCTTTCTGATTAGACAAGGAACAGGCAAAGCATTTGCTCTGCCTTTGTCAAAGTAATGGGTCAAAATCTATCTCCTTAAATCTTTATTTGCGTAGCCTTTAGACCGGAAAGGCCTAGAATGAGACCTAAACGTCGACTTTGATTTATTGTATGTAATGGCCACTAGAGTTGAAACTTATAGCTGGATCTAATGTAACATTCGTTTGAACTGTAGTTTTAATTTTTTTTTAAGTGAAAACTGCTTTAGCGGCGTTGTGCACTTTTTTTGTGATGGGTAAAAAATGTTAAACTCGCGTCAGGACACGTGACCTGATCGAAAATTCGTAAGACTTATAAAAATAAAAGAACATCACTTCACTTTCATTGTGGATGGAAGTAGATTTTTCTGAGAGATAAACTTTTTAATGTAAAATAATTGTAATAGTTCTGAAGTGTTCAATTGTCATGTTTGTGTACGATATCGCAATAAATGAATATTGTATTTTAGCACATAAATGATAGTACTTTTATATTGATAATTAAAGCAATTCGTGCAAAATTATTCCCTAACCATTCCAAAATATCAAAAATGCACGTTAATATTCAAGTTTTCACTTCTGCCGGCACTCCCGGAGTGCAACCCGTTGTTTTTTTTGTCAGGCTTTTTAATTTGCTGCTGTATGTCTACAATAAAATATATTATTAAAGTAGAGTCAAGACTTACCTAGTATTTGTTATAATTCGTTGATTGCGTGTTTAAATCGACAAAAAAAATATTCCGTCATAAATACAATATAATGATTTCGTAAGGAAAAGCGCACGATAACACGCGAAAGTAACTTTCCTACCATTTTCTTTTAATAATTTTCTGAATCAATTTCAAAAACTTAAATCCTGCAATAACATAAGAATCGAACAGAAAACTTTTATAGCTAGTGCTTACAAAGAAAAACACTTCACAATTACATCCAATGCCAGTATTATCTAGCTTTAAGAGTTACGAAACTCGTCCTGTGGAAATGGAGATACTGAAAAGGGCTCTCGATGCTTCTACATTCGTGAAATACAGAGTTTCTCAAACTGGGTACATTATTTGGGGGTACAAGATTTTCGTGAGTACGGTACCAACTAAATTGCATACCTACGTTCATAAACTCAAGCCTTTTATGGAGATAGCCAAAAACTGCTTGTTTCCTCTGCGTTTGAATAAGCAGTTTAATTAAAAACTTGTTTAGACTGTTTTATTCTAAACAAAGTTATCTATTCCAATCAATCGGCCTCTTAGCCTTTTTCCAGCTATGGTTGTTTATGGTTAGGTTAACCAGATGTAGCTGAATGTGAGTACTTTACATGGAGCGACTGCCTCCACAAACCAACTGCCTCCCAAGGGGTATCTTGTTGCCCAGTAACTACTAGATAACGAGATACCCCTTGGTAAGACTGGTTGTAAGACAAAGTCATCTAAGTATCATAGTAAGTTCCACTAAAATAAAATTATTATAATTGATATTTGATTGAATTTCTATCAGTAGAACTATGGGTTACACATTACTATTAGTTCCTTCTTACCTTTAACCCAGCGAAAGTTTTTTTAAGGAGAACAGAGAGCAACAAACTTTTGAAAAATGCAATAGTTTTTACCAATGAAACAAAGTATTGAGTAACACTGGCTCAGTACATTGACACAGTTCAATCACAGCAATGAGACTAAAGAAATAGTTCCCTTCACGTTCGTATTAGGTAAGTTTTAATTGAGTTTTTGCAACACCCTTCCGTGACTAGTGATGTTGCGTTCTTGCCTGCTTTTATTCGTTTTTATTATATTGTGGCCAGTTACTTTGTTACATGACACATTGTGAGCTTTGCGTATGTAAATGTAATAAGGAAGCAACGTGTCTAACGTACTGAAGTGGATTTTTTGGAATTTTAGGCGGTTTTTATTCGGGGTATCGACTAGTTTGTATTTTTTATGTTCTTAAAAAAATGGAAAATCTTACTCTATTTTGGCCACTTAAAAGGAAAAAAATGCTTTTTAAATGAAGTCCTAGGAATTGAATAAAGATAAAGCAAGAGTTCATTTAAATTCTTGACTCCTTTATTACGTATAATGAGGTGAATTAATCTTAACTTCCAAATTAAGTGCTTTCAAATTTAAAATGCAAAAAATTCAATTAGGAGACCTTAAGCAAAGCGGAAGGAGTCCAATTAAAACTATGTCTTCGTCGAGAATCTGGTAAAAGGTAAAGTGGATAGACAAGGAAGCACTGAAAAGCACTTTACGGCCTTTTAAATTAAGAGATGGTTTTTAAATATTGGGAATTTAAATCGTATTTACGTCACATAAAATAGAAGAAGCTAGTAATCGTTTTACAGTTAATGAGAAACTCTTTGACCAAAATGATGTAAAAAATTATAAATATTAACCAAAAAGATAATTATTATTTGGAACTCGAAATCTCTCTGACTACGCTTTTCCCGAAGGCAATAAATGAAAATCCTTTTTCATTAACAAATCATACAAAGGGATTGGGAAATTAAATTAAATGCCAAAATTGTATGGCGTTTGAACATAATAATCAAATGCCAAAAATATTTCAAAACAAACTGATGAGCGCACCTGAATGGTGCGTTTCGAAGAATACATTTGGTGCGTTCCAAAGTTTGTGCGCTTCAAGGAATACCCCATGATTACATTTATTTCGGAATCTCTACTTTGAAAATTGGTTTAAAAGGGATATTTGGACAATCTTTATACCTACTTATTTTTAGGTTAATCTCCTCCCTTTGGAATAATTGTAATTGATACAATAAATCGTTAAAAGGAAAAATTGGCCAAGTGCGTGTCGGACCACGCACAATGAAGGTCGGAACCCTTCATTGTGCGTGGTCCGACATGCCTCCCCACATACTACAACTAAATGAAACGAAATTTAAATCTTGTATAAAACGCACACTATGCTGCCAAGCATATTATAAGCTGGGGGATTATATCGGTGACAAAAATGCTTGGCTCAACGCTGATCCAGCTCCACAAGGGCGCATAAACTAATTTAATTTTAGCATCCGAAAATATTGTTGGAGTTGCTGAAGATTGCAAAAACTATATTTGAATTCAATAACTTCAATCTCTTAGTATTGTATAATTGCATAGCATATGTGTGAGCACTGTGACCATGTACCTTCTATAAAGCTACCATTTACTGGGTACGTCTTTCATTGACTTGAATGTGCTCTGGTGGCTGAGAGTGTGTCATGCTCGCTCAAATGTCTCGCTGGTGGTGGCGTGTGTGTTGGATCGTCGGGTTCCCTTCAGAATGGTTGAGCTGAACGGTGCTGATCCACGCGTCATGTTCCTGAACGGGCGCCGTCGGTGGGGACTGGTCGTCTCTTGTCTGCCACGGCTTATTTTAATTTTTGAATTGTTTTTATCTTTTTATTACGGACGCTTTTTACGTGCACGTCTTTCTACATTGTTCTCACATGTATGGTTTCGGCATGAATGATGTAACCAATGTTTTGTAACAATATTATGATTTAAAAGAGTGTCCGTGCAGTTTCTTGCCCGTTCTTCTCCATAGGAACCTACGCTTCATATTCCTGACTGACTGACCCCTAGACAATTCAAAAGTGCCTGTAAATGGTTTAATTGAAATAAATGTTTTGAGTTTGTGTTTGCACTTGTCCAGTTTTTCTTCAGTTGGAATGATTTTTTCCCAAGAACAAACTCAACATATTCTCCCATACATTCTAACTACAAATATAAGTTGGTCGATTATTACTCGTTGACTTGTAAAGCCTACTTAGCTGAGATGTTTTAGTTGGTCGATTATTACTCGTTGACTTGTAAAGCCTACTTAGCTGAGATATTTTTCCTGTTTTTCCATAACGATTGTGTCAAAAAACTGGAATCGATAAAACTCGACTAACATTTTGTTGAGTGTGGTTAGTCACTAGTACAATATTGGTCGCTTCGGAACTCACTTCACTTCGCAAGTGACTGGGTGATGCTTACAGAATGCAAAATCAAGGTAATTTTGAACCTTATGCGAAGTGAGAGTGAATAGTGATGTGAGATGCGAGTTGTTGTTTGAATTTTACAGAATCGACGTGCTGTTAACTTCGTTATATTACAACTGCCATGATTCTGTTCACTGTAACATATCTACTACTTATTGAAATAAAAAGGTAAGCAGACAGTTAAAAATATATAATTTGAGGTAAAACACAGAAAAATAATTAAAAAAATAACCTAACCTACCTAGCGCTCTCAGAAAAGAAAATATTTACAAAGGAAGTGTTACGGCTTTCAGGTACGAGACGTCCGTTAGTTCTGAAACATCCAGATTCGTTTCCCAGATAAATCTTGATAAATTCACAGGCAATGTAGAAGACGTCAGGCCTCGTTAGCTCTGAGGCCTGAAGATCCGCTTCCCAGTCTCTCAAACAGTCCAGACAGGACTTAGAAGTGGAAGGTCCTCCTGGCAAGAAACGTAGTGCCGTGAAGACAGAGTATGATTTCAGGGTGAAATGTATGTAGACCAATTTGCAAGACTTTTCTTGAAGAGATGTTTCCTTGAGCGCTTCCAGATCAGCTCTGCCGAATGGGTCCGTAGTCCCTCTGACGTTAATTTTTCAAATTATCTTTTTCTTGTTCTTTCAGAATTTAATTTCAAATTCAGAGATCGAAAAGGGCCAGACATATTCGTACCAAAAAACCTCTTTGATGAATTCTGAGAGCGTTTCAATTATTATTATAAAATGTAAGTTAGGATACAAATATTTTACAGTAAACAATTATAATTGCCTATAAAATACCATATTTCAGCTAAACATATTGATAAAAATAATTTAAATTATATAAATCAAAAGTAACCTTCATGGACTAAGCCAGTAAGAAAACTAGAGAGAAAATTAGAAGAAAAAAAATAATGATAGCTTGACAGCCTGACGTAAATGTCATAACATTGAAAAATATGAAAATTAAAGAAAACTAATCGTTTTAGAACGATTCGCAAAATAATAATGCAAAATCAATAAACGAGTATAATACATAATATTAATGAATGTATAGTGTAAGTATATGATGTAGTGTCTGTAGTATGTAGATACTATATTTCCCCAATGACCCCGAGAAAATTTTTGGTCTAGGAATTCTTCATATTTTTGACAACATGAAATAAGCGCAAAAATAGAGTTAATATTATTATTTGCGATATAAGGTGAGTAACAAGGACGGATGTTACGAATAATGATTTGGAGTTTTTTAGTATCCGATAGTTTTACTGAAAGTCTGGAAAACATTAGATTCATCCTTTCCTTGAGTTCGACTATTAATGGCTTCTAATAATTTATGATCATAGTCAAAACCGCCAAAGTCTGTAATCAAAGCTTCGCAAAGTTCGTCCCATGATAACAAAGAGTCACGTTTAAAACGGTACCAGTGTAAAGCGTTATCGGTAAGTAATTCGAACGCATGATCAAATAATTTGTTTGAAGAAATACTCCTAGAAATACTAAATTCCTGTATTTTCTGGATAAATGAACGAGGACAAGAGTTTCCGTCGTATTTTATTCGTTTTAATTCGTTAAGGGAATTATTGGGAATAGAGTTTAGAGGTTGAGACTGAATGTCGGGGAGTATAGTATGAAACATCGTCTCATTGGGACTATTAGGAGTAGAAGAGGGACGGTTGACTGCTATAGGTTGAGGATTGATGTCGTTGGAAACAGTTGTTAAAGAAATAAATTTTGATTCTAAGGTGAAAAATCTCTCTTTAGTTTGAGTTAAACGATTTACCTCTGAGGGATCTGAATCAGTATCGATCCTCTCTAGTCGATGAAATAGATGATTAATAAAAGTTTTAATTTTTTTGTTGAATCTATGGTTACCCTGTTCTAACGATAGTATTTTTGATTCGATATAATTTAGTGAATTGGTAAGTTCGTCCAAATCAGTTTTAACATCCAATATCGAGTCTAAAATATCTTCAGAGGGAGTTTGAGGTGCGAGTTGAAGAATTTGTTTTTTAAGCTGTATTACTGTATCTTTTGGTTCCTCTAATCTTATTTTGATTTCATATTCTAGCTCAGCTTTGTTTAAAAGCTCAAAGAAAATAATTCTATCCATTATTTAAAATTAATTCAAAGATGATAAAAATGTGTGAAAGGAGGAAAATGAGGTAAATGAGGGTTAATGAAAACTCGAGAGAGTGAGTGTTAAACAGGACTCAATATGATCAGATTAAATCATGCAACTATAAAAAAAAAATGTGTAGGGTAGTGAAGTATTTGAAATAGGTGTTATAAAGATGTTTAGGTTTGTATAAACGATTATAGGATATTCTCCTATAATACGTCGTAGAGTAAGCCAAACCCCAACTTGTAAGTGACCACGAATGGTTTTAAAAACACTCACAAGCGAAGAATGGATACGTTTACCAGTGGGTAAACGTTGTGGTGTGCAAGTGTGTGGGGTGCAGGGTAGTGAGGTATAAGTAAAGAGTTATGTGTGGGTGGTAACGATTATAGGATATTCTCCTATAATACGTCGTAGAGTAATCCAAACCCCAACTTGTAAGTGACCACGAATGGTTTTAAGAACACTCACAGGCGAAGAATGGATACGCTTACCAGTGGGTAAACGTGTGTGCAAGTGTGTGGGGTGCAGAATAAGTTTGTTGAGTATGTGAATGTGTTGAGTAAAGAAGTCTTCAAGAGGAAAGCTGAAGAGGAAAAGTAAGTTAGTATTAGACGTATCTGAAACCAAATACAAGTTATAAAAAAGAGACTAAGTCAAATAAGAGTCCAAAAGGAAATAGTACTAGTGATAGTTTGTTTTAGAATTTTGAAAAAGGGATTGGATAGAGCTAGCTTTGATTTTACATTGGGCGCCAAACTGTAACATATCTACTACTTATTGAAATAAAAAGGTAAGCAGACAGTTAAAAATATATAATTTGAGGTAAAACACAGAAAAATAATTAAAAAAATAACCTAACCTACCTAGCGCTCTCAGAAAAGAAAATATTTACAAAGGAAGTGTTACGGCTTTCAGGTACGAGACGTCCGTTAGTTCTGAAACATCCAGATTCGTTTCCCAGATAAATCTTGATAAATTCACAGGCAATGTAGAAGACGTCAGGCCTCGTTAGCTCTGAGGCCTGAAGATCCGCTTCCCAGTCTCTCAAACAGTCCAGACAGGACTTAGAAGTGGAAGGTCCTCCTGGCAAGAAACGTAGTGCCGTGAAGACAGAGTATGATTTCAGGGTGAAATGTATGTAGACCAATTTGCAAGACTTTTCTTGAAGAGATGTTTCCTTGAGCGCTTCCAGATCAGCTCTGCCGAATGGGTCCGTAGTCCCTCTGACGTTAATTTTTCAAATTATCTTTTTCTTGTTCTTTCAGAATTTAATTTCAAATTCAGAGATCGAAAAGGGCCAGACATATTCGTACCAAAAAACCTCTTTGATGAATTCTGAGAGCGTTTCAATTATTATTATAAAATGTAAGTTAGGATACAAATATTTTACAGTAAACAATTATAATTGCCTATAAAATACCATATTTCAGCTAAACATATTGATAAAAATAATTTAAATTATATAAATCAAAAGTAACCTTCATGGACTAAGCCAGTAAGAAAACTAGAGAGAAAATTAGAAGAAAAAAAATAATGATAGCTTGACAGCCTGACGTAAATGTCATAACATTGAAAAATATGAAAATTAAAGAAAACTAATCGTTTTAGAACGATTCGCAAAATAATAATGCAACATCAATAAACGAGTATAATACATAATATTAATGAATGTATAGTGTAAGTATATGATGTAGTGTCTGTAGTATGTAGATACTATATCACATATCCAAAAACAACCATTTAGCTGGCAGGGGAGTGAAGTGCTAATTTTTGTTAGAGTCAAGTGTCCGGGGGAACACTTGACTCTAAAAAAAAATAGCAATTTAACGCACACCCACAATGTTTTTGAAAAACCTTTCCAATGATACCCCACATAATGGGAAAAACGTTTCATTTCACCACTTCGTTTGTCGGCGTGATTCAAACGTATACCCATGCCAAATTACAGTTTTCTAGTACGAAGAGTCTCTGAGCTAAGCCGCGGACAGACAGACAAACAGATATACAGACAGACAGACATGGCAAAACTATAAGGGTTCCTTATTGACTACGAAACCCTAAAAACGATAACATTATTTCTCTACAACAATTCGGAATACTTTTCCGCACGAGCGTACACAATACAGCTAATTAATAGCAAACTTTTTAAACACTCGACTTATCTCAAACGCTGTACAGTCATGTAGTAAAGTGTGAATAAATCTTCTTTAGTGGCATCGCACCGTTTCTAGGCCATAAACACGGCAGTGGTCAACAAACAATGTGCTCCCTGCTCAAGAAGCGTCATTTATCGTCGGTACAAAAAGTAGCTGCGACCGCGATATCTACGGGGTTGTTTAGCTGGAGCAAAAACGTGTCAAGATGGCGGCGTTGGTAAACGCGGGAATTTAACGTGCGTGAGTTTGTGTGTTAATGGTAAACAGCAGAAGTTGGTTGTTGAAGTGTTTTGTTCTAGAGAAATTTGAAGTTGGTAATTGAAGTGTGTAAATTTGACACTGTTATATCTAATTATGTAAAGTTAGGTCTAATCTGACATTTTCAGTCACATATGACAAAATGTCTGTCAAGTTATGTCATAAATAGATACCAGTGAACGATGAATTTTGCGTGAAATTGCTGCATTTGCCTGGAGAAAATCGATTCCCAAGAAAAACCTCTGTGACCGAGAAATTATATCATATAGGTTTCGTTTTATCTTTTAAGGCCGGAATCCAAAAACGATAGGTACCAAAACATATTCCTTTTTATACATAGTGACATACTTAGATATACATATATTGTATGTAGTGTCCGCACCACCACTGTAGTCCTTTTGACGCGGTGACGTTGCAATGACATAGACACCTGTCATTGCAAGAAAATGTCACCATTTTACCTGTCATTGCCTGTATAAAAAAAAATGTAGTTCCATAATTTTCCGCCGGACTTCAGTGGTGGCGCGGACTCTAGCTATATATGTGTACATTGACAATGTTTCCTTCATTTCTACAACTTCTTCCCTTCCTAAAAACCTCTGCAGAAGAAGGTTGAACAGACGTCCAAGTTATGTGAAACTTTGTCCTGAAAAAAGTACTCAAGCCGAAGATACTAGGTAGGTCATTCATCCGATAAAATGGGACTACGATATACTTTCATAGAATTATTTTGTGTAGAGCCTTGAAAGGTAATCAATAAACAACGTTAAGAGTAATTAGAAACAGCTTAGGTATATCAGAAGATCAACATTGATTTTTAAATTCATTGGACTGACGGAAAAATATTTCAGTCCTGATATTATACATGTTTCATGAAATTCTCTTCTCCATATTTGCTATCAAAATGTTGTATTGTTGTTTTAGTTTTTAAACAATTCTATAGAATGTTTTCAGCACACTTTTAAACAAAGCCTGTGACAGACGGATGGACGGGCACACAAGTCACGAGTTCCGTTTCTGAACAAAAAATGTGTTTAAACTTTCAGTAGTCCATTCAATTTTTTTATTCGTTCAGACTTTTAGTTTAACAGATATAAAAGAGTTTTCAAAAGCGTCGGAAACTGGATCAAATATAAATTTAAAAATGTTTAAAAACTCTTCTTAATTAAAACAATATTTCAATCTCTGACATTTTACGTAAGCTTTAATAGGTCGAGTATATTTTTATGACTTTCAATTGTGTTCTATTGCTGCTGAATGTATTTATGACGTGTTCATAATGATGAAGTAACTTAACATAGTATGACTTTCTTTCATAATTGTACTATAAGGCAGAAAACTTCCTTGGGCAGAGCCGTGTCCTCGTGGAGGCGATCAGTGGCGGGGATCTCTCGCGTCCGGCTCTCGTCCAGGCCATGGTACGGACCGAGAGGGCATGGGAGGCCGTCACCTACCGAAGCAGTAATGCTCGCGAAGGAGGAGGCGGGACGCGTGAGCGAGAGGCAGATTTCGCGCCCTTATGCCCCTAGCCACCGCAGGAGACGCCCTGGGCGTCGGGAATCGCAAGCCGATTCCCGGCCACGGGCTTGCGGACGGTGAGCAATGGGTAGCTCGCCGTCCGATAAGTACCAGGCCCGGGTCGACGACGCGTTGTGTTCCACGCGCGCCTCAAAGAGATGTCAGCACAGTGAAGGGGTCTGATAGGACCGATGCTTGCCGGGGTTACGGGAAAGTCCGAAAGGGATACCGTGGCCCCTGGCAACGTACAGGCAACTGAAGGAATACTGGTGGGTTTCAGTCAGTAATAGTCTGACACGCCCTCCCGCTCCGCCCAGAGCGCAAATCGCAACGGCAAAGCCGCCTAAACGTAATGACAGACTGCACTGACACTAGTTACCAACTTGTTTCTTTAACGCTTCCATAGATGGTGACTTTTCTGCCTGCTGATGCGGTCGAGCGGCGATTGTAGACGGCATACCAGTAGTGCGGTCAGTGGCTGTCACGAACAGAGCGACATCACGTACTATTTTTGTTTGACAAAATTGAAAAGAAATGCCGCTGCGGAGTCGTACTTTTAGTCATTCTTAAATAATCGCCAATGGGCAGCACATATAGAATCTGATCTATTTTTAAATATGTAGGTATGCTTAGGTGGGTAGGTATTATCTAGCAGTAGTATATAGAAGATAGGGACCATACAATCTTGTTTATAATTAGTTAAACAACTAAAAGAACCTTGAATACCTACCTACCTTGGTACCTTCTTTATATTGTTTTGGTTGTATCCTCATAGGGATATCAAAGTAAAAACCGGCCAAGAGCGTGTCGGACCACGTACAATGAAGGGTTCCGTAGTTGGGATGATGTAGTTGAAAAACATGTTCCCCATACATTTCAACTGCAAATCAGTTTCGGAGAGGGGGACTCTGTTTTCTTTAAAAACTAACAACCTTTAAAAATTAAATTCTTAAAACAAGCCCTTTCATTTGATATGTCCCACGGCGTGTAAATCTTTTTTTTTTAAATTTTCCCTCATAACGGAATCCCGTATTCAAAATTCATTTATTTACGTTACAGGTTAGTGTTTGGGTCACAGAAATTAATACGAGTATGTGCACATTTGTGTACTTTAAATTTCAACTCAATTAGTCCAGTAGATTTGGAGCAAATCGGCTGTGACAGACGGACAGACTGACAGACACACGAGTGATCCTATAAGGGTTCCTGTTTTTTATTCGGAGGTAAGGTACCCTAAAAACCTTACGTCCGACTACTGTACTCTACTCTACTGTACTGTACGTTCCTTGTACAAAATGTTTGTGCAATATTCAATATGGCGCTGGTTAACGAACACAAAGCTGTACGCGACGCGTTATTTAAATTCCAATTCGGGAATCATATTGAACATTTTATCATAAAATTCAAAAAATGAAAAACATGGCGTGTCCTGTTAAATATTCGCCCTTACTCATCAATTTCAGAATAGACCAATAAATTAAAAGAGGCACCGTGACTTATAAAAGGTTATTCATTCCTGGATGCTGTAGTACTCATAAAAGTGCGCGGCCGATAAAAATCTGACGTAAAACTTCGTGAAAAGAAGTGGGGATAATTGAAAAACCTGATCTCTCATTAAAATCTCTCGCCTCCGTCCGTTTCAAAATTAAACACGGGCATATCGCAGTCACGTCGTGGCTCTGCCCACTTTTTATGAGTACTGTCCAGGAGTGGCGATGGTAGATAATTCATGATTCCTTTTTTTTGCTCTGATCCACAACAAAGACTACCTCGGAATCGTTTTGAATAATATAACCGTAGCTTCGCAGTTAATATAATAAGATTTAAGTTAAGAAGGCCGCCGTTTTTACAACTTTGTCGAATTTGAATTGCCACAATAGTGATGTTCGTGTAATTGGTTGTAATAGAAAATAATTTCAAGAATAAAATCTTGGCATCGACGTGTGATACAGGCTGATTTTAATCATATATTTTTCTAAATTTTTCCAACTCAATGTAAACATTTAGAAGCAACAAATATTTCTGTATTTTTTACAGAACTAAACGCAAAATTCGCAGTAACATAATGTCGGTCCTTAGGTGACCGACATTACCTCGCCTTATATCGTTATGTTGGTAACATGATACGCCGAGGTCCTAGATTCAATAACGTCTAGACTATGATTCAGTTTTTTTGTAACTGTATTTACGAAATTAGGGTTACTTCGTTGTTTTATCAAGCGTAATTCGATACTCAATTATTTTTAGATGGCTGCCTCAGTTGGGAGTATTTCGTCCGTAAATATGGTTTAATTGAGGTAATCAGAATCATAATTTATTTATTTGCAAGAATGTAGTTTTACATAGTATTATGTTAATATTTTGTAAGTTCTGTACATTGTACCGCATCATGTGGTGTACAGTATTCAAATGTCCTTCTTAACTATACTCCATTTGAAATAAGATTAGACATTTTACTAAACCTTATTTACAGTCCGTTCAACCCATTTTGACTTCTATTGTGTTGGTGGCATGACAAATGGCAGCTGCAGTAAACAGTCGGTATTGTAACCACTTTTTTGCTTTTAATGCCATCCTTATGCCTACGGTATAGAAGTCAGAATCGGTTGAACGCACTGTAAAAAATGTTTGTTTAAATGTCTAATCTTATTTCAAATGGAGTATAAGTACTCGTACAGTTAATTTTAAGATTATTTAATAACAATAACTCCAATGTCAATTTTGATTGTTTTTTTTTTCTTTAAAAAGGATTAGGTAGGTACTTATAATAAAGATATATGCTGTCTCTGAGCTAACTTCTAATATACACTTATTCAATTACGTAATTGCATTTTAGTAATTATTGAGTGATAAAAACTCGAAACTCAAATACAATCGATCTTATAACGAAATTTATTCTCTAGGAAAATTTAAACAGGATAGTAGGCTAGGTATGTAGATATCTATTCTATTTACATACCCTACTGTCCTGTTTTAATTTAATGGTAAGTAGTCATCATTTTCTATCGATGTACAATTAAATGTCATTATGAATTACATGAAATTAATTGCGTTAATTTGCGTGAAATAATTTGTCTGCTCGTCATTATCGGTGCTAAAAGTAATTAACTGTAGCTTTAAGTTAATCAAATATATTATAAATTATATATAATAAATTCGAATACCCTACTCATATGTCTAATGAAAATAAATTAACTTTCATGGAGTTTTGAAAATTGGTGATTTTGTTTCGAATTTTCACTTTGCCACCTCGTGTCTTTACCGCTTTCAAAAATATTCAAAGTACAGTTTTGACTTTGCTACGATTTTATTATATGTATAGATTACTAGCTGTACCCCGCGGTTTTACCCGCATAAGTCTCAATCCCGTGGGAATGTCGGGATAAAATATAGATAATATCCTATATCCTAACCCAGGTCATTCAAATTCAAATTCAAATTCAAATTCTTTATTGCTAACTATGTGTACATAAATAAAGTTCTTAACAGAGGATATCAGTTCTTAGAACATAGTGGCCCTGTTAGGGCATTGCAATTTCATCATGCATATATGCTTATAATTGTAACAGTAACAGTTGAACATGCATTATTTACATTCATTCATTAAAAAGGAAAAAAAAGTTTAAATACTAAATTTTATATAGGACATCGTTTTAATTACATTATATAATTTTATCATTTACATCATATTAATTATAAATTATTAAAGTCATACCTAAATAAAAATACACATGTCATGAGTTACCTGATTTAAAAATTATCATTATTCATTAATTCAATTATGTCACAGTATTGTAATCATTTATTATCATAATCCTTTTAAAAATATTTTACTGAATTATATTCACTTTAGTGATAGGTACTTTATTGAACAAAATTATTTTTCCTCAAGAAATTCTGCTATTGAGTAATAGGCCTTTTTAATTAAGAAAATTTTCAGCATTCTTTTAAAAATAATAATTGAATTTATAATCTTAATGTCCATAGGTAGCTTGTTATAAATCTTTGTGCTCATACAGAAAACACTATTACTGTACGCTCTAGTGTGGGACGTTTTATCTCTTAAGGTATGTTTAAATCTTCTGCTTTTTAACGTATCATAGCTTGTAATGTTTGATTTAACTAAAATTGAGGCCAGGTAGATAAATAGAGCAGGGAGTGTTAAAATCTTGAGATTTACGAAATGTGGTTTACATGAATCCGTTTGGCGTAACCCACATATAGACCTAATACACTTTTTTTGGGCTTTGAACGCAATTTCTTTATCAGTCGAGTTTCCCCAATATAGTAACCCATACGACAGAGTGGATCCCACATACGCATGGTAAGCAGTAAGAAGCGCTGTCTGGTTGGATACTTTTTTAAGCATGTATAGAGCGTAAGAAAATTGATTCAATTTGGTACATACACTATTTACATGTGTTTTCCATGACATATTCGAATCTATATGGATTCCTAGAAATTTTGTATTTGCTACTTCAGCTACTGTTTCATTATTGTATGCAATACTTAAAGGAATAGATGTCGCGTTTTTATTTTTAAAGTTCATGTAATGTGTTTTTGTGAGATTAATTTGTAAATTATTTATTTGAAGCCAATTTATTAATTTAGATAAGGAATCATTTATTTCTTGTTCATGATTTTTGTTTTTATTATTTGTGAAAAGAACCGTACTGTCATCTGCAAATAAAACCATAGGTTGCTGAATAGCATTAGGTAAATCGTTTATGTAAATGAGAAACAGTAGTGGTCCCAGTATTGACCCTTGAGGTACACCATATTTTATAAATCTAGGACTCGATGTATACTTAATCTCTCTCTTTGTAAATGGACATAACTGTGTTATTTCAGTGAACTGTATTCGGTTACATAGATATGATTTGATTATTTGTAGTGCTTTACCCCGAACTCCGTATATTTCCAGTTTTTGCAAAAGAAGTTCATGATCAACATAATCAAACGCTTTTGTCATGTCCATGTATAGAGCTGTAACTTGGTTTTTTTTATCTAGTTCTGTAAGTATTTTTTCTAAAAACTGATGAATTGCTGAATTTACCGATTTCCCTTTTCTGAATCCTACTTGATTATCTATTATTATTTTATTTTTCTCGAAATATTCAGTAAGTTTATTATTTAGTACTTTTTCAAATATTTTGGCGAATATTGGAATGAGAGCAATCGGCCTGTAACATCGTACATCTTCTGGGTTTCCTTTTTTAAATAGTGGTGTAACCACCGTAGTTTTTAAATATGTTGGGAAAATGCCTTCCTCAAGACACTGATTTATAATATGAGTTATGATTGGGGCAATTATGTACACTACACGTTTTATTATTTGCGTTGAAATTCCATCATAGCCCGTACTTTTGGTGTTTTTTAATGCCATGATTAATTTTACAACATCGTTTAGGGTAACTGGGGTTAAGAAACAAGAGTTTGGTTTATTATAAGTTAGAATCTTTGCGTAATTTATTTTATTATTTGTCAGTTTCGAGATGTCATCAATAAAGAAATTGTTAAATGTTTGTGCTATAGTATCAGGGGCCGTTATAACTTGATTATTATATCTTAATCTATCAATTTTTTCAGGGGGATTATTGTTTTTATTTTTATTTATTATTTGCCATATTGCTTTAGGTTTGTTTGTGGCTGTTTGTATATAATAATTATTTTGCGACTTTTGAGTAAGTTTTACAATTCTTTTAAACTTTTTTGCATAATTATTAAAGTTACCCTTATCTGACTTTTTACCTGAGAGTCGATATATTTTAAGAAGCATTCTTTTACGAAGAGAACATATTTTTAATCCTTTACTAAGCCATTTGGTTTTGCGAATAATTGGAACTTTAATTTTGATGTTTGGAAAGCAGAGGTCATAAAAAAGTTTAAATACCTTATGGAATTCTTCAAAAGAAGCATTTGCGTCACTATTCTCATAGCATTCAGTAAAATTTAGGGCTTTTAGACATTCAATAAATTTCTCAACATTTTCGGTGCTAAAGTCTCTTCTGAATTTATACCAATGGGTTATTGAGTAAGTTTTTCTAACTGGACATGAGAGAATTTGTGCTGTATGATCAGACAGAGCTAGTTCAATAACGCTTTGTTGACAGCCTCTAATATTGTGTGCAATGTTATCAATGCACGTTTTACTTTGCAAGCGGGTTGGCTCATTTATTGCAAGTTTTAAGTTAAAGCTCTGTAACAAGTTTTCAAACTCTCTTGAAACAGGAGTGTCTTTCAGTCGATCAATATTATAATCGCCACAAATAACAATTTTCTTAAATTTACTACATAATTTTGCTAGTAAAGCCGCTGAACGGTCGAAAAATAATTGTATACAATCTTTTTTTGTCTTTGGAGGTCTATATATACATACAATAATCAATCCATGCTCTAACAATTCAATAGCCGAACACTCTAAAAGGTTGGGTATGCTTACAAGTTTTGCTTCCTGTATAGTCTTAAATTTATGATTATTTCGTACTAGGATACATGACCCACCATTTCTATTTGTCCTTGTGTAGTTTGCCGCTATAGTATAATTGGGAATATGGAGATGTTTTAAATCGTCTGCTATCATATTATGCTCGGTAACACATAGCACATCAATATGGTTATTTATAATATTATTTAGATTTACAGTAAATTCATCAGCTTTGCGTAATAAACCATTGATATTCTGGTGAAGTATATGGATTCTATTATACACGAAAAAAATTATTATTAGACTTATTATTTACTAAGTTTTCCAATATACCATCAGCGTCTGTTACTTGTTTTTCTGTATCTGAACTTATATCTAGGATAAGGTCTTGTAAGTCACTTAAAATAATATTCAGGCCTTTGTTATTTAAACTTCCATATCTTAAGGTATATGTTTCGTAAGTGAATGGGAGATTTAGGTTGGAATCCAATAGATACGCATATTTATATGTCTCAATATCCATGTATAATAAATTATTAAAGGTATCGATTCTACTGTTGATCATAACATTTTTATTTACCATATACTTAAAAGTCGGCAGACATACTAAAAAGTTCGTATGGGTTAGGGGTTGTAATTTTTCGCGAATGAAAGCAACTAATTCTATATAATTATGCGTCCTTCTGAAATCCTCTTCCCCAACATAAATGACACAGTAGTCTGAGCCTGTGAAATCTTGCACTTTTTTATCAATATTATCAAGCAGTATCTTCAATCCACAGTTTGGCATGCGATAGTGACATATATTAAAATTGCATAAATTAGTTTTTTGACAAATTGTGTATAGTCTATTCGATGTTTCACTACTTATAATACATAAATTATTCTTTACTAATGACGACAATTGGTTACATTTATCAATATTTTGTGACGTATATTGCGACGCTTCAGTTCTAGAATATTCAGCAGTAGCAGACGAGCAATCAGGAACCTCGAATATCTGAGTCTGTGGATGATCTGAATATGGTTGCGATTGTGATAATTTATTGGGTTTCGTATTTATATTCGTGGTGTCTAAGTTGGTATTACTTTGCAAACATTGCGTTAAGGATGTTATTTGTTGATTGAGGTTTTTGATTTCTTGTTCTGCGTCTTTTAGCTGCTTCTGTAAATTTCCAACTTTTTGTTCTAGGCGTAGTATATGTATAGGATCTACTTTTTTCCTGGATGAAATCGGGGTAGATACTGCATTGTGTTGTGTTGGTGTTGGAGGGTGCTTTTTTTGTTTTTTGCTAGGAGATTTCTCTATTAGCGACGATGAATGACACAACGATCTTAGTACATTATTTTCCGCGGTCAGTCTGTCTATATGCCTCTGAAGATTATTATTTTCTAATATCATATTGTCATGGTCTACCCATGTGTGAAATTTCATCTAAATCCGTTCAGCCGTTTTAACGTGAAAGGGTAACAAACAAACAAACAGACAATTTTCGCATTTATAATATTATTAGTTAGGATACGCAGTTATCGACATTCTGATTCGTGGTACTTTTAGATGATGATACCTACCGGGTCCAAGTAGGCTTAGAAAGGATAATATTCGATAAGAATGAAGCTGATGATATGATAATGCTGAGATAATAACGAGTGTGCGCACCATAATTGTATTCATACAGTTTTGAGTCCGATCTGCGTCTACCCTAAACTTTTTCCTATCTTCAAAATACTCAACTTCAGCGACTCAACCATTCAAACAAGATTTCTTGCAATAAATTTGCTATAGTTAAAATGACAGCATTTTTTTCTTTAACAGCACGAGCAGGCTACTCACGCTACGGCTTGAAAATGCATGAAAACTTTAATGTTACCTTAGCGTGTTCGAGTGTAAAAAACTTTAAAAGATCGCTACACCGATAAATAATCGGAGGTGGTATGATTAAGTGTTGTTAGTTTGAAATATGCTGTAATTAATTCGGACATGCTAAACTACTCGTATGGAGTGGCTAGTATGGTCGTTCATGGGTTTGCTTTAATAGAACGGAAATAAAGGAAAAGCGTTCAAAATGGTTGAGCTGGATGGTGCAGATCCGCGCGTCAAGTTCGTCAAAGGGCGCCGTTAGTGCTGAGACTGATCATCTCTTAACTGCCAGGATTTATCTTTAATCTTATATTTTGAATTGTTTTTGAAGTGAAAACTTCTTTAGCGGCGTTGTGCACTTTTTTTGTGATGGGTAAAAGATGTTAAACTCGCGTCAGGACACGTGACCTGATCGAAAATTCGTAAGACGTATAAAAACAAAAGAACATCACTTCACTTTTATTATGGAATGAATTAGATTTTTGAAGTGAAAACTTCTTTAGCGGCGTTGTGCACTTTTTTTGTGATGGGTAAAAGATGTTAAACTCGCGTCAGAACACGTGACCTGATCGAAAATTCGTAAGACGGAAGGAGAGTAGTACCAAAATATCAAAAATGCACAACGTTAATATTCAAGTTTTCACTTCTGCCGGCACTCCCGGGGTGCAACGCGTTGTTTTTTTTAATATTGTTTTCCCATAGGTTGTTATTGTAATATCTTGATTTAAGTGAGTTTTCTTGGATTTACTCGCCCGTTCTTTTCCATAGAGATATATTAATTATATTCATGATAGAGGAGCTCGTGACTAAGTAATAACAGCCTCACCGGTCGATCCATCAGGTTAAGCTACGCTTGCCAGGGTTGGTCCGTGGATAGGTGACCATCTTTACATACCGAGACTCCTCCGAGCCTCGGAAAGCACGTTAAGCCGTTGGTCCCCGCTGTCATTATTGGATCTTTGGCAGTCGTTACGGGTCGTCATTGGTATTCAGCTGCATCTGGATAGACTGGAAGCCGACCCGAACATAGTTGGGAAAAGGCTAGGCAGTTGATTTTTCTTCTTCATAGAGATCTGTGTTTTAGGAAGAGCAACTGGGAATGTGATGGGAAGCTTTAACTTTCTGACTAACTGACCGTCTCTGTGACTATTCAAAAGTGCCTGTAAATGGTTTATCAGATCTATGTGTAATATGGCCGCTTTGTACTAGGTAGCTGATTGATCCTGTGAACTATGTTGACAGTTAAGACTATCTGCCGGATCTTTTTAATTCAATGAGAAACTCGAAACACCCTTTACATTAGTCAAGTGAGTGCTTTTTTGTGGGTCAACGGTATACCGTGAGAAAATTCAGTACCTAGCGATATAGATTTTAGTTTCCTTACGTCGCGTGCCAATTTAAATTGGCAACCTCGTAGGTGTTGTTAAAAATGTAAGCGTGACGGCTTGCGGTCAGTGACGTATGGCTGTGAACTGAACTGAATTGAATTACAGAACGGATTCGAGTCCATTGCTTAACATGGAGCGAGAGGTGACTCTTGAAGGATCAAGGTATATTGGGTCATATTGCGCACTGGGAAATTGACTATAATTTTTAATATTTTAGGGCTCCAAATTGTTACTAATTAAACATTGGCTCTACTCTCAAGATGGTGAAGGAAAACATCGTGAAGGAACCGGCATGTCCTAGAACCAAAAATTCGAAGACATTGTGGCATCTACAAACCCGCACTGGGCCCGCGTGGTGGAAAACAGCCCACAGCCGTTGCTGTGGCAACATTAAGGCTGGCTATGCTCAACATAGGCTGAAATAAAATGTTGCCTTGCTGAGAGTTCTTTGCTTATCTACAGAAATAATTGGTTCAGTGTTGCAAAATGCTTATAATTTTTATGATTGTATAGCGTGTTTTAATAAAATTGTGTTGTTTTACATGACCCCACTTCAGCGTTTAGTTTTTAACGTGACCTACCAACGACATTGTTAGCGTTGCAAGAGGCGTCAAAAATGCAAATTGGTGTCAATTATCTTGAGATATTTCAAATACCATTTTTCATTTACATTTTCAAGGTTAGAATTTTATCATAATTACTATCAAAGTTGATGGATTTACGTCATAATATATTTAATAGATTTTGTATGGAATGGCTGTTTTTTAGTCATATTACAGAGTTGATCCATATAGTCAAAGAGAATATAACCAAAGTGTTTCATTTTCATGAGTAGGTTTTAGTAGTAGAAATACTTAAAGTATGCCCCTTCCATACTTGCTATACTGTATAACTATTTGGGTAGGTATTATATAAATTCAGTAGATTATCTCAGTACTAAATCACAATAAATAAATACAAAACCCATTCTGATTTCTCACAATTCGTAAACAACACATGGCCCACGTTGGTAGACCTAACAATAAATTTTACAAAATAGTCGAACCAATTGTACGAAATAAAGCTAACTTTGATCATAACAATGAAATACTGACCCTGCCCGACTACAAAGTAATTATGTTGAAGTTGTATAAGAGTTATATAAAGGTTATTTAAAGCTCCCGGTTCCTGTATTCACCACTCTTCATGAATCTCGGCCACGCCGAGCTATAAAATTGTTGAATAAATCAAGTTAAATTGTTTTAAGTAAACATTTTTGACGTTGAAATGCTTCGCAATGTTGAAGTGCTTCGAGATATTAAGGTGCTTTGAAAGGCTTGAGTGCTTCAAAGTGCTATACTTGCAAGTATAGCACTATTAATCATTCGCTCGAATTTCACTGCTTATCACGTACTCCCATTGTTGGATTCTTTTATCCGCACTATCAATAAAATAATAGGGATGATGACATTTTTTTTGTCCTTCAGTTTAATTATTAAAAAGTATTGTACACGTATTTTAATTTTTTTTACGATATCAACAGATAACGGCGAGTTAAAATATGCCATGGCATCACGAGTATGTATGACGTGTAGTGACCCCCACTCTCCAACTTTAATGCGTTTTATCTAAGTAATATTTTATTAATACGATAAAACAAAAAATACGTGTCTAATATTTTTTTATTATCTGACTAACGGACTAAATTGAAGGCATCTATTATGCAGCCTCTACTTACTACTAAACAATTTTAAGTGGTCTTATGCATTTTGATTCTCGTGATTACCCATTGATTAAGACCTGGCCTTTAATGCACGAGGTTGTGTGTTCAAATCCGGGCCAGTGCCAATGTGACTTTTTCAATTCATATGTACTTTCTGAGTTTATCTTGGACATTACTGGCATCGGTGAAGGAAAACATCGTGGGGGAATCTGGACGTATAGTTAACATACGTCTGAAATCACCAACCCGGGTTGAACAAGCGTGGTGATCAATGCTCTTGCCTTCTCTGTATGAGAAGAGTCCTTTGCCTTGCATTGGGCAATTTGAATTTTTATTGACGTTGAATGGTTTTTGGCGCAGCCGTGAGGCACACTTTCCTGCTAATTTCTTACATCGCACTTTACATTTTTTATTATTTGTTTATTTTTATATGCTGTACCTATATCCTAATATTATAAATGTGTTAGTGAGTTTGTTTGTTACGCTTTCACGCTAAAACGGCTGAACGGATTTGGATGAAATTTGGCACATGGGTAGACCATGACCCGGAAAAGGACATGGGCTACTTTTAATCCCGGTCCGCAGACGAAGTCGCGGGCAACGTGTGTGTCTGTTAGTCTGTGTTAAATACATTGACGATAAGGTAGCCGAATGTGTAATGCTCAATTCACGCGCGTTTCATACGTTGTTTTTCAACACACTTATGAGGAAAAAACAGACTAAAGAAAAATGTATTTTATTTATTTCTTTCCTTATAAATAAAACTAATTTTAAAGTACGTTGAACAAAGATCATCATCTGATTATGATCAAAGACTCGGAGGTTAATAATAATTATTGTGGACTTACAAAACCTCAAACCAATTGGTTTGCCCTGAATTCGTAACATGAAACGAAGATTTATCCCAATAATTAATGTGATTACGTTTATACATGGTATGTTTCATTCGGTTTGAAGGTTTCGTTGGTTCACTTTGTTCGGAAAAACAAATTATCATTTATAATCAGCCTATTATGTTCCCACTGCACAAGCCTCCTCTCCTCGAGAGGGAGTGGACTGTAATCCACCACGCGGGTCCAGTGCGGGTTGGTTGATGTCACATGTTTTCGAATTTTCGGTTCCAGGACATGCCCGATTGCTCACGATGTTTTCCTTCACCACTTTGAGTTCGACAGCTTGGGTTCGAACCTATTCATTTAATTTTTTTTTTTTTTTAAACTTTGCCCCACACTAGGAATTTCTCCTGTGTCGTGGGTGCGTTTACAAACATTTAAACTCACATACACAAACAGCCAGACCCGGAACAACTAATTGTAGGTCATACAAATATTTGTTCCGTGCGGGAATCGAACCCGCGACACGCAGCGTAGCAGTCAATCGCTTAACCACTGCGCCAACCGTGCCGTCAAATTGATATCTGTTAAAATTTAAACACACGATTATCGATACGCATTGCCGGGGTATTCCACCACAACGGTTTGTGGTTGAATACGCAACCATAACGATGTTTATCTTCACTATTTTGAGAGTGAAACCAATTTTTAATTGAAATCTTTAGAATTATAGCTAATTATCTAGTGTCCAATATAATTTTATGACCTGATGATCCTGCAAGTATGTGGTAGTAGCTTTTAACAGGTTGTTAGGTTCCGGAGAACCTAGTAATTTAAAGGTTTCGAACTTAAAAGAAAAACTTGATAACATAATTCTTTCGGCCTTCTTCTACAGGTTTAAAAAAAAAGTATTTTTCTTGAACACAATATTATCGCCTTATCGAATAAAACTCATATTTTAACGTTAAAAAAGGCAGACATAAAAGAAACAACATAGTTGCAGTAAATTGCCAACATGTAGTACCTTGGAAGGCTCTAACTCAGCGGTTAACGTTGCAAACAAAGTTTCTCTACAGTTTGATTTAAGAACCCGCCTAGTAACTTACCCTTGTTAGTTAACTAATCGTTATTGGATCGATGTGATGCGAATGGTTTAGCCATGATGTAATAAATAAGAACAGACTGAATTAACTACCACTTAATATATGTGTGGTCGCAAGAGTTACTGCTGAGTAGTGCTGAGCATGAGATCCTGGGTTCGATTCCCAGGTCGGGTAAGTGTTATTGGGTTATTCCATTCGAGATTTCTCAGTAGCAGCCCAGAGTCCGGATTTGTGGCCGGATGATGGCAATAGGCTCGTCCCCTATTACATGGGACTTAAAAATAACTGGCGAAATGTGGGTGTACTATAGGTACATCTCTGCTTGACACTTAGAGGATTACATGCGTGATGTTAAATGTTAATATATTGAGATTTGCGATCATTGCCTCTGTCCGCTAATTTCTGTTACTGTAATTTCTATGATGTAGATAATAAAGAGTATTCTATGTATCTAAATTAATATTATAAAGAGAAAATATTTTTTGTATGTTTGTTTGTTTGTTACGCTTTCACTCTGCTGAACAGATTTAGATGAAATTCGGCACATGGGTAGACCATGACCTGGGTGAGGACATAGAATACTGTTTATCCAGATATTCTCACGGGATCGAGACTTATGCGGGTGAAACCACGGAGCGCAGCTAGTCAATTTATATAAATCAACCAACTACGATCAAGAATACATACTTCTGTCCGGCGATGTTGAAAATATTGATGAGAAGCTCTTCAAGAACAGAAGAACTTTAGATACAATATCATCACACAATTACGATCATCACCAGCTGGCTCACCTTGATTATCTTATTCCAAACTCAGCTGTCATGATTCACTTGCGAATACTACAACAACGTTATTTGGTTTACATAACATCACACCCGTATTCCCAAAAGATTAGGCAGAGGTGTACCTATAGTACACCCACATTTCGCCAGATGTAATCGGGGTGAGTAATATTGCCATAAACCGGGTACAAATTCAGACTCCGGGCTGCTTCTGAGAAATTCCAGATGGAAAAACCCAACAATACTTTGCCCGGCCCGGGATCCTTATCCAAAAACCCATGCTCAGCAGTTGCGCTTGCGCCCGATAGACCAACGAGGGAGATATTTGGTTTAGTTTGTGCCAAAACGAGAGAAGTCGCCGTCTATTTTCTCCATACTCCCTGGTCTTATCAAACAAAACGTATCATTGTAATCCGTATCTAGCGTTTCATTGCATCGTTAGAATGAGTATCACGTCTTTCTTTATCGATGTCTGATTTGGTTTTTATTTTTGTTTATTCTTACTTACTTATCGGGGGAAGTAGGGTTACAATATTATGTGGGTAAGTTGTTTTCTGCTGATTTGGTTTCCGTATGATTATAAGAATTGGCGTTTCTTTTTGGAAATCGGTTCTGCTATGTAATTGCGTAACACATTTTCGTAAAAGATTAAGATTAAGACTAATCCGTTTCATTTTGACAGTTCAACAACATTCACTGCGTTATTTTCGTTGTTGAGCTAATTTTTTTTCGAATTAATGAAGCAATGTATTAGCAATCTCTTTCAAAATGATTCAGATTGTGATTGATCGTGTATTACGCAAATAGGGTGCTGGCCCTTGTTTCGTCTAAGAAGTAGTCAGAATGTTAAATTTTATGAGGGCTGTGTACCTCTTTGTTGTTTTTATAATAATCAATGTATTTATAGTGGATTTATGCATAATGACCGCAATGCAATAGTCTCCAAGCAATGGGTGAAGATGGTGCCCCTGAGCCCGACAGAGGTGTCGCAGTAAAAGAGCAGATAAAATAAATTATTATTATTTTGATCGACCTTTCCCCAGCAGTGGGATGGTATAATAATTGAATGATAAAAATTAAAGATAATGCGAGCAATTCCTTTCAAGAAGATATCGTTGTTTATTCTAGTTCAAACCCTGTTGACACACAATTTTACGGCATAATAAAAGTTCTAAAGAAATTCATCATGAATTTAACGACTAGAGGTCTGCCCAATTCGGCTTTTAATAAACTTGAACCGTTTTTTTTAATTTTTCCCAAAGGCTAATTCAGACTTTCTGAAGTGGAAATATTGAGTTGGTATCTGAATAATAAAAGAAGTCTGAGACATTTTTGTACAATAGTGGCCAAAAGTAACAGAACCTTAAAATTAAATCTTCCTCTTAGGAAGATTTAATTTTAAGGTTCTGTTACTTTATTAGTGCTACTTTTTTTAGAATATTAGTAATGGCTGATCTTTGCATTATGCTCGTGAATGGGTGCTGCTTGTGGTGACTGGTCGTCTTGCTGATCATGGTTTTGTTCGATGGTCCTAGCTTATGAGTATATATAGCTATATGTAAGCGGGCACGCCCTCTATGCCAGGAAGCTTTTATTTAGATATTGTTTACTTTAAGTCTTTATTTTTTATTTCTGCCTGAGTATAGTTCTCGATGTTTTTGGTTGGTATGTTGGCGTGTTCTAGCTATCATATGGCTATTAATTTATAAATGAAATTATGTTTTGTAGATAGAATCATTTTTTTCTAACTGAACAGACAGCTGTGCTGCTGGGGAGTTTGTTGCTCCACTTCTTTTTCCCAGCTAAAGCACTAGGAAGTGGTGGGCGTTTTGGGGGACTGTCTTATGTAATTTTGATGTTAGGAAAGTGCTGATTCTCAGCCTAGTTTGAATAAATGAGTTTAGAATTTTGCATTTTTAATTGTTTCTAAGATTATTATTATTATTTAGGGGTAAACGTTGTAAGCAGAGGAAATTAGGTATTAAACATAGCTAACCAATAAAATTACACGACTCGATTTAAAATCCCAAACGTTATCCTAGAAAAAAAATGTCTACAAAACTGACAGAAAGTTTAAAACTTGTCGACTGTTTCATAAACAATTTTTTTTAACAAGATCCCTTTATTACAAGCATTAATCATGCCAACAAGCATATTATTGAAAAATATATGTGCCTTCGTATGGAATTTAAAAAAAAAACATTAAATCTTTATAGGGAGGGTAGTAGGATAGTGGGCGTCACTGTCACCCTAATGCCTATTGCGACCCAACAAAGACATGAAAAATGGTCGTGTGTTGAGACATGAATGGGATAAAGGTACCTCTTATCTGTGGGTAGATTCAACATCACATGTTGGAGAATTCACACTTGACTGTATTTTGAGTCTGATGTATGGGGTATTAGATAGCTGTAAGTTGTGGTGGTAACTATGATAGGAGGGTCCCAAGCTTTACACCCCTAAAGAGAAGTTTAGGTGATAAAAGCTAAAAATGTTTTTGAGTATATCTGCCTAAGACGGGATGTCTGAGATGTATGTACACTCTGAGAGGTATGTAGGTACACTTCGGACCGATTAAGCACAAAATATTTATTTTTATTCCATATTGCCAAAACCACATAGCTGAATTGTATTGCCTCAGAATAAATCGATGTTAAAAGCTAAAACTTCGAGACAAGTTTCCTTATTTTTCTTTTAAAAAGAATGACACTGCTGTACACTGACTTATTCCTATCATTTTGAAGTACGAGAGACAGAAAACTTTTAGATAATTGCAATAGTTCACGATTCTAGTTTTTCCAACTCAACCTGTACCAGCCGGGCACGGAACTTATATATAATATGATTAACCCAATTGAAGTCAGAAGGTAAGTGCATTGAACTTTGATACAACTTGTCCTTATTCGTGGTCGCGTGCCCGAAGCCGTGGCGTGATCGTTTTATTAACAGTCATTACAGAATTTCCCAATAATAAGCCCGCTGAAACATTAGCCGTCGGCTACACGAAAACAGAATTAATAATGGCCCAAGTTTGTGGTTAATTCAGTTCACCATCTGCGCAAAATGTTTGGGAGATTTTTCTTTACATTCTATCCCTCCATGTTATCCGTAAATATGGCGTCATTAAGCCCTCAGCGTCGATGCAAACTGCCTTTATTAAATTAGAAGTTTTTTTTTAACTTGTGCTGCATTAAGCCGGGGATTCATCAATGTGTCTATTATACCGATTTGCCCCGCGTTCGAAGGTATCAAGGGACTGGTCCTTTCATTTATTGAAATGAAATTCGCTAAAAAGCTTCGATGTAGTATGATTAATTTGGAATGTAATTACGAATGTAGCATTTAAGTAATTGGTGTGTTGTGTATTTGTTGAACTTAATTGGGTTATTAATGTGTTCGAATAAAGGCTTGTACCAAAATGTGTTACTATAATTATGTCTATTTCATTAAGTAGGGCGCAAGGCGTACCTTAGTACAAAATGAATATTCCCATTTACAAGATTATAACATAATTATATACGATTGCACATACATACTGTTCTAAATAGAGAAAACAAAATAAATACGCAACATTCTTCCAACAAAATTCCCGTATTTTTGTAAACTGTTAAAATGTTTCACTTAAACATAAATCAATCAAATAAATATGAGTGGCTTGCAAGTCTCCTCAAAGTGTATCTCACGGAATCGCATAAAGAAAATTGGTTCCGAGCAATTTTGGTAATGCAAGAGTTGGCTGGTCGGGTAGATACAGATGGCTCCCGTTTTGATTGAAAGATACAAATGTAGTTCTTTTGGGGAGATACGATAGCTTCTGGGTAATCTGGACTTCACCCAAAATAATTTTGCAGTGGTTATTTGGAGCAGCGAACTTTTATTAAATGTTAAAATAGAAAACTCGTGAATACTAGGCTATGTTTACTTTGAAAAGTCTTACCAAGGGGTATCGTGTTACCCAGTAACTGAGTTGTGGAGGTCTGATAGGCAGTCGCTCCATGTAAAATACTGGTATTTAGCTGCATCCTTAGACTAGACAAAATTAATGTCTTTTGTTGATTTTGGTTTTTCGGTTTGAGCATATAGTATCCTGTTACTATGTTTCGTCTAAATAATATTCCGAAATCCCATATTTCTTGGAACCAGAACTGACCCTTTGAACTTGGTAAACAGAATCAGACACGTGGATAACATTATTATAAGTTCGTGTAGCTGCTGAAATCATAATTATTTCGTACAGCAATACATTTCAAATTGAAATAATGGCGAACAGCCAAATTGAACTAATTAAACATATTTCGCGCTGTTCAAAATTTAAAATACAATTAAAGCTGTCATAAAAATCTGTATGTTTTAATGAAACTACGGGTTTGAATGGATGGGAGTAAAATGTCGTTATAAATAGAGTATAACGATGAAAGAGTCAGCACATCTAGCTGATTAAGTTTTTATCTGCTTTCTTGGCGTTTGAAGGGTCGCACCCTTCAAAGGCCTTCTGTGGGGTACATAGCTGGCATGGGAAGCCGTTACTTCCTTCTGCGAAGCAGTAATGCTCGCGAAGGAGGAGGCGAAGCGCGTGAGGGAAAGGCACACTTCGCGCCCTCACGCTCCAGTGCAGGAGACGCCCTGGGCATCGGGAATCCCAGGTCGATTCCCGACAACCACGGCGCGGGCTTCCGGACTGTGAGCAATGGGTAGCTCGCCGTCCGATAAGGATCGGGGGTCTACTCCCTAAGCACAAAATCCATAGTTTCGGCCGAAGTTACGTGTCCTTCGTTCCTCGTCTTACTTACGGAAATACCGCGAGTGAGACTGATAGGAAGCGCCCGTAACTTTGGCCTAATCTACGGATACTGCTGAGGGAATAGACCCTCAGGCCCGGGTCAACAGCGCGTTGTGTTCCAAGCGCGCCTCAAAGAGATGTCAGCACAACTGAAGGGGTCCGCTAGGGCCGATGCCGGCCAGGGTCGTGGGAAAGTCCGAAAGGGGTACCGTGGCCCCTGGAAACTGAAAAAACACTGGTGGGTTTTAGTCAGTAAGAGTCTGATACGCCCTCCCGCTCCGCCCAGAGCGAGAGAAGTTATTTGATAATGTCCCACTCAAAAAAAAAAAGAAAGGGTTAGATAGCTGGATCCCCTTTGTTGCTGAAACTTCAAGAGCGCATTTCTTAACTTGCAAGTATGAAGTGAACGATGAAAAATTCAATTTCAAATATACCATATTTTTTACGTAAGAGTAGTCCCCATTATGCTCTTCCTTCCCCGAAAAACCACCAAGCTACTTACATTAGAAAAGGATAAAACCCTTCGCCCAAAATTACTTTTTGTGTTAAACACAGATTAGCCCACTTCAAACAGACGATTAAATCTCCCATAAAATATTTCAGGGACGTGAAGCATTTTTTAAATTCGGCTTAATCACATTTTAATCGAATTCCTAAAATTAAATTTCCTCGAGGTAAATACGAAAGAGGGGTTATGACTGTTTGATATCACTAATTTCACGGGTTCCGAATGCCTGCAATAAATTAGAGGAGAGGAAATGAGCTTGGCACCCCGGAAAGAGGAAAAAATGCTAATAAAATTGTACCTTGTCTATTAATCTTAACCCTCGCGACAAGGCAGTTTTGTTCTGATTTCAGATGCCTAGGTAAAAGGGGAATAATATATCCTAAGAGGCGACACGTTCCGCGACTGAATTTAATTAACGGTGAGCATACCTGCGGGAGTTTTATCGCGGTGTTCGTACCAATGCTTATGAATGTCCTACTTGTGTTTGTTTGTTTTAATTACTTTTTTTTGTTATAGGGTTGTGACTAATTATGTTAGATCGCGTTTTTATTATGTCTGTTTTAATTATGTTTGTAATGATGTGTTTATTTAAGTTAGGGTCTTCTAGAGTTATGAGTAGAGATGTCACATTCACAAAGGGTTAATGAAAACATTAAAACATTCACAAAGGGTTAAAATCAGTTAACGACTGTCTTTTATGTGCCATTTGTGATACTGGATAATTAGAGAGTACTATATCGTTTGTAAGTAAGCAAAAAGTAAGTCTAATCTTTGTAGTATAACTATAACTACACTATTGTATTAGGTAAGCCTGTGATGATAGTTGTATGTGTGTTTTTAAATAAATAAATATCTTTTATAGTTCGCTTTGTTGCAAGCAAACATTGTTAATTAGACATCGGTATGTACAGATCTAGATTGAGCATTTCAAGTCTAACTAGACTCCGAAAGTCGGAGTCGGAAGTCCGTTTTTTCCACACATGTACTATTACACAGGGTGGCGATTTAGTCACCTGCATCCGACTAAGGGATGATTATACCCCTCATACTCGTACCTCTAACAAATTCCTATTAAACGGTGCTTAGAGAAATTAATTCGATGCATGTATGAAAACTTTTTTTTTACGAATCATATTTCGGAATGTAATAATAAAAATAAAATATATTTATTATCCCTCACAATGGTTTTGTAGCACTTACAGTTTTGACCAATATGAATTCACATTGCGAGAGCTGGTGGCTGATGTAGGTTTAGGAACATACAGGTAACATGTATTTCTACTAAACAAAACAAAACGTTAAATAAACGAAAAGAAAAAATAAAATAAAAGTAACAACAAAAGCAGTCAAAGGATGCGTGGTGAATGTGTAGGTGAATGGTGGAGACCGTTAAGGTGAGTAGTGGTGAATGTGAAGGTGAATGATAATTATTTTAATACTGTGTGAACATTGAAATTGGAATTATGGAGTCATAAGAGCATATAATATCGAAATTCGTAACAAAGATGTGGATGGGGATATGAGTTTCATTTTGAAAGTTTTTTAGTGTTACGGGTAGACACACCCCCTTTTTTTTTTTTTTTTTTTTTTTGGGTGGGAAATTATCAAATAACTTATCCCGCTCTGGGTGGAGCGGGAGGGCGTGTCAGACTCTTACTGACTAAAACCCACCCGTGTTCCTTCCGTTGCCTGTACATTGCCAGGGGCCACGGTATCCCTTTCGGACTTTCCCGCAACCCCGGCAGGCATTGGTCCTATCGGACCCCTTCACTTGCTGACATCTGTTTGAGGCGCGCGTGGAACACAACGCGCCGTCGACCCGGGCCTGGTCCTTATCTGACGGCGAGCTACCTAATGCTCACCGTCCGCAAGCCCGCGCCTACGGTAGCCGGGAATCGGCCTGCGATTCCCGACGCCCAGGGCGTCTCCTGCGGCGGCTAGGGGCGTGAGGACGCGAACTTTGCCTCTCCCTCACGCGTTCTGCCTCCTCCTTCGCGAGCATTACTGCTTCGCAGAAGGAGGTGACGGCCTCCCATGCCCTCTCGCTCCGTACCATGGCCTGGACTAGGGCCGGACGCGAGAGATCCCCGCCGCCGATCGCCTCCACGAGGACACGGCGATGCTCTGCCCAAGCCGGACAGACCTCCACCGTATGCTCAACCGTGTCCTCCGGGCGATCCTCGCAGTGATGACACCCGGGCGTTTCCTCCCGCCTGATACGGAACAGGAACCTCCCGAAACAACCGTGTCCGGTGAGGACCTGCGTTAGGCGGAAGGTGAGGACGCCGTGGCGCCTCTCTAGCCACTCCTCAAAGAGGGGACTTATCGCCGCAATAGTGGCGTGCCCAGCACTGGGTTGCGACAATCGCACTCTCCATGACGCCATGAGATCCCGCCGGAGCTCTGTCCGCTGTGCCGCGATTTCTCGCGGGAACGGAGTTACGCCCCGGCGTTTCGACTCCTCGCGCCACTCCCAGATGTGCGCGAGGACTTTTGCCTCCAGATCCCATGGCGGTAATCCGGCAAGGAGGCTCGCCGCCTCACCGGAGACCGTGCGGTATCCCCGGACCAGCCGGGTGGCCATGATCCTCTGGGACGCGTTCAACCGGCGGGCTGGCCGCCGCCTCAATGAACGCGCCCAAACCGGTGCCCCGTAAAGGGCCATGGACCGCACGACCCCCGCGTATAGCCTCCGGCAGGAGGCGTTTGGACCCCCTAGATTGGGCAGGAGCCGCTTCAAAGCAGCCCCGACCCGCTCCAGTCTGGGAGCCAAACGTCGGAAATGCTCCACGAAGTTCCACCGGCTGTCGAGGACGAGTCCAAGGTACTTCATCGTCGACTCGATGCCGATGTGAACTCCTCCTACCGTTATTTGGGACCCCAACGGTGGCGCGTTCCGAGGACCATGAAAACACATGGCCTCGGACTTGTGCAGGGCCACCTCGAGTCCCAATTGCCGGATTCTGCCCACGATTGTCGCAACCCCGTGTGTCGCTAGTTCGGCCGCCGCCTGGTGCGACCTCCCCTGCGCCAGGACCAACGTGTCGTCAGCGTAGCAAACTACGCTGACGCCGCTAGGGAGGTCAGCGCGCAGCACCCAGTCGTATCCGATGTCCCACAGATGCGGCCCCAGGACCGATCCCTGTGGGACACCGCACGACATCTCTCGCCGGTTCCATTCTCCCCGGTGACCGGGGTAGATGACGGCCCTGTCCGTCAAATAGGCCTCGACCACACGACAGAGGTAGGTCGGCATCCGGTGATACCGGAGTGCCTCCCTGATGCAACTCCAGGGCAGGGTATTGAAGGCATTGGCGATGTTTAGAGACACCGCCAAGACGACTCCACCCCGGGCCACAGCGTCCCCCGTCGTGAGGGCTCGCACGCGCATGATGGCGTCCACCGTAGAGCGCCCCCTGCGGAAACCAAACTGGCTCTCCGCCAAATCCGGCCCCACCCGCACCAGCCGCCCGACGAGGCGGTCTGCAATGACTCTTTCAAAGAGCTTGCCCACCTCATCGAGCAGCACGATGGGCCGGTAAGCGGACGGAGAGTCCGCAGGGCGCCCCGGCTTCTTAATGAGGACCAGTTTCCCCGTCTTCCAGCGAAGTGGGAACTGGCCCCTCTCCAAGCATGCGCTTAGGAGCCCCCTTAGTCGAGGCCCGAGAGCCTCCAAGGCCAGGACCCAGGCTTTCCCAGGTAAGCCGTCGGGTCCTGGGGCGGTATTTTTGGCATTCAGCCTTCGTACCGCCACTCTCATCTCTACCTCGGTCACCTCAGGAGCATCGTCGTCGTCGTCGGCGGTGTGATCCGCATCGGGCACCGCAGTAGGCGGAGCCATGGGCGGGGAGGCATGTTCCCCTCTCGAAGGGAACAGAGCGCTCACCACGTCCCCCACAAGCTGCGGCCGGAGACTCTGCGTCAGCGGGGGAGCCCATGGGCGGAGTTTCTCCCGCACCATCTTGTATGGGCGTCCCCACGGGTCCCTGTTCAGAGTCTCCAGCGACTCCTCGCGGGCCACTCCCCTGGCCCGCAAGATCTCCGCTTGGAGGGCGGTCTTCGCCGCTCTGTACCCCTCGTACAGCTCCGCCTGAATGGCTTCCGTATCCGGAGGACGAATACGGAGCCTGCGGTGCCTGGTGTACCGGCGTCGCGCAGCAACGCACGCATTGCGCAGTGTCGTCAGCTGTTGCGACCACCAGTACACCTGGCGCGAGGCACGTCCGGGCTGGACCCGGGGCATTGCCACGTCACATATTTCGGACATGGCCTCCCGGAACCACTCCGCCTCGTCGTTGATGTCGGCAGGCCTGTCCGGTGGTGACACCCAGGCCTGCACGATCGAGGCTTCCAGGAGGAGCTCCCGGTCCAGCTGCTTCAGCGCCCACCGCGGACCACTCGGGGCCTGTCGGACCGGCGCGCTCAAGGTCTGGGCGGAGACGTCAAACCGGATATACCGGTGATCGGAATAGGTCTCCACCCCCTCCATGACGCGCCAGTCAATTACACGCGGCGACAGAGCGGGGCTGGCGAACGAAATGTCCACCACTGATTCACCCCGCATCCGCACACACGTGGGGACAGAACCCCGGTTCAGGACGACCAGGCCTGTCTCCAGAGCCCAGTCCTCCACCATCCTGCCCCGTGTGTCCGTATATCGGGAACCCCAAGCCACATTCTTGGCATTGAAGTCCCCGAGGACGAACACGGGAAGGGAACAGAACCCGACGACGACGACTCTCAACTCCGCAAGGGAGTTGTGGAACTCGGCAAGAGTTCGGCTCGGGGAGAAGTATACCCCTACCACAACAATCTCCCCGAACCGTGCTGCAACGCAACCCCGTCCTCTCTTAACAGCCTCGAGGGACGGACACGGAGTACCGGCGGCGGCCGACGAAATTAAGGTCACTGAGCCGCTCAGGTCCTCCACCCAGTCGTCCCTGGGCGGGACAAAGTACGGCTCAGCGACCACGGCGATGTTAATCGACCACTGCGCCATGCTCTGGAGCAACAGATCCTGAGCTGCGGCGCAGTGGTTGATGTTCGCCTGGAGGAGGCGTAATGGGGCCATTATTGGCAGTCCATTTCAGCCCCCTCCCGTGCCCCCTGTGAGGGCCCTGCCGCGGCGGCTGCGGCGGCGACAACGACGGTAGTGGCGGCGGCAACGGCGGCGGTGGTGGTGGTTGCGGCCGTGACGGCGGTGGCGGTGGGCTTGCCTTTGGCTTTGGCGGGTGGAGCGCAGGCCTTGCTCCCAATCCGGTGATTGGCCGGCTTGCCAGCTGCCGCACATACAGCGCAGTGCGGCGTGGCGTCACACGAGCCAGCCTTGTGACCGGCCTGACCACAGCGGTAGCAGTGTCCGCTGCGGTCCACCTCCGAGGTGCATTTAGCTTTGGCCCTCCCCGGCTATTTTCTTGGCCGCCGACACAGGGCAGCTCACCGTAACGGCTCGCATCCCCGTGTAGTCAGGACGGATGGTGCCTGCCCTAACCTGCTCGGCAGAGCACCCCCCAGTCCTAACGACAGCGGCCACCACCTGTCCCTCCGTCACTGAGTCGTCCAAGCCCAGAATACGCATATCAGCGCATTTGGTGGGCCTGGACACTCGGGCCTCGTCCGCATTTAGGGACGCCCTAAGCCTTGCGGCCAGAGCGTCAGCGGCCGGACCGCTTGCCGCACCGGGGACCTCCAGCATCCGGGCCCCAGTCGCCGTGACCCTTACCCGGATGCCATCGGCGGCGCCGATCTCCTTCAGGTCCACCGCTGCCCCCACCTTGGCGAGCACGTCGCGGTAGGACACGCCCTTTTTCTCCGCCTCTGGCTGTAGCGTGATAACTACAGCTGCGGACTTCGGGGCGCGGAGCCTAGCCGCGACGCTTCGCTCCTTGCGCCGCTGCCGCCTCTCCTTCTTTTTGGCCGCCCTTTTCGCCTTCCCCTTCTTCTTCTTTTCCCCGGCTACTTGCCATTCAGCATCAGCCGGAGGAGATTTAGAAGAAGGAGGTGGGGGCGGCCGTTTCGCCGCTAAGGCCGGGGCTCCCGCTGCCCGAGCCGGGGCTCCCGCTGCCCGAGCCGGGGCCCCCGCTGCCTGGGCCCCCGCTGCCTGGGCCGGGGCCCCCGCTGCCTGGGCCGGGGCCCTCGCCGCCTGTGTAGCCGCCCCGCCCTTGGTCTGCCCCGACGAACCCGGTTTGGCCGAGGTAGCTGCGGTGGCGGCATAAGATGTCGCCTTCCGTTGGTCAGAGGCTGGCATGCTAGCCGCTAACGGGGGGCGCAGGACGATGGCCTCTAGAGCGGAAAAACGGGACCGCAGGGAAGCCATCTCCTGCCGCACCAGGGTCAGGACCCGATCTTCGGCAGGCACGGGTCGTCCCTGCCCGTGCTGCTCCTTCCCTTGCGGCGCTACACAAGGGCCGGCTCCTCGGAGGCCAGCCAGGTCCGCTCGGAGCTCCTCGTTCTCCTTTCGGAGAAGCTCCATGGCGGCTGTCAAGCGGGCGACCTCCGCCCGCATCTCGGACATTCCGTCCGACGGAGGACTGAGGTGTAAGGCCTCCGCTGCCGCCAAAATAGAGGCCGTGGCCGCGGGTATGGCCTTGTCTTTAGAGGACTGGATCCTCTTCAAGGCCACACCCTTAATTGCGGCTGCCACTACCTCCGCAAACCTGGCCGCTCGCTCCGAATTGGAGCCACCAGCGGCGTCCAGCTCACCACCTGCAGGCTCTGTAATGGCCACCCCGGTGCTGGTCTCGACAGGGTGGTGCTCGCCCGTGGCAGGCCTCTCCAGCTCAGCTGGGCTGGCCTGGCTCGGCTCGCCAGCCTTCTTGGTCTTCTTGGTGAGCCCTCTGCCCAAACCTTTTCCCCGGGCCGCACCCCGCCGACTGGAGTGGATCTTTGCCCGATGGGCTGAGCCCGAGACCCACTCGTCAGCGGACGACCCCTCTCCCGGTTTGGAGCGCTTCCGGAGGAACTTCCGGTTCCTCTCAGCAGCTCCCACCACTTCGCGCTCCGAGCTCTGACTCGAGCTCCTTGCGCCCGATGCAGCGTCGGACTCCGACCCCGCATCACTCCCCTCCTTCTGGTTTTTGTTTTTGTTATCTTTTTCCATATTGTTCCCACTAGATACACCCCCTTAATGGATTAAGTTAACCAAATCGCCAATTTTTTTTATTTTTTTTTTTTGTGTGGAAAATTATCAAATAACTTCTCCCGCTCTGGGTGGAGCAGAAGGGCGTGTCAGACTCTTACTGACTTAAACCCACCCGTGTTCCTTCAGTTGCCTGTATGTTGCCAGGGGCTACGGTATCCCTTTCGGACTTAAATCGCCACCTTTTAAATTGTTATTTGACGTGTCTAAAAATATTTGTCACTAAAAAATCTTTATAACCAACGTTACAAGACGCCTAAAGGCTCGTACAGACCAGCGCGACGCGACGGCGTGACGCGACTCGAACAATACAATTTCTAAAAAAACTTCACGGTATAACAATAACCGGTGTCGCGTCGCGCTGTCGCGTCGCGCTAGTCTGCACGAAGCTTTAAGAAACAACGCCACAAACCTGAACAAAAAGTAGAAAATACTTCAAAGATATATTTAGCTCGGCACACAAAACCGGGCTGAACTAAATACGGATATAAAGAGCAACACTGCCATAAGACTTAATCTCATTTGCAAAGCTAAACTAACTTTTTTCAAGTACCGAGCTTAGCTATATCCCGGCCGGTTCGCTTCCAACCATGACTGTGAATTTTCAGTTTAATTAAAAGGAAACAAGAGAATGGTGGGTCTTTTCGTCACTTTTCAATGGGTTAGTTTTTGTACGGGACCATTTTATAAATGAGGAACATGCTGAAGGAGTGAATCCGGTTATTTTTGTGAGAATTAATTGACATAGGTATTCGTAGTATTATTAAACTGCAAATACATCGATTTCCTTTGATTTTGTTTTCGACTCGACTACCTCATTGGTCTAGTGATCGCAACTGCTACTGTTGAGCATGGGGTTCTGGGTTGAATTCCCGGGTCGGGCAAGTGTTACTGGATTTTTCCAAGTAGCAGCCCAGAGTCTGGATTTGTGCTCGGTTGATGGTAACAGGCTCGCCCCCTATTACATGGGACTAAACATTACTGGCGAAATGTGAGTGAACTAGAGGTATACCTCTGCCTACCCTTCGGAGAGGACAGGCATGATGTTATGTTTTGTAATACTACTACCTATTTCTAAGGGAGAAATGAAACTCATCATCATTGAAAAAGAGATGCTAAGAGAGACTTGCTAAGAGAGTCAGGAAAGCCCACCTCTTTTAGTTGTCCCTTACGCCTTCGCAAAACACGACACAAGGCCTACTTTACTTTCAAAATAAATGTGACGGATATAGTTTCAGCCCATAGACATAGAGAATGGACTGAGCGTTCCGTATTCAGTTGTGCAGTGAATACACACCGAAAAGTACGAGAGAGACAAAGCGAATGTGCGGCCAGTTGTTGTCTTTTTCTAGAATTCTGATTTTAAATAGACTATTTAATTTGAAAATTTGACATAATTTTATTTTCTTTTACAGGTTTCAGAAAAGAGACAGGTATTGGCCGCAAAGACGTTTTGTTTCTTTCAAGAGAGTAGTTACTTTTGTGACGCTAACACTCAGTCCTATTTCTATGTTTCAACCTTACTGAAGTTTCAATTTACTGGATTTTTTTATCAAAACAGGTAAAGCAATTACGAGGTTGACTATATCTATACGTAGTTACCTATCTAGAGACAACCCTGTACTGTCGCATCCAGATATTTAAATAGCTATTCCTCCGTCATTCGCCGGCGGATTTATGGTTGACTTCGTTTCCGCTTTTTCGAAATCCATTACTGGGTACCCGGGAATTATTCGCAGGTATAAGTGAAAAAGTACGTCCCCTCCCGGCTCGACGTTGCACTGTACATTTCCTGTTCGACAATAAAACACAGTATCGGTATTGGAGGAAAACTCTTTGATTTTGCGAGAAATATTTTTGTAAATAAAAGTTGCGAACAGTTCTTGGAAAATGTTTTTAAACTAATAAGTATTACGTTTTATGAATAAAAATGAAAATGTGTATTCAAAACGCACAGTACTTTTCTTTACAAATAAATAAAATTAAAATGTCTGTTTGTAATATCAAATACAGCTTTTTACTAAATGCATATACGGTTCTTATAACCAAAAAAAAAATCGGCTAAGTGCGCGTTGGATCACGCACAATGAAGAGTTCCGTAGTTGGGATGAATAAAATTTATCCCAAGAACAAACTTAACATTGTAGTTGAAAAACGTGTCCTCCCATACATTCCAACTGCAAATATAAGTTTGTACGCACAATATTGAGAGATTTACCATGTTATTTTAAGAATATAGACTTCTTGTAGGTTTTCATGTAATCTATGAGTGAAGAACCTTGCAAGGTATTTTTTTTTTTAATTTTAGGCTCAGTAGTTTCGGAGATAAGGGGGGAATGGTCAATTTTCAGCTATTTTTCTTAAATATATTTATATATATTTACTTTAAAATTTAAATAAAATATTTAAGTTCTAGTTTCATTTGATATGTCACACGGTACAGTTTGGAATGTACTTTTAATTTTTACTTATTGGCGCCCAAAAGTGACCCCATATTCAAAATTTATTTATTTACGTTACACGTCCGTGTTTGGGTCACAGAAATACGTATGTGTACCAAATTTAGACTTAATTGGTCGGAACAAATTGGCTGTGACAGACGAACTGAGTTATAGACAGACAGACACACGAGTGATCCTATAAGAGTTCCGTTTTTCCTTTTGAGGTACGGAACTCTAAAAATAACATTAAAGATTTTTTAATGTTTGTCTGTATGTCTGTTTGTTCCGACTGATCTCCGAAACGGTTGGACCGAGTTTGACGGGATTTACTCTTGCTTACCCGCAGATAGCTGATGTTATAAGGAATAATTTAGGCTTCTTTTATTTTAGAAAAAGAATTAGGGTCACTTCGGGCAGCAGCTACAAAAAAAAAAACTGTACTGAATTTAAAACTAAAAAATACTGGAACACGGTTCGAAATTCAAAAAATGGCTCAATGGTTAAAACCTGATCCAAATATAAGCATTTTTTGTATGACCGTATGTGTTGTCCGTCATTGTCAACTACGGAATCAACAAGATTCTACAATCAGTATGCGTTCAATGTTGATGAAACTCCAATCAACTGTAACGCGATGGTGATGAGTATACTACCTGCACGATCATGCTCTCTTGGTCAGTACAGTAGATTAGTTCAGGTTACTCCAGTCAATTCCAGGTACACATCTGTTTTTGCATCGTGAATAATACTTACATCTTAAGATTGCATCTTGCAATATTTACAAAACGTGATTAAATTGTACCTAGAGCGGTTATTAAGTACGTGTACAGTACAGCGAGTGACGGGTATAAGATGCATTTGAAGGATTAATTTCTTGGAATATTCTATTCGAATTGGATTTATTTTTAACTAAAAACGTATGTTGCTGAGAAGAAGTGACGCATCAAAATAGACACAGAAAAAATAGTCTACCTACATATTTTTCTTTTTTTTTTTAAACGTTGCCCCACACTAGGAATTTCTCCTGTATCGTGGGTGCGTTTACAAACATTTAAATTCACATACACAAACAGCCAGACTCGGAACAACTACTTGCAGGTCATACAAATATTTGTTCCCTGCGGGAAGCGAACCCGCGACACGCAGTGCAGCAGTCAATCGCTTAACCACTGCGCCAACCGTGCCGTTTATTTACAATTAACATGCAGAATAAACTGTAGGTTGATGCAAGATGAAATATAGTGTATCGGATGACAAAAGAAACCTACAGATTAGTCAGTCATCCTCCCCATTCACGTTGATTTAATGGATGGATTATTTCCTATCAGATGTATTATTTCAGAAACTATTACGTACGCCAACAAACGTAACGTAAACAAGAAACGTAAATCAATTCTCAGTGAATTTCTTTTTAATACAGATACAAAAACATTGTATTGTACACCAATTTCAATAAAAAATCGATCAACTGAACAAAAATAACGCACTTCAATTATTTCGGACCGCAAACAATATACTCGAACAACAATGTATTTTTACGCCAAGTAAGGTACAAATCAGTACCTACATTCGAAGGGCGAAAATTCAGCGGTAAATCCGTTTCCCGGCTTTGGTTGTCGGGACGTCCCACTGTCAATTAGCTAACAGGTAGTGGTACGAAGCCAGGTGTCAAGTGATGATAATTAACTAGGAGATACTCGTGCGCTCGACTGTACCGTATGTGCGGTGTCGACACAATGTGACCGTTACATGTACACTCGCGAACAGATATAGGTGAAAAGGTGAATTATTGTTTTTGGTTTGAATGACGAGGCTGGCTGTGTATATTTTATTTTTAGGATAAAACAATATTTTGTGGGCTTCATCCGTTAGAGGTGAGCAAATAGTTATGTTTACTAAGTCCTTACAGCGAAAAGTGGTCTAAAACTTAGTATCATGATTATTATTAATCAGTTAAGAAATAGTTGTATATGCCGTGGACATAATTGTATATACCCATAATATATATAGGGAATTTAAATAATATTAGGTATTCATTTAAAAAAAAATAACAGCAGATTTATTAACAACGGATCAAGGCTTCCGTAGACAGACTCTCGTGGAACAATTTCTATCAAAATTTCACGGAATTGTTCTACCGATGTCGAGTCGCACCGTCGTCGTGTCGTGTCTGTTTGCGGGAGCCTTAAAACGTTGTGGGCATATTTTCGTACTATAATCACACAAGCATTACTCTATCTGTGTGTGTAAGAAATACTACCTAGGGAATTCATTTCGGGATTCCGCAAGCGGAAACAATAACTGACGTCTGTGTAGGGATTCCTCAATTTGGTAAGGTATTTCTTGGAGAATTTCTTGTTCCTACAGAACGAAACATCATATTTTATCCCGTCTCACTTCATTTCCAAAGTTATTTGTTATGTAATGCATATTTATGAATACAAGGTGGGGCAAAAGTAATATCTTATTGTGACCTGGCTGCCATTGCGAAAATGAATAAAAATTGGATTCTGTTTTCATGGAAAGATTATTTAAAGGTGCAAAATTGATGACATTAAAGTAAAAAAAAATATATCAGTTAAATGACCACCTCCTAAGTTGATGCACATTTGTGCTCGTTTTACGGCATTTTGAATTAAACTGGCTCCAATTTTGTGATTTCTTGTTCAATGTTGGCTTTCAAGACTTGCAAGGTTTGTGGTTTATGTTGGTAAACGCGAGATTTCCATAAGCCCAAAAGGAAGATGTCTGGCGCCGTCAGATCTGACAATCTGGCCAGCTAGTTCAAATCGCCAAAACGAGAGATATACGGCCCAGAAATTGATGTCCCAAAATCTCCGTCATTTCCTGAGCTGTATGTATCGCTCCATTGTATGCCAACTAATTATATATCTGTCTACGACATATTTGTCAAATCATATTGACATTATGCCGCCAACAGCAAAAGTTATGGCATTTTCACATTATGACATTACTTTTGCCCCACTTTGTATTATGGACCATTGCAAAAATAGAATTTTCGTAAGAAAACACATTTTCACTTGTACGTAACAAACAGCTGAAGGAAATGAACAACCCCTAAAGTTTCGTAACATCAAGAACTTAATTAACCGAAAGAAACTTTTGGGTTAAAAATGTGTAATTTTTACTAAACTTTCTTGCCATATTTAATTTTCATACTGATGGAAACGGGAAATTTTATTATGACAGTTTCTTCCTTGTACATAATTACTTTGGCATAAAAAGAAAAAAATAAACGCTAAGTGTGTCGCTGCAGGCCATTCATCGAGACAATTTTCCTGAAAGCGACAAGAATGGATAGTAATAAAGTCACGTAAATCTTCGAATTATTTACCCATTGGGTGCTTTTATAATTTCTAACGTGATATTATTATGGACGTACACGGCATCGATCACGATATCACAGAGAAGTAAAATGTATGGAAGTATATGAAGGCGCTTTTTTTTCCGTCGATGATAACGTTAAAACGTGCATGTATTTCCATACATTTTATGGACGTGGACGTACACGATAATATCGTATATAAAAGCGCACATTGATTCTTTTTCCGTTACAGTTTAGGCCGGACGATATACAGAGTGGAACCCATCGACGCACAACCTGTTATCAGGATTCAGTTCATGATTCTGGACCCTGCGTGGAAATGAATCGACGATTATTTTTTAAAAATGGGTCAAAATGTATGGAGCTATTTTTGTTCAGAATCATGAACTGAATTCAAGGTAACAGGTTGCGCGTCGATGTATGTCACCCTGTATTTTTACTCTCTGTATATAAGGAATAACGCTCAAAGTAGATATTAAATTGTAGATTGCACTCCATTCTCCCTCTAATTTCCAATAGCCAGCACATTATAAATATTTGACGAAGGAGAGTTTGTGGCTCTTTCGTTATTATCAGCCACATTTTAACTACTGTGGTAGTGTTGGTTCTTGCGCAATAGAAAAACCGTTTGCAGTTAAGATCAAATTATAATTCACGATCAATTTAATCACACTAGCAATACACGCACTGTAGGTACACCACACAACTATTCGGAACGCACGGCAGTTTCTAAACATCTTCACTGCTTGACCGCCACCCATGAACTCTGCTTAGGTCCAGCTGGTCCGAGCGCTGGTCGAGACTCTTTCGAGCGCCGCTAGGTGGCGATGGCGTCCCGATTAGTCAACTGAGTAACGTATTTCTGACATATTGATAACAGTCCTATAAATGACAATACAGCGATTCTGGAGGGAAGAGTTTACATTTCTCATTTATCTATCGTTACAAAGTATAACCCTTGATTAGATTTAAAGAATGGCTACAAAGCAAGGGAAGTAGGGTTCGACGAGACTTCATTATACATTTTTCTCTCTGCTTCTTCCCACCCCATTCTCCCCCGTAATCATTGCGTTCCTATGGCATGTCTGCGGAATTAAAGATAAAAGTCGAGGTAATAAAAGGGGAAATAAGCGAGAGATTGCTATAATATTAAAATATCTCAAAAAAACTTTTGGAACTCTGAACATTTGGCCGAAATATTAGAGATAATGTGCTGAGAATGAATTTACATATAAATTAAAATAAGATTAGCAGCATTATGGAATTCTTGGGAGCGTTCTGTAGGTGCCTGTAGGTGCCTTAAAAATATTTTGTCTACAAAATATAGGCGCAAATAAACAGCCAACCTGGCTTGGAATTCTTTTTGCTGAGAATTTACTTAAATTGTTTTCTACTTCATTCTACATTTCTCGCATTTGCGAAATATTTCACAGCTTAATGATATTGTTTTCTCGAATTATTCTTGTTTTTTTTGTAGTTTTTATTCGTGTATGTGTCTTTAATTAATAACATATAATATGTATATGTAATAAATATTAATATTTACCACAAAGATACTTCACAATTTGCTGAAAGGTTTAATAAAATTGGCCTTTTCAGAGTAACAACTATAACTGCATTTACGTAATTTTAAAATATAAAATGTGAAAGATATTGTACGACGACGGTTGTATAATATGGTAATGGAATAAAATGGCAACAGAATATAAACATTTTTATTTTATATAAATGTATATGTATAGATATATATTTTTATATTACATAACTTCCAATATACAGGGTGTCCAGTAAATAGTCCGACATAATACAGGGGGTGATAGCTTGGGTCAATACCTTCCACAAAACCCAATATATTTTCAGCAATATGTTACGGATTTAGAGTTATACAAAATTTTCCAAAATATCGAAAAATCTCTACTTTGAAACAGATTTTTAAGCATTTCGTATTGAAAAATTCATTTTCTAGTATTTTTTTTACATGAAATTATTTGTGAATATTTACTCTACAAATTTATAAGTCTTTTTTCTATCAAAAACAAGATTTTTTTCAAGAAATATCACTTAAAAAATAAACAACCGTTTTCTTATCGCTTAACTTTAACATAGAGCGGTAAAAAAAAAAAATTGTGGCAGTTTTATTAGCTTAAGCTATCAATCACCCCCTGCAATATGTCGTACTATTTACTGGACACCCTGTATAAAAAAAATCAAACAGAAAGTCAATTTCTTTCACACTAGATTTTTCCCGTGGCTTCGCCCGCATGGAGGTCTGGAATTATTCCACAGGAACTTACTGCAGGGATAAAAAGTATTCTATGTCTGTCCGTGCGACCACCCAAACCCGTTTAGACGTTTAGGCGTGAAAAGGTAACAGGCAGAAAGACAGTCAAACAAACAGACAGACTTACTTTTGCATTAAGGTATAATATTGGTATGGATAAAATCAGAAAAGTTTCATTTTGTGATACACCTTTTATAATCTATCACCTACTCACAAGATGGAAGCGTCGGCGATAAAATGAAACTTCACAAACAGGGCTGCAAGCTGCCAAGACTTTGGAAGAGTAGGCAAATAAAACTTGGCAATATTATATAGGACGTAATCCTAACTAATATTATAAATGCGAAAGTGAGTTTGTTTGTTTGCTTATTTGTTTGTCACGCTTTCACGCTAAAACTGCTGAATGGTTTTGATGAAATTTGGCACATGGGTAGACCATAGGGATAAACCCTTTATCCCATTATTCCTACGGGATCGAGACTTATGCGGGTGACACCGCGGAAACCACATGCACTTACGACTGTTATGTTATACCTTATAAAAAATGTACTTATATACTTACAATTACTCCAAAAGAACAGGGCTTAGACATACTTAGACACTAGAAGATAATATTTTAATTAAAAATAAGTTTAAGAAGGTGGATTTAATATTTTGCTTTGCCACCGTGCCTGCACGAATTAGTCTTGGCAGTTGTTCGCTAATAGCAATGAGTTTTTAATTCCTGTAAGCCATTTTCGTTCGAAGCTGAAACATTCCCGGACTGGCGTTGTAATTAACCCATTTATTCGTAACGAGGTTGTTCCACGAAAAAATTAATCGTCGAAACGATTATTTTCAACTTACAATAATCGACTCCGGTACTTACTTTGTTCGTTGTAATGTTTTAACTTTTGTTCTTTCAGGGTAGGTTTCTTGCCGGGGTTGCGGGAAAGGCCGGGGTTGCGGGAAAGGCCGGGGTTGCGGAAAAGGCCAGGGTTGCGGGAAAGTCGGAAAGGGATACCGTGGCGCCTGGCAACGTATAGGCAACTGAAGGAACACGGGTGGGTTTTAGTCAGTAAGAGTCTGACACGCCCTCCCGCTCCGCTCAGAGCGGGAGAAGCCACTTGCTAATTTGCCACCCAAAAAAAAAAAAATGGGTAGGTTTCTTGTGTTAGATATTTAGGTGTTAGGCTGTTTGTAATTACAGCTGAAATTTATAATAAAGCGATTAATATTAATAATGCGATTAAAAAAAAAACGACTTGTGACTATTTCGTTAGTCTAGTGGCTGCAAGCGCTACTGATTTGCATGAGGTCCTAGGTTAAATTCCCAGGTTGTGCATAGTATTGTTAGTTTTTTTCATTTGAAATTCGCTTTAAAGCAATTAAACAAATTAATTAATTTCTCAGTAACAGCCAGGAGTCTGGATTTGTGCCCGGTTTATGCCCCCCCCCCTCCCCCTATTAAATAAGATTTAAACATAACTGTAAATGTGAGTGTATCTACCTACAGGTACATCTCTGCCTAACCCTTCGGGGACTATGGCGTGATATAATGTTTTGTTAAGTGTAAAAAAAAATCGGTAACATCAAGGCGCAAATCACGATTATAGAAATGTCAAAGTAGAATTTTATCGAATAACTTTTGTTAAAGTAACGAAACCTAGTAACAACCAAACCGAATGGAGTCATGAATGGGGTCTCCAAAGGCACAGTATAGAAATCAAGCTAAAACTTGTGTCGAGTGCGGTTGCAAGCAATCAACTTTGTAGCAAGTTACGTCCATGCCACTACTGGCTGGATAACTTGAGGCAAAGCAACGCAACTTTACCAACTCGTACCTGTTTAAGTTAAAAACATTTTCGTTACAAAAGAACTGTATGTTTAACACTTTTATCACTTGAATCGATGTTACATTTGAATGGAAGGATTTGTAAGTTTATTGTTGGAGATTTCTCGTGTGCTACCTACAAATGTTGTTGTTGTATACGTTGTGGGCTAGTTTTATTGATATTTCAGTAGTTTTGAGTATAATTTAAGTGGTATAGGATCAGTTAGTAGTATAACTAAGCATAGGTAGTTACTGCTGTGTTATGTGACTTGACTAAAGAATGATTCACTAGCTATTGATTAGATATATGGCGGCATCTACATCGCCACTTGCTAACTACATATCAAAGACCTGAGGTCACCCAAATCCTGCATCGCGCAATTAGAGTTTACCGCACGATCGACATATATACAAGCTCCCGACTTCAACCATTGGGCAGTTGCCCGCCAGACAAAACATTTACTCTTCGGAGGATTCTATTTTCTTTAGAGGATGAGAGAACTTTACACTCTGTTACTCATACTCCTAAATTGGTGACCCCGACGTTATCTGAACACGCAACCTTCTGATATAACCATAATCAGCCTATAATGTTCTTTCTGCTGGAAAACAGGCCGTAATCCAACACGCGGGCCCAGTGCGGTCTGATACAATATACTTAGGCCGTTTTGGTTCTAGGAACTACATCTTTAAGTTAAGGGGTCAGCCATAGACGTCTATCGACTCCTAAGTTATTGAAAATTTTGATATCGATTAGGTACAAAATGTTATCTCAATTCGGGAATTTCAATCTTACGTTATTTTGTCTTGTATTATCATTTCTTCTTTGTATGAGCACAACTTCAGCTCGTTCTAAAGATAAAGATAAAGATAAAGATAATTTTATTTGTCTAAACATGCGTATACATGCAAATTAAGCATGCAGGATGTCACAATATTTCGTACGTACATGTTTCACCCGTAAGGCGTACAAATTTATAAAATTTACAATAAATAAAATATTAACTAAATTACAAAATAAAACTAAATTATTAAAGGCACTTTAATCTAAGTACCTATATTGTAGCGTCATTCAAAAAGTCGTCTATACTATAATAACATTTGTCTGTTAATAAATTTCGCATCTTTTTTTTAAACAAATTTACTGGCAATGCTTTATATGACTGTGGTATTTTATTAAAAATTTTTGGAGCCATACAGAAAACACTTTTTCCCATTAATGCCGTCTTTGATGTATGCGAACACAGTTGATGTTTGTCTCGTCTGTTACGGGGGAAGGTGTCAGCTAGTCTTGGAAATAGAAATTGATTTACCCTCACAAATGCCGCAATTTCAAAAACATACAGAGATGGTAAAGTTAATAATTTGTGTTTTTTAAATAATGGCATACAGCTTTCGGTCGACTTCAAATTAAATATAGCACGAATGCATCTCTTTTGGGCCTTAAACGCTATTTCTTTGTTTGTGGAATTCCCCCAAAATATAATGCCGTAGCGCAATAATGATGCTACTAGGCTATGATAAGCTATTATTAAAGCGTCTGTGTTTAGCTCTGGGGTCAGTTTATATAAGGCGTACGCAGAAGAGCTCAGCCGTTTACTTAGGTATTCGATGTGTGCCTTCCAGTTCAATTTAGAGTCAATAATAATTCCTAAAAATTTTGTGGTGTCGACTTTATTTAGAACAGTATCCTTGTATATTGCGTTATGGTCAAATACAGCCTGCGTCCGTTGCCTAAAATGCATGATAGTGGTCTTATCTAGATTTATTTTTAGGTTGTTCATATTTAACCATGATATTATTGATGTCAAAGATTCATTTATGTCATTTTCATATATGTCTTTATTTTTACATGCTACAGTCATAGTGCTGTCGTCGGCAAAGAGAGTCATGGGGTGGTCAATAGCACTGGGCAAGTCATTGATGTATATTATGAATAATAATGATCCAAGTACGCTGCCTTGAGGAACACCGTATGTAGGTGTGCGTACGCTTGATACATAAATTTCCTCTTTCTTTGTCTTAACATTAATTCTCTCAATTTCTGTGTATTGTTTTCTATTACTAAGGTATGACTGAATAAGATTTAATATGTTTCCCCTTATTCCATAAGCTTCTAATTTCTGTAGCAAGATGTCATGGTCAACGTAGTCAAAAGCCTGCGTCATGTCGCAGTATATAGCACACACCGGTATTCTCCTGTCCATGTTCGTCATTACGGTATATAAAAAGTCATAAATGGCCATACTGGTTGACATGTTTTGTCTAAATCCCTTTTGCTCTTCACTAAAGATATTTTTCTTTTCGAGGTATGAGTATAGTTCTTTATACACGTATTTTTCAAAAATTTTGGACATTATAGGAATTAAGGCAATTGGTCTATAGTTAGCCATGTGTTCCTTATTGTTTTTTTTAAATAATGGTTTCACTCTTGAAACTTTTAGGGCATCCGGATATAAACCTGAGCAGATGCATAGATTTATCAGGTAGCTTAGGTGGGTACAAATTGTTTCAGAAACATACTTAACAACCTTTGTAGAGACACCATCATAACCTGTACTATTTGTGGCATTTAACGAGTTAATTATGTTTAGTATGTCCACAGGTATACTGGGTGCAACAAAGATCGAGTCTTTCCGTTTTATAATATTTGTTGTTACTTTGCTTCCCGAACCTTGACTTGGTTGAATTTTATCTACAAAAAAATTGTTAAACGCGTTGGCTATTTCTAAAGGGTCATTTACTATTTTGTCATCGATATTTATATAGCTAATGGATTCTTTAGGTAAAAACGGTTTCGATTTATTTATTATGTTCCATGTCATTTTAGCTTTATTTGTCGCAGTTTTAATTGAGTAATTGTTTTGAGCATGTCGAGTCAATCTCATAACTTTTTTAAACCTTTTTGTGTAATTTTTAAAAATGTTTTTATTCGTCATATTTGGTTTTAATCTGTAATTCCAGAGCAATTGACGTTTCTTTTTACTGCATAATTTAATTCCATGTGATATCCATTTTGACTTTTTAATTACACTTATCGTTGTCAGCTTATATGGAAAACAAAGGTCATAAAATAGTTTAAAGTGGTCAATAAATATGTCAAAAGCATTATTTGGATCTTCAGTTTCGTATATTTCCGAAAACGTCAAATGTTTCAAGCAGTCCCTAAATTTCACCATATTCTCTACGCTAACGTCCCGTCGTTTTTTGCGCCAGTATTTTAACATATAAGTTTTTTTCACCGGGCATTTTATTATTTGCGCTGTGTGATCTGACAGCGCAAATTCAATAACGTCCGTATTACATTTGGCTCTAAAATTATGTGCGAAATTGTCAATGCAAGTTTGACTATGAATTCTGGTCGGTTGCTTTAAAGCTAACTTAAGATTGAAATTCAGTAACAGACATTCGAAATCCAACACAACATTATTTTTATGCATTATATCAATGTTAAAATCTCCCGCCATTATAATATGCTCATACTTTTTTTTACATATTTTTTTACATATTTTTTCAATTGTTTCATAGAATACATTTAGATTATTTCGTTTCGGTATTCTGTAGACACATAAAATAATCACATTGTATTGTATGAGCTCCACGCCGCAACATTCAACTACACCAGTTATAGAGGCCTCAGCTACATGTGGAACTTCTCTCCATTGATGCCCGTTTTTAATCAAAATACAAGTGCCACCTCGTTTACTTTCTCTCCTACAGAAAAATGATGCTAAAGAGTAATTGGGGATATTTAAATGGTTTTCGTACCCTGCCATCATGAAGTGCTCAGTTACACACAGCGCGTCAACAAAAATGTCCTTTTCTGACAATTCATCTAGGCAAACATTTAGAGCATCGACCTTATTTAAAAGCCCCGCTATGTTTTGATGCATCACGTAAAAGCTTTTAGTGACGAAAAAACTGCTTTTCTGTTTCTAATACGTGTGTGGGATTGTGAGACGTTAATGTTATTAGGGGAGTATTTACAGTCTTATTATTATAAATGTGGATACATTGAATGTCATTAAAAATGATATGGAACCCAAAATTATTTAGTTGGCCAGACTGCCTGAAGAATGTATTATAATCATAGTCGACATTTGCATTTGAATCTAATACATGAGCATATTTGTGTGTCCAGATCTCTTGACATAAAGAATAATTAAAGTTCATGACACGCCAATTATACATATTTGAGTTCGTGTTATATTTATATGTGGGTAGACAGATAATAATATTAGTATGAGTTATTTCACTAAGAGTCTTCCTTATGTCTAATATGAGTTCAGAGTAATTTTTTGCTATTTTAAAGTCTTGTTCACCAATTAAAATGACACAGTAGTCACTCATCGTGTAATCCGCAATTTTTGTGTGTATCCCCTGCAGGAGGTCACATGTAGCTCCATCTGTTGTTATATAGTGACAAAAATTAAATTGTTTCTCAAAAGTTTCTTCCACTATAGACAGGATCCTGTTTTGTTTATTAGCACTCAGAATGCACAATTTATTTGGTTTATGTTGTTGTGCAGTGTGAATCTCGGTCTTGGTTTTTGTTTTGGTTCCTATTGAATTCTGTATTTCTTGTATGTCTGAATTATTCATATGTGTTATTGTTTCCTGTTCATTTTTGGTAGTACTTTGTTGAATCTCTATGTCAGTAGTTTTATCAGTTCTTTCATGTTTTAGAATATCTGTTTGTGTCTGTTTTGTTTGACAGTTCCTGTGGGTTTTTTTTCGTGGCGTATTTTGGTTTGATTTAATTGGACTATTTGTGGCTACTTTTTTATACACGTTATTTTTTTTTATCAACTTGTCATTTTCATGCTTTAGTGTGCTATTTTCAATCGATAATAGTTCTATTTCTTTATGAGCGCTCTCTAACTGTTTTGCAAGATTTTGTATCTCTTCCCTTAGTAACTTGACTTGGTCGTCTTCATCATCAGACATGTCTGGCATGCTACTGGTGGTACACTCCAGTGTGTTTGGAATTACATTTTCACTGTCGTCGATAGTTGGCGATTCTGATTGTGTACGGGGCCTGGGGCGCCTGAGTGTTACGTGTAAACTGTCATAGGTATTCATCTCAGGAATTATTTTGAGTCAACAAAAATGCACACAAAGTTGTATAGTATTTTTCACGCATATACCACGTGATGTATTGATTTAATTTCTGCTCATTAGCTGGCACTGTTCTAGGCACTTTTTTCCTTGTTTATTTTTCTGGTAACATTTTACTTTTTGTTTATTATTAGCTTAATATCTGGATCTTATCTAAATTTTAACATTAATTTGTCTTGTAACACTGAATTCGTTCACTGCTGTCAGCTGATTGAACTTTATTCATAAACCAATGTAAACAGACTACGTTATGGGTACGGAACGTGAAAAGTTGCTTGTTCTGTTTGTCCGATAAATTTTAACTAATTTCCAAACATTCCAAAAAGTGATACTATCAGCGGGACTCGAACTCAAGCCGTAGGCTACTAGAGTAACATGTAGACCATCTGACGTACGCGCCACTGTGACTGTTTAATTTGTAGTCGAAATTGTTAAACAGTAGGCTCTTCCAAATAAATAAAATTTTGTTAAAGATGTCAGTTATAATTTGAACGATTTGAATATTTTTTCACTTTGTGTCACTGTGTCACTTTTTGTTAAATCACTTTTTTCGTTGCTATTGTTTATATTTTGTATGTCACACTTTAGTTAGCTTAGTACTTGGCAGTATATATTCCATGAAAGTCATAAATACCACACACAAAACTGTTTTTATCACGAAATTTTGTCCACATTTATAAGTTTTGTTTACATAGTTCACAGTGAATAATTTGTTCGGATAACACTTTCTCACACGTATTGTACTATTGTCTTGATTTTTATGACGCATTCAAATAGATACTGTTCAAATAACAATTTTAAAGAATTTTTATAAACGGAGCACAATGTTTACATGACAGCTAGCGCCATCTCTATGATCTCTATGTTCTCAACGTACTTATTAAGAAACTATAAAAGTCTGCTATATTTATCAATTATAATTTAATATTTTATTGCGTTTCTGTTTATTTTTATGCTTCAGATAAACCACTGTTAACTATACATTTTAAGTTTGCAAGTAACTTTAAAAGTTACAATAAGCTTTAAAATAAAATAGGGATTAAATATATTTATGTTTAACCAAAAATTACGTTGTGCTTTAGGGGTATTTTGTCTCCAATTCTTACTAATATAGAAAATAATAATTCCAGCAAAAGAATAAAGAAGAAGATGGTCCAGGCAATTTTATTTTGTCAGAATTATTTCTGACTACTTACCAATCTGTATTATAACATAACATCACATTCAAATTCAAAAGTCATTTATTCAAACTAGGCTGAGAATCAGCACCTTTCGAACGTCAAAATTACATAAGACAGTCCCCCAAAACGCCCACCCTTCACCACTTCCTAGTGCTTTAGCTGGGAAGAAGAATTGACGCAACAAACTCCCCAGCAGCACAGCTGTCTATTCAGTTAGAAAAACTTGATTCTATTTAATACTACTTATGCAAAAATTATAATTATCATATAATATTTCAATACAACTCTCCAACAATCCAACTCTTCACGCTTGTATTCCCCGAAGGGTTGGGCAGAGGTACACCCACATTTCACCAGCTATGTTTTAAGTCCCAAGTAAACGGGGGGTGAGCCTATTGCTATCGACCGGGCACAAATGTAGACTCCGGGCTGTTTCTCAGAAATTCCAAATGGATAAACCCAACATAGTTTGCCCAACCCGGGAATCGAACCCAGGATACTGTCATGCTCTGCTCACGCCACTATTGCGGCGATAAGTCCCCTCTTTGAGGAGTGGCTAGAGAGGCGCCACGGCGTCCTCACCTTCCGCCTGACGCAGGTCGTCACCGGACATGGTTGTTTCGGGAGGTTCCTGTTTCGTATCAGGCGGGAGGAAACGCCCGGGTGTCATCACTGCGTGGATCGCCCGTAGGACACGGTGGAGCATACGGAGGAGGTCTGCCCGGCTTGGGCAGAGCATCGCCGTGTCCTCGTGGAGGCGAACGGTGGCGGGGATCTCTCGCGTCTGGCCCTGGTCCAGGCCATGGTACGGAGCGAGAGGGCATGGGAGGCCGTCACCTCCTTCTGCGAAGCAGTAATGCTCGCGAAGGAGGAGGCAGAACGCGTGAGGGAGAGGCAAATTTCGCGCCCACACGCCCCTAGCCGCCGCAGGAGACGCCCTGAGCGTTGGGAATCGATTCCTGCGGACGTTGAGCAATGGGTAGCTCGACGTCCGTTAAGGACCAGGCCCGGGTTAACGGAGCATTGTGTTCCACGCGCGCCTCAAAGAGATGTCAGCAAGTGAAGGGGTCCGATAGGACCGCCTGCCGGGGTGGGTTTTAGTCAGTAAGAGTCTGATACGCCCTCCTGCTCCACCTAGAGCGGGAGAAGTTATTTGTTAATTTCTCACCCAAAAAAAAAAGGACGTCATGCTCAGCAGTAGCCCTTGCGGCCTCTAGACCAACAAGGTAGTTTGTATTATTTTGGTAAAACGAGTACCTACGGTAGGTAATACTTATATGATTATTTAGTTACTACATAGTTACCGTCTTTAAGTTACGGTATACTCTGAGAGTGAATTATTAGAAAAACGTGCCTTTAAAAACCGGAAAATCTCTAGTCACCAAAGTGCAGTATAAGAAAAGACTCCAGCTTTTCTCATTTCAGCTACTGAACACTCCATATCAGTAACAGGTGGGGCACATAACTTTACGTAACGAACTGCTAAAGTGGTGCAGAACGAAATTGCGAACACTATGTCACGTAGCTTGGTTGTACCTACTGACTGAGGATTCATAGAGATCCAAAAAGAAAAAAAAACAAGCTTTATTGTTTTAAAAAGTAATCAAATTGCTTTTTTAAATGAAATATCTACAAGGTCAAATTAAATTAGCCAGCAAAACTCCGCAGACGAGATGTGTTTCGATATTTAAACACGATAAAATAAAAATAAACGGATTTTTTTCCAAACGATAACACGACCTATGGCCGCTGACCTTAGAAAGATCCACAATTCAGTTTGTTTTGTTTAATCATGTTAAGGTATCGATACCCATCATTCAGGTCTGCGGAGTTTCTCTAGCTGATTTATTTTGACCCTTTATTTTTACTGTTTGAAAGAGAGTAGGTTGAAAATCAATACCCTCACTTGGTTTCATTTTATTAGGGTTCCGTAGTAAACAAGGAAACCTTATAGTTTCGCCCTGTCCGTCAGTCTGTCTGTCAGTCCGCGGCTTAGCTCGGAGACGGTTTGTACTAGAAAGCTGTAATTTGGCATGTGTATAACATATTAATCACGGTGACAAAGCGGTAAAATAAAATCAAGAAAAAAATTTTTTGGGGTTACCTCTCCTACACATAAAGAGGTTTTTTTTCTCTCGTCTATCTCATGGTGTACATAAAAATATTGTGGGTGTCTGAAAACCATTTTTCAATTCAGGGAACCGTTTGCGAAATAATAGGTTGGGGAAAAAGTCTTTTCGCATTATAGTATGTATGAACTTGTAATAAAATCTCTTTGGCTATACTATGTGTATCTGGCTGGTTTTGGTATCATTGAAAGTTTAAATTTTAAAGAACATAATTCCAAATTCAAATTAGGAAAATGTGTGATTTTTATTTGTTTTTCGTACTGTCAAGATGAGTGAATCTAATGAAGAAATTCGATACATTTTAAAATTTTACTACAAAAAAGGTAAAAATGCAACGCAAGCCGCGAAAAAAATTTGCGATGTTTATGGACCTAGTGCAGTGTCTGTGAGAGTAGCACAAATTTGGTTTAAGCGTTTTCAATCCGGAAATTTTGATGTCAAAGATGCACGTCGCTCTGGTCGCCCTATTACGGATAAAATGGATGCCATTTTTGAAAAAGTGGAGCAAGATCGGCATATTAGTAGTTACGACGTAGCTGAAGAACTGGGAATTGACCACAAAACAGTTTTGGCGCATTTGAAAAAAACTGGGTACACAAAAAAGCTCGATATTTGGGTACCTCACGAGCTCACTGAAAGAAACCTAATGAACCGTGTACTCATTTGTGATTCTTTATTACGACGTAATGAAACCGAACCATTTTTGAAGAAGCTGATAACTGGTGATGAAAAGTGGATCACGTACGACAAGAACGTGCGAAAAAGGTCGTGGTCAAAGGCCGGTCAGGCTTCACAGACTGTGGCAAAACCCGGGTTAACTCGCAACAAGGTGATGCTGTGTGTGTGGTGGGATTGGAAGGGCATTATTCATTATGAGCTGTTACCACCAGGCAGGACCATCGATTCTGAACTCTACTGCGAACAACTGATGAGATTAAAGCAAGAAGTTGAGAGAAAGCGGCCGGAATTAATCAACAGAAGGGGTGTGGTTTTTCATCATGATAACGCTAGACCTCACACATCTTTAGCCACTCAGCAAAAATTAAGAGAGTTTGGCTGGGAGGTGTTAATGCATCCGCCGTATAGTCCTGACCTTGCACCTTCAGATTTCCACCTGTTTCGGTCTCTTCAGAATTCTTTAGGCAGTGTCAGGTTAACATCACGGGAGGACTGCCAAAACCACTTGTCGCGGTATTTTGATCAGAAGTCCCAAAATTTCTATAGCAATGGGATCATGTCCCTACCTACAAGATGGCAAAAAGTTATCGAACAAAATGGTACCTACATACTTTAGTTAAATGTAAACATACTATGTTAAAAAATGTTTTGAATTTTCTTAAAAAATGCGAAGAAACTTTTTCCCCAACCTAAAGCTTTAAAGTGAAAAAAAAATCACAGCAGTAGTATATATAACGAAATTAAAAGGAAAACTATCACAGCTAAGTAGGCTTTACAGGTTAAGGAGTAATAATCGACCAACTTAAATTTGCAGCATTCCGTATGGGAGAACATGTTTTTCAATTACAATGTTAAGTTTGTTATTGGGATAAATTCATCCCAACTACGGAACCCTTCAATGTGCATAGTCCGACACGCACTTAGCCGGTTTATCCACATGTTGTCATGTTTCTTTCAACAGATAATAAATCATCCATCAAACCAGTCCCCAAAGGCCAAATCAATGACCAAATGTAACGACAATTGTGCGAGCTGAAACCTAATACCTAAGTACTTTTCTAAGAACTAGCCGGGCTACAAGAAGTAAATAAATATTATTATGTGGGTACATTACATTAAGTATATCTGAAGATTCACAAAACATACTTACCTACTATTATTTCCAGGAAACATTCTAAGATATAAATACGAGGTAAAATAAAGATGTCAAGTCGGACAACATCGTAAATGGAGCGAGGTTTTGGACCGTTTCTCCGGTAAGACAAGATAGAGATCTCGACAAGAAAAGGGGAGGTCGTTGCCCAGCAATGAGACGAATTGTGGGCTCAAAATGACAAATAGAAGTCATAAATATAACACCAGAACCTGTTTGTCGACATTATCCTTTGTAACAAACTGTTTGTTTTATTCCTAATTTTCGGTACTTGTATTTAATAGAAATCTTCAAAACAATCTCAAACTGGAAACGTTTTTCTTTTCTTGACAGATCTATCTTGGAGATAAGAATCGCCTAAAAAGTTGGTAACTCTCGATTTCAGTAGGTAGGTAGTGATCAGTAAAAAAATATAGAAAAATATTAAACAACTTAATTCTTAAAGATTTAAGTTAGGTGAATTTATTCTATTCTGATCCTATAAAATCCAAGGAATTCAGATAAAACCGTTTTTATTTCGTTATCTGGTTTCAACCGTTGCAGATCATAACAGACTAGGTCTTAAGGGGACTACAGGACCCAAACACAAGTTTTATAATGCCTAAAAGTATATGATCCACTGCAGTAAACAAAATCAAAAAAATATATGATAAACTTCAGGATATAATGCTAGTAAGACAATGTGTTGAAAACATATTACAACTAATTTGATACTATAGAAAAAAAATCACGACGAATCCTAAAAAAAAAAAAATCCGATTCAAAACCATATTAATATACATGCAATCATTTTGATTTTTTGTTAAATTATTTTACAATCAATATAATTATTACCTTAACCCTTAACCACCTGACGTCGGTCTGAGAGACTCCGGCGATTTTCTTTTTCAAATGATTCCATTACTATGCATTCGACGCACCTATGTGTCCATGTACTTTTACCTCGCTTCCACCAGTACGCGACGTGCACCTCGTCAGCTCCATATGCGCGCGCATTTAAACATTATACGTAATTATATTTGTAAAAACTATTGAGTTACAGTGTAATTTCCTACTAATATCTCAGATTTTCGAAGATCCTAGAGTTTTTGCTAAAATTTATATATTTTTGTAGTGTTGATTTTTTATATGTAACTTATGATGAATAAAAATATAACTAAAATACAGATGTGACTTTTATATTGTAATATTTTAAATAATGGTTATTAAATATGGAAAATACGCAAGCGGTATCCAGGACCGACGTCAGGTGGTAGTGTAACTGAAAAACACGTCAGGTGGTTAAGGGTTAATAGTGTTTTAATTTTTTTGTCTCATCAATAGATTTTTCGTAAACAGATAATTGCTTCATATTTTGCAATAAATTACCAGCGTTGTGTCATCGCGCTTCTTTTCTTTTGCATGCAGTCCGACGGTGACCGCGCTTTGGCTGTTGTCAGTCTCTTAATCAGAGATTGGACGGCTATTAAAACAATAATTGTCTTCTTTTCGCCATTGAAGCTGAATATCAAGCCAGTATACCACATATCATTGATCAAAACAACAACTACATGGAAACTACCATATCTGGCGGCTTCTGCGTTGTAATCCTCCATGATAGCTAATCAAATATCATTTGGTTCACTAATCTAGCGATTAATGTGACATCCAATGTCGGCCCATCCAATTTCAACCGCAAAATTATATGTTCCATGAATGATAATCACCTGTGCGGCTGATTGGTCACATTGATTGCACAATCACATCTGATCAATCAATCCATGTTTGTTCGAGATTTAATTTAGATGTCATAATCTGTGTGAATTATCGACACGTGTCAAATGTATAGCGTGGGTTGATTTAGTTGAAAATTTGGGTATAAATCTTTTTAATCTATAAACTGTTTGATATGTATGTGTTACCTATTCATTACCGTACCATAACCATTGGTTTCCGTACGTCTTTTTGGGTGACCACTGAAAATCAGCGCTGTGCTGTGGGTCCCCATAGCACAGCATCATGCTGAGTGGAAGCCTTCTTATGACAGTCATGACGTGCCAGCAGCTGCCGACTAGTTCTGTTTTGTGCTCGTGATTATATTTTAATCTATTGTGTTTTATTGTTCTACTAGAGTTAATTATCTTTTTGTAACACTAAGTCCAAGAAACATCTCGATTCATCCTTTTTAATCTCTTCTGTTAAGACCTCCGTAAGTTGTTACTAAGCCTAAAACTTTGAGCACTCTGTCAATATTAACATTTCACTTAGTTCATCTTAAAATGTGTCAAACTTCTATAGAGATATTTTTATTTTTTTATTTATATAATGTCGTATCTTGCGAATCATCTTTGCTTTTACGAAAAGTAATTTTGCATTAAGGCCATGAAAGAACTTTTAAGGATTGTCTATTAATATCTTTGATCACGAAGCCTTAACATAATTTGACTCTGAATCAAAGGCTACTGAAATAGAACAAAGAGTCAATGAAAGTTGTACATTAACAACGACCGTATCGTTTTGTCACAAAATAGATCTACAGAAGGTGAACTCCATACACCGAAAACACGCCCTTGGCCTGAGTGCATGCGCCTATTTTGAAAAATAAGACCTGAGCCCTTTTTTTCATACACGGTTACCGTTGAAATAGTGACCTTTCACAGGGATTTGGTTATACCTAGAGCGTACGCGACACGTACACAATTGCCGGTGCCCGAGCGTTTAGTTGAATATCGCGAACTTACACGATCACGCCGTGCCGAATCCCTTGTGTGTGTGTGTGTGTGAAAGATTCAATACCTCGCAAAAACGTCCGTGGACGTTGGGGTAGAACCGTGTTCGTATGGATATGGACGGCTATGTCACGGTCATGGCACGGTCGCAGTAACATGTGATGCCTACATTACTTAAGGCTCCTGTTCCACCGCCGACGAGGAGGCGACTAGCTATCAACGATTTTCTCGCTCAAGAAACGTATAAAAGATTGTAGGTCCCGTGTAAATAAAAGAGATACATATATTAATAGTTGTATATTTAATAATATATTTGTTGCAGCGACAAGAGTTATTAAAGAGAGTAATCGCTCAGCGACGCTCGCTTGGTGGACAGAACACTTTCTGAGAGACTTACTCTTGGTACATACGCATACAAGCGAGTAATCGCTCGTGCCGTCGTCGCGGAGTTACTGCTCGTTGCTCGTCAACTTGTTTTTAGTTGCTAGGTCTACTCGCTTCTCGTTAATCGCCGGGCGGCGGTGGGACAGTTGCTTTTTCGTCACGGATCACGTTGTATGGAGCCGACCTTCTGAACCTATATATTTTGTGTCCGTATCGTTTCGTCAAGAGAATAGCACAAAAGATAACAATCACGGCCCATTGAACCGAATGTAATTGATAATATAATTTAACAAGAAAGGATGATATCTCACTGTCGCCAATCGCAATCTACTTCGACGGTAACAAATATCGGTAAATATATCTTCTAATCTGATTCTATTGATCCTAAATATTTTTTCTTCCGGCTTGTTAAAGATGAAATTCCTGTTCTATTTTCGAACGTTTCATTGGATTTGTATGGTTAAAGCAGTTAATTACGTACGTTAGTGTGTAGGACGAATTAAATTTAAATATTATTTTGCCTCTAGTGATACAATAATAGGTACCACTTTTCTTTATCAACTTTAAAAGTCTGAACATCCCTCTTAAGTTTTTATCCTATCTTATTGCCATAAATCTAAATAAAAACATCTACAGTTTGACCTCAGAACAAATTAATAGCAGACATTACGACATTGTCATTCTTAGATAGGTATGATGTTTGGCACGTGTGTTTAAGTTAACTGGTTTTTAAAATAATGTAAAACTTTAAAACCCAAAGGGTTATTAACACCAGAGATCACTTATTCGGGCCTGGTATCGGATGACATGGGAGTGACCGCCCGGTCGTCAACGTCATTCACATGTATTCCATTTTCATCCCATTAATTATTCACTAGAATATGTGGTAATTCCCGTGACATGTATTAAGGGAGACTGGACGTTATAGTTATAAAGGTATAGTTCAGAATACCATATTGATTAAACAATTACGTGGTTAAAGTTTTTTCTTATCGTAGGTACAGTACGACACAACTTAGATGTAGCATCGGCAAAATTCGTAAGACCGATCACCATCCGAACTGAATGCGCCTTCGAACTTTCCAATCTTTATTACTGCTTTAGGTGAAAATTATTTTACGAAAACGCAATAACTTGTAGAGTCATATAACCAAATACATTCGTAAAATTTAAATGAATGAAAGAACATTTTCAAGTTTATGCTACATCTAAGTTCTGTCGTACCGGGAGTAAAAAGATTACAAAGGTTATTTTTAGTTTTAATTAGACTTGCAAAAATCCGCAGTGTGACTTGTGTCATGAATGACATACATCCTAAAATTGTAGGTATACTTAAAAGTTTGCAAAACAATTACAGGACAAAGGAAATTAATAAAAATATATTCCTTTTAAATGGAAAAAGTCTACCGAAAAAAGCAAAGAATAAAAGTCGAACGCAACCTTAGATACAAATAATGTCAGATTTAATTGGTTGAAGTACATATTAATCATTGAAATATAAAATAAATAAAACATTCATATTGAATACTTTATTAAACCAAAAAATACCGCAATATATAAACTTTTTTGCTACCAATTACTATGATTTTCGTTTTTGCCCGACGTCGGTTGGCATTTCGAAAACAGATGCGAATATTCGTTTGTTAAAATCTGTGAAACAGACGGTTTACGTACAAAAAATTGCAGCTCCTGTAATTTGAAGGTTTTTTATGGCGTTCGTTAATATAAAACTGCGGTGGTATAAATTGAAGAGAACAAAATTCAACCACTGAAGCTAAGTGTATATAGTAGGTACATATAGTACATACCTATATTATTATCTACATAACATAACATCACGCCTGTAATACTCAAAAGGTTAGGCAGAGGTGTACCTACATGCAGTACACCCACATTTCGTCAGTTATTTTTTAAGCCCCATATAATAGAGCGCATATTGCCATCAACCAGGCACATATCTATTACTGAGAAATGAATTAATGAATTATTATCTTTTATTGTTTTAAAGCGAATTTACTTCAAGTGTGTGTTAAATTATGTAAAGCATTATAAGGTTAATTTTGAATTGCACTTTAGTATTTTTCCGAGTACGTCATTGCCAACATTTTGAATGAAAATGACAGTTCATAAAGGTGTCATGCGCCACCTAAATGCGAAAGGAATTTGTATAAAAATGACTCAACATTATCGCTTCGTTGACCGTATCAATGGTTTCATTGATTAGGATGAAAGTAACTTAGGATACAGGTGAAATGTATCTTACGTTATCGCAAACAGAGTAAGACCAAATACAGTAAAACTTTGATTCAGTAATAGATTCATCTCAACAAGATCAAACTCCATCCATCTTTATTGATTGTACTACAAACACACAGGTGCCATTAAAGTCGAGCCTAACACATAGGCTAGACCATAATACCACAGACTAGTTACGGTTGTGTATCTGGTATTAACCATTGGACATCAATGGCTATATTAGGCAATTGATTCCTGATAACCAAGATCAATAGGATTCACACGTTATTCTATCAGTAGGTATTTAGCTACATATTAGGTACTATCTGGCAGATATATAGGTATATCTTCTGCTTTTCAGATAGAAGATTATTTTGTGCTTTAATATTACGTTAGTACTTAAATCAGACTGAAACAATTTTATTACTTCCATTATGAAACATAATCTAAGTTGGAAGAGCTAATCATTGCTGAAGATCTCTCAAATGGTCTTTATCCGTCTTATTACAAAACAAGGTTTATTGTCAGACCCAGGTCTAAACCATGGAGCCATTTTTGAAATTCGAACTTTATTCAAACTACGGTAAAGTTCTTAATAAAAAAACAGCCAATTGCGATTCAGACACGGAGGTTTCCGTACACCACTGTACAATATTAACACGACTTTTTTATACTTTAAAAATAAAACTCTTGTATCGGGACCCCCTTAAAATTGTAACTTCAATTAATTTTATTATTTATTGTTGTACCGACCACAATAGTGAAAATCTCAAGTGTCTACCTATTACGGTTCAAAAGATAGAGCCCTGCGACAGACGGACGGACAGCTTTAGGGTCCCGTTGCCACCTTTTGCGTACGAAATTAAAAAAAAACTGACTACTTAGTGACTAGTAGGCTAAGTAACTTGTCAGATTTGTATAAAGAACTGTATTTCAAACACAGTTACGTTCTTATCATAGAAATAATACTGACTCGGTAGTTTATAACCGTGTCAAAAAACAGTTCAATTTCTATTATAAGCTTTAGGTAAAACTGGCTCTTAAGATGAAGGCATTTTTTAATTAAAATCCGCCAATACATTGTTTTAATGAAAATTCTAGTACTAATCTTAACTAATATTATAAACGAGAAAGATTGTGAGGATGGATGGATCACCTTCCGCCTGACGCAGGTCCTCACCGGACTCGGTTGTTTCGGGAGGTTCCTCTTTCGTATCAGGCGGGAGGAAATGCCCGGGTGTCATCACTGCGTGGATCGCCCGGAGGACACGGTTGAGCATACGGTGGAGGTCTGTCCGGCTTGGGCAGAGCATCGCCGTGTCCTCGTGGAGGCGATCGGCGGCGGGGATCTCTCGCGTCCGGCCCTGGTCCAGGCCATGGTGTGGAGCGAGAAGGCATGGGAGGCCGTCACCTCCATCTGCGAAGCAGTAATGCTCACGGCATATTTCGGCGGAGAGGCAAATTTCGCGCCTTCACGCCCCTAGCCGCCGACGGAGACGCCCTGGGCGTCGGGAATCGCAAGCCGATTCCCGGCCACCGTAGGCGCGGGCTTGCAGACGGTGAGCAATGGGTAGCTCGCCGTCCGATAAGGACCAGGCCCGGGTCGACGGCGCGTTGTGTTCCATGCGCGCCTCCTAGAGATGTCAGTGAGTGAAGGGGTCCGATAGGACCGATGCCTGCCGGGGTTGCGGGAAAGTCCGAAAGGGATACCGTGGCCCCTGGCAACGTACAGGCAACGGAAGGAACACGGGTGGGTTTTAGTCAGTAAGAGTCTGACACGCCCTCCCGCTCCGCCCAGAGCGGGAGAAGTTATTTGATAAATTCCCATCCAAAAAAAGAAAAAAAAAGATGGATGGATGGATAGATGTTTATTACTCTTTCGCACAAAAACGACTGAACGGATTTAGATGAAGTTCGGCACACAGATAGCTTAAAACCTGGATTAACACATAAAATACTAACTACTATAATTTTCATCCCGGTATTTCCACGGGATCGAGACTTATGCGGGTGAAACCGCGGCGCGCTGCTAGTAATCTCTATAATCATGAAAATCATAGCTTCATGTTCAACCAAACAAAAACTAGTTTCATCATCATCTGCCTAACCTTTTCCCAACTATCTTGGGGTTGGCTTCCAGTCTAACCAGATGCAGTTGAATACCAATATTTTACATGGGGCGACTGCCTATCTGACCTCCACAACCCAGTTACTAGGCAACACGATAACCCTCGGTAAGACTGGTTGTCAAATAAAAACTACTCTGAAGGACCAAAATTCGAGCACATCAGTCCCATTAGAATCACACGCATGCGTTAGGATTACAATCCTACAGGCTAAACATTGTCGTACATTAGCTGTGAGTAATTGCTAGCTTAGTACACTGTGGTCCTTCTGGCCGTCACGCCACACCACAAATGTGGACGGCCTGTAGCGGTCAGGGCGCTTGTTAACTAAAACAAAGCAGGAAAATTACTGGTCTTTATTAGTTTCTTCCTTGTTTGACATATTGCTTGTTTGGCTTGATTGTTGGCAATTTATTTGAGATTATTTTTTGAAAAAAAACAAAGCAAAATTGTTTATTTTGCACAAACAAAATGAGATTGGGTTATGATATGTTGTTATTTCATTTGAAATGGGAGTATTTACTAGCATTCAATGTTCTTAGCGGCAACGCCGCAAATGTGGAAAGCTGGCAGCGGTCATGACGCTTCTTAACTGAAACATCGCAGAAAAATTAATGAAACGGTTTTTAGGGTTCCGTACCTCAAAAGGAAAAACGGAGCATTTCGTTGTCCATCCGTCTGTATGTCTGTCAAGGCCGTTTTTCTCAGGAACGCGTAGAGGTATCAAGTTGAAATTATGTAATATCAAATCCCCTACGGTCACGGTCGGTCCACGGTCCCTTCGAGTTCTAAGCCTACGACCTAGAATCATGAAATTTGTCAAGAAGCAAAGACTCTCAGCACGAGTAATGGAAATGATGAAATGTCCGAAACGGTTAATTAGTAGTTTTTTTTTTTTTTTTTGCGATATAAGCTTTCATTTGCCGTTGGAGAATTGACCGTGACGTATTTCGATGTACGGGAGAAAAATTTTCAACTAAAAAGTTCATCCCAACTACGGAACTTATCATTGTGCGTGGTCCGATACGCACTTGGCCGGTTTTATTTTGTATAATATACTTGCTTAGCACCGCGCAGTGGTCCTTTTACACACTTATAAACAGATAGATAAGAATAAAGGAACAGAAAAATACGTACATGTTACGTGGCCATAAATAAATAAGGCGTGTGTTAGTTTTCTTTAAGTATTTAACATTCATTGGGATACATTTATTTTTGACGTACCTATCATAGACGCTGTATAGGTACCATCGCGGTCACGCATATCTAACCACTTTAAAAACAAAATCACGTGCACATGTCCCTTTTTTTCGTAAGTAAGCGTTAGACTAGCGGCCGACCGCTGCAAGCAAAAACAGTCCTTACGGCGTTCAGATATGCGTGTCCGCGATAGTACATACATTCTGACATGAATTAAATACAGTAGAGCAGAAAAACCTGGTTGTTTGTCATTAAGCCAAATTGGGCCATTATTAATATTTTCCTCAGCAACGATTCCTTTCAAGAAATCCTCTTCCATTATTTTTGTCATTGAATTATTTTAACAACCTCATAATTTGAGCAGTGGTACCCATTGGTAACGACTCCGAATTACGATTTGGAAGTCGTGGGTTCCAACCCAGGCAGGCGCTTTTTTTTGTGTAAATAATTTCATCACCACTGCTCTCAAAACGGTGAAGGAAAACATCGTGAGGAAACCGGCATGTCCTAGAACCATACATTCGAAGACATGTGACATCTACCAACCCGCATTGGTCCGGCGTGGTAGATTACAGCCCATCTCCCTCTCGAATCGAAGAGGCCTGTATGTGAGCAGTGAGAACATTATAGGCTGATTATATGTAATGTGAATGATGATTTTAGCATTTAAGCGCTTATCTGGAAAAGCCTATCGTTTCTCCTTTGTCGATATTGAATTTCAGGTTCAACAATACGTGTACTGGTAGTGTCTAATTTGATTTCTGTCCCATTTCTACAAACTGTTGACGTGAACTAGATTTTCCTAACATGATTTTACAAGCGTGCAGGTATGTCTGCTATTGTGACAAGCCCCGGGATGCATCACAACAACAAAAGAACATTTTTTTTGGAACACCAATGAAATTACTTTTCAGTGTCATGTTGCCCGCTGTTAAAAATGTTTTGAAACACAAAAAGTTTTTCGTTTGTGATGGGCCTATATTTTGAGGTTAAACCATGGAGCCACAGCCTACTAAAGAGGTTAAGTTGGGCAGTTTTGACATCTGTTTTCCGGCTTCCCATGGGTGCGACTAAGGGATAAGCTGTGGCTTGTGGGATGGGCAACAGATTATGTGGACTAATAACATCTTATTGCGGTCACTTACAAGGCCGCGAAGTGATTATGTCAACAAGGAATGGTGGTCTTATATATACCAACATAATAATAAAATAGTAATGAAGATTTTTTGTTAATTTGTCTGTTTGCAAAAACGGCTGAACGGATTTGAAATTTTGCAATATATACACAAACATAGTTTATAACCTGGATTGATAGATAGGGTACTTTTAATCCTGGCAGTACGGTCCCGTGGGATAGTTTCCGACATCCACGCGGGCGAAGCCTCGGGTAATACCTATTTGTTATTAATGTAAATAAATAAATATTCGGTAAAATATTTTTGAATTGCTTAGGTCGTAAGAGAAAGTGGTTAATCAGAATAGCAATCTGCAGCGTTACTATCACAACAAGGAAATACTAATTTTCTCTAATATCTACAAGTTATAAGAAAACACAGCTTGAAAGACATAAAGACGACCTTCACGTATCTGTTTAATGGATGAAAAGTATTTTATAAGAAATTTAGTAGATAGGTAAAAAAAAAATCGCGAGTGGGTTGGCAAAAAAAATCCTGGCCAGACTATGATTAATAAAACATTCAAAAATTACTTTTTTTTCAAAAATTGCACTCATTCGTTTTTAGTAAAAATGTTTCTCTTAAAAAGCACTATCCATTGATATATCACTTATAGCAACTGGGTGCCAAAAACATTCCTAAACTTAGGTGGCCAAGTAGTCACCTATTTAGGTCATTAACTCCGAATTGACTAACAATTGGCAAAATTCGAGTTAGAATCTAAGGTTCTCCTTGAAAAGGTCTTTCCATTGGTTTATATCTTGCAATAAAAAGTAATTTCTGAATTTAATTTTTTTACTAAATTTGATTTAAAATACTTTTCATCCAAGGTTGTTCCTATGTCCACCAATAAATTACAAGTAATTTATGTTAAAAGTTCCACAATGTTGCAAGCACTAGCCGATGGGAGCTAGTGCATTACACAAACACCACTCGGGTTCGTTATTGGCCGACTCGGAAGTCACAACATCGGATTGCTTGCCACATACAAACAATATTGCGTTGTATGACTGCACTATATAGGACAAGGATGTGTGAACAATTTTCAGTCTGTGGTTTTTAGCTGCGATCAGTGACGGAGCTTTAATGATATTGATGTTTTCCAATTTTCCATAGTTCTAATATAATTTGTTAAAATGACATCACTCTCTACGTTCTACGTTATTGGGACTGGTTTCCTTAAGGACCATTGGACATGGCGGCCGTCGCTGGTCATTAGAACCAGCCCACCTCCCTCCAGAAGTAGATTAGGTCTCCTAGTCTGTTCAGAATATCCGTTCCCGAGGATGGTCATCACGTATTCTATGAAGCCTTCTAGAACCGCACAAAATAACCAGTTATTGCCAAGGACGTCAAAGTAAAAACCACACAGCAGTTAACACAACAACAAACAACAAAGTAACAACAGTTAATGTCTGTTAAATATTTACTCATGCAAATTATTTAAAGGTGTAACCGTTTTGTTTGAACGGGTTATAAGTCCATCAAAGTTATAATCTCTGAGGTAACCTAACTGCCTTATTTTTATTTTTTTAATTAATCATTTATTTCAGAATAAAACATTTTATAAGTATATAGTATTGTATATGATACGACGGGGTATCTACCCTGTGCCGTTTCTGACCAGTCACCTGTGTAATTCTTCGTTGATGGTAGATATAGGTTGTTGGTTTTCAATCGCACACAACTCTCACTCTCACTCTTAACTCAAACAATTTATTTCAATTATAACATTTACAGGCACTTTTGAGTTATCACTTATCAAGGAGTCATTCAGTTTGAGTTATTTGGTGACGCTAATCGCCCATTCCAAACGAAGTAGGTTCCTGGTGGAGAAGAACGGGCAAGAAACTCCATGGACACTCTTTTAAATACATTACTCAATACATTATGTTACAGAGGTTATTTGTTCAACAATTACAGACTCAGTCCTTTCTAACTAAAAGTTAAGTTTTCTTTTCATGTTTATTACCCACACACGCCATTCGGTGCGCGACCCTTTTCTCTAAGTGGGCGGACATAGGTAACCCGTATTTCAATACAAAATCTCATTACTTAGATTGTTCAATAAAACTTACAAACAATGCTAAAATGCTTATCAGTTAATTCTTTTATAATTAAACAATGCTAATATTCACAAATACAAAGGTTATTCAGACTAAAGTTCAATTAGAACCTTCATTACTTTTTAAACCTTCGTTATTCCTATTTTAACAACACTTCTTGTGATTCAAGGAATTTAATCAAACAACAGGTTTCACATTCATTGGTAAATTGCAGTGTAAAATAATCTTGTTACTTTATAGTTGATTGTTGAAACTTATTTAGTTCTGGTATTAAATTATTACATTCAGTTGATATTCGCAAATTGTGCCTTCTTCGTGACCTTAAGTAGCGCTTTGTCATACACAAATTTACTATGTCAAATGACCACTTGTGAATATGACTAAATACCGAAAAATCATTAAATAAATGTTCCCTTTTAATTTTAACTTTAGTTTTAGCTCCAACATCGAAATTAGTAATAGTTTCTCTTCCAGTCGAACTCACAGTATATTGACTGAGTTCACAAGCTGGGCAATAGATTGCGTTTGATCTCAAAGGAATCGATAGCATTCACAGATGCATGCAAATGGTTGTAACAGTATTCCACAGTAACCCATAGAGGGCAGGATCAACAACTTTATGGTGAATAACAATTATAATAAATAGTTACGTATAAGATTAAGTTATAATCTTTATAGATAGACGCTTTCGCGGCGACATATAAGTAAGACTAACTGTAAAATTAATGAAAATTACAGAGACAAAACTATTGAATGAAGATACTCGGATGATAAGAATTCGTGTAGCCAGACTAATAGGGATGTTGACTGGGAAAAAAAAACTATTTAGTCCGTCAGTCAGATAATAAAAAAATTGTTTTCACGTATTTATTGCTTTATCATATTAATAAAAAAAATATTTTGAAAAGCAAAAAGGTAAGGGAGTGGGAGCTCGCTACGTCACAATTCAGTATAAAATCTACCGGAGAGTGACGTCATGCCGAATTTTAACTCAATATATTATATTGCCGTAATCTTTTGATTACGTAAAAAATCAAAAAATATTTGCCTAATATTTTTTAATAATCTATCTGACGGACAAAAAAATATTTTTGTGAACATTCCAATTCCTGGGGTCCAATTTTTTATAAAAATTGCAAGTGCAAACAATGCCTGTGAGATATTTCTCGACGGCATGTGAAGCCAAGTCAGAGGCCCTTGGGCGGCTTTGAAACTCTAACACCAGGTTAGTCATTAACCAAACGAAAAGAAGAAGAGTGCAAACAAATTCATTTTGCATTCTTATATCCAAAGCTATAAATCCGTTATGACTAATGTAGAACCAAGCAGATTACAATCTACCAAATGGAAGGTTTTCCGCAACGCAAAATATTGACAGATGAATCCAAAAGTGAAGACTTCAGATGTCTGTTTTAGTCATTTTATTTTAAGTTCGAGTTTATTTTCTCACCGTCTTTAATAACACCCAAAACAGTGTGGCCAACCCAAATTAACCAAAGTAATATTTCATAAGAAAATCTGTCACCATAATTTCAATTAACGCCTATAGACCAAGTTGTTTGCAAAGTACCCTTTAAGAGGTTATGCTATTTGGACAAAACCCGTAAAACTTAATTACGTTTGCGCATAAATATTACTTAAAGTAATTTGGACATGTATGTGGAGCTACTTAACAGCCTTAATATTACTCTGTCTGAACTTGGTGTGTGCTTAAGTTCTTAGTCAGTTGTAATTTGGCCTGCTTTAGATGCGGGGCCAACCTATTTCGTGTTTGTACTAACTTGTATGTCACCAAGTTTGATCAAATAGACACAAACTATTGGACGTCGATACCTAAGTGCTTTAAATGCTGTTTCCATTTTGGAGTTGTGTAGATAAGGTGGAGGTCTAGTGTATTAACTAATGATTCTGAGCTTTAAAAGCTGTCTTTTTGTTTATTATTATCATGTAAGTTATAGTTGGTAGGAATCGTTAATGTAATATATATTTTAACTCTACCCAGTACTCAATCCAAACGTTTAATTAAAGCCCTCTTCCTCTTTTCTACTTTGCTGTGTCCGACGGGCCACAATGATCATGTGTCTTTGTAAACCTACCATTTAAGGGTAAGCTAATCCCACCGTCGGGTTCCCAAATAACGGTAGGAGGAGTTCACATCGGCGTCGAGTCGACGATGAAGTACTTAGGACTCGTCCTCGAAAGCTGGTGGAACTTCGTGGAGCACTTCCGACGTTTGGCTCCCAGACTGGAGCGGGCCGGGGCTGCTTTGAAGCGGCTCCTGCCCAATCAAGGGGGTCCAAACGCCTCCTGCCGGAGGCTATACGCGGGGGTCGTGCGGTCCATGGCCCTTTACGGGGCACCGATTTGGGCGCGTTCATTGAGGCGGCGGCCAGTCCGCCGGTTGAACGCGTCCCAGAGGGTCATGGCCACCCTTCTGGTCCGGGGATACCGCACGGTCTCCGGTGAGGCGGCGAGCCTCCTTGCCGGATTACCGCCATGGGATCTGGAGGCAAAAGTCCTCGCGCACATTTGGGAGTGGCGTGAGGAGGCTAAACGCCGAGGCGTAACTCCGCTGTCGCCAGAAATCGCGGCACAGCGGACAGAGCTCCGGTGGGATCTCATGGCGTTATGGAGAGTGCGATTGTCGCAACCTAGTGCTGGGCACGCCACAATTGCGGCGATAAGGCCCCTCTTTGAGGAGTGGCTAGAGAGGCGCCGCGGCGTCCTCACCTTCCGCCTGACGTAGGTCCTCACCGGACATGGTTGTTTCGGGAGGTTCATGTTTCGTATCAGGTGGGATGAAACGCCCGGGTGTCATCACTACAATACAAAATACAAATACAAAAAGTTTATTTTCTCTCTCACATAGAAATATTCAAGGTATAATATACATAATTCAAAGAGTACATAAGCGAATTATAATCTATGTGGGAGACTGGTTTCTGTACTAGGATCACTGCGTGGATCGGTGGAGCGTACTGTGGAGGTCTGCCCAGCTTGGGCAGAGCATCGCCGTGTCCTCGTGGAGGCGATCGGCGGCGGGGATCTCTCGCGTCCGGCCCTGGTCCAGGCCATGGTACGGAGCGAGAGGGCATGGGAGGCCGTCACCTCCTTCTGCGAAGCAGTAATGCTCGCAAAGGAGGAGGCAGAACGCGTGAGGGAGAGGCAAATTTCGCGCCCTCACGCCCCTAGCCGCCGCAGGAGACGCCCTGGGCGTCGGGAATCGCAGGCCGATTTCCGGCCACCGTAGACGCGGGCTTGCGGACGGTGTGCAATGGGTAGCTCGCCGTCTGATAAGGACCAGGCCCGGGTCGACGGCGCCTTGTGTTCCACGCGCGCCTCAAAGAGATGTCAGCAAGTGAAGGGGTCTGATAGGACCGATGCCTGCCGGGGTTGCGGGAAAGTCCGAAAGGGATACCGTGGCCCATGGCAACGTACAGGCAACGGAAGGAACACGGGTGGGTTTTAGTCAGTAAGAGTCTGACACGCCCTCCCGCTCCGCCCAGAGCGGGAGAAGTTATTTGATAATTCCACAACCAAAAAAAAAAAAAAAGGGTAAGCTAGTCAGTCATTATTCCATACAAACGTAGTATGGTGATTACTCGTCTGTTTAACAGTGTACGTTCAAAAATAATTTGTCTTGTTATTATCTAGCCCTGTATGGAAGCAGTGTTGGAAAAAAAATAATGGTTTGGAAGTTATGGGCGTCGAAACTTTCATATTTCAACAATCATTTTAACTCGTCTTTGGGCGTAAATAAATAACTTATGTAATAAGAAAATGGCAAAATAGAAACCGTACATATATAGATATTTATTAAAAAGATCGAATAATTTCATTTGAGTAAATATATCTAGCAGTTTTTCCATAATATCTATACGCCCCAAGGTCTGTTCATGAAATTTTACGCGCTCGTTTTCCTTATAAATCATCGTCAATTTCACTAAATAAATAGATAGAAAGTAGATAAATAAAACTTATTAAATAAATAATTAGACTATTATGCATGCATATTAGTCACTACGCTGTCGACTACTGCACCCTTAAGTTCGTATTGTGGAATGCTATATAAATACTTGAGTATTGAGTAACGTTTTAAATGCTCTCACTGATTGTAAATATATAATATGTCAGAAAATAAACCACTGGCAACATCTATTTTGTGATATATCCAGAAACAATAAATAAACAAACACTGTAATAAATATTTCAACAAAGCAAACGCTTCAACTAAATCATTATTTCCAGGTTTTGATAAGCTCACTGAGAGGCGAGAAAATATCTTTTCTAGCAAACTGGAACGGAAGCGGCGGAACATAGGAAATCGAGTGCTGTACACAGCTTTATTTATTTTAACGTCATGTCTGTTACATCCGGAAAACAATCGTTCGTTCCATCTGCTGATAGCGTTCTAATATATAGCTTTTGTACTCACTAATAATATAATAAAACTGAAGAGTTTGTTTGTTTGCGCTAATCTCTGGAACAGTCGGATTTGAAAAAATATGTTTGCTTCTGATAGCCCAATTCTTGGGAGAGATTACAGGTTATTTAACATCACGCACGCTACGACCCTAAGCAGCTTAGTAAAAAGAAAAAAAGTCAGAAATAACGTAAAGCAAAAACGAAATAATAACGCGAGTGGGCGATGCGATGCGACGCGGTGGGTCCGGGGCCGAAATTTCACGCGGACGAAGTCACGGGCCGAAACTAGTTATTAAGATAAATATCTAGCGTCGTTTGTTAGTTGTGCGAAATGGATAATGGCGTTCTTATTTTTTGTTGTTTTTCGCTCGTGATTTATATCGATGCAGTGTCATGATTGAATGCGGAAGGAAGAGTATTACGAAATATTATATCGGCGACTTGATACAATTTCATGGGAGCTTGTTGTTTGGTGCTAATGATGTATGGTATTATATATATTTTTTTAAATCTATTCGTTGGATTTTGACAGGCGTTTACATGCATGTATATTACACAACTGAACTCCTGACTCAAGAAAAGCCGTCGCCATTAAACTAACACAATCCCAGCCGTATTTCCGAACTGAAGTAATGAAACTATTTAACAAATATTTAGCAATACAAATAATATACAACTGAAATGTGGCGCTCATACAGGAAAATAAAAGCCTGCTTAAATCCCAACGAAAAATATAAGCCGACAAACAGACAAAAAGGAAATACAAAAAACTGATACAATCTCATTTACAAGGAAATGTAATAAACAAATCTAATTTGTATGGCGAGACAACGGAATCGTTGCTAAGTGACATCCGTTGCGATGTCAATTAGGCTGCCCTCACCCGGCTAGTAAGGAGGCGTATGTGCACGGTAATTAGTGTAGTCTGCGGTGTACATCGTCTGCAGTAAGCCTTAGGTATTGGTTCTATGCATCGGTGTGAGAATGTTGAATCAGTCTTGCTTGGGTTTACTTTATTTATATTGCTCTTCCTATGATAAACTTAGGTATTTATTTGGTGTAGTATCTATTAGTTGTACCGACGACAACAGTTCGGTTACTGTAAAGAAATTGTTTTGGGCAATGGTGACGGTTTCTTCAAGGTTTAGTTACTAAAATACACTCTAACTATTGTATTAATTTATTTGTGAGGTTAACATTATGTACAGTTGACCGCACGTCAGTGGTAACACTTTGACCTTGAGCTGGTCTAACGTAGTACGGAGTTTCAATAGAATGCAAGGCCAGCTTACACTGGTTTTTTACTACTGACATGCGGCCTACTATACGAACATTTCGTTAATTTTTTTTTCTGAGAGATCCTATTCCGAAATTGAATTTAAAATTACGTGTGAGTACATTCTAGTCAAACAGACTAAGCTTTTACTCGGTGATTGCATTTCTTCTTTTGCAACGCGTGTTATGAGTGCTGGTACATTAATCTGATTTTGTATGCTGTTTGGTTTCCACACTTTTCCGAATTAGATAATACTTTTACGGGCCATATCTCCAGGCTTCGACTGTGGCCTACTTTAAGCGAAAGTATCTAGGGAGATTCTGGGTGGAAGCAAGGCATCGTTGAATAAATCAGTTTTATACGCACAGGGATGAGAAAGTTAACGCTCTCATTACCAATCGGTTTGCTCAGCGTGTATATGTAAACTTTTGTACAAAAACTCATCGTTTTTTTTTTGTGTTGCGAAGGCATAAGATTGACTGCTACAGTTTCTGTTGCCTACCTAGACGCTAAGTTACAACAATGTAGCTGTATTATATTTTATGTATAACGTATGTATGTCTTCAAGATCGGCTATAGATAGTGCCACCTGTCATGTTGAGCATGAAGTTCCGGCGTGCACTGAATACATTGAATAACAACGACATAACGTATAGAATAATCAGCGACGTCTGTTTCTGCATAAAGCGATTCTAGGCAGACAGAAATACTTGAGTGATCCTCTAAAAACTTTTTGAGCTTCTAATGATGCACATTTAAAAAAAATAATTGATCCTCTTTTTAACTTTCTTGCTTATTCTCACCGTTGGTCGCATTGTATGTAACTAAGCTAGGGTACCCTGATCAAACGGGTTAAGTTAGTTTAGAACTGTAACCAACCACGCGCGAGCCAAATTGATCGCAGTAAGTAACCTAGGGCACCCCAACCAGATGGGTTAGGTTGGGTTAGAACTGTGACCTACCGTGAGCGAGCCAAAACAGGAATTATTTGAAGTTCACAAAAAGAGGCGCAAGCTAATGAAAATAAAATATTGTTGAACTCTCTAATAATTATATTAGAGTGTTCAATAATATTTTTAGGAGCTTAAAATCTAAAATATACATGCCATTAAATATTTGCTCTGTTAACTTCAGTACATTTGGTTAAGTGAATTTTCTATCACGATACACGATTTCACGAAGTCACGGCGAGACTGTCGCCGCGATTTTCTTGCAGACAGTAAGTCAAGATGGCGCCAGGCAGTAAGTCCGCCTTTGTAGGGTTATTTTTAACTGCGTATAAAGTTCTAATAAATAAACAATGAAGTGCTTTAGGGACTTTCTTGAAACAATTTATTGTTATTTAATTATGAACTAATGGTATAAAGAATGTTCTGAGCAGGAGGTAGACATTTTCATTCAAGAAAACTGTTATACCTAGACACAACCAATAATGGGATCATCATCATCATTTCAGCCGAAAGACATCCACTGCTGGACATAGGCCTCCCCCAAGCACCGCCAATTCGACCGATTGGATAATGGGATACCTACTTGCAACTTTTAATGGACAAAAAAGCAGGACCTTTTTTTAAGAATAAAAAGCGCAAAACATTCAGTGTAACGCATCTGACATTGAGTAAAGAGAACTCAATATCACATCAGTGCCCCGACAGTATACATTAAAAAGTTGTGCGCTTCGGCCAAAGCGGCTCAGAACGAAACTTTCGAAATTATACCTCTGCCCCACGATAATTTCCTTTCTAATGCTCAAGTTGAGAACTCTTCAAAAAACTTTGAGGAACTTCGCGTGAATTCCCTTTTTATTTCTTATAAATCTAGAAGAAAATAGAATTTATGGCATCCTCTTTAACTTTTTTACAAGGGAGCAAATGTTAAGTTAATTATGAATACTTTTTTTTTTGTTCTTGGATTTATTTTGGCGGTTACTTTTAGCAAATTTCCTGATTTAATATACTTAACAATTTTTTGTGCCTTTTGGTAGTTTATTTATTCTGCTTGTTGCATATTTTTTGAGTTTATATTTTCCTCTGCGATTGTATGATTAAAAAGTAGGTACCTACTTGTAATACGATAACCAATTCCATCAATTTAGTTTCTCCCCTTGGATTTTCCAATCAACTTTAACTGTTTTTGATACATTTAGAATTATTGCAATGTATATGCAATTGTAAGCCATGAAAACTGGTTTTCAAACAAATCAAATAAAAAACATTTATTCAAATTCAAAATTCAAATAATTTTTAATTCGGTTTAAAGACATTTATTTCTCAAAGAACAATTTACAGTTCACTTAAAGAGAAACTTAACAAAATTTTTCTAAATTCATGAATACACCCATATAAAATTATCAACAGATTACAAATTACAAATTCATTCATTGAATTAATTAATTATAAATTATTACAAAGCAATCAATATAGGTACAACAAAGAAATTACTATTTTAGCAGGAATATTAATTGCCATATGAGAAGAAATCTCGTATATGGCCCTTTTTTTTTTTTGGGTGGGAAATTATCAAATAACTTCTCCCGCCCTGGGCGGAGCGGGAGGGCGTGTCAGACTCTTACTGACTAAAACCCACCCGTGTTCCTTCCGTTGCCTGTACGTTGCCAGGGGCCACGGTATCCCTTTCGGACTTTACCGCAACCCCGGCAGGCATCGGTCCTATCGGACCCCTTCACTTGCTGACATCTCTTTGAGGCGCGCGTGGAACACAACGCGCCGTCGACCCGGGCCTGGTCCTTATCGGACGGCGAGCTACCCAAGCCAAGTTAGAGGGTCCTTAGAGGTAGTTATCTGATTATTAAAAACGTTACTCTCCTTTTGGTTAACGCCGCAATTGGGTAAAAAGGCTAAAAAATAATTTCCCAAATTCCTGAACCTTCAAGTGCAACAATTTATTGCTAGGTATTTCAAATATCTATCGGAAATATATTGCAGAATTTTCTAGGAATCGACCGACATTCATTGGCGCTCGTTAGCATTGGATGGTATTCAAGTATTTCACAGACATGGATCCAGCTATCCAGAAGGGCACTTCCAAGTCTATCGGCATTTATTATATACCTGATAAATGCTGGTACAGAATTCTGAATAGCTTTACATGAATATTTAAATATTAGCTTTTAAAATGTTCTGTTTTATTTTTATTGAATTTAATATAAAATTTAGTTTGTATTTACGAACAAGAAGACCTTGGTTTGAATCTACATTTACATTGAAAAGTAACCTCAAAGTAAGAGTAACACTTATTAAAAACTAATATTGTTTAGGCGAAAGTGAGTTTGTTTTGTTGTTTGTTTTGTTGTTTGTTAAAGTGAGTTTGTTTTTTTGTTGGCTAAACGGATTTGGATGAAATTTGGCACATGAGTAGACCATGACCTGGAGAAGGACATAGGCTACTTTTCATCCTGGATCGTAGACGTAGTCGCGGCCAATAGAATGTAATAGAATACTTTTATTTCAGAGAAAGTCGATAAGGTTAGTAACTATTACTTTTACCTAGTAATTTTACTTAACATTTAGTGTTAGTAGGAACAGACACGGATTAACATAAAATTTAAATTCAGCGTGGAGCTGCATCCACCTCCACAACATCGGGGAATCCCACTGATCTGCGAACACACTGAGAATACTGTTGGTGTTGTCGCGAACACGTGACATCAGGGATGCACATCTTTTTCTAATAATGACGGCAAAACCAAAAGCTAGCCAATAAATACAACTAAGTCGGATCTGACCAGGGAGCGGTAGATTTTATATGAACGGGGACGAACTTAAACAATTGAGTAATAATTACCTAAAGTGTATAAGATTAGACGAAATAATTCAATTGGTCACTGTAAATAAACCCGCTCTTATACCTACTAAGCCAACCAAAATACGTAGAAAACATGAATGAAGAACGTTTCCTCGTTGACCGAAAACTAATGAAAGGAAATGATTAACAGCACAGACTTTGAACTTTAAAAAACATCAAGTATTTTTCGGCCCTAATAACTTCCTCGCATGTTACTCCAAACCCTTACCACGAACTCCAGACTGCAGTCTTTTTACCAAGTTTTATTTTGAAGCAACTTCTGGGAACTATGTCGTGCTCGCGTGCCTTCGTACATGTAATGCACTTTCCTCTAAGTAAATTGTATGGGAGCTAGATTTTGTTTTATTCTCTCCCTTCTAGTCTGACGGGGAGACATTAATCTCTCAGGTCCTTGCTTTCTCGCTCAATAGACGCGGAAAGAAAAACAAATTGCTGTTTAAAAAAAGAATTAAAAAATACGCTAAAATCTAAGTCTAATGTAAAATATGAGTACTTTTGCAGCTTGTCACTATTTTTAATAACCAATGATTAATTCAAAAAGCGTTACTTCGTAACTAACACAAGTTAATTAAATTATTTTATCATTTTTAGTGCGTGATAAAAGCGTGTTTTTAGTTTTTTTTTTTAAATATATTTTCATTTTTTACTTTTTAGTTTAATATATTCTTCATTTAGTTAATAAGTCTAAATTCAACGAAGTTATGACTTCAGCGGTTTACTAGGAGCCACTGAACAGTTCCCTATCCACCTCCTAGCTCAACCATCAGACCCACAACACAAAGTGCAATATAATGGACTCATCAAAACTAATCATATGAGCCCAAACTCGAGGGGTTTACTAGTAGCCACTGAGTAGTTCCTCTCCATCTCCTGGCTCCATCATTAGATCAGCTCCAAGATACCAAAATATAGTATTGTCACCGAACTACATAAACATACAAAATTTTATTTCGATACGATAATTAGATGTAGGTTAAAATTGACTTCCAAGATTTGATTACATTGTTAGTTACAAGTGAAGGTAATAAAAAACGTGTTAAAAAGGGAAGGAAAATATTGCGCTAAGACTTGCCTGTTATACTTAAATTAAAATACGAGTATGTTGGTCATGCTATATGCGAAACATTTTCCTTATTTTTATAGTTTTTTTCAGTGTAAGGGATCAATCTACTTTCCTGTGGCCTTTTATAACAATTAAAAAAAAAAAAACCAATTCACTTTTTAAATTCAAAATTAAAAGCAAGTATTAGGTTGTAGGAAAACACAAACAGATTAGAAATAAAACTATATTTAACAGTAACAGATCTACAATCACAATTCCGTCAAACCGTATAAAATATGCACTGCCATAATCCCAGACCATGCGTGCAAACCAAAGAAAATTTTACGTTTGACAGCTTAATATGTTCATAAAAGTGGCTGGGGAAGAAGCGTAAACACGGAATAGGGTTCTCAGCAGTTGTTTACAGCTCACCTGGGAAATTAATTACAAAAATATATGTAGCGTTTGGCTCGGGCCGCGTCTGTGTGTGCTTTAGTTAGGCGAGTAAAATGTGAATATTTGTTCAATTGCTAACTTGGTTGTTGCTGGTATCTTGTTTAATCAAAGGTTAAAAGGAGTAGGTTTTTAGTGATGGGATTTTGAACTTTGTTCAGAAATTGATACGTGATTTAGAATTGAGGAATGGTACCTAGTACCTACAGGGTTTTTGCTTAGTCAGAAATTATTTAAAAACTAGCTTCTGCTCGCGACTTTGTCCGCACCTTCTTCAGGAATTGGGCTTTCCGATGCAAAAATAATTTTTCAAATCCGACTGGTCGCTTCGGAGATTACCCCCTACATACAAAGTTACAAACAAACAAACAAATTTTACCTCTTTATAATATTAGTATTAGTTTAAAAATAAAAACTAAACATGATGTTCTCAGCATTGATTTTTCAGGTCAATTTTTATGATTGTTTTTAAAAACGTATACCTGACTGTCTAGAACTGAAGGCTTATTACCAAAACCAACAATTGAACCAATATCATAAAATCGAAAACTTTCCACGTTTACGTTCAAACAACAAAAGAACATTTATTATACACAGTAGAACGCCTTTGCGTTCATATTTGCTTGCCGTCTACACGTGGCAATTATTTAGATTTATCATTGTTCGTTACCGACTTATAATTTAGTTAGCAGTCTCCGGGGCGTACTGAACCAATCGATAAGAGTGGTTGTAAATACTCCAGACACTAAAGTACTAGTTACTAATTAGATTTCTAATAATACAGACTTCGAGCGATTTTCCGAGAATTTGAGACAGTGAAAAAGGTCGTCTTTATTGATTTTGGCGATGTGTCGAAAACGATATCTGTAGGTGGTTACTAAGTAAATTTCTTTTGTCTAAACTAATATTATAAAAATTAGATTTTTTGTATGTTTTTATGTTTGTTTGTAATGAATAAACTCAAAAACTTCAAACTTCTTCAAAGATTTAAAAAAATATTTCAAGTGAAATATTGAAGAAAGAGTGCTATATTATCACTGAGTAACGGGAGAAGCCGCTTAAATGTTTTGAGCTGCAAATTTTGTATCATTTCATGTAACACTGTAACACACACATTATACATATTATAAAACAAAGTCGCTTTTCGCGTTTGTCTGTATGGCCGCGTTGTTCTTCTAAACCACGCAACAGATTTTGATGAGGTTTTCACCATCGTTTAGAGAATTTATTCCGGAAAGTTTATGTGTATAATACGTTAATATTAAAGTTATGTTTACCTAAGAAATCTCGATATTTTGACAAGTCGTAAAAACCGTGCGAAGCAGGAGTGGGTTGCTAGTGATTTATAAGGAAACAAGCATTTATACAGTACCCTGTATTACAATATCCACCTGACACGAAACAAGGCCAGTTATAAAAAAATACCAGTCATTCAAAAATCGAACGCCCCATCTCACCGCGAAAACTCGAACGTTATCAAACAACGAAAGAGATGCTCATAAATTCGGAGAGGCCTTTTTGCTGTAATGCCTTTCATATTTCTCCCGAAGCACACTGCGGGTGCCGTTCAAATAAATTACGGCCATCAATAAAAATCTCAGCGTGGAGATCCTACGACTTATTTAATTTATATTCCATCAGGGCCATATTTATCAAATATCGAAAGCTTTTTGTGTGATATTCCGATTTTTAAAATGGCGAAATCATTTTATTGCTTTTTTTTATTTTTTTTATTGTGGTTTCGAGGTTGAATTAGAAGTTTTATTATACTAATTAAGGGTAATAATGGGTAATTCAGATGAGGTAATTAGTTCCTTTCGGTTATTTTGAGTAGTGCGATAATATCGTGGGTAGGTAAATGTTAGGGCAGTACTTATTTCTAGTACCGATTAGAGGTCTAAGTAGTTGTGGACACAATTAAACTTAGCATTTTTACTTTAATTTATTTTTTTACCTTTATATCCAATAGCACAAACTCAATGAAGAATATATTTGAATGTAATGCGTAACTGCACACACACCTAGGAACCGGCTCTTCTCCATAGGAAATGACCAATTGGAACCGTGCACCTAGCTTCTGACGTTTCATAAGTGCCCTTGTAGGTTTATGTGAAATAAAATATTTTGAATTCGAATTGAACCTACCAATAAATATTTCAGCTTGCAATTGAGAGCGTTTATCCTAAAAGTTGGCAACGGCGCAAATAGCTGTCAAAAATTTACCTATTTTGATTAATTTGGCAATATTACTGTATGGCAATAAGAAATGTGGCTAACCGCAATATTAATAATGAATGGCAATTATAACATTGAATTTGATGTTGTACCCGATTTAGGCGTAAAAAGGCATTTGGAAAGTTTCCAAATAGGTACTTTTTTTTACATCTAAAACTAAATATTCGGTGTTACGATATTAATTATTGCATTTCATAATCAATGTTCTAGTTCGCTAGTTAGCGACATTTCTTATGTCCATACAGTAATATTGCCAAATTAATCAAAACAGCGAAATATTTGACATCTATTTGCGACGTTGCCCACTTTCAGAATAAACGCTCTTAAAGTCTGCCTTGTCGTGGTACCCAAGTAATTTATGTAATCGTTGATGATTGAGCTACTACGACTTTTTCTAACTACGACTACATACAAATATTACTACAATCTTACTACAAAACATTCTGGAGATTTATGTATAATGGGATGATCAGCATCTGAATCGCGTAACACACTTTTTTTCACTTTCCGAAGGAAATCCCTAATACATTGCTTAATAGGTTTGAAAAGTTTGTCCGCTCAACAACGCAAATAACGCAATGAACGGGCTGAGCTTTCAAAATGAAAGGTATTGCGATCGATTGCTATTTTCTGTGTTTTACGTAAAGACAGGTTTTATTAGTCAGACGGATGGGTCTTGGTTTTCAGCTAAAATAAATTTCGATTTAGTGTCTGATAGAACCAAACAAACTTGCCTCATCTACGACTAAGACAACTACTTTTATTAAATAGTTGAGGCAACACCCGTTGTAGGCTATTTTGTTTAAAAGGACGAGTATATTTTCATTCATTTTAGCTAAGCCGATATAAGACGCTCATTACGACGTATTAGACGTTCATTTTTGAATTAACGTTATGGACGCGTTTGCAAATTTGATAGGTATAGAATCGAACAACTACATTAACAAAGGTCACACACACAAGTGTACGCACAGTTAGTTGCGGGAATAGTAGTCAAGTGAACTAGTTTTGGTACTTTGAAAGTTTTTTTTTCTCTATATTCTTTATAATACATAGGCATCTACAAAATATATTTCGTATTGTTGTTTGTATTTTTACTAAATAATACTTAGATACAAATACCTACTTCAGTGACTGCTAGGAGGCACTGGAAGCTCTCTTCTAGTAGAAAGATTTGGGCTGTGGACTTTGGGCTCGTTTTGTTAGTTATGATGAGACTTTACCTCCGGACTTGATGGAGTGACATGAAGGTGTACTTCAGTGAATGCTACTGATACTCCTCGACTAGTAGAATTAGATGTGACGAGTTTGGGCTCGTTTTTAGTTATGATGAGATTTTACCTCCAGACTAGATGGAGTGACCTGAAGGTGTACTTCGGTGACTGCTACTGGTACTCCTCGACGAGTAGAACTAGGTGTGCCGAGTTTGGGCTCATTTTGTTAGTTATGACGAGACCTTACCTCCGGACTAGATGGAGTGACCTGAAGGTGTACTTTAGTGACTGCTACTGGTACTCCTCGATGAGTAGAACTAGGTGTGTCGAGTTTGGGCTCGTTTTGTTAGTTATGACGAGACCTTACCTCCGGACTTGATGGAGTGACCTGAAGGTGTACTTTGGTGACTGCCACTGGAACTCCTCAACGAGTAGAACTAGGTGTGCCGAGTTTGGGCTCGTTTTGTTAATTATGACGAGACCTTATCTCCGGACTTGATGGAGTGACCTGAAGGTGTACTTCGGTAACTGCTATTGGTACTCCTCGACTAGTAGAATTAGATGTGCCGAGTTTGGGCTTGTTTTGTAAGTTGTGACGAGACCGTACCTCCGGAATTGATGGAGTGACCTGAAGGTGTACTTCGGTGACTGCTACTGGTACTCTTCGACGAGTAGAACTAGGTGTGCCAAGTTTGGGTTCGTTTTATTAGTTATGACGAGACCTTACCTCCGGAATTGATGGAGTGACCTGAAGGTGTACTTCGGTGACTGCTACTGGTACTCTTCGACGAGTAGAACTAGGTGTGCCAAGTTTGGGTTCGTTTTATTAGTTATGACGAGACCTTACCTCCGGACTTGATGAAGTGACCTGAAGGTGTACTTCGGTGACTGCTACTAGTAGGTACTTCTCGACTAGTAGAATTAGATGTGCCGAGTTTGGGCTCGTTTTGTAAGTTATGATGAGACCTTACAAACAAGATCAAAAGAAATTTGGCAGACCTAGTTCTACTCGTTGAGGAGTTCTAGCTTCCAGTATCAGTCACCGGAATACACCTTCAGGTCACTCCACCAAGTCCGGTGGTGACGTCTCATCACAACTAACAAAACGAGCCCAAACTCGGCACACCTAGTTCTACTCATCGTAGAGTACCAGTAGCAGTCACCGAAGTACACCTTCAGGTCACTCCATCAAGTCCGGAGGTAAGGTCTCATCATAAATAACAAAACGAGCCCAAACTCGGCAGACCTAGTTCTACTCGTTGAGGAGTTCAAGTAACAGTCACCGAAGTACACCTTCAGGTCACTCCATCAAGTCCCAGACGAATAGGCATTTATATACCATACTTACTTATACCGAAATAAAAATGTGTGATTATAAAATTATCTTACCACAATATCAAGTATCAAATTTGGTTTAGAGAATATTTTGTATTTGTACAGCGATCTTTTTCCACACAAACCGCTGCAAACAGGCAACACAGTGTCCACTCACGACAGCGGCCGAGCGCGGACTGAGGTTTCTTCCGAAATGTTTGTGCAATAAATCAAAACAGGAACCAAAAATAAAATAACCCTTAATGCAATCCATTAAGATTCAACCGTAATAGCAAAATATGTGAAAAAGTGAGAAAAGTTTTGGTTTTTATTTTTTTTGCGACTATTTGTGACATTTTGAAACATTTTTTTTACTAAGTTTTAGAAATGAGTATGTTTGCCTACTTATAGTATAGAAATCTCAAAATATGTTGATAATAGAATAAAAACTGTACTGAAACTCAACCCAGTATCGTTAATTTATGGAAAACGGCAACGGAAGATCGTTTTTACAATAAAAAAAAAATATAATTTTGAACAAAAAATTTCCAATAATTTGAAGATGAAGAACCAATCTATATGTGGTAGTTATTAGTTATATAAAATTCGGTTTAGTTTTGTCACAAAATGAACCGAAAAACAGCCGAATTTTGTCCGATTTGCAAACGCGCCCTTCATCTAAATCTTTCATTTCATTTTTCGATCAATTGGTATCTGAGTGGAAGATGCCGAAATCCAACATCATTGGATGGGTTTACAAATGAATTAGTTTTTCACTTTTTATTCATTTTGTGTTTGACTTTTCACTTCGAGTGAAAGATGCCGATAAAAGGCAAACATTTACGAAAACTGAAGCATCGACCGCGTTCGGCGCTCCGATTGGCTATTCATCAGTGAAGGCCAGTGAAGGGCCAATCGGAGCGTCGAACGCGGTCGATGCGTTAAGTCGAGATGTTTAAAAGAAACTCACACTAGGGGCTTCTGATATTCTGGAGGCAAAAGTCTCTCTCGCGTCCGGCCCTGGTCCAGGCAATGGTACGGCGCGAGAGGCCGTCACCTCCTTCTGCGAAGCAGTAATGTTCGCAAAGGAGGAGGCAGAACGCGTGAGGGAGAGACAAATTTCGCACCCTCACGCCTGTAGCGGCTAGAGGCGTGAGGGCGCAAAATTTGTCTGCAAAAGACGCCCTGGGCGTCGGCGCCGCTAGCCCGCGCCTACGGTGGCTGGGAATCGTCCTGCGATTCCCGGCCACCGTAGGCGCAGGCTTGCGGACGGTGAGCAATGGGTACCGTCCGATAAGGACAAGGCCCGGGTCGACGGCGCGTTGTGTTCCACGCGCGCCTCAAAGAGATGTCAGCAAATGAAGGGGTCTGACAGGACCGATGCCTGCCGGGGTTGCGGGAAAGTCCGAAAGGGATACCGTGGCCCCTGGCAACGTACAGGCAACGGAAGGATCACGGGTGGGTTTTAGTCAGTAAGAGTCTGACACGCTCTCCCTCTCCACCCAGAGCGGGAGAAGTTATTTGATAATTTCCTAAACAACAAAAAAAACACATAAAGGGCCTCTGATATTTACAGGATGTAGGTATACACAGATAACTTAATAGCTAAACATATGTATGTATCTGTATTGTCACAGCTTATTCATTCGTATCGTTTGATATCGCTAAGAGTAGCCTGGCTATTAGCTAAGGGCTCGTAGCATGTTACTGGCGTTATGCTGTTACATACGGCCTCTTTGTTCGACAAATTTTCAATAAACTCGATTTTGGCGATAATTCTGTGACGCTGAAATGGAGCTGGGTGGGTCACACCTACAGGATGCATCAAGACAGATGGGCCAGGATCGTCACACAGTGGATGCCTGAAGACGGGCGTCGTCACCGAGGCTGGCCTAAGGGACGCTGGCGTGACGACTTGAACTCGTTTCTAGCCAATTGACTGGAGAAGGCACAACAAAGAAAATTGGAATAATATCGGGAGACCTTTGCTCAGCATAAGCCAACAAAAAAAACCTTTTATCGTCAAAAAGAATTGCACAAAATCAGGATTCTTTTAAAAGCAGCCCAATTATTAGCCCTATATCAATTATGTTCTTATTCGTATGGTAATGTGGAACGTGCAACAAGCCTGCTAGTTGTTTATTAACTAAGATGTCAGATGTGGTGACTCTGACTTTGAACATCACCCCATTATTTTAAAAGGTTGAGTTTCATGATGATGACTTTGTAAATATTTTGAAGTCAGCTTTGGTATTTCTTATTATTCTGCTTATTATTATTGCACAACGGTATCATCCAGTTACTACCACTTAACGTGCCCAAAATAATCAATTATTTTTAACCGACACTAAAGAACAATGGCAGTTTTGGTGTCGGTTAATTTCAGAAGCGTTCATGAATGAAAGTATGTACATTATATTTAACAGTTACAGGGCTTTTCTCTTTATGCATCAGCTTTTTTTATTAAGCTGCACAAAGAAAAAAAGAATAAACAAATATTTTATTAAATCTGACTATCAAAACGCGATTATTTGCAATAATTATCTAAACGCAGAACTTATGACGGTAGCTATAGCTATGGAGTTACCATACTCACCAGAACAGGATTTTGGTGGTAGTGGTTTCATCCTTTAAACTATTAAGAGACTCTCACTCCCTCTTTCTTTAGAGGAGTATTACAGGACAAGACGTTAATTATATTTAGTTATCAAAACTAAGACATTTTGGAGAAGCAGACTTCTGTCTCTTGAGTAAGAGTTCCAAGCTTTGGAGCCAGTGCCCATTTGTATTTGCAAAATGTTTTTTTTTATTATTAAATATGTATTAGCTTATTGTCTATGACAGTTAAATGAATCCACTATGTATACGTTTTTTGGAGAATTTAGTTTTCATGGCAATATTAAAATCTATTGATGTCAACTTCGATTTGAAGTTGATATCAAAAGAAATGTCTTAATTGTCACGTTTTAATGTCATTACTCTGTTTTGTCTTTTTTTTTTTTTTTTTTTTTTTTTTTTTCTTGACGTGTCGTTGTAAATATTTGTGGATTAGTTTGCTTACCTAGTAGTTTCAAATGTTTTGTGGTGAAGTATAGAATATGAGTATTGTACGTAATCCAGGTGTGTAGAGATGATCGAGTCTAATGCAATGCCATAGGTTACAGTTGATGCTTGTATGTGTGATGAGCATCGTATGGTAATGCTGACGACAAGCATGACGACCGCGGCGGCTACTCAGTTATTTTTTTCTAAGATTAGAATGTAATAATATAATAAAATGCTTTATTTATTTACCAATAAATGTTTTATCTTTGCTTAATGCATAATAGGTAAGAATAAGCCGACCAAGATAGTAAAACAACATGATGGGATGCACGGCCTCCCCAGCTTGAATATCTTCACAGGTCTTAAATTCTACATTCGCTTTAGAACCTTGCATAAATATAATCAAATATTAGGTATTGGCAAAGACATTTTTAAATACCTAGCCTAGTACATATTGTAAATTACATCACGACTGATAGTTGTGAGTTGTCCAATTAAGCCCACTGACAAGTATTGTCAGTGATGAAGCGGTTTCCCGCGGCACCAATCGCTTGAAACGTCGGGTGATGTTAACCAACGTCTCTAGATATCTTGCCTCCAAAAGCATTGTTTTCATTGATTTGCCTTTATATTATACTATGAATGAGCCGCGACTTGGTCTGCGATTCAGGATGTATAGTGTTACGTATTTATCGGGAGGCGGGGGTAGCGCACGTGCAATCAAACCGCGGGTCAGTTTCATACTAATTTATTGATACTTCGATGTCTTCGATACATAACGCGTGCGCGCCGACACACACATACGCGTGTCGTACGCGCAGTAAGTACAATACACAACATATAGTATAGCCTATTTCCTTACCCAGGACATGGTTTATCTGTGTGCCATCCAAAAGTTCAGTCGTTTCAGCGTGAAAGCATAACAAAAAAACTCACTTTCGCATTTTTAAAATTAGTTTTGAGGACGTTCACATTAGTAGTAATAACAAAAGACATTTTGTCAATCCTAACGTAATTATGAATGCTTGCTTTGCATAGAAGTGTATAGAGTATAATAGGACATGACATTCTTCTAGAGTTTCAATGTGTAGAGAGCTTATTATACAAAGTCAGCTACTAGTTCCATTTTCCCCTTCAGTAGCTATTATTGCAACTACTTATTTCCGCCATCTTTGAATGTCTTATACTGTTTACTCGTTGATTTACTGCACATTCAATTCTTTGGTTTACTGTCATACGGACTGTTTATACGGAGTCACTTGCTTTTTAAACAACTTGTTTCTGGCGAGACCCAATATTTAAAAATATGCTGTCATTATCTTCTATCTTAATTTGACTGAGATCTATCTTTTGAGAATGTACGCGAAGTCTAAGTGCGACACCCAAATTACATGGAGTGCTGCCTTTCTTCTTTAACTTGGTGATAACAAAAAGTAGTTTATAAAACTTTGACATCCTCTTTTAGAAAACACTGTAAGCACAGAAAATCTCAAAACTATCCAACAAATGCCCCATCCACACCACCTGTAAGTCCCAAAATGATAGAGATGGAGGCAATGCTATCTGCTAATTGCTCAGACCACCTTTGGCTAGACCACTATGCGGTTTCCATACAAAAGCCCTATTGACATGAAATGGTGAGCTTCAATATCTGAAACGAGGCGGTGCTGGATGCTGAACGGTCGATTTCAAATTGATTACTATCACTGTTACGTAAACTCAACAGATGTAGGATGCGATCCCAATTATCTTGGGAGATGAATAATTATGGTTTTGTGGTACAATTGGCTGTGGTAGGTTGAGATAGTGCATACTTTTTTAGATGCAATGATTTGTGAACGGTATTCAAACTTCGAACAGTATTTAAAATATACAAGTTTTATTTACACATGAACATTGTTGAAAATTATAGACAAAATGACGTGATTACTTTGTAAAGTATTATATTATTTTAATTATTATGAACGTGAGGACTGTGTGTATATTTTTTACTTTTTTCCTCTTTCATAATTTTTTTCTTTCTCAGTTAGTTTTAATGATGATCTAACAGTTAGAGGAGTTTATGCGGCCTACCCAAAGGTCTTTTCTTTGGTAATGTTCGTCGTGCTGAGCTCCTTAAGTTCTGAGTTGAGCTCCACGATTACTGACAAATGCTTGCACTGACTGGACAGGTCCACTCAAGTCTGTGTGGTTCTTTCCTCAATAGACCATTTCAGATCATACTAATCTACATGGTCCTCATTTGGCCTGACCGATATTATGTCACGACTTTTAAAGAGACTGCGACCTCTGAGTTTGTTTCGGCCTTTCTTCTCAAAGTAGTCAGATAGGAAACGCCGAACTCATCTAGCAATTTTTTTTTTTAATGTGACGTGTAAAAGTGATTCCAATATCCTATTTACAGAATAAATAATCTCATTTCATTTCAGACGTTTTTGTTTTTTACTAACTGTACGTCAACGTGCGCTAAATCGATTATGATGAAATGTTTGAAATCGTCATAATCGTATCTTGGTTTTATCATCAGAACCAAGAACATAGACGGATGATTTAATTGTTTATTCATGATAAATGCTTGTTCACGGTTATATAAAAGTGACATGGAAATCGATACTGGAATATGTAACATTTTTTAAAGCTTTCATTCGATTTTCTACAAAACATCACATTTCATCTCATTATTAATGTCTTTTTTTAATTTATTCATATTATTGAAACTATTTACGTTTTTTGAAATTCACATTGTGCATTGGATAGAACAAAATTCTCACTCCATCGACTCTTCAACGGTGTTCAACTGTCATGGCAACAGTTTTTTTCAAGCGACGCTATAAGAAATTCTTTGTGCAACTATTTCTTGCACTATTTTGCTGCCAGGAGTATTGTTATGATCACCTACCGTAAAGATAAAGTAAAATATTACTTTCAATGACAATTTTTTCAACCATGCTTATCCTGTGACCATACGAGTAGTATCCCAGATTTTATTATATCTATCTGCGTCACCTGTCTGCATAAAACCTAAGTAATTACATAAATAATGAATAGTAATGACATACACATACACCAAAATCCGTCGTCAGCCGAAAGTCTACGATGTCGGAGACAGGGCCATGGGCCTTTTTTTTAATTTTGGTTGAAATTATCAAATAACTTCTCCCGCTCTGGGCGGAACGGGAGAGTGTCAGACTCTTACTGACTAAAACCCACCCGTGTTCCTTCCGTTGCCAGGGGCCACGGGTATCCCTTTCGGACTTTCCCACAACCCCGGCAGGCGGAAGTTGAGGAAGCCGTGGTGCCTCTCTAGCCACTCCTCAAAGAGGGGACTTATCGCCGCAATAGTGGCGTACCCAGCACTGGGTTGCGACAATCGCACTCTCCATGACGCCATGAGATCCCGCCAGAGCTCTGTCCGCTGTGCCGCAATTTCTCGCGGCAGCGGAGTTACGCCCCAGCGCGTTTCGCCTCCTCGTGCCACTCCCAAATGTGCGCAAGGACTTTTGCCTCTAGATCCCATGGAGGTAATCCGGCAAGGAGGCTCGCCGCCTCACCGGAGACCGTGCGGTATCCCCGGACTAGCCGGGTGGCCATGACCCTTTGGGACGCGTTCAACCGGCGGGCTGGCCGCCGCCTCAATGAACGCACCCAAACCGGTGCCCCGTAAAGGGCTATGGACCGCACGACCCCCGCGTATAGCCTCCGGCGGGAGGCGTTTGGACCCCCTAGATTGGGCAGGAGCCGCTTCAAAGCAGCCCCGGCCCGCTCCAGTCTGGGAGCCAAACGTCGAAAGTGCTCCACGAAGTTCCACCGGGCCGTCGAGGACGAGTCCTAGGAGTACCTAGGACTCGTCCTCGACGGCCCGGTACGATCGACGATGAAGTATCATCGTCGACTCGACGCTGATGTGAACTCCTCCTACCGTTATTTTGGAACCCGACGGTGGCGCGTTCCGAGGACCACGAAAACACATAGGGCCATGTGCCTCAAGTGGAGTTGGGCCGGACATCTAGTTAGACGCGGAGATGGCCGATGGAGTAAAGCTGTGACCGAATGGTGGCTAAGGTTAGGCAAAAGAAACCAGGGCTATCCAAAAGCGCGTTGGGTTGATGATATCGTCAAAGTCGCGGGAAGCACCTGGATGAGAGACGCACGGAACCGGAAAGTATGGCAGCAAAAAGGGGAGGCCTATACCCAGAAGTGGGTGATTCCGGGTTGAAGTGATGGTGAATGTCAAACATGGCATAATAATGACTTAAGAACCGAAAAAAATCGAATAGGTGGTTTGCGACCCATAAGCGCACTAATGGAAAAACAGTTTTTTTTTTCAATTGTATAATTATCAAAAGAAACATCGCATCAAATAAATTAATGTACTTACCTACTGCTTAGCTTACGATCCTAAAGGCAATAACATAACTGTATGCAAAAAAAGCAGGTCAACAGCCTTAAAAATTCAATATGTTCGTAATTTCAGTTCTAAGTTCACTGCACTGCTTCAGTTTTATCTCATGTTGCCGTGAGGGAAGACTAAGTCCGGATTAATTAATTCTGAACTCCGGAAGTGCGTCGGATTCAATCCGCTCGATAATTCCGTGCATGTCCCCGTAGTATTCGATATTATTACATTCTAGTAAGCACGGATCGAACGAATTTAATTTCTATTATTGTAAATATTGAGAGTCTAAATAATTCATTTGAGTATACAAACATGAATTTTGCTCATGGAACAATTAACGACATTATGTTATTTTGCTGAAATATGTTTTAGTTCTGGTGGGTTGGCGTTTTGTATGATATTTATTTTGTGTTTATTTAATAATAGACATTTCGGTATTATTATGGTTAGTGATGGTTCAAACGAAATAAATTCGATCGTGACGAGATCGTATTTGGCGAATTACTGTTTGGAAATTCTATAGCTGAATGGATAGATTAAGATGAATGATCGACGACAATATTACCAATTACTATCGAATATATTGTACTTGGGAAGGCCCCCCACAAGGTGGACCGATGACCCGGTGAAGGCCGCAGGAAGGAGGAACTGGCGGTGCTTGGGGGAGGCCTATGTCCAGCAATGGACGTCTTTCGGCTGTAATGATGATGATGATTATGATATTGTACTTATTTTTATATCTTAAGTACATTTGCCTTACTTCATTATAGAGAGGTACTCGGTGCTGTTACCATTTTCTATTAAAAGATGTAGGCGGCAGACGACATATTACTTTGTTTTACTTTACTAGCATGAACTTTAGACAGCAACCGTCAATCATAAACCGCTGCAAAGTAAAACGGTTTAAAACTTAACTCAGAAAACGTCAATAAAACTTCTGCAGATGAAGGGGAAGTGTTGGGAAACACGGCCGGCACAGGTGTTGCTTTTCCAATTTAGTATCGCAACAAGGCAAGGATGTGCGCCGGTGATTTTCATTTCCCGAACAAGCCACATGGCACCCGCAGTGATTACGTACCAAACGTGGACCGGACTTTTGAATTGTTGATTAAAATATACGTGTCGGGTGTCAGGTTAACGCGGGATTTTTTTTGAGATACGTGTATAAGTCGTAGGAGATGCTGGATCATGTAAAAGTCTATAGAAATAAAGCCTTCTGGAGTTGTATATTAGTGTTGTCGGTTCACTTGAAAAGAGTGACCAAAAAAACGAAAAATCCGGTAAATGAATATGGTGTTAAGTTTTTAAGAGTCATTAATCTCGAGTGTTAAATGTGTCCATGTAAATCAATAGAACTATCATCATAATGCATTCTTTATGGTTACCATTCAGTTCATTTTACACAATAGCGTAACAAACAACAAAAGATAGTAGTTCTGTAGAACAAGCATTTACTTATTCAACTATTCTTGTTTACAGCTTTTAATAAACTGAATCTGTTCTTAAAACAGGTACCCAAGTCATTAACTAAGTCAATACCTCGCCGACGCGGGCACTGCTTTATCCGTGACAAACAGTAGGCCTTAAGAAAATGAGAAATCCTCTCTGAAAAGGCGGACTGTCAACAGCAAGAACAAAAGTTAACATTTCAACTATTCTGGTACCTATCTATTGTCTTGTTTGAGCTATGAAGCGGCGGCGACGGAACGCTACTCGTTTCGGGCCAACTTCCTTTTGGAAAAACTTCAAGAAAGCATCCCATCTCGGTTTGTGAGAAGATTGCGAAATATTTCTGTCCCCGCGGTGTCATTTGCCTAACTTTCCAGTTTGAGTAAGCTTAAAACCTCCAAGTTTTTGCGCTGAGAATGCTTTTGAAGTTTTTCTGATGCAACATTTTTATATTTGGACGGAAATATTCTCTAACAATAAGCGCAAACAAGTTTTTTTCTTCAAACAGTCTGTTAATGCGTTGGTCGGGAGCGGCCGGTTCGCGATCTCTTTGCCAACCTTCTTTGTCAATTATTCTTGCGGTTTGCTGTGAAAAGGGAACGTTAGGGACTCAGGATTATTATAAACCAACCTGTTAATTAAAATCTCAAGTTTTTATACAAAACATTAATTCAGATTAGATTAATGTTTGTGAAATTAATTTACTTGGTGCACTTTATTTCTGAATAGGTATTTCATGTAATAAAAAATTTGTATATCACAAAGCATAGGATAATCACCCTAGCAGTTGAAACATTATAGACTGATTAGAGCATTAGGTGTAGGCACAGGCCTCTTGGTGAGAGGGAGTGGCCGTAATCCACCACGCAGGCCCAGTGTGGTTTGGCAGATGTCACGTGTCTTCAAATTTTTGGTTCTAGGATATGCCGGTTTCCTCACGATGTTTTCCTTCACCGTTTTGGGAGCAGTGGTTATGAAATAATTTACCCAAAGTAAAGTGACTGCTTGGGTTCGAACCCACGACCTAAGACTCCGTAAGTCGCGGACGTTACCACTGGGCCACTACTGCTCAGTATGTAGTGTAGCATATTTTACGTGAATTAATACTTTAGCAAATTGATGTACGATGGTTTTAGTGATATTAAAACAAAACCATTTTTTTTATGATAAAAGGGATTTATATTTTTTGTTGTAAGCTTTTTGTCAATATATTTTCATATTTGCAAGGGGATTATCGAAAGTGATGAAGAACGCTCAATAGTAGGTAGGTACATAAATACCTAGTAGAAATAAAATCCTCTATGATCAAAGGTTTTATTTATTGTGCTTTAAAAATTAATATATTGAAATTGATCATTTCATGAAATGAACATCGACCACTGTCCACATAATATGTGGCTTGGCCAGATCATTGAATACTCAACGTTTAACGATATGAACAGTTAAACTCACGACTACTTCATGGTGTGGCCGAACATTACTGAACATATCGTAAAATAGTTAGATTATCCACCGGTAGAGGCGTTGATGTCGCTTTGTTTTTGTTGTGCATCATGGAAATGGAACATAGCACTTAAAATTTGTTCTTAGAAATTAAAAATTTACGCCGCTTATGTGGCACCCCGAACAGGGTTAGGTTAGGTTAGAACTGTGAGAAAACCGCGCGCGAGCTGAGTGAGCGCTACTTCCAAGTTGGTCGCAGTTACCCGGCTATTTTTACTACACCTTACAACATGGATACCGTACGTTAATTATATGGCCAAACTTCGACTGACATATCATAAAATGGTCAATTCTAAGATCTGGCCACGACATTGACGTCAAAAAAATCGTGTATTAAAAACTTATTGGACTTATATTTTTCATGGTAAAATGAGCCAAGTACATATTGATCTCTATTCGCAGCAACTCTTGATAAGTAATGTGAAAGCTTATTCTCTCTTAAGTTTGTTCTGTCACTTTCATATTTTGATGAAAAGTACCTATGTAAAAGATAATAGCCCCGTGATTAGCCCACCTCATCGGTGACCTTCCTCGTGGTTCTTTACCCTGTGTTGGTGGGTGGTTGTGAGTGGTTTATACCCAGAGGGTAATAAACCAAGAGGAAGGTCACCAATGAGGTAGGCTAATCAAATTGAGCCATTCCGAGAAAAAATTACCCGTTACTAAGCTGGACATAATGGTCAATTTTAAAATGCCACTAATATTTCCCGACATGATAAACTCTCGCTTTACTAATAACAATGACGACAAAACCAATATTATTTGTTCTTTTAGAGGGAATCATTATTTCATTACATACGCAGTAAAGTATAATTCGCAAATGAAAGAATGTTTTAAGAACTTCCCAGTATCACGTTATAACTGTGACTATAGCGGACTTCATATTTGACTACCTGTAGTTCGTACACCTTTCGTCACCGATTACCGCGTCACGGTTGCCCGATGGGTAAAAATAGATGGCTCATCTACCATAATAACGTTACCATGAAAATAAAATAACTTGTTTTTGTAGTTATGTACTATTGAAAGCAAATAAAACAGTAGTGACTTAAGTGCAATGTCCAGGTGGACATTGCACTTAAGTCACTACTACGGTGCTAATTTGATTATCATTATTTCAAGAATTTTATTGTAATACAATAAGATTTTTTTATAAAATTAATGTTAGAATTTAAGAAAAAACAGTATTATTTAAAACCTGCAAAAAAACGATAAAGTGTGTCTTGAAAAACTATGAACATCGGTTAGTTAAAGTTAGCGACAGGAGGTGTGACACGTTAAAATTGCCTGTTTTGCTTCATAATATTAATTTTTAATCAGATATATTAGCAATAATTGACTCCGTTATTCATTTTTTTTAAAGCATGTGAATTAAACAGTACCCACATTTAAAAAAAACTGCATTCAATAGAGAATAAGAATGTCTTGGAAATTTTTGTGACTGTACTTTTTCGTTAGGATCAATTTTTCTCGGGATGGCTCAATTACAGCCGCGCGGTTGGAGGCGGTGCCAGACAGTCATCTAAGTGCTCATATACACGAGCGGCACGCATCAACGGCAGAGACAACTGCAACCGTTGACACGCGTCAACGACTGTCGTCGACAACTTTTTTTTTTTTGTTAACTATGGCATCTTGCAGGTGACCACTAAGGTCGTGGCTGCTTAACCGGACTTTCCTGTGGCTGCTTTTAGCTACTACACTAAGGGCCTCCAGCCAGGGGCATAAATGCAAACTATTCTAATTTACAAGCTAAACGAACGCTCGCTAAGGGCACCCCCTGTGGGGTACGAACCTCGGTTTAGGGCGTTCGCTGAGGGGGGGACAGCAAGAGCTGGGACAGATCAAGGTGTGATCATTATTATTATCAGGGGAATTTACAACTACACGCTCAGCTGCGGCGCGGGCTGGCGTTTCATCAGTCAAGGGTCGTCGACAACGTGCCGCTCGTGTATTTGAGTACGATGCTCAAATAGAGCTGCCGTCAACGCGTGTCAACGGTTGCAGTTGCCTCTGCCGTTTACGCGTGGCTCTCGTGTGGATGAGTACTAACAGAACCAGATAGAGAGAGGTCGTGAGGCGAGCTACACCTGCAATAGACACGACCGATTTGTCAAGAGCGAAGCGTAGAAGAAGTGAAAGATACCAATACACTTTGTTTTGCTTAATGGGTGTTTGTGGGCATTAATATTCAATATGCTGGCCCGCAGGTTCGCGCGTTGCTCGGATGGCGTGAAAATAACTCTTTTCCGAGCATATTGCACGTCCATGTACACCTGCAGCCTGTGGGCTAATTACACGCAGAAAAGCTACAGCACCCTCCGCATTCAGTTTAATAACGCTTTAAGAGCGATGTTGGGTCTGCCTCGCTATTGCAGCGCTTCGGGTATTCCGCGTTTGCGCGCACGGACTGTTTTTATGCGACCATGCGGAAGCGCTTTGCGTCTCTTATGCGCAGAGTGCAGGTCAGCTCCCATATCGTTCTGAATATGATAGAAAATAGGTTGGACTGTCCTTATATACGACACTGCTGGGACAAACAAGTTACATACGGTGTCGTACGTAAGAGACTACTGTAATGAATGAATATGAGGTAATTATGATGATTGATTGAATTTTAATTATTTAATTTAATGTTTTTGTGTGTGATTTAAAGATTTCTTATATGGGTTATGTGGTTCCTGAATTTTATTTTATTTATTTATTTAATATTATAATGTTTGGCCTCGTAATACGAAAAACACAATCGAAAGAAACGTTTGGTTTTGAGAATTGTGCTCGCAAAACGTAGTGCAGTTACTACAAGCAAGGAGTGCTACACATCCTCTTAAAATAAAATGTAAACCCTTTCAGGCGAAAATGTTGATAACATGTAATTCCAACAAAGCTGACATTTTTATTTAGGCCAAAAGAATTATTGTTGAGTAAAAAAGAGTTGAGCCTCATACAGTTCACGAGTTTACGCGATAAATAAGAGATAATGGCCCATTTCTTGGGGATATTATTATGAAAAAATTAGATCCTCTATTGTGAGCCTGTCTATTGGGAATGCTATTTTTGTTATTGATGTGATGGATATATTAAACGAATAAAATATCGTTTGAGTGAAGATTATTGTTTTTACATGCAAAATTACGACTTTTTTTTTACATTTTTATTACCCTTGGGAGATATAGAGGCGAAATAAAGTTTATGGATACTGAAAGTCATTATTCCTGACTTGAGTCTGTGATTATTAAATGATGATGGATGATCCGTAATTTATATTTCTTACGAAGGGATTTGCCAAAATAGTTTTAAATGATCCTTTTTTACTGTTTGCATTTCCTGTGCGTGTCCTAAATAAAATATTTATCTTTCTTTTTATCGACTTTCTCTTGACAGTTGGTCGAATGTAACAGTAGATCAAGTTTTTAATGCTTATGACCACAGCCGCAACCCGAAATCTCAATCAATCTCAAAGTAATGTATCACTGAATTTGTTTAACTGTGGTATCACTAGGTATATAATACGACTCACGCAAAAAACTGTTTACACGACATAATTTAAGTGAAGAGTTCTCGACAACAAATTAGGTTAAAATCGTTTGAAAATCTAATGTGGACGAAAGTTTCTGTCTAGCATATCCCAGCTTAGTTTATAGGACCATTTGTTAATTTTGTTTAATCCTTTTGTACTTTGTTTGACAGAGTTTTAGTTTATAAATAACAGGCCCTAGTGTCCCTTCTGTTTCATTAAATTAATTTATGTAACTAATCATATTTCTAGGTCCTTGTCTCTAGAAATACTTGGATAACAGCTGTTTTGGTAGCTACATAAACTTGTTACTAACACGTGTAGAGTCTTCCATTGAATTAATGATTTTCAAATACATATTTGACTGAGTGGCTCGTGGTTAAATAATAACAGCCGCACGGGTCGGTCAGGTTAATCTACACTTGCCAAGGTCGGTTTATGGATGAGTGACCATATTTTACGTATCGGGATGAGACCCGTCCGTATCCCGGAAAACACGTTAAGCCGTTGGTCCCGGCTGTCATTCGTAGATCTTTGATTTGATAGTCATTACGGGTAGTCAAAAGCCCAAAAATCTGACAACTTGTCTTATAATTGGGTTATATTGTTACCCAGTTACTGTGTGGTTAGGTTAGATAGGCAGTTGCTCCATGTAAAATACTGGTATTCAGCTATATCCAGTTAGACTGGAAGCCAACCCCAACATATTTGGGAAGAGGATGGGCAAATTAATTGAAAGTCACAGGCCTATATTGATGAAGTAAAAAAATAATGATTTATCTTCGTATGTCTTTTTAATAGCTGATGATTATTGATAGGCATCCAACTTTCCAAACAGTGTGCTTAGTTCAAAGTTTTTTATGTTGCAAAATATCTAAACCAGTTAAAAAACAAAAAATGTAATTTCGAATTATTAATTTCCATTATAATTTTGAAATATTAAGAAACAGCCTGTTTTTAGGGCTCCGTACGTGCGAATGAAAAACGAAACGGAATTTATGGGAGAACATGATTTTCAACTACAAAGTTGTGGATGAATTTTTCGACGCTATATTTTAGTTTGAATAATACTTAGTTTGTATATTAAATTTGTAAAGTTTAATTTTAATATTTTTCTGTTAAAAAAAAAAGAAACTACAAAGTTAATTTTGATTTTGGGATAAATTCATCCCAACTACGGAATCCTTCATTGTGCGTGGGCCGACACGCACCTGGCCGGTTTAGATTAAATCTAAAGTTCAAACTAAATTCAAGCTTAATAAAACTCGCTTTAAAATTAATCACAACGAAATCCTCGATTAAAACGCGTAATCTTTAATCCGGCAGCGATGTAATCCATTCCTCTGTGGTTATAATAAAAATATGTTTTAGAGACTGAAGAGGTGCCTCCACCAAATATTAATTGAAAACCGGTGGACTGTGAGGACTCGTGACGTATCGCTAACATCACTTAACAATGCCTGTATAATCCCGTATCAGACTGGATCTACAGTTTTAAAGCTTTTACAGATTCGCTCTTAAAAATTCGTAGCTTTGAAAAGGCATGAAATTATTTCCATTTTCTTCGTCTTTTCTTGCCTCGTTGATTTAGTGGCAGTAAGTTTGGCTGCTGAGCATGGGGACCCGAGTCTGACCCCTAGGTCGGACAAAATGTTAGGTATTTGTTTTTGAAATTATAGTTATCTTAGCTGAAATTGGCAAGGGATGTTACTTAATAGATATTATACCTGTGACAGACTGGCTGCCGAATGCGGAGGACAGGGTGTTGCGCAACCCGGAAGAGGCCTATGTCCAGCAGTGGACTGCGAAAGGCTGATTTGTTTGATTCATTTGTTTTAGACACAAAAAAGTTCTCAGCCTAGAGTCTAGATAGGATCGCCCCCAAACAAGTATTCATGGGAAATAAAAAATCAAAACTGGCGGAGTGAGGGTGTACAGGTACCTACTATTAGACCTATCCCTTTGGAGTTGGTAGGTATACAGTGTTGGAACTAAAATCTCTTTTGTATTCGAAGGTTTGAAAAGGCGTGAAATAATTTCCATTTTCTTCGTCTTTACTTTGTCTTGATTGATGAATGTAAATGACTTACTTTGAGATTTATTAAAATGCAAATAAACTTTATGGAAAGCCTTTTGCAAATTCCCAATGTGTAACTGATTTCAAGTATATAATTATATACATATTTTATAAGGTTTCTGTTAAACATGAGTGCCATTAGAAAAATGTGAATAGAAATTTTCTACTTTCGCCTCTGTGATTCAAATATATTAGTTTTTTTTTTGGGAAAATGCTGAAATATATATGATATATGCAACTACGCGTATTTAAAAAAACATTTTCAATAGAAGCAACACTCAGCTCCCCCGCAAATAAACATCGAGAAAACAACAACAGTTTCACCAACTTAGCATTTTACAAAGTACGCAAGACAAATTAGAGATAAAGAGTGTTTACAAATTCTAATAGACGTTATAATTTGTTCCCACACAACTCTAGCACGTATTTGTGCGTGAATCAGAACCATCCAATCAGCATACAGGAACGTAAATCCTCATATCATTCGGTTTGGCGCGATGAAACAGCGTCAAGTACTTAAAGCAACTGTCCCACTATCGGCGATTAACGAGCAACGAATAGAGCTAGCAACTAAAAATGAGTTGGCGAGTAACGAGCAGCCAGTGCGCGACGGCGACGGGTGATTACTAGCTGGTATGCGTATGTATCAAGCGTGAGTCTCTCAGCCAGTGTTCTGCCCGCCAAGCGAGCGTTGCTGAGCGAGAACTGTCTTTGATAGCTCTTATTACTGCAACCAACGATTACTCGCCGGCGCGGCGGTGTGAACGTTTGAGTACGTTTCTGTCCCACCGTCGACGTGACTAGCGACTAGCTACTGACTATTTTCTCGTTCAAGAAACGTACAATAGATGTAGGTTCAGTGTCACACTGCTGGCGAGAACTCTCTCTCTCTCTCTACACTAGTTTGTCGCAGCGACAAGAGCTATTAAAGAAACTACTCGTTCAGCGACCCTCGTTTAGCGGGTAGAATACTCGCTGAGACCAGCAAGGGACTGGGCAGTCATTCTACTCATCGCGCTCGCTCATAGCCCAGCGGCAAAAGCTATCAGAATTAAACACGCGCTTCTTGTTGCTCGCAACTCCTTTCTAGTTGCTCGCTCTACTCGCTTCTCGCTAATCGTCGGCCGTGGGACAGGTGCCTGAAGCGATTGTTGCTAATTAACTGCAAACAGCACGAGACGAGGGCGTGTTTGCGAAATATATTTTTTCGCTGTTTTTTTGTGTAGCCAGACTGATTTTGAAACGGTTGACGAGTTCCGTTGAAAGTACGCTTGATTTCGCTAAATGTCAAAAGAGGTTTTTACTGACGTGAGTTGTGTTTTTTTTAAATGACCGTGATTTGTTACTTTTTTAAATTTGTACAGTAGCCCAGAATCAATAAGTAAGTACGGCCACTCGGTTTCACAGTCTTCCGTGAGACCCGTACGGGCCGTCCGTACACAGGAGACCTGTACGGGTAGCGCCCGTAGTGCTCTGAAACGAAGGAGTAGTACGATACGTTGTACGATAGCTTTAGCCGAAACAGGTCGCGTACAGACCAATCCGCGTCGCTGTGAAACAATGTTCTAGCACCTCCCATGTGTCTCCGTTCCGGGAGCCCGTACAGGTCTCGCGGCCAGCTATGAAACCAGCCTAACTGTCGCGCACTCGATACTGTTGCGTACTGATATACACTGAGATTTCGAAGCTCGTCGTTACGGCCATTTTCTATGAAGATAGAATACTGTACTTATTTAGGAATACTGTAGTGTGGAGAATACTGTACCTATACTGTGACAGTAGACTTGTAGGTAATCTCTAGAAGTCTAGAAATTAAAATCCAAACTATGGGAAGCTTACTGATGGATCAATCTCAAAGTGCAAGCCTGAGTGACTTTTCCATGCAGAAAATACTTACGCATCAGTGTAGGTAATTATACGACATAACAAAAGTAGGTTCACTACTCTTGAACACGCCACACTAATTAGTAGTTGCTCCGTCTTTTTCTAAAATGAAATTATTTCGCAAAAAGCATATTGTTTACTTTAGCAACAACTTTAACCAGCTTTGACCTCCCAGATGGAACTTTACGTACAGCAATTACGAACTTAAGACCTAGATTTTGCTAAAGTAGCTAACTACCTACAGAAATTTTATCCAGACAAGTCCACAGGTCTTCTGGGAAAACTCAAAGTTGTTTTAGTTTTAGGCCCAAGTAACCTGTTTATGTAACCTTGTAAATATGTTCGCAGCTTAAAATTTCATTATTTTAATTACAATGTGACGTGCTTAATTTTCGTCTGAACGGATCAAGAAAGAAAAAAACCTGTAATTATGTTTTTTTTTAAGAGAAAACCTGTATTTGTTTCATATTTGGTACCTACCTAATTTGGTGATAGCTATAGTTATAATAAATCCGCGGTCCCACGGTCCGTTAACAGACTGGCCCCGCCAGGCGTTGCTACGCCTGTTAACGCCACAACACAGCCCGTGCTGGACATTCCCACGGCGTGTGTCGGCTTGATGCGGCGTGTTGGTCGCTATTCCAACATTTCAATTGATACGAAGCGCATGGCGGGGTGTGCAGCCGCTGTGGTTTTATTCAATGCAAAACAAAGCAGAAGAAACGCCCGTACAGGCCGCGACAGGCTCCCTCGTCGGAGTCCTCATCGGATGCGACGGTTCCCACGGCCTGTTAGTCGGCCTGTCGGCCTTCGTCAATTTGCCGTGTTATAGCCATTTCATACAACTGTCAAGGAATGACAGCTGTAATTTGAATATACGAACAATTTAAGTTGGTAGTCAATTGGCTAATTGATTACTTAACATCTCTGACTTTACATCTCTATCACTTATGAACGCGTAGTACCTAAAACAACGTTTTAAATATGGTTATAACTCCATATTACCTAATACAGTAATGGACTCGCAAATGAGTTATGAAGAACTCGTTGAGTTTATTAGTTTAGTTCAATGTAAATATGAACGTATCTGTTCGTTCTACAAGTATCTGAGTATGTAACTTAGTACAGAACTTACGGTAGGTACGATCAGAGACAAAATTCAAATAAACTTAAGTTTTCTTTAAATATTATTTATTGAGATAAATTAAAATTAAATAATATTAACTCTTTGCTTTTATTTGAAATTCTAATAAAATGTTTCGAATAATTTTGTGTCATTTTAGATAAACAATTTATGTAAGCAAGCTGAAGTGGCAGTGGGGTGGCCATGTTTGTCGATGGCCGGTGAACCAGACGAGTTGACGAGTGGCGACCGCATATCGGCAAGCATAGTGCGAAGCACCACACTGCTAGATGGACCGAAGACCTTAAAAGGTGGCTGGTACCGACTGGATGCGGAAGGCGGGGGTCAGGGTGTTGTGCCGCCTGGAAGAGACCTATGTCCAGCAGTGGAGTGCGATAGGTTGAGTTGATTGAATTTAGATAATCTGTAAAAATAGCAGTTTTAATCGACTTTTGTTGATAACCGTACGTTCTTTAATATCTGATGTAGCTTTTGTTACTCACCGGTTAGTTAGTGAAAGCCACATTTTAATCAGTTTTTAGATTAGTAAGTAATAGAGATTATATAGATTATAAGTAAGTAGTAGATTAGTAAATGAAATACATAGTTTATTTGCAGCTTCAAGTAAAAATATAGTCCTTATGGTAAGTAAAGTTGTATGTTAGAGTTGTAACCAATGCCTAAGCTAAGCAAACTCAAACTCAAAGCATTTATTTCAAATAAACCAATTACAGGCACTTTTGAATTGTCAAGGGGTCGGTCAGTCAGAAATATGAAGCTAGTTGCCCATTCCAAAGCGTAGTACGTACCTATGGACAAAAACGGGCAAGAAACTCCACGGACTCTTTTCAATAAAAAAATTGTTACAAAATATTGGTTACATCATTAATGTTGAAATTATACATGTAATAACAATGTAGAAAGACGTGCACGTTACAAGCACCCGTAATATAAAGATGAAAACAAAAAGTCTATGAAGCTAGTTGCCCATTCCAAAGCGTAGTAAGATAACTTAATATCTTGTAATTATCACGGTTGGCGCAGTGGTTAAGCGATTGACTGCTGCGCTGCGTGTCGCGGGTTCGATTCCCGCACGGAACAAATATTTGTATGACCTACAATTAGTTGTTCCGGGTCTGGCTGTTTGTGTATGTGAGTTTAAATGTTTGTAAACGCACCCACGACACAGGAGAAATTCCTAGTGTGGGGCAACGTTTAAAAAAAAAAAAAATAAAAAAAAAAAAAAAAAAAATAAATAAAAAAAAAAAAAAAATGTTTTAGCCCAAGCTAGTTGCCCATCCAGCCGATGCGTTTAAATAATTTAAAGTTGATCGAAAAATCAATATTCTTTCACATAAGTTGTCATGCTTCACGATTTCAAGAAAGAGTTATTATGATGTGTCCGTGTCCGTGTTTACGAACAGTAGGCGACACCTAAATGAATGGGTAAATAATAGTTGAAAATTCTACAGCGCGCTTTTATTTAAGCAGCCTTCGGTTAGGTGTCGGGCGTAAAACTTGCATTTATTTAAGCTCCAGCCACTGATTAATATAGATAGTTCACTCCGCAAAATCATTTAAAAAATAAGCGACTCTTGCTACGACACAATAAAGTGCAATTCAGATCGCACAGCGCTAATTACCTACAGTTATTACCAAGAAGTTGCCTCTCTTTCTATCGCGTAACTCTTAGATCTTCTGACTACGTTACACTCACTGAATTTGCCCAACAAGTCGAGCCCGCCGCGTACTTGTAGCTTCATACTTAAAATGCGGACTGAACCGTCTGTATTCATCTATGCTCCAGCTAAAACCGATTGAATTTTTCACCACAAATTGTGTCGCAGTACATTTTAGGTCAACTATTCCAATGTAATTGATGCATTTCCCTATTACACGTGCATCAATTATACACAGAAATAACATAAATCGTTTGGGCTCACGTAAACCAACACTATTTACGTTATTGGTTGAACATGAGCATCGAATCAAATGTTTCGGCTTTTAATTAGTATGAAATTCATTGAACGGTTCAGATTTTAACAGTAGCGTTCAAACTGTGCATTTGTTGTAGAAATGTTTTTGAACATAATGAAACTGCGTTTTCATTTGTTTTCTCGACAACTGTAAACAAATGAATAAAACATTTTGTTTGCATGTATGTAAAAACCTTGTATTTGAATGTATGTCTGACATAATTTGTGTCAAATGCTTGTTTTCGACAATAGAAATGACACAAAAATGTGTTGTATTAAAAAAATATTCAATGGTTTTATAGTCAGCCAATATTGGCAAGTACCTACCTAAATGGCATTGATATTTTATTTCTCTTGATTGTCGATTGGTCAATGTCAGCATATACGAGTAGATACAGGTACAACCAAAAGACCTATCCTACCTATCACAGATATTTTACTTGTGAAAAAAGTAAATCTGAATATCTCGAATAATTATTTATCCTGTCCTCACGCCATAATCCTCGGTCCACCGCAGCAACAGCCCCAAGCGACCAGACACCTCATGTTTTATAAAATTTAATTATGTATATAAATATAAAACTTTCACCTTAAAAATATATCATAAAACTTGCGGCCAAGGAAATATGAAGTTATTTTTCACCTTGAACAAGATAAACGATTACAGCTCCACAGCTAGAAACTTTTGCTCGCCATGTTGATTTCTCATCTGGAAGTAAGTTCCCCCCAACATTTTGCTACAGACCTTCAAGTTTTACCCAGTAATTTTTTTGCACACCCACCTCCAAATTAGGCCCAAATGTTCTCTCTAGATTTCTGAGTAATTCGAGTAGGTACCGTCAGTTTCTTTTCTGGAAAGCTTTAGTACTTTCGTAATTACGCCTCGTTAGATAAGTGCCGGTAATTGTCCATTTCATCGGATTTCTCACTGGAGCTAAATTACCGTGTCTCCTGAAGTTGATGTTGACGAACTGAGTTAATAGGTGAAGTTTGTAGCACGTGGTGGGTTAATGAACTTTGACCGTCAATCAATATACATGAGATTACATTGATGTAAACAACGAAATAGAAAATAGTTTTTTGTCCAGATAATACAGTAAGCAGGTTTACAGGTTAACACCAAGCTGAGAGGACATGAGTAGCTTAAAATATTACTTATGAGTGAGCCCCAAACTAGACAGTTAGTCTGTATCTTGGGGCTCTAGGTACGAATTCCAGCACCGTTATTGCGTAATACACGATCTGAATAATTTTTAAACCAATTGCTAATTCACAGCTTCATAAACTCGAAAAAAAATATGATCAACAACGTAAATAACATTCATTAATATTAAACTTACATATTATAATAAAGATATCTTGATGTTTTGTCTAGTCGTAAAAACCGTGCAAAACAAGGGCAGATCGCTACTTTAACATAGTCAATCTCAATCACTCATGTCAAAGTGGCCTAACGTCATCGTAATTCAATAAGGTGGCAATCAGCACGAACATTAAATAGATCACTTCTTATTCCCCCGAGCATTGAGCGTGAATCCGATCGATTTCAGAATATATGCCAGTGTAACAGCCAGTTACTAATAGACATAAAAAAAAAAGTCGTAACAATAACCTACGGTTACTAGTTCCGATGCAATTGAAATAACAGACTATTTATTACAGATTTTTCAGAAAAAAAAATCGTTAAAAGTTGAGCGTCGTCATAATTCTAGCTTTAGAGAGTGATTAATGTTATACAGGTGGCGATTTAGTGACTTGCATCCGTCAATCAATCAATCAATCTTTATTTGTGAACATACATAGAAGGTCTTAAATATACATATTATTGTAGTCGAGTTCTATGTTCTATCAATGAAATTGGTGTATAAATAGTAATTATGTATTAAATCATTAATACACAACAAGGGGGTGATTCTATATGTCACACTAAACATATTTCGCTATGAAACATATATATGTTTGAAGATTCGTAAAAAAAAATCATACGTGTAAATAGTCTGTCTACTGTTGTATAGGCATTTGATGTTTTATTTCACGAATTGGATGTAAATTTGTTTAGTATGACGGGTAGAGTCACCCCCTTGACAGAATGCAGGTCACTAATTCGCCATCCTGTATAAGATCCCAGTCTAACCACCTTGGCTGTACCTATTACTTTGACACATTCTTTTCTTTTCGTGTCGATGGTATTTTGCTTTTATATTGTTTGAACTCAGTAGGTGCTGACTGATGCCGCAATCACCGTGGCGGTGATTGCGGCATCAGTGGCATTCTATATGTCTTAAATATGGTCTGATCAGAAGCCCCGCACAGTTTTACACATTTCAGACACGTAAACGAAATCCATCCGTATAAAAAGATAAAAGCAAATGGTTCTAATAGCAAAACGACACTTTGGCAAAACGCCGTAACATCAAAGTAAAAGAAACGCAAGTAAATTTAATTACTAAACGATATAAGTAAGGGATTTGATACTTTAATGTGCTCACAAGATGCAGTATTATGAACAATAAAATACACAACAAAATCACAAAACATTTTTGGCGTAACAGTATCAACAACGTCAATACGACCCGAAGCCACTCAATATTCTGTTGTGAATATATTTTTGACGTGCATTGTACCGCCCTCGTGCCAGCCTGCTCCCAGGAGGGTTGAAACTGACAGCCTCAACCAAGAGGTAATCCATTAAAGCCGCTGTAAGTCCCTACAATAACATAATATGAACAGTGGCAGCCCTAGCAAGTTTACCTACCGTTAATGTTACCTTATTCTTCATTGTGTACAATTTTGACGGTAGTTCTACAGTGTGATGGGAGGGTCAAGGGATTTGGCGTCGATGAGCTATTGAAGAGGTTTTGTGTTGCCTTTATAGCAATAAAATAAGCACATATATAAAGATTTATTCTCCTTGTGTTCCTGGTTTGAAAAAAGACCAAATAATCAGTCAACTGACGTCGAAGGTTTCCTTGGTAAGACTTAGTTGTCAGACTTTCAAGCTTCTGACGAGTGACGACCCGTACCGACTGTAAAAGATTCACGAATCACAGCCGGGACCAACGGCTTAACGTGCTTCCCGAGGCACGGAGGAGTCTTAATATGTAAACGTGGTAACCCATCCACGGACCAACACAGGCAACCGTAGCTTAACCTGATGGATCGATCCGTGTGACTGTTATTACTTAGCCACGAGCTTCTCAGTAACAAATACGGTACCTATATATATTAAATATAATATGCGACCTTTTTGTGGATTCAAAGACTATAAAATTAAATAGAGAATCGACAGAGTTCCGTACTTGTGAAATAAAGAAACGTTCTAAGAATAAACATTTTATCATCGGTTAAACAAAGCCTCATTAATAAGAAGTATCAATTAATATTACCGACTAAATCCGATTTTACGTACACAAATAATATTTAGCTACTTATAACATTAGTAGGTAATCCGGTAAAGCCTCTGTAAGACGGGACCTACAATAACATAATGCGAGGAACAACATAACCTTTACCCCTGCCTTAGTAACCCGTAGTGTCTTAGATACCAACTTTACTTAACTGTATTAACTTGACTTCTTTGTAATAATCTTTTGAACCAAAAAATACTTTAAATTCTGTTTAAAAAATAAATGTACCAATTCAACGTCCTACCATTTGGGTTATCAATGTTATCATAATTATGTATTCAACAAGATTATGAGACAAGTAGTTAAGCATCTCATAACAAATGGACCCATTAGAGTCGATTTTTAATCATCAGATAACTTATAGACAGCTGTCAAAATGTCAAACATATTCCCAGATAAAAGTCATCTGACGGTTGGAACATCGGGCCTTAGTGAATTATTTACATGAGAAAATCATTTAAATAATTCACTGTGGGCCGATTTTTATCACCCAGTGAAAACGAATGCAGTTTTTTTTTTAACACAGCTTTATCTTTTGATTGGTTCAAGTGTTGGTGGTGTTAAGACTCATCTACTGTTCCTTATATAGAATTCGTACCTAATTATGTTCATCTATCTACAGTCTTGTATCCATTCATACTCAATAATGACGTCGTTATTAAAATCAGGGATGTAAGTGTCTTTTTAATTTCATGAGTGCTTCCCAGCCAAGTAAAGCTTGGGTGAAACTCAAGGCAAACATCGTGAAAAAATTATGTATGAAACTGAAGCTCAAACTAAAATCATTTATTTCAATCAAAACATTTACAGGCACTTTTGAACTGTAAAGGATTCGGTCAGTCAGAAATATGAAGCTAGTTGCCCATTCCAAAGCGTAGTTCCTACTAAAGGAGAAGAGCGGGCAAGAAACTCCATGGACACTCTTTAAAATAATAAATTGCTACAAAATATTGGTTATATCAATCATGTTAAAATTATACATGTGAGAACAATGTAGAAAGACGTGCACGTTAAAAGCATCCCGTAATATAAAGATGAAAACAATTCAAACATAAAAATAAGTCATGGCAGCTATAACCAGTCGCAACTGACAGCACCCATTCACGAACATGACGCGTGGATCAGCACCATTCAGCTCAAACTTACTGGACTGGACTGGTCTAAATCGCCTAAATGTGTAACGCGTGTACTGGTTAGTTCTTTGAATAAGAAAATAATTTTTTCCTTCAATGGCACAATTAATGTTGGCTGAAATAGCATTTAGGTAACCTACTAATACATGTAACAATAAGTC